>JARFIW010001081.1:0-1298750 GCA_036346225.1 Platerodrilus igneus
TATCTAGGAATAAGCACTGTTATTACCCTTTGATTATAACCGTCAGTAAGTTAATGCGTCTTATTTCCATTTAATACGGGGTGTTTATAAATAAATCAAGACAAACTGGGTACACTTGACTATTTTAGGTCAAGGAAGTTCTATTTTAAGAACTAGTATACCCCTTTTCTACCCTTCGAGGGTGCTAACGCCCACGCTTTTTACTGTTGCTGCTATGTGCGCCGAGACGACGTGACGTCAGCACGTTGATTGAGTTTACGTAAGCAACGCTGCGCCTGACGTCAGAGAATGCGGTTGCCATGGTTATACGAGCGACACCAGTTTATGAATGGAAAATCTGAAGCGAATATCCTCGACATTGGCAATGAGTCAATGTTGGAATGGAAAGCAAAATGTTGTTTGGAAAGTAAAATCCAATAAAGCAATAATAGCAAAGCTTAATATAAATTTATTGAAAAAACGTTTGGTAATTTCCGATTCGTTCTTGTGTACTTGAGTTTCCTAGAAATCGCAAGGTTTAATACTAAGCTGTAATTTGATAGCGATGGTATTGCTATTGAAAAAGGTTATGACAGAGACGTACTTATATTATTATTGAGGGCAAATAGAAACATAGTTTTTTTTTACATTAACGTGAGTCGAAAGGTATTGATCTATGAAAACACTTGTAATTATAGCAACAAAAGTGAAAAGTGTAATTTCAGTAAATATGCTACTAAATAATGTTGAAAAGCAACCAATATATATATATATATATATATATATATATATATATATATATATATATATGAAACAAGTTTTGATTAATAAATACAAACTTATCCAAGGATGTTTTAGGGAACGTGCCGCGATGATATCTGTTAGCCGGATATGAAAAGCAGCTTGTACTAAAAGCTGGGCATCTCTATATGAATGATTTTCTTCAAATCATACTAATTCAACCTTCGGATCAATGTACAGCTTTCAGTTCGCGTTGCTTTTCCATATCTGGCTTACGAAATATCATTATGACATGTTCTGTATAAACAAATGCCGTTCGATAGCTTTGTATCTTTTTTCTAGTCTTGCACATTAAAGTATTGTAATATAGTGCCACCAAGCAAACATAGGACTTGGGAGGTGTGTACTTGGTGTCACTGCCTGCTAAGAAGTACACTCAAAGTAGAAAGCTGTTATTTGTCAAATTAAAATATTTGTAAGGTTACGTTTGTTACAGGCGGAAAAGCTACTAAGTATGTATTTTCCAGTAAAATTATAAAATGGGGGCGGCCTATAAAACAAAAATTAAAGGGAGGTCACCGGCACTAGCTAGCGGAAGGTCGTGGATCATATAGAGGGTTAAAATTTTGCAGAAAGGGTTAAATTCATCTATAATATACTACAAAAAGAATTTGGCACTTACCTTTCATAAATATTGTGGCTTAATGACAATTACCAAGAGCGCCAGACAAGTCGAGAATGTTCAAATGTTCGTGCAAAACCTTGAGAGACTTGTCATGCCAAGGAGGACAATTGTTTCTTTTAATCAACTCTTATCTTTTTACTACTTATGCAACTTCCATGATAAAAAAATAATAAAAAAACTATTGACTTAATCAACGGCAAACAAAACTATTTAATTAACAGAGCAATAAACGTGAACGTCTTACATTTATTGATTTTAATTTAGAAATTTAATTGAATAGGTGAATATGAAATTATAAAAATTTTGCCTACATAAGTAATTCCCAAACACTAAATATGAAAGAAAACTTATATTATAAATCTTACACTAAATTAATCCTACGGTTTATGGCCAAAACGTCCTAACAAATAAATTAACTAAAAATTAGTCATGCTACTTAACTATAAAAACTTACTTACTAAAAATCATCAATTGTTTGATGGCTTGCCTTCCAACGCAGAACAGTTCTTAAATTGGGGGAGAGAATCTCGTCTGTTGCCCTTGTTGCTTGTAATTTTTAAATAATTGAATGGCACACGAACCCGGCAGGATTTTATTGACAATATCACTTAACTTGTGCGTCACATGTCTACAAGCTTTTTATTATTTACCTTGTATCACTATAAATCCGCGAACATACGGGCGTAACTCTCGCGAACTGGAAGAGTTAATTACTCCTTTCCAATTTCACTATCGTGATACTAAGTGCAATTCCATATCTACTTCTTGACCACGGACAGTCCCATTGGAAAATCTCCCTCTTTTGGCTAAAGCCTTAAGTTATATAAATTAATTCCTACTCTAACCATTATTTACGTCATATTTCTGTTATCCAATGACTTAACAGAACCTCCCCAAAAACAAGATTTTTAGAAACCAAATCCAACCCCTTTTAAGATGAGGGTCACGGAAGCAATTATTTTTCTAAGGGTTTAAATATATTGTATCTTCTAAGAATTTCTTTATTGCTAAATTATGGATCATATCCGTTGGCGACAGTAGTCTGCCATTAACAAAAGACCGGTTAATTCGCTTGAGCCGAAATGGATTTTAAATACAATGGATGTCTCCAGACTACTTAAAATTACTTGCAATCCTTGAATATATCAAATTGAAAATAGTTTTTGCTATTTATAATGTTTCGTTTTCTATAACCCTTGTCAATCAAAAAAATTATTAAGGAAATTAAGCTTTTCAACTGAAAATTGCTTTTCTTTATTTACGTTAAAAGGTACTATTCCATTTTAATTTTATCAGATTCGTCAATCTGTAACCGACCTAAGCTTTAAGAGGGTTATTGTATTTGGATTGCAAGGGTACAGCTTTAAATTATGATGACCTGCCGCTGGAATTTCTAATAGTTTAGCCTTAAGCTATTTGTAAACCTGGTCGTTTATGAGGAATGCTAACTAAAATATGAAAGTAATTTATTGTGGAATTTTTATCTATAAGTTATGCAAGTTAATGAATTTTCATTAATTAATTGATCTGTTTATTAGTTAACATTACAAAATAATGTTACACGTTATTAATATTCAACATTAATGGCATTATTGTATTTTTAATCTTTAATAATTTTAGAAGATTTAATTAACAATGACATGATATAACATACACAATAGAATTTTAAATTTGCTTAAAAATGATTTGTTCCTGCAGTGTACTTTGAAACAAATCGCTTTCTGATTGGTTCCATATGTTTGCTTGGTGGCACTGTAGCTTAGAAATTAAGTAAAAATTGTTTATCATTAGCCAGCGTATATCTTCTGAAATACGGAAGACAGAAAAATTTCACGGGAAAAAGTTTTTCAAATATATTTTCTCCACAAATATAAGGCATTAAGTATTTTTCATGGCCTACTATATTTGAGCCATACTATATATTACTTTGATTTTTTAAATAGAACACCCTGTATATTTTTTGTAAAAATACTCTACTTGAAATTGTCTTTACTGCAATATGTCACAACCAGTGATTTCTTGTCAAATTGCGCTAAATAACTTAAATAATAGAACTTCAATAGGAGTATGATTGTTTCTGTTAACAAATTTTGTTGCAGTATTTCAGTTGTTTATTCACAATTATATGTCACATAAGTACAAGTGTTATTGTGTTCTTAATAATTGTGTCACGCTTAATAACGGAAATTAATTATTCAAACAATGGAACAGTTGATATGTTATGCTGTTTTCATAGGTCAAACAACAATAAACGTCAAGCTGCAGTTGTATATCGAAACTTATATCCTTACCGTAGACAGCCAAATATAAATACATTTAAGCATTTATAAAATTCTTTAAGGTCCAATTGTAGCTCTTCAATACCTCAAGAAATTAAGTGCAACATAACCAAGATCGTGAATTGGTTATTTTGGCCTACTTTAGAGCTTGTCCCCAAGTTTCTACGAGACAAGCTGCAGCTGAATTGAACTTTTCAAAAGGCAAATTTTTAATGTTTTGCGCCGTCATTCAATGAAAGCATTTAACATGGGTTTGATTCAAATGTTACATCCCAATGATCCCAACAACCTAGTTGGTTTTTGTATATGGATATTGAATGTAGGAAGAAAATTTTTAGGCAGTATAATTTGGACTGATAAATCTAACTTTGATAAAAATGATATTTTTAACTGAAAAAATACACATTATTGGAATGATAAAAATCCTTTGCAATTTGCTGAAACCCATTCACAAGTAGAATTTTCAGTGAATGTGTGGATAGGTGTAGCAGGCGACCGCATACTGGGTCCATATTTCTTTAATGAAAGATTTAATTTCTCCCGGTATTGGAAAGGCAGCATCAAGACTTCTTACATCTCTCACCAGTTTCTGCAACTTAGCTCTATCCGGAAAAATAAACGAAGACATCCTCGCTTTATTTTACGGTGCTAATCTTTGTGCCTTGAAGAAGAAAGATGGTGGAACACGTCCAATTGCGGTTGGAATGACGCTTCGACGACTAGTCGCCAAGTTAGTTTGTTTTTCTGTTCGAGAGCCAATAGGCCAATACCTTCATCCAAAACAACTTGGTTTCGCTACAAAGGGTGGTTGTGAGGCTGCCGTTCATGCCACCAGAACAATTGTATATCATCCGCTAACTCTGGGAACTGTTATACTAAAATTTTTTTCTCCAACGCCTTTAATATCTTGAATCGCGACTCAATGCCAAGTGTAGTGAAAAAAATGGCTCCAGCCCTGGAAGCCTTTTTTTGGCAAGCTTACTATTTCCCATCTCTTCTATGCTTTGGAGATATGAGCATCCCATCGATAACTGGATGCCAGCAAGGTGACCCAGCAGGACCCCTTTATTTCTGTTTGACCCTACAACCTATAATAGATTTACTGGTATCAAAGATAGTGTGCTTCTATCTTGACGACGGATTATTAGCCGGAGATCCTAATATCGTACTACATGATTTTTCCATCATAATTCGAGAATGTCGGAAGATCGGACAGAAATTAACCCTTCAAAATGTGAGCTTTACTTTTGCAATTCTGTTGACACCAATATCCTGTTTAAATTTTCATCCATGTTTCCTGGCATTCAGGTTGTCTCAGCGATTAGTTTTCTTGGAGTTGCCGTTTCACCTGACCATTTACAGAAAAGTTGGATGCAAAAAATGGATGATTTAGTAATTTTATTCGCAAAATTGCGAGATTTGGAGCAATTCCACATATCCTTTTACCTTCTTAGACATTGTTTTGCGATACCAAAAGTAACGTACTTTCTCCGTACAATACCTTTATGGAACCATCAAGATCTACTTGTAATTTTCGATACAATGGTCAAAGATACCCTGGAGCATATCCTCAATTGCCAGTTGGACACCCCTCAGCTTTTCACTTCTTCATTGCCTATTAAATATGGAGGATTAGGAATAAGAAGAATTCAAGATATTTCACTTCCTGCATTCCTTTCATCTGTGTATGGAACTTTTAATCTTGTCACTACCATGTTAAATCTTCAATATTCCGACAATCCGACAGTTGCTTTATACGATGAAGATATAGTGGAATAGAATATTCGTACACAGAACTTTGGTGTCCCGGCTGGCTCTTCTGAACAAAAAAATTGGGACAACGTCTTGATGAAATTTTTTATAGAAAATCACCACCCGTCATCTGACAGGGATAAAGCAATACGTTTAGCATCCGAAAAGCAAGAGACAAACGCATGGATTCAAACCTTCCCATCTCAAAGCATAGATACTTTGCTAGATAACAATAGTTTCAGAATAGCCATTGGCCTTCGTCTTGGTTGTAAAATTTGTAAGCTTCATACATGCTCATGTGGATCCGTTGTGGATGAATTTGGACAACATGGTCTAAGCTGTGCCAATAGTACAGGCCGTTATTCTGGTCATCAGGACATCAACAACATTTTAAGCCGTGCTCTTATCTTAGCGAAAATACCTTGTCATTTAGAACCTGTCGGACTATGTCGAAACGATGGAAAACGGGTTGATGGAGTTACTCTAATTCCTTGGGAGAAAGGAAAATGTCTAGTATGGGATGCCACATGCACTGATACTCTTGCCCCCTTTCACTTACCAAATTCAATCAAAAGCGCTGGTTCTGCTGCCCAACATGCAGCGTTCGCAAAGACTCTAAAATACTCATCTATTATTGACACTAACTACTCTTTCCCACCTTTCGCAGTGGAAACAATGGGTCCTTGGTGTGATGAAGCAATTTCTTTTATGAACAAGCTCGGAAGTCTACTTGCCTCCCAATCTGGTAAACCCCGTTCGCGTTCTTTCCTTTTTCAACGATTAGGAGTAGCAATTCAACGTGGGAACGCAATTTCTGTCATGGGAACTTTCCCTTCTTTGAAATCACTTTCAGAAATTTTTTATATTTTAAAAAATTGATATAAAAATTTTATTAACTGTAAAAAATTAAAAACAATAAAATCCAAAATAAATATTTAATTTTTTTGCAAATTTCATTTCAAGATTTCTTAGATGATATTCACCTAACTGTCAGGCGAAACTATGGTTTTAGCACGATGGCGTTCGACCATATAATGGAATCAATGTTGCAACTTATTTAAATAATGAGTTTGGTCAGAACTGGATCGGTAATAGGGGATCGACTTTTTGGCCTCTGAGATCACCTGAACTATCAATTCTCGACGTTTTTGGTTGGGGTTTTTAAAAGATCAAGTGTATTGGAATTCTACCCCTTTTCGAAATCTTGAAGAGTTAATCGCAAAAATAATAGCAGCTTGCTTGCTAATTATCTCGGTCATGTTGCAAGATGCTTGAAGAAATTTAATTCTTCGAAGTAATAAATGTTTAGAATGTAATGGTGGACAATTTGAACATTTACTAAGATAATCAGTTTTCTTGTTTTATATATAATTTTCAAATGTATAAATAAAAAAAAATTTCAGTGTATTAATTTATACAGCAAATAAACAATCAGTTTTCTATTGGAATTCTATTATTTGAGTTATTTAGTGCACTTTGAATAGATATTATCGACTGTGGCATATTGCCCTAAAGACAACTTCAAGTAGAGTTTTTTACAAAAAAATATATAGGGTGTTCTATTTAAAAAACCAAAGTGGCTTAGTATTGCTCAAATCTAGCAGGCCATGAAAAATACTTAATGCCTTATATTTGTAGAGAAAATATATTCAAAAAACTTTTTCCCATGAAATTTTTCTATATCTTCCGTATTTCAGAAGATATATGCTGGCTAATGATCACCGGATCACCCTGTATATATATTTAAAATTATACATATTGATATGACAACGGGCACACGTTGTAGAACCGCTAAATTAGTGCTGTGATAACGCCTGACGTTATGAGTCGCTAAAGGTGACCTGTGATATAGGCACAGTAGATTGTAAAATTTGAAATTACTCACTTACCTTCTAACTTTTCTTTACCTGACTGGCTCAACGGAAATAATGGAATTTACAAAATTACATCAAACACAACAATATCAAAAAGCATCTATACAGTCTAAAATATTTTCTCTCATACTAAAGAATATAGAATATTTACAGCGTAGTTTCTTTCAAACATAATATTATTCCTAACAAGTACCTATTTACTTTATCAAAATGTAGCTCACCTTATATAAGTTAAAATTTACAGAACTAAAATCTCTTCTCTTGTGGATACTTTAACTGGCTTTTATCCCCACGCTTGTAAGGTTTGTTTGGCCAAAAAATTCTTGAAAGATAGTCTATTAAAGAAATCAGAGTGTTTCGAACTTTGTTCACAAATTTTCTGGTAAATATTCTTAAAAAATTATTTTATGATTAAGACTTATTCTACTTTAAATTAAATGAGAAATACTCAAATATAATTGACAAACATTCTAAAAGCAATAATTGCAAAATCCAATTTTGTAATTAACGGTCGTAAACACCTTCTGCTTTTATTTTTAAATTGACGTCAAAATCAACTTACAGGATTTTCCATATTACTAAAATCTCCATCTAAACATCAGTTATCAAAAATGCATCTTTGATTTAATTATTTAATTTAATTATAAGATAGCTTTTGAATCGAAGAAATCCCATCTTCATTGTATATTACAAAATCAAATAACTGCATTTAACAACGTATAAATTTAATATGTAAACTCTACATGTTATTTTAACGTCCTAATCAACGTTACATTTACTTGGTTGACGCAAAATTATAAATTAATTATTACATTGTGTCGATTGCGTAAATCGACATGAATCGAATCACTGAATCGCACCACTGAAATTGAAAGAATGATATTAAATCCATTCATGAACGAATCTAATGCCGCCTTTCTCTAACACAACGGGGTTAATGGTGTCGTCTTTGTCTAACACAATAGGGTTAATAGTTGCGTTACATTCCTTCTTTAATACGTAGGGCTATTAAACTTGGTTCTTATCAATTTTATGGGTTTTTAATGTTCCTGCAGCTTCTTACAATAAAAGTTTGTTTATTAATTAGGTATTTAAGTTGTTCTAAGTACAGATGACGCATTTTATTTAAAATTAAATTTATGTAGTACAGAAGTTAATTTGCTAATTAATTTAAGCTTTAATTGCTTTAATATGAAATAACTTAGACTTTTATGCAAAGCCTAAATGATCATTTAAAATCGAGTTAGTCATTGAAAAATGGAAAATATATGGTTGCAAATATATTCGAACTTTTAATCTTCGAATTTGTAGTCTGATGAGCTGCCAATTAAACTACCGAGACCGGTAAGTTCAATTGGAAAATACGACAAATCTAAATCATGTTCGCTACCATACTTCAACCTACCTTTCAATTATTTTTGGCACGTATATTAATCATATCTGACAGTGTAAAGCTTTTGACTATATATTGCTAAGATGTTGAAAAAACTCTCCTGACGTTGGGCGTCACAAAACATTGATGTGAATACCTGGGTACAGCCATTCTGACCAATATAAGAATGCAATGGATGTTTGCTTAATAGAAAATGCAAATTCTTACCTTACCGTGACCGTTTTCTTTTGCTAGCTCAACGACAAATATTGTGCGGCATTTGCAAAAATGAAAAAAAAACAAAGAAATTTCAAGAAACATTTATAGACAATCCTCAATACATTCAAATACATATTTCTTTTACACACATTATTTAAGTAATCTATTTTACACACAAATATAAATAACGCTTATAAATGCAATTTACAGCTTAAGTTTAGAAGGAGACAGTACTTTATCACTACTTATGTATTGATACAATCCTCACCTAATGCTAGTTGATTATTAGAATATCCCAAAATATTTTATATGTAAGTCACAAAATGTTCTTTAAGGTTTCCATAGATAATTGAAATATTCTTGTATTACCCCGCTTCTATGTAGTTGATCAACGACGTACAGACGTATCAGAAATTTTTGCACCTCAACTTCTGATCTCAACATTGCTAAAATAAGACTATCCATTTACAAATAACTTTTATACTAAAAATAGGACCTTATCCTAGCTTAATCCATCTAATAATGCACAAATGGTCCTTTTAGGTTTAAAAAGTTATCTTAGCGTTTTGGGTCGTCAAATCCTTGCTGATATTCTTATCTCTATGATCACCGTCTTTGGTTATAATTGCCATTTAACAGATCGTTTCAATTGGAATTAAATACATCGAAAATTGGTTCCAAATTTTTAGATCTTCGTCTTAATTAGTTTTCATATTTCGAAATATTTTGCATCAGTCTTGGAAAGTACGTTTTATTTTTAATTGATGAACATTCCTAGTGACCTTGCACCAAGATACCTTATTATTTATATTGGAGTGATAAATCGTTGTTGGACTTCATAAAATATTTATCTACCAATGATTGAATGTTTCATAACTTATGTTCAAAACTATAATGTTAAATTTTAAATTCGGAATAAATGAATGATCAGCTCCTCATTAAAATCCGTCTTTAATTAATGGAACAACCTTAATACGCAATCGTTCTTCGAATTTCGATAATATTCTCAAAGATAAGTATTTCTTATGATGCAACAATTACCCAATTTCGTGTTCTTATTTCTTTAGTGAGGTGTCAGTTTTAAAATTTATCGCGACCGCAAATATTTCCTGTCCGTTATTAATGAATTAAAGCAACAGTTGTTATCTCTTTCCTGAAAGTTCCTGTAATAGCCATTAAAACGCTCTACCTTATTTGATTTACAGTTCTCGGCGTTTTCGCTTTCCGCGAATCGATTGACAGAAAATAATTAGCTGTTAACTTAAATACAATAGTTTCTCGAAAAATCGGCAACTATTTGTTTTTCAAACAGTCTAAGTTTATTAAATGATCTTTTAAAGAAGCATAAATGCATTATGGAATTTTTATGGTAGAAAAGTACAGATTTTTATATTTCCGCCGCCTAGAACTTGTTTTAAACGATATATCTTAAAGCATATAACTTGATATCAAAGTGATTTAGTACTCTCAACGTAAATAAGGCTTGTTTTTAGATTTTATGAATGCAATAAAATTGATATTTTTTAAGAGAGACAATATATACACACGGATTTTTAAATTAACACAATCAATGAATGCTTTTGTATTTTCACAGATTAAACTTGATTTTAAAATATTTTAAAGTTCCTAAATGGTATGTTCTTAAAACGTTTTATTCTACATGGGAATATACTTATCTTGCTAAATAAATATTTTACAGAGTAAAATTAAATATTCGAAAATTTTACTTTTCTTCTCTTTGGATCGGCTTTTCTCACAGAATGTGGTATTTAATGACATTTTCTGACCTGATTACCACATCATTTTCCCCAAATTAAAATCAATTCCGCTGAGGTTTCGTTGAGCGCCATATTTCTGCATAAATAAGTAATTTTTAATTTTTATTTCTAGCTACGAATTATATACAATTATTTGTATTAAACTTATAATACACCCTCATAATCCTTTTCTTACAGTGACATTTCCTTTCATCATCATCAGTAGGTTTTCAGTCTTGAAACTGGTTAGACGCGTTTTCTATTCTGAGTTAACCTACTCATTTCCCTGAAATTTCCACAGTCTGCATCTTTTACTATCTGCGTGCATTAGTCTAATCTAGGCCTACCTTTACCTCTTTTTTGTCTATCTCTGCTCTTTCACTTCAATCACATGTTTTTTCACAATATCTAACTTCAAGTTAACATTTCCCCCACTCTGTCCTTTCATCACCTGGATCCTTTTATTGTCCGTCTTTACTTATTATACACTTCTATTACACACGCTTTCATTAAGTTCATAAAAAATATTTCTCACTCATACATAAAATGCATAAAATATTGCAAAAAAACTCTTCTATAGAGTTCTTCTTAATCTTCTTTGGGAATTAAACCACTCATATTTTTTTTAAATGATCTTTATTTACGTTTCGATCCATGACCTAGGATCGTTGTCAAAATAATAAAAACTTCAAGTTTGACGTTTATGACATAAATTTATGTCATGGATCGAAACGTAAATAAAGATCATTAAAAAAAATATGAGTGGTTTAATTCCCAAAGGAGATTAAGAAGAATGCTAAACAAACCACAACAAACATACAGGGAGTATCTCCTATAGAGTATCATCATCTTATAATAAGTGTGGCCTAAAATTTTTTGAATTTGTCCTAGAAACTCCCTATGCATACGACTAACGTTATTATGCCCATAGACAAACCAAAAGAAAGGCGCTTCTTTCAATTTATAAATACACTCATCTATTCAAAGTGCTTGGTACCTTCTCTCAAGAAATGAACTCGTTAAGTTAATCTGAGAAAAACCTTCTTATTACGAAATCTCGCAATGGTATGAAATTCGTTGTTCTCCCTTCTCCCGTCTCTTCTGACAGCATTATTCTAGCTCCAGTTGCTTCTCGGTACATCCCCCCTATTGAATGTTCTGCCATGGTACCTTTCCCGTCCATTACTCTTTTGAATTCTAAACGAATTTATGGGCTGGCTTCTTGGTTTGGTCTCCATCTTCCGTGGTTGACCCATCTCATCATATCGTTGAAAATATTCAAAAACACATCTTTATCTACAATATTTTGTAAGACGATACATTGTCTTACATCTGTTTCGAAGTGTCCCGCTATATATTTGATAATTTGCTTGTCCTGTAAAGGAGGATCAAGATGTTTGGCAACACTAAATTCCTCTATGGCAAACAACTTTCTTGTCATGCCAAAATCACAGCCGTACTTGTTCTTTAAATAAATTGTCTCTAACCTTAAATTGTTGATCATCCTCCCCAAAAATGTTCTAAAAATTTAATTTCAAAGTACTTAAAAAAGTTTAACTCATTCTTGATCAGTTCAAACGAAATTTCTGCACTACTTTTTTTCTTTAATTTTAGGATTACCAGAGATTGATTTTCTTATATCTATCTATACATTGTAATGTAGTGTTTTCATGATTAACCATAGGTCGGTATTATGTAATTGACAATTAATTATTCTAGTCTGAATTAATTAATTAGAAAAACCTTTATTGAAAACTGAAAAGCGTTTTTGATCCTCTACCTTTTTATGGCACGACAACAAAACACAAAGCGAAGATGTTATTTATAGTAAACGTGCCATCAAATTGTAGCTATTTTCAAAACCTTTATCCTTGACAAAAAGCGACTTTAACCTTATCTATTATTTCTCGTACCTTTTCAAAAACATTTTGTCGTCAACTCACACAATTTATTTTAGGACATATAAGAGAGTATTAGTGTCTTTAAACTATTCTCAATAATTTACGAGTAATCCAATAACTCTTAAATTATATAATCCTATGAAAATTTCATAATGCTAGAGGTTCTATTAAATAATCGCCATCATTAACTCTTATGGTTGCTAACTTCTGTAGAAAATTAACGCAGTAAAAAAATTTAACAAAGGTAGGTATCTAAATTTTTTAATATAAGCGGCAATAAATAATTATTTAGAATTGAGACAGATCTAAATCTATCCTTCATCCACGCAATAAATGATTCAATGCACTCTCGCTATCCGACAGCGCATATAAAATATGCAAGATACAATGAATGTGTTCCTCATCGTTTACCATTACGAATAATTTAGAAACCCGATCAGCTTTAAATTCTAAAATTTCTTATATGATACATTAAATGAGTCAAAGTTATATTTTGATTTTATATTTGTTTGGTTCCATTCCGACGTAGAGCTTGGATTAAATTGTGATTGATTGATGGTCGAAAGGGTTTAAGAATTTTGCAACAATAATGAGAGGTAGTTATGACAGTAGAGTTGCCTCCTTTAAACAAATGGTTCCTAAACATATTATGTGTTTATTGCGCTAGGGGTCTTATAATTTTATGCATCGACTTACCTCCGCGTTATTCTATAGTTCTAAGTGTCGTTTCTACTTTTCAACGAAGTGGACTGTAAGGCGATGTATTGGACATGTTACGTATGCACTATTACTGTTTTTTAGGGTTAATCGATAAAATCACATTCAGAGACAATGACTACACTCACTTTACCGAACGAACAACCGTTTCTTTTCGATGTTCATAAGCAAGTGTCTGTCACTACTCCTTTTTTCAACTTAATTTCACAGGCACGAAGGAGGTTTTATGACAGGATATAACGGGACAATGGATGACAGCTTTGCTATTTGATTTACAACTACGAATTTACAAAGACTTAAAATTAAACCCGAAAACTTTCGACAAAGGCACCAAACACTATGCTCACAAACCCCTAAAGTAAAAACTAGTCACGAACTCTTAAGTGAAATAACTGTACCCGACTGCATAATTAGTACGTGCGGTCCATAAAAAAACATATTAAACTGGGTTAAAAGTAAGCCACTTGGCATAGCTGCTTAACTCTTTAACAGCCGCACCGGTCATCGTGTTTTAATTTATACTATTTTTTTCGTAATTAATTTTTCATGTTATAGTTTTGTGTTCTAAATTGCTGTTTTAATCAAGTAAATAAAAAAAGCTCATAGAAAAAAATTGTTCTTGATTGTGTTATCAACAATTATACCTATAACCGCAGCACCGGTCATATTGACTGGTAACCGAAGTTCTTTTTAACTAAATTAAAATCTATAAATTTTAGTGTAGCCCTAACAAGAAGTTACAATTTTTGCCAAATCTAACAGAGAAGAATTGTACGATACCATTCTTCTAAACAATGAATGCACACTAACCGTTTATCAAGCAAAGCCGAAAAGAAGTTCTTCTACTAAGTTCACTTCACACATCAGTTGGAATTGGTAACGATGCTAAGAAAAAGCCAGAAACGGTTACCTATTACAACCATACTAAATATGGAGTCGATATGATGGACCAGATGGCACGAAAATATTCTGTGAAGGCAAGTTCTCAAAGGTGCCAATACAGGTATTTTATAACGTTTTAGATCTTGCCGTTATCAATGCTTATGTGGTGTATAAAGAAATAACAGGGATGAAAATAAAACGAAGAGACTTTCTATTGCAGCTTGCAACAAAACTGCGTGAAGATTACTACAGTTCAAGACACAAAACAGTTGTTTTACCAGAAACCTCTAAAAGTAATACTGTCAAGCCAAAACAAAGACGCACATGACAAGCAGGAAATTGTGAAAATAAAACGTAACAATGCAGAAAAATCATTTGCAGAAAGTGTATTTCAATAATGGAAAAAATTATTTACTGCTATAAATGTTCAACCTAATAGCACTTGTTCATATTATTTTACTATATTATAAAGTATTTTACACTAAGTAGTTTTATGTATTAACAAATAGAAAATTTTCTTTAGAAAAAGCTACTTTGTTAACCCCGGTCTAAATGACCGGAATTGGCAGTTTTATGAAGATATAAAAATCGACAGTGTAAGTGTTAAAAGGTTATCTAGAACAATTTTATCCGAGGCACTTAAAACTTAACCCGTTCGAGTAGGGCTTAACCCCTCTTTTTTCCTAAGGGCTTAATATTTTTAAAAAGTCTGTCAACCTAATTTAAAAGCAATAGAAAACAAATTTTGAGGTTTATATTGAAAGAAGTCGGGATCGCCGACAACTTTTTTGTGTTTCGTTTTTTTCTAATTCTTATTGTATTGTATTCCTGGGTATGTGCGAATGAGAATGAACGGGATGGATTTTTTAAAAATGCCGTTTACAGCCAAAATACTGTACCGTGCAGAATACAGCATTCATAAAAAATAATAAAAGAGCAATAGTTTGTCTACCAAAGACATTTTCAAAAATTCAGCCGGTCCATTTTCATCTACATACGCACAGGAAAACGATAAAAAAAGAGTTACAACAATAAACAATACGCCAAAAAAGTTACAGAACCCGTTCAGAAAACATTCTGAATTATATCATAAGTTGATTACATATATGATTTATACGTCACCAAAAAAAAGCTATATATATTGCTGTGCCAAGGCCCGCGTTGAGCGTCGCTGAAACAGTGATACAAAAATGGCCTCGAGTTTGGAGCCACTAAAAGAGTGATGTGACAACGCAGCACGTTGAGGTGCCGTTCAAAGATTGATGTGACAACGCCTCGCTTTGGGGCGTTACTAAAAGGGTGATATGACAAAGACTGCACATTGAGGTGCCGCTAAAAGGGTGCTGTGGTAAGCCCCGCGTTGTGCGTAGCTGAAAGAGTGATACGAAAATGGCCTCGCGTTGGGAGTGTCACTACAAGAGTGCTGTGACAACAGATATGGCAATTTGTAAAACTTGGAATTGTTCACTTACCTTCCCTTTTAACTTTGCCTGGATAGCTCATCGGAATTGGTCGGAGTTTTCAAAATGAAATCAAACGGCAATATCACAAAGCATTTATACATATGAAATATTTTCTCTCATACGAAAGCATATAGAACATTTACAAAATCGTTTATTTCAAACATAAAATAATTTGTAAGAACTATTTATTACAAAAAAATAGTTCCTTACCTTATTTTAAATTTACAGAATTAAACTTCTTTTTTTGAGGATGGTTTACCTGGTTGTAATTTATTGCTACGCTTGTAAGGTTTGTTTGGCCAAAAAATCCTTGCCATATAATCTATTAAAAGGTCAGAGTATTTCGCACTCTGAACACAAATTCTCCTGGTAAAATCCTTTACAAAAAATTATTATATGATTAACACTTATTATTCAACCCTAAATTATATATAAATACTCCAATATCCGTTAAAAATAAATCTAAAAATAATACTTGCAGAATCCACAAAACACTCGTCGTAATTAAAATATCTTCTTATTTTAAATTGATGTCCAATCAGCTTACAAGATTTTCCATATTAAAATGTCTGATTTCAAACAGCAATTACCAAAGTACATTTTTGGTTAAATCTTCCATTCGATGATTTAATAAAAACTTTAAAATAGTGTTATATTGAAAAATTTTCTTTATTCATTGTAAGTAATAATTCAATTTTTGTATGTAATTTACGTTAAAAAACATTACTTCTATATTCATTGCAACCTCGCAACTGTTAAATTACGCTAGGCTTACCACGTACTTCAAATACTATCGTCGCATAGCAACAGCTCGCGACTTAAATTTCAGAATCAAATGACCTTCGTATATACACTAAATTATTTATATCCAGAAGGTGCTAGAATTAGCGCAATTTCGATCTTAATAATAATCTCCTATCTTACGTAATTTTCTTGGAAATCCTCATTAGCGTTCATATTTGTTGAGTTTTATTATCTAATTATCTGGTTCCAGTTATCCGTGATGCGCGCTGTTCGTTCTGCTCCCACATATACTATTATTGTGGCGTATCGCTTTTCTCTTACAGGAAATGCGAAAACCATAAATAATTTATATCAGTTATTCCAGGTATTTTGCAGGTTTTTCGTGTTCCGACCGTTTCCAGGAATAAACGATTATTTATTAATTAGTTTATTTACGTAGTTTAAATAGCGATGACTCATCCTTTTACATTCTAGAAAATTCTTCATTTAAAATAAATTTCTGCAATCCACAGGGTAATTAATTTAAACTTTAATTGCCTTTTAATGCAAAAGGGGTTGCATTTTATAGACATATTTACTTTCAACATCAAAACGTGTTTTTAATACACTTATTGAAGGTTAGAATTGGAGTTTTCTTTAAGAAAATTGTATTTTTTTATGCTAAATGCGTAAAGCTAATAATTTTCTATTATTTACAGCAAATAAAAAATAATTTTATATGCCTCGATTTGCGTTTCACGGTATCTTACAATTAATTATTTTTACAAATACAACTTACGTTACTTGCTATTTATTTGCCATACGCTTATACCATACAGGGTGATTATTTATACAGGTGCAATTTGCGTTTTTGCGTGACACTTTTATGAATAAAGGTACGGTTTTTTTACAAGGTGTAACTATAAATGTACGGAATTTTCCGTTTTTTCTAGTTTCTTTTATATTTTGGTGGGATTTATTTGTATAATTTGGCTTTCAATGACCTCTCATGACCCCTTATCATGTCAATGTATATATATATATATATATATATATATATATATATATATATATATATATATATATATATATTGAGCACCAAATTATGTAAGGAAACCATCCCAAAGAGAACAAGAAGTAAATTTCCCAATATTTAATTTTATCCTAAATAATATTCTCATAAAGTTCTTTCTTTTAGCAAGATAAGTGTATTCCCATGTAAAATCTTAAGAACATATAGTGTTGTGAGATATAATTTAAGAAGAAACTCAATTTCAAAATCCGTGTGTAGATATTCTCCTGCAAATACAAATCTTACTGCATTTATAAATCCTAAGAATGAAGTACAATTTTGAAATTAGCATTCATTGATTGTGTTCAAAATCCGCGTGTAGATATTCTCTAAAACACGTTTCATTTACCATAAAACAAGTTTTCTTTAAATAAAATTAAATAAAAACCCTTAACCACAAAAAATATTTAAATAACTAGATACGTATTTCGACCACTATGTGGTCATCATCAGTAAAAAAAGAAAAAAACAAAAAAAAAACAAACAAGTGAATTCACTTGTTTGTTGTTGATAACACCAGCCTGCGGGTGAGGAGAATATCCTCGATAGTGTTTAAAGCAACAATATAGTAAATTATACAGCTAATTTTTTTTTTTTTTTTTCTACTGATATACGTATACGTATCTAGTTATTTAAATATTTTTTGTGGTTAAGGGTTTTTATTTAATTTTATTTAAATCGTGCCACAGTGTTCCTATAGATTATTAACAAGTTTTCTTGCTTATTCAGACTGAAAAACGAGTCGCATCTACTTTAAAAGTACTAAAAATAACTTTATGAAAAACTATTTTCTTTAAGATATGCGAAGCTATATTCCGCACTTTGCTACAATGCAAAATCAATCTTTAACAATGTCACAATAAGCGTTTTTTTATATTGAAAACGTAATACGCTGCATTTCCTGAAAGAGAAATAGTTCAGAATTTTCGAATATTTACGTTAACTAAATGAAAGAATACGTCATTTTCTTCGAGAAATGTTCTCAAAACTATTAAATCAGCAAATTAATTATTTTGTATGAATTCACAGAATGTAATACTACAATAGATCAAATAACGCGTTTTAATAACTCTGCTTATGTTACGGAAGTCGTGGAAGGGAGATATCGGAGATAGCTTTCGTTCGGTAACAAAGAGTGGAAGACTTTCTACCTCCGCAATAACTTTATACTGACAGCTCATTAATGCGAAATCGGGGAATTATTGCATCATCCGCTGAGTCATATTCGAGAATATAATCCGATTATTTTTTATATAAGGACGAGATTTAACTAGGAGAAGGTCATTCATTCTAAAGTCATGCAACATGTAAGTTTTGAGTAAATTGTATTGAGGGATATTCGAGTATTATTAGGTAAAATTAAGCTAGAATAAACTTATAAATTTATAAAAGTTATTTGTTATTGGATAGTTTATTTCAGAAATTTTGTGGTCCGAGCCTTAAGCGTTTTGACTTTTACAAAATCTTCTACTCGAGAGCGTTGATCAACTATGCCTTGAGAGACGGGGTAATACAAGTGTATTTTAAATTATCCAACAAAACCTAAAGTAAATTTTGTGACTTACATATGAGATGTGTTGAAGATTAGATGAAGATTATTACATAAGTAGTCATAAGGTAAATTTTATGTCTAAACTTAAGTTGTAAATTGTATCTACAAAGCGTTATTTATATTGGTTTATGTAAGAGATTATTGAGAGCACTTGTTTAATATCATGTGCTATACCACTTCTTGAGGAATGTATTTTCTGTTAATACTGTTAGTTTGTTGTGGTTGCTGAATAATTAAGCAGGTATTATTGTTATAAAGAACTTTTACTTTGAGAAAGTTGGTTGTGTTTTTATTTTATTATGATGTTTGAAAATCCTCTAGAAGTAACAACTAGAAATAAAGTCAAAAAAGGCGTTTTAATCCGCAAAGCTGGAAATGAACATTGCAAAAAAAGGAAAGGTGCCTATTTGAAATTTACTTACCTTTTTTTTCTCTCTCTATACAGAGTAGATATCTTGCTGCATTATTTTCTTATTTTTACAAATATAAACCAAGTGCACTTCCAGTGAGCCCATAGTGTCTTCGTTCTTCTGATGCATTCCAACGTAAAATGCTTACTATTAAAAATATGAAAAATTTTCATGAGAAGGTTTATTTTAGTGATTGTAGGTTGAATAAGATGCACATATTTTTAGATTTACACAAGCATTGTCTGTAATTCGACTACGTTCAAAAAATAAGTTGCATTTAAAAAAGCAATTTCAAACTAAGTATTTTATAAGCAATACCGAAGGTGTACCATTAGTAGTTTGCCAAAAAACATTTTTGAAGGTGCTAAACATTAAGAGGGGCAGAGTGCAACGTGTAGAGCAAAATTTTGTAAAAACTGGTAAATCCCCTTTTGAAAACAGAGTAGGTGATTTCAAAATAGTAAAATACAAAGGTAAATGTTCCATCTGCTTTTCTTAAAACTTTTAAGTGTAAGAGTTGACATTACTGTCGAGGCTCATCAACTCAACAATATCTAACCTCCGACTTAAACATTACTAAAATATTTAGATTCTATAACGAACAAGCTCCTTCTAATCTTCAACTCAAACGCATATACTTTTGGCATATGTTTAGTATCAAATTTAATTTGGGTTTGGGACATCGTGTTACGGATACCTGTTCAACAGGCATACAATTGAGTTTGAAAATCAAAAGTGAAATAGATTTTGTACAAAAAAAGCACATTAATGGCTAAAAACAAATTCACAAACGTAGAGCTCAAGCGTGCTTTGAACTTGTAAAAGAAAAAATAAGACTTTTTGATAGTATGCTTTGACTGTGAATTATGGAGGCCAAAATATAAATTTAACTGTTATTGCTGCCTATTCGTTCTGGTTATTCCAATAAGTTCGTAACAACATAGAAACCGTTGTCCTGTTACAGGTCACTCTTTTACACCACCCGATAGAGTTTTCGGAAATATAGAAAAAAAAATTAGAACCCAGGAAAGTATTATCAATTCAAGTGATGAATATCAGAATATTATAGCAGATCATGGGGCGGTAATAAAATCTGGTACATATTGTGTTGTGACAGATAGATTTTAAAGCAGCTGCTGCAACAGTATTTAAACCAACAAACAATTTGCATTTTAAGATTGTTGAATGCAAACGCTTCGTTTTAAGTAAGTGCTAGAACTAATAATGTCCTGATACGAGGTGAATCTGTGTACAAACATGAGATGAATACTTTAAGATCAATTACAAAAAACAAATATATACTGCACAAGTGAAACCCGAAAATGTTAGTGACATAAATAAGTTGCTAGAAAATCATTTTGGTACAGAATGGGAGCAGATTAAAGGTTAACATATTTTAAGAACTTTTATGAAAGAGTTATTGTTGAAGTAGATTTCGATCAACAGTGTGATTTATGTAGTCCAGCTTAGAAGTTTTATGAGTTTGTTGTTTAAAATTTAATTTAAAAGGTATTGTAATAATAATAATAATAATAATAGGGTTTTATTTCTTACCTTTCATGAAATATATATGACAATTAATAATAATATAAATAAGTAATATACACAGTAAGGTATGAAAACCGATGGTGATCAGATAGCTTCCTACTGAAGGAGAAAGCCCCTGCTCTACCCCACCACCGCGTTTGAATATCGCGTAGCAGAATTCACAAACCGTTTTGTTGATAACACTTATTAAGTTATGGTTGAATACTATCCAATTTTGTGAATACTTCTGTCGAAATGCAAGCTATATCTTAAGCAATTGTTTCAATTACACAATATATTCCTATTTATATAAGAAAGCACAACGTTATGATACGCTGACTGTAGCAACACAACCCAAATAAGTAACTAATTAATAACAAATAAAAAAAATAAAATATATTTTAAGGCTAGTTTTGAAGTTTGAGCCATAGCATCACATTATTTCGAAACGTACCGACCGTCATTTCTTTATAAGTGAGTGGTATTGTATTGTAAACCTTGGTTATATGATATGTAAATGAACGTTTATATAATTCCGTGCGATGTCGAGGTATACTCAAAAGGCCTCTGTGGCGTAAATTTAAATGATGTAGATCGGTACGGAAACTAATTTTGTTATAAAGATATGGAGGTGATTTTAGTTGAACAATTTTGTGAAAAAATACAGCCGCGTGCAAGAAACGTCGTTTGTCCATACTAAGCCAGTTAGTTTCCTTGAGTTTGTACGTTATGCGGTCTCGCCGTCGGATACCGTGCACCAATCTCAGACAAGAGTTTTGCACCAATTGGATCTTCCTGGCCGTTGCCACATCAATGCACGGTCCATAAAGAACAACGCAATAGTTGAAATGCGAAAGCACTAATGATTCGCATAGCATTTTCTTGATATCCTTGTTCAGAGATCGTCTATTATCATAAATTAATTTTAAACCGCAATACGATTTGCGTAGGCAAAGATTTATGTGTTCTCTAAACCTAAAATCTTTATCCAAAACAACACCTAAATTTTGTACGAATCCTAATAGGAATTGCCATATTTTAACTTTAATGCTTATTTTTGTAGAGCTGCAGTTCTATTAATATCGGAACCAAAGACTAAAACCGCCGACTTTAAGGGATTGATACTAAGTAAATGTAGTTCAGCCAACTCTGTTAACCGATTTAGATCTTCGTTGATAACATCACATGCAGTTTGAAGTAAAGACGGATTGAACGACAGATAAATTTGTGTATCATCCGCATATTGATGAAAAGAGCAGTGTTTAAGCGTAACATTGCATAAATTTATTGAATACAGTGTAAACAATAATGGCCCTAGTACGGAACCTTGGGGGACACCACGTCGGACGGAGCATAGTCGTGAACGATTACCGTCTAATACAACACATTGAAATCTATCAGTAAGGTAACTTTTAATTAAGTTTATAGCACTATTTTCAAACCCGTAATGATTCAATATAGCATAAAGTAATTTATGATCAATTGTATCAAAGGCTTTTGAAAAATCAATTAAAACTAGTACTGTAAGTTTACCGTCGTCCGTGGCTCTCAGTATGTCATCAGAAATATTAAGTAAAGTCGAAGTACAGCTAAAATTACGTCGAAAACCTGATTGATAGTCACCTAGAAGAGAATTTATATCCAGAAATTGTCGTATTTTGGATTCCATAACTTTTTCCAAAATTTTTGACACCACTGGCAAAATGCTGATCGGCCTTAAATCTTGCAAGCTTTTTGGATTTTTATTTTTTGCGATAGGTATAATGTTTGCAATTTTCCACGCTTGCGGAAAAATGCCCTGTATTATCGATGAATTAATTATGTGTGTAATAACGGGTATAAGAAATGGACAGCATAGCCATATTAGAACTATATTTAGGTTATCATTACCGGTTGCTTTAGTTTTGATTGAGTTAATAATTTTACCTACCTCCTCCTCAGAAACAAGCGTAAATGAAAATGTCATACTTAAATTAGATTTTTTATAGCTATACATTTTTAGTGTACTGTTTTTATTTTCCACAACTCCATTTATTGAACTAAAATATGAGTTAATATCATCCACATTTTTAAGTGACTGGGAAAATCACAATTCTTCAGCTTGGAATATATTCCACAGCGTTGTAAATCTTTCCATAACGTTTTTGGATTACTGTTATTTAATGCATTGATGAGATAAGCTTTTTTCATTTCTAATCGAAAGTGTGGTTAGGTTGCGAAGTGATTTATAGTATGTCCATTGTTCTAGTTTGCGGTATTTTTAAAACGTTTGTAGGCTGCATCCCTTAGATTCATCAATAATCTCACAACATCGGTTATCCATGGAAATTTCTGTTTCCTAAATACAGACGTTTTAAGGGAGCATATATGTCAAAAGAGTAATTAGGTTTTATTAAAGTATGATATTTTTCATCTACGTTATTTAGGGAATAAATGAATGGCCAGTCAATATTTTGCAACGAGTTATCAAAATTTACAAAGTCAAATTGACGAAGATCTCTAAAGGTGTGTACTTTAGGCAATTGTTTATATGTACTGACTAAGAAATTGCAGAAGACAAGTTCATGATCTGAAAATCCACTCATATGTTTAGTGCCTGATTCACCAACAGTGTCAGTATCAGTTACTATTATGTGGTCTATTAGTGTATGACTATTGGATGTTATTCGTGTTGGATCTTTAATTAGTTGAGTAAATCCAAAACTATCGAGCATAGAGATATAATATGCTGATTCTGTACTATCAGGTTTTAATAAGTCGATATTAAAATCGCCTACACATATCACTTGTTCATACAAAGGCAGCATAGTACTACACACACGTTCAAAATTATCAATAAAAGTCCTATACCTATTCCTATGCGGCAAATATATTGTACCTAACGCTATCTTTTGTTTGTTGCAATTAAACTCAATCCAAAGCTGTTCATAATCGGCAACATCCGGAACATGGATTTGCCTTACCTCTAAATATGACTTTGTATACAATGCAATACCGCCTCCAAACGTTTGTCGATCCTTTCTCAATAAATTATAGCCTGGTATTTCAATTATATTATTAATAATGTTATTGTTGAGAAATGTTTCAGTAACGGATATAATATCATATTCATTTAATAAAACATGTTCATGAAACAAATAAAAATCATTAGTTATCGATTGCGCGTTTATGTGTGCCACAGTCAATCCATTCATAATTTTGCACCAGTTAATAGCAGTAATAAATAATAAATTGCAATGACAAACAAAAGTAGAAACTTAAATGCTAATATAAGTAATAGTAACCCCAAAAAAATAACAATTATTATTACTTACAAAACCTACACGCCAACTAAGACAGTATTTGCAGGCAATTACCTTTTATTTATACTACCAACACATAGCCGCATCCTGTTGCAGCAATGAGTAATTAGTTTTAATACCACTTTTAATTCATATTTTACTAAAGAAAGCAATAAAAGTATAAGAGCTAGAACTTTAAATGAAAAACTTAAGGACATGTTAATTTAAGCAAAACAGGTGTCCATTACTAGTTAAGCAGTAATGATACCAAACAATGTGTAATTATATTTATCAAAACTAATCTAACTAAAACCTCTCTATTCGTAAAGCAATAAGAAAATATTCAATGTTTAGAATATGTTTTGAGATTTCATTAATGAGTTCAATTCGCTTCGATTATTAATGGAATAAATTTTATTACTTATTTTAATTTTTATTACTCAATCAAGCGTCCATACACATGTGTGACCAAATTTTGCACATGCCATCTTAAAAATCTCTAATCGACTTTTGCACAAATCCTCTTTAATAATTATACCCGTATTTTTAAAATACTTACGATTGCTAATTACTAAGTACCTGTATTTGTAGCTAATAAATTTAATAATCACAGCGCGAGGCTTGTTAGTAATCGCACCAATTCTATGACAGCGCTCAATGTGATCCGTGCTGATAGACACATTTGCCTTTTCCTTTATCACAGCTATCACTTTTTCTTCCAGATTCTCGCCTGTACTTTCTTGTAGACCAAAGATACGTAAATTATTACGTCTGGAGTATTGTTGAAGCTGTTCCACTTGATTAGTAAGTGCTTCATTTTCCTGTTTTAAGATAGTCAACGAGTTGTCCATCTGTTCCTTGATGCAATCTAGTTTTTTTTCCAACTTTATCCATATATTGTCTATAATTTTTCGAACAAATTTATCATCATTCATAAAGGTCGATATAGTTTCTTTTATTACATCTACTAGCTCAGATTTTTGCTCACGCGTGATAAATGGCATTTTAATTTATATGTTATTAGCTGCAACGGAGCAACTACAGAATACGTCTACACGACTCGCGAGCTCGACATCGAATGTGTATAAAGTTTTTCAAACTAAAGAAAAGTATTTAGAAAATAATGTAGGAGTATTCAAGATTAGATAGAAGCTTTTGTGTATTCAAACAGTTTTTGCTCATTATCCCGTATTTCGGTTCCTGGAGAGTGTTTGGGGGGCTGTTAATTAGACCTGCACCCAAATTTCCCGGGTGATCTAACCCTGTTAGAATTTTTAAAATCAGACTACCCCTTAGAAAGTTACATCCTGTTAAAGCCTCGTACACCAAGTTTTTGCTCATTGCATCCATATCTAACCTAGACAAGAGATTTCTTCGACTAACCACTTTAGCCTGATCTACAATTTTCTGGACAATCTAACTCTGCTTGAATTTTTCAAATCAAACCACCCTTACAAAAGTTATACCCCTATAAAGCCCCGAACCTTTAAATTTTTTGTTTAATTAATTTTAACTCGATCTTTAAATCCTTTTTGTTTACCTGAGATATTCGCTTTAATCCGGAATTTTCCCGGATAATTTAAAACCATCAGAATTGTTTAAATCAAACCACACTTACAAAAGTTATACCCCCGATTTTAGGAAGTTACCCGAAATCATCTTAGGGTATGACATATAATATCGGTCTAGATTTTTCTGGGGAACCCAAATCTTTAGGATTTTTTTTAATCGAAGCAACCCTCGGGAGAATTGTACCCTCATGTCTAATATTAAACTTATTAAAATTTGTATAAAAGTATTACGCGGGTTCTAATTTTAGTTCTTTTGGAATTGTAGAACATGGTGTTGCAGATTGTGTAAAATATGTACTACCTACTTTAATATATGCAACATATGTTGAACATATGTCCGCGATATGTCCGACATATGTTCAACATTCGGACTAAATCCGACCTAGGTTGGATTAATTCGACCTAGGTCGAATGGGAATGCTACCTAGGTCGGACTTCTGGGAAGGGCGAGCAAGCGGGGGTTTAGGCGGCCAGCGGGTGGGTGCGCACGAACAAACGAGTAGGCGGTCGAGCAAGCGGCGGGTGGGTCGGGCGAGCGTGTGGGTAGGCAGGCGAGCGGGTGGGTTGATTGGGCAAGCGGGTGGGTGGGCGGGCGAGTGGGTTGGTTTAGGCGGGCGAGTGGGTGGGTGGGCGGGCGAGTGTGTGGGTGGGCGGGCGAGTGGGTGGGAGGGCGGGCGAGTGGGTGGGAGGGCAGGCGAGCGGGTGGGTGGGCGGACGGCGAGCGTATTTTATATAGCTTTATTAAAACAGAAAATACAAATAGTATAATTTAATCGTGTATAAATCTATTAACAACTTCTGTAAATGGATTGTATTTTATAGTCATTATTATTGTTGCTATGCAAATAGATTTCAACAACACATGAGTATGGAGTGATAGTTCAACCGTGATAAACCAAATTAATATTTGCCCAGAGCATATTGATGATTTTCACCAGAATAGTACAAGTAGAATGTAGTTCATTTTTACCTTCATTTAGTGTTACTATAGCCGCGTTATTTAGAAAAATGCTTAAAAACCTAACTCCAAACAATGTAAACTAACCTAAACCCTCCACCTTAGTCGTCGACCTAACCCATCATTTTTCCTTCAGAAAATACCAACTAACCTAAGACCGCAATGGCGAACGGGGTAAAATGACCGCCATGGCGGGGGTAACATGGCCGCCATAGCGGGGCAACATGGCCGCCCCAGTGCGGTTGCACATTTCGTCGAGTATATTCGGGTATCTTTGGCAATATACGCCCCCCTCTATAGGGTACATAAGGGGCAATTTTTCTTATTCAATTTAGTATTCTGCTTAGCTAGAACGGTAAATATGAGCGTCTCCAAGGCGACTAACGTTCCTCAAGTTCTTTGGAATACAGTGAAACCAACAAATGAGCGATTTGGATTGTGGCTGCTGACCGAAAATATGTGCAACAATAATCTGGTGACAGATGCTGACTGGTGGACTACACACGCCAATTACAGAACCATTTTATGATAATATAATGTTGGTTAAAATTTGCGATCTTTCTGACGCCGAGCAAACATCTGCAAACAAAAGGATGTTTATCCTAATAAAAGAAATTTCTGGTGCATTTAACAGCTATCTATGAGGAAAGTAGGACCGATTTGTTTCCGCTAGGCATGGTGTTAAAGCTAAGCTTCTGTTTTCTATGGAAATCACTAACAATATGGGCCAGGGACTAAAAGAAATTATCGGAAAAGAAGGCCTCGAAAAAGCATTAATAAAAAAATTCCAAAATCCTATGTGTGGGAAACGATTGTTTAACATGGCTAACAACCAATGCAAGAATTAAGCTATACAACAAATTTGTGTGTGTCAGATAAGTCCTGGTGTTAATAAACAACTTGGAAATCATATACTGCATTTTTTACGTTGTCCAGATGCACGTTTAAGGGAAACATTCGCGTATTTTTTTTGCCAAAGAACATGGTATTACGCGATTGGAAGCGACAATATACAAGTGTACAATTGGAAACTATGTCAGTGCGGAACAAGTGTATAATCCCTTAAAAGACTGTTTAACCTTATTGGAAGATAGGCGCCAATGTACTCGATACCACTTGCCAAAATGTTGAGTAACCTATTGGACAAGCTGCAAAATAGCTACTGATTAGTGTATAATAACCTACTACAGTACGTGTATTGGGGGAATAGCAATACAAAGAAATTGACTGGGTTGCAAATTAAGTTGTCCAAAAAACCAGAGGAAAGGGAAAAATTGATAAAGTATATGCTTTCGGCTTTTAGTTTCAACTATTTACCTGTAAATTATTTGGAGATAATAGAGGAGAAAGATGGCCCACATAAAATAAAAATCTTACACAAGTGCTACATTAAAGCAGGTAGTACATATTTTACACAATCTGCAACACTATATTCTACAATTCTAAAAGAAATAATCAATTCGGAATTGGGGTTGATAAATACGCCTAACATTCGCCCAGAGGTTGTACGACAACGCGTGAATATTGGTAGTAAACTCTATCCGTTTACGCTAAAGGAAATTGCCCCATCATGCACGCCATACGATGTAAGTGGAAGAAAAAGATAGTTGGAATTAGAGGAAATGGATGCAAAAAGGCGAAAGTTGGACTACATGGAAAACATTGCGATAATACGCAAACATTACAAAGGTGTGTTAGACAACGAACATCTTATTAGAGAAAATGAGGCAGATTTAAAAGATTATTTTATGTGTCGATGGACTGATTTAGATACATCCGGATTCAACAAGCTGTATGCATTTGTGGTTAGTAAGAAGGACTCCTTTAGTTATGTAGTTGTCCTTGCGGAAAAGGATGGTACTAAATCCGTATACTTTATAAAAGGTTATTCTAAGAACGTATTTATCAAAATGGCAGATAACATAAACGAAATAAGGAATGCGGGTTTCGTAACCTTGGCGTACAACACACGCAAAGGGGTTCGGCTAAACATGGTATAGTTGCCAAATAAAGAACCTTTCGGATTATTTAAAACCGAGAGTCTTACATCCTATAACGATCATATATTCCCAAAAGTGGTGGACATGCAACTACGCTGCAGTGAGTGGGAGAATAAGGATTCTCTCCAATAAGGAATTAAATAAATTAAAGTTTCTATGTACGTAGTACCGGCCATTGGGAAATGGTAAAAATGTTAAACCTATAAAGGTGGTTATTAAGTGTGGTTTAGAAAATAGTTGTTTCCTTGGAGTAAATAAAATAGCTTGACTGATTAATGTATATGACCACATATTCCCGTACACATCTACACACACACACGCACGCACGCACGCACGTACGCACGCACACACGCACACACACACTCACATACACATACACACACGCGCGCGTAGGGGTGTGCATTGACAGGGGTTGGGCATGGGCAGCGGAGCGCCTGGGGAGGGGTGCGCATGGGCAGGGGTGCGCCTAGGCTGGGGTGTGCCTGGGCTTACACGAGGGAGCGGAAGTTAACAGTCACCAAGCATCTAATTCTTTATTTGGAGACGACACCAGAAGCTATAAAAAACAAATACTATACACCAAAGCTTATAATCTCTTAAAAGACTGTTTAACCTTATTGGAAGATAGTAAGTTATACTTCCAATAGGCGCCAATGTACTCGGTACCACTTGCCAAAATGTGGAATAAGCTATCGGAGAAGCTACAAAGTAGCTGCTGTTTAGTGTATAATATTCTACTACAGTACGTGTATTGGAGGAATAGCAATACAAAGAAATTGACTGGTTTGCAAATTAAGTTGTCCGAAAAACCAGGGGAAAGGGAAAAATTGATAAAGTATGTGCTTTCGGATTTTAGTTTAAACTATTTACCTGTAAATTATTTGGACATAGTAGAGGAGGAAGACAGCCAACATAAAATAAAAATCTTGCACAAGTGCTATATTAAAGCAGGTAGTACATATTTTACACAATCTGCAACACGATATTTTACAATTCCAAAAGAACTAGAATTAGAATTTTATATTAGGTATAAGGGTACAATTTTCCCGAGAGTTGCTTCGATTTAAAAAATTCCTAAAGATTTGGGTTCCCCAGAAAAATTTAGACCGATATTATGTGTCATACCCTAAGACGATTTCGGGCAACTTCCTAAAATCGGGGGTATAACTTTTGTAAGGGTGGTTTGATTTAAACAATTCCGATGGTTTTAAATTATCTGGGAAAATTCCGGATTAAAGCGAATATTTCGGGTAACCAAAAAGGATTTAAAGATTGAGTTAAAATTAATTAAACAAAAAATTTTAAGGTTCGGGGCTTTATAGGGGTATAATTTTTGTAAGGGTGGTTTGATTTGAAAAATTCAAGCAGAGTTAGATTGTCCAGAAAATTCTAGATCAGACTAAAGTGGTTAGTCGAAGAAATCTCTTGCCTAGGTTAGATACGAGGCTTTAACAGGGTATAGCTTTGTAAGGGGAAGTCCGATTTTAAAAATTGTAACAGGGTTAGATCGCCCGGGAATTAGGGTTCAGATTCAATTAACAGACACCCCAAATACGCTCCAGGAACCGCGCCCTGAATCAATAAGCAAAAACTCTTGGTACGGGGCTTTAACAGAGTGTAACTTTGTTCTAACAGAGTTAGATCGCTCGGGAAATTAGACTGCAGGTCCAATTAACAGATCCCCCAAACACTCTCTAGAAACCGAAATACGGGATAATGAGCAAAAACTGTTCTAAAAACCCTGTTAACTTCTACTTGTATGTTAAATTGTGTAATATTATTATGCTCTCTGTACGGGAACGCGACGAATTATATTTTCTTTATACCTGTCTAATTAACAAGAAACATACATTTCTTCCTTGAACACTTATTGAACAATTAAAATAATTACACACAACGGACCTTTCTTAAATAGTGACTACGGACCCATAGCTTCATCTGGTTTGCTATCTTATTCTTTATTTTCATCTATTAACCTACTATCCAATTTGAACCCAAAGCTTGAGTTGATTTTAAGTAGATTACAAATGACTCCTGTGTTGCGGAAATCGCTAGCTTGGACGATGAGGAAAATATCGTCAGGTATCCAAATTGACATTGGAATCATGTTGTTGAGTCAGCTACGTGGTGAGGGGAAAGCATTGCAAAGATTCCAGAACAACGTCTTTATTTTATCCGAGTGGTCTTTTTACTGGCGAGAGCACCACTAGGCTGTCGCAATACGTATTTGGTTTTTGAATAATGTTGTGGTTAAAAGGTTTTATTATAGTTAATTGGAATCGTGCCAGAATATTCCCATTTAGTACTTAGTATGATATCTTCAAAATACAAAGCTGCACCAATTGGCTATGTATCAATCATTAGTCCTTCCAAATAATACGCATTCAATATTCTGAGATTGAAATTAAACAATTCTTGAGTCATTAATTTTCTGGGCATTTACACTATGAAATACTATTAACGGTTCTTGTTCAAAATACTACACTAACTAATCACTTAATACGGCATAGTCGTATTTGTTTTATGCAGTACCATTCTGTTACATTAATCACTTATACAACCATTCCACTAAATTTAAAACATTTGGCCCCATAACCTTTTACACTTATTAAAAAATTCCTGACATTGACCTTCGCACTGATTCTTTTAATGGAAAGCTGATCAAAAATGAAATTCGATTTAATATGGAAAGTTAAAAATAATATCAAACAAATTAACGCCTACTATACAGCGTTCTGAACTTTAATGTACGTTACCTGTATTTGTCAGCTTACATTTTTTATACAAGCTGTAATGAATTTTTAACTGCTTGGAGGAGGAACACGATTAATCCTAAGTATATATGTCGAAAGTGTTCATCCGATTTTATTAATATTTCACATAATAATTGATTAATAATCGGGTTATTCTTTACAAGAATTTCTAAAAGGTTAACAAATGTAATGACTTTTGACACCCACTTTTACATTTTTTTTTACTATCGTATATAATTTATGGTTATTTTGCCTTTTAAAAGAAAGCTCGTTTAACAAACTTGGAAAGTGATGCAGAATAATCGTAATATGGCAACTTTTTGCTACTATTGTAAATAAATGATGTGAACTTCGATAGTACTGATGTCGAGAAAGTGGACCTGATTAAGGATAATTCAATAAAATTACCGTTCAATGAAAAGCCTCTATAAGAACGAAACGCGAAAGGATGCCCTTGTGGCTTATTATGAGTCATTTGCCGATTACTTTTTTTCGTTTTGTATTAACTTAAGATTCACTAGACTTGCTTTTTTATGGTATGTTTGGACCAGCAAGGTGGGGAACCCCACATAATTGAAGAAACGTACGAGAATTTGTATACAAAATTTTCATAAAATATGGATTGTTAAAAAAAGTTTCATAAATTGAACTGCTCGAACCTCCCTTTGGCAGGTCCGTGCTATAATTGGTTTGCGTCTGACTACTAAGACAAAGGTCCCGGCTCGATTCCCAACACAGGAAACTTGAAAATGTTAGGCGAGCATTTTTCACAAAAATAGACCCCATAATCCAATGCGAGGTAAAATGTTGTCACACATGTTAAAGATCTCTACTTTGTTTAGAACAGTAAGAGATCGGCAAAATTCAAAATTTTCAGGTAAAAGAACTCGCTTCCTGGCCAATGTAGTATCTTTGGGTGGAGCATTGGAAAATCAAATGTTGTGCTCGATCTCCCAATTTCAGCGTTTTACATTTTTTTAAAAGGCGTAATAAAGAATTATGTTTATAAATAGCCCACTAATTGTGTTGAAGAGCCACGTAATAATGTATTAAGGGCATTTCAAGATTTATGTCAACAAGATGTTCAATGTTTAGTAAATTCTACTTCAAAACGCTTAAAGTTGTGCATTAAAAACTGAAGATGTGTTGGAACATAGGTTGTAGTGATTTTGTCGGGTTTCAATGAAATGTTGTTTCTGTTACAACACTTTGACCCGTGGCTAAGATGATAGAAGTGTAACTGCTAGCTTTGAACTTCACTGCAGCGTTATAACGTTAGAGCGATGAGCAGGTGGGTTCACTGTAAAACTAAGATATGAAAAAAATTAAAATTAGGCGTCACTGCATCCATTTAAGCACTAGTTGAAATGGTGTAGGACCCTAAGGTAAATATACCTAATAACAAAAAGATTTACTACGAACAGGGTATGCCTGAAAAGAAACAGGTTAGTAAAATATAACCGGAGACAGCAGTTTCCGACTCAAAATAATAATAAAATAAGAATCTAAACCGGTAAATACAGTAATAATACAAGTATACATGCCCACCTCTAGCTACAGTGAGGAAGAGGGAGAGGCGATCTACAAAGATATCGAAGACATACCAAGATACGTAAAAGGACATGAAAGCTTAATAATTAGGGGGACTTTAATGTAGCGGTAGGTGAGGGTAGGGAAGGAGCAGTAGTAGGTTTTTCGGTTTAGGCACGAGAAATGATGGGGAAAATAGGCTGGTAGAATTTTGCGATAAGAACAATTTAACCATCACAAACACATTATTTCAACATCATGCTAGAAGACGATATACATGGAAGACGCCAGGAGATATAGGAAGATTTCAAATAGATTGCATTCTAGTTAGACAACGGTTTAGGAATCAAGTAAAAGACTGTAGAAGCTACCCAGAAGTAGATATAGACTCTTACCACAATATTGTAATTCTGAAGGCCGCCCTTAAATTAAAAAATTTGGGAAAGTGGAATGGAAAAAAGCACTTTGATTTTGAGAAAGTAAAAGATAAAGATATCCACGAAAGATTTGAAAAAAATCAAACGAATTGCTCAAAGATATCAGAAAAATTTCTTATACTAAGGAAGTAGAAACAAAATGGAATAAACATCAAATCCAGCTAAGACACGGAGGCCAGAGATATTCTAGGGTATACACAAAATGAAAATAAAAAACCATGGATAACAAAGGGTATCCTGAATCTAACAGAAGAAAGACGAAAATACAAAAATAGATCAGATGCAACAGGAAAACAGAGATACAAAGTCATAAAATGGGAAATTATTCGCAAATGCAAGAAAGTTAAAGAACAATGGATTGATGAAAAGTGCAAAGAGGTTTAAACTAAGATGGAAATAGGAAAGATAGACGAAGCATACAAACTAATTGGAATAAATTTTAGGGATATATAACCGTATAGCAAAAATATAAGGGACGCGAGAGGAAACGTCATTATAGAAAATGTAGAGAAAGTGGATACGTGGCAAGAATATATGGGGAATTTATATGCAGGAGAGGAAATAACAACATTAGAACAGGAATCAGACATTGAAAACGACAACTTGGGATATCCTATACTTAGAGATGAGTTCGAATTAGCATTAAAGGGCATAAAAAATGGTAAGGCGCCGGGTACAGATAAGGTGCAAGCAAAAACTCTAAAAGCCGCTGGACAAGCAGTAACAGAATGACTCTTCCAACTTGTAAGCTACATGTATGAGATAGGCGAGATACTTAAAAATTTCAAACGTAACACTATAGTCACTATACCAAAAATGAGAGACTCGGATAGATGTGAAAATTTTCGAACAATAAGTTTGACAGTACATGTGTCAAAAATTTTAACTAGAATTGTACAAAGGCAAATGGGAAAACGATCTGAAGATCAATTTGGGTTTAGACGAAACAGGGGTACACGGGAGACTATTTTAGCTTTGAGGGTGATAATGGAGAAAACAATAGAAAAAGGGGGAAGCGTGTATATAAGGTTTGTAGATCTGGAAAAAGCATTCAACAATGTAAAATGTAAAAAATGTTCGAAATACTCAAAAAGATTGGAATGAGTTTTAGGGATAGACGGATAGAACATAGTTTATACAAAGAGCAAACAGCGGCAATAGAGATCAGGAACGCAGAGAAGTAAATATTAGGAAAGAGGTGAGACAGGTACGTGCCCTATTTCCATTAATTTTTAACTTGTACATCGAAGAGGCAATGGATACTGCCAAATGCAAGAAGACATTCGGAATTATTATGCAGGAACAAAAGATTTATATGCTTAGATTTGCAGAGGATATAACGGTATTAGTATCTAGGAAGGAAGAGTAAGAAGCCGCTCTTAATGAAATAGAAACAGTTCTTACAGAGAGATACGATATGAAAATTAACAAAAATAAAACTAAAGTACTAGTATGCAAAGGAGGTGAAAATAAATTAAAAACTAAAATACAAATATGTAACGAGAACTTAGAAAAGGTTAAGGATTTCTGTTGCCTAGGAAGCCAAAAAACGCTAGATGGGAAGAGCGCAAAAGATATAAAACAAATATTAGCACAAGGTCGTGCTACATTTAACAAGAAAAAGCAACTACTGTGTTCAAAGACAACAAACATAGAAACAAGGAAAAGATTTCTTAAAACATATGTGCGGAGCATAGCACTGTACGACTGTGAAATATGGACAGTAGAAGAAGCGGAAAGGAAAAAGACAGAAGTCTTTGAATCGTGGTGCTACAGACGTATGATGAAGATATCAGGACAGACAAAGTTAAGAACAAAGAGGTACTAGAAATGGTGGGCGAAGAAAGAAGTATGTGGAAAACGGTAAAAAATAGGAGAGATAGGATGATAGGCCACATACTACGGCATGAAGGAATAGTGCGGAATATATTAGAAGCAGAGATAGGAAAAAAAGATGTAGAGGTCCTAGGTTATGAAAACTTTCTGGCTGTGTATACGAAATTTTCCAATAAAATCTAAAATAGAGTGTATTCTTGTGTAAAAATAATATAATAAAAATAGCTTGACATGACGCCGAAGATGGCTAACACCGAAAGCACTCTGCTGTAATTTTATATTTTTAACTTTTATATTATTTTTACACGAGAATACTTTCTGTTTTGGATTTTAATAGACCTAAGTTAGACTATTGCACACAGATAGTGAAAGATGTGGGCTGTGGGAATTTCAGGGAAATGTGCAGGCTAGCTCAGAATAGAAATCAATGGAAGTACGCGTCCAACTAGTTCCAAGATGGAATACCTAATGATGAAAAGAATACTGTACTTAAACTTGATGATTATTATAAGCAACTACAAGTATTGGTTTTGCAATATTCTTTACTAATGTTAATTGTGCGAAAGGATTTACTGAAAATCTATTAATTCGGCATCTTTGGTAGCCGCAGGCTGCTTACCTTCCTTCACATACCACTAAATCTTGGTGAAATAGGGCATATAATTAGGAAAAAACGGAAGGGGACCCGAGCTGTATCTAGGCTGTGGAAATTTCAGGGAACGGTGTAGGCTAGTTCAGACTAGAAATAGCTGAAAGTATGCGTCCAACCAGTTCCAAGACGGAAAACCTAATCACGAAAAAAATAATTTCACTTAAATCTGATGATTATTATAAACAACTATAGGGGTTTGTTTTTAAATATTTTCAACTAATGTTGATCGTGCGAAAGAATATATATTGGAAAACTATTAATTCGGCAAATGTTTGTGTTGAGGATTTTGGTAGCTGCAGGCTACTTAAGCTGCTTCACACTACGGGAAATAGGTTACATATATGTAAACAATAGAAAGGGAACCAAACTGCATCTAACAAGAAAAAGCAGCGGCTATGTTCGGGGACAGCAAGCATAGAAACAAGAAGAAAATTGTTGAAGGCATATGTGAGGAGCACAGCGTAGCACGTCTGTGAAATAGGAGCAGTAGGTGAAGCAGACAAAAGCGATAGAAGCCTTTTGGAATGTACTGATTCAGATGTGTGAGGATGATAGCATTCACAGACAAAGTTAAGAACAAAGTGGTTAAATGAAATAATAGTGGAATAAAAGTATCTGTAGAAAACAATTGGAAAATAAGAGAAATAGAAAGGTAGGATACGTTTTGGGACATTTTCGGGAACTAGTGCGGGATATATTACAAGCAGAGATAGGAAAAAACAAGTAGAGGTAGACCTAGATCAGACTATTGCACGTAGATAGTGAAAGATGCAGACTGTAATTTTCAGGCAAATGTGCAGGTTAGCATAGAATAGGAAACAATGAGGGTACGCGCCTAACCAGTTCCAGGACTGAAGACCTAATGATGATGATGAAGTAATAATATTTAGATGAACCTCTGAGGGTTTCAAGATTTTACCATAACCACAATAAAAGATGTGTACTCACACAAGAAACATATATTGACTGATTAATAAATTTCAGTCTTCAACAATAAAAAAAAACATAAGGAAGTCTCCTTGATTAATGTTTTAGACACTGACCGTTCAATATTGCTGAACAATTTCAATTCTAGTTTAACTCTAACCTTAAACAAACAGTTACGAAGCTTAAATTCTATAAACCTGAGGTGTTAAAATTTAGTCTAATAAACAAAAGTTATCTTTTACATATCTTGATTAAGGACATAATATTTGTTGAGAACTTTACTGTTTCTGAATTTAAACTATTATCTTTTCCCGCCAGAAGTATTCACTTTGGTGACAGAATTTAGAACTGTCTATAAAAAAAAGAAAAATCACAACATGGCTGAAGTGGTCTGGTTACTTTCATGTTATTTCTACAAATAATAGTTGTAAATATTTAAATATACAGCATTCAACAATCTTAGCAGTTACTTTATTTGGTAACACAAAAAAGTTTGTAATTTAGGACCAACTTCACTGTGCAATGTCCATAAATCACGAGTGCATTCCAGTCATGGCAGAAATGCGTTTTCAATTGCAGTAACAATTCAACATGGTCCATCGAGTCAAATATGAATACTGCACCGTTATTAGTTTAATCACAAGAATCACTCTTTAAACGCAGTAAATTTGTATGTAAAAATCGATTTTATTGATCATGAAACAAGTTACATTGGACCAGTACTACAAGCGTCCAGATCATTTGCAGTCCAGTCAAGTACAGTGAGCCACTATTACAAGGGTCCAGTTCAGTGCAGTGGACCAACACTACAGTTTTTTCAGTTTTAGCTATAGCAAAGACGCAATTGATAAAAATTCTGCAAGTCAATTGTCACAAGGTTCACAACTGCATAGCAACCCTTCTCAAGGTACAATTGAGGCCAGTTTCGGCCTAAAGCTTTTAGGATAACACTACCAAACTTTTCTGGTAAGTACCACCAATTTTTAGAGTTTCGCCATACATACAAATAGCTCATTCATGATAATAATCAGTAAAATAAACAAATTTTACTATTTGAAGGCGGCTCTAGAGACACCGGCAAGTGACATCATCAGCTCACTGGAAATATGTGAAGACAATTATGATATTTCATGGGCGGTGGTTCTGGAAAGATTTGATAATAAACGCATTGTAGTAAATAATCATATTAACGCAATCTTTAACTTGTCTCCAGTTTTAAAAAATAATCATGTCAATCTTAGAATATCTCTAGGAGACTTGTTCAGATATTTAATATGCCTCCAAACATTACATCAACCTGTAAATGAATGGGGCACGATCTTAATTTAAATAATAAGTAATAAGTTTGATCTTGAATTAAAACAAGAGTGGGAAGCATTCAAAACTGAAAGCAATCTTCCTACCATGGATGAGCTTAAAGCATTTCTAAAGGCAAAATGTGAGGTTCTTGACGCTCTTAATTGCACACAAACTTCTCAAAAATTTAAATTCAAAAAGATACATTCGCTCGTAGCTAGTGATGCTGCAGCAATGTGCATATTTTGCAAATGTAGGCATAAATATACCAATGTGATAAGTTCACAGCGCTTTCAGTTAATGCCAAAAAGCAACTGAAATAAAACATTTAAAACTCTACATTAATTGTCTTGAACCGAATCACATTAGCAAAGACTGCAAATCAAGCAAATGCAGGGAATGTGGCAAATCGCACCACGCCCACGTTGACTTTAAATAATTTATAAACGTCCATATTAGAAACGGTGGTAAATAAACATTTTGTCTGGATTGCCAAATAATAGTGTAATTTGTCTACATATTTTGCCTACTCGGTTTTCCTCTTCTATGTAACTTCAATTGTTGAATGGACAAGCTTGCCACTGGTCGATAAAGTTTCGTTTGCAACTAGAATCACTTACGAGGTCTGACAATTAAGTAACGAGACTGATAGAAAAAACACAAATATTTAAAAGCTAAAGTACATCAATATGATTCCTTCGATATACTCTCCTTGGGAAGCTACACACCGAGTCCAGCGCATTTTCTAGTTTTTGTAACTCTTCTGTAACATTCCTACTGGCAGTACGTGGAGTACCTTTGTCGCAGATGTTTGAATGTCAGTTACCGACTTAATATGTGTGTAACATACTGTTTTAATACGCTCTAATAGTTCTAGTATTTCTAAAAATAGTTATTTTCTAGTTTAATTTTAGCATGCTAATTATTAGAATGAAGGTCGTGTAGCATAAATATTCTGCAATTGTAAACCGCTGCAAGATCACCCAAGTAGCGTCCTAGCGAAGCTCCAGGAAGATATAATCCAAGAGTTAATTAATTTTTCTAAAGGCACTTTACTTCAAAGGCACTAAACATGTCAGATTAGTTGCTATCTATGATTAGATGTCAATCATGTTCTAGGATCCTATTTATGTCAGGGTGGTCTGAAGGAATTTTTCAATTAGCGGAGTACTCAACTAAAAATTAGTTCCGAGATCTACTTGTGCGGCTATCTTAGTGCAATTGGCAGTTTAATTAATCTTAAAGATTTACGACCGGCGTATCCTAAGTCGAGTATGAGAGCCAAGAAAGGAGTTATTTTTCAATTAACTTAAATGTATATAAGGATGCCAGCCGGTGGGAATCGGGGTTGTTTATTTCCAGACGCGTTAGAGGTTAAAGCTGGCGGTTACTAGTGATGTGTTTATTTCTCTGAAGTCAAGTGCGTGCCGTTATGTTTCTAAGTTAGTTATTTTTCTGAGTAAGTAATTAGAATATGTGGTATTAACATGAACTCAAGGCGGTGTTATGCATCATAATTCCGTATTTGTTTAAATACAGTACCTGTCGATTTCCATAAAATACAACGTCGGGTTAAAGCTCAGTTCTAGTAAATTGATCCCGTTAAAGTATTGTTTTTAGAGACCGCATCGCTTTAGAAAGGTCTTCTATTTTATTGTTGTTTCGACGTTTGTATGAGGCCTGTAATCACTAAGCCGCGAGACTACCTGAGAATGCGAAGCTCCGTTCAGGAGTTCCGTTACTGTAATATTTGACCCTTGCGAAGGTCGTATTTTTCCTGTTGTTGATGACCCCGTGGTTTAAAAAAAAAGGGTCGTCGCACTATGCAAGTTAGGTAGACTAGGGTAGCATTAATAAATTTTTGTTATTGGGGTGTTTACACCCAGAACTGTATTACTATTCAAAAATAAGTTTTGTTAGTTAAGTTTAGTTAAGTTGTGTTTGTGCTAGCAGGAGACTTTAAAAGATTAGTCCCTGTGAAGTGACTTATTTTCTGTCCTGCAATTTTGGTTCATCGCCCACGAACAAAGTGCGACGAGAGCTATTACCGCGATTGGTCCATGGGCCGTTTAATTCCCATGGTGGCGCCCTATTGTAAATAAGGTTATTTACTGTATATTTTTGTTATGCATATGTAATTAGTTGATAGTTTTAGTTAGTAGCCCATTTAATAAAACAATCGGAATTTCGTCTCAGTGTGTTTGTAAAATGAACCCCCCCCCCTTTTCACCGACTGCTGCCGCTTGCGAGGCAACGTCCCGAAACGTGAGGGTACGATAGTGTTAGAGGTCCTGTCATTTATTATTTATTGTTAATTGGATACCCTCACGCGGTAGGTAAATATTCAAATTACATGTGTTCCTCTCACTTGTTTGACTAGGGGAAATATACAAAATCATGGAGCTATATCAAGAGAATACAGGGCCTGAGGTAACACTGAAATGTTTTTTGAGGTCTAAACGTGCATGGCACTGAAGGCACGAAAGCGTGGCTTGTTGTTGTTATGAAGGATTTACGTGCTTGCGATTTTGGACAGACTCCAACGACTATTTTCGCAACCGTGCGTGTACTTTAAAATAAATTGTTGATTTACGGTCTTTCAGGTGGCACAAACTCCTTATGCACCACCCCTTTGCTGTCAAAGAAGCAAATCATCATTGTTTTTGACTTTGTATTTGTTCATTTTTCCTTGGTTTTGCTGATCTAGGAGACAAAAACTGTTGGCTTTGCTGCTTTGTTTCCGGATTACACTGAAATAACCAACCCTAATATCCAGTAATTACATGATTCACAATTTCAAGGCAATCCTGCGCGAGGGACATTCGTCCGTGTTTTTGTTCCTCTGAGAGGATTTTTGGAGCAATTTTTGCATAAAACTTTTTCATGCACAAATCTTCAACCGAAATCTTTTTAACAGTTTCGCGGTTAATATTTAGTTCATCTGACTGCATTCGAATGGTTATTTGCCGAACTTGCTGCACAAGACCGCGCACACGTTGAGCGTCGGTGTCAGTTTGCACTTCAGCTGCCCTTCCACTTTGCAGCTCATTTGCAACGCTTTCTCGGCCATTTGTAAAGGCCTTGTGCCGCCGGAATACGTGTGCACGCTAATTGCTTCATCACCAAACACTTTCATCGCTTAATATAGTGTGTCCCTTGAAGATTCTTCGAGTTTCACATATAACTTGATCGCGTACTGTTGCTCGATATTACGTCGCTCCATTTTCGTGACACGCACTACATACACAGGCTTCGACAATACGACACAATCGGAGAACTAATGATTGTACTGGAGTCAAAAATATATTCATTAACAGATTAAGGTTAGTATATTAACGACCCAAAGCGTCAGATTTGCAGTGGTACCACATGTGCAGCTAAAAAGTCAGTCTCATTAGACAGTTGTCAAACCTAGTATTGGTTCCAATATGAAGGTACATCAGCACATTATTAAATGCAAGTCATCAGCAAATATAAATCCATTAGATTTGTTTTTCGGAAGCTACTTAAAAGAAAAAGTTTACCACAAATTTATTATAAATCCGGGACACGTTTTAATTTGCGTTCACGCTACGGTGGCGTTAACGGTTGTAAATATGCCACAAAGAGCTTGTATATATATTGCTATGCTACTACTGGAATTATCGTGCCCCTTCGTTGGGCTGTTATATTAATTATGCTATGCTCCTTTAAATTATTCGCGCTCCATCATTTGGGCGACCATATTAATATTACTATGTATAAACAAGATTGTAATTATCTGCGACGTTGGGCTGTCTTATTAATATTGCCATCAATTCCCTCCAGAAACTTAACTGGATTTTATATTGAACCAACCTTGTCTACCAATAACAAAATTTGATACGTTACCGCCTTCCTCGTTATCAATTTCCTATTCAACTTGTAGCTCCTCCTTGAACTATTTAAATTATCAAATTACTCTCCTTAACTTTATCTTATGACCTCGACTAGCATTTATTTGGAATTATAAAATTCAGGTAATTCGATTTTATATAATGAAACCAATATAATGTACAGCTTTTGTAAATTATTTGAAATACACTTTTCAATTAGTTAATGTTGTAAATTTCATTTATTAAACATCATATACTATTTACTCAAAACCCAAAGTCACCAAAAAACCTATTATCTTTATAAAAAAAGAAGTGTGGAACGTTCTAAACCTCTCATCATATTACTCACTTTATACGTATGCAACTTCTTTTGTTGACTTTTTCACATTCATATTATATTAAGCAAATTCAATAAAAATAAAAAAATATATAAAAATAAAATGTCTTATAACTAAAATCTGACCTGGTCTATTTTCTTCGCATCGACGCATCCATTTGAATAAAAATTATCTTCTTCCAATGTAGAATTATTACATGCCCATTCGAAATACTGTCTATCCACACGCTTGAACAATTTCATTTAAATTGTTGACATCACCCTCTGGACTACCATTATTAACTTATGCACCCCAATTTATTGTCGTTTCATTTCAGACTTATTACTTCTCATTCTCGTCAATTTCCCCAAATTTAGAATTGTATTATCATCATTTATTTTCCCTATTGAATTTATTCTCCACGTACTCAAATATCGTAGTTTATTTTCTCCACTTACTCAAAGTCTGTTTTCCCCGGACTTAGAAATCGTAGTCTATTTTCCCCGGACTTAAAAATCGTAGTCTGTTTCCGCCGGACTTAGAATTTGAATTTTTCTCCCCGGCTTTAGAAGCCCTATTATTAATATGTTTTAGTTTAAAATAAAATTCCACATAATCTGCTTACGTTTAATCGGCAATTATAATTTTCATATTAGCACTTTTACAATTTTTCACTTAATTATTACGTATCACTTTATTTTATAGTGGCGCACTTCGGCCTTTGTTGAGTTGTAAACTGACTTCGTTATCACTGTGCCTGCTAATATATCCTTGAGTTCCCACTCCGTCAGTGGGTATGGTCTAGAAACTCGTCGCTCATTTATAACCAATCAAATAATTACATTCAAAGTAGTTTCTGAAGTAATTTTCTATGCTTCCCAATAATTGCAACCTGCTTGCAGCTGTCTTCGTTATCAACATGCGGTCTTTTGATAAATCTAATTGCTTTTCCATAAACAACTGATGCAATTCGACTTTTAATTTTCATATCTGCCTGTTGTTCACGCAATTTTTAATCTTCTTTCTTATCAAAAATGTTTAACTATTTTGTACGCATTTACCTATGCTACCTAAAGCTCTATTTCTATCTCCGTATTAATCTGATTGTTTGGAAATCTTTTGAATGCGTGTCTGATTGCACTTTATTATGTCTACATATAAATATACGTGTGCTTCCACTGAAAAATATCATTGCTTGCCTTACCTAAATTAACTAAAACTTTATCTACAGGGTATTAAATATTTACTATCTACCTAATGAATGTCTTCCTTGTTTCTACGCTAACTATGCGTCTTCCTATGTTTATTTGCGTCGCTTACAACTGCTTATACTTTATATACAGGGTGTGGACTGTTTACTATTTACAAACTATCTCCAGTTCTCAATTCTTTACTAAATAAATGCAGTTTTCTGCTGCCTATGGTAATTTCTCATTTCTAAATGACCTTTACTATAAAGTACACCCTTAAACAATCCCTTATTACAGCATTATATATATATATATATATATATACACACACAATATATATATATATATATATATATAATGCCGTGGGACTCGGGTAAAATCTTCACCAACAAAAATATTTTCGAAAATTTTATAAAATTTTCAAAACTCGAAAATTCAAAATTAAATAATACACAAAAAAAATATTACTTACCCATTTTCTCTCTTCCTCGGTTGAATGGCCTTCTTCAACTGCTTCCGGCTAGCTCATTTGGACTTCCTTTTGGATATCTATAGGCACTCTTATATTCTATCATTCACGCACACTCCCAATAAAACCACCAAATACAACAAACATACAATCCTTTATTTATTACTATTTACAAAAGAAATTTAATATTGTCCATATTTCATTGTTCACGTTACACTTCAGTAAATTTTATTTTGTAATGTTCTGTATTTTATTTTAAAATCATCCAACACATAAAATGTACCTGGAGTAAATGGGACTTGAATAATACCGTCTCTAAAATTCCTTCTTTATAATTTATTTTTTTATTTTTTTAATCTAAGTAAACTCTGGGGTAGGGTGAGCTCATGATAACCCAGCTAATTATGCATAATGTATGCCCTTCTACTTTGCACTAAAAAAAAACAAAGCCATGTACTCTTCACAACAATTTCACGTTCTGATGGAACGTTTAAAAGCTTTATAGACACCTTCACATTTTTAGTTGAATACCATAATAAAGTTATTTACACGTATTATGTTCAATACGAAAATAATCCACATTACTTTGAAAAACACTCTCATACGTCACCCAATATTTACAGTTTATAAGAATCACAATTTCAAATCGTTACCTAGAAATTTCTAGAAGATCTTCGCTCTGTAGATGATGGTAGTTATTTCTTCTATCTGGTCTGCAGGCCGTTTCTAGCTGTTACTAGACAAACTCCATCTAAGTTGAACTGCTAACGCTGCGTTCACGGTGCAACCAAATTCCAAATTCCATTTCAATTATACGTCTTTCACAAATATTTACTGTAATCTACGTTACTTAATGTCCCGACACGAGTTGGTTAAAATTATAGCTGATACCTCAATTACAATTATAATCTCGACACACTAACCGCGTACTAATCAAGAGGCTACCACTATGCAATATAATTTAAACGATTTTATAATACTGACAACTCGTGTTGACTTTCATACGTCGTTTGGGGCGATCGAAATAATAAGGGCTTTCATAATGTTCTCGTAAACTATTTATATCTTTAGACTGCCACCTCCTGGCCACGTTTATTCGAAATCTCCTGCGCACAACAACACATTCCCACAATTTTGGACTCGCCCCGATTTTCAAATCCGCGAATTTCAGTACGTCGTTACAATATTTTAAGAAAATTACGCTACTCTATCTTCGACTTTATATCAAGTCAAACTAACATATCGACCAATCGTAGACCCACTGACGTTTCTCAAATCCCACCTATACTACCGTTGTCTCATGCTTATGCGTTTTCTACGTCTCCTTCTAACCTTGCTTGAGTGGTAGAAAATCAATATTTTTGTTTGTGCGCTGTCTATTACACGTGGACTTTCTACGTGAGTTATATAACCCTCATTAGCATTTCCCGCGAATATAAACGACGGTTTATCCGATATTCTCTGTAACCGTTTATTATCTACAAAATTTTAAGTAGAACTTGACATTTAGAAAATACGCAGGTGTTCAATCGTAACGTTTTAAATAACACTTCTACGAGTTGAATTTTCCACGTATTTCAACCCTACTGATATATTTGTTCGTTAGCAACGCGTCTCACCTTGGTATTATTGGGTTTTCCACGCTTTTATGCATATTATATATCAATAATTGTTCAATTAAATTCAATTTAATTAATAAATTAATGACATTGGCTTCTACCATTTAATTTCTTTGCAAACCTACTAAATATTTATCATTATTAGTAAAAATTCGTTAATACCCGATACTTAAAAATGAATTAACTAATATAACTTTCGCACGTAATTTCTGGTTGTTCCTTTATACAGGGTGTTTTGAAATTGTTTCATTTATTTTTATTTTTAATCTTTTAAAACCACTATATAAACCCCCTATTTTGATTTTAAGAAAAACTATTCCCGGTTTTTCTGAAATTTAAATACCTACATTCTAATTTAATCTTATCTGCTATTTCTATACACCTATCTACTCACCTAACACTACCTATACCTATTAATTCAACCTATCACTACTTATCTACCTATTTCTATCTATTTCTACACCTATCTTTATTTATTTCTATCTATCTACATTTATCTTTATTTCTAATTACCTATCATTATCTTTTACCTAACTATTTCTATCTATTATTAACTCTCCACCCTCTTATTTCATTGTCTTTCTTCTTTTATTTCCCCCTTTAGTCCTTTATTGACTCTTTACATACATCATTTTGTACTTTTGTCTTTATTTTCAGTCTTCATAACTTTTAACTTCACCTATTATCCCTATCTATTCTTATCCTAAATCAACCTACCTAATTCTATACCTATATCTAACTATCTCCTATATTTATCCTATATCTAATCTTCTTTTCTATATACACCTATTTCTATCCCTATCTATTTAAATTTTACTCTATTATACACCTATCTCTACTTTTCTATATACACCTATCCATATTTATCCTATTTCTACTTCTATATATCTATCGCTATCTCTATTTTCTACATCTATACTATAATTCACCTATCTGTATCCTTTTCGTCATTAATCTTCATCTTGTTATTTAAATTTAACTCTCTTCTTGACCCTCTAAGTCTTTCTTCTAACTATCCTAATGCTCTTCATCCCAATTTCTCATCTTTCTATTTCTATACTTATCATCCCTGTTACTTCACATAAAATAAACTTATCCCTATTATCCTGATTCTTAAATATTTCTTCTTCATTCCCTATACTTGTCTGTTTCTCATTTATTATTATTTCCTTTTCTGTGGACAAACCAAACGATACTACTTCAACATCTTTATCTTTCCCCTCTATACAAAAATTTTCATCTCTTCTAGACCCTTCATGTACAATATTCAATTCACAAAAATCTTTTAAATTTCAATTCAAATTACCAAAATTATCTTTGCCCCCTAACTCACATATGCCTATTTTTACTACTTGTGTGTCACATAATGCTGTCTTTACTTCTAACCCTTTTAATTCTGCCTTGTTATCCACTATTAATTCTGCGCCTGACTCTACCTCGACTTGTTCAGCCTCTTCTTTCACTACTACTTGTACCTCATTTATCTTTTCCTCACCATATTCCCTGAGTCGATCTCTCTCACCTCTTCATCATCTCCCTCTATACTATTTATACATAACCCCATGTCATCTTCCGTGACATCACAACTTGCCTTCCAGGGCAATATCCTATCCCTAATTCTAACTATTTACCTCTCCATATCTAATAATAACCCCTAACTTCATCATGCAATCGACCCTAATATCCCTTTAAACTTTAACCCAGGTACAATGATAAATTCTTGTTTACAGCTTACTGAACCTAACTCTACTTTCAAAATAACTACGCTATTCACAACAGCAAATCGTTTTTATTCGGCGCAACCAGGTGACTTCTTCTTATTGGAATTATCCTATCACACACTTTATTTTTAATTTCATTGACGAATTCCTCCGATACCAAACTCGCCTCAGCTCCTGAATCTAATATAGCGCCTAAATTTTCTCAAAAATTTTAATTTCAATTATGGGCAAACAAAATTTTTCTATTTTTGGCTCAATTTCTTCTTCAATTTTCAAAAATTCCCTAGGATGTTCATACTTATACACAGTGATGTCTAGTGGTTTGTCCTTCTTTAAAAATCCTGTCCAGGTCTGTTTTCCCTACTCGGTCCTGGTCTAGCCGTCACTTCAGCGTATGTCCTAGGCGTTTTCACTCGTTCCGTGTTTTATTAACAGTCTCCCTTATGTCCGGTGAACTGTTTTGTCTTGTAGGTCCCGGTCTCGGTGCAGGTCCCCTTCCTAAACTGTTACTTCTAAAATATGGCCGTCGCTGTTTCCAATTCTGTCGCTGGTACCCATAACTATTCCCCCGTCTAGCGTAGTTGTCCAGTCTATTGTCGAACCTAACCGTGTTGATCTGTCTTTCCCTATGTTCCCGAGGTCGTCCACTACTTACGTCATCGTACCTCTGCAGGTATTCCAAAAACATTTCTCTGTCCACTGTGTTCTGTAGTGCAACGTGTTGTCTTACCTCAACCTCGAAGTGTCGCGATAAATATTTGATAATTTGTCGGTCCGTCAGTGGTGGGTTCAGTTGCTTTGCTATGCTATACTTTCGTATAGCATATTGCTCCCTACTTCCTAAAAATTCTCCCTTAAATTTCCCCGTGATTAAGTCGTCTCGTACCTGGTCTTGTCTGTGGTCACTCCAATAATGCTTTAAAAATCTGTCTTCAAAGTCCGTGTAGGTGTCAATTTCCTGTCCTATTAAATTATACCAAGCTTCAGCATGGTCTTTTAGTAAAGCTTTTACAATATTTAATTTTGCCTGTTCGTCGTATACGTTATTTATAAAACCTCTAACGTTATTAATAAATATTTGCGGGTTAACTCTACTATCAACATAAAATTTCATTTGCTGCTCTAAAGACACATTCCCTGTTACAAACCTTGGACCATCCCCCATCAAAGTCGCTACATTATGCTTAATACCGGTTACTTCTCTCTCAACCCGACCTAACTGATCCTTACACGAGTCTGTTACCTCAGTCATTTTCGCATTAATCTCATCCTCACAGAAAATCCTTACATCAGTCCTTAATTGTCCCATTTCCAAATTTAAACCTTTAATATCACGCTCATTTTTATTTACCCGATTTTCAACTTCCCCCATTTTCACCGTCAAGCTATTTTTGAATTCCGAAACTTCTGTATTCGTCTTATCTATTTTTTCACTTAGGGTTTTCCTAACTCCTGTTAATGTCTCATTCGTTCGATCAACTTTTCTATTCGATTCAGCACTCATTTCTTTAATCTCCTCAAACTTCCTATTAGATTCTTCCCTACTTAATCTCATTTCCTCTAATGTCCTGTTAGATTCTTCATTCATCCTCTCTAACATTCTCAAAATGAATTCATTTCCCGCTTCTCCTGATTCCGTCTTCGACTGATCCCTACTACCTCCAGCTTCCTCCATTTTCGAATTTTTATCACACAAGGCACTATCGTCACTTCCAATTTCCACTCCTTGGCTTCTCAACCACTCCTTTCTCTGCATACGTTCAAATCACTCTCACACACCTAAAATACTCTTAAATTTAACAAAAACAGAAACTCTCTCTCAGATCGCCAGTTTCCTGGAATAAAATCACTATTTTACTTGGACCTCGAGTCCCACTTTTGGGTCGCCAAAAATTGCCGTGGGTAAAATCTTCACCAACAAAAATATTTTCGAAAATTTTATAAAATTTTTAAAACTCGAAAATTCAAAATTAAATAATACACAAAAAAAATATTGCTTACCCGTTTCCTCTCTACCTCGGTTGAATGGCCTTCTTCAACTGCTTCCGGCTAGCTCATTTGGACTTCCTTTTGGATATCTATAGTCACTCTCATATTCTATCATTCACGCACACTCCTAATAAAACCACCAAATACAACAAACATACAATCCTTTATTTATTACTATTTACAAAAGAAATTCAATATTGTCCATATTTCATTGTTCACGTTACACTTCAGTAAATTTTATTTTGTAATGTCCTGTATTTTATTTTAAAATCATCCAACACATAAAATGTACCTGGAGTAAATGGACCTTGAATAATACCTTCTCTAAAATTCCTTCTTTATAATTTATTTATTTATTTTTTTAATCTAAGTAAACTCTGGGGTAGGGTGAGCTCATGATACCCAGCTAATTATGCATAATGTATGCCTAACTACGTTGCATACTCTAAAAAAATAAAAAAACAAAGCCATGTACTATTCACAAAATTTCACGTTCTGATGGAACGTTAAAAGCTTTATAGACACCTTAAAATTTCTAGTTAAATACCATAATAAAGTTATTTACACGTATTATGTTCAATACGAAAATAATCCACACTACCTTGAAAAACACTCTCATACGTCACCCAATATTTACAGTTTATAAGAATCACAATTTCAAATCGTTACCTAGAAATTTCTAGAAGATCTTCGCTCTGTAGATGATGTTAGTTATTTCTTCTATCTGGTCTGCAGGCCGTTTCCAGCTGTTACTAGACGAACTCTATCTAAGTTGAACTGCTAACGCTGCGTTCACGGTGCAACCAAATTCCAAATTTAATTTCAATTATACGTCTTTCACAAATATTTACTGTAATCTACGTTACTTAATGTCCCGACATGAGTTAGTTAAAATTATAGGTGATACCTCAATTATAATTATAATCTCGGCACACTAACCGCGTACTAATCAAGAGGCTACCACTATGCAATATAATTTAAACGATTTTATAATACTTACAACTCGTGTTGTTATGAAGTAAGGCATAGTTCACATCTCTGAAAACATAAATATCCACGTTAAGTGATTGATAGTGAAGTGTAAAATAATACCATTGAAAATGGATAATTGATGGGTTTGTCGCCTTATCCTTTAATAAAAAGCGTAAGTAACTAAAAGTTGTTTTAATTTAAATTCTAATATTAACCTTAATAAAAAGGACTCTAAATAATCACTGGAGACAAATTTAAATAATTACTGGAGACACATCTAAATAATCACTGAGGACAAGTAATTACGGGAGACAACTCTGAATAATTACTGGAGACAACTCTGAGAACAAGTTTAAATAAATACTGAAGCGATTATAAATGATTATTACTGGAATAAATGAGGAAATGCAATAAGCATTTACTTCAGCAATAAATGGTCAAAGAGTTTAATGGAGGACGCTAGTGTGTTTAAGGCGATACCATGAGAGATGCACACAATACCAAAAACGGTTGGACCAGAGACTGATTCAAGCTGAAAACAACAGGTTAGCCAATCTGAATGTTTATTATTTTACTATTTTATTTGTGGATATTTCATTGTACATTGCTAAACTAAATCATCTAAAATTTAACATTTAATTGAATATTACCAATTTAAATACTTTAAAAATGGCTTTTATGATAATTTATGTGAGGGTCGGCAAGGTTTGTTTTTTTTTAGTATACGTTATAAATTACGTAAATATTAAAAGAGGTTAAATGAACGTTCATAATAGTGATTTCGATGGCTTTTTTGATCAAATATGGGAATGATAATTATTAAAATTTTTATTCAATTGTTAGAAGAAAATTCTAGTTAAGGAATTTTTAACCTTTTTCATCATCATTCATCATCATTAGGTCTTCAGTCCTGAAACTGGTTAGACGCGTACCATCATTGTTTCCTATTCTGAACTAACCTACAGATTTCCCTGAAATTTGCACAGCCTGCATCTATCAATATCTGATCTAGGTCTACATTCACCTCTTTTTTCCTATCTTGTAACAGGATAAATTTCTGATACAAATAACGCTAGGCAACCCAATGTTCTCTGCTCGCATAGCTATATTATATATGATTTAAATTAAACCCGGTTCACTCTGTCGGTGAATCTATTGTGGTTATAATCTAAAGGTATGCGATACGGAACGAACCAATAGTAGAAGGGGGTCGGGCGTGGCTATTTGATGCTCCTCGATTCGATCGGATCCCGAACCTTTCCTTTTCGAATTAAACTATTAAGCAGGATGGTTGACTGCAAGCACATTATTGCAAAACTAACTTTTGAATGGAAAAGTGTGCGTCGCAAATAATAGTTGTTAATCGGATTGATTTTTGATGCAGGCTAGGGGTGAGTAATCTGAGCATATTAATTAAAAATTTGCTAGAGCGTCTACAAATTTTTAGCTACAATTATTACTCCAATTACGACTTGATTATTTGATCACGGAACTGTAATAAAAGGATGGATCGAACCGTATGTAAAATTACACACAGGATTAATTCACAAAAAGGCACATATGGGTATTGCTACAGTATCACAACAATATATATATATATATATATATATATTACTGTGATACTCGCCCCGCCCCACAATCGGGTGTGTCATTAAATTTGCTATGAAATTCCCCTTAAATAATCGAGCCCCAGCGTTGGGCATACCATTAATTTGCTATAAAATTGGCTTTTATTATTTTAGGATTAACGAGTCTCTACGATGGGAATCATAAAATTTCTGTGATGTTACCTGTCTGATTTCTTTATTATTTTACAGCCCTTATGTTATGAAATGTTAAATTAGACTTTTTCCCCAAATAGATCTTATTGAATCAAATAAAGCAATTCTATAATACACATTATAATAATTGATAATATTTACAACTCTCAAAATTTTCCCTTTTTATAGAATATCTACATATAACAGATTCATGGTTTTCTGAAAGTCAGCAAAAATATTTTTTACCTATTCAGGGACCTTTGAATGTTCCAAGATACCTATTCCCTTGTCATAAATTGTTAAGTGACCCCTTTTTTGATGACTCTTACAAATACACAATGTGACAAATATTAAATCAAAAACAGTTTTCAATAATAAAGTGTATTAAGATTACTAACCTGGAATAGGTTCTGTAGTTCCATCCTAGTCCATGATCTGCATCCCCTTCCTGTGTCCGCTTTCCTTATTAATGTGTCTGCCCCATAAATTGTTTCCAATTAAAATCGCACCAAGTCAGAATATGTCCAAATTAGAATACTTTCATTTTTAAAACTATCTCCAAAATTTGAGTATGTTCAAAGTTCGGAGTCCCAAATTAAAGTCGTCTTAAATATCCCAAATTAGAGCCATCTCAATCAAAATATGTCTCCAATTGAAAGTCGAAATTAAAAGTCGATATTAAAAGCCAAAATTAAAGTCCAGATTGAAAGCCCTGTTTTATTAATATAAGAAATGGATTTAATTAGGCCGTTTTACTTACGTCTATCTATAGGTCGGCTTATTTTTCGTTGCATAAATTCTCGCACTTTTTAATTCTGATTTACTTTGATTTTTGCTTCACTGGTTACGTAAGTTCTCAATACTTTTGAACATAGTCGTTGCTCAGTTTGAATCTAGACTAAACTGTCGCTTCGTCACTATCGTATATATATATATATATATATATATATATATATATATATATATATTGCTATGATACTGCTATATTATCGTGCCCCTACTTTGGGCGACCATATTTTATTTGCTGTAATACGCCCCTAGTTGGGTACTATATCTTTTATTTTGCTATGCTACGTGCCCTTACGTTGGTGCGCTATATTTAATTGCTGTAATATTAAAAGAATTATTATCATGCTCTAACTTTGGTTTGATATCTTTATTTGCTATGATATTAAATTATTGTACCACCATTTTAACATTCACGATTAAATGTAGTTATCACTATCAAACTGGACGTTATCTTTAAACAACTCTTTAACAACCAATGACAAAATTCAATATGTTACCGCCTTGCGCGTTATCTCTTCTCTATTCAATTTGTGACTCCGCCTTTCTACTATTTAAATCTGTGACCTCGGCTAGCATTTATTTGCAATTATAAAATTCAGTAAATTTAGATTTTGTATAATGAAACTAATATGTTATATACAGCTTTTGAAATTATTTGTAATACCTTTCTTATAAATTTGATTTATTAACAACTATCTAATTGGTACTCAAAAATCCCAAAGTCACCAAAGAACATTTACTACCCTTAGGAACAAAGCGTGGAATATTCCAAACCTGTTTTTTTCATTATTCATTCATATAGTATGCAACCTTTCTTGTTGACTTGTTCACAAACCTATAGTAATTTAGCAAATTCAATATAAAAATAAAATAATACTCCATATAGAAAAAAAACAAATATCTTATAACTAAAATCTCTGACCTGGTTTTATCTTTTCACATCGACGCTCCCACTAAAATTGATCTTCCCCAATTCTGGATTCCATTCAAATTATTACACTATTGATCAGCACCATTAAATTATATCCCCAATTTGCTTCAATTCTTAAACTTTCATCATTCTTGCCCCAGACTTAAACTTGCAGCTTGTTTCACCCCTGTATGTATTTTCTTAACATCAGACCTCTAATTTGTAGTTTATTTTCCCCAGACATCAGAATCAGAACCAGAAATCGAAGCCCTATTATTTCTATGTCTTAGTTTACAATAAATTCATTAAAAACATACTCACGTTTAAACGGCAATTGTAATCATATTTTCACTTATTTAATTTTCACTCTTATACATATCGCGTACTACTCTGTTTCATGGCAATGCACTTCGGCCTTCATTGAGTTTAAAACTGACTTCCCCATCACGGAGCTTGCTAATATCATTTCGAATTCCCACTCCAACCGTGGGTGTGATCTAGAACTTGTCGTTGTCCCGGACCAATCAAATAATTTTATTACGAGCCGTTTCTGATGCAATGCTCGACATTTTCCCATAATCACAACTTGCCTGCAGCTGTCTTCGATAGTCAACATATTGTATTTTGATAGATTACTTGCTTTTCTATAAACAACTGATGTAACCCGACTTTATATTTCCATGTTTACATATGTTTCACGCAATTTTTAATCGTTTCCCTTATCACATGGTTAGATCTTTGTACGCATTTATATTAGCTACCTGAAATTCTATTTCTATATCCGCATTACTTTAATCGTCTGGAACTCTTCTTCTCAATGCGTGTCTAATTACACTTTATCAAATATACGCGTGCTTCCACTGAAAAATATCCTCATTTGTCTTACCGAAATTAACTGAACTTTATTTACAGGGTATTTAATATTTACTATCTACTTAATGCATTTATTTCACATTCCTACGCCGACTATGCGTCTTCCTAAGTTTACCTGCGTCGCCCAAAATTATCTCTACCCTATATACAGGGTGTTGACTACTTACTATCTACTAACTATGTCTATTTCTTAATTATCTCTTTAAATAAGTGTAGTTTTCTGCTGACTATCTTAATTACTCATTTCCAAACTATCTTTGCTATAACGTGCACCCTTAAGCAACCCCTTATCACAGCAATATATATATAAGGCCTACCTCCACCTGATTTCATTGGCTTATTTACATTCTAAGACGATACTTCTGCTTATCTCGCATACCTCGGGATTTTACCAATTATTTAGTTTAAATCTTTCAATGCATGCCTTGACTGTCACGTACGAATCCCGCATATCGTGGTATTATTTTAGAATTTCCAACTTTTGCCTTCTATTAGCTCACGTATTCGGATGTTTGTTAAATTTTATGGTCTAAATCGAATCGCCTGGTGCTTGTTTATTTCTGCAGAATATTGGATTTTTGAACAAATGTGATATCTTCCAGTCACGTAACGATTTTCTAATAATGAATTATTTAGAATGCGTGTACGATAATATTTTTGACGCAATTGTTACATCTTTGCAATGCCAATTTATCTAGGTTTTCCGGTGATTTAATTTTGATGCAATTTGTTGCGTTTTAAAATCTTGTCTTTACTAGTAAACTACTTTTAGACCTCTTTATGTTCTCAATCATTTAATCCCGTGTATTTTATATACAGTGTGTTCTCAATTAACAATATGTAGGGTGACAGATTTACTCTTATAATTTCTGGAATTGTGTGCCTTTCTTAATGTGGAAGTTGTTTTTATTTATTCTACGACCCTCATGACTTAACCTACCTCTAAACTACCCTATTATCAAAGAATTATATATATATATATATATATATATTGCTGTGATACCACCAAAATCCGGGTACTCCGCTTTTCGAATCGAGCCCCTACGAATTGGATGTCAAGAATGCTGTGAATCCTACAAAAAGCTATTCATTACCTTAACTGTGTTGGTCCATTGACTTTCTTCTGTTAATCGCCTCGGCTGCTCCTCTAGTTAAACCTTCATCCTCATTCATAAAAAAACAAACACATTCCTACCACAAACATCAACGTTAACTCTATTTACATCAATATTCACAATACATTAAAATTTCAAAATTAAAATTCAGCATAAATTTCAGTATCAGAAAATTTCAAGATTTAAATTTGTTATCATTTTAATGTGCATCCAGAATTAAAGTCCTTGTAGGATGCCTACTAATTACTATAGCAATATATGCAGACCTGAGTCTGAGTACAAAGGAGCATCTACCACCCCTTTACGTTAATTAACCAGGTTCGTCTAATTGAGCTCAAAGACATACCCAAATTTTCATCATAATCCAGAACATCAATACTAAATACCCCTTTCTACTTAAACAAGCAAATTTCACCTTAAAATTAAAATTTTATTGTTAGTACAATTTCACTACTGTCCATTTTGAGTAAATCAATTATAAAGTTATTCAACACACACAAAATATCAAAGTTCAAACAAAATAGTATAATTCACCTGAAGGTTACTGCACTCGTAGCTTCGATGTACATCGTCCCTTTGTTAATCACACCATTCCAACTGGGTTATATTTACGGCTTCTGATTCTCAACGCTTTTAAAATCTTCTCCATCCCCATTCATCTAAAGTTGTTTCAGGGCTTTTCCGGAACTCCTCTGTGTATATCTGACCCTTGTTTCGTGGATCCAGACACGTTTTGAACCATTTAATTATTAACACCCCGAAAAATAGCAAGAAGTTCATGCGTCTTTCACCAATATACGCCAAAACTGCCTACTTTTGTGTACTCCTTTGTCGTTGTAAATTTTACTAATTGGTACAGTGATACTAAATTTTATTACCTTGTATCTAAGTGCACTAAAGTACATTCATGGTAGCACGTAAAGAACAAACTGTTTTACATCACCAAAATATACGAGCAAACTTTAAATTATTCTATCACACTAAAAAAACACTGTTTAACGCATTGAATCAAGTCGCAGATGTAAGAGAGCTTGTTCATATTCACCTGGGTATATATAGAGGTTAGCCTGTCTGTCGGTCGAGTCCTCAAAACGGACAATTCTAAAGAATTTCGCATTCTCGGTTCCCATTCCGTAGCCCGGCATGCGATTTTACGAATTTTGTACTCGCCCCAGTTAAATCTCAGAAATTTCGACACGGCACGCAACGTCTGGAAATAACTAATTGAATTTTCTACAGAAATGTTATTTTACCTCTCAAATTTTGCCTTTTACTTTCAACCAATCGCAACCCCATGACGTTGCTCTACTCACGCCTTTTACTATATGTGTCGCGGTCTTGCGCATATTATCTGTCTCTATCTACCCTGTTCTTATTGATGCAAATTGATATTCTTTATTATCGATTATTTTAGTCCATGTGGACTGTGAAATATCCCACCTTTAGCATTTCTCGTAACTATTATGCGACGGTTTCTCCAAGATTCTCTGTAACCATTAATTATCTGCAACATTTTCGCCGTACGTGACTTTTAAACTACGCAGGTGTTCAAACATAATATTAATTCTCAGAGCTTTATTTTATTGGGTTTTTACAAGTTTTTATAGATATTATATGTTACTAACGGTTCAATTAACTTCAATTAAAATTAATACCCTTTAAATTTTAGTGAATCCTAACTAAATATTAATTATTATCTGTACGTTTTGTTTAATACCGGTTACTTAAAATAGAGTTAATTAATATAAATTTTGAACGTAATTTCTATTTGTTTCTTTACTAGGAATAATTAAATTATACGTAGAGCTTTTTAATACTGCTTCTTTTTATATAAAGCGTCTTGTACATGATTTAAATCTCTTATTTTTAATGAAACGAATGAATTTTTATGCTTCACGCTTTTATTTAATAACGCGAGTTATGTATCTTTTCCCAAAGCTTCTACACGGTGATTAAAATTATTTGATGTGATTATTTAATTTTCTACCCTGGTCTAAATATGAGTAATATATATAATAAATAGCACAAATGTATCTGCTGAAATATCGGGTGACCTATTTCAACACTTCTTGTAAAAAATTGATGAGGGTATTTTATTTATTACGATTATTTAATAAGGTTTGAAGTTTAAATAAGATTTTTGTTTTGTTACGTTCATTTTTAATAGTATCAAAATCCTTTAATACCTAACTTGATATCTTCATTTTTAGCTTAAGTGTAAATTAAGCACCTTTTTCCGAACATTTACGTAGTTTCCTGTTGGAAATTGTGCGGTAGCTGTTACTGGTCGCCTGATGTTTGTCGGTCAATGGAAAAGGACTGTTTTGGCATAGATCGAGTGCAATATTGTTCACGGGAGGTTGTCATTAGTGAATACTTTCTAACTGTTTCTTAATGGATGAGTTGTGCAGAACGGGCCTACTATCCTTTACCTTATACTGTTTATTTAACTTGTACATGCAGTAGAATTGGTTGGCCACAAACCACCACATCCCCTCAGACTGCCGTGAAGACGACGCAGTTATTGTAAGTAGACAATAATTAAATTTAAACACGTTCATTTCTTTGCCTTGTTTTATTACTATCTAAATTTCTAATATCAAAAATACTCGATTTGCCTTAAATAGAATTCTTTGGGGATAGACTTCAATTTTTAGGCACCCTGTATATCCAGTCATTATTAGTTTTAGAAAAGTAAGATTTAAAGCTTTGTGAAATAATTTGTTAAATTTCTAAATCTATCCTGTAGCTAACTCTGTAACTATTTTGTACAATATTTTTTGAAGGAGTGATTTAAATACACAAATCATAGTAAAATTAGTTATTTAACCACCTGAATGTAACAAATGTTAGAACACGTGGGAAGAGGTTTTAAAAACAAGATCATAATTGTATTAAAAGTAAATTTGTTTTATATATCAAATACTGGTATATCTTCATAAATTCCTCTTCATCGAAACGTACAACTGTAGTTTTGAAAGGGTTGAGTACATAAAATACACCACCTGAAATCTTTCCCTTGAAATAGTTTGAATGCATAACAAAATGCTTTACTTGTAAAGGTTAAATCAACACATTCTTAGCCTGCGGTGAATTGCATTAAAATTCCGAATTCGTACTCCCACTCTATTACAGTTCATTTTCATTCCTCCTGGACATTACAGAACTTTCCCTATGACCTTTAAACTGAAAGCTTACAACTTGTATTTTATGCTGCGGTTTATTAAGTAGGGCTGGGCTGACTTTGCTACTTAGACTTCTACACAATTATTCTGTATTAATTAAAATGTTTTCTTATTCAAATAAAAGCTTTATCCAGAGCGTTCTTTTCTATTGCCTTTTTCTACCGTCTAACTAACTTAAATGTTTGCTAAAATGTAGAGTAAAATACTTGTTTGTTCCTTAATTTCATGTTCATGGCGTTTGATTTGATAAAGTAAAAGACAAAGGTGTTACGTACTGAATTGATGTTAAGTACCTCAATTAATTTACTCTACAAAAGAAAAGTGACGTCACAGCAAATATTGTACCAGCTAGCCATCAGTGATAAGGGGAGAGCTCTATAAAAGCAAATACAAATCTTTTTTGAGGTATACAAATTGTAACACTTTCACTAAATACTCTTCCACCTACTTTGAAAGGTCTTTGAACTCTCTATCTAATAAAGCCTATGAGCACCAACACATCTCGATAATGCCTGCCCGAAAGATGGGTGTTTCGAGAGACGATTTAACTATTCTTATTGCAATGTAGGTTAATGGAATCTTGTGTACACGTTTCTCACTTTCCACTAATTTAAAATAAACACATAATCAATAATATCAAACATGAATATCACAGTAAATAACAAACACAAAAACTAAAACTACTAAGTTCATTTTCCTAATTGACCAAATATATGCGTATTTAAAAGAAAAAACAATTTATCAACAATAGACATCCAGCCAAATTAACTGGTAGATATAAATTATGCGGAAATAATTGTGGTGTTTTCCCATATAAGATTTTGGGTTTAAAATACGCTTTAATTAAGCGTGCACCAACGTAAAGGTTCTCTTAATTATCCATATTATTAGAAACAATTACAATTAGTAAATATACAACAGCATGAAATGTGTAGCAGGTGCAGAGCAAAAATTCAATAACTTATAATTTTGTTGTCTTGTACAAAACTCAAAGCCATGTTTTAGTACAGAAAGAGTTTACAAATAAATTAATATTTTAATTTATCGTTGAATGAAAACTTTCAACACAGGAGCATTTCTACTTGTAACAATATTTTTAAATCCGCGTTTGCGCTCATCTTTTGGGGACTTGTTTCTTTAACAATTGTGGTGTTTTAAATACTGTCCCTTTTGTTACTTGATTTACAATTACAACCTTATCCGCACTGCGATGTTTTGCTGTTTGTTTTCAAAATAACTAAAAGTAAAACTTCCCTTTCCTTATGATACTTCGGTTTTTATGAGTTATAACGTCCTCGGAGTATTACCCGAGTGTGTGTTGTTGGCTTATTGAATAAGCCCCACGATCAGGGTACCAATAATTTACTGTGATATTAAAGAATGAGTCGAGCCCTTATGTTGTAGGCGCTAATAATCTGTCATGAGTTTGAAAGCTTTTCAAAAATATTCATTTGCATTGAGGACCAATTTTCTTTTGTTTCTTAACTGATTAGGACTTTTTGAAACTAACACTTAAATTTACTACCTAAGCTAAATAACAAATAACAAGAGGGCAAACACAGATGTACTAATATTTCGAGACCTGACTAACCAACATTGCAACTAATCTTAATGTAACCTTTTTGGAAAATACCATGTCAATATCACTGACGATACCACCACACCTGAGACTGTATGTGGATCCCCTGATTTCCGACTGCCGATGGCCAGGACACGTGCAGGAATACGGACTTTTCGGTTTGTGCTTTCCGGCTGCCGACGATCGGGAACTGGAGAGGGAAGCAGTCCCATGACACCATTCTATGAGACCACTACATACAGATAAACACACAAATACAGTTTCGCACTTGCATACAAACATCACCAGCACAAATACAAAAACACTAACACGCAAACACACTGGGACTGTACGTGATCCTTGGTTTCCGGCTAACGATGGCCAGGACACGTGCGGGAATGCGGACTTCTCGGTTTCTGATTTCCGGTTGCTGACGGTCGGGAACTGGAGAGGGAAGCAGTTCCAAAACACCATCCTATGACATCGTGCATTTACATTTCCAATGCTCCATCCGAAGGTACTACCTTGGCCAGTAGGCGAGTTTTTTGTTGCCTGGAAATTTAGAATTTTACCGAACCCTTGCCGTTCGAGGCAAGGTAAGGATCTTTAACGTGCGTGACAACACTCACACACAGGACCTCCATTTAATCTCTTATGCAAACGAAGAGGTAATTTTGTGAAAAATGCTCACCTGCCATTTTTCAAGCAGTCGGCCGTGTCGGGATTCTAGCCCAGGACCTTGAGACCATTCTATGACACCGCTACTTACAGACAAATACACACGGACAGTTTTGCACTGGCACACAAACATCATCAACACAAATACAAATACACTAACACACTGGAACTGTAGGTGACCCGCTTGGTTTCCGGCTGCCGATGGCCAGAACACGTACAGGAATTCGGACTTCTCGATTTCTGATTTCAGGCTGCCAACGGTCGGGAACTGGAGGGGAAAACAGTCCCATGACACCACTACACACAAACAAACACATACATACAATTCCGTACTAGCACACACACACACACACAAACCAGAGTGATTTCGAACACCTTAACAACAACAAATTTTCATTTTAACTTTCAACAATTGGTTAGTCAGGGAACGGGTCAGGTCTGTTTAAATTTTTTAGGTAACAGACTAATAAGAAATAAAAGTTTATTAAAAAAAGTCACTTCCTCCTCCAACAGTCGCAGAATCTCGTACCCAAATAAAAGAAACCACTTTCACGGTTATTCAGAGGATTGAACATATCTCTCCAACTCAATTGGTGTATTAAACCTCACGAACAATTTCAGAAACACAAATTTTAACAGTTGATACTAGTAATAAAAGAAAATTGGCAAGCAGAGCAAAGCAAATATCATAAAATATTCAAAATTCACCAAAGTATCAATTTACACTACGCATATACTGACAATGACCTTTCAGAGATAAAATACTTTCACCTTCGACGTAAAGAACTACCTTTATACCAAAAATTCGTATAAGTTGCTCATCGTTATAAATTATTTCCTAATTAAATATTGTATTAATAAGATCTTACATTTCAAATCGAGCTAGTAATTGAAAGATGGAAAATATAAGGTCTTGGACAGGACTTGAACCAGTATCTTGGTTTATGTATAGTTGTGTACACGATTTAAATTTGTAAATTTTCCAATTGTCGTCATCGGTCTCGGTGGCGTAATTGGTATACGCATGGTTCCGGCAAAAACAAGATACAGGTTCAAGTCCTGTCCAAGATTTTATATTTTCCATCTTTCAATTACTAGCTCGATTTGAAATGATCATTTGAGCTTTGCATAAAAGTCTAAGTTATTATTTCATCTTATTCACTGTAATACGATACTATTTATCAATTTACCTTGTGCAATTAACTACCTATAATATTTATATATTTAATACTTGGCTTATAGCCGTAATTTTAAGCGTAGCTTCCTGTCTATAACTGACATAAGTCAAAAACTTGACAATGTCAAATATGATTGACAAAAATGCCAAACGTAATTGAAAGTTAGGTTTATGTATAGTTGTGTACACGATTTAAATTTGTTTCGTTATCATATACGCAGGCAAAATTATGTAATATAAATTGTACGTGACATAAAGCATTACATTTGTTCAAAAATCCAATTTAACTAAGAAATAAACAAACACCAAATTTATTTCTGTTTAGATTAGAATAAGTAAATAACAATCAATACGTGATTTAATGAACGAAAATTCCTGGGATTTCTAAATTAAATGCAATAGTATGTAAATGAATACGTGATGATTTAAGCGTTCTTCTAAGTATTTGAACTAAGCAATTGGTAAAATTTCCCGGAGTACACAAAGAGATAAGACAAATGGTGTCGCTCAACACGTGAAAACAACAAATAGCAAACAAAGGGGCAAGACCTATAAATACGATAACAATTGAGCAACGAGTTAGTATACATTTGAAACTGGGCAGTCACGATACTCAAAGGTGCTAAATTATTCACGTATCCAGTTAAATAAAAGTAAAGTGAAAAGCATTTTATAAAAGTGTAAAAATTTGTATAAGCCGATCTATTATAGACATAAGTAAACCAAATTTAGTAAAATTATACAATTTCTAAAATAAATAAAACAGGGCTCTGGAGACGACTCTGGAGATGAGTCTGGAGATTACCTCCTGTTAAATTAATTTTGGTAATCAATGACATGGTAAATGTTCTATTACTGCTTTGTTAATAACGGAGATGGAAAACCTTTTATTGGACTAACATATGGGATTTTGAATAACGATTTGGATAGCATTTTCATTTTGATGTCGATTTCCAAATTCGACTCTAAACATTCAGACTGGGCACAAAAACTCTTGGGGATGCAGAGAAACTACTGAACCCCTCCAGGTTAGATATTTTGATACAATTTATTTCTGTAAACTGTTTAATTCAATAATCTTTCGCAAATGTAAGAGGCAACAAAACCGGGGTTTCTTTGATAAATTTATGAAAGGCAATAGGCATCTTGAAACGTTTTAAAAGGTCTCTAAATATAATAAACAGCTCGTTTTGCTGGCTTCAATTTCTTCAATCTGGCATATGTAAATATTCTAAAAAAGGGGAAGATTTTAAAAAGGTTGTAAATATTTAATCATTATATTGTGTATGGTAGAATTGCTTTATTTAATTGAATCAGCTGGTTGAGGCAAAAAATGTATAAGTTAACATTTCACAAGGGCTTGATTAATAAAAAGGAAATATCATAACATTTTATGGTTTGCCCAACCGTGAGGCTAAAAAATAAGAAAATATCACAGCATTTTATTGCGCCCAATTCGTGGGGCGAGAATAACAAAGGTTTTTAAATTTTTCTACAGAAAGATAACACGATATCTTATGCTGCCCATCGTAGGGGCTGGTTAAGTAACACAGCATTTTATGTCCGCCCAAGCCGTGGGGCGAATATAACACAGCAATATATATATATATTTTCATAATTACCAGTTTAACCTACTTAAATTAATTATCGTACACAAATGTCCTTAACAAGATTTAAATAAAAATATACTTGCGTTTTTGACCATTAAATCATGCAGGGTTCCAAATTCTTCTAACCAAATCGTTGATCAAAATTCCCTCTACATTCTGTACCGCAATAATTGCATCGGATAATCAGTTTTCAATTTTTCCTATTGAACATTATGTTTGCGTTAATACGTTGATTAAATTCTTAATCCTTCTTCTCATTTAAATCGTTCATATCTTTATAGAATTAAGTTTTGTATGTTAAATTTTACTTCATACGCTTAAAACAATTGTTTCAACTAATATTTATTCCTCAAGCATGACCTTGCATGCAATTTAAATTACAACTCTTACCATTTGTAGTTACCATCAAAAGTACTTTATAAAAAGATAAACTATTATAAATAAACGATTTTGACTTCCTCTTTTGTATTATTTCATGGCTTTACATAATAAAATCTTCAATTCGCCACGGGTTCTAGAAGGCCTCCACACCTTTCCTAGGTAATATGACTCATAGCATGATGTAACTTCTTCGAAATTCTGTTCATTTTACATGTGTAGCTGTTATTTTCAATTTAGGAGATCGCAAAAAATAGTCCCTTAATTGGTGTAGTTCCAGGAATGATTGGCAAATCGCGACTATTATCTTTTAATAGAACGTTAAACGTCTCATCTTATCGTAAAAATAATTTCTTAATTGGAAGAATAAATGAACAATGGTTAACGGTAGTTGTGTGTTATTTCATTTATGGTCTTTACACGTTTTAACTCTTTATACGGATTCACTAATTAGTATGTATGTATTTATGTTGCGTTATAGTAAAAATAATTAGCTGTCATTTAAGATTTATGGTTTTATTTGTAATCTGAGTTTTATGCTACCAGACTGACATAGAAGCATCTAGAAAAGTAGCTTCTAAGAAACAATGAGACTTTTTTGCATCAAAATGCACACTTTGCTTTAGATACTTGTAATTGTGTTACGGTTAAAGTTACAAATAACGTTTTTAAGAGGAGTACTTGGCATTAGAGCGTTATTTAGTATTTTTTAAAGTGGATAAATATTTACACATTAGAACTCTTTTTGATCTTAATAATCTATAGGAACACTGTGGCATGATTTAAATAAAATTAAATAAAAACCCTTAACCACAAAAAATATTTAAAATACTAGATACGTATTTCGACCACTATGTAGTCATCATCAGTAGAAAACCTGTAATTAAAAAAAAAAAAAAGCTGTTGTTCTGGAACACTTCAGAGGATATTCTCCTCACCACTTAGGCTGAAGTGAACCTTTTCAACCTATAATTTACTATATTGTTGCTTTAAACACTATCGAGGATATTCTCCTCACCCGCAGGCTGGTGTTCTCAACAACAAACAAGTGAATTGTGACATTATAACTTAAATCTACTTAATTTATACTAATTCTAAATCTACTGAAGCGGAACCAATTTAATCTTGCTTTCTCATTGGTTGTTGACCAATAGGGAAAGCAAAGCAGATGGCTCTATTGGCCCTTTATCGGTGTTTAAAAGGGGTCCTTTATGTTTAACAATTTTAATTGATTCATAGGCATTTAAGGAGGAAAACGTTGCTACCGCTTTTAACAATTTAACATTTTCTAGTTTAATGGGGTGGCTGGTTTCAAATATATGTTTGGCGACCTGAGACCTTTCATATTTACCATATTTGAAGTGAGCAATGTGTTCTTTAAATCTTGTTGTTATATTCCTCTTGGTCTGACCAATATATTTTTGAAAACACCCTGGCCCTGCACAACTAATTTCATAAATCCCCGACTTTTGCAATTTTTCCACCTTGTCTTTTGGATTACCTAGCAAATCTTTAATTTTATTATTATTAGTGAAAGCAATTTTGAAATTACACTGTTTGAATATTTTATCAAGACCCTTTGTGGTTTTGTGAAACGGAAGTTTAACATATTTAACATTATCGTTAGAGGTGGTTGATTGCAAAGTCGTTGATTTACGGATGTTGATCCTATTTTTACACTTTCTAAAAATATTATCTATAATATCAGAAGAGAAACCATTGTAATTCGCTATTTGTTTAATAAGAGCAAATTCCTTATTAAATCTGTTTTTATTTAAAGGGAAATTCAATAATCTATTAATTAAAAAGTTAAATGAAGCCAACTTATGTTGTATGCTATGATTAGAGGAAGACAAAATAAAGCGATTTACATTGGTTTCTTTTCTATAAATGTCAAATTCTAATTTATTACCATTTCTAATTACTAATGTATCTAAAAGGGTAATTGTCCATTATTCTCTAGTTCATACGTAAATTTTATGCTTTGAAATTTTGAATTCATTTCTTTAAGAAAATCATCAACATTTGATTTAGAAGTGTCAAAACTGCAAAATATCATCCACGTACCTTAACCATATTCTTGGGAAGTATTTGGAGTTTTCTTTTAACTCGGTTTCAAAACGAGACATAAATAAATTTGCTATGAAAGGTGATAAGCTATTTCCCATTGCTGTGCCTTCATGTTGTTCGTACAACTTGTTGTTGAATTGAAAACAGTTCTGGGACATGCAATGCGAAACAAGCTTGATATAGTCCTCAACTTTATCATCATCAATATCACTATCTATAAGAACATCCTTTAAATATGTTAAAGTACGTGGTATTGGAACACTAGGGAATAATGAACTGACATCAAATGAAATTAAGATTTCGTTCTCTTCTAATGTGATATTTTTAATTTTATTAATGAACTCTAAAGAGTTTTGTACAGACAAACTATTAAACTTTAAATTCTTAAATTCATTTGACAGCCATCGTGATAAATAGTAAGTCGGTGAGTTGATACCTGAAACTATTGGTCTCATCGATAGTAAATTATAGGTTGGAAAGGTTCACTTCAGCCTAAGTGGTGAGGAGAATATCCTCTGAAGTGTTCCAAAACAACAACCTTATTTTTTTTTTTTAATTACAGGTTTTCTACTGATGATGACCACATAGTGGTCGAAATACGTATCTAGTAATTTAAATATTTTTTGTGGTTAAGGGTTTTTATTTAATTTTATTTCTTTTTGATCTGCATAAAATGTATTAAAAACGTGTTTTTAAATTATTCTTATAATTAGAAATCACGGGTGTTTCAATCAAGGTATGATATTGTATTTTTCTCGATTGCGTAATTATTTAGAACCTGTTTTAAAGACACGGGTTACACGTATGTACTAAAAAATGTGTTATATAAATAAGCTTATCGTACTACTGGAATATTATACAGGGTAGAAATTAAATATTTGAAAATTTAATTTTCTTTGTTTTGGGGTGATTTATTTACAGAGTATGTGACTTATTACCACATCATTATATATATATATATATATATATATATAATGGTAAGTATATGTAAGTATATATAATGGTAAGTATATAATTTTTTGCTAAGTATTTATACTGTACCATCAAATTCTTCGCTTTATAAAAGCAAAGTGTATTTAGTTTTATTCTAAACTCATTTCTAACGGAGTTAACAAAATCTAAATAATGACATTAATATTGGTCATTGAAAATATAACAGTTGTAAATTACTACCAGCCAGGTCTGGGAAGCCCACACTTAAAAAGCCTTAGTCTGAAGGACTCTATTTTAATTTTGTTCTTAGAAATAAGTAAAAGTTACGTGACTGCTTTTTAAAATACTTTCTAATAATTACGACATACAAAGCTACCTAAACACAAATGTATATATCAAATAAAATCGAGTTTGATTTATGGAACTAATGTTTAAATAAATTTAATTTCCGCAGTAAGTTATAATTTTCTAATAATATCAATGTCAATAAAACCGCTACAATGACCTGAGTCCTTCATATTTCTATACTTGTCAATGTTTACTACAATACTTTTGAGAGGATTTACCTGAAATCCATTCGTCACATGTTGACACCGCAATAAGCACGAATAGAAGACTGAAATATCACTTACTGCCATCTGGATGTATTTTAAACGCGACAAAAAGGTAACCTACAGACCATCTCGCATGCGATCTCTCTGTTAGCGGAGATCTCAACTCCTAGATTCGCCTTATCAATCTATATTATTTGTGCATGAAGCATTTAAATATAAAGATGAACAAACCACACCAGTATCATATAAGTAGATACTGCAGTGATGTATTAACCCAAAAATCAACATTATGGCACGTGTCTTAATCGTCCATGTCCTTGCAGTTAGTCGTGCTATAATAAGTGGTATGAATTACCTAAACGAGGTCACTATATTGTTAAGGATGAAATAACTATCTACTACGTCCAGGTGATTTTCAAATTCATTCCCATACAGACAGCCATGGTGAATGAAGCAAAGGCCGGAGATCGAATGCTGTGGAGGTGTCGAACTTACCTAACCACTATGATCAAAGTCGCATTCATGCTCGCGCACGCGAAATATTGTCCACACACAACCATCTGTAACGACAAAGGCCTAGAACGGTAACCAACAATACTTGAAGCTTACTTTGTAATGAAGGTATACTATAATCAAAGGCTTAGTGTTTTTAAACTGCGGTAATGAATTGTAATGTGCAAACATAATGACAAGTTTTTAAAAACGTTACAACGGGGTTAAACAGACCATAACAGAAAGAGAAAATGACTTTTTAAGGAATCATTGAATCCAGAACAAAGGACGTAGAACATATTCCAAGAAGGTTTAGCTTTCACTTTTACATGTTGAACCTGGCCTGTTGAATAAGTAATTCTGTAAAGGCAATGGATAAAAGTTTCTAAAGATTATAGAAACAAAATTAGAGATTGTATCTTTGTTGTGTCCCCAGATTTGAAATCATTTTATAACTTTGAAGAGATCTTAATGGGCGGCGAAAAGAACGTTTGAAATAATATTTGCCTGCAGTCACTAATTTCTTCCGGTAACTATTTTGAACTTGTTGAAAACGTAAAAACTCGGTTGTAACATGCCTCTAAAAATTCATTTTCTCTAGTCCCAGTAAGATTTTTACCCAAAAACACTGCGAGCTAATAGTGATGTGCACGTTGAACGATTTCGTCAAACAGTAGAAAATAGATAGCAGGGAAAATGCTTGTAAATATTTTAATTAATGTTTAATAACTACCGCAAAGTTTCAAACTACAAAATCACCTCTAATAAACCTCGACGTGAAATACTAGAAGTAAGCTTTCTTTAAAGGTCATAGGAAAGCTCTGCAATGCCCAGGATAGATTAAAATAAACCGTTATTCAGTGGGAGTTCAAATTAGTAGTCTTAATTCGAATACCTGTAGGTTAAGAACGTGTTAGTGTAACCTTTACGAATGAAAATATTTGTAAAGAAAACAAATTGTATAAAGGTTAAAATTTGCGGGTGCTTTATTCTACAAACGTTCAATCCTTTCATGTGCTGTAGTGGAATGTTCCGAAAAGGAAACGGTGCCTGATTGGTACTTTAATTTTCGCCTTTCTACTTTTTTGATCCTAAACATGTTACATACTGAATTTTTATTAAACGCTGATATAACGGATTGGAGGTTGATGACGGTAGTTAGGTTTAAGGGTTAACATTCATAATTAAATACTACGTGGGCGTATACTAGGATCAAGTAGAAGTTTCGACTCCTTTGATCTGCGACAAAAGGAATTGATATGTTTGTTTAGCAATTCATGTTTTGTCCTTAGCTTATTTTCATTAATTAGGTTTTCAATTCTTTTACATTGGAAAGATTGGCGTAACTTGAATTTCTGAGTAATTATGGAAAAAAGTAGGATTGGCTGTAAAGCTCAACTCAAAAGAAGTTATTCAATTTAGAGTAATTAAATTTTACGTAAATTTTAAGTAAAGTCGTATCTAGATTTTCGACTCGGTTGGAAAAAGTAACTTAGCGCTTTAAGCTTTGAGAAAAATTGCAATGCGCTACAAGTAGTAATTTTATTATTTAAGTAGTTGTACCAACTTATTTTAATTTGTTTTTGTCAAGAGTTCAATTGCAGAAATTAATAATTGATATTTCTTTTTCCTATAAAAAGGTATGATGGTGTGGCATCGTTATTTTCAATAGGTGTTTTATTAAGACATTAGATGATGATATGATACGATAATGCTTTTATTGCACAACAATAATATAATAATATAGTTACATTGATCAATTACATAATATGTGCAAAGGGCGAAGTTTAAATGGGTTTTTAAATAACCCCTAATCTCACACTTAATCCAAAAAATTAATATTTGTTCATCATCATCATTAGATCTTCAGTCTTAAAATTGGTTGGACGCGTACCCTCATTGTTTTCTAGTCTGAACCAACCTACGCATTTCCCTAAAATTTGCACAGTCTGCACCTATCACTATCTGTGTGCGAAAATCTGAACTCGGTCTACCTCTACCTCTCTTTTCCTATCTCTGCTTCTAGTATATCCTGTACTATTCCCCTTAGAACGTATCCTGTCCTTCTATTTCTCCTATTTTTTTCATTTTCCACAGATATCTTTATTCCCCTACTATTTCAACAACCTATTTGTTATTAATTTTGTCTGTCCATGCTACCATCCTCATACATCTGAAGCACAACACTTCAGAAGGCTTCTATCTCTTTCTGTCTGCTTTTCCTACTGCCCCTATTTCATAGATGTACTGTGCTGTGCTCCACACTATGCTTTGAACAGTTTTCTTCTTGTATCTATGTTCGTTGTCTTTGAACATAGCTGCTGTTCTTTCTTGTTTGATGCAGTTCGGTCACCTTCAGTTTTACAGTTATATACCCTATTTCCCCAATATTCAGTGGTATGTGAAGGGGGGTAAGCAGCCTTTGACTGCCAAGTTCCTCCAGCACCTGAACCTTTGTCGAATTAATAGTTTTTCCAATTTATCCTTTCGCACAATCAACATTAGTTGAAAATATCGGTTTGAGGCACCCATGAGTAAAAGCAAATACCAAATTAGCTACTCGAAAATGCGTGTGGAACGACGTATGCAAAGATTGCCGTAAATGGGTACGAACCTGTGCGCCATGTCAGATGAGTATAACTTCGAGACACACGATTGCACCAATACACAACTTTCCTCTACCTTCTCACGTATATGTTCACTTATTGGACCACTACCAACTTCTAAAGAATATACGTATTGCTTGACGGCTGTTGATTGAGGTTTAGTTGGATTGCACGTTTCGGCTGCACCGAACAAATAACAAACAGTGGTCGACAGGTTGAGTCACACCTGTTTAAACAGTTATGACAACTTACGAGTAACATACATCACGGTACCATGACCTATCACCTATCACAAGAGAGTAGAACACTTTCATAGGGAGTTAAAGAGCACAATAATGTGTCATGAACAACGCCATCTTCTTCTATGGTTACTAATTATACGGGCTTCTGGGCACGCTTCTATCGTCATATAAATAACATATGCCCTTCGCCAGTTATTCGACATGGAGAAAAGAAGATATTTGTGCACAAAGACCTCAGAAACGTAACTAATATTTTTGTGACAAAATGTATAAGAAAATCATTGAAACTACCGTGTGCTGGACCATTCTAAGTTGTGAAAAGGAAAGACAAATATTTCGCTATCATAATTTAAGATAAAGAAGAAGCGCTTGGTATTGGTAGATTTAAACTTGCATATATATATATATATATATATATATATATATATATATTGTCGAGTGAAAAAGAACATATTGCTAACGTTAAGAAGACACGATTTAAAAGATCCGTCAGATTTCTGGCGTTTGTTTTATCAACTATAAATTCTTGAAGGCGCTGATTTGGGGAACCGGATTTTATAGGAAACATAAAATAGCAAGCTCTGTTTTTATGATTGGCATGTCAAGGTATTTCATAAGATAGAGACGGTGATATACAAAACCTATATTCTTTATATAGTTAATTAGTTTAATAGTTAATTTGAGTAGTTTATGGGTATGCTATAGACAGAAAGGACTCTATATCAATAACCCACAAATCGTCGAATATTAGCACATTGGTCCTCCTAAAAGAGTACAATGCTCTCCCGCTACATTGGAAACTGAGTAGAATTGTTGCTCTACACCTCGATTGCGATAATATTGTTCGCGCTACGACCGTTTGCATTACTCGGAAGAATACTACAACGAAAATTCTATTTGCAATAACAACAGTTTTTATTTTCAAACTGAGTATACAAACCTTCTCAACAACTCGTGATTACACTGCCATTTGCTAAAACCTTCCCCAATAATTTATCTTCCGCTAATCGATAACACTGCAAGTATTAACTTTCAAACTACAATGCTATTTTCTAAATTACTATCGAAGCTCTATAATTAACTATCCAAGTACTAATTATTAGTTTATGTTATCACTGCAACAATTTACATCAATTTAATTTATATTACATCCTTCGAAGCTTTAAACTAGAACCGATTGTAATCAAATCTTCAATCTGAACAGAATTTCAATATCCGCGATGACAATATATATATATATATATATATATATATATATATATATATATATATATGCTACGCACTCTTTTCCTTTAGCCTGATATTTTATTTCGCTAACCTTCAAATATGTGTAGCTATCAAAATCTCGTCGAACATGAAATAAAAAGAATATTTCCTTCTAAAGGCGCCGACTAGCTCAAAACGGTTATTTTCCACGTAGCATGCACGACCATAACCTCAGGTTGAAGTTCTAGGGTTCTACTCTAGTATCTGTATCCACCAAAATAATGTGATGTACCAATTTATCAATCAAATATTATATCACACACAAAAATTATAAACTTTTTTTTTTTGATTAAATATTTACCGAATCCTGATAAAGTCTAGGTGTATCTCCAGGTAATTTCTACAAATGGAGACGACGCTGTGCTCTCCAAGAAGTTGCTGCAATTTCAAAACGTTTTAATAACCAATATTTTGAATTTTAAAAATTATTCTGATCTGTCAAATAATGACAGAACTACTTGGTGATGTTTTCAGATATCTTTTCTAATACAAAACTGTGGCCAAAAATTTATATACTGGACTTTTGAAACAAACTTTTTCTACATCTATCATATATGATGCACAAAATATAACCTCGTTTTCAAACTCAAAAATAAAATTAAGAATAATTAAATGTCAAAAACTCATACGTCCCTTTTCACTACTATAATTTCCAAAAATATCTTCCACCATTTACTTTGTTGCAGCTCTCACCTAGCACCATTCTATGAAAGTCTTCTCATTACCAAGAACCATACCATCATATCCTTTTGCCACACTTCTATATTCTCTTAGGTAAAATCAATATTACCTTATGTCAACTTCAAAATAAAGTCAAAACTCCTTAAAATTCATAATCATCAAATCTAATTATATTTTTTGTTCATATCCTAATCTTATCAAACATTAATTCCAATTAGATCTTGTACATTTCAAAATCTTATCAAACATAAACATTAATTCTAAAATTAGAATTAGTACATTTTACCAAAAATTATTTTATCAATCAAAATCAATTCAATAAACATAATAATCACCCTGGTTACCATAATTCTAACAGCCTACCTTAATATTAAACATTTTAAATATTACATCAGACCACTATGTACAAAAATAATAAATAACATTTTCTTAAATCCCCAAATTTTGATACAGTCTTAATAAGCCAAAATTCAAAGGAAATTCTCACCCACCCTTTTCACCATTACAATATATATATATATATATATATATATATATATATATATATTGCCGTGGAACTCCGCTCTAATTTAGTACTCTCTCAAAAAACATTCGAGCCCCAACATTGGGCCGTCATAAATTGCCGTGGAACTCGGGTAAAATCCTCACCAACAAAATATATTCGAAAATTTTATTAAATTTTCAAATTCGAAAGTAGAAAGATTTTCAAAAATTTCTTACCCGTTTTCCTCTCTTCCTTGATTGAATTGCCAATTTTCTGCACCTACTACCGGCTAGCTCATTTGGACCTCCTCTTGGATATCTAGATTCACTCTCATATTCTCAATCGTACACACACACTCGCAATAAAACCACAAAATACAACCAACATACAATCTTTTATTTATTACTATTTACAAATGAAATTTAATATTGTCCACATTACATTGATCACATTACACTTCAGTAAACCCTATATTGTAAAGTCCTGTATTATATTTTAAATCAACAAACACATAAAATGTACTCGGAGTAAATGGGCCTTGAATAATACCTTCTTTAAAATTCCTTCTTTATAATTTATATTTTTTTAAAATCTAAGTAAACTCTGGAGTATGGTGAGCTCATGATAACCCAGTTAATTCTGAATAATGTATGCCCTTCTACTTTGCATACTCTTACGACAAATTAAAAACCAAGCCATGTATTCTTCACAATAATTTGACGTTCTGATGGAACGTTAATAAACTTTATAGACACCTTCAAATTTCTAGTTAAATACCATAATAAAGTTATTTACACGTATTATGTTCAATACGCAAATAATCCACAACACCTTCAAATCACTCTCATACGTCATCCAATATTCACAGTTTATAAGAATCACAATTTCAAATCGTTACCTGGAAATTTCTAGGAGATCTCTGCTCTGAGGACAATGCCATGTATTTCTTCTATCTGGTCTGCAGGCCGTATCTCGCTGTTACTAGACGAACCCCATCTAAGCCGATCCGCCAACGCCGCCTCCACGGTGTAAAACAATTCCAAATCCAATTTAAACATACGTCTTTCACAATTAGTTACTTCAAACCATGTTACTTAATCTCCCGACACGAGTTTGTTAAAATTTTATAGGTGATACTTCAATAAAAAAAAAATGTAATCTCGGCACACAAACCGCATATAAATTATGAAGCTCACCGTGCAATATAATTTACAATAGGTTATTCTACTTACAAAACTCGTGGTAGCTTCTATACGTAGTCTGAAGCTTTCGAAATATTAAGGGCCTTCACCACGTTTTCCAAAAACATTTATACACTTAGGCTGCCACCTCCTGGCCGCCTTTTTATCCAAAATCCTCATCTACAACAACACATTCTTAAAATTTTGCTTAACCGATTTTTTAAGTCCGCGAATTTCAGCGCGTCGTTATGCTATTTTCTAAAAATTAATATACTCTATGCTTGTATTTGTCTCGCGTTCAACTAACTATATCGACCAATCGTATATTTACTAACGTCTTACAAGTCCCTCCTATACTATCGTTGTCTCTTGCTTATGCGTTTTCTACGTCTTTTTCTAACCTGGTTTGAGTGGTAGAAAATCGATATTCCAGACCATATGCTATTTAAACCCACGTGGACTTCTTACGTTCTTTAAATCACCTTCGTTAGTATTTACCGCGAACACATGCGACGGTTTACCCAATACTCTCTGTAACCGTTTGCTATCTATAAAAATTAAGTAGAACTTGACATTTAGAAAATACGCAGGTGTTTAATTAACTGAGGTTTTACCACAAAACTTCCACGAATTGGAGTTCGGCGTATTTCTACCCCACCGATATATTTGTTTGTTAGCAACGCTTTTCATCTTGGTATTATTGGGTTTTTACCCGCTTTTATGCATATTATACGTCAATAATCGTTCAATTAAATTCAATTAAATTAATAAATTAATGGCATTGGCTTCTACCATTTATTTCTTTGCAAACCTACTTAATTTTCATTCATTATTGGTAAAATTTCGTTAATACCTGATACTTAAAATGAACTAACTGGAATAAATTTTGCCCGTAAATTCTGGTTGTTCCTTTATACAGGGTGTTTTGAAATTGCTTCGTTTATTTTTATTTTTAACCCTTTAAAACCACTATAATATATATATATATATATATATATATATATATATATATCCAAAACTTCTAGATTATTCTAAAACGTACCAGGAATTAGCAAATAACATCTCAAACGTATCTTTTGTAGTCTAAGTAACTCTTGAATTAAAACGCCTGCGCCTGTTAATCAAAACCATCTGAAAGATGAGGTCCTTCCCGGGATCTATCAATCATCTCTTGTGCACAAACCTCTCGCAAACATGTCAGCATAATTATTCTGGTAGATCGATCAGCGCTACACTAACTCCCCTCTTAAAGCTATTTTATACCAGAACACTCTGTGACCAGGACGTTGGTAGTTCCTGTGGCGGTAAAGACAGTCGAAACCATTTTGCAGTTTTCGTGTTGATAGAACTAGTAATCAACACTTCATAGCAGGCTCCACACAATTTGGATTGCAATCACAGACCAAAATCGGAACCCCGGGTTTCTGGAACAGTACCTCTAACATATTCTGTACGATCCTCCAGTCCAACCCATAGAGCCTACACCCAATCTTGGGTATGGCCAACTTATTGCCTTCAAATTCGATTATCTGTTTCATTTAGTAGTAGATGCCTCTATGTAGATTTTAGCTGTATGGTCTTTCCAACCTCTGGTTGTTGACACGGTCAACATACAGAAAATGTGTGGTCTGGAAAATGAACGATTCCAAGGACTCACAGCAACAACAATCATAACCACAAGAATGTTCACCTTACTTTGGTGACGGTCGAGACGCAAATCGTTTTACAGTGATAACACGCGTTCCCCGCACTTGCGTAGGATGGTCTATACATTTGTACTATATTGGATCCATACGCGTGAAAATTAATATAATTCAATATAAACACGAGCGTGATCTATAAGGTAAATCCAGTTAATGCATTCTTGTATTACGGCACTTGCCATGCTTAAATACCAATGATGTTGTTCTTCTTTTCTTGGTTCTGTAGGACGTGGGAGTTCAGTGGCCTCTCTACAGGAAATTAGCAGTAAAACTAATTGTTTATTACTTGCAACATATAAGAACAAACAGTACGGTGGGGACGGAGATAAAGAATCAAGAAAGTTAAACTGCACTGCATTATAAAGCACTACTGCACAGGCTTTTCAGATACGATAGTTACGTATAAAAATGCCTCATGAAAGTTGGCGTTTTCCTTGTAAAAGCTGCCACCTTCCTTTGTATCGCGTTCTCATTCCCTTGTTTCACGTTCTCATTGGCAGAAGAAATGACATATATTTATTTCAAAGCGTCAGAAAACTTCTACGACGCAAAATACATAATAATAGTTAGTTCGCCTGACACGTTGCTGGGTCCAAACCACATAATGCTACACAATAAAAACTAATTTTAAGAAACTCCAAAGATAATTACACTACCTATTTTTACCTGAACTACAATGTATTTCAACCCTAGATGATGAAAACTTTGTTACACAACTGTGTGCAGTATATTCTAAAATAATGATTAAAATCCCCTATGATTAGATATTAAATAAAATTGTTCTAAAGGCAATTGAGGCGTAACATCATTATGTTATTGCAACTCGTATAAATAAGTAATATATCTTCTAGTATGTGTAACCGATTGATTTATTTCCTTTCATATATTATTTAATTTAAAGGGCACAGTTTTAATTCATGAATCGAGGGCTCATTTTCCTTAGGCGGCAGCTGTTACTGGTGTACATAAAATACCGTTTATCTTTGAGGGCGGCGCCGATAAAATCTAGTTTTGCCGTGGTCCGTGATGTCCTGAAGTTAGTGCGGCTTTGCTGTTTTGTAGTTTCACTTCTAAATAAAAATTTTTTTCGAACGTATGTGCGCCTTCAGGAACAGACTGCCTGGGTTTTGGTCCTGATTAGGTGTTTATAATCCTGTCGCCTAGAATTTTTGTCTCCGTAAAAACTGAACAGTGTATTAAAATTAGTACAACTTGATGATAGTTTTAACTAATCCTTTGTTGCTTATCTTATAGATTGTGCACGTGAGTATAAAGTTGAATTAAAGAATACTAAGATAATATTTTAACAGTAAATAACTTTTGATTGTTAAAATCAGTTCAACATGACAGTGTAATAAAAGCGTCGAAGTGTCTAGAATGAAAAATAATAAAGCTATTAAACCAACAATGGATTGCTTGACAGCTACAAGAGTGCATTTAAATAATCGCAAAGAAGCATACAAGAGAAAAAAATTTAGAAGGATCAAGAACCATTAAATACGGCAAAGAGATTAGCTTTATCGAAGTATAAAGTCGCCAGTATTATCATAAAAATTATTAAATTAATCATTAAGACAAATACAACACAACAGAACACACCAATCACGCTATTCCATTTCGGAGTAACCAATGCTAGCACATCTTTCTTGGGTTATATGCAGGGTATACCTTTAGACCACTACACTACTTTTACTCTTAGCACCATTCACAATCTTTCTCTACATCTTTCGATCCCTGCACATATCCTTGGCCTATGCAACATTCACACTCTGCTTTTGGCATGCTTTTTTATTCCTCAGACTTTTTACTTGTCGTTCATTTAGAACCTCCCCTACTACATCCAACCATCTTTTACGCAGTCTGCTCCGTGCAGCTTTACCAGTCGTCTTACTTGCATTAGTAAATCTATCCTCATTCATTCTTTCCACATGTCAAACCATCTAAGCGTGCTTCGCACGCTCAACTCTTTAAGGGTCATTTGCACCCCACATTTGGCTCTGACCCATTCGATTGGCAATTCGTCTTTCAATGTTTTTCTGCACACACTTCTTAGAAACCTCATTCCTACAGCATTTATACGACTAATGCTTTTTTTTGCTAGATCCAAGTTTCGCTTTCATACAGAACAGTTGTACAAACACACTGTTGTAGATGGTAAGCTTTGCATTTATACTCAACTTCATTCCTGTTCACTGTTCACATATTTCCAGACACTTTCCTTCTTCCTATTTTACCATCTAGCTTTTCATTATTCAAAAATTTTCTACCAAGGTACAAAAAGTCATTCACTTTATCGTGTCGTTGTCTATCAATTCCTCCATCTATATCAAAAACCATTACTTTCGTCTTATTTCCATTCACTTTCAATTGCATGTTCTCACACACCTCTGACACCATGTCAAGCATTCTTTGCCAATCATTTGACAATTCCACCAACAATACTGTTCCATCCGCGTACAACAGCACACTGATATTTGTTTCACCAATTTTCACTCCTTAAGCCTCTTAAGCCTGTCTCATACATTTATCCATAAATACATTGAACAGCCATAGAGTCATCAGACAGCTCTGTCTTACACCTTCCACAATGTTAAATTATTGCCCCATGTTACCATTCAAAAGTAAACCCCCGCTCTACTGCCTTCGTACACCGCTCTGAAGGATTTTATCAAGAACTTGCGTACACCATCCATAATTCCATAATTCAATTCTGTTCAAAGAGTCAAACGCCTTTTCCAAATCTACAGTGCTGCACACATTTCTTTTCTGGCATGCATACACTTCTCGACAATTCGTTGCATTGCGAACATCTGAACCATACATCCTCTTCCAGACATAAAACCACATTGAACGTCCCATAACTTGCTTTACGTTCTCTTGCGAACACTCTTGATCACAATTTTTCCATACAGTTTACTGGGTACACCCAACAGACTTATGTCACGATAATTTTTTCATTCATATTTGTTGCCAATACCTTTGTGCAAAGGAATAGTGATTGCACTCTTCCAATCTTCAAGCACTTTAGCTTGTTCTATACACAACCCAATCAGTTTGCACAAACATTCAATTAGAACCCCGGTCCATATTCAAGCATTTCACTTGTTAGTCCATCTACACCCGCCGCTTTGCCATTCTTCAGAGTTCTCACCGCCTTCCATACCTCATCTATACTACATTCGAACTTTATACCATTATCTACGTTATCGACCAAATCATTACTGCTCCTTTCATCATCAACACAATCATCTGTATCCTTCTTGCCACCACCATACAGCGTGTTAAATACTCTTTCCAACAGTTTCTCACAATTGCTTCGTCCCAAACAATTTCATTTGTATTGTTAACAACGCAATTGACACACTTATTTCTACTCTTTCTTGTCTTTACTTGTCATTTCCAAAACAAACTTTTATTCTCTTAATTTTTACCCCCCCCCCCAGTTGCTATTTACTTGGCTTCACTACTTCTTTTGCATATCGCATTTCTTTTATATACTTTCTGAAGTTGCTCTTTAACTCAATACCTTTTCTGCAATCTCTCATAGGCCATTTTCTTTTCCCCAACAATCTTTCTGACCATATCGCTGCATCATGCATTCTTATTACATGTACCAATCATTGTTGTTCCACATACTTCCAAAGCACATTTCATCATACCGCTCTTCAAACAATCCCATGCTTTTTCCACATCTTCAGACTTCAGAGCATCTCCCATTTCTGTTACAGTCATACAACTCCCTCTCTAACATAGTAGCGTACTCTCTTTGAGTCGACTCTTCCAACAAACCTTCTACTTTCACTCTTCATTGTCTCACATTTTGCTTTTTTCCCACATCCATTTTCGACTAAGACCATTTTGCACAAAACCAGAAAATGATTGGTCCCACGCCCAGACGTCACATTACTCTTTTGTCTTTTACCAGTTCTCTTAAACTTTCATTAAATACAACCAAATTAATTATACTTCTCGTATTTCCCTTTTGTTATGTGTACTTGTGTATGTCCTTATGTTTATACCATGTGTTGGATACAAACAGTTTTCTTTCAATACATATAATCCTTAACAAATCTCCTCTCTCTCTTTCTCTCTCTTTCTAAGGTCCACTTTCATTCTATCCTAAAAGATGCGGGGAAACACCAATTTATATTGTTTCATGTTCGCGTTTGCTTGATTATTTAAAATTAAACCAACACCATTCGTCCCGAACTCATTGCTCTCTACTCCAGAATACAAACCCATCATACCATCATCTAATTCAACAACATCCTTGCCCTTTGCTTCGTTTTACTCACACACAGCACATTCATGCTCCTTCCGTTCATTTCATACAAGATTTCATACTTTTTACTGGACACTCTCCTGACATTCCAAGTACTAAATCTCCATTTCTGATGGATGCGGTCGTTACCTGATGAGCCAGATATTTTTCGTCTCAATCTCCCACAATGACTTTGACGGTCCAAGGCTTTCGTAAAGGTATTTTAGTAAGTTTTATTAGGTTGAACAAGATTATTAATCTAGAGCGCAACCGTGCCATTACAGCTTTCTCTATTAACGGTAACGACACTTTACCGGTCGGTGTTGGTATGTTTAACCTCTTTTCCACAGACGTAGTCACGATTCAGTTCGCCAAGTGTGCCTAATGTCTTTCAGTACTAGTTAAAACTTCCCCTTCCAAAAGGGTTAACTTGTAAGTCAGTAGAAAGTTGCCCGTGCTACGACCACTAGGAGCTACAAGCTGTGCACTGACACACATCGAACGTTTAATGTGAATATAAGTAAATGCTTGTTGAGATAAATTGCATAGTCGAATGTAGTGATAAAGTAGTTAATTGCCGTGTTGAGAAGAATTTAGCGTTAGTAAACATTATAATAATTATCTACGATTTCTCTGTATTTGCAAGTAAACATGTTTATATTCGGCAAATAATGAACAGTGTCAGTAGATAAGCTACCTTCGTACGAGACAGAAAACCGGTTTTCTTATGGAATTTAACATGGGAAATTCTAAGGTCCAAAAAGATCATTCTTGTCAGATACAAAGGTCACTCACCCCGGGCAATCCTACATTCACAGTTCACATGACTTTTGCTTAACCGTTTCATATAGGAATTCCGGTGCAGCCGGATCCCCCCACCCCTCCCCAACCACACTCTCTCCACTTAAATAAAAACCTGCAATCATTAAAATGTTTCATTACACATTGCACTTACATTGATTTTATATACTTATAACATAGATATTTATAATATTACATATATTGTATCGGTTTATCCGAATTAAAATATATTACACACATATGAATTGTTTATATGATCCTGGTATCAAATAACTTTTATCATCGTGTGAACTTAAAGCTATTTTATCTTGAATGATTGTATGAACATGTTTACATGAGTGGATCAAATTTTGTAAAATGAACTTTTCTTTATACTCGTCTACACAACGAGCAAAGTCCTCAAATGTGATATGGTTTTTAATAACAGATTTTTTAATTCCTTTGACTTTTTTAGTTACACCGAAATGAGAGAGAGAGCCGTTGGCGGTATAGAAGTATCTTCTATACGCAAACGCACAGCCTCCTCCTCTTCCAGCGTTTAAAAAACCTTCGTTACATACATTTAGGATCTCAGCCCGATAAAGTTTGTCATAACCCGTCCATTGTTCTCATCTTTCATCATCCCCAGTACTTTCTTATTGACTAAAGGAATTTTATAGATGTTATCGTTTGGATAGTCAGAAGTATCAAAACGTTGTTGACAGTCTCGGTTTATAACTCCATATGGATCGTGATTGTTAATTTTGTAAATAAGACTATCAGTATCCGTATATAAAACACTGCAGTCGTTTCCAAAGGTAGTACTCATGTAGCCGTAATGAAAATCGTAGATCGTGAGTTTGGATAAATCCAAGATACACATGCCTATGTATATAGGTTTATTAAAGTATATTTCTGATTTATTTAATTCTACCAATACAAGATTTTCATCAAAAACTGTAACATTCTTAAACAGAGGATTGGATATACGAGCTTCGGCACCATACCTACCATCCCAATTTTGAAAGAGCTTAACATTACAATGCTTTTGCTTTTTTCCCATTGTTTTACCAAAATCAGCGTTGTTCATCAATTTGAACAGATTTTTTTCAAACTCGTTCCTAGCACGCTTTCGGAGATCCACATTAAATCAATATATGACTTTAGCCAGCAGCTTTGTTTAAATTTAAGTACCATGTGAATAGCTTTTAATCTAAGCCCATTTGCTAACGCCTGTTTTAAATTTCTGTAATGAATCACATATTTTTGATCCAAATCAACTTCTAATATATAACCCTCAGAACAATCATCGGGAATTGATGATACGTCGATATTGGCATCAGTCCATTCGAAACATCCATGCGGAAGAGGTTGACTCATGGCCCACCCATACTGGTTATTTACATCAAAGTACATTAAATATTCATCAGGTTTGGATGAATCATAAGTGGGTAAATATTTATTGTTAGCAGAAGCACATCGTTCTGAACATACTTGACTAAGACCGCCACGTATACCTTTTTCAATGAACAAGAGTTGATGAATCTCCGTTAATAACTCAAGTTCCTGGCTTGTATGCTTCATCATTGCGTCCCAAGTATACCCAGGCAGTGTATAGTAGTGGGTGGGGTTAAGTCCATATGTAGAGTGACAACTTGATCGGAATTGTTCAAAAACTTCAGCCAACAACAATACGTCAGTTTCCAGATATAAATCAGAATATTGACCCAAGTTATGAATATTAAATGTTGTCCATACTCTTTGAGCATGCGCATACTGTTTGACAGAGATTGCCCTATCTCCTAATGTATTATAAAATTGTTGCCGGCTAGGTAAGCAGGTATTGTTACACTTTGTAAAAAATCAATAAAATCATATGGATAGACACCTTTTCGAGTCAATAATTGAAACTGTTCATCATTTAAATTTGAAATTCGACTTTTTAACAGAGGATAATCAGTCAAAAATAAAGCAAGTGTGTCTAAAGATGAACTCAAAGCGAAAACTGTCAATAAATCGAAAGTTAACCAAGTTCTCAGGAACATATTTAGTGAAAGAAATATACTTTTCTTTAGTTACAGGGAGTACCTCTATACGACCATCTAGATTAACCGCAATGTCTTTAATTATAAAATGACCATCATAACCACTTAGGTTGTGAAATACGATGGGAATTGTTCGAGAGCCTTGATGATTTATATCACAATCCGAATGTGCTGGGCCTCTAAAGTTATTAGTTGGTATAAAATAATTATGATCCCGAACCTTTATATCTCCATTATTAAATGGTTTATCACAGACATAACAATGCGTTGCAGCTATGAAATCAGCTTCCTGTTGCAATGTTAAGGGTGGTTATATCTTACGGACACATAAAAACTGTTTCAACATCCTCTGCAAACTGTCGTAGCGCTTTTGAAAACCAATTTATGCAGTCTTCACCGCGATATGACCGATAAAACGATAACGAGTTATCATACTCACACTTAACATAATATCCCACACTACACAATATATGTTCTTGATATTTTTGAGCATCTCCGGGCTTTAAAAGATATTCTAAATTAGCATATATTACAAATGAAACTTTAACTTTGTTTCGAAAATTTCTAAAACGGAAAATTTTATTTTCTTCTGTAGGCAACCGAGGTACACCCAATTGTTTTATTTTACACTCATCGGTATGCTTTATTAATTTTTCCTCTGTAGTGAAGTAGTGGAGACAACGATCACAAAAATGTTTCTTGGCATAATCAGAATTAAGTCGAGAAGACACTAATCGACTTAAATCCTTGATCCATACATAATGAGAATTAAACGGTTCAATTGTGGGTTCATGGATTTCCAAATCATCATCTTAGATCGACATGTCTATTTTTTTTTCTTATCTGATATAAACAAGGGAACGGTTGTAAATTTATTATTGTTTAGTTTAAAAGTATATGCATTTACAGATATATCATTCGGAGATTTAAAATGTGCAACTTGGTTTATAGTCATCGGAAACTGGATTCCTTTTAGATTTAACACAGACAAATAATGAGGGCAAGATGAGGTACGATTAGTATGATGCTGTACAGGATACAAAGCAGATACTATAGACCATGCAAAACATGCTTGGTCATTACTCCTTATGTTAATACATGCCTGTTTACGTTGTATTTGGGGTGGCAGCTCGATATATGATGATCCCCGCATGGGGTTATATACCTATTTATATTAATACCTAAATTATAAATACTTTTCAATGTCCAACCACTGTCGCGTTCCTGGAAGTCTTTTATTTCCAGCGTTATTAGTTTTGTAATGTTAGTATCAAACATTTGTTCAGATCTGTGTTCTTGCATATTGGGGCGTTTGACGTCGTGGAATACTTATATTCTCGCATAATTTTGGAACCAGTCGTAATCTCAAACTCATCGCAAAAGACGATATTAACTTTAACAGCGTCATTGTTATTTAGAGTATCATTAATTCTTCTTTTGAAAACACTCTTGCAATCGGCTATAAAAAGGTCTTTGCATTTTTATATTTGAGATTACTAATTACATCGGTATGAACGCGTCCTTGAAATTCTGAGGTCGAGTCCTCACAACGGACACGATGGTCAGCGGTTTCTCTTTTGTTTCCACCTATGCTCCTCTTTTTTGCACAACTTTTAGTTGGGTACGCAGGGTTTTAATATTTGCCAATGAAGCCAGTAGCTATTGTTTTTCACCAATAGACTTTACACGCTTTATAGCATCGTGCAATCTATGCATTCCAACCCTGCATAGTCGCAGCCCATCTTCAACTTGTTCAATACTATGACGGTGTTGAATCAACCCAAGGAAGGCGGCAATATTTTTTATTAGTTCCAAGAAACGATTCATTTTGGCAGCTCAACGTTCTACAACAAGTAACACACGATCAACTTTTACACTTAATAAAGACTGTTGTATGTTTTAAAGATAGACTTGCTTGTTACAAAGCTGAATAAAAACTGACGCTCCGCTCGATAGCAACGGTTTATATACCTGCGGACGAGCCCATTGGGGGGGGGGACCCCAGAATAATTATAAACTTAGACTTTAGACCCGTGTTCGTATCGGTTCATGCATGGAAACGTCTAGAATGTTTACTAAATAAAATCAGAAAATAATTAAATTTCACTCTTTAAGTCACTTTCACCCTATGAGGCAATTTCACTTTATAAAGCAATTTCACTCTATAAGGTAATTTCACCCTAAAGGCAATTTCACCCTATGAAGCAATTTTACCCTGAGGCAATTTCACCCTATAAGACACTATCGCTCTATTCTGATGGGGATAAATTCAGGAAACTTTGCCATTAAAGCACCCACAACCAGACTTAGATCTGATTATGCAAGTAAAAGACTAGTTTAATATTGTTGGAATATCATAAAGCTATAAGCAACAACAAACTTTAAATAAATTGTCTTTGAAACTTAAATGGTTGTTATGACTAAGTTTTATCATTACAGTGGTACTATATCTGGTTCAACCGAGAAACACTGCAATTAAGGGGATGACCAGGACAAAAACAATGTGAATTGGCATAGCTCTTTCTCCCAGCAGGTGGGGTTGGACCTGTCGGACCGCAAAGTCTACAAACAGAATGATTGAATTAGCGCACGCCCCTATATTTATAGTGTACCCCGGCCCAAATAGCGAACTGAAGGTCATCTAATACATGCAAGTCATTAAACAGACTAAATTGTGATTAATTAAAAAACAAGCGCACCGTGACGGGTATACCAAAAACAAATTGTAACAATTTAACCGAACTTGTTTGATGTGTTTTAAGACCGCCACGACCATCATGATGGTCGCCCCATGGTGGCCGCTATGGCCGCCCCATGGCGGCCACCATAGCCGCCACAGGGCGGCCACCATGTTAGACGGTTGCCTTGGCGGCCACCATCTTAGAGCCGGGGCTGTCATGGAGACCGCTAAATACTATGTATTGTTCACTTATTGAATGCAAGGTAGCACAGTGCATTAACGTTTACCACATAGCCCAGTCGCTAGACTTTAGATGTTGAGTTGGAACTATGCCGCAAGCACCATGGATCTAGCTTTGGTCAGAAGCACATGCAAAAGGCAACCACCACTCAATTATCACAACATATTATGCAATTATAACAACATAGTTAACCATAGCAAAATCATATTCTTTACTAAACAAAATATTGCTGTATAGTTCGGAAATTACAACACTATCTCGGTCAAATGTTATTAATCATGAATGTGATGATTATACAAATCGATAAAGCATACTTAAATATATTAATATATGTCTGTACAAAATATAAATATAACCCATTTTCAAATTCTAAATCGAAACCAAAACGGCGCTAGATATAAATATAGCAATTACACCAATCGATGCGTATTACTAAAATAATTATATAATCACATTTACAAATTTTTTGTATTTGGCATCATTTTGAAGTCATCATCAAAAAACCAAAACGGCACTACAGTATGACAATTGCTCCAATGAATGCGGTATATTCAAATATAAAAATAATTGTCTTTATAAAATTTAGTTATCTTTAACCGGTTTCGTGCCATGCGTAGAAAACCAAAACGGCACCACATATCAATATAACAATTACACCGATCGACGCAGCATACTCAAATATGAAAATAATTGTCTTTGCAAAATTTAGTTATCTTTAACCGTTTTTGTGCAATCTGTAAAAAACCAAAACGGCACTACGTATCAATATAACAATTACACCGATCAATACAGTATACTCAAATACGCAAGTTATTGTCTTTACAAAATTTAGTTATCTTTAACAGTTTTCATGCTATCTGTAAAAAACCAAAAAGGCACTACGTATCAATCTAACAATTACACCGATCGATGCGCATACTTAAATACGCGAATAATTGCCTTTGCAAAATTAAGCTATCTCTAACCGTTTTCAAATTATCATCAAATAACCATTTTTTGATCATAAGATCTTAAAACGCGATTATCTCGAAAACCAAGCGAAATTTTGAAAAAATAAATCGATAAATCTCCCTTTAATAAAGACTGGTTCTGATTGAGTGACAATGACTCATATAAAAAATTTCATATCCATATTTTTTTAAATACAAATATTGGAAATAATCTTAAGCATGCATTCAGAGCTAAGTTTTTACTTACACAAAAACATTTTGGACACTTTATGATAGATATATTAACCATTTTGTACACTATTATACAATTAAATTTGCAAGTATTAATACGATCATTAACTGAATAGCATGGCATAAAGTCAAGCTTTTTCTGAATATTCATTATCATATGGATGGTGATTGAACTCATTTTGTCCATCTGATGGTGCATGCAGAAAACATTAGCATAATGTTTTATACGAAGTAGGAATCAAATTATAATGGTTACCAGTAGATGCAGATTGGTTGTTAGGTTTGGTCAATGACGCGCGCGTCACTGACCAAACCTAACAACCCATCTGTTCTGCTAACAATAAATATTTACCCACTTATGATTCATCCAGACCTGATGAATATTTAATGTACTTTGATGTAAATAACCAGTATGGGTGGGTCATGAGTCAACCTCTTCCATATAGATGTTTCGAATGGACTGATACCAATATCGACGTATCATCAATTCCCGATGATTGTTCTGAGGGTTATATATTAGAAGTTGATTTGGAGTATCCTGAATCCATTCACGACCTACATATGAATATTCCATTTTGCTCCGAACATATAGATCCAACGACTGGAAAATCACCTGTAGGGAGAACCCAAAACGTCAAATTAATGGCGACGTTGAATTCTAAGCAAAAATATGTGATTCATTACAGGAATTTAAAACAGGTGTTAGCAAATGGGCTTAGATTAAAAGCTATTCACAGGGTACTTAAATTTAAACAAAGCTGCTGGCTAAAGTCATATATTGATTTAAATACGGATTTCCGAAAGCGTGCTAGGAACGAGTTTGAAAAAAATCTGTTCAAATTGATGAACAACGCTGATTTTGGTGAAACAATGGAAAACAAGCGAAAGCATTGCAATGTTAAGCTCGTTCAAAATACGGATGGTAGGTATGATGCCGAAGCTCGTATATCCAATCCTCTGTTTAAGAATGTTACAGTTTTTGATAAAAATCTTGTATTGGTAGAATTGAATAAATCAGAAATATACTTTAATAAACCTATATACATAGGCATGTGTATCTTGGATTTATCCAAACTCACGATCTACGATTTTCATTATGGCTACATGAGTACTACCTTTGGAAACGACTGCAGTGTTTTATATACGGATACTGATAGTCTTATTTACAAAATTAACAATCACGATCCATATGGAGTTATAAAGCGTTTTAATACTTCTGACTATCCAAACCATAACGTCTGTAAAATTCCTTTAGTCAATAAGAAAGTACTGGGGATGATGAAAGATGAGAACAATGGACGGGTTATGACAAACTTTATCGGGCTGAGATCCAAAATGTATGTGACGAAGGTTTTCAAAACACTGAAAGAAGAGGAGGCTGAGCGTTTGCGTATAGAAGAAAATGCTTCTATACCTCACATGTAATTTTTTTTCTAATGCTCCACCCGAAGGTACTACGTTGGCCAGGAAGCGAGTTTTTTTACCTGGAAAATTTGGAATTTTGCCGAACTCTTGCTGTTCCAAGCAAGGTAGGGATTTTTAATGTGAGTAAAAACACACACACGGGACCTCCATTTTACCTCTCATCCGAACGAGGGTGTATTTTTGTGAAAAATGCTCGCCTACATTTTTCAAGCGTATAGAAGAAGATACTTCTGTACCTTACATGTGATTTTCCAATGCTCCACCCGCAGGTACTACATTGACCAGGAAGCGAGTTTTTTTTACCTGGAAAATTTGGAATTTTGCCGAACCCTTGCTATTCCAAGCAAGGTAGGGATCTTTAACGTGCGTGACAACACTCACACACGGGACCTCCATTTTACCTCTCATCCGAACGAGGGTGTATTTTTGTAAAAAATGCTCGCTTAACATTTTTCAAGCGGACCGTGTCGGGATTTGAAACCGGGAGCTTGGGCGATACTTCTATACCGCCAACGGTTCTCTCTAATTTCGGTGTAACTAAAAAGTCAAGGGAATTAAAAATCTGTCATTAAAACCATATCAGATTTGAGGACTTTGCTCGTTGTGTAGACGAGTATAAAGAAAAGTTTATTTTACAAAATTTGATCCACTCATCTAAACATATTCATACAATCATTCAAGATAAAATAGCCTTAAATTTACACGATGATAAAAGATATTTAATACCAGGATCATACAGGACATTACCCATGGATCAGTATTCCATAGATAGCATGAAAATTGAGGAGGCAGTTTAAATTATAATAAATTACTCTAATATATGCGTATAGTATGTAAGTGTAAACATTTGAATGATTGCACGTTTTTATTTAAGTGATGAGAGTGAGGCAAGAGGTGGTGAATCGGTTTGCACCGGAATTCCTATATAAAACGGTTAAGCAAAAGTCATGTGAACTGTGAATGTAGGATCGCCCGGGGTGAGTGACCTTTTTATCTGACAAAAATTGTCTTTTTGGACCTTAGAATTTCCCATGTTAAATTCCATAAGAAAACAGGTTTTTTGGTCTCGTACAAACGTAGCTTATCTACTAGTGGCAACCAAAATGAAAACTTCGAACACACTTTCACATAATTTCGAAGTTTTCGTTTTCCAATATTCCCACAAAAAGCAAGAATTAGTCAAACGCTGCTTTATACCTTGCCATTGTACAAACTGATATAAATTGAATGTAAACGATTTTAGATATGTACTATGCTGTTATTTTTCTGACATATTCCTTGTATCTAAAAGGTATTTTTAATAAAATAACAGTCAACGTAGGTGGATGTTAGTAGCAGTGATATAGCACGTAAATAAGAAAACAAACATATTTTATCATTGGTTGCGTTCTAACTACATTAAGAATAATTTCACAAACTCAAAAATATGTACAGATAATTTGTGTTCAACGCTCTTGCCAAACAGCGTATAAGTATTTGAAACAAAAACATGCAATTTTTCAATCCAATAAAATAAAGCGTTATAAGAGCACTTCTAAACTAAGTTCAAATATTTATCTCATCTGGAATTTAAAAATGTCTAACCAAGTACGTCTTTGCAGATACTAAGACAAATGTCAAAGGTTATTGAAATTGGATTGAGTTAGAAAATTTGATATATTTTCTGGTATAATTGACCGTCAACATTTAGTCTAAGACGAGTAGACTTCGAGGAGATAAAATATAGAAATGAAATGAGAAATTTTTAGTTTTAATGCAAAAAGATCGATGGCTGTTTTGTATGATTCAAAATCTAGAAGAAGCTGCCTTCTCTATATTTACTTGATCTTTTGTCTCTTTCGCTCTCTCTATATCTCATTCTCGTGCTCACACTCCTATAGTTTGCCTCGACGCAGTTTATAATTATTTTATATCCTGAATTAGCGCCTTCAGTGACCTATAACTACATTAACATATATTTTTTTCAGGCCTATTAATTTGAGCCTTTACGATTAGGAAGGGATCCCTACTATAGGGTAGCAGTCGCCAGCTTTGCTTACCGGTGCGACTTGTAGGGTCGATTTATACAAATTTGTTAATAGCGAATCCGGCTATTTGTTCCTACTCTATAAATTTACAATGTCGTCCTCCACGGTCTGAGTATTTCATACTAAGTTCAGCGTAAATTCGTCTTTAACGTTCTCTATCGTTCCTTAACTGACATATTCTAATTCCAATCCTCCTTCCTATAGATACTGCGACCAAAATAGGCGGCAAAACGCCAAACAAAACAAATCAAGCCACAGAACAATAAAATATATAAACGTACTAGACAGACAAAATATAAATCATCATCATTAAGTCTTCAGTCTTAGAACTGGTCAGACGCGTACCATCATTGTTTCCTATTCTGAACTAACCTACGCACTTCCCTGAAATTTGCACAGTCTGCATCTATCACTATGTGATCTAGATCTACATCTACCTCCTTTTTCCTGTCTCTGCTTGTAATATATCCCATACTATTCCCCAAAAAGCCTTAGAAGGTATTCTGCCCTTCTATTTCTCCTAATTTTTTCCACAGATATCCTTGTTCTTATATATTTGTATAATCTGTGTTATTAACTTAGTCTGTTCATGCTTATCATCCTCATACATCTGAACCACAGCATTCCAAAAGGCTGCTACCGTTTTTCTGTCTGCTTTTTTTACTACCTGTATTTCATAGGCATACTGTGCTCTGCTCCACACATGCTGTCAATAATTTTCATCTTGTTTCTATGTTTTTTGTCTTTCATCATAGGCGCTGTTTTTTCTTGTTAGATGCAATTCGGTCCCTTCTATTGTTTTACAATTATATACCCTACATCTGTGACACTCAGGGGTTGTGAAGGGGGGTAAGCAGCCTGTGGCTGCCAAGTTCCCCCAGCACTTGAACATTTTCCGATTTAATATTTTTTCCAATATATCTTTTAGTACATTCAACATTGGTTGCAGATTTATCTGCGCCTATTTTTCGTCATTAGGTTGTCCGTCTCAAAATTGGTTGGACACGTACCTGCACTTATTTATATTCTGAGCTAGCCTACAAAGTCCCCTGAAATTCTCACACAGCCTGTATACAGCTCGGTTCCCGTTTTATTGTTTTCTAACTTTATGCCCTATTTCACCGAGATTCAGTGAAGGGGATTAAGCAGGTTGTGACTCTCAAGATCCCCAACACTTAGACATTTGCCGAATTAATAGTTTTCCAGTAAATCCTTTCACAGAATTAACATTATTCGAGAATGTTGCCCAACCAATTCTTGTAGTTGCTTACAATAATCACCATATTTAAGTTCAGTTACTTTCTTTGTCATTAATTTATCCATATTGGGACTGGTTAGATGCGTACCTCATTGATTTCTATTCTGACCTAGCCTACACATTTACCTGAAATTCCTACAGCCTACATCTTTCACTATCTGTGTTTGGTAGACTAACCTAGGTCTACATCCACTTCTCTTTTTTCCTATCTCTGCTTCTAATATATTCCGCACTATTCCCTCATGCCGTAGTAGGTGGCCTATCATCCTATCTTTCTTATTTTTTTACCGTTTTCTACATATTTTTTTCTTTCCCTACCTTTTTTAGTATCTTTTCGTTTTTAACTTTGTCTGTCCATAATATTTTTATCATAAGTTTGTTGCACCACATTTCAAAAGCTTCTACCCTTTTCTTGTCCGCTTCTCCTACTGTCCAGGTTCCACACATGTTTTAAGCAATCTTTTCCTTGTTTCTATGTTTGTTGTCTTTGAACACAGTAGTTGCTTTTTCTTGTTAAGTGTAGCATGACCTTGTGCTAATCTTTGTTTTATATCTTTTGTGCTTTTCCCATCTTGCGTTATTTGGCTTCCTAGGTAGCAGAAATCCTTAACCTCTTGTAAGTTCGTGTTACATACTTGTATTCTTGTTTTTGATTTATTTTACCCTCCTTTGCATACTAGTACTTTAGTTTTAGTTTTGGTAATTTGCGTACCGTATTCTGTGTTAGAACCGTTTCCATTTCATTAAGAGTAGCTTCTAATTCTTCCTTGCTAGATGCTAATACCGCTATATCACCTACAAATCTAAGCATATCAATTTTTTGTCCCTGCATAGTAATTCCAAATATCTTCCTGCATTTGACAGTATTCATTGCCTCTTCTATGTACAATTTAAAATCAATGGAGATAGAGCACATCCCTGTCTCACTCCTTTCCTAATGTTTACTTCTCTACGTTCCTGCTCTAATTCTATTACTGCCGTTTGCTCTTTGTATAAGCTATGAACTATTCGTCTATCCCTATAACTCATTCCAATCTTTTTGAGAATTTCAAACTTTTTTTTTATTTTACATTGTCGAATGCTTTTTCCAGATCTACAAACTCTATATACACGTTTTCACCTTTTTCTATTGTTTTCTCCATTACCACTCTCAGAGCTAAAATAACCTCCCGTGTTCCCCTGTTTCGCCTAAACCCAAATTGGTCTTCTCCTAGTATTTCTTCAGCCCGTTTTTCCATTCGTCTTTGCACAATTCTAGTTAATATTTTTGATACGTGTGCTGTCAAACTTATTGTTCGAAAATGTTCACCTCTATCCGCGCTTTTCTTTTGTGGTATAGTTACGTTTGAAATCTTTGGGTATTTCGCCTGTCTCATACATATAGCTTACAAGTTGGAAGAGACATTCTGTTACTGCTTGTCCAGCGGCTTTTAGAGTTTCTGCTTGCATCTTATCTGTACCCGGCGTCTTACTATTTTTCAGACCCTTTAATGCTAATTCAAACTCATCTCTAAGTATAGGATAGTCCAAGTCAACATTTTCAATGTCTGATTCTTGTTCTAATGCAGTTAGTTCCTCTCCTGCATATAAATTCCTTATGTATTCTTGCCATCTACCCACTTTATCTACATTTTCTATAATGACGTTTCCTCCCGCGTCCCTTATATTTTTGCTATACGGTTTTATATCCCTAAAATTGATTCTAATTAGTTTATATGCTTCATCTGTCTTTCCTACTTCCATCTTAGTTTGTACCTCTTTGCACTTTTCATCAATCCATTGTTCTTCAGATTTCTTGCATTTGCGAATGATTTCCCATTTTATGGCTTTGTATCTCTGTTTTCCTGTTTCGTCTGATTTATTTTTTTATCTTCGTCCTTCTTCTATTAAATTCAGGATATCTTTTATTATTCATGGTTTCTTATTTTCTTTTTGTGTGTACTGCATAAAATCTCTGGCCGTCATCTCTAGGCTGGATTTAATGTTATTCCATTCTGTTTCTACGTTCTCAGTATCAAATATTTTCCCGATATCTTTCAGCAATTTATTTGACTTTATCGGTTTTTTCGAATCTTTCTTGATTATCTTTATCTTTTAGTTTCTCTAAGTCAAAGTGCCTTTTTCGTTTCTTTTTTTCAAAATTTTAAATTTAAGTGCGGGCTTCATAATTACGATGTTGTGGTCAGGGTCTATATCTGCTTTTGGGTGGCTTCTACAGTCTTTTACTTGATTACTAAACCGCTGTTTAACAAGTATGTAATCTATTTGAGTAGAGAAAAATCAAGAATCCTGGGGCTTCTTTTTCTCTAGCATCCTCATTTCCACACATATCTGGACCAAATTTACATATAAATTTCTATAAGGAGGATCCGCTGTGAGGGAAAAAGGAGGGATTCCTTCCTTGCTCCCCTCCTTGCTCGAACACCTACACATCAACCATTTCGATTACGCTACACCCGCCTTCTTTCCACCTCCGATATAAATCTTTCTCTACATTTCCACCCACGAGATAAATGTACCTTGTTTGGTGTCAATTAATATTAGATTTTTCTCAGCTACCTGAATTTTTAAGATAGTATCATTTTAGGATTTTTCACCAGCAGCAATTTCGGACCATTCTTATAAATTCTTTTAGCCATGCAACACATCAAGTTAGTCTCAAATTTTACGCAAAATTCGAATCTGCAAACAGATTTAAAATCCGACCACTCCTTACCGTTTTACACACATACCTTCTGCAAGATAAATCTTTCTCCACATTTTCACCCACGAGATAAATGTACCTTGTTTGGTATCAATTAATATTAGATTTTTCTCAGCTACCCGAGTTTCTAGGGATTTTTCTAATCGTATCATTCCTCAGGAAAAACTCTCATTTTAAGAATTGTCTACTAACTGGTTTTTTAATCACCCCTATATACTTTTTAGGGAGTTCGAGATACGGATTTATCTTACTGTTTTACGCAAAATCCGAATCTGCAAACAGATTTAAAATCCGACCACCCCTTACCGTTTTACACACATACTCTCTAGCAAGCATATAAAAGATTATTTTTGGTTTTTTTAAAGATAAATCCATCTTACTTGGTATCAATTAATATTAGAATTTTTTCAGCTATCCGACTTTCTAGGAATTTTTAGATAACATCATTCCCCAGGGAGCTACCCCAATTATAAGATTTTTTACCAAGGTCGATTTCTAATCACCTCTCCTTTTTAATATCTAGAATCCTTTAACCAAACACTTAGAGGTATCAAGCTGCCTATTCCTGCCACCCATCATTTATAACTTTTAATCCTAAGGATTTTAATAATCGTATTTCTTCTGCTGTAAGTCTAGGGAGAGTGGGCTTGGATGTTGGTTGTAAAAGATGTGGAGGGGTCTGGAACTGTAGAGCTTATCGGCTGTAGAATGCTCTCGAAATCCGCATAAATAATAAAAGGAACAGGCATCTGTTTGTGTACATTGGCAAATTCCAAAATATTATTAAAATGGTTTGGCATTGTTGTTAACGCCAATATAATCGCACTATGGAAACAGGATGACACAAACTTTTGCCATACCTAAAAGAAAATCCAAAACCCATTCTTAAAACTTTTTATTACAGACAACTTTTACTAATACAGTTTAAATTTTGTAAACCACATTTCTAAATACATATTCACAATTTTTATTCTTAACCTAGAACTCCTCATATCGGCTTAAACTTATTAATATTTATTTCTAAATAAAGCACCTTTTCCAAAGACCAACCGGACCTGCGTGTTTCAAATTCCTCTGATTTTGTTCTCATGGTTTTGCTTAAAATCTCGTACATATTTTCCAGATTACTAGAAGATGTTATAACCATATTTTTGCGTTAAAAGATTTCACATCGGTAGTCTCTTTTCCCATTTTTGTGTAGACGCCGTAGAGTTCGCAATTAACTTTTATTGCTGTATGTTGTGTTCTCTTTCCATTAATTTATTGAATAAGCCGCTCTTTCTGTTTTCAAAGAAACTCGGACACTCCATCGTCGGCACTGTCGTGCGTTATGCGATAGCTAGCTATACGGTTGTTAAACGATGTGCTAACCATTTCCACACCATCTTTGCCAGTAGTGGTAACTGTTGCATTTTTATGTCTATTGCTCCTTAAGTGTGCGGCGTACGCCGTCTTTTCCACTTTCAAATCGCACACTTTACACAGAATTTGTGGTTATTTCAGACAAGACCCTTTAACAACTGGCGGAGCTGAACGTTGACGGCTTAACGACATACCGTGCTGCTTTTCCTTATGTCGCAGTAAGTTGTCCATTCTCGTAAAAGCGATACCGCAAGACCCACAGTTTAAGTACTTTGTTGCTGACGGATGTATAAGCTTAACCCTGGACAATGTTACACCACGACATTTGTTCTGGTGTCGTTTGAAAGCATTTTTCCAGGTATAGGAAGCACTACAAGAGTTGCAATGAAAAATATTTTCGGAGGGCATTTTTCTTCGACCAGTTTCTAAGGAAGATCAATTATAATTTACATGTAGCGCCAAGGTTTATATACATTTGGGAAACAACCGTTGATTACCGAAGACACTCGAAGAGTGCACAAGCGCGGTCACTAAACCAATTAGCATTAATACCGAGTATTCCGTACTTTCGTAGGTTGCTCATTTTCTAGAACCAAATCTTCCGCATAGCGATCGGTAGCACGTAATTATTTCTAGAGCCGGCAGGTACTCGATACCACCCAAATAAAGAATTAGATGCTTGGTGACTGTTAACTTCCGCTTTCCTCGTGTACGCCCAGATACATACCTGCCCATGAGCTATTTAAAAATAAATATTAATAAGTATAAGCCGATGTGAGGAGTTCTCGGTTAAGAATAAAAATTGTGAATATGTATTTAGAAATGTGGTTTACAAAATTTAAACTGTATTAGTAAAAATTGTCTGTAATAAAAAGTTTTAAGAATGGTTTTTGGATTTTCTTTTTGGTATGGCGAAGGTTTGTGTCATACTGTTTCCATAATGCGATTACATTGGCGTTAACAACAATGCCAAACCATTTTAATAACATTTTGGAATTTGCCAATGTCCACAAACAGATGCCGGTTTTTTTTATTATTTATGCGAATTTCTAGAGCATTCTACAGCCCATAAGCTCTACAGTTCCAGACCCCTCCACATCTTTTACAACTAACATCCAAGCCTACACTTCCTAGACTTACAGCAGAAGAAATACGATTCTTAAAATCCTTAAGATTAAAAGTTATAAATGATGGGTGGCAGGAATAAGCGCAGCTTAATACCTCCAAGTGTTTGGTTAAAAGATTTTAAATGTTAAAAAAGAGAGGTGATTAGAAATCGACCTTGGTAAAAAACTCTTATAATTGGGGTAGCTCCCTGGGGAATGATGCTATCTAAAATATTCCAAGAAATTCGGATAGCTGAGAAAAATCTAATATTAATTGATACCAAATACGATAGATTTATCTTAAAAGAAACAAAAATAATCTTTTATATACTCGCTAGAGGGTATGTGTGTAAAACGGTAAGGGGTGACCGGATTTTAAATCCGTTTGCAGATTCGGATTTTGCATAAAACAGCAAGATGAATCCGTATCTCGAACCCCCTGGAAAGTATATAGGGGGTGATTAAAAAACCAGTTGGTAAACAATTCTTAAAATGAGAGTATTTTTTGGGGGATGATACGATTAGAAAAATTTCTAGAAATTCGGGTAGCTGAAAAAAATCTGATATTAATTGATCCCAACTAAGGTACATTTATCTAGAGGGTGGAAACCCGCGAACTACGTTACTTTCTACCTCTTAACCACGGACAGTCCCATTGAAAAAAAACTCTCTCTTTTGACTAAAGCTTTAAGTTTTATATAGACTAATTCCCACTCTAACCATTATTTACGTCATATTTCTGTTATCCAATGACTGAACAGAACCTCCCCAAAAACAAGATTTTAGAAACCAAATCCAACCCTTTTTAAGATGAGGGTCACGGAAGCAATTATTTTTCTAAGGGTTTAAATATGTTGTATCTTCTAAGAATTTTTTAATTACTGAAACGTGGACCATATCCGTTGGCGACAGTGGTCTGCCATTAACAAAAGACCGGTTAACCCACCTGAGCCGAAATGGATTTTAAATACAATGGATGTCTCCAGACTACTTAAAATTACTTGTAATCTTTGAACAAATCAAATTGGAAATAGTTTTCGCTATGTATAATGTTTCGTTTTCTATAACCCGCTGCAATCAAAGAAATTATTAAAAATTAAGCTTTTCAACAGAAAATTGCTTTTTTAATTTACGTTAAAAGGTACTATTCCATTTTAATTTTATCAGATTCGTCAATTTGTAACCAACCTAAGCTTTAAGAGGGTTATTGTATTTGATTTACAAGAGTAAAACTTTAAATTGTGATGAGCTGCCGCTGGAATTTCTAATAGTTTAGCCTTAAGCTATTTGTAAACCTGGTCTTTTACGAGGGATGCTAACTAAAATATGAAAGTAATTTATTGTGGAATTTTGTCTATAAGTTATGCAAGTTAATGAATTTTAATTAATTAATTGATCTGTTTATTAGTCAACATTACAAAATAATGTTACAAACCACTAGCTATCATTTCTATCCTAAGTATAACTACAGATATTTTAGAAATTATATATTTTTCCACCTGCCACCATGTTAGGCTTAGTATATAAATGAATAGTTATCAGTAATAATGTATTTATTATAACTATAGGACATACATCAGCTAAGAATAAATATGACAACATTAATTAATTGGGGCGACATCAGCAACCTATGATCTAATTCTAGAAACTATATATAACTATTAGAATAATTATATGAGAAGAGGTATGCTTTGAACACTGTTAATTTAAAAGGATAAATAACTGTGTTCACGACATCGCTTTGATGTAATAGCTGTGTAGATATTTGGCGGTGGTGCAATTATACATACTTTTCTTCCATTTTGGTAAACAGGCTCCTGTAGGTCGAGCACATTACCTGTACTGTAGTGTTAGTAAATAGATTAGGTAAGGTGTATGTGGATAAATATAACATTTTTTTATTTGTATGTTACTTATATTTCAATTATTGTTTGTTTCTTTATTTTTTTAAACTTCTACATTTTACTGGCGGGTTGTAGGTTCATTAGTTTCGTTTTGATTAATTCTCAATCTTTGATTGTGTTAGCGCGGCCTTCTCTTTCCTTCCGTTTCCTATGCTGTTGCAGTAATTTGGACGAGTCTTTCCTGACTAACTTTTGCTCTTTTCTTTCTGGCCCTGCTCGTTTGACTAACAAACCCTTAATCAATTGATATTATTCCATATTTTCAAACATTACTTACAAAATTTTTATTTAAAATGCTACCGGAAAAAGCTAATTTTGCAGCAAGATATTATGTATTATTTATTGGTCTCATTAAAGTAATCTTTATTAAAACAAGGTTTGCATCAACAAGCGTTCATACTACGTCATTTTCGTCTATACATTACGCAGGTGATAAGATAAATAGATAAAACGCATCTGTATGTTAAATTTTCAAGTTGGGTTATAGCGGTGTATAAACTATAACAAACGTAATTTCGCTGTGCGACATTTAATTTTAATTTCTAATTAACTTGTCCTATATTTCAAATTAAACAAAAGCTAGGTTTTTGTTTCTAGATAGACAATTGCAAATAAAACATACTATTGAAGTTTGGTCCCAATAGTAGCGGACAAAGAATTCTACTATAGTAAGCCTGCTTATCGTAAAAGGCGATTAAAAGGCGCAGCAAAGGGCGGCAGCCTTAGTGGCTAATAGATATTGGTGGAGAGTCGGTTGGTCTCGGGCGATCCTCAATAATTTACAAGGTTGTTGGGGGTTGGCCGTGACGGATACGGTTTTTTGCTAAAATCTTTAAAAACTGCGTCATGGAAAGATATGGGAACCTACCACAATATTTCCCAGGTATGCGTGGCCTAAAACACGAAATATGTATGATGGAGAGCTCACAAGTAAAATTCCTGTCCGGAGGTAAAATACCCCCTCATTTGGATCTCCGGGAAGGGGTATTTGGGGCTCGTCATCGTAAGAATTTAAAACAACGGTTCGATTTAGTGATAGGGACTTGGAATGTAAGGTCATTAAGTCACTAAGTAATTACTTAGAGTAGATAAATTTACGAATTTATTAGTCGAAATGAGAAAGGAAAAGCTGGACATTTTAGGTATTAGTGAGGTGAGATGGTCAGATAGTAATGACTTTAAGAAAGATAACTATAGAATAATTACAACTTCTTTAACTAATAGACAGGCAGGGGTATGAATAGAGTTAAGTAAAAGATTAGGACGTAAAGTTAAAGAGTACTTACAATTTAGTGATAGAATAATTATGGTTAGATTGAGTACGAAACCCACAGACACTGTTTTAGTACAGGTTTACATGCCAACAACACAGACGAGGATGAGGAAGTAGAACAGGTATACGAGGATATAAATAGTATAGTGAGAAAAGTAAAGGGAAATGAGAATCTAATAGGTATGGACGATTTAAATGCGTCAGTGGGAGAAGGTAGTGAGGGTATGGTAGACGAAATGATAGAGGAGAAAGATTAGTTGAGTTTTGCCAGGAACATAGATTAGTAACTGTAAACACCCTATTCGAACAACATACCAAACAGATTATATTTTAGTTAAACAAAGATTTAAAAACCAAGTTAAAATTTGTCGTAGTTATCTAGGGGCTGACATAGATAGCGATCACAACTTAGTTAAAATGAAATGTAAGCTGAAATTACAAAAATTGAGAAAGGTTAAAAGAGAGGGATTGAACCTAGGTAAGCCTAATGATAGTGAGGCAAAAGATGAATATAAACAAGTATTAAATAATAAGATCAAAAAGATAGCTATATGGGGAACGTAGAAAATAGATTAAAAGAAATAAAAGGGATGTACATGATACAGCAACTCAGACTATAAGTAAGAAAAAAGTAGAAGCGAGAAAACCCTAGGTAACAAAGGAGATATTAGATTTAATAGAGAATTGAAGAAAGCTTAAACCGTTCAGAGAATTGGATAGTGAAAGTAAGCAAAAATATAATAGAATTAGAAATAAAAGTGTAGAAAAGCTAGAAATGAATGGATGGAGGAGAATTGTAAGGGAATACAAGATTGTTTGAGAGTAGGTAAGACAGACAGACCTTGCAGGGCAGTAAAAAGTTTTCCGGTGAAGATAGGAAAAAATATAATGGTAATAAAGATGAGAATAATGAGGTTTTAATAAATAAAGTTGAGGTAGCAGATAGATGGAAAAGATATTTAGAAGATTTATATAAGGGAGCCGATATGGATAAGTTCGAGAACGACCAAGAAGAGGATGTAGAAATAGGGTTCTCATTATTAAGAGAGGAATTTGATTTAGGGATCTTAAACTAAATAAAGCGCCGGGGATAGACGATATACCAGCAGAATTAATATAATATGCAAGTAGGAAAACTTTAGGCAGATTATATAAATAGTTAAAGTAATATATGACACAGGTGAATTTCGAAAAAGATATTATTATCCCAATCCCAAAAAAATTAGGAGGTGATAGGTGTGAGAATTTTAGAACGTTTAGTTTAACTTCCCACGCTTCCAAAATACTAACAATAATAATTAAAAATAGAGTAGAAGCTTTGACTGAGAATTATTTAGGCGAATACCAATATGGTTTTCGTAAAGACAGAGGAACTAGAGAACCGATACTAATGATTAGGTAATTATCGAAAAAAGTTACAAAAAATAAAAGACTCATTTCGCGCTTGTAGATTTAAAAAAGCATTTGATAGGGTTAATTGGATTGTTATGTTCAGGGTTTTGCGAAAAATAGGAATCTCTCATAGGGATAGAAAAATTATTTACAGGCTATATAAAAACCAAAACGTAGTAATTAGATTTGATGAAGTAGAACAGGAAGCTAAAATTAGAAATTGTGTTAGACAGGGCTGTATACTATCTCCTTTGATTTTTAATGTTCATATTGAGGAAGCTTTAAACTTAGCTAGAGAGAGAAAAGAGATAGGTATTAGTGTACAGGGACAGAAAATAGACATGTTACTTTTTGCAGATAATACAACCCATACAGCAGAGTCTAGAAAAGAGTTAGGAGAGTTTTTAAATATTTTAGATGAGATACTACAGAGTAACTATAGTATGAGAATTAACTCAGGAAAGACAAAGATAATGACAAGTGAGTTACAGCCTAGTTCTAAAACAAAAAGTAAAAATAGGTAATACCGAGTTAGAGGAGGTAGATGATTTCTACTATTTAGGTAGTATAATTACAAAGGACGGACGTAGCAGAAGGAATATAGAAGCTAGAATAGCTCAAGCTAAAAAAATATTTTTAAAAAGAAAGACTTGCTAATAAACTAATAGTATTAGTTTAGATAATAGAAAAAGTTTCTTAAAGTCGTACGTATGGAGCGTTCTATCATACGGTAGTGAGATTTGGACAATTAAAGAAGTAGATAAGAAAAAAATAGAAGCTTTTGAAACTTGGTGTTATAGGAGAATGTTTAAGATTAGTTGTACAGATAAAGTAACAAATGAGGAAGTTTATAGAAGGATAGGTGAAGAACCCTGTATGTGGAAACAATTAAAGGTCAGGAGAGATAGAATGATAGGGCACCAGTTAAGACACGAGGGACTATTTAGTAAGATCTTAGATTATAGACTACCAAATAAAAATAGAGTAGGATGACCTAGACAAAGCTATATTAGTCAAATTATTAGAGATTTAGGTTGTGAAGGGTATGTAGACCTTTTTAGACTAGCCCAGAATAGAAAAGAATTTAGAGCTGCGTCAAACCGACCTTAAGTAGGTTCGAAAACAAAAAAATAAATAAATAAAAATCAGTTAACTAAAAGTCACCATGTCATAACTCACAATTAGTTAGCGATCTGGCTTGTTAGCAGCGATTCGTTGCTTAAGCCTTAGCATAACATATAATGTAATACTTTTCCTTTTTTGGAGCGGATATCCAGGTAATATTTCATTTCCTTATAAATGAGAATCATGTAAACATGTTGGAGTTTTTTAACAACCACCAGGTTGCTAATATCTATGTAGAGACAGGTAGATAAGAAAAAGATAGAAGAGTATAGAAAGACCTAGACAAGCTATATTAGTCAAATTGTTAGAAATTTAGGTTGTGAAGGGTATGTAGAACCTTTTAGATTAGCACAGAATAGAAAAGAAGTTAAAGCTACGTCAAACCGACCTTAAGTAAGGTCGAAAACAAAATGATGATGATTGAAATTTTATAGGCAACCAATTATACAGCTGAGCATAATGGACGCCTTACCTTTAATGAATATGTAAATACTGCTGCACTATTTTTACCTTGGAATATTTTATTGCCGATAAATAGTGTAATACATCTCTTAGGGTGCTTTTAGTGTGCTGTTAATGGAAACGAATAATAATTAACCATATGTAGAAAGATTAGAAATAATACATTGAAGACCTTGAACTAGTCCTTTCTACCGTGAACGTGAATCATAAAGTTGATAAATAGAGGGCGAGTAAATTGGTTAATAAGAGTTTCAATAAAGTTTTAGGTCTGCTAGGTAAATAAATTGGACCCGTATGCAGTATTGTGCAAACATAAATTAGTGGCTAGACGAGGTGAATGTGTATATAAACATTTGGATGATAAATGATACTGGTGCGTAAAGATTGCGAAAGATTGCGAAATTCGAAGGACCTTTTAATATGTTTGTGATTCAACACAATGTGTAATGACATATGGTTATCGGCAGTAACGGCGATTAAATGTATATCAAAAAGTATAATATAAATGCAACAAGTACAAATTATTAATTGATTATAACAAAACGAATATACCTCCAGTAGTTTTCTGAGCAGGTACGGTACACTGAAACGGCAATGATTAAGCGGTTTGGTTCACTTGAAATCACGCACTTCCGCCATATGGAGCAGCTGAACTTGTTGTTGCTTGAAGTTTAAAATTACGAAAACGAATGATAACAAATGCCAAATCGCCTTCTTCTCTTCTGATTGGAGATAATTCGGTATATTTACGACAATTGGCGATTATAATGCACCAATTTCAAAATAGTTTTATTAACAACTGGAGTTGTTTAAAAACGCGAAATAAAGTGTTTTATTTTAAAAAATGAATAAAACGGGAATACGAACCAGATACATTTGTTATTTATTTACGAAAGATTTTGCACTGCCAAAGACACTAGAGATGCCCGGATGATCTTCTTTAAGATATACTCACGAATGTGACAACACAGGAGCTGCTAACTCTAATAGTGTTGGTCAAACCAAATGATCAGGAATTTTCAAAATATACAAGGACACTGAAAGCAGTTACAGTGGTTGATCAGTGCAATGGTTTATCTTACAACAGACGGCATTTTGATGAGTAAAGAACGTCACCTAAAAAGTTTCATGCGACACAATTGTGGGGTTGCCTTACATGTTAACCACAGAGGACATATTGACACTGTGAAACAAAATTATCACGTATGTAATTAAATCTGTAAAGCACGACCAAATCCTTGCACGATCAAAAATTTTTACTTAGAGAAGTCCGCGCTACATTGAAGTGGTTTCTTCAATTCAGTAATGCGCAATGCCTGAAAGTGAAATTGATTGAGCAACTTTGAGGTTGAACATCATACTAGGATTACTTATCCCAATACCGATGCTTTTTTTAAAAAGAGCTTGCTCACAAGACTACAGTAAATTTTCTAAGCTGGATACTATTTATTCATAGGTGCCTTCAGGAAAACAATATTGAAGCAGAGAAAGACATTAGTATGACAGGTTTGGCAGGCAGACAGACAAATGAATTTATTGAATTGGGCTACACACAGGCCTTTAGCATATCCTAGCCGTGCATGATAAATTGTATATATTGTTGTGACAACTCCCCACGTTGTTGCGCCGCCAAAAAAAGTGTTGTGCGACGCGCGTTGAGGAGTTACTAAAGGAGTGCTGTGATACAGATACAGCAAATTGTAAAATTTGAAACTCTTGACTTACCTTTCTTTCTAACTTTGTCTGACTAGCTCAACAGAAATGTTGGAGTTTTCAAAATGAAATCAAACACAGTCATATCACAAAGCATTTATAGAGTATGAACTATTTTCCCTCATACAAAAGCATATAGAACATTAAGAACATCGTTTCTTTCAAACATCAAATTATTTCTAACAGGTACTTATTTACTTAAATAAAGATGTTTCTTATCCTCGTTAGATTTAAATTTGTAGAACTAAATCTCTTCTCTTATAGATAATTTATCTGGTTTTGATTCTCACGCTTGTAAGGTTTGTTTGGCCAAAAAATCCTTGACAGATAATCTATTAAAAAATCAGAGTGTATTCGACCTCTGACCACACTTTCCTTGGTAAATACCCTTACAAAAAAATATATGATTAGGACTTATTCTAGTTTGAATTAAATGACAAAATTCAAGTATCAGTTACAAACAATGTTTAAGAAAATTATACTTGCAAAATCCACGAAGTGCTTTTCCAATTTGTAATCAACAGAATTAAATATCTTGGGCCTCTATTCTTTAATTGACGTCAAATCCCACTTTACAAAATCATGCATATTCTCTTTCACGGTAAAACGTATTTTAATATCCAAAATTAAGACATGAAACTATTTATTTTTATCCATGGAAAGTGTATTTTTATTACAAATAAATAGCTTTTGTATTTATCTTAAAATGATCGATTTGCATTCGCATTTAATGCGTTTCAAGGTATCTAAAGAAATTATTATTTTTACTGTGCTGCTTACATTATTTGCTATGTATTTACAATACGCTGATCATACAGAGTGATTATTTATACACGCGCAATTGCATTTTTTGCTTAGCATTTTAATGAATAAAAGTACGCTTGTATTATACTGGACTTAAGCACGAATTTACGGAAATTTTTATTTTTTTTCGGTTTCTTTTATATCTTAGTGGGTTTTATTGTAGAATTTGGGTTTCAATGACTTTTGTTACTCCTTATCACGTCATTTTCCCCCAAATCAAAATATAAAATTCAAAATCTGCGTTATTTTTACACGTGCCTGAGTAATTTTACTATTTTTATTTCTAACTACCTGCTCTCTACAACTAATTCTATAAGCTTTATAATACACGCGCATAATCTTTTCCAAACTGCGGCTTTTCTCCTTTACTAATCCACCTATTTCTATTTTATAATTAACTAAACAGTCTTTAACTCTATTCTAATATCATCCACAATCTAACATCACTATCATTTGTTTCTAACTAACTTTTTCATATTTACACACGATCTCATCAAGTTTCATCTTATACAGAATTCTTTTACTTTCATACATAACTCATCGTGTTATAACACATTCCTCTCTAAACTATCATAATTTGAAAAAATATGGGGTATAAAATTTTCATGAAGTTGTCCCAGCAACTATAGCTATATTATTTATGTTTACGTCGAAAAATTTATGGTCTAGAATTTCTCTATATAGTCTACTTACGATACTTTCAATTCCTACATCTTTCAATTATTCTGCATTAAATGCATAAAATTCAGTCTTAAATGGTTCAGTATCAATAACTTCTTAATTTATTTTCACAATCAAAAGCAATTCATAACTCTCAATTTTTCAATTCATAAGATTCCTCTTTTAACAACTATTCTACTTCATTCCTAATTACACCTGGACATTTAATAACAATTGATCCCTTATCTACATTATCTTCTAATTCTTCCTTAAAGTAATTCACACTTATACTCTCAACTTTTCTAATCCTTTTCATTTCACTAATTCCTTTCTTTATCCTACGCTTCCAATTCTTTCTTACCTCCGCATATTTAAATGAATGTTTTCACAAACCAAACGCTACCCCTCCATACTTGTACATACGCCATTTCACATAACACTTAGAATCTCTAATCGCAATTACCCCAACGAATTATTAAACTCTACTTTCTAAATTATTTCATTATTATTTAACATTTTGCTACCTTTATTTACTGTTGATTGTGCGAAAGAATTTATTGGAAAACAGTTAATTCGATAAATTTCTTAGTGTTGGGAATCCTTGTAGCCGCAGGTTGCCTAATTGCCTTCGCATACCACTGAATATCGGTGAAATAAGGTATATATTTAGAAAACAACAGAAAGAGAACAGAGCTGTATTTAGGCTCTAAGAATTTCAGGAAAATGTGTAGGTTAGCTCAGAATAGGAAACAATGGAGATACGCGTCTAACCAGTTCCAGGACTGAAGAGCTAACGATCATCTAGAGAAAGGTATACGAATTCTATCAAGCGGAGGTTCAGTCACTGATGTAAAACATGATTAACAAACAGTGAAAAAGGTAAAAATAAAAAAAAATTAGGAAATGAAATAAGGTTACTATAAAGATATGCAGAAGTAAGCAATTATAAAGAAAACTGCATGATCTTGTTACATGCCAAAATTGGCAATGTACATTTTTAGATTTAGATTTAATTTGTAAATAAATTCCCGCGTATTTAATTAAAACTTGTCAACTTCCGTCATTCCGGACAGTCGCGTTTGCGCAAAAGAATGCGCAGGTGCGGGTAGTATTGAAAGCGGGCATTAAGTCACGAGACCTGAAGCCAAGAACATCTATCTGTGTGGTGTGTGGTCTTTTCTCTTTTAGGCATGTAGGTTCCTCTATCTTTACCTTCTGTTGTACCTCTACCTGGTGTTCCTTCAAACCTCTACGAGCATAGAAGACACAGGAAGAACGGATTGGTAATTTGAAACTCAGCAGTGGTGTAACTTAACCCACAAAACCTGATGGACCCTAAGATTTAGCTACGAAATACCATCCATGTGAGTAATTTGTTTTACTTATATTGTGTATGTAAATTGACTTTAAATGTGCATGAAAATTTGACTATTGCATCATACTTAAAACGTGGTGATACGTTTACAGCAATTACCGCTATAACAATCTAGCAGGCAAGGGAACTAGACAAATTAATTTTTACTTAATATACAAATCTAACTTTTGAAAATATTTTAATAATTTAAAATTTACAAATAACATACGAGACAAAACTGAAAATAAAACTAATCAATGAAGTAAAAATCACGTGTACACAGAATTTAGTATTTGGTTAAGAAATAATTTATATCCTACTACACAACTGCATATTTTAAGCTTAATTAATTTAACTTGATACAATGTAATATCAGTTCAAAGTTCTTGTTCAAAAAACATCGAACATCTAATCTGCACACGGAAATAAGAATACATATTTGCATAACACCAATATGATAGCAGCAAACAATTTTTGACAAAAATCGATCCAACATAATAGATATGAGGTTGAAAACCCTATAAATAAAAAATACGAGTTTTAGATAGTTTTGTAGTTTCCAATTTCCGATATTCCCATAAAAAGCACAAAACTGTGTCGCAGACGCTTTGTGCTTTGCCATTATGTTGGACAAATACGCTTTAAGTTTTAGACAGGGATTACATATTTTCCTGTACGTCTCATGTATTTAATTGTACGGGTCCTTCTTCATAAATAAATCTAACGTAGGTAGCTGTTCAAAGCATTATATTTGATATACTGGACGGCGCCAAGCAAATTCACACGTGGCAAAATAAGAGAATATAACAATTAATATGTATTGTGGCGGTGTTAGGGTACAGAAAGCTAATCGCACACATTTAGTATAAGACGTCAGCATTAAAACGATAAAAAACAATGCAAATTAAAAATAGAAGTTCATAATATAGTTAATACATCTTAACGGAGCTCTAATTATAGATAGTGTGTTGTGGTATTACTTGCACTATAGCAGTAGTAATGTGTACAATTCGTGATCCACTGTAATTGACATAGTTGGTGTCTATGATCATTTCAGAAAACGGTTTTCGCTGTGCAAAGTTGACTCAATAGGAATTGTCCGAGCACATGGACAGTTTTTGTGAATACGCACAATGAGAATCACAGAATAAGCCTTGTCTGGGGCGTTATTTTGGCACGTGGAGCAACAGTGATTGCGAGACGAGTTGAGGTTCGGGCCTTGGGAGCTGCGTTTCTAAAAAACGCTTCTAAAATTTTTTAACAATTTATTTAATTAATATAGAAAGTAATGTCGAATTTTGACAAACTGGTATTAATTATTCTAAGTCGAAATAAACTGATTTAAACGAATTATTATGAGTTGCCTAAGCGAACTGCAATGCTAAAGTAAAATACTTTGACTGACTGCCGGGTCTTGGGGCTCCCGGGCTATTTATGATGTCCCTGCCCCTCACAATTCAGTGGGAACTTGCAGAGCTCATGTCTGCTTATTCTTAATTCTATACTTTGTTACATTGTTACAATCTTATTTCGTAGGTAATTGCGATATCTTAACCGTATGTGACCTGCCACCTGCAGGATCACTATCATCTGGAATACATTGTATTGCATCCGTTCTCATGAACTGTAAATAAACTGTCTGGTTTATCCTTGTACTAGATGGTTACATTTTACTTTATAATCTTTAACAATTTCTAATAATTTCTAATTATTCTATTTCGTTATACATACATAAATTGGGGGATACATAACTGGCGTACAATTATAAAATTTCCACCACGTTCTCTCGATCTCCCGGCAAAACACTTTATAACTGGAGTTACATTTAGCATGTTTTAGAAGATACTATTGTGCAATATATCTATCAGAGGTATACTCCAACAGTGTATTAATGAAGAACAAAATTTAAGAATAATAGAATTAAATTATTGTATCGTTTTTAAAATAAATAGTATCGTCAACGTTTATAAGTGCTAAGGTACCTATGTGCCATCTAGTATAAATAAGCAAATATTTAATGTGTCTTAATAATATTAATAATTAAAAAATGTGCAAAGATTCATACTTGAAACTTACAATGTTAATGTTAAAGGTTAAATTCTATAACTATTTTTCTTGGTATAATCGTAGCAGCCTGTTATCCCAGTACCTGATACCGAAAAAATAACTGGTCACGCGCTGGAATGACATTAAACAAAAGAAAGAATTAGCCTTAAAAAATTTGTATATTAAATTCTAATAATATCTAATCTTTCTCTTGTATCGACATCGTTTAGAAAATTGGATTTCTTCATTGATTCCCTTATAATCCGGGACTGCTTTGCACCGTCTTTAAGAGTTTATTGAGCAAAACTTGTGTACGGCATAGTATATTTGTAATATCAATTGTAACCATTAAAAGCTGACACAAATTCTAACGTTTGTTTTAATTATTTAAAACTGTGCAGGAAACTTTTTAGCGAGAGTGAAATAGACAAAACGTTTTAAAAAGCGAGTCTTGCCAAAAAGTTCAGAAAGATTTTCCGACTAAATAAAGCCTCTACATTTGACTTTCCAGTGGTTTACCCAAAGGTACTGCATTGATCAAGAAGCGATTTTTTTACCTGCCGAATTATTGCTATTCCAAACAAGGTAGAGCTCTGTAACGTGCGTGACAACGCCCACACAGGAACCATTTTACCTCTCATCCGAACCTGGGCGTATTTTTGTGAAAAATTCTCGCTTAACATTTTTCAAGCGGTCGGTGTCGGGAATCGAACACGGGACCTTGGGATTAGTAGTCATACGCGAACCTATATATCCCACGGAGCCGCTAGTTAATTAAGCCCTATATTAGACCTTTTAATGATCCATTCGAAGCTACTAAATTGGCCAGGAGGCTAGTTTTTTTACCTGGAAATTTTTAGTTTTACGGAACTGTTACTATTCCAAGCTAGATACGACTTTTTAACGTGCGTTACAATATTCACACATTTTACCTCTTATCCGAACGAGGACTTATTTTTGTGGAGAATGCTCGCCTAATATTGTTCATACGGTCTGTGTCGAGAACGGTAGTCATACGCGAACCTATCTAATCCCGCGGAACCGTTAGTAAATAAAGCCCCACAATTGAATTTCTAACGCTCCACCCGAAGATATTGCATTGACCAGGAGGTTATATTTTTTACCTGGAAATTTTGAATTTTGTCGAACCCTTGTTGTTTCAAGCAAATTAGGGCTCTCCAACGTGCGTGATAACACTCACACACACGACCAACATTTTACTTCTCATCCGAACGAGGGCATATTTTGGTGAAGAATGTTCGCCTAACATCTTTCAAGTGAAGGTAGTTTTATAGCAGTTCTGTTAAGTGAAGAAAGTGTATTAATTGCAGGCATGCATTTCAAAATTAAAAATGTATATAGAACAGCTACGTAGTAAAGAATGCAGTGTATCTAGAATAGGTACCGAGAAGGGTGCCGTGTATGTATTACAAGATTTCAAAAATATTGCAAAGACAATGGTATAATACAAGAATTTACTGCGGAGTATAAGCCTCAACACAATTTGAAAGCATAACGCCCAAAACAGGACATTGCAGTGCAATGTATTATTATTTCCTCAATAGCTGGTGAGAAGTCGTTTTTTACTATTAAGATTGACTAAGTATATAAGATACGCCCAACATGCATGAAGTGCAAAAGCAACCGGATATTCGTTTGAAAAACTGATACAAGAAACAAAAGTTTTTGGGGAATTAATATGCTTTGGCATAATGTACGTGGTCCAACAACCCATCGTACAATACTAAAGTGAAAATATATTCAAATTATAATTAATGTGATTATTCGTACTTTACAATTATAAAAATTTTCAGAACAAAAGATGAGTTCCAGGAGAATTTAAAACAATTGATAGTAGAAATGGAGACAATACAATGTAAATGTAAAGGTCACTGGGATGAATAATGGTGAAGAATTACATCCAACAATTTTAAATAAAACGATATTAAATTTGAACATATTGACATATACACAGCCCAGCAGAATGGTGAAGCAGAAAGAATGAATGCAACGCTATTAGACAAAGAAAGAACAAAAATGATAGATTCGAGTGTTCCCAAAGTACTATGCAGAAGAAGCAGATTTCGACTAAATCGTACTCTAAGTAAGGTTTTACCCAGAGGTTGTACACCCATTGACATGATATGGTACGATGGATATAATTCAGGTAAATTACGAACATAATGGCATATAACAGAAACGCTAAAAATTAAAGAAATCTGTCAGAAGATGAACCAAATTAGCTAAATACGACAATGAAAGCGAGATGGAGAGATGAAGAAATTCGAGACAGTTCAAACAATAATACACCTTACATACAGTGACACTAATAGAAGTAATACAGGTAATAGAGTTTGAAGACCATTTACCTTGGTTAGAAACTACAACTAGATCAGAAACATATTATTAAACCTAAAATCTTAGTGATTATGTCTACTTTGTGAAAAGAAGTGAGAACAAGAAAACATTGAAGACTCCTGGAAACTGTTATAATGAAAACAAGCCATAGAGAATAAGCTCTACGCTGTTCAAACTAATTTTGCGGCTACATCTCGTTTAGTATCTTAACGTAGGCAAATTAGGGTAAAGAAATAACACTTGATTTCCGTATAATTTTATTAAATATAAATAGCATAAAGTTGGCACTTTTATGCGGTGTAACCGCGTACATGTTATCGTTTTACTAACTTTTTTTGCTTTGTCACTTGCATTCGTCATTCGATATTCGGTGCTTTCTTTTGTTATTACTCGCTTAAATTTAATTATTTTATTGTAAAACAGTTGTTTTATAACTAACAGAATTCTAATTCGATTATGTGATTCATTGAACTTTAATATGTTCAAGCACAAGAATTCCTGTTGTCAAGAAATGGTCGCTTTGATCATTTAGTTTTATTTTCTTTGAAATTATCACCTATCACCATTTGCTCATCTGGCTGAATAACCTGCAAAGTCTATATGGACGTTTAGCTTGCCGATCGCTTCGTCTTAAGCAATACAAATTCTCGATTATCCACCGTAAAGGCGAGGATCATGTCGTCCCTGATACTTTTTCGTTCTGTTCCTATCGTCGAACCAAATTCTCTTTCGATCATTACCTCTCTTGAAGTTACTCTTCTTATTCCTGATCGTCGGTACAATAATATGTCCTACAAAGTTCCAAACATCACATACGATATCCATCCAAGTATGTAGTAAACAATCTCCTTTTCTGTCATAATAAGACTTCTACCGTTGCCGATTTTCCGGACGAATGGATAATCGTCGTACCTTCTGAGCAGCGTAAACAATTAATATCGCTTCACATGAAAACCGCCTGCTGCTGGTCACTGTGGCATGACAAAAACTTCCGCACATCCTTTTCAAACCGGCTATTGGCCTTGTCTCCGAGTTGCTACATCGAATCTTTTCACTGCTCACAAAGCTGAACCTTAGCAAGTGAACTCTTCTTATCTTGTCGGTCCTTTTCCCCGTTCCTCCAAAGGTCATTCTTCTATCATTGTAGTTGTTGATTACTTCACTCAATTTCATCTCTCCTTTCTTTTGCGAAGCGTCACTGCACAGTTCCTTTCCAATATCATCGGACAACAAGTCTTTCTACTTTTTGGTGTCTTACAATACCATGGCGTCGCCGTGGATCAATGTAGTAAGCGTAAGACTACGGATCCCAAGGTCCCGGGTTCAAATCCCGACACGGCCGACTGCTTGAAAAATGGCAGGTGAGCATTTTTCACAAATATTACGCCCTCGTTCGGATGAGAGGTTAAATGGAGGTCCCGTGTGTGAGTGTTGTCACGCACGTTAAAGATCCCTACCTTGCCTGGAACGGCAAGGGTTTGGCAAAATTCTAAATTTCCAGGCAACAAAAAACTCGCCTCCTGGCCAATGTAGTACCTATAGGTGGAGCATTGGAAATGTAAATGAACTGTCCTACAATACCTCATCACTGATAACAGTGTACAATTCACCTGCTTATGTGCACGTTATCATGCTCAAATCCGTTTCACTGCCAATCCTGCCGAACGCGTTAATCGCACCCTCAAGACCATGCTTTATTCTTATATTCGTAACAACTAGCGTTACTGGAATGTTATTCCTACTATTTCCTGTGCTATTCGTATGCCGAAATACAAAACGATAGACTGCACATTCTTTGCTTTGTTTGATTGTGAACATATTTTCTCCAGCAATTACTTCGGACAACTGTCCTAAATAAACGACATGTATTTTCCTGATCATGAACATTCTTCCTCCGATCCCAAACATTTCAAAAATATCCGTTCCCATATTCTCAAGAAACTTTCCGCTGCTTACCGTGCTACCCATAACCGTTATAATCTCCGGCGTCGTTCTGCTTCTTACCAATTAGGGGAATCTGTTTGGCATCGTAGTTTCGCTCTATTCGACGTTTTACGTCTCTTCAATGTCAAACTCGCTTCTAAATTCCTTCTTTATTCGTAAAATTGTTTCTCCCTGGATCTATAAACTCGCCAGTCCTTCCGACACATCTTTAGGTATTTGGCAGGTCAAAGACCTTAAACTCGGTCATCCTAACATTCCTGATATCCTTGATCTCGCTTCGTTTTTTTTTTCTGGCGACGCAAACGTCGTAAACCCCGTTCTTAATCCTCGCTTCCCACATTTATATGATAACCTACGTCGTACTCTACGAAGAAAAGTGTTTAAGGTTAGAAAATTTCAAATGCGTAAAAGAATAAAAATACTGGGCGACATAGTATACACAAAAAATGTTATTACCTACCATAAAAATGATGTGATATGATCATACCTCACATAAATTAGAAACGGATAAATGCAATTTATAATCTAAACCTGTTAAATTAAGCATAAGTAAATAACAGAACAGATACAAACGCAAATAGGTGTCTATATGTGGTAAAAATACATATATATGAGATGGATTGTCAAATAATTTCTCTATTACGAATTATTTTAATGCAATATAACTCTTGAATTAAATTGACTACTGTACTGTACTCACAGTTAGCAGATGTAGTAGGAGCTAACTCACCGTTCCATTCAAAAATGCTGAAATGAACGTAGCTGCAGCTTCCAATGTCTTGTGAAACGAATCCAGTTTAGAGCAGCTTAAATAATTTGATGAATATTTTCTTATTAAATGGAAGTTCCAATAAGAATCTGCAATCTCCAAAATAAGAATAAAGGAAATGTTCCCTAAAATAAAACAATTTCAGTCTCAAAATTGTAATTAAATTACAAAAGGAAAATCTGTTAGAACACTTCTAACTATGGAGTTTAACAGAAAATGCCAAACTATATCACCTGTAAGTGCCTTAAATTTTGAAAAGACCAACACCATATTTAGGTAATAATAAATTTGAATAAAACTTCAAATTTATTTGATAAACGACAAAATCCTAAATTATAAATGGAAAACTAATAATCACTAAATGAGACTCTTACAATGATGGTGATTCATGTTTGATTTGGATTTTGTTACTTAAAGAAGTGCCATCGTGTTCAAACCTGGAGAGGACAAAATTAGTTTTCGTAAAAAGAGATTGGCAGACATTGCAAATCCCAGAGAAGACAATGATGGAGTTACTATACATCTAGCAAATCAGACATTCTCCCACTATTTATAAAGTATGCAAGAAATCAACGTACCATACAGGTTAGTCTTCCTTTTGTGAAATCAGATGCAGCAAGCAAGCAATATGTGGACGAAAAATGTGATAAAATTGTATTTGATGTGAAAGCATTTGTGCAGTTCTTTATACATTTTAATACGACATCTGTAACAAACGATCAAGAACTTAACCTCGTAGTTTCGTCAATTTATAATGCAATCCCAGAAGTTAGTAGGGTTAAGTATTATTGATCTTACACCAAAGGTACAATTACAAAGTGATGACCCGTTTAGTCTAGCTTCAATGTTACCTCGACATGAATAAAGAAACTATTGTGGAAGAATTGTTTAAACCGGCCCGCAAAATTTTTATGCGTCGGTATACAATGCTTAAACCTATAAAAATAGATCTACTGCAATTTGACTCAGCTAAATTTCAACCTTACGCACGCGTTAATGAAGGCCACAAATATGTTCTTATTGGCTTGAAATGTTTTACCAAGTACGCAATTGCTAGACCATTAAAAGCCAAACTGGTAGAGAAGTTAAAAAAGCTATGAAAAGCATACTGAGATCAATGCTAGGCATCAAAAATCAATTTGCAAACGAACAAAGGCACGGAATTTTATAATAAATCGTCTAAAAATCTCACACAAAAATATAACGTTAATCATTACTCTACACATTCAGCGACTACAGTCAGTATGGCAAAACGACTTATCAGAACAATTAGAGGTATGTTGTACAGAAAATTTTATTTACAGGGACGTTATAACTGGCTGGAAATATTACTCAGGGTTATAGAAGAATACAACAACAGTAAATACCGGTCGATAGGGATATCCCCTGTTGAGGCTGAAGCACATCCAAAAAAGGTTAAACCTTTTGTAATAGTTGTACCACAAGTCAAAGGAAGTTGCTTAAAATTGGGGATGTAGTGCGTATATCTAAATATAAGACTGCTTTTCCAACTGGTTTACAGAATTATTTAAAGTAGTCGAAATTCAACGGACAGGACCTGTCACTTATTTACATAAGGATTTAAACGATAAATCAATTTTAGTTGCCTTCTACAAGGCAGAGCGTTAGGTTACGAATTCACCAAATATTTATTTAGTTGAAGAGGTTTTAAAGCAGAGAAATAAGGGCCGGGAATTGATGTTTATATGGCATGGGTTTAAGAACCCAACATGGGTAAATAAGGGTATCATAGATTAGTATATAAGGATGTCTCCAACATTTTTGGACATTTGTGAAACAACTGCTAACGATTGAGGATGGATTACATCGTAGACGTTCAAGGTTTTCAATTTAAAGCTAGCGATTTTTTATCAAGAAAGCAGCTGTACTTTACAGAGATGAAAATTGTGATATCAAATTCTAGACATGCCGTTGGAAACGGCCGATTTAAGCGAACCCTTCCGGAAATAAATTAGTTTCAATACAAAGTATCTACACGGACTACACTGAAATACTCCATCTACAAATGGACTGTCACCCTTCTGTTTGAGTCTGTACTTACAACAGATATACCAGTTGGTTCAATAATTTATGTAAAATGGTTGCAAAAGCAATGGATCATTAGACCTTACTTACCAATAGCCCAAGTTCAGAATCTTGAAGACTACAACTTCCCATCAATTAAGAAGCTTAAGAATTAGAAGATCAGTCCTCCAGCTGTTAATCGCATGCGAATAGTGGTCTAAGTTGCGCGAAAAATAATGTCAGGATTTCACGAAATGTATTGTTATTTTTAAAATAAGCTTGTATACCATTTATTGCGTTTAATTATATCTCCTAAATATACAGAAGCTTAGTGCCTTTTCAAGTTCAATTTAAGTGCATAAATAATTATTTTGATTGGTACATAAGTAAACAAATATAAAGTTTTTACTTACCTCTACAGGTTCGAAATAGTGTCAAATTAAACGTATTTCTACACTTGATAACGCTATAAATTCACTGATTATATTATGATATTATCCCGTATTTCTTTATACCTTTTTGAATTGAAGCAATCTGATTGTTTTTCCGCTCACCTAATTAAAGATTGTAAATCCTGGTATATCGAGATGATATACATTGTTTAGAAGAAATCTTCACCGTGATTATTTATTAACACTTCAATTTATTAATATTAAAAACCTGCAATTAAGGATATAATAAGAATATTATTAACAAAATGTTTATTTGAATGTGTCTAATTTTAAATCATGCATTAAAGTATACGATTTGCAATTCAAACGATTTGATTTATTTCGCACTGCATGTAGTAAATTTAGAGTGTGAAAAATATTCAGTATTAGCACATATATAGTTACTTCTTATGAATTAATAAGAATAGCTCTAAAAATTCCTCATATGTACAAAAAATATATCGTTTTCCCCTATACTTAAATCGATTATTTGCGATGTATTTTTCCTGCGTTTTGGTTTTCATAAGGAAACGGACAATTTTGTTCACATAATTGCATGCATGTTTACTTGAAACTACTAATGACCTATTAATTGACAAATTTTGAACTTGTAGGGTTTCCTACTCTACATTATATAATAAAATATGAGTACATCTGAAAACGATCAAATTTTTGGTACTAACAGATTAAGCATGCAAAATGTATTGCACGCATCCAATGTTACTAGATGTTCGAATGAAAGGATTGACCAGCGTATTTCTTATGAGAGGATAATAAGATTTGCATTAGGGTTAATTAAGAAAACATATGTACTATCTTCCGTATAGGTAATAAATAGATCAAGGGTTTTAAAGATTACTTTGTGATAATAATGCAAAACATTGCTTACTCTGGGATGATGGTTTAGAAGTGTAAGTTAATAAAATATCCCGACGGTTTGTGATACAGAAAAGCTGCTGTAATTAGCCGGGCATTATGGAATTCGTACATTTAACAATAATACGACATGTTTAAGTAGTAATTCCGATTGACTCTATAGTGCAGTGGCTAAAGTGTCTGCTTTGCATACATGCAGCACGGGTTTAAATTCTGCTCGAGTCAATTTTTCTTATAAAACATGCAACTTATACGCTCAAATTGGAAAAATTTGTACCATATGAAATAAAAGGAAGTTGAGAAAGAGATTGAAGTTAAGTAATAAACTATTAGTTAATAGGTTTTACCATTATAAAACCATTAGTGTTAATAGGTTTTCATATTAAAACGATTAGTGTAAATGGGATTTTAATGGGAAAGACCATTAATAAACGATTAGTGTTAATGGCATTCCCATTAGGAACGATTAGTGTTAATGATATTTAATGGGACGATCCATTAAAAATGAGTTTCTAATGAGAATATCCATTAAAAATGATTGGAACTAATGGGTTTTAATGAAAAACCATTAAAAAACATTAAAAGAGGGGGTGTATCAGCCTCAGTAAAAGCTCTCTACTGTAATGAAGAAATCTGCAGAGTAACTTTCTAGGCGGCTCCGTGGCGTAAATGGTATGCGTGTGACTATTATATTCAAGGTTCCGTGTTCATACTCCGACGCGGTCCGCTTGAAAAATGGTAGGTGAGCATTTTTCGAAAAATAAACTCTCGTACGTAGGTCCCGTGCATGAGTGTTGTCACGCATGCTAAAGATCCCTACTTTGCTTGGAACAGCATGGCGTCGGCAAAATTCAAAATTCCCCGGTACAAAAAAAATTGCTTCCTGTCAATATAGTGCCTTCGGGCGAAGCATCGAAACATCAAATATAGTAAGTGACTTTCAAAAGGACAGTGGCACAATCTGAGTTAATAAGGAAACAATTCAGGTCAGATATCGGTGAAAAGAGAATGCAAAACGAATTATTTACGAGGTGTAATTTGTGATGAAAGGAGAGTTTGCCAAGGTGAAACTCTAGTCTTTCTTCTTGTCTACACGGCAACATTCATTAGCTTGGTTGCATCACCCGTTTTGTTTGAAATTGTTTTTATATTGATTCCAGTTTTTCCAGTAAATTGCAATACATTTGAAGAATTTTTTTTTAAATGATGAACCAGGATTTTGTATTATATTGGTTAATGTACGGTAATATTGTTTTGAAGATTTGTTTAATTGTGCAGCTGAAATCACCATTACGCAAATAAGCACGTTTGTTACTAGACACGACAACCGAAAAAAATGTTTGTAAGTCTTGTGAGCGTATGTGACGATGCAAATTAAAGAAAAAACCCCTTCACACCTTTGTGCTTGAAATAGAAAGTGTTCAACAAAATTCTGAATTTTCATGCGCGGATTTTCTGTCTTTTGGTGTGGTTGATTAATTATACCAAGCGAAATAAGTCGATGGAAACTAAATAAATATTTAATTGACCATTCTGATCTGTTTGCATTTTTACCTCAAACGTCAAACGAATGTACTCTTTAACAAGGATTTTATTCATAATATTTATACAGGTACGTAACTAAGTGCGTATGAAAATTTGACGTACTATTTATTGGTGTGATTATAATAATACTAATTAAAACTGGATCTGCACTAACAATTTTCCATACTACGTCATTCAGTGAATGAATAATACGTACATGATAAGATAACTCGATAAAATGCATTCAAAGATTAAATGTACAAGTGGAGTATTATCGGTTTCTGAACCGTGTTTGACAAAATTTGCGTATTTGAATTTTTATCTCTATCTACAAGTTAATAATGTTCATAATTTCGACACATTACATGATATTTGCAAAAAAATTCTAATAATTAGCAATACTTCCATCTTAGCGCCTCCCGACGCCACCTGGAGTATGGCTTCCTTCCTACCAATTTTTAATTTTTGAGTTAACCTAACCGTCTTGGGCGCCTTTAAAGCTTTTTCCTAAAGGATTTGATTTTTATCAAAATTTTTATTTTAGGAAGAATCCTTTACCCTTAAAAATTAGAAAAAGGTTGACCTGTGTAATTTTTCTGTAGTTAGGAATCTATTTTTGCGATAACTTTTAGTAGTGTCGTTGATCATCAACAAAGGTCGATTTTATCCCCTATTAAATTATATTATTAAAAATACTTTTAAGCAGAAATCTAAAGATATCATGCTGTAAAAAGGTAATGAAAAAACTAAATTGTTTGCGGGAGCCTATGTTTAAGTGTTTGGTTGGTTTATTTGAGTGGATGAGTGATGTGTTCTGGTTCCGTGGAAACTCGACCATCGGCAGCCGGAGATCGGCTCCCCGCAGGTTTCCCAGAACAGATTTGTTCTCCCAGGCTATCAGCAGTCGAAAAGCTTGCGAACACTTAGTAACTCCAGTTGTGCGTTTGTGTTGTGATGGTTTGTTGTGTTTTTTATGTATGTGGAGTGTGTTGCCATCACTGGGGATTCGGAACCATCGACAGCCGGAAATCGTTCACTCTAGTATCAGCCGTATGTCCCGCCCCCGGGACCCGGTCATCGGCAGTCGAAAGCCGCGTAAGCCCGAGGGGCGGTTATGTTTAGTTAACGTTATGCTATATCTACTCTAAGGTTTATTGTTTAAATTGATAGTGATTGGTATTGATTGTTGTATTAAAACGGTGGTGTTCTTCTTCTCGTATGTCCCTTGACGGCTGAGAACTGAGGTTTGTTTAATTGCTGTTCGAGCTCTTCCAATTTTTCTCTTTTTTCATCTGTTGTGTCGCTATACTATAATGCCGACTTTGCATTGGCATATGCCATTATTACTATCGGCGTATCTTGGTACTCTTTACAAATATTGTGGATCCTATCAAGATACGGTTCGATAAGGTCTGCAAACTGTAAATACATTTCAACTAACAGCCATGTTCCCGCATTTGGTATGCAAACTTCCACGCACATACAGTGCGTGTTAGAATATTTTTGTACAATGGTGGTTCTTGTTGATTTATTTATAATTATTATTGCTAGTTTAGGTTCGTTTCCTATACAAACTGTTCTGGCTACACTCAGGATTTCTCTGGCTTGGTTACTAAATGTATATGGTTCGTGCAACATTAATATATTTGTTGCTTGTGTATCAGCAATATCTCTTAGCTCTAAGTTTATACCGTTTTGTTCCTATTGACATTTATTTGTGCTATTGTTATGTATCTATCGATTTGCGAATTTAGTAAAGGTTATTGCCTAGAGCCATGTTTTGCTGAGGTTTATTGATACTTTCCCGTGTGCCACTACGAACTATGAATAAATTTCAGCTAAGTCAAATTTTTCGTCTCGTCGGTCGAATGCGGCCAGAAGTAGATTTCTTAATTCTGTGGCATTGGTTGGTATTGCCTTTCGTTTTAAGATAATTCTACTGCTTCAATTATGCGCAACGTTATACGATTTCCATTTGGATGCAACGTTCTCATAACGTGTCGTAGGAGGTCGTCAAGTTCTGTGGATTCTCTAGTATACTAAATTGCATGACTCTCCCTCTCTCTCTCTCTCTCTCTCTCTCTCTCTATATATATATATATATATATATATATATATTATATAAATATATAATATATAACGAGTTGCAGATTAGAGGTTCCTCGTAAGGTTCCTCCGGTCTGTCAGTTTAATCATTTCTGAGTTCGTTTACCTTTAGGTTTTCTAGTGCTTTTATTTCAATTTGTTGTTTACCTTTATTAAGGTTTAATTTAATTAGGATCTTGTTTAGCTTAATTATCATTTTTTAGGCGGTTTTTCAGTTATTTCTGCTTCATCTGTTTAAATTTCCTTGCTTATATACGTTTTTAGTGGTTGGACTTTATTTTTCTCACGATATTGTTGAGCCCGTAGTTGGGCCTTTTTTAATTGTGATGGTGGTTTTGTCTTCGTGAACCTGTCCGCTTGTTTCTTAAGGTTGTTATGCTTACATATATTTAAAGTCATTTTTTGTACTGCAGTCTTGTCTTTATCCATAGTCAGTTCTTTGGATAAGCCTATCTAAGAGTGCCTTATGTGTTGGATAGGTTTTCTGTTACCCAATAAAGGGTTTTCCTCGCCTCTGGCATGGGACATAAATCGTTGGTTTGTTCTTATTTGGACAGTTTGCCTTTTTGTGTTCGCCATCTTCTTCGTTCTCCGTTCCACAGTGTGCACAGCTTTCCTTGGTCTTTGAGCAGTGTTTCGATACGTGACCTCAGTCTTGGCATCTGACACATTTAGGTACTACTAAATAGTCTTTAATGGCCAGGGCTCTAAAACCTAAGTATAGTTTCCCCAAGTTTAATAATTTTCGTCTCAGTCTGGGCGTTACTTCTGCAACGTGATGTATCTGTTTATTCTTGGGACCTGTCTTGAATTGTAAGGTATAGTGCCTTTTGAATTCGTCAACAGTCATACTGTCTTCCAGGTTATGTTTATATATGGTGTCTTGTATCTCGTCTTCTAAGTGTTGTTCGTATGTTGTATATAACGACAAGTGGTTGTTTTTTTTGGGCAATTCGTATAGTGTAGCTCTCGACTGTCCATGATCTTTGGTACGTTGGTACTGGATTCAGTCTGAACGATGAGGACCTTGTCCGTGGTTCTCATGTTCTTTATCTTGACCTTTTGTTCTGCGGGTTTAATTGTCGTTGTAAAGTGGTGTACGACTTTTCTGGCATCTTAGCCAGATTTGGATGTACTAAATAGTGAATTGTTAGTAATTTGTCTAATACGCTCTATTACGTCATGTTTTGGATCCATGGTTGAATCCCGAGGTTCCTTTGCTATGTGTGCATAGGTAAGCTGAAATGGTTTAGGTGTTGTTGGTGGTTGTTGCGGGATTTTTGTAAGTCCGCTTTATATTGTTCATTCTCTTTTTGTACCGCATCTGTCTATCCTTTAACTTGTGCAATTAAAAATTGTACCTCAATTATTCTTCCTTTTAGCGTCTGCTTGCAGTTTTTAGGAATTTTGTTAGTCGGATCCAACACCTTTTTTGTGGACAGTCGGGCTCCCGTATCATAATCTACTTTAGGTTGACTTCCAGTTATCATAAATGAGATTTCCTGTTTACAAAAACCGTTTGACACCTCATCTTACACCGAAACTTACTAAACTGTACAACGAATGTCTAAGACAAACAAAGTTTCCAAACTGCTGGAAGCAAGCAGACGTAATCATACTCTCTAAAACCGAGAAAAGACCCGAAAAATCCGGGTTCGTATCGCCCCATCTGCCTTCTAGACTCGCTCGGGAAAACTTTCGAGCGACTACTGTGTACGAGAATGCAAGAACATCGGAAGACGAAAGGCATGCACCCGGCGCAGTACCGATTTAGACAAAGACGATCAACCGAAGACGCCGTAAACAAAGCCATAAACTCTGCAACCACTTCAAATAAAAAATACGTGGCCTTAATCATGATAGACATAGAAGGAGCCTTCAACAACACTGGTGGCCAACACTGTTCCATAGGCTAATCGAAATACAATGTCCAAAACAACTACATCATACCTTCAGAAGCTATTGCCAGGATAGATTTGTAACATTGTCTGGTACTAAAACATCACAAAATCAATCACCAAAGGATGCCCACAGGGTCAGTCTGCGGTCCCATATTTTGGGACATTGCGACTGAGGAGCTTTTGGAGCAGCTGGAAACCGCAAATGAGGTGAGGTCCGTAGTAGCTTATGCGGACGACATCTTGTTGGTGGTGGAAGGAGGTTCCAGAAATGAACTACAGCACAATGCAAACACCGCATTGAACAAAGCCCTAGAATGGTGCAACGCAAATAAGATGACGATAGCACATGACAAAACAACTTATATGATAGTTAAAGGTTCTCTAGAAAGAGACCCTATCATTAAACTGAACAGAGGCAGAATACGAAGAACACGGGAGGCCAAATACCTAGGGCTAACCCTTGATGAAAAACTGAACTATGAAAACACATTGCCACAGTGACTGCAGGTGCCAGTAAAGCTATGCAATGCATAGCAACTCTTGCACAACGTACGTACAATATTCCCTAAACTGTGTAAGATTATACTTATCCAGCGTACTTGCAGCAATAATAAGCCATGCAGCGAGCGCCTGGGCAACCAGATTACATCTAGTAAAACCCAAACAAAAGTCAACAGTATCCAAAGGGGTACTAATAAGACTTACTGGAGCATACCGGACCGTATCACACGACGCCCTCTATGTGATATTAGGAGTCCTCCTCTTGATCTGTATATCAGGAAGAGAGCGGCGACATACTGGTTAAAAACAACGAACCAGAAAAGTCCGGGAAATCCTAAAAGTAACATCAGAAATTCGGATAAAAAAGGAAATTCAGGACACAATACTAACCGAGTGGCAAGATAGATGGAACCAGAGCACAAATGGGAGGAGGGTATACGCACTAGTCCCAAACATCCGAGACAGACTAAACTGTCACCACTTGGTCCCCTTACAAGGGCTCGTTCATTTTCTCGCGGGGCATGGCCCCTATCCAACCTACAGGAACCGCTTCGACTTCCAAGACAACAACAACTGCACATGTGGTAAGATGGGGACACCGGAACATCTGGTGTTCCACTGCACCGAACTGCAACAGGACCTAGGAATGGACAGGACAATCCTACGGGACATACCCCTCTCGGACATGCTCTGGAACGAAAATATATTTCCTTACCTAAACAGAATCACTCACCAAACTACTACTATACTACACCAAAGGTACACAAACGGACTCTGACAGGACACACACAAACACCATACAAACCCCACACATCACAAATACCACAAACACAGATCACACGAAACACAGAAGTTTGACGTAACGCATCGAACGTGCAATACAAAAGCACAATCCACGCAACACACATGGGAACCGATAACAAACAAGTGGCATTCTCCCAAGGACATACGAGGAATCACGTGTCTCCTGAAGATCTACCAGAAGGCTCGTGAATCCTGACGACCGGGAGTGATGCCAGTGAAAACGAAGTGAAAATAGTGAAAACAGCAAAAGTACGGCAAACGTACCTCAAACACAAGTTTCCCCCAGAACACTTATTAGCATTAGAATACTAACACTAGTAGGATAAGGACTCAATACTAACCATCTAACCATCTAAAATAAAAAATACAACTAACTAAAATAAACAAGAGACAATACTAACCAAATTTGTAATTGCTTTAAGAAATCTAACCCTAGCTTCAGTAACGTAATGTTTATATTTCCAATGTTATAGCGCAACTAAAAATTACTACAGGGAAAATATTCTGACAACATAATTACAACACATCAGCACGACAAAATACACACAAGCACACACACACACCCAACAGAGACTGTACGTGGCCTCCCTGGTTTTCGGCTGCCGATAGCCAGGACACGTACAGGAACGCGTACTTCTCGGTTTCTGATTTCCGGCTACCCGCGGTTGGAAACCGGGAGAAGGAGACAGTCCCAAGGACCTCACCACAGACATAAGCACACGCACACACAAACATGAAGACAATAAACACACACACCATTATAGCACACTGGCACGACAAAACACACATACACACACCAAAACACACACAAACACGCACGTACACGTACCTGCACGCACACGCATACGACACAGATATATACGCACACGTGCACACATACACACCAGGGACTGTACGTGGTTCCCCTGGTTTCCGGCTGCCGACGGCCAGGACACGTACAGGAATGCGAACTTCTCGGTTTCTGATTTCCGGCTGCCGGCGGTCGGAAGCTGGGAAGGACAGCAGTCCCAAGGACAACATCACAGACAGAAACACACATACGCACCCTCACGCGCGCACAGACCCAAACACACACACACACACACGCACACATACACATACATACCAGGGACTGTACGTGGTCCCCCTGGTTTCCGGCTGCCGACGGCCAGGACACGTATAGGAATGCGAACTTCTCGGTTTCTGATTTCCGGCTGCCCACGGTCGGAAACTGGGAAGGAAAGCAGTCCCAAGGACATTACCACAGACAGAAACACACAAACACACACACACTCACGCACCCACACGCGCGCACAGACACAAACACACACACACACACGAGTATTTCCAAACGCAAATAATATAAAACTAACTAATATAATTTAAGGTAGCAAATAATTCTGTTAGATTTCTTAGGAGTAACAGGTTTGCTGTAATTTTTAGGTAGCAAACTAACTACCGATTAATGTTGATTACTAGGTAGCGTACGTTCACTCGTTTGTACTGACCCGTAGTAAACAAAGCAGCTCAAAAGAAAATATCGCAGCTACCGATTAAACACGAAGTTTCAAAAATTGCATTACGGAAGACAATAATGTACGTAGGACGTTCCTTATTCTAAGAAAATTGACTAGAAGGTAGAGCCAAATACATTTTTTATTTGCATAAACAATTTCCGTAAGATATAATTTTCTTAAACGTACCTAATCTTACTCCTATTGAAATATAAAGTTTCTTTCAACAAATGCGTAAAGTGCATCAGAAATACGTATAAAATTATAGCATTCAAATTTTAACTTCAATTTAATTTACTAAACTTCCATCTTTTGATGTTAGTTAGTAGTGGTTAACTTTGAATAAAATGAATAAAAATAAAACTATGTAGGTTGAACTCCCACTTACTCAAAATCGTTAAGCTTCATACCATACGAAGTTTCCGAATTAAAGTCATTAAAAAGTAAATCTGTCAAGTACGTTCAAAGCCAAAATTAAATATCGATCAAAATTAAAATGTCATAAATGCTCTCTTACATATAAAGTTTCAGTTGCCTTTGGAAACAAGTTGCGAAAATTGTTTTATCCGTTGCTTTATTTTAGATAGAAATATGTATATGTATAAAGAAAATTTAAAGGTTAAATGTAAAAAGATTAATTTAAGCTCAATTTTTAAATTGCATTATGGGATGGAACAAAGTTGTGTTAGGGCTATAACTTATTTTTATTGAATTTGAAAAGAACAAGAACGAAGTAATGTTTGAATTAAATGGTGATTAGTTTACCAAAGCATTCAGTGACTGCTGTTGTTACTAAATCTCAGCCTATCCCACGTTGAATTAGTCAAGCATTGATATTCAATAACCGCTTTCAGCAACATCAATAAGAACTAGAAAATTCTGATCAAATTTAGAAGAAATATCTAACTAATCAAGAATAATAATTGATTAAAATTTAAAAAAAATTGAAAATAAATCTAATTTTTCTAGTAATGGGTTGCACGCCTTTTATCGATGACACATTCCGTCACTCTTTTTGGCATTAATATCTTCATGCGGTCGATATCCTCCTGGAATATTGTGTTCCAAGCAATCTGAAATTTGGCAGCTTTCTTCTCTCTTCATCGTCATCATTAGGTTTTCAGTACTGGACCTGGTTAGACGCGTACCCTCATTGTTTCCTATTCTGAGCTAACTACACATTTTCCTGAAATTCCCACAGCTTACATCTTTCACTATCTGCGTACCATAGTCTGATCTAGGTCAACCTCTGCTTATTTTTTTCTTATCTCTGCTTGTAATTTATCCCGAACTATTTCCCAAAAATGCCTTAGAACGTATCCTGCCCTTCTAGTTTCTTGTGTTTTACTCAGATATCTTTATTCCCCTATTATTTCTATAACCTCTTTGTTATTAAATTTGTCTGTGAATGCTATCATCATCAAACATCTGAAGCACAACATTCCAAAAGGTTTCTACTGTTTTTTTGTGTGCATCTCCCACTGTCCCTATTTTATCGACGTACTGTGCTGTGCATCGCACAGATGCTTTCAACAATTTTCTCCTTGTTTCTATGTTTGTTATCTTCGAACATAGTCACAGCTCTTTCTTGTTAGATGCAGTTCGGTTCCCCCTTCAATTGTTTTACAGTTATATATCCTATTTCAGCGATATTCAGTGGTTTAGAAAGGGGGTTAAGCAGCCTGCGGCTACCAAAATCCCTCAACACTTGAATATTTGCAGACTTAATAGTTTTCCAATATATTCTTTCGCACAATCAAAATTAGTTGGAAAAATTTCAAAACCAACACTTATAGTTGTTTATAATAATCATCAGATTTGAGTGTAATTATGTTTTTCATTATTAGGTTTTCCATCTAGAAACTGGTCGGATGCGTAACTTCACTTATTTCTATTCTGAACTAGCCTACACAGTTCCCTAAAATTCCCACAGCCTAGATACAGCTCGGTGCCCCTTCTATTATTTTCTAGTTATATGCCATATTTCACCAAGATTAAAAGTAGCACGACCTTGTGTTAATCTTTGTTTTATATCTTTTGCGATCTTCCCATCTTGCGTTATTTGGCTTCCTAGATAGCGGAAATCCTTAACCTGTTGTAAGTTCTCCTTACCTATTTGTGTTGTAGGTTTTGATTTATTTTTTCCTCATTTACATACTAGTATCTCTCTATTAGAACGGTTTCCATTTTATTAAGAGCAGCTTCTATCTCTTCCTTGCTAGATGCTAGTACCGCTATATCATTTGCAAATCTAAGCGCATCAATCTTTTGTGCCTTCATAATAATTCCAAATGTTTTCCTGCATTTAACAGTATTCATTGCCTCTTTGATGTACAAGTTAAAAATTAACGATCCCGCTGATTGTCCTTTATATAAGCTATGTACTATCCGTCTATCCCTATAACTCATTCCAATCTTTTTGAGAATTTCAATTTTTTTTCCATTTTACATTGTCGAATGCATTTTCCAGATCCACAAACCCTATATACACACTTTCCTCTTTTTCTACTGTTTTCTCCATTATCACTCTCAGAGCTAAAATAGCCTCCGTTTTGCCTAAACCCAAATTGATTTTCTCCTAGTATTTCTTTAGCTCGTTTTTCCATCCATCTTTATACAATTCTAGTTAATATTTTTGACACGTGTGCTGTAAAACTTATTGTTCGAAAATTTTCACATCTATCTGCGCCTCCTCTCTTTTGGCATAGTGACTATGATGTTACGTTTAAAATTTATGGGTTTTCCGCCTGTCTCATACATATAGCTTACAAATTGGAAGAGACATTCTGTTACTGCTAGCAGCTTTTAGAGTTTCTGCTTGCACCTTATCTGTACCCGGTGCCTTACCATTTTTCAGACATATATATTAATATAAATATCTGTATTTCTATATTTATTTGATAAATGGGATAAAAATAAACTTTGTTTGTGAACCAATAATATGCCACGGCTTATTGAAACTTATCTCAGGTTTTAATGAATTTTAATAATAATAAACAAACAGTGTGGGTACAAAACTGTATGCCTATATATTAACCACTGCCAGATACAGCACCCTCTAGTTAATTTTTAATATACTTGCTCTAAAACTGGGTGTGATCTTTACTACCAATTTTATTCAGTAAGTAAACAAAGTTTAGAATGCTTAACGTTTGATAAAATTTTTAGATTTCAATGAATAATACAGCTTTTTAGGTGTTACAAATATAAAAACTAATTTATTTTATACCTGTATAATTCCACTGAAGTCCGCCTGTGTTTACACGAATGGACCTTGGACTTCATACAGACCACCAAAACTTGGAAGTGCACGATTACCTGTTAAATTTAAGTTTTAATATTTTGTATTTAAAATTTCACGCTTTAATTTCAGGCTTTAGAAATACTAAAAGGATGTTATAATGAAAAAATGATACTCAGAATCGGCTATCTAATTTCGGACTCGTACAAACTATCACTGCAGGAACACTGCTCATAATGATGGAATCTTCTGGACTATTTTTAGCTCTCGGTACCTCAATTCACATCAGCTTGGAAGCCAAACACATTTCACTTGAAGAACAAATAATCTTCTGGACTACTAATGGTTGTATAAACCTTTTAAATTTACTACACGTTGCACAAAACCTCTTTTAACTTCAGAATTACTCTTTCAACTAGCTTCAGCTCTTAATACTTGAATAAAAACACGAGAGCAGGTAAAACACATCTATTCTTTTTATTACAAATTTTATAAGCCCCTTTATTTATCCTTATCACCTAGGAGATCTCTTAAACAATTTTCATTTGCCTACTATCTTTATAAAATTATTACAATTATACTCCTTGATCAATTATTTATAAACATCTCTAATCACTCTTCCAAAACATTTCATTCTGATCACTTGGTCTTATTTCTATTGGTTACATTTAGTTTTCAATATTTCATTTAACTTACAATTATTTTTCTAACATCACATACTAAATGATTGTGTTTCAGATATTATGGTACCTATTACTTATAATAAACATACATATAGTGAACATACAATAAACAAACATTATTTTTACATTCTATAACTACTTATTTCTACTAAAACATGCTAAATGACTTATTTTTTTTAGATATTGTGGTATGTCTTACTTTTAACAGTAGTGTCCATTCAAATAGTGAACATAAACATTTGAAACAATCCACAGAAGCTTCCTCAAATGGAATTACGTTTGATTTTTATAAATAAAATTAAATAAACACCTATTTGAAATCTCAAAAAGCTCTATCACACTGAAATAGCATTCGATATTAGTTCAGTAATTCATTTTGTACGATCTTGTTTATCATTAGTTTTAAATTGGATATTTCATAAATATGAGTAGTAAATAAGTGCGTCTAACCTTGGATATTATATAGAACATTACATAACATAACAATATATATATATATATATATATATATATATATATATATATATGGGACAGAAGAGATACCCAAAGATTTCAAACGTAATATACCAAAAAGAGAGGTGCGGATAATGTGAAACTTTTCGAACAATCAGTTTAACAGCTCACGTGTCAAAAACATTAACTAGAATTGTACAAAGACGAATGGAAAACGAGCTGAAGAAATACTAGGATAAGATCAATTTGACTTTAGGAGAAACAGGGGAACACGGGAGGTCATTTTAGCTCTGATGGTGATAATGGAGAAAACAATAGAAAAGGTGGAAAGCGTGTATATAGAGTTTGTAGATCTGGAAAAAAGCATTCGACAATGTAGAATAGAAAAAAATGTTCGAAAAAGATTAGAATGAGTTTTAGGGATAGACGAATAGTTCAAAGCTTATACAAAGAGCAAACAGCGCTAATAGTATTAGAGCAGGTTTTTAGAGTTTCTGCTTGCACCTTATCTGTACCCGGTGCTTTACCATTTTCAGACCCTTGGTATAATGAAACTAATTCAAATTAAGGTGAAGCGTATCCATATCTTCATAGATCTGGTAAAAGAGATATGGGCGACCAAGTAGAATTCCCAGAATCCAAATTTCCAAGCAAAATTTTGATTAGAAGAGTTTTAGGTAGAGATAAGTGCTCAACACATTTACACACAGAGCATAACACCTATTATTAGAGCAGTTTTACAGATTTCTGTGACCAAAAGTTTTCTCGTACCGGATTTTCATCTTTCAGACCAAAATTTCTTTATCTACATTCAAATCATTTTAGATAAATCCATTTTGATATAATTAATATTAATCTATTCCATAGGGACATGGATAAAAGTTACGATACCCATTAAGATTTTAATAACCAAGATCAATTTACAACTTTTCAACAACAGCTTTAAACACTAAAAATAAGATACACAAAATTTAAATTTATTTTACCGATTTAAGATTATAAATAATTACATTTGATACAAGTAACATTTCGTATGCAGCATTAAGCCATGTACAAAAGAATAACTAGAAGGTAATGTATATAGAAATTTAGATCTGAAAGAATTCGAGTTAATAGTAGAGAAAAGTTTCAGTCAACAAGACATATTTGATTGTTAATGCCAAACAATAGTTACACGTCCTAGTTTGAGACACTGAGGTAAAACATTCGCCTGTGAATGAACAAATTTAAGATGGGAGAGATTTTCAGTAATACAATTCAATAGCTAATATACAATATAAACACATCATATTTTATCTCGATTCATTGAGTACCGACGTCCTTTAATCGACATCGAACCGATAAACAATTTTATTCATTCAATGTATAAATCGTGTTATCCATTACAATACAATGCTAGCATAACAGGCAGTCAGCAATAAGTCACAATTGTCCTTAATCCAACACGTCCAACACTGGAGGAACCAACGCCGAACGCGAATGACTGATCTATTTAACTCGTTCCACCACATAAAACTATGCAATACGACTGCTACGTCCAACAAATCACACCAATCGCGTTAACTCCGAATCTTACAACTTGCCAGGGGACCAGTTTCGAGGCAATGTTCCAAGTCACATGCCATCCACCACGATACCTGATCTTAATCGTTCCTTCACCATATCAATCTGCTGCCTAGTCCAACAAAGTCACGTTACGACACGCAGAGGAGTTTGGCAACCATACAACAGCATTTCACTGTTTCACTCACCATCGTGTAATACAATTCATACAGAGGTCTTTGAAAACAAACCGAAAACCGCATATAGCTTGTACGTGACTTTACCCTATCCATCTGTATACAACCATCCTCCCAGCACCAACACGTTAAGCGGGCGGGCGATACCGCGCCACTCGACCACCTGCCATCTCACTCCACCGTGCACGATCTTCATCCACCATGTCGCTTTCATCGATTTTCCAAACGCTTTTGCATTAATTCAGTTTTTCAAACGACTGGAGATCCGCGTTGGTTCAACGAGCGGTCAGGATTGGCATCATGCCCGGGAGCCGGTGGTCGAGACCATCGATCCGGCAACGGCGAGTTTCTGAGATGGATAACGTCTGAAACGTTGCCGGAACGGCAGTGCTGTCCAGCTCAGGAGCTGTCCCCGTCCAGTCCGATGGTTGACTAAAACGTAAACCGTATGAAGCCGGACGGTTCGACCCAGACATCCATCGCAGGTGAACGCACCTGATCCCCTGTCACAGATGCTTACAAGCTTTCAGGAGGTTGACCTCTCTCAACCACCTGATCGCATGGTCCGACCTGGCATCCATCCTCGCACAACACCTAGCACGCGGTACACGGTCCCAATCCGAGCGCAAGGCGTTCGAGCATCGACCGACACGACCTCAGTCATGATCCTCCGGGAATGACCCATTTGCCGCGTCGCACCGGAACACTCGCAAAAGAACGGTCATCACCACGCCGCATTCCGTCATCAACAACGCGATGAGCGACCGTGACATCGATACTTCCATTGTCGTCAACGTCAGAACGAAGAACCGCCCTAGATCACAGCCTGTGCCTCCCTTACAACTGATCACCACAGGATCCGATACACCGATCGAGCTTGCAGTCGAATTCCTCAAGACGGCAGTGATCTCACGATCGCCTCACGCAGATACCGCACGTCAACCATGTGAACACCGTTCAGCCCAACGCCAACGTCGAACGTTGGTGATTTCACCCTGGCTTCCTCCATAACACCGCAGCAGCCAGGCCTGTACACCAAACCTATCCAGATCTCGCATGAGCATCAACGGCGCAGGCGGTCGCTGGTGCCAGGCGAGCCGGAGGATCCGCCGTCGAAGCCGGCCAACACAGTCCGCACGCACCCAGCCAGCACGTTCGAGAGCCGAGAGCACGCATGCAGTGCAGCCGTCGGATGTTGCATGTTCGACGGAAGACAGCATCCATCGCAAACCCACTTTATGCTCGACAGTTGCCACCACCCTTCCCCAATCTCGATCAAACAGGTTCTCACCCGACAGCGAGCCGATCCCCTCTGGCAGGAACCACACGATGCCTTCATACCGAAAACACAGCCTGCTCGACACTGTCCCTGGGCGAACTCCGTTCACGTCGAGCAGCGAGTGCGGTGAACCCGTCCAGGATCCGATGTCCAGCACACCAGGCAAAACATGCATGCCTGTCCCGACACACCGCATCGAACTTTGGGAGCCGAGACCCCACGCAGTTTATACTGCACCACCTCAACGCCGCTCAGACCATCCCTGTACAAGAAAATTACCTCAATCAGTCCATCTGCCTGAAGCGATCCTTTCCACGCGAGGTACCTCCCCAGACCGAGGAGATAACCGTGCTGGTACGTCGTCACACTTCACGCGCATCTGCGGCCACCAACACCTCCAGGTTCATTTAGGGAGTGTTGCTCGACCGTTACAGCCCGTTGATTTTGCAGATCCAACAGACCAAAACAACCAGCAAACACAAATACTTAAAAATACCAGAACGACATTATTGACGCGATTCGACTTTAACGCAGTCGCCCCACCATCCACAGCAGCCGTGCCGTGCAGTTGCACGTGTCACATCACGCACTCAACGCATCCGCTCATCAGACGCAGCAGGTCGTGACGATGGACCGCAACGAACGTACAGCGCCACGCGGCGAGGATGCCGGCTGCAGTGAACAACCCTTTGCTCAGAGACTAACCCTGTTGAGCTGGGTCGTCAATGATCGTCTGAAATACACTCATCAGAGCAGTCATTTTTCATAAAGAACAGTCGGTTAAAGCTCAGTCAAACAACAGATACCGAATTGCATACTGCACGGCGCTTTATACGCGGCTGGCATAACCAGATTGTTTACTTCAAAGCAGGAGAAACCCAACGCCGTTTAACCTTGAGTAACATTCCAAACAGTCTAATCACGTCGGTGAAATCAATTAGCCAGTTTACTTTTAAAGGGTGAAACTCAGCGTCGTTTAACCTGAGTAACATTCCAAACCAGTCATACGTCGGGAAAATCAATGCAGTTTACTTTTAACATGAACTCAGCGTCGTCCTGAGTAACATTCAAACCATCACGTCGGGAAAACAGCTTCTTTACGCACACTACAATCCGAGAACACACGCAGCGCAACACCCGAAACATTTGCGATGATCTGCAATCCTTCCATCCGGTGAACACGCACAGTCGCAGCACGATGCAGCGCGAGATCGAAAATAGTTTACGAGTTTGCGAATCGAACACCATAATGGAAATTGCTGTTATAAACCAGAATAAACCATACGATTGGGCAGCAAGAAATCAGACAACCAGTGCCATACGATGGTTACATTTACTCGCGAATTAAATCAGCCAGACGTTAAACACCGATTAAGCACCGAAATGACATAACAGCCTCACGCCAGGTCGATCACCGAGGACGAAACGCCCAGTTCGGTGATAGCCGATGTTAACGACTGAGTGCCGTAAACCTTCCATGCGAGAGTTGTTTCAAATTTAATCTCCTGCTCACATAACCACATGACATCATGACCACATGACCACATGACCACATGGTCATGGGTCATGTGGTCATATGGTCATGTGGTCATGTGGTCATATGGCCATGTGGTCATATGGTCATGTGGTCATGTGGTCATGTGGTCATATGGTCATGTGGTTATGTGAGCAGGGAGATTAAATTTGAAACAACTCTCGCATATGGAATAGTTTACGGCACTCCAATTCGTTTATAACCATCGAGCTATCACCCATTATTATTTTTAACTGGAACGTTTCGTCCTCGGTTGATCCAGACACTGGCGAGAGAGTGATAAAGAACGGAGCTCCTAGTTGTATATGTAGATCTTCCATTTCGGGTGCACCATTTAATCGAGTGTTTAGCACGTCACGAGAAAATACGTTGATTTGAAATTCCACTTGAAAATTTGTAAATGCTAACCAATTTTCGTATGGCAATTCCAGAACATGGTTGTCACAATATTTCTTGCTACACACCAATCGTAATACGGGTTTTATTCTCTGGTTTATAACAAACCCAATTTCCACATTATGAGGGTGTTCGCCCAATTCACTTAAACTATACGTAAACTTATTAATAAGATTTTCGGTATACGAAACTTGTGCATCATTAACACCTGCAGACTCCATTGCTTTGTACTGATTTCACCGAGATGACTGAGAAGGATGCTATGCAGATCATCCTTTTAAATGTTTCAGGGTTGTTGTTGCGCATGCGTAAATTGTTCTCGGATAATTATACATGTAGTGCGTAAGCAAGAAGCTAATTGATTTTCACCGACGTGATTAGACTAGTTTGGAATGTTACTCAAGGTTAAACGACGCTGGGTTTCACCTAATTTAAAAGTAAACTAGCTAATTGATTTTCACCGACGTGATTAGACTAGTTTGGAATGTTACTCAAGGTTAAACGGCGTTGGGTTTCTCCTACTTTGAAAGTAAACAATCTAATTATACCAACCGGGTATAAAAGCACCGTGCAATGCAATATAATTCAGTATCTGTTTAGTCTTTGACTAGTTATAACAGCTATAAAGTCTTTAACCAGTTTTTTAATTTCTTTATAGAAAAATGGCTTCCTTTACTTGTGATGTCTGTGGGGGTGGCTTTTCCAGAAACGATCATTTAAAACGACACCAGCTCCAACAACATGGGTTAGTCTCTGAAACCAAAAAGGGGTTGTTCACCTGCGAAGTGTGCCCGGCATCCTTCACCCGTAAGGACAGCCTAAAACGACACAAGGATGCCAAGCATGGTGTGGTTGTTCCCGTTGCAGGTCCATCCGGAGTCAAACGACCTGCTGCGTCTACGGTTGAGGAGCCTACCCCCAAGAGATTGCGGAGATGCGTTGAGTGCGATGTGGATGTAACCAACTTGGTAGCCCACCAACGCACGAACGCGCACAAGACTGCTGCTAGCCGTGTCTTGGATGGAGGCGTAGAGGTTGTAGCGACTGCATTTAAAAGTCGAATCGCTACATACAGAATTAATAATGTCGATTCTACAAGTATGTATTTTTTATAAGTATTTTGTGTTTGCTTAGTTTGTATTTTTTAGGTCTGTTGGAATTCTTGCAAAATCAACGGGAACGATTTGTAAGCTTAGTCGGGAAACAGCGGGCAATCCACACCTCCCTAAAAGTGAACCTGGAGGTGTTTGGTGGGTACACCAAGATGGCTGCGGTAGAAGGTGTTGACGACGTGAAATCTTTTAACACCCGAAACACAGTTATCACCTCCTCCAGTAATCTAGGGGAGGTATACAACTCCTTTGTGGAAAGGATGTCAGCTAAGTCAGACGAATTTCAAGAACGAGATTCTGGTAAGTTTTGAAAATTATTAATTTTTTCTAATTTTTAAATTTTAGGATGGAGTCTGAAACAGGCGTTGTACTTGGAGGTGAATATTAACAAGTATAAACCTCTTCGTGGGGGGTCCTACATCGAGCTCCCCAAATGGATTCGAGACAAGTGTGCGGTGGTTAATGTCCAGGACCAAGACAATGCATGTTTTGCCTGGTGTGTTGTGGCGGCACTGAATCCCGGACATGTTAATCCTGGACGGGTTAGTAGCTACCCGCACTACTCGACTGTACTCGACGTAGCAGGAGTACAGTTCCTGATGCCCATAAAGGACATAGCCAAGTTCGAGGAGCAGAATGCTATAAGCATTAATGTTTTCGGTATAGAAGGCAAGTCGATTGTGGGACCGCTTCACTTCACCAAAAGAAAGAGGGATCGGCATGTCAACCTCCTTTATATCCAGAATGAGAATAACACACACTACTGTTTGATCAAGGATTTGGGGAAGCTAGTGGGTAAGCAGCTGTCGAAGCATAAGGAGTACAAATGGGTTTGCGATGGATGCTTGGTATTCTTCCCATCCGAAGACAAATTACACCAACACTCAACAAACGACTGCAACCACGTTACGACAAAGATGCCCAACCACTTTAACAACATCCTCGAGTTTACGAACGTGCACAAGCAAATGAGGGTGCCTTTTGTTATATACGCGGACTTTGAAAGCGTGTTGAAGCCCATTTCTTCGGCAGCACAGGATCCCTCCGGCTCCTTTACTAACAGCACCCACCAACACGAACCATACAGCTTCGCCTATTACATTAAATGCTCCTACGATGAGAGTCTGGATAAGTTTGAATTGTACAGGGGGCCTAAAGCTGCTGCAGTGTTTATGGAGAAGTTAAAGGAGGAAGCCCGCAGATTGGGGAAAATCCTTAAAACCAACGTTCCGATGACAGCGTTGGAGCCTTTAGACGAATTGTTATTCCACATGGTTGACGATTGCGGTATCTGCAAGAAACCATTGGGAGACGATCGAGTAAGGGATCACTGCCATCTTACAGGGAAATTCCGCTTCGCAGCACATCGCCAATGCAACATCCAATACCGGGTGCCAAATTTCATACCGGTCGTATTCCACAATTTAAGTGGGTATGATTCCCATTTTATTGTGAAGGAATTGGGGTTCGATAAGGAGCGTGTTACAGTGATCCCAAATAATAAGGAGCGGTTCGTATCGTTCACAAAGCATGTGAGGTTATATGGCGAAGAACCAGACGTAGAAGAAGATGATGATGATGATACCGATAATTCCACAGTACAGCTGCGATTCATCGATTCCCTGCGTTTCATGGCATCGTCCCTGGATAAGTTGGTGAAAAATTTGGAATGCGAGCAGTTTGTTGAGATGAGGAAGTGTTTCCCCGACGACATACAGTTTTCTTTTCTACGCAGAAAGGGTGTGTTCCCGTACAGGTATGTGACAGACGCTTCAGCGTTAAATAGGTCAAGTCTACCACCCCGAGAGTATTTCTATAATGATCTCACGAATACTGTGATTTCGTTGTCTGAGTACGATCACGCTCAGAATGTATGGAACGCCTTCCACATATGCACACTCGGCGAATATAGTGATCTCTACTTGAAGACCGATGTTTTATTATTAGCCGACGTGTTCGAAAACTTGCGGGGTGTGTGCTTGAAAACCTACGACTTGGATCCCTGCCAATATATGACAGCACCTAGTCTAAGCTGGGACGCCATGCTGAAACATACTGGGGTTAAATTGGATCTATTCACCGATGTAGAAATGCATCACTTTGTGAAAAAAGGTATTCGCGGTGGGTTAACCCAATGCAGCGCTCGGTATGCCGAAGCCAATAATAAGTATATGGAGAATTACGTTCCCAGCAAACCCTCCATATACTTGGCTTACTACGATGCTAATAATTTGTATGGATGGGCCATGTCACAACCGCTACCGATAAGCGGATTCAGGTGGTTGAAAGAGAAAGAGCTTAACCTCCTGAAAGCCCACATCGATAACATATCTGTAACAGGGGACAAGGGTACATCCTGAAGTAGATCTGAGTATCCAGAAAACCTACACGGTCTTCATAACGATTTACCGTTTTGTCCGCAGACCATGGTACCCCAACACCATCCTCCAAGACTCGAAGTTACTCGCCACGTTGCTCGGCAAGAGTCATTACATTATACATTACAGAAACCTGCAGCAGGCGCTACGTAATGGTCTTAGACTCACCGGCATCCATCGAGTATTGAATTTGACCAATCGCCTTGGTTAAAACCCTACATCGATTTGAACACCACCCTTAGGACATCTGCCAGAAATGCGTTTGAAAAGACTTTTAAATTAATGAATAACGCAGTCTTTGGAAAACGATGGAGAATGTCGACAAGAGGGTGGATGTGAAGATCGTGCCACGGTGGGGACACGATGGCCAAAAATTGTGCGCGAGTGGACTTATCGCCCGCCCGAACTTTAACAGTAGTTTAGTGCTAGGAGAGGATTTGGTTATTATACAGATGGATAGGGTAAAAGTCACGTACAACAAGCCTATATATGCAGGTTTTTCAGTTTTAGATATTTCAAAGACCCTCATGTATGAATTTCATTATAACACCATGAAACATTTGTATGGAGCCAAACTCTCACTACTTTACACAGACACTGACTCTTTAGTGTATAGTATAGAAACAAAAGACTTGTATAGTGATATTAGTGCAAACATTAACAATTTCGACACTAGTGACTACCCTCGAGACAACAAATACAATATGCCTCTTGTGAACAAAAAGATCCCCGGCAAGTTTAAAGACGAGTTCAACGGCGACTTGGTGTTACAATTTGTTGGGACTAGGGCCAAGTCGTATTGCATCATTAGTGAGAAGGACACGATTAAAAAGATCAAGGGGTATCGCGTGGTGTGGTGGCAGAGATTAGTGTGGATAGTTTTAAGGACATTGTGCATAATAATTCTGGTGCCCTTATGCATAGCATGGTATGTATTCGGAGTAAAAAACACGATTTGTACACCCAATTAATTAATAAAATTAGTTTATCGGCAGATGACGATAAAAGGTACGTCATCCCTGGCAGTACTTCCACATATGCATGGGGGCATAAGGATATTAGATAGTTGTTTATATTTGTATTTATTTTAGCGTATATATAGTATGTAAGTTAGTTATAAGCATATCTACCCTCCCCCATCCTTAAAATTTCCTTCATTCCCGGCGATATGTGTTTACCTCCACGTGGTCTCGCCGGACGGTAAAACATATTGTTGGATTAACAACAATATGTCTTATTGACTGAAAACACGTTTCCTCTCTTTTACTTTAATCTCTTTTTATTACAGGGCTATTTAAACAACCCATTAATCTCTTTTTTGTTACAGGTTAACCTGCTTGGAAAGCACAACAAACAAAATAATGTTATACTTTGTAAAAATTTGTAATTAGTTTATTAAACTGTAAATCGGATAAAATAAATTATTAAACTTTTGTGTTCTTATTTTCTTGTGTGTTGGTTAAAGGACTGTAGATGTTGAAAAGGAGAGGTGATTAGAAATTGATCTTGGTATAAAATCTTAAAATCAGGGTAGCTCCCTTGGGGGTGATGATATCTTAAAAATTCCTAAAGATTCGGGTAGCTGAGAAAATTCTAATATTAATTAATACCAAACAAGGTAGGTTTATCTCAAAAGATGCAATGGCTAGACAAAGAAAATTATTTGGTTCAGATGAAAGATAAAAAAATGGCTAGTCGAAGAAAACTATTTGGTCCAGAATGTTAGCGGTGGTAAAAATCTTAAAAATAGGTTTATCTCGTGTGTGGAAATGTGGATGCTCATTTATCTCGAAAGATGAAAAATGGTTAGTCGAAGAAAACTGTTTGGTCCAGATGTGTGGGGAAATGTGGGATTCTGGGGGAAATGTGGTTGCAGTCGCCCCAATTATACTCTACTCCTGTTCTAATGCTGTTAGTTTCTCTCCTGCATATAAATTCCCTATACATATATTCTTGTCATCTAACCAACTTCTCTACATTTTCTATAATGACGTTTTCTTCCGCGCCCCTATGTTTTTGCTTTACGGTTTTATATCCCTAAAATTCATTCTAATTAGTATGTATGCTTCGTCTGTTCTTCCTATTTCCATCTTAATTTGCATCTTTTTGCACTTTTCATCAATCCATTGTTCTTTAGTGTTCCTGCATTTGCGAATAATTTCTCATTTAATGGTTGTTTTCTTGTTTCGTCTGATCTATTTTGTATTTTCATCTTTCTTCTATTAAATTCAGGATAACCTTTGTTATTTACGGTTTCTTATTTTCTTTTTGTGTACATCCCAGAATATCTCTGGCCGCCATGTCTAAGATGGAGATTATATTATTTCATTCTGTTTCTATTTTCTTAGTATAAGGGATTTCCTTGATATTTTTCAGCAATTGATTTGATTTTTTTTCATATCTTTCGTGGAAATTTTTGTCTTTTAGTTTCTCTCACTCAAAGTGCCTTTTTCCGTTCCTTACTTTCAAATTTTTAAATTTAAGAGCGACCTTCATAATTATGATGTTGTGGTCAGTGTCTATATCTGCTTCTTCTACTTGCTTCCTAAACCGTTGTCTAACAAGAATGTAATCTTTTTGATATCTTCTTATATCTCCTGGCATCTTGCACGTGTATCGTCTTCTAGCATAATGTTAAAATAATGTATGTGTGATGGTTAAATTGTTTTTGTCGCAAAAATCTACCCGCATATTTCCCGTGTCGTTTCTCGTGCCTTGACCAAATAAACCTACTACCGCCCTTCCTTACCCTCACCTATTACTGCATTCAAATTCCTCGTAATTATTAAATTTTCATGTCCTTTTACCTATCTTAGTATGTCTTCGATATCTTTGTAGATCGCTTCTACCTCTTCCTCACTGTAGCTGGAGGCGGACATGTATGTATTATTACTGTATTTACCGGTTTAGATTCTATGAGTACTCTTTCATTCTTTTGTAAGTAGTTTTCGACACAGTGTTCTATCTTTTTTCGCATAACTATACCCACGTCCTAATTTCCTTCCTCTGATTCTGTATGAATTACCCTAAAGTCTCCACTCCAAAAATCCCCCGTCTCTGGCCACTGAACTTCGCTGATCCCTACTATGTCTAATGTTAACCTATTCATTTCAATTATTAAGTTCTTTAGCTTACCTACTTGTTTCATACTTCTTGAATGTCACGCTCTGACTGGCAAAATGTTCTCGACTCTTTTCTTGAATTTTCCCATCACATCTTCCGAAGGAGTCCTCTCCCGGAGATTCGAATGGTGGAGTATTTTAACTCTGGAATCTTTTACCCCAGAAAATGCCATCGTCTTAATTACAATTTAGATACGCTGTGTACTTGGGAGGTAATGTGGCGGTTTCCCGTTCCATATCCATCCATACCGACCCCTATGGTCTCTTCCAATCTAAGTACGGAAAGAATTGCTGCCCTCTTTCGGGTATCTGTCTTAGTATGGTTCCTCACTAAAGACCCAACTACTTTAGTTGGACCTAAAATTAATTTTAAATGAGACTAGATGGAAATGGAACTACATGATATTGTCGGAGGCTTTAACAGTCGCAGTTATTATAAATATTTATGGTTCAGGGTTGGGATCGTGTCATTTTATAAACTAAAGTCGACCTTAGTTTATAAAATGACACGATGCCAACCCGGAACCATAAATATGTATAATGATTCCGGCCCTGAAAGCCCACGACAATATCACAAAAACCTCTACGGGGAGGATATTGTAAACACAACAAAAACTTTCAGTAACCTTAGACATTTATTAGCCAAATTACTTTGTACACTCATCTTTTTGTTACGGTGTCGTAATTCTGACATAGGTCCAAATTTCCTTAAAATAAAATATCACATTAACACATACTCCAGCCGAAAAATTCTTCACAAAGCAGAACTCTACTACTTCGCGAACGAATTTCCAACACTCGAAAAGAAATAGACAGTATTTCTAAACAACTCCTACTGCTCCATCTAACATTGTCCGCCATGCTCAGCTTAAATGATTGGACTATGTTTGACCGAATTTCATACTTGCAAGCCCAAAACACCACCAAAATCACCACAAAAACCTACTTACGCAAATTCTTGCAACTTTCCGAGAACCTTTCACACCCTAAACAAACATCTTGCCCAAAAACTCTGTCCTCAAACACCGTCATAAACCGATCTGAACATATCCTATCCGAAAACGAACTACATATTCTTTCCAAAGGACTAAATTTCTCAATTGCCCCAGAAAAATTCCCGTAGAGGAAATCATTTGCTCTGTAGAATCAGCGATCCGATCTATACCTCAAGACGATGCCAAGCTAATTCGCTTTGAAACAACTAAATGTCTCCGATATGCCATAACTCCCAACAAAAACGTGACAAAGCAAGAAATGACGGCCTTAAAATACCTACGAACAAACAAGCAAATTGTTATACTATCTGCAGACAAAGGTAATGCGACTGTAATTTTAAACCGTACAGAATATAAAGAAAAGATTAACCAATTATTACAAGACGGTCCTTACACTCCTATAATCAAAGACCCCCCCACTTCAAAGCTTAAATGAGAAATTTCAGCATTTATCAAATCCTCTAATATTCCCAAAACTATCCAAAAACGCATAACACCTCGCTAAACTAAACCACCTCGCTTGTACGGTCTTTCTAAAGTCCATAAACCTGATGCCCCTCTCCGTCGCATAGTGAGCACAATTGACTCGTCAACCTACCATCTGGCAAAATACCTAGCAAATTTCTTAAAACCCTATTCCGATAACACCCCTACTAATGTTTTAAACTCACTCATTATATAGAACTAATTGCAAATATTAAGCTAGACCCTAATGATATACTAGTCAGTTTTGATGTAACATCCCTATTCACAAACGTACCTGTCATAAACACTGTCTCCATTATTATTAAACAGCTCCTACCTCAAGGAAACAAATTTGAGTACCTGGCCACGCTTAAAAAATGCTTAACTTTTACCTATTTTGTTTTCGACTGACAATTTTACAAACAAACTTCTGGTACACCCATGGGCTCACTTCTATCCCCTATTGTGGCCGATATATTCATGGAGTCTTTAGAATCCATGGCTATAGAATCCGCAGACCTTAAACCAAAAACTTGGCTCCGTTATGTAGATGACACCTTTGTAATCTGTAATAAAGATATTAAGTTCACTATAGAAATTAAAAAGAACAAACTGTGTCATTTCTTGACGTTCTGGTGGAGCGCCAACTCACGGGCGACAAGGTCATTCCGTATATCGTAAACCCACACACACACACACACACACACAGACAGATACCTACATGCGTCGTCACATCATCATCCGTCACAAAAATCATCGGTAATCAACTCTCTAGTCCACCATGCAATTAAAATTTCACAATCAGAACACTTATCTAATGAACTGACCCATCTAAAAACTAGTCTTATAAAAAACGGCTATTGCAACTCAGATATGGGCAGAGTAAAAAACCGATATCTGCATCCTACACGAACCTCCAAACCACACTGTAATCCCGACACACGATCTTTCCATATATACACAGAGTAACAGACTGAATTGGCAAAATTCTACGTAAACACAACATCAAAACGATGTATAAGCCCACTAATATAATTTCTCAAATATTACCAACCCCAAAAGAATCCGAAAATAGTTTTAAAGCTCCAAGCGTATATGGTTTACTTTGCATATGCGGCTTAGTATACATAGAAGAGATAGGACGGTCAGTACAGATGAGACAGAACGAACATAAGCGATGCTTTAGAAGAAGCCAGTAGAATTGTTCAGCGGTGGCCGAATACCAACATGAAACAGGACATACCATTAACTTTGACAAAATGAAACTAATTGCCAGAGTTCCATTTTTCTACAATAGAAAAATTAGAGAATCCGTAGAAATCATTAAAAATTCTAACAATATAAACAAAGACGATGGCTACTACCTTTCCCCCATTTGGAAAACAAGCCTATGTTCACAAAAGCAGAACCGTAACGTTCACTGATATGCTACGACACTCCTTTCTAAACTACCACTTTCGCTACTTTCACCAGTTACTTTGCCACAAGACACCTTTTGGCTTAAATGGGCCCTTTATAAAAGTGGGCGAAGCGTCGACCTCAGTTTATAAAATGACACGGTCCCAACCCGGAACCATAAATATTTATAATATACTTTTTGTACTCTTGAATATAAATTGTAGAAAGAACAAAATTTTTTTGTTAATGCAAATTATGGTATTATGAAATTTTATTAATTTACTAAATGAAAAAATGTGGGTATAGGATCAAAGAAATGGCTCCCGGGAATGTGATCCTAATAGTATAAAAAGTGGGCCATTTCCTATATATTTGAATAAAATTTTATTAAGATTGAGAAACAAGAAGTTTTGTGAAATAGTAGAAAATACTCCATATTAATATTTGAAACCTTTTGATACATTTATACCCCAGCTTATTTGTTATATGACATTGTGAGGCATAAGCGGTGTCTCGTGTTTCATTTACTAATCTAACCTTCAATACAGCTCTCATTAGTGGTTTAGGCTGCTGTTCAGAAATGAAGTTATTATTAATTATAGGCAATTCTATCCAGGCACACTTGACGGTTTCCGTATCTTCCCTTAAGATATGCTTATTGTTGCAGTTAGATGTGGTCGCGCACACCAATATCTTTGCAAAACTTCGTTTTAGAAAGACACTTTTTTAGTATATATATTGCTGTGAAACCTCACCATTAATCTTAAACTAAGGTTTTCAAATCGAGCCCCACAGATTGGGCGTCATAAAATGCTGTGAAATGTACAAAAAGCCTCGCCAGTTTCCTGGAATAAAATCACAAAAATTTTCTTTGGAACTCGAGCCTCGCTTTTGGGCGCTACGATTTGCTGTGATTCTCTTCTGATAATCGCCTCTTTACTCTTTCCGCCTCGGCTGCTCACCTAGTTGAAACTTTCATCCTCATTCATAAAAAAACAAACACATTCCTACCACAAACATCAACGTTAACTCTATTTACATCAATATTCATAATACATTAAAATTTCAAAATTAAATTTCAGCATAAATATCAGTATCATAAAATTTCAAGTTTAAATTTGTCATCATTTTAATATGCATCCAGAATTAAAGTCCTTGTAGGATGCCTACTAATTAATTTAACAATATTTGCAGACCTGAGTCTGAGTACAAAGGGAGCATCTCCCACCCCTTTACGTTAATCAAACAGGTTAGTCTAATTGAGCTCAAAGACAGACCCAAATTTTCATCATAATCAAGAACATAAACTGCTAAATACTCCTTTTTACTGAAACAAGAAAATTTCACCTTAAAATTAAAATTTTGTTGTTTGTACAAATTCACTACTGTCCATTTTTTTTAGCAAACAAATTATAAAGTTATTCAACACACACAAAAACATCAAAGTTCGAACAAAATTGTATAATTTACCTGAAGGTTACTGCGCTCGTGGCTTCAATGTACATCATCCTTGCTAATTTTACCATTCCAACTGGGTTATGTTTCCGTCCTCAGATTCCTGGTCGCCTTTTAAAATTTTCTACACCACCATTCATCTAAAGTTGTTTCAGAGCCTTTCAGGAACTCATCTAAGTATATCAAAATCTGGTTTTGTGGATCCAATCACGATTACGAATAACATTTGATTATTAACACCCCCGAAAAATAGCAAAGAAATTCATACTTCTTTCAGGCTATACCCAAAACTGCCTACTTTTGTTTATTCATTTATCGTTACAACTTTGGATACTTGGTACAGTAATACTCGCAAATATAATTAAACTTTATTACCTTGTATCTTCTTTTCTAAGTGCACTAATGCATAACCACTTGTATCGTAGCACGTAAAGAGCAAACTATTTTAAAGTATTAAATCAAAATCGAAAGTCTAAGAGCACTGTTTAAAGCATCCAATAAATAAAAATCTAAGAGCGAAACTGTTTAAAGTCCGGGTTTATATAATGGCTAGCCTGTCTGTCGGTTTTGTCCCCATAACGGCCAGTTTTTAGAATTTCGCATTCTACGTTCCCTTTTCGACAGTCGGGCACAGCTATTCTACTAAATTTGCACTCGCGCCAGTTAAATCTCAGAAATTTTCCACACGGCACGCAACGTCTGAGAACAACTAATTAAATTTTATACAGAAATGTTATTTTTACACCTCTCATGTTTGCCCTCTTATTTTCAACCAATCGTGACCCTCGTGACGCTACACAAATCACGCCTTTAATTATTAGTGTCTTTGCTTGATGCATTTTCTCTTTCCTTTTCGACCTTGGTCTGAATGGTACTAATCGATATTCTTTACTATCCACGTGGACTCGTAAGTAAAATAACCCCGTATCTAGCCTTCCCGTTAAAACATCCGACCGTTTCCAATATACCTAGAAGCTGCCTGTTTATCAGTTCGAATTTATTAGAATTTTGATATTTAAAAATACGCAGGTGTTCAATCGTAATACTTTAAATAACACTTCTACGATTTGAATATTATTGGGTTTTTAAAAGCTTTTATGCATGTACTACCTTAATAATCGTTCAATTAACTACAATTAAAATAATGATGAATGGCATTGACTTCTACCCTTTAATTTTTAGTGAATCCTAATTAAATACTAATTATTATTTGTACATTTTGTTCAATACTCGTTACTTGGAACTTGAATTAATAAATATAAATTTTGCACGTAATTTCTATTTGTTTCTTTACTTGGGACAATTAAATTAAATACACGTTGAGCATTTTAATTTTGCTTCTTTTTATAGAAAGCGTTTAGTAAATAATTTAAATCCCTTATTTTTAATGAAACGAATAAATTTGTATGCTCCACGGTTTTTAATAACGCGTATTATCTAATAAAATTCCTTATACACGGTGATATAAAATTATTTGATGTCGTTAATTAATTTTCTACTCTGGTCTAAATATGAGTAATATATATATATATATATATATATATATATATATATATATATAAAGTAAGATGTATCTGTAAACAAACTCTTATGAAAATAATAAGAGCCATTGACAAATACAAATCGGGCGGGTAGTTATATAGCCATTAACAAAACATAAGCTTTATTACTTCATAGGAGAGGAAACATCCACTGACCAATGGTTTGGGCTAGTTAGCCTCATCAGAGTGGAATAGTTCCCAAGAACCCTATGAAGTAATCGAAGCTATTATAATGATATAATTTCGAAACAATCACTGTACTATGGCAAAAGTAAATAAAACCGCCATCAGGTGATAAAAACCAACACTACTAAAGTGTGGAAGTACAGAATTGAACCGAAACTACATAATAAATTTTATAAATGACTATAAAATACGTCTGGCCTTTGAGATTTGCGGAATGTTACAGCAAAATTTATTTGCATTTATTATTTTCATAAGAGTTTGTTTACAGATACATCTTACTTTTTATACAATTTTCTTATTGCGGACTGCAAATAAACTTGTATATATATATATATATATATATATATATATTATATATATATCAAAGAATCAACTACGAGTTCAAAAATTGTTGTTGTTATGTTGCAGTGTGGATGTATACTCTGCAATCGGTTAACGACGCTTTGTTTAACTATTCAACAGATATGACATGAGAATACAACATCAAGACTAATAATAACATTGAATCTGTATTGGAACTTGAAAACCATGTACGAAATTGCAAAATGGAAAAGAGTCCTGAACGAAATACGGATTGTTGGTGTCATATGATTTTGGATTATATCGTAAGTTTTTAGAACATTTTGAGAATTCGGACTGAAAGAAATTATGTGTACATAGTATTATGAATGGTCAAGCCGATGGACAGGCATTATAAATCATAGTCTTTGGCTTGCTCTGAGGTAATGTTCTTATTCTTCTTCAGTCGAACCAGTTTATGATAGATTTTGTTTGTACAGTAGGATCTTTCAGAAGGGAGTACTTTTATCCGAGATAATGTCATAGGCTAATTTTATGTAATTGTCCTCTCCAACAATACCGTCACGTTACTTATCGGATTTAGTTAGAATGAGATTGCATGAGCTTTCATAAATGTGGAAGACTTGATGAGAAGGTTTCTAATTTCATTAGGTGGTTTTATTGGTAGTGGATAAAATTGGTTATACTGTTGGTGGTTTTAGCTAGAAGGATTTTTATTTTCTGTTCCTTCTAGCTAAAACCACCAACAGTATAACCAATTTTATCCACTCACCAATAAAACCACCTAATGAAATTAGAAACCTTCTCATCAAGTCTTCCACATTTATGAAAACTCATGCCAATCTCATTCTAACTAAATCCGATAAGGATAACGTGACGGTATTGTTGGAGAAGGACAATTACATAAAATTAGCCTATGACATTATCTCGGATAAAAAGTACTACACTCCTCTTGGAAAAGATCCTACTAGTACAATACAACAAAAATCTAATAAACTGGTTACTGACTTGAAGAAGAATAAGAACATTACCTCAGAGCAAGCCAAAGATCTAATGATTTATAATGCCTGCTTTCCTAAATTTTACGGGCTTCCCAAGATTCATAAGCCGACCCTTTCACTTCGTCCCATAATTTCCTCTATCAATGCTCCGAACTCCAAAATTTCTAGTTTAATTACCGACATCCTTACCAAATCATATGACACCAACAATCCGTATTTCGTTCAGGACTCTTTCCATTTTGCTAATTTCGTCAATGATTTTCAAGTCCCTACAGATCATGTTATTATTAGTCTTGATGTGGTTTCTCTGTTCAGCAATATACCTGTGGAACTAGTTAAACAAAGCGTCGTTAACCGTTGGCAGAGTATACATCCACACTGCAACATAACCCAACAACAATTTTTGAACCTCATTGATTTTCTTTGACACTACCTATTTTTCATTCGACCACAAGTTCTACAAGCAAATACTGGGTACACCTTATGGGAGCCAGCGTATCTCCGATTTTTCTCAATATGTGATGGATGACCTTTAGACTTCTGTATCCCTCAACTATCTTTTGACCCACCGTTTTTTAAAAAATACGTCGACGACCTAATTTGTTGTGTTCCGTCAGGGTGTATAGACCAAGTGCTTTCGATTTTTAATAACTACAATCCCAATGTTCAGTTTACCATTGAAAAAGAAGTGAACGGTACTATTCCTTTTTTAGACATGCTCGTCATCCGTAATAACGATAATCTGATTACCGATTGGTATAGGAAACCTTGCTCTTCAGGTAGATACCTTAATTTTTACTCCTTCCATCCGATTACTATGAAAATCAACCTTGTTTTGGGCTTGAAGAGAAGAGTAGAACTCATCTCACATCGAACTCTGAAACACAAAAACTTTCTTATTCTAAGAGACCTACTTCTTCGTAATTCTTACCCTATCTCGTTATTGAACAAGTTACTTTTTAATACCCCTTCCCTCATCAATCAGCCCACCCCTGGACACAACTCGATTTCCACCGCTAACACAAATCCCAAGATCTTCATTCCTCTCCCATATGTAGAAAATCTTACAGCTAAATTGTGCCATATTCTAAAGGACATTCAAGGAATAACCCTAACAAAGAAACCTGTTTTAACTCTAAACATGGCGCTTTTTAGTAAATTAAAAAACCGTACCCCCCTACTGCAACAGTCGGGTGTCGTCTACTGTATATCGTGTAAAAATTGCCAGGGCCAATATGTAGGCCACACATCCAGGTGGCTCTCAGCTAGGATAACTTCCCACAAAAGTGACTCCAATAGGAACACCAAAACCTGCGCATTAGTTTCTCATGCTATTGAGACCCAACACACGATCGATTACGACAACGCTAAAATTGTCTTTAGGGAAAGTCATTACAAAAAACGCATTTTCCTCGAAATGGTCGCGATATCATTACAAGACAACCCAATCAATAAAAAAACTGACACTCAAAACTTAAATAATATATATTCCTATCTGATCTCAATTATAAAAAACACTACGTATCGTACATCTAGTTAACCAGTAAGCCTCCTTTTATGTTGTCCTTGTTGACCGTAATCTATACTTGTTTTAGTGTAATACAAACTTTTATCTATAGTTATCCACTGCAAAGTTTATATGTTAGTAGTATTTTATAACTTGACTAGTTCCTAGGTAACTTATAATTTTTTAATTGTCCGTTAATGTTTTTTAGAAACGAACCACCTTAGTTAATTAATTATTATGTTTACTGTATTGTGTTTTGAATGTACTCACCAAGTTTGTCGTCGTATCCTAACTATTATCATGCTCCAACCATTTACTAGATAGATTCATATAATCGTAAGTAGCATTAACGTATTAACATTTTTGTAATCCTCCAATTATAGTCTTCCTGAAGAAGAAAATAAAATTTTTCGAAAGCTTGAACTGATTAAAAGAATTATCTAATTGCCCAGATTGACTACGACCCGATATTTACTATACAATATATATATATATATATATATATATATATATATATATATATTTCAACAGAAAATTTCCCCCGAGCAAAAATATGTTATTCATTTTGTGCGGAAAGTTATGGTTAAAATACTCTCCCATTAAAAGTCTATGGGATTTTTTAATTTTATTAATATTGATTATTGGTTAGAATATAGAAGGTCTAACCTCACCTAACTTAACCTAACCTAACATAACCTAACCTAATATTTGAAAAATTATTTTAAATTGCAACAATAATTATCTACAAGGAAGCAAAATACAAATAAGCAATTAAAATAACATGAAATGAAATATTTCACCTCGGAAATCATTGTATTGAAAGCGAATTGCTTGGAGCAGCGCTTCGAACGGAAACAAAATAGCGTTTTGCTGGGCGCCAGTTTGATTCGACTTCTTGCGTGTGAACACCTGTAACAGGGTCAAAAAAACAATTAATTAAAATGAAAAAAAAACGCAGAAATAACTTACCAACAAAGTATTTCTTATGATTAACTGGGCAGCGACAAATAAGCGCGCTACTGATCAGTATAGATGATCGATCCGGGAGCAACGTGCTGTTCGATCTCATGGATTAAATCGTCTGCGCCGCGCATATTATCCGGACAAACAACCATCCGAAAATCATTGCTTGCTTCGCAGCACATCCCGAGCACCCAGTGGTCTTCAACTATACGGCCTTTATTGTTTTTACGCTTACCAAACTTTGACTCATCAATCTGAACAACAATGGCAGGACCACCAATCTGTCCTCTGTCACCATGTTCAGTTGAAAAGTGATCGACAACCATTTCTCTAGCGTATTTGTATCTAAAGCAAATCAATAAACACAATTAGATTAAATTAACCAAATGCTACATAAATTTACCTGGCAGCAATTGTTTCGGGAGACAACAGAGTTTCCGAGTCATCGTCTCTGCATTCAAGAGTAACGCATCTACAATCTTCGCTGTGAGCAAATCTATAAAGCAAGTTAAAAATAGAAAAAACAAAAAAATAAAATTCTATTAAGAGTAAACAATTGATCACTTACCGAATGTCATTGTGCGGTGCTAGATGAGAGTTTTCGAACCAAGTACCTTTCGTAAAACTAACTTTCTGGCATTTTGTTCGGCCGCTAGGGTAGTAAAATGCACCGAGTCCATGTTGGCAAGGGTCAAACTGCATTTCTTTGCGGTGAAAGCGGCATTGTTTACTACTTGGCAGCAGGCTTTGCGCCTATGCCCAAGAAACAAAAGCTTTTTTGCTGACCTGGAGCTTGCGACAATTCCAAAACAGGACTGGAGTAGCCATGATCTAAACAATTAAATTAATTAATTAAGAAATTAAACTAAATATAAAAGCAATTAACTAAATACTTACTCAATAGAACGCTAATTGAGAAGAACGAAAAGTGTGATCTTTCCCTTCAAAAGCTGAGAACACACTGACTTTAAAAACAGACGCCTCCGGCTTTGCTTGCTCTAGTGCAGCGCCATCTGTTGTTTAAAGTATTTTTGACGAGAAATTTGAATATGAAAAAAATAAGAAGAAAATTTCCATAGACTTATAATAGGACAGTATTTTAAGCATAACTTTTTAAGGGGTCGTTTCCGCACAAAATGTAACCTAGTCTTGCTCCGGGAAAAATTTCCTCTCGAAATATATATACAACACCTAAAAAAGTGTCTTTTTAAAACGAAGTCCGGCCCTTTTAAATTTTGTATCGCTTTTACAAATGTAATAAAAGAACTACCTCCATTCTCATGTACACTGCAGAGTCCAGCTGGCCATACAGGTGCTGCTACGTTTGGGATAGATACAAATAAAGAAAATTTTCCATCACACTAACGCCGCCAAGGTAGAGCCAATATCTTTTTAAAATAAAATAATTCTTATATAATGCTAGCACCCTAACTTTGGGCAATCTTAATTTAAAATAAAAAACAAATTTATGTAATTCAACTTCAAAAAGTTTTCCGATGTATTCCCCCCAGAAAGTTTCATAACCGAGTCCGATTCAAGGTTGCGTACAAAAGGAGATAAAACGTGCTACTTGGTACATGTGCAAAACATGTACCCATCGATCTTTGGTTTCAAAATATTCCACTCAAACAGATACTGAAAACCAATTGTACTAAATAAATAAAATTTTCAAATTGTTTTACTTTTTTGAACAATTTGTACCTGTTTTCGCATTTTATTGTTAAAATTATTCAAAAAATTGACTGTCACAAATATGGGTCGGGTGGTTCATTATTTAAATATGAGTATGTATCGTAGACTAGTGTCATGCATACGTGACATACCCTCATTAGTTTTTTACTTGCTATTAACTTGTATTTTCATATTATAAATGTCGAAACTAATGTTAAGGATCACAGATTAGCTTCGAACATTGCTTGATTTGAGGAAAGACATATTTTTTTATATGGCAGTAGGTAGGTGTTAGTTAAGATCGACAATGGAACAAAATCGACTAAGTAATTTTGCCATAATATTTATAGAATTTGATCTAAAACGTTTAGATGTTAATAATTTAATCCAACAACTTGCTATAAATATTTGGTGTACAAAAAAGTTCAGAGCTTTAGATTTCATACAACCGAAACCACAATTTAAAATTCATTAGTTTTCCCACTTTTTTACGGTTTTACAATGTTAACATTTGGTCTTTGAAAATACCATGTGGTTTGACATTTGATGCACATAACCTGCAAAATCAGTAGTGTTCACGATTGCAATAACAAACGAGCATATTCGATTTTCCATCCACTTCGCGTTTCATCTGAAAAAAATGCTGCTGAAGCCACTGAAATGATTTGTGCTGCATATGGAGAAAAGGCTGTAAGACATGCTACGTGTAAAAGGTGCTATCAAAAATTTTGCCAAGGAGGTTTCAGTTTTGAAGATGAACCGCGTGCTGGACGCCCTCAAAAGATTGAAACGGTCAAACTGCAAGCATTGATGGATATAAACTCACAAATTGAAAAGGAGCTTACACAGCAGCTTGATATTACGCAGCAAGCCATTTCCACACGTTTATATGCAATTAGGAATGGACACGAACCGAACCGGACATTTTATTTTCGAACCGAACCTCGAACCGAACCGGCAAATTTTTCGAACCGAACCGAACCTAACTCAAGGTTCGGTTCGGTTCGGTTCGAAAGGTTCAATTTTTTAAATAAAAATTTAGTTTAAAAATTTAATTTTCACTAAAAGCATGTCAATCTTAATTTCTCCCAAACGCACATTTTAAAAATCTCTAGTAGCAAGCATATAAGAATTAGAACGATTTTCTAATGTACATGGTCATCGAGTTTTAAGGCAATAGGTAAATAATGTAATAGGTATTAGTGATACATATCTAATAAATTTTGTCATCGAGCCACGTTTGTAGATCAAATATTTTGCCAAGGAGATTTCAGTCTTGAAGATGAACCGCGTGCTGGACGCCCTCAAAAGATTGAAACGGTCAAACTGCAAGCATTGTTGGATATAAACTCCACAAACTGAAAAGGAGCTTACACAGCAGCTTGATATTACGCAGCAAGCCATTTCCACACGTTTACATGCAATTAGGGATGGACACGAACCGAACCGGACATTTTATTTTCGAACCGAACCGGCAAATTTTTCAAACCGAACCGAACCTAGCTCAAGGTTCGGTTCGGTTCGGTTCGAAAGGTTTGATTTTTTAAATAAAAATTTAGTTTAAAAATTTAATTTTCACTAAAAGCATGTCAATCTTAATTTCTCCCAAACGCACATTTTAAAAATCTCTAGTAGCAAGCATATAAGAATTAGAACGATTTTCTAATGTACATGGTCATTGAGTTTTAAGGCAATAGGTAAATAATGTAATAGGTATTAGTGATACATATCTAATAAATTTTGTCATCGAGCCACGTTTGTAGATCAAATATTTTGCCAAGGAGATTTCAGTCTTGAAGATGAACCGCGTGCTGGACGCCCTCAAAAGATTGAAACGGTCAAACTGCAAGCATTGTTGGATATAAACTCCACAAACTGAAAAGGAGCTTACACAGCAGCTTGATATTACGCAGCAAGCCATTTCACACGTTTACATGCAATTAGGGATGGACACGAACCGAACCGGACATTTTATTTTCGAACCGAACCGGCAAATTTTTCAAACCGAACCGAACCTAGCTCAAGGTTCGGTTCGGTTCGGTTCGAAAGGTTTGATTTTTAAATAAAAATTTAGTTTAAAATTTAATTTTCACTAAAAGCATGTCAATCTTAATTTCTCCCAAACGCACATTTTAAAATCTCTAGTAGCAAGCATATAAGAATTAGAACGATTTTCTAATGTACATGGTCATCGAGTTTTAAGGCAATAGGTAAATAATGTAATAGGTATTAGTGATACATATCTAATAAATTTTGTCATCGAGCCACGTTTGTAGATCAAATATTTTGCCAAGGAGATTTCAGTCTTGAAGATGAACCGCGTGCTGGACGCCCTCAAAAGATTGAAACGGTCAAACTGCAAGCATTGTTGGATATAAACTCCACAAACTGAAAAGGAGCTTACAGCAGCTTGATATTACGCAGCAAGCCATTTCCACACGTTTACATGCAATTAGGGATGGACACGAACCGAACCGGACATTTTATTTTCGAACCGAACCGGCAAATTTTCAAACCGAACCGAACCTAGCTCAAGGTTCGGTTCGGTTCGGTTCGAAAGGTTTGATTTTTTAAATAAAAATTTAGTTTAAAAATTTAATTTTCACTAAAAGCATGTCAATCTTAATTTCTCCCAAACGCACATTTTAAAAATCTCTAGTAGCAAGCATATAAGAATTAGAACGATTTTCTAATGTACATGGTCATTGAGTTTTAAGGCAATAGGTAAATAATGTAATAGGTATTAGTGATACATATCTAATAAATTTTGTCATCGAGCCACGTTTGTAGATCAAAAAATTCTAGATTAGTTCGATTTGTTTAATGCTCCTTATTTCAAATTGTTGTTTGTTTATAACTAGTATTAGATATTGGAGAAACTCGAAATGATTTTGAAAATTTGGTTTTAAAAACAAGTTTATTTTATTTAATGAACAGAAGTCGTGTTGAAAACCATCTTAAACATATACAAGCCGAGGTCACGGTCTAGAGACTACAAAAGTTTTCAGAATAAACGAAACAATTTAATTTTTAATTAAGTATGTATTACTAATCCATCATTTTGAGTTTTTTACTTTTATATGAAAACCAGCTCTCTATTAATATTAAAAATTGAGATCTTGTAGCAAAAACTAATCTCCTTTTCTTTTGTACATAATCGCTCAACAAATGGTGTTACAAAACGCATGGTACAATAATATTTACGGTTTATTTATTGTGGCCATTACCAACGTCCTTAGAAGTAGCCGATACTCCAAAAGAATGACCCCAAACTTTCTCTCACGACCAAGGGTTGAAGTTTATGACTCATAGAGACATAAACTTTTCAATCAATGCCGACATAAAATAACACACTATAATGCAAATAATAAGCAGACATAATGTCCGTGCCATAAATACTGTTATATTTTATTATGAAAAACGTAAACACTGTTTGAGGTAGATTTACGATTCTTTCCGAGAACCATCTGATATTGTCTTTTAAAAGAAATAATAATAAAGATAACCTGACAAACAGCTTTTTGTTTGTACTGTATAAGAAATCAGCAACACCTTATTTATTGTCTTGATACTTTTTTTATACTAACTAAAACTAAAATAAAAGTAATCGCAAAGATCGTGTGATATCGTTCTTTCACGGTAAAATGACATTAGTAAAATTCATCAATTATTAACACATGCTAAATTTTAGAGGTGGCTTTCACTATTAACCTAATTGTAATTACGCTTTGTTAAAGAGAGTACGTATTGAAAAATCAAACCTGGACAAATAGTATTAATATGATTTATGTTACTAAAATCTAAAACATATTAATGTTGGGTTTATTTGAAAATAGCAGCTACTAAATATAAAAACTACATTAATAAACGTTTAAATTGTTGTAGTTGAACGTACTAGTTGTTTAAAATATCAAAATGTTAAACCGGTTCGGTTCGGTTCGAGGTTCGGTTCGTTTTTTTCGAACCGAACCGAACCGAACCGGAATATATTTTTTCGAACCGAACCTCGAACCGAACCGGACTAAAAAGTTTTCGAACCGAACCGAACCTAGGGCAAGTTTCGGTTCGAATCCATCACTACATGCAATGAGAAAGGTTCAGAAGGAAGACAGATGGGTTCCGCATGCACTGTCCGAAGACATCAAAAACTGACGGCTTTCAAGGTTCCGGAAAAAGGATTTTCTGCACCAAATCATTACAGGCGATGAAAAGTGGATACTTTTTATTAACTCGAAGCGTAAAAAATCATGGTTTGACCCTGGTCGACCTTCGACATCAACTCCAAAGCCCAATATCCACGGCAAGAAAGTTTTGCTCTGCATATGGTGGGATTGGAAAGGTGTATTGTATTACGAGTTGTTACAGCCGGGTGAAACAATTACGGCAGACCGCTATCAGCAACAACTGACGAATTTGAGCGATGCGTTTGAAGAAAAGAGGCCATTTACTGGCAAAGGACGTCGTAAAGTAATACTGCTTCATGATAATGCCCGGCCACATGTTGCGAAAGTGACTCAGGACCATATATTTGCGATAAGCTGAGAACTTCTCCCGCATGCAACGTATAGCCCAGACATGGCGACTTCCGATTATTACCTATTCCGGTCGCTGCAGCATCACTTGACTGATACACACTTTGTGACACTTGAAGAGGTACGAAAATGTATTGATGACTTTATCGCCTCGAAGAAGTCAGTGATCTTCTATCATCAGAGAATACGCAAGCTGCCCGAAAGATGGCAAAAGGTCATCGATGCAAACGGGGAATATTTCGTTGATTAATATCTTTTTGTTTGTTTTTAAATAAATATTGAATTTTGAAAAGAAAAAGAAAAAGCTCAGAACTTTTTTGTACACTTAATAGAAGTACGACATGTTCTACACAATTAACATGAGTTCTAATTTTGTCTATTTCTTTTTGTGTTGTTCACTGTAACGTTTAATATAATTCCGTTTACATATAGTTTTCTTGTGTAAGACTAACTTCGAATTTTAAAAAGTGTTTTAAATAAGCATAAAGAAATGTTTGTATTATTTTCTTATTAATCATGTACCATTGTGTATTATATACTGAACATTTGAAGCGTCAGGTGGAAATTTACGCAAGGGTGCCGTAAGATAAGTGTTCGGCGCGAAGCTGACTAGTGTTGTGTATAACTAACAACTTAGCAAAATAAATAAGTCCCTCTTTATTGCTTTTTTCAGTATACTTATGAGTTATCTTCAGAAAAATTAAATACTTTTGCACACGAGGGCCCAAAAATATTTTGTTTAAAGGCCAAAAGTTTCTACTGTACGGACGGATTAACTTTAATGTCAATGTCGACCCAATAGGTAGGTAGCGTTTAGGTTGTCAAAGAAGGTAGGAAAATTACTTAAGTAGGGTAAAGTAACGCTAGAATATGATGGAAAAATAATATAGTTCCTGATTAAAGCATTAATTTCGCATAAAAGATCCGCTTTGATGAAAAAGCTCTAAACCAGTACATATTTAATGCTAAATTAAATATCCCCTATCTAACGCATTATCGAAAGCGTTTTACGTCATTGCGTCGTAAATAATTGAGTAATCGCTACTCTACAAATCCCTTCTAAAAGAAAATTCTAACCCTGTATTTTTATATTAGAAAGAAATCGGAACTATTTATTTTTTATGGCTTAAATGGGTTGAAGGTAGATTGATAGCTTATAACGTATTATTATAGAGTTTTGTCCTTGACCGCGACATTGACGACCCTGCCTCGCGCATTTTCAGGGTTGTGTTGCATCGATCAGCGTTGTTGTCATGGTAACTAGTGCGTACCTGTTGCAAGAGACGTCATGACGCTTTAGTTGACGTAATATTTAGTTTAGTGTTTTACGCTACTACGAAACCGGTTCAGATTTCATTATTATCAAAATTTTACGTATCTATCATTACCTACGCAATTTACGGTAATTGTTTAGTTACAAGAGATTATTGGTAACGTCACGGAAAATAAGCTTTCACTGACATGGTACTTGACTATTCTACGATGCGATAGCAAGTTCTAACAAAAGACTCCTACACTCCAGCAACAAGTTTACAAATTTAACACGATTACTAGGGAAATTGAGCGGAAATCAGTTTGCATCATTGGTTTAGGTGTTCTATATCATAAATAAACAAATATTCAAGCGTGAAATTTCCCTTTGTTTTTGGTGACTTCGGAGAATATTTTGTATTATCATTCCTTGATGTAATACCCTGATTATCGTATTACAGCTATGTTGATATTTTCGTGCCGATATTTTTATAATCTATGTCATCTTTGCAAAGTATGGCAGCCAAACAGTATAATCCTTACTGTTAAACAAACCTCCGCATTTATTCAGAGTATTGCATAGCACCTAAGAGCTTAAGCATTGGCCCAATTAACTTGATCCTCACCGTATACAAACCTAATCTAAATTGAATAAATTTTGCGATATTGAAATTGTCATAATCAATGTCATTTTTCCAAAGTGTGGCAGCCAAACAATATAATCATTACTGCTAAACAATCCTCCGCACTTACTCAGAGTATTGTCTGGAACCCAAAAGCTCGTGTATTAACCTGATTAATTTGATCCTCGCTTTATACTAACCTAACCTAAATTGAATAAACTTTGCGATATTGAAATTCAGTTTTTCCGTGTATCGTTTGTTTTTGTTCCACGATCTCAATACGGTAATAAGCAAAAAGCTTGCAGGAGCAGGAGTCACAGAACTAATGCCTTCTCTTAGTAACCATGCCGTTACCTCAATTATTTAAACCTTACGGAATATTGGTAGTTCTAAATAAAGCCCTCGTGAGTCAAAAGTCGCTGCGTGTCACTCTATAATTTGCCTTGATACAAATGAGTTGTAGTACACGAAAATAAGATACTTTTCGCACGTGGAAGTAATTCGTAGTAAATGCGAAAATTACACGAAATAAAGCCTGCATTGTACAACGATATCAAATCGTCAAATTTGTTTAATAAGTAGTAGTGGTCCACTGTATGCTATTGGTACCTAGATGCTGAATTTGGCTTGATCTATTTTTTCACTTCGTAATCAGGATTTTTTTGGGTACCATGCCGCTCTGGGCAATATATTTTTACCGCTCTTTCCCTATGTTTAATATACATATATGCTTCTTGAATATAAAGATCAAATCTTATTAAAAACTAAAAACGATACTTTTACCAATACAGTGCCTAAAAATCTTGGAACTCAAGGCGAAAGAGAAAAATAATAATAATATATTGCAATTGTACCTATAGAAAACTATACTGCTTCTCTTGGTTTTTTGAATATACAAAATTGGGCAGCAATACTGTCTGCATCTAGTTAATTTAAAAGATCGTTTTCAATATCTAGTACAGCCAATTTATTTAAATGTAATATTTCTTTTCATTATATGAAACTAATTGACTTCGTTTTATTAATTCAAACAAATAATCATAAAGGGGTGAAAACGAGAAAATTGATCATCGTAACGTTGTGCACTCTGTGTAGATTAAAAAGGGCTAGCCGTGGCATAATAATAAATTTAGTAAAATTTGAAGTGAGAACACAGAGCGGTGGCGTTAGGTAAAAACGTTTAGTACACCGAGTACGGTGTAATCATATCAATATATACAACTGGTCATCAACCAAATTTTGAAGAAGTTACCATTTTCGAAATTGAACCAAACTATAAAAAACGATTATTTTTAGAATCATATTATATTAACAAAATTAAAAACAGTTTAAACTCAAAAACCGACATAGATAATTTAAACATTTATTCCTTACTAAACCAATATTAAAAATTTTTAATTTTTGTTTAAATCTTAAAGAATTCTTAATTCTAAAATTTATTTTATCATTATAATATTAAATATATAGTTTATTTATTTTTCAAACATCACTCAATTGAATTATAAATAAGTTTGATTAATAGTATTATAGTCCCAAAAATTATCTAGTTTACAATATTCTAAATATGTCATATATTATTTTGATTTCTAAATTTATAAATGTCAAAGAGTGTATACATTTTAAAATGTTAATTTTAAGCTTGGTATGTTTTATATTCATTGCTAGTTACTTTTGAGGTATTTTTACGCATTTACTAAAGTATGTAACTATTGTTCAAATTATTAATTTAACTGTCATGTAATATTTTAGCTTCTAACGAAGTGGACAAATTCTCCAAAATTAGTAAAGTAAATAAAGTAAAATTGATTGAAACCTTTAGTTATATAAGTAATTCAGTCAAAAATACCAAGATCTTATTCAATATTTATTAAATATCGCTTATTAAAAAGACTCTATATATATATATATATATATATATATATATATATATATATATACATATATATATATATATATATATATATTATAGTGGTTTTAAAAGATCAAAATAAATATAAACAAAGCAATTTCAGAACACCCTGTATAAAGGAACAACCAGAAATTACGTGCGGAAATTATATTAGTTAATTCATTTTTAAGTATCTGGTATTAACGAAATTTTCTAAATAATTAATGAAATTTAAGTAGATTTGCAAAGAAATTAAATGGTAGAAGCCAATGCCATTAATTTATTAATAAATTTGAATTTAATTGAACGATTATAAGTTAAAAACCCAAGAATACCAAGGTAAGACGCGTGGCTAGCGTACAAATATAGCAAGAGGGTTAAAATACGTGGAATATCCAACTCGGAGAAGTGTTATTTAAAATTTTACGATTGAACACCTGCGTATTTTTCTAAAGGTCAAGTTCTGCTTAAATTGTGTAGGTAACAAATGGTTACACAGAACGTCGGATAAACCGTCGCTAAAGGGGTTATTTTACGCACGTATAAAGTCCACGTGTGTAAACAGTAAACAAACTAGGATATCGATTTTTTAACCACTCAAGCGAGGTTAGACTGAGACGTACAAAACGTATAAGCATGCGACCACAATAGTAGAGGAGGGATTTGAAAGACGTCATTAAGTCTACGATTGGTCGATATGTTAGTTCAACTTGGCATAGACACGAGGATAGTGTAGCGCGATATTCTTAAAAATTTATAACGAGGTTTTGCAAATTTGAAATTGGGTTTGAGTGCAAAATTGTGAGAATGTGTGTTGTGTACAGTGGATTTCGGATAACTGGGGGCCTGGAGAGGTTACAGTCGAAAGGGATAAATACTCTAGAGAACTAGGACTCGCTCTCTTGTCTTTCAACTTTGTGCCTTATTATTTCGATCGTCCCAAAGGCACGTATAAAAATTAACACGAGTTGTAAGTATTAACAAATAATTTAAAGTGTATTGCTTAAGTGATAGCCTCTAAATTAATTAAAAACGCGGTTAATGTGCCGAAATTGCTTATTTTAATTTGAGGTATCACCATAATTTATTATCAACTCGTGTCGGGACATTAAATAAGACGTAGAATACTGTAAAATAAAATTTGGAATTTGGTTACACCGAGAAGGAGATGTTGGCAGATCAACTGAAATGGAAGTTGTATAGTAATTGAGAGAATCGACCTGCAAACTAGATAGAAATTTACATGGCATCATCTACAGAGCAAAGATCTTCTACAAATTCCAGGTAACGATTTAAATTTGTGATTCCTATAAACTGTAAACATTTGGAGTGGCGTATGAGAGTGTTTTTCAAGGTAGTGTGAATTGTTTACGTATTGAACAGAATATGAGTAAATAACTTTATTACGGTATTCAACTAGAAATTGAAGGTGTCAGAACGTGAAATTTTGTGAAGAGTACATGGTTTTGTTTTTTTTAGTTTTAGAGTATGCAAAGTGAAGGGCATACATTAATTGGGTTATTATGAGCTCACCATATCCCACAGTTTACGTAGAGTGTTAAAATTAATAAATAAATTATAATGAAGGAATTTTAGAGAAGGTATTATTAAAGGTCCATTTACTCCGCGTACATTTTATGTGTTTGATGAGTTTAAAATTAAATAAAGGTCATTACAAAATAAGGGTTACTGAAGTGTAACGTGAACAATAAAATAATGAATTGCATTTGTAAATAGGAATAAATAAAAGATTGTATGTTTGTTGTATTTTGTGGTTTTATTGGGCGTGTGCGTGAATGATAGGATTTATGAACGAATATAGCTATCCAAAAGGAGGTCCTAATGAGCTAGCCGGAAGCAGTTGAAGAAGGCCGTTCAACTGAGGACGAGAGAAAAATTTTTTGACTTATTTAAATTTTTGAAATTTCTATTTTCAAATTCGAAAATTTTATATTATTTTCGAAAATAATTTTTGTTGGTGAGGATTTTACCCGAGTACCACGGCAATCTTATGACGGTCCAACGTTGGGGCTCGAATGTTTTTTTGAGAGAGTATTAATTTAGATCGAGTAACACGGCAATATATATATATATATATATATATATATTGTAGTGGTTTTAAAAGGTTAAATTAACTATAAACAAAGCAATTTGAAACACCCAGTATAGAGGAAACAACTAGAATTTACGTGCTAAATTTATTTCATTTAGTTCATTTTAAAGCAACAAGTATTACAATAATTTTACTACTAATGAATAAAATTTAGTTAGGTTCGTAAAGAAAATAAATTTTAGAAGCCAATGCAATTTATTTATTAAATTAATGAAGTTTAATTAAACGGGTCATTACGTCTAATACGCATAAAAGCATGAAGAATCAATAAATCCAAGGCGAATAGCTTTCGTTGTAACAAACAAATATATCGGTTGGGTTGAAATACCTTGAAAAACCAACTCTTAGAAATGTTGTGTTAAAACGTCGGTTAATTGAACACCTGCATGTTTTATAAATGTCAGGTTCTTCTTAATTTTATAGATAACTAGCAAGTTTCAAAGTAATTGGTTAAACAAGCACGTATACAAGTCCACATGGAGTAAAAAGAACGCGGACAGTAATATCGATTGTCTACCACTCAAACAAGGTTAGAAGGAAACATATAATATGCATAATAAAGGGACAGCGTTAATATAGGCGGGATTTTTAAGACGTCAATACATATACTATTGGTCGATATAGTTAGTTCTAGAACAGACAAACACGGGAATATTGAATGTTAATTTTTCGGAAAATATTGTAACGACGCGCTAAATTTCGGAGATTTCGAAAACGGTTAAAACAAAATTTGAGAAAGTGTTATTTTAAATTAGATTTTTCACGGGAAGAGCGGCCTAGAGGTAGCATTTGGAATCATATAAATATTCGAAGAGAAGTAGCATCGTTCTCTCTATTAACTTCGATCGCTTAGTAATTTCACCGCTTCAGAATACGAGTTTGTAAGTATACATATTTTTTAATTAAATAGTACAGGGTTGGCCTCATAATTTGATACGCGAATAAGTGACGAGTCTAAAATTTAATTAGAGGTGCAACATTTATCTTGAACAAGCTTGTGAAGTGACGTGAAGTAACGAAAATTTAAATTAATATTAAACTAAAGTACGCAATTCTGAAAGAAGTGTAATTAATTTGGAGTTGGATTTGGATGTACCGTGAAGGCAGAGCAAACAGCACAACCTAAATGGAGTCATCTACAAATAGCTAGAAGCGGCCAGCAGAGCAGAGCGAAACAACTTTACCGCATCGTCAACGGAGTAGAGATCTTCAGGAAATTCCAGGTATCGCTTTAAAATTGTTGTTATAAACTATGAAACTATGAAAATTTTGTGACGTGTGAGAATGAATTTTGAAGGTATTGAGCATTATTTTGCGTATTGAAAATAATACGTATAACTAACTTTATTATGGTATTTAAATAGAAATCTAAAGGTGTATATAAAGCTTATTAACGTTCCATCAGGAATGTTAAAATTTTTATTGTTACGAGTACATGGGTTTGTTTTTTTGTTTGTTGTAAGAGTATGCGAAGTACAAAAGCATACATTATTCATAATTACCTGGATTATCATGAGCTCACCATACTCCAGAGTATACTAATTTAAAATAAATTATAAATAAAGAAAGAAAATAAGGTATTATTCAGGGCCCATTTACTGCGGGTATATTCAATGTGTTTGATATTTTAAATTAAAATCCAGGACAGTACAAAAATAGGATTTATTGAGGTTTAACTTGATCTCTGAAATGTGGATAATCTTGAATTTTATTTGTAAATAGACAAAATAAATATTGTATGATGGTTGTATTATTTTGTGGTTATTGAGAGTGTGCGTGAACGATACAGACTATAATAGTGAATCTAGGTATCCAAGAGGAGGCCCAACTGAGCTAGCCTGGGTACTGAAGAAGAATTAAGGTAATGAAGAGAGGAATCTGGGTAAGAGATTAATATTTTTATTAAATTTTTCTATTGTGTGAAAAGAAATTTTCGATTTTGTATAAATGAAAATAAATTAATTTTTGAATCTACTGAGGTTACCTAAGTTACACGGCAATATATATATATATATATATATATATATATATATATATAATCCATTTCGAATGGACCTGCACCTTGCCGAAGTTCTAAATTACTAGAACAGGTGAAATGGCTTGCGTGTTCTAATGAGCTAAAGAGCCAAACTACAGGTCCAACCAAAGTAGTAGGGTCGTTAGTGAGGAACCAGACTAAGACAGGTCCCCGAAAGAGGGCAGCGGCTCTTTCGGTACTTAGATTGGCAGAGACCATAGGGGTCGGTATAGCAGTCTAAGACACACTACCGCGATGTGGAAGGCAACGGAAACCACCACATTATCTCCCAAGTACACAGCGTACTTAAATTGTAACAAACATGATGGCATTCTCTGGGGCAAAGATTCCGGAGTTAAAATAGTCCCCATTCGGATCTCCGGGAGGACTACTTCGGAGGATGCGATCGGAAAGTTAAAATAAGAGTCGGAACATTCTGCGAGTCGGAGCGTGGAATGTTAGAAGTATGAAGCAAGTAGGTAAGCTAAAGAACCTAAAATCGAAATGAATAGGTTATCACAAGACATAGTAGGGATCAGCAAGTTCGGTGGCCAGAGGCGGGGATTTTGGAGTGGAGACTTCAGGGTAATTCATACAGGAGCAGTGGACGGAAATTTGGGTGTGGGGATAGTTATGCGGAAAAGATAGGATACTGTGTAGAAAATTACTTACAAAAGAACGAAAGAGTACTCATGGTTAGATTAGAATCTAAACCGGTAAACACAGTAATAATACAAGTATACATGCCCACCTCTAGCTACAGTGACGAAGAGGTAGAAGCCATCTACAAAGATATCGAAGACATATTAAGATACGTAAAGGACATGAAAATTTAATAATTACGGGGATTTTAATGCTGTGGTAGGTGAGGGTAGTGAAGGAGCGGTAGTAGGTTTATTTGGTTTAGGCACGAGAAACGACAGGAAATAGGCTGGTAGAATTTTGCGACAAGAACAATTTAATCATCACAAACACATTATTTCAACATCATGCTAGAAGACGATATACGTGGACGATGCCAGGAGATATAGGACGATATCAAATAGATTACATTCTTGTTAGACAACGGTTTAGGAATCAAGTAAAAGACTGTAGAAGCTACCCAGAAGCAGATATAGATACTGACCACAACATCGTAATTATGAAGGCCGCACTTAAATTTAAAAATCTGAAAAAAGGAACGGAAAAAGGCACTTGGACCTAGAGAAACTAAAAGACAAAGATATTCAAGTAAGATTCGAAAAAAAGTAAAATGAATTGCTGAATAATATCGGGAAAATATCGGAAACTAAGGAAGTAGAAACAGAATGGAATAACATTAAATCCAGCCTAGACATGGCGGCCAGAGATATTTTGGGGTATACACAAAAAAAAAAGAAACCATGGATAGCAAAGGATATCTTGAATTTAATAGAAGAAAGGCGAAAATACAAAAATAAATCAGACGAAACAGGAAAACAGAGATACAAAGCCATAAAATGGGAAATTATTCGAAAATGCAGGAAAGCTAAAGAACAATGGATTGATGAAAAGTGCAAAGAAGTACAAACTAAGATGAGAATAGGAAAGACAGACGAAGCATACAAATTAATTAGAATGAATTTTAGGGATATAAAACCGTATAGCAAAAATATAAAGGACGCACAAGGACCCGTCATTATAGAAAACGTAGAGAAAGTGAGTAGATGGCAAGAATATATAGGGAATTTATATGCAGGAGAGGAACTAACTGCATTAGAACAGGAATCAGACATTGAAAATGATGACTTGGGATATCCTATACTTCGAGACGAGTTTGAAATAGCATTAAAGAGTCTGAAAAATGGTAACCAACTTGTAAGCTATATGTATGAGACAGGCGAGATACCCAAAGATTTCAAACGTAGCATCATAGTAACTATACCAAAAAAAAAAAAAAGAAAGGCGCGGATAGATGTGAAAATTTTCGAACAATAAGTTTGACAGCATACGTGTCAAAAATATTAACTAGAATTGTGCAAAGACGAATGGAAAAACGAGCTGAAGAAATACTAGGAGAAGACCAATTTGGGTTTAGGCGAAACAGGGGAACACGGGAGGCTATTTTAGCTCTCAGAGTGGTAATGGAGAAAACAATAGAAAAAGGGGAAAGCATGTATATAGGGTTTGTAGATCTGGAAAAAGCATTTGACAATGTAAATTGGAAAAAAATGTTTGAAATACTCAAAAAGATTGGAATGAGTTATAGTGATAGACGAATAGTACATAGCTTATACAAAGAGCAAACAGCAGTAATAGAATTAGAGCAGGAACGTAGAGAAGTAAACATTAGGAAAGGGGTGAGACTGGGATGTGCCCTATCCCCATTGATTTTTAACTTGTACATAGAAGAGGCAATGAATACTGTCAAATGCAGGAAGACATTTGGAATTACTATGCAGGGACAAAAAATTGATATGCTTAGATTTGCAGATGATATAGCGATATTAGCGTCTAGCAAGGAAGAGTTAGAAGCTGCTTTTAATGAAATGGAGACGGTTCTAACAGAGAGATACGGTATGAAAATTAACAAAACTAGAACTAAAGTTCTAGTTTGCAAAGGTGGGGAAAATAAACCAAAAACAAGAATACAAGTATTTAACACGAACTTACAAGAGGTTAAGGATTTCTGCTACCTAGGAAGCCAAATAACGCAAGATGCAAAAAGCACAAAAGATATAAAACAAAAATTAGCACAAGGTCGTGCTACATTTAACAAGAAAAAGCAACTACTGTGCTCAAAGACCACAAACATAGAAACAAGGAAAAGATTGCTTAAAACATATGTGTGGAGCACAGCACTGTACGGCTGTGAAGCCTGGACAGTAGGAGAAGCGGACAAGAAAAAGGTAGAAGCCTTTGAAATGTGGTGTTACAGGCGTATGATGAAGATATCATGGACAGACAAAGTTAAGAACGAAGAGGTACTAAAAATGGTAGGGGAAGAAAGAAATATGTGGAAAACGGTAAAAAATAGGAGAGATAGGATGATAGGCCACATACTACGGCATGAGGGAATAGTGCGGAATATTTTAGAAGCAGAGATAGGAAAAAAGAGAAGAAGAGGCGGACCTAGATTAGACTACTGCACACAGATAGTAAAAGATGTAGGCTGTAGAGGTTTCAGGGAGATGTGTAGGCTAGCCCAGAATAGAAATCAATAGAGGTACGCATCCAACCAATCCCAAGATGGATAAACTAATGACGAAAAGATAACTGTGCTTAAACATGATGATTATTATAAGTAACTACAAGAATTGCTTGGGCAATATTCTCGAATAATGTTAAGTGTGTGAAAGGATTTATTGGAAAACCATTATTTCGGCAAATGTCTATGTGTTGGGGGATCTTGGTAGCCACAGGTTGCTTAACCTCCTTCACTGAATCTCGGTAAAATAGGGTGTAAAATTAGAAAACAATAGAAAGGGAACGAGCTGAATACACATACTCCCTGAAAAGAAGAAAAAGAAGAAAACCACCAAAAATGCAAAATCAAAGTAGCTGCTTATATAACCCTACATAAAAATAACTGAGTTGCAAACGAATCCGTGACTTTCAGTAAACAATGGATTCCATTACTAAAAGAAATAACAAAGAAATAACAAATGAAAATCAAATGCCCACAATATGCTAGGTAGCATTGCAAGTTTTTCCTGGGTTTTCCTTGCAATATTAACATGAAATACAGCCTACATACATGATTTCTATTCATACATAAAATAACTAATTACATAAAAATAAGCATATTAACAATCCTTGTAAAACAGCATTGGTATCTGACAAGTATAAATCTACAATAAGGTTACCTCAAAACCATATTAAATCTCCGTTGAACAGTATTGGTATCTGACAAGTGTAAACCCGCCATAGGGTCGCCTTAGATCCATATACAATCTTCATAGAACAACATTGGTATCTGACAAGTGTAAACCCGCCATAGAGTCGCCTCAGAACCATGTTAAAATCTACCAAAGAGGTAACTTAAATCATAATGAATTTTCCCCCTCAAAATAAATATAAAAAAACGACTACTTAAGCCTTTCAATAATGCAATCGCACACTTCTTTAATAACCATCCTCTCAATTGTATAAATAGAAACATGTTAAAAAATGTTTTCCAATTCCAAGTTATTGAATTTATATAAAATTCACCAATAAAAATTAATCAGCTGATTTCACGTTAAGCGTATTGGCTACCAAAGAAAGTCGATCACAGGTCGCAACACAAATTGAAGGCAATCATTCTGTTAAACTTTAAAATTTTTTGCTTAGTATACTCAAACCAAATATTTCTAACATCAATAAATCAAAGTCACTTTCAATTTATGTCATAAATGTCAAACTTGAAGTTTTTATTATTATTTTGACAACGATCCTGGGTCATGGATCGAAACGTAAAAAAAGTTGATTTTAAAAACTATGAGTGGTTTAAATCCCAAAGAAGATTAACCTGAATACACATGCTGTGTGAGAATTTCAGGGAACTATGTAGGCTAGCTCAGAATATAAATTAGTGCAGGTACGTGTCCAACCAGTTTTGAGACGGAAAACCTAATGGCTGCGAAATACCTGCAACTAATGTTGACTGTGCGAAAAGATAAATTGGAAAATATATTAAATCGCCAAATGTTTAAGTGTTGGGAGAACTTGGCAGCCACAGACTGCTTACCTCCCTTCACAAGCATTGAAGGTCGGAGAAATAGGGCATATAACTGTAAAACAATAGAAAGTGATCGAACTGCATCTAACAAGAAAAAACATCGCCTATGAGGAAAGACAACAAACAGAATAAGAAGAAAATTAATTATAAATATTACATCTTTGCTACTCCTGTCCTGATGAGCCCCAATTAGGGCGAAACGCGTCGACAGGATGCCCTTGTGGCTAATATTGAGTCACTTGCCAATAAATTTCATTCTTTAATATTATTTTAAGACTCATTAAATTTACATATTCTTTATAATTATAATCTTTTGGCTATGGAAAAAGGCAGTTGAACCGGATCCTCTCCGTGCCGACTGTTGATAAAACCTGCAAAGTCAGGTGACACAGCATGAAGGCACAAATTGTGGGGTAGGTGATGCTGTACTTCCCATAATGTGTTCGTGTTAAATATTACATCTTTGCTACTCCTGTCCTGATGAGCCCCAATTAGGACGAAACGCGTCGACAGGATGCCCTTGTGGCTAATATTGAGTCACTTGCCAATAAATTTCATTCTTTAATATTATTTTAAGACTCATTAAATTTACATATTCTTTATAATTATAATCTTTTGGCTATGGAAAAAGGCAGTTGAACCGGATCCCCTCCGTGCCGACTGTTGATAAAACCTGCAAAGTCAGGTGACACAGCACGAAGGCACAAATTGTGGGCTAGGTGATGCTGTACTTCCCATAATGTGTTCGTGTTAAATATTACATCTTTGCTACTCCTGTCCTGATGAGCCCCAATTAGGGCGAAACGCGTCGACAGGATGCCCTTGTGGCTAATATTGAGTCACTTGCCAATAAATTTCATTCTTTAATATTATTTTAAGACTCATTAAATTTACATATTCTTTATAATTATAATCTTTTGGCTATGGAAAAAGGCAGTTGAACCGGATCCCCTCCGTGCCGACTGTTGATAAAACCTGCAAAGTCAGGTGACACAGCACGAAGGCACAAATTGTGGGCTAGGTGTTGCTGTACTTCCCATAATGTGTTCGTGTTAAATATTACATCTTTGCTACTCCTGTCCTGATGAGCCCCAATTAGGGCGAAACGCGTCGACAGGATGCCCTTGTGGCTAATATTGAGTCACTTGCCAATAAATTTCATTCTTTAATATTATTTTAAGACTCATTAAATTTACATATTCTTTATATATATATATATATATATATATATATATATATATATATATATTGATATGATAACACCGTACGCCAATGTGATAAACGTCCAGCTGAACGCCACCGCTCTGCGTTTTCTTTAATCTTCTAATTTTCTTATACCACGGCTAGCCCAGTTTAATTTACACAAATGTGCACAACGTTACGATGATCAATTTTCATTCATCCTTTTATGGTTACCTGTTTCAATTAATAAAATGAAGTCAATCAACATTCATATAATAAAAGGAAATAATATTTACACTTCACAATTTTTGTAATCCTTCAATCGATTAATATTATATGGATCATTTATCCCAAAATTTATATCCTTTTAGTTTAATATAAAGTCACTAAAAAACGACACCTTTTACAAAAAAATCTGGAACATTCAAGACCTTTTTATGATTATTACGTAAGTTTCAACGTATTCAATATTCTTGTTGACTCGTTACAAGCTTTAGAGAAATTTATATATTCAGTGTTAAAATTTAAATTTGAAAAGATTCCTTAAAACTAGGTAGCTCTGACCTGTAATATTTTGATGAGTTGTTGCGTGTTGTAGATCAACACCCCTTTATTATCTTCAATCAAAAACCAATGCTCTGTTTTGTACTCCTTAACGTATGTTTGAACCAATCATTCAGTACGGTTACCCTTTGTTTCTAAAATTCACCTCGTGCTTTATTCTATATTTCTCTGGATACGTCTTAGACCTCTTCACTTAAATACTACTTGGAATTCGTAGGTTTCTTAGTATTATGAATTTAGAATTATTCTACTTATCGTCGTGAATTAGAATTAGACAAGTTGATTAGAATTGGACTAGAATTGTATTAGAAGTGAACTGGAAGTGAACCAGAAGTGGACTAGAAGCCCTATATCATTATAAATATTTAATTTAAATTAATTAACCAATTTCTACTCACATTTTCTGCAAAAACGGCAAAAGCTCTTCATATAATCTTAACGCAATTCTTACACAGCACTATGTTCACTATAACATAAAATTTATTTGCTTTGACGCATAAATATTTGATTAATAGTATTGTGGATTCGACGTGCTTCAAATTGAGACTGACTGTTTCTTATTACCTCTGGGCGTTATATAGCTTTTGCCCTCTACATTTGGATTGGTTTTCCAAGCAGCCTTGCAACCAACCATATTTGTTCTGGACATTCCTAGTATATTTTCAATCTGATTTCTGATGAAACTATTTTGGAGTTCCGTATCATGCTATTATTTACTATTGTTCTACGATCTTTGATCGCCTTGTTGTTGTTATCGTTGCTGGACTTTTAGCTTATGTCTGTTGTTTTGTGTAGATAAAGCTTTTAGAGAATTGTACAAAATACATGATGTAACACGAGTGCTGTTTTCGTTTATGTATTTAATTAAACTCATCTTTAAAAATGCGTTTTCTTATCAAAGCGCTTATTGTTCCTTCTTTATTACAAGCGCAATTGAATGAAGATTTACTAGGTTTTATCTTGTCTTCTGCGTATCTGCTTTATAAACTTATTGAACACTTCTCAACGCAGTTTAATTACATGTAGGATTATTTCTCTACTGAATACGCGTTCTATTATTGGAAGATATGCTTACTGGTATTGATTAAAGTTAATTACGGTCCATATACAGGGTGTTAAATGCTGGCTATTTACATAATGTGCAAATTATTTATTTTTCTGCTAAATAAATGCAGTTTTCTAATTCTCATTGCTATTTACAGTTACTACGCGACCCTTACCACTCAATACACCCCTAAACAACCTCTTATCACAGCATTATATATATGATACTGGTACAAAATGGGTTAATAGGGGTGTTAGGATATTCCTTCTTTATCCTCATTTTCATGCTTATCGTCTATTTTAATTTCATCTCCTAGTGAACGTTTCATAATATCTCGGACAGCTATATTAAGGATATGGGCAAACCACAAAAGTGATGATTTTCTTTATCAAAAGTGAGTGTTAGTTTTGAAAGTGCGACCATAAAAGTTGTGTTTACGGATACATTGCCAACCGTTATGTCCTGGATTTTATCCTAAAACTCCAAAGTGTGTTAAAGTTTTAAAAAATACATTAACAATGGCTTTCCTAGTATGTAAATCGTTTGAAGACACAAAATCTAATACTACGTGTTGTAGTAGCCAATTGTAGTCAATAAATTGGCAGTTATAACGTAGTTTAGATTTTGAAACAATAGATATTCAGTAACCTTATCTTTCAATGAGTTTCTTCGAGGATATGTATGTTGGATTTAAGCAAAAAAATTTTGTGTTGCCTCATCATCGAAAAAAATGAAAGGGCAAATATTTCCTTTGCAATCAATCCACTAAAATGTTATAAAAGTTTTCCGTATCTTCCTTGTGCTAAAAAGAGATACATAATTAATAAAAACCTTAATGTAAAGCCTGCATTTTATAGTAAGATATATATACGGTATGGAGAAGAAGTCTAAATTCAATACTCTTTATAATCCGGTAAATGTCCCAACTTTCGTTTCTTTTGAAATTTATAATATTCGCAAACCACCAAAAGGAGAAGGTTTTTTTATATACATTTGCTATAAATTAAAAAATTTGCTATTACTATTTTGAATTAAAACAAAACTGCCCACCTTTGCGCATTTTCTTTTACAAACAGTTATTCATATTTATTTATATCTTAGCGAAATATTGTGTTGGGCTTCTATTCTAAAATATCTACGAAATATTTCATATACTTGAAGTTATTATACTAGCACTCATTTTAAAGATTTCTACTAATATAATTACTAGATTTTGGAATGAAATCCTAATTGAGGTTTGAAAAGGAGTGGAATTAGTACCTATTTATAATTTTAGCTTATAGAAATCAATGGAGGTACGCATCCAACCAGTCCCAAGATGGATAAATTAATGACGAAGAAAGTAACTGCACTTAAACATGATATTTATTATAAGCAACTACAAGCATTGGATGGGAAATATTCTCAAATAATGGTAATTGCGTGAAAGCATTTACTGGAAAACTATTATTTCGGCAAATGTTTAAGTGTTGGGGGATCTTGACAGCCACAGGTTGCTTAACCCCCTTCAATAAATCTCAGTGAGATAGGGCATAATATTAGAAAACAATAGAAGAAACACGATATTTATTATAAGCAACTACAAGCATTGGATGGAAAATATTCTCGAATAATGGTAATTGCGTGAAAGCATTTACTGGAAAACTATTATTTCGGCAAATGTCTAAGTGTTTGGGGATCTTGGCAGCCACAGGTTGCTTAACCCCCTTCAATAAATCTCAGTGAAATAGGGCATAATATTAGAAAACAATAGAAGAAACACGATATTTATTATAAGCAACTACAAGCATTGGATGAAAAATATTCTCGAATAATGGTAATTGCGTGAAAGCATTTACTGGAAAACTATTATTTCGGCAAATGTCTAAGTGTAGGGGATCTTGGCAGCCACAGGTTGCTTAACCCCCTTCAATAAATCTCAGTGAAATATGGCATAATATCAGAAAACAATAGAAGAAACACGATATTTATTATAAGCAACTACAAGCATTGGATGGGCAATATTCTCGAATAATGGTAATTGCGTGAAAGCATTTACTGGAAAACTATTATTTCGGCAAATGTCTAAGTGTTGGGGGATCTTGGTAGCCACAGGTTGCTTAACCCCCTTCAATAAATCTCAGTGAAATAGGGCATAATATTAGAAAACGATAGAAGAAACATGACATTTATTATAAGCAACTACAAGCATTGGATGGGCAATATTCTCGAATAATGGTAATTCCGTGAAAGCATTTACTGGAAAACTATTATTTCGGCAAATGTCTAAGTGTTGGGGGATCTTGGCAGCCACAAGTTGCTTAACCCCCTTCAATAAATCTCAGTGAAATAGGGCATAATATTAGAAAACAATAGAAGAAACACGATATTTATTATAAGCAACTACAAGCATTGGATGGGCAATATTCTCGAATAATGTTAATTGCGGGAAAGCAATTACTGGAAAACTATTATTTCGGCAAATGTTTAAGTGTTGGGGGATCTTGGCAGCCACAGGTTTCTTAACCCCCTTCAATAAATCTCAGGGAAATAAGGCATGATATTAGAAAACAATATAAGGGGAACCGAGCTGTATTGCTGAGTGAGAATTTCAGGGAACTATGTAGGTTAGTTTAGAAAATAAATAAGTGCAGGTACATGTCCAACCAGTTTTGAGACGGGAAACCAAATGACGAAAAAATAAGCGCAGATAAATCTGATGATTATTATAAACAACTAGTTGTTTGTTTTGAAAAATCTGCAACTAATGTTGACTATGCGAAAAGATATATTGGAAAAAATATTAAATCAGTAAACGTTCAAGTGCTGGAGGAACTTGGCAGCCACAGGCTGCTTACCCCCTCCGCAACCACTGAATGTCGAAGAAATAGGGTATATAATTGTAAAACAATAAAAGAGGACCGAACTGCATGTAACAAGAAAGAACGGCGCCTATGCTGAAAGACAACAAACATAAAACAAAAAGTTGTTGAAAGCGTGTGTGTGGAGCACAGGACAGACAATATGCCTACGAAATACGAGTAGTCTGAAAAGCAGACAGAAGAACAGTAGCAGCCTTGAAATGCCGTGCTTCAGATGTATGTGGATGGACAGACAAAGGTAATAACAAATAGGTTATAGAAACAGTAAGGGAACAAGGATATATTTGGGAAAAAAATATGAGAAATAGAAGGGAAGAATACGTTCTAAGGCATTTTTGGGGAATAGTGTGGGGTATATAAGCAGAGATAGGAAAAAGAGGTGGATGTAGATCTAGATCAGATAGTGATAGATACAGACTGTGCAAATTTCGGGGAAATCTGTAGGTTAGTTCAGAATAGGAAACAATGATGGTACGCGTCTAACCAGTTTCAGGACTGAAGACCCAATGATTGAGCTTATAGGTGCAAAGTGTTAATATGGGTATTTAGCGTACACTATACTAGCCTCTGCAACTGTGAGAATTCAAGTGAGGTCCGTTTTGAATAATTTGATCAACGACTGCTGCTTTATAGAAAATGTTGGATCGTTGCTGCTTTTTGGAAACGATTTTGCATTATTCAGTTTGTGACACGAAAGTAAGTGCTTTTATGGTCACTTGTGTTTGAGCTTTTCGTTTTAATTTTGCTTGTTTTATTCTTGTTTAACATATTTTGCATACATCGAATTTAAGTTGCTGTTTATCATCGTTCACAAAACTAAAACGTACACCAAAACTTCGCTTTTTATATCTATAGGCGTAATTAAAGAACCCGCGCATACATTGTCAGATGTTGTCAGTCGTTCAATATCAAAAATAGAATCCACTTGTTTACTTTTGGGTACTTATACTTTGTCACGTCTAGAAATTTTTGGATTACAAATCGGTGTATTTGCATCACTTTTACTACTTCCGCTAAGAAGATAACTGTCACTGGAAGATACATCTTCTTTAAAACTTTCAGCACCAATCTCTTTCGAACTATTATCTGCTTTAGCCTGGAACTCATTTCTACTTTTATCATGTTGATGAAAATACAAGAAATTGTTCTCTGCCAAATGACTATCGGTTTGTAACTGTAATATATACTTCTGACAAAATTATATCGGGGTAACTAATTGGGGTAATAGACATGCTTTAATTCGAATACCACTGGCGGCATCTGTTTCGCAACCGCAAAATTACAAAACAAAGTGCACCACGCGAATAAAAAAATCATAGGTTACTAGTTTCAGTCTAGTACAAGTAATTTATAGAACTAAACATTCTTTAAAACGGAAGACGTGCTTTCAAATAAAAGCAATGTTTTAGGAATTTCAGCATCAGCAAGAATGGATATTGTTGCGTGTGAAATTGCGCAAATGATCTTTAGAAATATACGTTACCAAGGAGACATAAAAGAAAAATGCACCAGCTAGCTTCTAGCGCAGTAGGGTGTGTTCTATGAAACTAAAGCAATTCTTTTATGAGTGTACAACTCTAACACGTGCACCTACCTGGAAGGGTCTATGAACTTAAGTTCAATAATAAAATGCAGGGCACCTACCCACATAGAATTTATCGTATATCACTAGATGGTGGGTGATCTCTGAGACGATGCTAAAAAAGTTATTAAATTCCTGTAAACCGGGTTGGCATAGTCTCGTGTACATTTATATTTTTCAGCTACTACTAAAATATACACACAAAAAAAACTCCAACCTACTTACTTAACTTATATTGAAACATGAATATCATCGTAATGAAGCAAATTGATTAAATTAACCATTTCTATTTGGTCAAATCTATGTGCAAAAGAATACATTTATTAAGTATGAGTATCCAATCAAGTTAAATATGTATCCACCAGTTTCTGTAATTAAAATTGTCGTGCTTTTACTAGTAATAAATCGCTTTCATTCAAGCGTGCACTAAAGCAAAAGTCAGTTTAGTAAAAAATGGTTGTTTACATTTAAATATTGAAAAACAGGTTAAAATATGCAGTAGGTGAAAAAATATTCAACAACTTTCAGCTTTTTTCTTCAATGCTCGAGTAACCTTGCGCAGGATAATAATGTGGTGAGATTAAAGTAATTCTTTCAATCCATTTGATGTTAATCCAAGCATCCACTACTAGATGATTTTCACTAACTAGCAGTAATTTATTGAATTTCGCGGTCAAGTTCGTTTTTTTAATAACAGACTCGAATTCAGAAAATTACCGTACTTTAAATTACCCAAACGTGTCATCCCTCGGCGCTGACTGGTGGTTGATTGAATTATAACTGCTTGAAAAGCATGATTTATCAACTATGTTTGACAAATCCCTGTTATGATTTGACGGTATATGCAAGTTAAAATGTATCCAGGTGTTTACGCGATTGACATGGTTCTTGCGACTGATTACATGTTGAGGTCGAGAGCGTTCTCAATGCATAATGAAATATGTATTGATATTTTCACGCTGTCTATTCTCTACCATATCTGCGCCATCGGGATTAGTCTCTATGATTTAATTTTATGACGTTATATGGATTGTCTATTTAAATAATTTACAAGAATTTCAGTGTTTTTGCAAGGTTATTGGATGTACGTTCGTAGGGTGATTAGTCATGGACGATGTGTTGGTGTTTTTGTAACTTGGTATGTCTATACAGTCTCGGTTTTAATTACTGGTTATAAAAGAAGGTACTAAGTACTTTACTATTTATTGCGGTATTTTACTTTAATAATATAATTGAATAGTCCCATTATAAACTGTATACTACACAACGTCTACAGAATTGTTCATGTATCTTCTTATTAAGGTTCCTAAACTAGCTAAAATATATAAATGCGTAATTAATGCGCAAGCGCTACAATACTCTTAAAACTATTTATAATTAAAATAAGGAACAGACAAGTTTTAGAACGCCAAAAAGGGGTCGAATGCTGCGTTACATTTATTTTATTATACCTTTATTGTTTATGTTCTTTTGAACGGAAGAAAGGGAACAATATAAATATTTGTGTATGCATTGACAACGACAACAGCTAATAATAAAAATGTTCACAATATTTCTATTTGCCATAGTAACAATCAGCAATTGACTGGCACCAACTGATCAAAAATAGAAATTAGGGCGGGCTGCGATTATGCTAAAATTTTTAATTTGCATAACACAATCAAGATACCCTGTAAATCTGAGTTTGGCGCAATATCAACTTTGAAAATTGTGGTAGGTAATGTTCTTATTTTCTTTTTATTTGATCAATCGGTATACTTTATAAAGATTAAAATATGTCTCGCACAAGGTACAATTTTTTTAAAATAATTTAGCTTAGGTATAAAGTAAGCCATATGGTGTTACTGTGTTACTGTGTTACAATGGAAACCTTAATATATAACATATGTCTTGATATTTTGAGAATGTTAATATCTTTTTCTTAAACAATTACATTTGACATTATTAGAACAGATCAGACTTTTAAGGCTAACATACAAGAAAGAACCTATTACCAATTTAATACCATATGCCCTAATTGCTTATAACAAAACAATTCATTTTTCAACTAACTTTAAACCCTTTGAATTAACATTAGGACACTCAGACTCTTGCAACTTTCAAGACATACCACTATAATAAAGAAGTATACCAACAGTATGCCAAAGATCACAAAGAAAAATTAAAAATCACTTATAATAACGTCAAAAATAAACTAGACAGCGACAAGGAACGTATTACATAAACCCGCAATGAAAAAGCCAATATAAACACAGACGTAGTAGAGCAAATGGTTTATGAACGAAATTTTAAAAGTTAAGACACAAAATTGCCCCCTACAAATTTAGGTCCGTTTAAAATCAAAAATATTTCAAATAAAAATGTAGCAGTAGTAAACAATGGAAAAACCTGAAGATATATCTATTTAAGAAACTTAATACACCTGTAATTTCAGATGGACAACCATCACCCTTGCCGTCAACCTCCACTCAGGTAGGGCAGACAACGAAATAGTAGCAGAAGATGTAAAAAACAACTTCGGTATACTACCAGTAAAATTGGAAAGTATGCAGAACCCAGAAGACTACTCGACCTTCGCACAAAAATTTGATTTAACTGAATTAAAACAAGAATTTTGTATAATTAGAGACAATTATGACAGACTGAAAGAATTAATGATCATAGCCAAATTTGGAAACGACTATGCGACAGAAATGCTTAACTACAAAAGTATAATGGAAAATATCCTAAAGAACACGGATGACAAATTCAATCGATTAATACCGACAGACCAAACTAACAGACCGAAAAGAGGACTATTAATGGATTAGGTAATATTATAAAAATGACCACCGTTAATTTAGCTAACCAAGATGACGAATGATACGATAATGCAACACAAAAATTGATAGATAACCAGAATGACATAAAAACTGTTCTTAAAAAAACAAATTCCTTTAACTCAACTATAGTAAAATTTAATGATGCTCTCCGAAAATTAGTAAAGAACCACGATAGTATAACAAATAGAATATTAACCCTTGAAAGTAGCATGCAAACCACAATATTAGGATTGCGAAATTTAATAAGTTTTAACACAATATTTAACCACTGTAATTCAACAGATTTTAACTACCTGAGAAAATGCTGTAACATTTGCTAAATTAAATACATTACTGGCTAGTATTATCGGGCCGCTTGATTTATTGAACGAACTATTAAAAATCAAATCATGTATAACACATAGCAAATTGCGTTTTGAAGTAACAGAATCTAACATGTATTAATTTGAAAAAATAGCAATAGTAAAAGGTTATGTAAATGAAATTATATTTCTATTAAAAATTCCAATTGTAGAAATTAATCATCATAATTATTATCATTTATTTGCTTTCTTCATGAAAGTTAATAGTCAATATCAAGTTATTATCACTAAAAGCAGGTTCCTTTCCCTAAATGAACCTAGATGCGGATTCAGAAATGAAAAATGCAAAGAAGTGGCGCCAGATCAATACTTATGTCAATCAATAACGAGAACAACTATTTAAACAGATAACCCGTGTGAAGTGTAATTATTACGATTCTCTAATCGTTATGAAAATTTTGTGCCAAAATCAGTACAAACTACTGAAATAAAAATTCAAAAGGTACGGACAATAAGCGGATTACTGTATTTCCGCAAGAAGTGATGGCAACCGCCAAGTGCAACAAAGATAAAAAACAGTTTAGCCCTAATTGGAAGGAAAATGATCACTATAACAGAAGATTGTTACTTAAAATTCAAAAATGAAATTATTCGAGTATATCAAAACCCAGAAAAAAATAGGAGAAATAGAAGGGCAGGATTCACTCTAAGGCATTTTTGGGGAATAGTACGGGATATATATTCCAAGCAGAGATAGGGGAAAAAAGGGTAGAGATAGACCTAGATCAGACTATTGCATGCAGATAATGAAAAATGCAGTCTGTGTAAATTTCAGGGAAATGAGTAGGTTAGCTCAGAATAGGAAACAATGAGTGTACGTGTGTAACTAGTTTCAGGACTGAAGACCTAATGATGATGATCGAGACCCAGTAATGACGAAGAAATTTGCAAACCTATCCGGTCTACAAATCAAGATTTCTCAAGCCGAAGACCACAAAATTATCAAGAAACCAATGTAACTGGAACATCTGGAGCTCGACGATCTTAACCATGCAGTAAAATTATTCGATAACTACAAATAACATTTGAACGACCTAAAAGTGCCAAAGTTAGACTATGATAATATTAGTGTCTGGACAATTTTATTGATTATTTTATTATTGTTATGAGCTGTATACGTATTACAGAAAATGTACATTAGATATAAGATTAAGGAAACAGAAGAGAAAGCTAAGAAACCACTAATGATTTTTTAGAATATAAGCGTTCAAGTTTAATTTAAATGAAAAAAAAGAATTTTTGTAACTAACGATATAAAATAATTTTGATAGGTGTGTTTTTGGAAATAAACTTTTTAATAAGAAACTCCCTAGGACTCCAAAATCTATCTCGCGTTCTAATGAAGATAAGCTGTTTTTTATTAATAGTACGTAATGTGAAAATATTTAATTTGTTTAGTATAATATGTTTTGACAATTGTCATTCTATAACATGTTTAACATGCGTTGTTTTCAAGTTAAATTTAACAGAATTAAAACATCAATACAATCTTTGTGTATTTAAGGATTTATAATTTCCTTGCAAATGTTGATTACTTTCATCATCATCATTAGGTCTTCAGTACTGAAACTGACTAGACGCGTACCCTCATTGTTTCCTATTTTGAACTAACCTACACATTTCCCCGAAATTTTCTACAACTACCTCCTTTTTCCTATCTCTGCTTGTAATATATCTCATATTCTGCCTTTCTATTTCTCCTATTTTTTCCACATATATATTTATTCCGTTACTATTTCTGTAACCTATTTGTTATTAACTTTGTCTGTTCATGCTATCATCCTCATACATCTGAAGCACAACATTTCAAAAGGCTGCTACCGTTTTTCTGTTTGCTTTTCCTACTGACCGTATTTCATAGGCATACTGTGCTGTGCTCCACACATGTGCTTTCAACAATTTTTTTCTTGTTTCTATGTTTGTTGTTTCTTATCATAGGCGCTGTTCTTTCTTATTAGATGCAATTCGGTCCCCTTCTATGGTTTTACAATTATATACCCTATTTCTCCGACATTCAGTGGTTGTGAAGAGGGGGGGAGTAAGCAGCCTGTGGCTGCCAAGTTCCGTCAGCACATTTGCCGATTTAATATTTTTTCCAATATTTCTTTTCGCACAGTCAACATTAGTTGCAGATATTTCACAACCGACACCTGTAGTTGTTTATAATAATCATCAGATTTTCTGCGCTTATTTTTCCATCATTAGATTTTCCGTCTCAAAATTGGTTGAACACGTACCTCCACTTATTTATATTCTGAGCTAGCCTACACAGTTCCCTGAAATTCCCACACAGCCTATAAACAGCTCGGTTCCCCTTCTATTGTTTTCTAATTATATGCCCTATTTCACCGAGATCCAGTGGTATGTGAAGGGGGGTGGCCCCGTGACGTAGTTGGTATGTGTGTGACTACTATGCCCAACGTCCCGGATTCAAATCTCGACACAGTCCGCTTGAAAAATGTTAGGCGAGCATTTTTCACAAAAATACACCCTCGTTCGGATGAGAGGCAGAATGGAGGTCCCGTGTGTGAGTGTTGTCACGCACGTTAAGGATCCCTACCTTGCTTGGAACAGCAAGGGTTCGGCAAAATTCAAAGTTTTCCAGATAAAAAAGCTCGCTTTTTGGCCAACGTAGTACCTTCGGGTGGAGATTGGAAAATCAAATGTAAGGTATGTGAAAGGGGTTAAGCAGCCTGTAGCTGCCAAGATCCCCCAACACTTAGACATTTGCCGAATTTATAGATTTCCAGTAAATCCTTTCACACAATTAACATTATTCGAGAATATTGCCCAACCAATACTTGTAGTTGCTAATAATCATCATCATGTTTAAGTATAGTTATTTTTTTCGTCATTAATTTATCCATTTTGGGTCTAGTTGAATGAGTATCTCCATTAATTTCTATTCTGAGCTAGCCTACACATTTCCCTGAAATTCCTACAGCCTACGTTTTTCAGTATCTGTGTGCAGTAGTCTAACCTAAGTCTAACTCTATTTCTCTTTTGTCTTATCTTTGCTTCTAATATATTCCGAACTATTCCCTCACGCTGTAGTATATGACCTACCGTCCTATCTCTCCTATTTTTTACGGTTTTCCACATATTTCTTCCTTCCCCTACCATTTTTAGTACCTCTTTGTTCTTAACTTTGTCTGTCTATGATATTTTCATCATACGTCTGTAGCACCACATTCTAAAGGCTTACACCTTTTTCTTGTCCGCTTCTCCTACTGTCCAGGCTTCAGAGGTATACAGTGCTGTGCTCCACACATGTTTTAAGCAATCTTCCCTTGTTTCTATATTTGTTGTCTCTGAACACAGTAGTTGCTTTTTCTTGTTAAATGTAGCACGACCTTGTGCTAATCTTTGTTTTATATCTTTTCTGCTTTCCCCATCTTGCGTTATTTGGCTACCTAGGTAGCAGAAATCCTTAACCTCTTGTAAGTTCGTGTTACATATTTGTATTCTGGTTTTTGATTTATTTACCCCTCCTTTGCATACTAGTATTTTAGTTTTATTTTTGTTAATTTTTATACCATATCTCTCTGTTAGAACCGTTTTCGTTTCATTAAGAGCGGCTTCTAACTCTTCCTTGCTAAATGCTAATACCGCTATGTCATCTGGAAATCTAAGCATATAAATTTTTTGTCCCTGCATAGTAATTCCAAATGTCTTCCTGCATTTGACAGTATACATTGCTTCTTTAATGTACAAGTTTAAAATTAATGGGGATATAAGACACATCACTGCCTCATCCCTTTCTTAATGTTTACTTCTCTACGTTCCTGCTTTACTTCTATTACTGCTGTTTGCTCTTCCTATAAGCTATGTACTATTCGTCTATCCCTATAACTCATTCCAATTTTTTTTGGTATTTCGAACATTTATTTCTATTTTACAATGTCGAATGCATTTTCCAGATCTACAAACCCTATTTACACGCTTTCCTTTTTTCTATTGTTTTCTCCATTATTACTCTCAGAGCTAAAATAGCCTCCCAGGTTCCACTGTTTTGCTTAAACCCAAATTGATCTTCTCCTAGTATTTCTTCAGATCATTTTTCGATTCGTCTTTGTAAAATTCTAGTTAATATTTTTGACAGGTGTGATGTCAAACTTATTGTTTGAAAATTTTCACATCTATCTGCGTGTTTTTTTTTTTGTTGGTATAGTTACTATGATGATACGTTTGAAACTTTTGGGTATCTCGCCTGTCTCATGCATATAGCTAATAAGTTGGAAGAGACGTTCTGTTACTGCTTGTCTAGCGGTTTTTAGAGTTTCTGCTTGCACGTTATCTGTACCCGGCTCTTACCATTTTTCAGGCCCTTTAATGCTAATTCAAACTCATCTCTAAGTATAGGATATCCCAAGTCATCATTTTCAACGTCTTTTTCCTGTTCTAATGCTGTTAGTTCCTCTTTTGCATTTAAATTCTCTATATATTCTTGCTATCTACCCACTTTCGCTACTTTTTTTATAATGACGTTTCCTCCCGCATCCTTTATATTTTTGCTATATGGTTTTATACCCCTAAAATTAGTTCTAATTAGTTTGTATGCTTCGTCTGTCTTTCCTATTTCCATCTTCGTTTGTACCTCTTTGCACTTTTCATCAATCCATTTTTCTATAGCTTTCCTGCATTTGCGAATAATTTCCCATTTTATGACTTTGTATCTCTGTTTCCTGTTTCGTCTGATTTATTTTTGTATTTTCGTCTTTCTTCTATTAAATTCAGGATATCCTTTGTTGTCCATGGTTTCTTTTTTTTGTGTATACTCCAGAATATCTCTGGCCGCCATGTCTAGGCTGGATTTAATGTTATTCCGTTCTGTTTCTACTTCCTTAGAATCAAATTTTTTACAGATGTCTTTAAGCAATTCATTTGACTTTTTTTAGAATCTTTTTTGAATATATTTATCTTTTAGTTTCTCAAAGTCAAAGTGCTTTTCTCCGTTTCTTTTTTCAAATTTTTAAATTTAACTGCGGCCCTCATAATTGCAGTGTTATGGTCAGTGTCTATATCTGCTTCTGGGCAGCTTCTACAGTCTTTTACTTGATTCCTAAACCGTTGTTTAACAAGAATGTAATCTATTTGATATTTTCCTATATCTTCTTACCATTTTTACCTACTTTACTGATTTGTTTGGTTAATTGAATAATTAAAGTAACCCGTGGGTTCTTTAATATTCTCTGAAGAAACCAGTGAACTTTAAGGAAAGGATTTCCTTAAAATGATGGACCGCAAGTATCTTCCGACTATGCTAGGGGTAGAGCTTATGAAGATTGGTCGTTGTTCTTTTTATAAAACATTATTTACTCACTGTGACTTAATTTATACCAAAATAGGGGTATGGGGAGGACGCCACCAAGTCATTAAGTTTAAACACAGAGTTTCCCTAAGGGGGACTTGGGAGTCCTTAGATAGGAATATAGTATTAATTGCTTACGCAGGAGCTGTAAAGAAAATTGAATTAAATTAACAGTGGGAGGACACAAGAGGTCTACTCTTGCTACCTCATAATAAGAAAAGCTGTAAATATTAATTATGCACACACTTTTATAGACACAAATATTAGGCATCAAATTCTGAAAGAGCTATCAGAGCTTCTTCGTCAAATGGAAACTACAAATATCATTATATTGAAGGTATTTATGCCTTTTATTCTTTGATCTAATTACCCTATTTTTGAACTCACTTGTTCAAAATAAAACAATTAATTAAATGAATTAAATGATGATTCTTTAATTAAATGTTGCTTCATGATAAAAAGTTGTATGTACAAAATTTACATATCAAAAATGATACTGTAATTTCTTCTACACAGATGTAGAGTGATAAATTCAAATAAAATATCAAATACGTTAAGCATTTCTTTTTGCTACAAGATTAACTCAAATCAATACCCAAAATGTCAAATCTGTTATTAGGCTTACAAGTTTAAATGAAAATATCCAAAATCTAATAATTCAACATTCAAAAGCTTTAACTATAATTACACATAAATGAAACTTAAGTTCGTTAGTAATAATAATGGTTATTACCCTGGATTTAAATATTGACAATTAAAAACATCAAAAGTCCTTTATAGTTTGTTAAGCAAAATAATATTTATAGGTCATCACAATGTTATTTCAGATGTTGCCTTGAATCAATGTTGGCCATATGCGGACGTCATGTGACAATAATAAAGAACGCTTACCTTGTTTCGCCAGGTTCTTGTTTGTGTGACAGTGTTACATTGTATTAAACCAGATGTGCATACATACTGTTCCTGGACAAACAAATGACTTCGCTGTCCACATGTTGTAGTTAAATCAATCAACTGTACGCTTTTTGGACCCAATTATACAAGCTTAACGCGTATTTCTTCTACGCAATAACGGAACAAACCAAAATCCATACAAATAGTTATCAAAAAATGCAAAACTTCCTTCCATTACTGCATTTCGTTCGTTATCAAACAATTATCTTGAGTGTAATTATCCACATTATTACTTGTAAATTCATCATAACAATTAAAGGATTATCGTAAATGTTAATTATGGAACGTTTAGATTAAAACAAAAGAATTGCTATTAAAGTGAAGAACATTTCGGTTAAATATCAAGTATTACGACCTCATTGAAGAACGTTTTATTAAATCTCAAATACTACGGTCAAGTTGAAGGACGTTCATATTAGATCAAAAATTATTATCGCCACATTGAAGTACGTTCTTATTAAATTTAGAATATTACAATCAAATTGATAAATGCTCACATTAAATGGTAAACTTGAAGAGCGGAAACGAAAAGAAAAGATCACATAAGATTATACAAGACAAAATTAGACAGGATAAAATAAGAACGCTATAACAAAATTATTTAGTTTGTTTAAGAGATTATATCTATTTGCTTACCATTATTAAAAACACTTCTTCAAGTGCTTATTACACTTGAGCTAAACACATTAGGCGTAAAGCCACACGTAAATTGCTAACTAGAACTCTAGTGTTCTCCATGGTGTGCTCGTATCAGGTGCCCCAGCCAGAGTGAGTCGTTGACACGCTGCGCATATTATATCAAAGTCGTTAAACATTGAAATGTTTATTCAAACAGTTAACGCCTGTTGTTAGTAACCAAACTAGCATTTCTGTATTGTGGTTGGGCTACATGATCCCAATACGGATATTTATTTAAATGACGATATTTACTTGTTTAATCGAACAGACAAAAAGACGTATTTAACTAATAAATTTTTGGTGATTTGCAGTCGTCAAAAAAAATTGTTACAATCTCCTAGCATCTTCCACGTATATTGTCTTATAGCACGATGTTGAAATAATGTGTTTGTGATGACTAAATTGTTCTCGTCGCAAAATTCTACCAGTCTATGTCCCCTGTCGTTTCTCGTTCCTAAACCAAATAAACTTACTGCCGCTTCTTCCTTAACCGCACCTACCACTGCACTAAAATCCCCGTAATTATTAAATCTTCATGTCCTTTTACATATCTTAATATGTCTTCGATATCTTGGTAGTTCGCTTCTACCTCTTCGTCACTATAGCTAGAGGTGGGCATGTATGCTTGTAATAATACTGTTTACCGGTTTTGATTCTAATCTAACCATGAATACTCTTTCGTTCTTTTGTAAGTAATTTTCTACACAGTATCTTATCTTTTTTGGCATAACTATCCCCACACCCGAATTTCCTTTCTCTGCTCCCGTATGAATTACCCTTAAGTCTCCATTCCAAAAATCCCCCACCTCTGGCCACCCAACTTTGCTGATCCCTACTATGTCTAGTGCTAACTTATTTTTATCAATTTTCAGGTTATACTTCTAACATTCAGCGCTCCGACTAGCAAAATGTTCCCGACTTTTATTCTGAACTTTCAGATCGCATCACCCGAAGTAGTCCCCTCCGGGAGATCCGAATGGGGGACTATTTTAACTCGGGAATCTTTTACCCCAGAGGATGCCATCGTGTTTATTACAATTTATGTACACTGTGTACTTGGGAGGTAATGTTGTGGTTTCCCGTTGCCTTCCACGTCGTGGTAGTGTGTCTTAGACTGTCATACCGACTCCTATGATCTCTGTCTATCTAAGTACCGAAAAAGCCGCTGCCTTCTTTCGGGGACCTGTCTTAGTCTGGTTCCCCCCCAAAGACCCTACTATTTTGGTTGAACCTGTAGTTGGCTCTTTAGTTCATTAGAACATGTTCTAGTAATCTAGAACTTTGGAAAGGTGCAGGTCCATTCGAAATGGAGTGATTACTATACGTATATATTATTTTAGAACAAGATTTGTGCCATAGGCACGTTATATATTGCGATTATTATAATTTTAAACTGACTAATTAAATAAAGCATGTTACTTATGAGCATTAAGTTCTACAATAATCGAAATGTTTGTAAATATAATTGAATTGGCAATGTTGCTGTTTCCTAATCAATAAATGTAAGTGGATGGTTGTTGGACTTCAGAAATTCATATTGATTAGACGAATACAAAATATCACGTGATGGTCTTCTTTCCTGGTCCTAGCTATACTTATTTTTATGTGTTGATTAAACGTTTTTATAAATTTAACATTTGTACTGTACCTAATTGTAGAAGAGCAAGCCGCTACTACTCAATACTGATGTTGAACACGACTAAACTCAAAACGAACGTCATAAGTTAAGTAGGTACACACAACAAAACTTCTTTGTTTGCAAATCTACATGTAGTTTGCCGCAAAAGCATTATTCTAATTCAATAAGTTAACCCAATTAAGTAAATCTAGCAGAAATTGAGTGCACAATGCTGTAAAGTTTCCAGGAAGCTAAGTTAGAGCGAATTTTGCATTATCTATCTAAAACGTTCCTTTCCGAGAAAAGGTACTAAAGCTCTATATGTGCTTTCTTGGAATTTTATCACCCACGCCAACCAAGTATAAATTTTCTGTGGATTATATTCGCGCATTCACTGTCACCAAAATGGATGACCTATTTCAGAGCAAAGCCATAAAACTTCCAAGATAATATCGTACATATAATCAATGCTTTTAACCATTATATTACTTGAGAAAACTGAAAACCATATAAATTAAAGAAAATGAATCCCATGGCTATTTAAGTGTTTATGAAAATGCATGTTTAATGCATTAGATGACCTAAATACGTTGTCATTTTGAACGTATTTATCCTTGAACAGCTACTATGATTAGAAAATTTAATATATTTAATGAATGAAGCAACTTCTATCGAGCCATGAGCCACTGTAATTTTCAGGTTATTTTTAGAAGATTGAAATTATTTAACTGCATGGAGTCTTACAATGCGAGATAATATTATGTGTCCTAGTGTTGATCAGTATTGTTATTGTTGCTTAATGCTACTAAACTAATACGTCTATACAGTTCATGCTAAAGTACTGTAAAATTAAGACAATCACTAATTACAGAAATTACAAATCCAAGTTTTAGTTGTGATAGATTAAATGTTCAAATGCTATCTGAAGCACTAAAGAAGTCCGGCAAACAAAGCAGCTAAATGATATCAGCATTAACATTTTTGGGATAGAAGGCAAGTCGATTGTGGACCGTTCCATTTTACGGAGAACAAAAAATCTCTCCATATCAATTTATTATTTATACAAGATGGAGAAAACTGCCACTACTGCTAGATTAACAATTTGGGGAAATTGCTTGATAGACAAATGTCTAGGGAACATATGCACAAATGGTTATGAGACGCATACGTAGTCTACTTCGGGACCGAAAAGGAACCTAAGAAGCGTTCGTAGCATAAGTGCAACCGCGTGGTGGCGAATGCTTTCAATAATATCATTGAATTTAAAAACATCCATAAACAGATGAGAACTTCTATTGCAATATATGCAGATCTTGAGTCGGTGCTTAAACTTAAGGTGCTATTATTCCTGAAGCCTTCACTTCAATTACAAGCAATGTGCAGGAGTATGCACCGTATAGCTTTGCCTATTATATAAAATGTAGCTACGATGATAGTTTATCTAAGTTTGAGATATATAGGGGTCTTGATGCGGGAAGGTGTTCAGGAGAGAATGAAAGTGGAGGCTCGGCGATCAAGAACGGTTCTAAAAACTAACATTCCGATATCCCTTTATTTAATTTTTCAATGCTCCACCTGAAGGTACAACATTGGTCAGAAACCAGCTTTTTTTACCTGGAAGTTTTGAATTTTGCCGAACTATTGTTATTCCAAGCAAGATAGGAATCTTTAGCTTACACACGGGATCTACAGTTTATCTCTCATACGAACGAGGAATCGAACCTAGGTCCTTGGGTTCAGCAGTCATTATCCGATGACACCGCTTGAGCTGCTAGATGAGCTACTCTTCTAGGCAGCAGTAGACTGCGATATATGTAAAAAGCCCTCAGGAGAATAGAAGGAACCACAACCACTTGAACGAAAAATTCCGCTATGCGGTTTATAGCCATTGTAATTTATCGTATACAGCCTCAAATTTTATCATGGAATTTTGCAAAATTTAAGTGGGTCTGGTGCTCACTTCATGATCAAAGAGCTGGAATGCGACCAGGCAAGTATTAATGTCACCTCAAACAACAAGGAGAGGCACATCTCTTTCTCGAAAAAGGTTAGGCTGAATGGGAAGGATATGGACGATGATGCGGATGATGCTGGTTGTATTCAACTCAGACGGCTTTGTGGTTTAGTTGATATGTGTGTGACTACTAAGTCCATGTTTCCGTGTTCAATTCCTGACAAGGAACGCTTGAAAAATGTTAGGCGAGAATTTTTCACAAAAATGCACGAGATTTAAGATGCAGGTTCTATGTGTGAGTGTTGTCACGCACGTTAAAGTTTCATACTTTGCTTGAAACATCGAAGGTTTGGCAAAATTCAAAATTTCCAGGTAAGAAAACTCGTTTCCTGGTCAATGTAGTACCTTCGGGTGGAGCATTGGAAATTCAAATGTAGGGCTTGTAGGATCGAATGAGTCCGTGGCTTAGTTGGTTCACGTGTGACTACTAAATCGAAGATCCCAGGTTTGATTCCCGACACGAAACGCTTGAAAAATGTTAGACCATCTTATTTCACAAAAATACAGCCGCAATTCGGATTAGAGGTAAAATGTAGGTTCCGTGTGTTAGTGTTGTCACGCACGTTATGAATCCCTACCTTGCTTGCAATAGCAAGGGTTCGGCAAAATTCAAAATTTCACGGCAAAAAACCTCCCTTTCTGGCCAATGTAGTACCATTGTTCAGACTGGTTTGCGTATGACTACTAATCCGAAGGTCTATGGTTCGATTCCCGACACGGACCACTTAGAAAATGTGAGGTGAGAATTTTTCACAACAACACGCCCTCTTTCGGATGAGAGGTAAGATGTAGGTTTTGTCTGTGAATGTTGTAACGCTCGTTCAAGTTCCATGCCTTGCTGGAACTGGCAAGGGTTCGGCAAAATTCAAAATTTCAAGTTAAAAGAAACTTGCTTCCTTGTCAATGTAGTACCTCCAGGTAGAGCATTGAAAAATCAAATGTGGGGCTTATAAGATCAGAAGCGTTAATCCAAAATCTTCTCAAGCACTAGTCTCGATCCTAAAACCAAGTCTTCGCGTGCATTGTCTACGATTATATTTCCGGCGTGTAAATCAAAAATTTAATAGTTTCCATTGCTTGTAACAAGGAGCACAAATTTTTTATCTAAAAACGGTTTATCTTCAATCCGTGATGCTCATTATATTTTATTATTTTTTCATCGACTGCCAGCATTTTTTTCAAAAATACCATATCTTTCAAATTCTGTATTTATCATTTTGAATAGAAGCCTTGCCTTAAAGCCTATGTCTTAATTGTCTAAGAGTGTACTATTTGTAAAATGTAAATACTTTTTTATTTGTAGAAATCGATTTCATGACCATTTTTTTAAATATCTACATCAAGATCTTGATCTTCACACCAGTAATGACTTTCGAAAGGAATTTGGTGATAACGCTTTGAACGCAATGAACGCTTTGATCTTGTCCGAAGATAACATGAATACAGCATAATTTTTATTTTCTGATGTATGGGTTATAACAATATTGTAAAAATATCTTCTAAAATCTCAAGGAGCTTTTTTCCGTCGAGATTTATATTAATTTTCAGTTTATCGCAGTTCCTAATCCTTTAGGAAGAAGCTTTGAATACACTGGTGGTGTTTTCCCATGAAAATATGTCTTCAGTAAGGAAACGTCTTTTTTTATTTCTTAGCTGTTGTACGTTTGTGTTGAATATTTGGAGCACCTGCTACATTGAGATGATCAGATTGGCAAATTTCACTAGATTTTAAATTTGCACATGATTTGAAATGAACTACTAGTACTGGTACGTCATTTACCTCTGCTATTCATAATACATTATCATCTGCTTCGTCTACATTTGTTAGTAAATCAGGATCAGGCGGAACATTATTTGATCTACTTTATTGGCTTCTATAAATTCAGGATCATTTATAATATCTCTAAATCATTTTTCTTTATACATCTGTAAACGGTAAAATATTCGATTATCATCATTAGGTTTTTAGTCTGGAAGTAGTTGGACGTGTACCTCCATTGTTTTCTATTCTGAGCTAACCTACACGTTTTCCTAAATTTCCCACAGCCTACATCTTTCACTATCTGTGTGCAATAGTCCAATCAAGGTAACATCTACCTCCTCTTTTTCCCTTCTCTGCTTATAGTATATTCCGCAATTTTCCTTCATGCCTTAGTATGCGTCTTATCATCCTATCTACTACTTTTTACTGTTTTTCAGATATTTTTCCTACCCCTGCCATTTCTAGAACCTCTTTGTTCTTAACTTTATCTGCCTATGATATCTTCATCGTACGTCTGTAGTACCACATTTCAGAAACTTTTTCCTGTCCGCTTTTCGTACTGTTCACGGTTCACAGCCATTCAGTACTGTGCTCCACACATATGTTTTAAGCAATCCTTTTATTGTTTCATGTTTGTTGTCTTTGAACACAGTGGTTGTTTTTTCTTGTTAAATGCAGCATGGCCTTGCGCTAATCTTTGTTTTCTATTTTTTGTACTACTCCCATCTTGTGTTATTTGACTTTTTATGTAGCAGAAATGTTTAACCTCTTGTAAGTTCTAGTTTCCTATTTGAATCCTAGTTTGTTACTTATTTACCCCTTCTTTACTTTTACTTTTCTTAATTTTCATATAGTATCTCTCTGTTAGAAGTTTCCATTTCATTAAGAGCTACTTCTAAAACTCTTCCTTGCTAGATGCTAATACCGCTATATCATCTGCAAATCTAAGCATATCAATCGTTTGTTCCTGCATAGTAATTCCAAATGTCTCTCTGTATTTGATAGTATTCATAGCCTCTTCGATATATAATTTAAAAATTAACGGAAATAGGGCACATCCATGTCTCACTCATTTCCTAATAGTTACTTCTCTACGTTCCTCCTATAATTCTATTACCACTGTTTGCTCTTTGTATGTACTATTCGTTAATCCTTATAACTTATTCCAATCTTTTTGAGTATTTCGAACATTTTCTCTCATTTTACTTTTAAACACTCCCTGTATGTTTGTTGTGGTTTGTTTAGCATTCTTCTTAATGACCTGGGATTCTAGGTCATGGATCGAAACGTAAATAAAGATAATTTTAAAAACTATGAGTGGTTTAATTCCCAAGGAAGATTAAGAAGAATCATTTTACTTTGTCGAATGCTTTTCCCAAATCTACAAACACTATATATACGCTTTCTCCTTTTGCTATTGTTTTCTCCATTAACACTCTTAAAGCTAAAATAGCCCCACGTGTTACCCTGTTTCGCCTAAACACAAATAAATCTTGTCCTACTATTTCTTCAGCTCGTTTTTCCATCCGTATTTGTACAGTTCTAGTTATAGGTCTTTCAAAATCTCATGAGCTGTGAGATACGCAATGAAGGAAGCGAGAGGTATCGAAAAAAAGAGAAAACAATACAAGTAAAATCTAAAAACATTGAATTTCCCGATGCGTATTCTGAATTAACTCAACCGTTATGCGATGTGGATTGCATAACCTCTAATTTATCAACAGAATATAAATTATAAAACTACAATGTTTATATGCGGAACCTGTAACTTTTTTTGTGTAATGTTTATTGTTCTTTGCGTGTGTCGTTTCCGTGCGTGTGTGAATAAAAATAGACAGGCTAAATTTTTTAAAACTCTTGGCAGGCAAAATACTGTCCTCTTATTATTTTTTAAGAATGCATATTTCATAGAAATTTAATCTAGAAAATTCTAAAATTACTAACACAATCCTCAAATTGGCCCATATTAGATTTAGGACTTCTCTTATTAATTTTCTTCCTTGGTGATACAAATTTGCCACCCTCCGGTTTGCTCTTCGCTTCTGAAATAATTCGTTCCACTGTGTTTAGTACAACTCCAGTTGCTATTGCTACTCTTTCTTGTAAATTATCCGTGGGAATGACAGGCATTCCATTCTTTTCTTCTCTCATAAACTTATACACACAATAAATAATATCTCTTCCTTGACTGTGAACTGTTTTCTTGCGGTTACTCATCGTAAAATTAAAAGCTCAGAAATAACAAAACAATTTGTAAAACCAAATATTATTCTTTTAATTGAAACCTTCATTATACCTAGAAATAAACACTAGACTGAGTTGCAGTAGTTTTGAAAAAACTGGTTAAAGTTGAATCATGCCAGAACTCTCATAAACAATAATCAAAAACAATAATAATGAACCACAAATCTTAATACGCAAATAAATGATAGATGAATTAAAAATCGGCAGCTGAGTTGTCAATATTTTTACTATGCACTTTAACGTAAATAACTTAAATTGGTGTTCTGCGCAACAGCCCATGAGGTTTTGAAAGACCTCTAATATTTTTGACACGTTTACTGTCAAACTTATTGTTTGAAAATAAGTGATAATCCTAATGGAATTCTCGAAGGACCTAATATAAACTTTATTTTCATTTATACTTTTTCTGACGTGCTGCTCTTTATATTAAAAATATTGACACTTGTCAAAACTGACATTTTTATTTTTAGAACAAAAACTACTAGATTAAAGTGAACATGCATTACAACTAGATAAGACTAACATTTCTAACACTAATTCTTCGAAAGTTTTCACATTTATCTGCACCTTTCTTTTTTGGTATAGTGACTATGGTGTTACGTTTGAAATCTTTGGAAATTATTTGTCTCATACGTATAGCTTACAAATTTGAAGAGGCTTTCTGGTACTGCTTTTCCAACGGCTTTTAGAGTTTCTGCTTGCGCTTTAACTATACCCGGTGTCATTTTTTAATGCTAATTCAAACTCATGTCTAGGTATAGAATATCCCTAAGTCGTCCTTTTCAATGTATGATTCTTGTTCTATTGCTTCTAGTTCCTGTCCTACACATAAATTGCTTATATATCCTTGCCATTGAAATACCTTGGGTACTTTTTTGTTCCTTGGTTTTCGATCCCATTATAATGAAGGGAAATTGACAGTCTTTCGGCTAAGCTAGAGGTTTATTCCTCGGGTAGAGCTTATGAGGAATGGCCGTGGGTTTTACAACAACGATTTTTTAGAACTGACTCATTACTACAATAATTAAGGAGTGCAGGGGGCGCCACCAAGTGCTAAGTTTAATAAAGCAAGGGGTACCCTAAAGGAGAACTTGGAAATTCTCAAGGGGAAAAATCGCTTTTATTGCGAGAACGCAGGATCTGAAAGATAATAATGTTATTACAACAAAAGAAGGACAAAAGGGATCACTCTTGCTACCTTATACAGTAAAGAGTTACTATTAATTTCTGAAATTTAAACATAAATATTAAAAGGAAATCTAAATATCAAGCTTCTTAGGAGCCCTGTTTCAGTACTTCATAATTGAATCACAGCCAATAACTTTACTTTTTTATAAAAGAAGATCTATACTCTTTTAGCTTATTTTCCTTACATATGGACGCACTTGTCCAAAATAAAACAGTTGTTTCACTAACTCAAACGATTGTTTTTTAATTGAATTTATCATTTTCTTTTGTTCTAAAATTCATATACAAAGATATATTATAATGATGTGGCCTAATTTTTTAGACTTCAATACGTAAATACAAAATTATTTAATAATCTTAATAATGATCTAAACATAACCTCAAAGTTTTTACCCAGAATGCACAGATCTACATCTTGGTTTAGAATTATTTATTATGAACTCAATGCAAAATAAAAATAATTTTCATCATTAACTTTTGGTATTACTTGACTTGAATGAACATGCCCTTTTTAAGTTTATTAATGAAATTAATAATCCTAAGAAATAACGTAACGACAATTAACATAAGCAGTAATTTAGGTAATGTAACTATATTCAAACAGTAAAATTCTCTCAATTCCTCGTAATACAATTTTAAGTCCAACGTTACCATTTTAAATTCAAGCATTTGCTTCATAGACAAGTTATTTGTAAGCAGCTGTTCACAGGTCATAATCTTAAGCTAGTCGCTTACCTTGCTAGTTGATCGTACGTAGAAACGTCATTACAAATAAAAAATTGACGCTACCACATGTTCCAGCTTTCGATTCCTGAACAAACAACTTACGTCACTGGACTTTTCACACCTGCATCCCACGAAAGTGTAAATATTCTTGCACGAAATTTCTTCACAGATGAGGCTACGTAAAACCTAAATTTAAAGTTGAGCTTCTTTCCGTGAGCTCTTGGCGAACTAAAAATTTAAGAAAGCTATTGAAAAGAGCCATTAACTGAACTACATTTTCTTGAACTGATAAAGTCATCCGTCGAAGTAAACCAATTAAAGCAAATTTATCCCTAAAATGGATTATTCAATAAAGCTATAAAGCGAGCTATTAAATTGACATATTTAAGTGTTATTGCTAATTGATATAACAGAGTGAGATATCAAGTTGATAGTAAGTGATATCATAAGGTGAGATAATGAAGTGAGCGCTACAATAAAATTATTTAATTTACCTTAATAATTAATTTTGCCTGCTAACCGTTCACAGAAACAAAATACTCAAGCGCTTTTAGCACTGCCACGTTTTTGGCTACACGCAAATCGCTGGCTCGGACTCTTGTAAAACCCATGTTGCTTCTTATCGCAGCCAAAGGCCGAGAGCGACTAGTACTCGATCGACAAAATTAAGTCGACGAACAAAAGTAGTCTGTCATCGGAAGTACTGTTCAAACAACTATCGTTTAAAAAACGTGTCTATAATATCTTTTTTAAATATTATACGAATCGTAATTGGGCACACGGAACATCTTTGAATATTCATTAATATTGTGAAATTAATTATTTGTCTGAATAAACGTTGCAGTGTATAAAATAACTAAACAATATATGCTTTTACAGGCGTCAAAAAAAATTGTTACACCATCTTAACCACTTTCTCTACATTTTCTATAATGACGTTTCCTCCCGCGCCCCTTATATTTGTGCTAAACGGTTTTATATCCCTAAAATTCATTCTAATTAGTTTGTTTGGTTTGTCTGTCTTTCCTATTTTTATCTTAGTTTGTACCTCTTTACACTTTTCATCAATCCATTGCTCGTTAGCTTTCATGCATTTGCGATTAATTTCTTATTTTATGGCGTTGCATCTGTGTTTTCCTACTTCGTCGGGTCTGTTTTTGTATTTTCGCGTTTCTTCTATTAAGTATAAAATATCCTTTTTTACCCATAGCTTCATATTTTCATTTTGTTTATACCGCAGAATATCTCTGGTAGCTATATCTAAGCTGGAATTAATGTTATTCCATTCTGTTTCTACTTCCTCAGTATATGAAATTTTTCCGATATCTTTCAGTAGTTCGTTTGCCTTTTCTCAAATCGTTTGTGAATACTTTTATCTTTTACTTTTCAAAGTCAAAGTACATGTTTTCGTTCTTTGTTTTCAAATTTTTAAATTTAAGAGCGGCCTTCATAATTATGATGTTGTATTCAGTGTCTATATCTGCTTCTGCGTAGATTCTATAGCCTTTTGCTTGATTTTTAAACTGTTGTAGAACAAGAATGTAATCTATTTGATATTTCCCTATGTCTACTGGCATCTTCCACGTGCATCGTCTTCTAGCATGATGTTGAAATAATGTGTTTGTGATGGTTAAATTGTTTTTTCGCAAAATTCTACCTGCCTATTACCCCTGTCATTTCTCGTCCCTAAACCAAATAAACCTACTACCGTTCCTTCCCTACCCTTGTCTACCACTGCATTAAAATCTCCCGTAATTGTTAAATTTTTATGTGATTTTACAAATCTTAGTATGTCTTCGATATCTTTGTAGATCGCTTCTACCTCTTCGTCACTGTAGCTAGAGGTAGGCATGAATACTTGTATTATTACTGTATTTAGCCGTATACATTTTAATCTAACCATGAGTACTCTTTCGTTATTTGTAAGTAGTTTTATATACAGTGTTCTATCTTTTTCCGTATGACTATTCCTACACCTGAATTTCCTTCCTCTAATCCTCTACGAATTAGCCTAAAGTCTCAGCTCCAGAAATCCCTAGCCATTGAAGTTCGCTAATCTCTACTAAGTTTAATGCTAACCTATTCATTTCAATTTTCATTCTCAATCTTGCTACTTGCTACATTATTTTGACATTCCACGCTCCGACTCGCAAAATGTTCTCTGCTCTTCTTTTAAACTTGTTCATCACATCCTCCGTAGTAATACCCGCCCGGAGATCCCAATGCGATACTATTTTAGCTGCAGAATCTTTTAACCCAGAGGCTACCTTCATTTAAAAACATTTTCAGTACGCTGTCTACTTGGGAGGTAATGTGGTGGTTTCCCGTTTCCTTCCACATCGCAGTAGTGTGTCTTAGAGTGTCATATCGACCTCCAAGTACTCTGCCAGTCTAAGTACCATAATAGCTGCTGCCCTCTTTCGGGGATCTGTCGTAGTCTGATTCCTCACTAATGACTCCACTAATTTGGTTAAACTAGTACGGCTTTTTAGCTCACTGAAACACGTAAGCCATTCTATCCGTTATATTTTAAAACTTTTTTAAGGTGCAGTTTCTTTCAGAATGTATAGTATGTTCATAATATTAATAAAATGTTAAATGGTAGAAAAAGTATTAAATTGGTTGAACATTGATTTTTTTTTATAATTTTGTATCTTTTTGTTAGTGATATCGGTAGAGGGAACGGTGATACCATGGGAGCATTATTAACTCATGAGCGGAAACAAACTTATCTTTTATTAACTATATATATGTTGAGCACACACTCTACAGACCGACTCAAGGACTTGAATTACTGAAAATTAATCACTTTTTTTCCTGTTTATATGAAGAAGTTTGATATTAGATTTATAATTCACTTTCAATTGTAGGAGTACTGGTTTGTCCAGTTAATTAAAACTTAGAAGACCTCCAAAATTTTCAAATCAAGTTTTTCAATGAATTAGTTTTATGAATGAATTTAAATTCAGTAATCTTAATTTATAGATAAATCAAGTTTGTTAAATTATTTCTGGACTGCTGTAAAATTTTTAATATGCAATAAAATTTTCTACTTCTTGCTTTACTTGAAAATAATGGTACATTCTTAAACGTTATCAAAAAGAACCGGCATTCATATTCTGAGTAACATTTGTTTAACTTCTTATCGAACACTGAGATTTACTACACGTTTCAGCTGATATAAATCTGCGCTTTGCTTGAAAACAACTTCCACATGATGTAAAAAAATACCTGCATTTGAATCATTTAATATCTGGACACGAATTCAGTTATTTTGCATACTCGTCTTGTATGCAGAAAACCCATTTAAAGTTATCAAGCCAATTGTAATCTCTTTTACCGAATAAAAATACCTCTTCTCTCTCAATAAAATTACGACATTGTAAAACTAGCGTGACGATTGTTAATTTTTCATTTTAATTGCCCTATTTAATTTACATAGCTTTATAATCATTCTCAATATACGTCGCTAAAGAAAAACGTTCTTCTTCGATCTATAACTTTTAAAAGAATCTTCATCAGCGATGTTTTACACGCTTCTTAAAACAGAGCGTATGCGACTAAAATACTGAGTTTATGGCTGCATACTTTTTCCCGTATAAAACTTCCGTTATGCTTATAATTATAAAAATAAACTATGACGCTAACGTAAATTTGATTTTTAACGCTATTTCATAAAATAACGACAACCAATCACAAAATTCCACGCTAAACTTCTTCAACATGAAAGTGGAAATTAAGATTGTCGATCGCCGTACTTATTGGTATTAGGAGCATTCTATTTACAACTTACGTAAGATTAGGTAAGAGAAAATTTAAATCTTACCTAAACTCATTTCAAATGGATTAATAGAAAGCACAATTTAGCATTTTGGCTAACTAACCCATACAACTATTTATTTTGTATTGTTTAATCATTTTAGTTATTACGTCACTATGAATCTGATGATGAATTTTTAACATGCTCTTCAAACGACGAGCACACTCCGATTCTTCAGTCAACATGTTCTGTAGATTAAGTCAACTATTCACTGACAACGAGTGTACGTCGAAAGGACTATTCCAAAATATTGTAGCAATTTAATTTTCTTAACCCCGTATTATTAAAAATTTTACTCTGTACGTGAAACCACTGTTCATTTTTGAACGCATCTTTATGCTACACATTTGTATTCCGCAACTAGACTGCGCCCTCTGCTGTTGTAGCAGCTTAATTACTGGTATAGAGGTTATCATCTCCATTCTGGGCCTGGAGACCAGCTTGGTAGCACGTGTCAACCAGGGTGTAGTTACTTTAATTACAGCATTGTTAGTACGATTTTAATGGTAACACAATCCGTTCAGATGGCGCTGTTTTAAATCTAGGGTCCTTAAGTAATTTTAGATACCCCAGATCTAAACTTAGACGCCACGCCAGGCTACAGGTATCTAATCTAAAACTATGCTGCATGTTTTATATTTATTTGTTAAAAATTTCTTTATTTGGTCTGTTGTTTTTACGTTTTCGTAATTATTTCAACTGTATTTGTGTGTAAAAAGGTATGTATTTTTTGTTAAAATAAATTAAATATATTTTTCCATTCCTATAATTGCAGTGAAAACGAATTTCAATTTTTTAGTAAGGCTTGTTGGTTTAAACTTATACCTTAGACAATTTAAACTTTTTTTTAATTATATCTTTAATAGTATTGATTTTGATGTTTTTGTAGCTTCTTCATGGGTGGTGGATATGTTCCTTGTTGCGTGCCTAATTGTGTTAATAGAACTGTCATCAGACGCCATTTTCCAAATCCTACTAATGATATACAACGGTTCAATGTTTACTACAGCAGTGTTCCATTGGTAGTTATTTTACATGATTTAATATGAAATCAGTGATTTCTATTATTTCCATTTAGCCAAATAATTTAAATAACAATTTAGACTTCTGAAGGGTATGGCATCTCAAATGCCTATCACGATATTTAAAAAGTTAGATTTATATGTGTATTTTAAAATTGTTTGTTCTGTTTGTGAATACATAAACTTTTTGAAAACACCTTTGTAGCTATACTACCATCTTACAATAAACAACTACAGGTATTTTGTTTTATCACTAATGTTAAGTATGTATAAATTACAGAGGTAAACTGTACTAAGCCATATGTATTGAATTTTGAAGTAGCTTAAAATGAAGAAAGGAAATCCTTGTAATTGTTGTATACATGTTAAAAAATTACTCTAAACTTTTTAAGCGTAGATACCACTATATAGAAATACAAGCAATTATAACGATTTTCTTTCTTTAGTTTGAGCTTCTACGAAAGTCAATATTACATGAATCATGTCATATTTCCTAGTAAGGTTTTGAAACCATTTTGTTAGCATGGATGCAAACCTTAGTCAAGATACATGGTAGTGAGTAACACAATCCAACAGATGGCGCATCAATAAAAAAACAAACCTTAGTATGAAAGTGGCTTATCTATAGGAACTTATCTAACCTATGGTGTCAACTGTGGTTTCGTACACAATGAAAGGCTCTGCCTGGTTTTGGCTTTTGAGAATCGTTTGGTGAGCCTAACAGTGTGATGATTAGTGCTATTCTACCTTCGTTATAGTTTTGTTGATTTTAAAATGATCAAGTATTTCGAAAGTCGTTTTATTCTTATCCGTAGCACAAATTACTATATTAATAAATTTACGTGTTTGAGAATTTAATGCTGACGGCTTAACAAACGAGTTTATTTGCTAAACTACGTTAGATGCATTTCACCGGCACTCCCACTTTTACGGGGGGGGGGGAGAAAATATGCGTGCGTTCGTTTGTGCTGCAAATCCCATCGTTTGTGCAACTTCCGTTCTCGAGATATGCAAAAAACAATTTGAGGTGCTACTGAAACGTCCGCACCCCCACTCTTTCAGAGGGGGATATAAAATGGTGCATTTGTTTGTGCTGCTTTGTGCTGCAAACCCCATCGTTTGTGCAACTTCCGCCCTAGAGATATTTAAAAAACAAGTTGCACCCCCACTCTTTCAGAGGGGGGTATACAGTGGTGCATTCGTTTGTGCTACATTTGTGTTGGTTTGTGCTGAAAATCCCATCGTTTGTGCTGCTTGCCTTCTCGCGATATTCAATAAAACAATTTGGGGATACTGTAGAAATGAAGTGAATGAGAGTGAGGTGTGTGGTTGAAAGTTCATTAAATTTGTTGAAAGCACCTGTAATCGTTTGTGCTCCGTTTATGCTACATGATGCATTGATTCTTTTGCTTCACCAGTCACCCCTCTGGTTAAGTTGTCTTTTTTTATCTAGAAATATTACAACGAAAACAAATTTTTTCCAAAACCAGCTGTAAGACTTTTTAAGAAACAAAAATTTCGTACGGAATCCGAAAATCATGTTTATTTTTAAGAAGCCAAATTTAAAAATAATTTTTTTTCAACTTTAAACCTGTGAATTTTAGCACCCTTTATTCGGTGTAGGACATTTGGTCGCTGCTGGTAAAGCGCCGCCGGCTGGGCGCCGCCGATAGTGCGCGTGTGATTTGAACGCGAGGATAGTCGGGTGCGAGCCGTTATGGCGCCGCCAATAGGGCGCGCGACATTAGGGCGCGAGGACAGTAGGGCGCGAGGACAGTAGTGCGCGAGTCGTTAGGGCGCTGCCGTTAGGGCGCGGGACAACAGGGCGCGAGGGTAGTAAAACGCGGGCTGTTATATCGCGGGACAGTCGGAATCATAAAACACAAAAGGTTAGGTTGTGAAACTGTTAGGGTTACAGAAAAATATTAAATCAACTTATAATAAAATATTAAATGTTTTCTGAGCGGGCGCTGTAACTTTTTTCTATGTTGTCTATTGTTCTAATTCTTCTTCTATGGCGTTCCTATGCGTGTTTATAGGAAAATGTACTGGTTGAAATTTTGAAGATGCCCTTGACGGCCAAAATATTGTTCTTTTATTACTTTTAGAATAATGTTTGCTTCTGCGTAGATCAGTATTTTGGCTGCTGGGGAGCATTTTCAAAAATTCTGCTCGTCCATTCTCATCAACACTAATACAGGAACACGATACAAAACAAATATAACATAATAAAACACAAAAAATAGTTGACGACCAATTTTTTGTTAGTTTTGTAGTTTGTTTGCGCCCTACCGTCCTCGCGCGTTAATGTCCCGCGCGCTATCGGCGGCGCCCTAATGTCCCGCGTCTTATCGGCGGCGCCCTAACGGCTCGCGCCCTAACGGCTCGCGCCTTACTGTCTTCGCCTCCAAATGACCCGCGACCTATCGGCCGCGCCCTTACGATCACGCACTAGTTTCCAGATCCGCCCTTTATTACCATAGAAGTTGAATACGGTGACCTCAATTTCACAAGTCCTCTCAACAATTTTAATCCACCCTGTGAACAGATAAGGTAGGACAACTGTAGGAGTCTACTAATTATGGTTTTAGCAATGTTTATAATAATTATAGACATTATTTATATGTATATTTTTCACGGCTACTTTTGAGTGTTGACAATAGACCATAAGTTCACATTGTCAAGACTCAGAGTCGGTTTAAGGCGCTTTGAAGTTTATTTTTCGGAAAAATTGAACGAATATTTTATTAGGAACAACTTAAAATAAATCAAAAACTTGTGAAAACTCAAAATAAAAAAAAAAACATTTCATTGGTGAAAACTTAAATTGAAGTGCACATTTCATCAGGACAACTTTGATTACAATAAACTTCTTCCTCGTATCGAACAAATTACAATGTGTATAACAACATGTGACAGTTTACGTCTTTCGCGACCTAACATTTAAGAACTTGTCCTGAAGATCATCATACAATTCCCATTTCAAGCACTTCTCCCGCCAGCAATACGCGGTGTACTGCCCAATCAATAGAGGATCTCCTCCCGCAACAGGGCTGAATGCAAGAACTCCTCTGAAGGTGTAATTTTTTTCGCCAATTACAATGTGACGGGGAATCGAACTTAAACTCACGTTAAACAAAGGACGAAGTCCTTTATTGTCCTGTCGCATATACGGGCATGGTTCCATAAACAGGTGGGTGTTCGAAATGCTACTCATATTCGATGAAATGTTGCAAGTCGTACTTTTTGTACTTTGGTTACTGAAACCTTTCATCTATAACCTTTTGTAGCTGAGTAATGTCATTATTTGCAATATTTACAGTAACATACACACGCAAAAAGGTTCTTGTGCGATTACATGTAGGACATTCATCACTTCTTTCTTCGACCGAAGGATAGTTTATTAATAATTGTTCCAACAGATAGTATGCTGTACAAGCAGAATTTATATGTGTCAATTATTCAGTAGGTTTTATAGAATTTGATGAATCGCGAAAATAAAGTTCAATAAGAATTTATCATCCCTTGGCATAACTTTGTGCAGTAATACCATCGCGCAAAATGTTACTGATTAATTTAAAAAATTTTAATGATAAATTTTCTGTAATGAATGCTGCGTAAAGTTGACTGTCTGCAAAAGCAGTACAAATAAAATGCAATGCACTATCAAACGTGCAAGTATTGATAAAGGTGTAAAAATTTCCACCTATTTTGATAGGTTTAAGCGAAAGGGTATTACCACTTTTCAGAATGCCTATTATTGATGCTTTTGACTTGCTTATGTCATTATAGTGCAAAATAGTAGGGTCCTTTGTGAGATAGACACTTGTTTTAGAATTTTTTTTACCTTTAGTACTTTTTACTCCTTTACCTCTCCAATTTTCTACGGGTTCTTCGAGGTTAGCTTGAGGAGGATCGGCACAGAAGAGGATGGCAGTACAATTGTCATCACCAATTGACTCACTAGTGGGCATAGCAGAGGTAGTTGTCAGGATATTTTGTTAAGAAGAAATACTTTCTGTAGGGGCTACCGCTTACGCGTTTCACTAATTTAGAACAATTAATAACAAAAGTCTTAATTACTCACTATTAACAAGTCTAATTAACAGTATATGCCTTATTTATAGATGTTTTCAGTCCAATTAACAATGAAGCACTATCACACTAATGAATTTACAAGCACTAATATCTTCTTAAACTAAATCCTTAACCATAAGTCTTCTTAACAGCACTAAACACTACTATAATTTATTTATTACATTTGTTTATTTATGTACAACCTGGCGGTACAATATACACGTTTACATAACACAAATTTATAGACTATAGGACTTTCAAAACGTAATGACCAACTAACTATACACGATATGATCTATATACGACATTTTCAAATAGACTAACCTCTGTACACTCATCACCGGTCTTGTGTATGCCTTATAATTAAATAGATGACTCATATTCTAATGTTTGCTGGAACGTTCGAGACTTCTGTAGAATATACTTCGGTTATGCACCTTGCGTGTTTGACGGGTTGCCTAACAGTTCATAACAATACTCACCAGTTACAGTTCTTCAGAAGAGCACAAAAAGAAGTAAACTCATTAAACACCAAATTTAAATAAGGTATAGCTATATTGAAAACGATATAATTTTAAACATTCACCGAAACATAGTGGTCAGCAATTTTTGAAAATAAAGTTGTTAATTTAAAAGTAACAGGTGTTCTGCTGATGAACAAATGGGGTACACAGTAAAGGCATTTCACTTTAAGAACCCAACGACGTTTTGCGCACAAAGCAAAAAAAGGTTTGGAAGCGTTTATTTTATGTAATTAGAGATTGCAGTGTTCAGCGTAGTTTTGATAGCCGGAAAAAAGAAACTTCAGTGTTTATGTAATATACGGGGTATTTCAGATTATGTATTGCATAATTTGGGATTTAGTAGAAAATTGTATTTCATCGATAACAAGCACTTTTACAAATGTGATACACTGTCAACCAACTAATTCACCTTGATACATTTCATTTCTACAGCCTCCCTAAATTGTCTTTTGGATATCCCAAGAAAGGGGTATCACAAACGAAAGAGCTTGCAGCGTAAACGTAGCACAGACATTTTATGCACCTCTGTGGAGGTGGTACCGCGCCGACACTTTAACTGCACCCCATGTGGTTATTTACATATCTAGTTAAGAGGGTAGCACAAACGATGGGGTTTGTAGCACAAGCCAGCACAAACGGATGCACCCCTGTCCCATATAATACATAACGTCCAATGGACGTCCCGTGGACGTCCGTTTTAGTTCCATTCAATGTACGAACAATCACGGACTTTTCATGGATGTCCATAGGACGCTCTTCTGTTAAAGTGATATGTACGTCCTTTGGCAAACGTCCATTGGATATTCGTACATTGAATGGAACTAAAACGGACGTCCAATGGACGTTTGCCAAAGGACGTCTATACCACTTTAGTCGAAGAACGTATTTATGGACGTCCATCAAAATTCACATACGACGTGTCGTTGGAAAAATTAATAATTAATTGTATTTGGAGCAAAAAGGTTCAATGTATAACATTACCGATAAGTTTTACATCTATTAAATTCAGGGGCGTGGGAGGGTCCTTACAGAAGTCGAGAGGCTGGTTATGAAATAGAATATGATTTTCAGGATTCCATACCGGAAATCTTTGTTTCTTAATAAGTCTTACGGACTGGTTTCGGGAACAAATTGTTTCATATGTTGTATTTGTAAATATTTCTAGATAAAAAGCAACTTCTAACCAGAAGGGTGTACTGGTAAAGCGAAAAATTCAGTGCACTCATGTTAGCATTAAATGGCGGAGCCTACACGATTACAGCGCTGTCAAACAAATTTGATAAACTTTCCAACCATTTCACCTCATTCTCATTCACTTCATGTTCTACAGCACCCCAAATTGTTTTTTGAATATCGCGAGAACGGAAGCAGCACGATGATGTTTGCAGCACAAACCAGCACAAACGAATGCACCATTTTATATTCCCCTATAAAAGAGCTGGGGCAGACGTTTCAGCAGCAACCCCAACTTGTTTTTTGAATATCTCGAGAACGGAAGTAGCACAAACGATGGGATTTGCAGTACAAACCAGCACAAACGTAGCACAAACGAATGCACCACTTTATATTCCCCTGTGGGGGCGCGGACGTTTCAGCAGCCCCCCAACTTGTTTTTGAATATCTCCAGAACGGAAGTAGCACAAACAATGGGGTTTGCAGCACAAACCAGCACAAACGTAGCACAAACGAAGCACCATTTAATTCCCCGTGGGACGGGCGTTTCAGCGCCCCCAACTTGTTTTTGAATTCCCAAACGGGTAGCAAACATGGGGTTTGCAGATCAAACGCACAAACGTCAACATTTACGTTTCATTATTGAGTTTAAATCAATGGAATTAGATGCCGATTGTGTAACAGAGTATCTGGAAATATTATTCATCGTTTCGTAATTCAACGCTTTTATTACTTTTTTAAGGAAGATTTTAACCATACTTTGGACATCGCATGTGGGCAGCTTTTGTCGATGGATTGGACACTAACTCAACTAATTTATCTAAGTTAAATCACTACTTACAAACAGCATTTTAAAGTCGCAACTTACAACAGCTTTTTTCGCTAAAAGGATTATTGTCTTCAATGTCCTGCTTTTAAAGCACGGTCTGTATTTATAAAGAAAAGAACCACGTATGGGCAAGGTGTTTTGCTTTCAAAAACATCGCCGAAGGATCAACTGTGGAGAATTCCCAGATAGCAGCTGCACTACCAGCTGTTACAGCTTGTCAACAAAGAAGTAACGGCTAACAAAGAATTCTTAACAAAGGTAAACAATCTTATTACTTTGAACACGTGCACAGCTCCAAGATAACAGTATAAACTTGGCATAGATAACATACCTATTCCAAGTGTTGATTTACTAGTCAGATGGTTAAGCGGTCTTATCTTTTAAAAGAAAGCTATGAATTTATGTGCAGCTGTGATTGCAATGTATTCACTGCAGGTGTTAGAACTTATTTGTGGTAACTTTGTAACGTGAAGTTTGCTAAGCAGCTGCTTGGTTTTAAAAGGCAAAATATTGTAAAGTAAATACTTGTGAAATTTTATAAAATAACACTGATTTCAAAAGGCAGGAAATCGAGGTTGTTGATCGATAGCTTTTAGGATTTGTTTAGAAATTTTAGGGCGTTTTTATATAGAAGTTGGATGAATTAATATTCGTGCAGAAAAGATTGCTTGCAGGGTTTTGAACGTAACAAATTTAAGTTTTTAAATTGCACTTGTAAATTTGTAACAACTCACTATAAATAAATCAGAATAAATTTAACAAAGCTTATTTATATACCGTACAACTTTGCAAACAATATTTTGAAGTTATAAGTATTTTTACATATTACATGTATCTTGTAAGGCTGAAATTTTTGAAAATTCCTTAAACTATATGCTTCTGAAATAGATTGATACAGCTTGTTTAAGAGCAATTTGCCTCTTAGCCTCTTTTGGTGTCAAATTTAGGTTTATAAAGTAAGTAATCACTATCGTGTACCTTACAGAAACCTTAAAATTACTTTTTGGTTAAGTTACTATTTTTAACTAAAAAGTGAACACTTAGTCTTTCAAATATATTAAGTTTCCACTACAGATGTGAACTAAAACCTTCAATTTTAGTTATTCTGCTGAAAATTTCTAAATACTTTAGTACATTTTTAATTTAGTAGATGCTACCGGTGTGTTCGAGTTACACATTTTTCTTGTGTGAAGCTACTTTTGCACAAAACTGTTTATTGTATATGTATGAAATTATAATTTTATTTATTTAGAAAATTATGAAAATTTAAAAATATTTAGTGTTTAGCAAATTATCTATTTTTATTACAGGTGCAGATCTGAATAATTTGTGTTAAAGTGTTAAGTTAATATTTAGGTTTCCTGCATTGAATCTACTTACCTGCTTATGTTGGTATCCATAGATGCTTACGGTTGCCAGTTATTTTTTATATTTGTGTCTTAGCTCTTGAGCTTTTCACGCTCTTTGCTTTTTTTATTTAACGGTGTCCTCGCCAACCGTTTAATGTTACAAAAAGCACAGCAAACCCGCATAATTAAATTGGTATTATAGTGTTTAGTACCTATATGCGGAGAACATTAAATGGCTCTCACTCTTTCAAGAGTCCTTTTTACGCCAAAGTGCCCTCCGGAGATACCATCGTGCAAGTCCTGCAACACTTCCGGCACTCTGCTTCTCGACACTATCACTTGAAGTCGTCTCTCAGTGCCATCTTCACACTTCAGGAGTCGTTTCAAGATTTTATTTTCAATCACCAAGGAGTCCCGCTGTGCCCAGTATGCCTTCAGGCTCCTACTTGAAATACTAATTTCTTCCCAAGCTGGTGGTCGTCCTCTACCTTTCCACTCAATAATACGTCCCAATTCGGCGTCATTCCAATGATCTTCTCTCGTATTCTTTCGGGTTGCCAAGTATCATCAGTTACCGTCATTCTATGGACGACACTTATTTTCTCTTGCATCTTGGAGCAATGGTTGCAGTCTACCGGACACGGTCTTCTTGTCAAAGCGTCTGCATTTTGATGGCTAGTTCCCACACGATGTTCTGTGTCATATTCCTGCAGCAGTTCTATCCACCTTGCAACTTGCTCTTCGGGATTTCGAAAATGCAGTAACCATTTTAGTGCAGCATGGTCTGTTCTTAACAGGAATTTATGACCGTATAAGTACTTATATTAGTGCTCTACAGATTTGACGACGGCCAACAGCTCCCTTCTTGTCACATAATAGTTCCTTTCTGGCCGCGACAAGACCATGCTTAAATACCCAATAACTTTTTCTTGTCCGTTCTAGAAAACAATAGAAGAGGAACCGAGCTGTATAGAGGCTATAGGAATTTCAGGGAAATGTGTAGGCTATCTCAGAATAGAAATCGATGGAGGTACGCGTCTAGCGAGTTTCAAAACGGAAAACCTAATTACGAAAAAAATAATTGTACTTAAACCTGATTATTATTATAAACAACTACAGGTTTTGGTTTTGCAATATTCTCAACTAATGCTGATTGTGCAAAAGGATTTATTGGAAAACTATTAATTCAGCAAATGTCTAATTATTCGAGGATTTTCGTAACCGCAGAGTGCTTAATTCCCCTTCACATTCTACTGAATATCGATGAAATAAGGTATATATTTAGAAAACAATAGAAGGGCAACGCAGCTGTATGTAACAAGAAAGAGCAGTTGCTATGTTTGAAGACAACAAACATAAAAACAAGGAAAGAGTAGTTGAAAGCATATGTGTGGAGCGCGGCACCGTACGGCTATGAAATAGGGACAGTAGGAGAAGCAGACAGGATAAGGGTAGAAGCCCTTTGGAATGAGGTGTTTTAGATGTGTGATGATGATAGCATGTACAGACAAAGTTAACAATAAAGAAGTTCTAGAAATAGTAGGAGAAGAAAGATATTTCTAGAAAATAAAAAATGGGAGTAATAGATGTACACGTTCTAATGCATTTGGGGTATAGTGTAGAATATATTACAAGCAGTGATAAAAAAAGAGAGGTAGAGGTAGACCTAGATCAGAGTATTGAACACAGATAGTGAAAGGTTTGGGCTGTCGTAATTTCAGAGAAACGTGTAGGTGAAATCAGAATAGGAAACACTGGAGGTACGCGTCTAACCAGTTACAGGACTGAAGACCTAATGATGATGAATGCCTTTGGAGGCGTATCCTCTGTGGACTTATTTTGCTCCACAAAAATAAGCAGTCGTACCTATGGTAACAATATTCTTCAAACTAAAAATCTTTTGTACATATATACGTAGGTTCGTGTTCTTTTGAGACACATTTTTCAGAAGGAGAACTCACTCCATTTCTTTTAATATAAATGGGATATTACGAATTCTGTTATGGTATTTTACGTTAACACTTGTAGTTTTTGTAAATAATTTTTTTTTAATTACAATTTATTAGTTGTTTATAGTACTTAGAACTGTAACAACTTTATTTAGCTATATTTTCGCTTTTTCCGTATCACCTGTCTTTTCTATTTTAACATACTAATTTCGACTTATACCTATTTTGTCGTCCCAATTTTGATTCATTCTTAGATGAATTGTACGCATAGTTACTTAAGCACTCATTCACCACTCATTTCTTATTCAAGTTTTGTGAAGCCAATTTCTGAATTTTTTGTCCCCCTTAAAATTTCCTTGAGTTTTTTAATACTTTCTGGTTTTTGAAGGAAGGCTGTGAAGTATCTTCAAAATACAAAGGCTTAAATTCACACAATAATTGTAGTTACTGCCTCATATATTAGCATTTAATTTAGGCATTTAACAATACGTATAGCACGCAGGTTGAATATCCTATACGGTTTTTGTGGTGTATTTTTCGCTTTGTAAAGGTAGTACTTCAAAATATTGAAGGCGAAATGTGATTTACTTATCAACCTGTGAACTTAGTTAGAACAGTATGCCCTACTAGTTTATTTTGAAATTTTTAACAATAGCTAGTAATATCAAATTTATATACACTTCTATTAATGTAATTCTGTACAACGTAACCTTAAAGTACTTGTAATTTACGCATAAACTTCAGAGTATTGAAATTCATGGCGTTACTATGGAATATAATAATTATAACTTAAATCTAAAGAAGCATCGAACATTTAAAATACATTTGATCTTTCAATTCTTCATGCGAACGTACTACATTGATCAGGAAGCCAGTTGTTTTTACCCAAAAATTTTGAGTTTTGCCGAACCTTTGCTGTTCTCAGCAAGTTAAAGATCTTTATTTAACGTGCGCGACAACACATACACGGGACTAACGTTTTACCTCTCATACGAACGAGGGCGTAGTTTTGTGAAAAATGAACGCTTAACATTTTTCAAGAAATCCATGTCGGGATTCGAATCGGGACCCCTGAGATTAGTAGTCACTCGCAAACCAACTAAGCCGCGGATCCGCCACATCAAAAATTTACTACGTAATTATTTCGTATTAAAGCAAACTGTTTTTACTTTTATGGTTTGATTTGATAACTATAGGATCGCAAAGCAGTTTCAACGCAGTTGGACATCTGGTTTCTTTTATAAGAATATGCCGTCAGGAAGTTTAACTTGGATACTCAACAGGTATTTGAAACACTTGATAGGTAGTCCTCTGAGAGTTTCCAATATCTGTTGAATATTTGGAATAATGAACCTTTACAACTAATTGTGTCTGTAAAAAATTTTTATTTGCTGAATTTTTATTAAATCTTGGTGGGTTTTATATTATACTGTATCAGATGTCGCTTTTATTTCACATCTGGCAATAAGTTATTTAACGCCCAAAGGTTGATTTCGTCGTATCAACCTTAGGATAATGAAAGTCAGCAGATGAAATTTGTAGTTTGAAGTTCAACATACAGAAAATAGAAATATCAAAAAAAGTTTATATCCACGTTTATAAGTAGTTTCATGTTTACTAAAATGGTCATTACAAAAGTGATTTATATTTTGTCCATCTTAAGTTTCCAAATTCAAATTTTTATTTAAACAGTAGCGTTAAAAGTATTATTTTTTAAATATGGTTCAGTGTAAATTTTATTATACACGATTTTACAACTTAAACACTTGATGTGAGAAATTAACTGAATTCTAAATAGTTGATTGTATAATTTTGCTTGTGTATATAATTTAAAGAACTAGTTTCTTTGTCAGCATTCACAGATGAAAATACTAATATTTTTGAGCCTATATTAGAAATAACTTTGTAAAACATTTCAAAGAAGATGCTTCAAGTTGTTATATGTTAAATTGATGTTCAAATAGCAGTAGTTCGTGACGCTTTAATATGCGGAACGCTATTGTAAAAGTTTTGTATATACATAAAACAGTTCTTTTAAAAGATATTTAGTTCTAACTTCCTAAGTTCTAAAATAACAATTATTGAATTTACCGCTTGGACGTATAATTTTTTGTTGTTCAATTTTTATTTATAATTATATGCTGAACTGGTTTTGATATTTATTCGCAAACTATACGTTTGGTGAGTTAAGTTAAACACAAGTGAGGTTAGAAATTTTAAAAGTGATACCAACATTTGTAGAAGTAGTCCTACCTTATACAGCGTGGTGTATAATTATTTGGGTAAAAGTTTAAAAGATCTATGTAACAAGGATTTAGTACTTCTTTCGGGCATAGTATCTTTTACTGTTGGTTCATTTTTGAATTTTTAGGCGTACGTTGCTTCACCGTGTTGGCGTTTCACTAAAATGCGCTTATTTCAGGTATAACCCCCATGTTTGTATTTATTGATTGTCATTATGGTACGCAACCTTAGGTTTCTTGCACCATCCCTAGGATAGCTATTTATTTTAATATATTTAGATGCAGTGGCGCTCAACTTTTATTTGGCATCTTCGTTTTCTTTACTTCCTATGACCCTCCTGCTCATCGCTCAAACGCTGAAGTAAAGTTAAAGAGCAAGTTCGTTAACATTTATTCCATCAGTCGTCTACCGACAACAGTATCTGTTATTTTTGTTCCCCTGACGCTTTTTAATTTCAACATAGGACAAAAGTCTTTTAACTGTATTTTTGATTTGTAGATATATAATTATTTTACTCCACAAAAGCGTCGATAAATTATGCTTGAATTATTTAAATGAATTTAGTAAGAGCACCTGATATCTTATGTCGTAAATACCCCATGAAAAGTGGAGTAAATGAATTATTAAGTTTTAAAAATATAGTCAGTTTGAAATTCAATCGTTCTTATACCGTTCAGTCTGATAAAAAGACTTAAATTTTGTGTTGGTCTAATTAAAGGAGGTAAGTGGATTTAAACAAAGAACAAATGGCAAAGATATATTCTAATAAAGTGGTTTTATAAGTTTGATGTTGAAGTTGAAGTTTCGAGAGGTTTTGTCTTATGTGGTTATTGAATATTGAAATTCGGTCTTAGTTACAAAGTCAAATAGTAAGTTTGACTATAAAAAGGTTTGCAGTTGTACTAAAACGTAATTTTGATTTTGATAACAGTATTATATTTCTGCAACGGATTACACATCGTTGTCGCTGCTTTTTTTAACAATTAATTTTTTTAAGGTACAACTTGATAAAAACTAGACGAACAAGTTCCTCTTGTATGATTGATTTTCTACGATTTATTTTTAGGTCCAAGGGTTTTTGCGTTTTCCTGCCGCTTTTGATATTAGCTTTGTTAAAGTTTAAACGTCGGGGTGCTCCTTTTGTGAGTTAATTGAGTAAACGTAGAGTCAACCCTTAACCGCTCTCATATCCCTACCGTTGAATTAACATTCAGAGATAGCCATATTGTTTTGATAGAAGTTTCCTTTCCTTCTGGCTGATTGTCATTCCAATTTACCCTGGGACACCGTTATCTTCAGAAAACTCCCGTTATAGTTCTAACATACTGTCCTCAGTTCTTGGAGAAAAGAAAAAAAATAGGCAATTGCAATATTTAAATGAATAAAATCAATAAGTTTTACTATGTTACAAAATTTATATTTGCCTACTTGCACAATTAATACAGACCAAGCAATGATGAGGACAACTAATGCATTTCAAAAATCTCATTTAAATTTGAATGATATCATTATTAAGCAGTGTAAATCCGTTTCAAACATCAGGGTCATCTACTGCCTTGCTACTTGAAATGGAGTATGTGCCCTTGTGACAATTGCCTATATATTTCTTAACTAAGAATATTTAAGTAAGAGAATATACAAAACAGCGTTAAAAAGTCTATGTTCATAAACTTTTATAGCAGGGTCAAATTACGCATAGACATTTATTGATAACCTATGGTGTTTGAGAAACAAGCACCTATATTATGGTAGCTATACGGGCGTAATTTGTAAATTCCATACTGGCAGTCATTGTATCCAGTATCGGTCGTAAAATTTATTGTTTTACAATGTAGGCTTTGCATGAAATATAAGTTATGGTTCACACATACATGTTTCTATTAAATTGAGAAGCAAATTATCCAGTGGCGAAAAGCCGTAGCAGTAAAGGTTGGTTGTATTGACAAATTGATCTTTTATTATTTAAGCAAGCCTCTACAACTAAAAAAAAAGTTGTAAATTCCGAAGATTGAACTCGTTTGTAATTCTGCGGATGAAATGGTCGTTCCCCTCCCCCCACACCGTGCAAAAATACAGCAAAACTTACAAGTATCGATTCAATTTCTAACATTGCAATTAGTACTAAAATTCAAAGTTGCTTATAAGGTTCCAACCTTGTTCATACTGGTAAATATTGTTTTATTTTTGATTTATGAGAATGAATCATTTTAGAAAAATGAAAAAAAATCTTTTTTTATATAGTTATACATAACAAAAATATGTTTATAAATATACAAATTGTGCGGTTTGATGTGAATTTAGTGCAAGTGGGAGTATAAGGAGCTTTACATTTTGTTTAATACTGAAAATACCAATTAATTAATATTCGCTTTATCCGTAAATAAGTCTCATTAAAATTTTTTTTTTATTAGGAGTAGAAAAATAGAAAACAGATCAAATGTTCTGTAATAAACGTATGCTTATTGGTGTTTGAAACGAATGCCGACAAAAAGAAACTCAAAAATCACAAAAGGGAGAAATGGCTACAAAAAATATCGAATCAATTAATGCAGCTGAATGAAAATAAATAATCAATACTGTTGATGTCAAGACTATGTGAATATATATATACATATACATATATATATATATATATATATATATAATTTGTTGATAATAGAACATAAAAATAGGACCCACACAATATATAAAATTAATTGTACTGAATGCCCTGGCGTATACATTGGAAATACAAAACAATATATCCACAAGCGAATTTATGAACATAAATACACAATAAAAACGAACAATAAAAAAAGCACATCACTTGCAACACACGCAATAGATAACCTCCACCAATTTGATTTTAATAATGTTAATATTTTAGGAACAGAGCAGAATGATAATAAAAGAAACATAATAGAAACTTTACACATACACAAACACACAAATGCCATCAATTCAAAAACCGACCAAGACGACTTCATCAATATTTACCACAACCTTATTGCTTAAATATCCAAATATCACAATTAATGCTAGAATGATTGTAAATATACATGTTATATGTATGTTATCTAACCTTCATGGTCACTCCCACTTTACACTGTGATCACACTTACTATACTAGTTTCAAGCAATTTATTTATTACCTTGTTAATAGTCTACACTTGACAACATTTGACCTATGGTCAAAATATTTAAACAAGTATGTATAATACCATACTAAAATTTATTATAATACTCATTTCAAAAAAGAAGTTTTGGTTTGTATAAATGTTTTATTAGTATTTTAATTAACTTATTTTGTACATTACAGACAATTTTAATTGAAAATGGTCGCTGACCGAAACGCGTCTTAACAAAGAAACTGATGTAATTTATACCATATTTTTATTAACTATTTTATTATACCGACAAAAGATATTGTACCTATAAATTACATATTATTTTGATGACCAAAATCCAGGAACTGCTGATTATTATTATTATTATTATATATATATATATATATATATATATATAAATATTATAATTAGTTTTTTACACAAGGTAAGTTGATAAATACTTACGTATTGAAATTAATAAGATGAAATAATAACTTAGACTTTTAAGTAAAGCCCAAATGATCATTTCAAATCGAGCTAGTAATTGAAAGAAGGAAAATATAAGGCCTTGGACAGGATTTGAACCTGCATCTCAGTTTTGCCGGAACTGTGCGTTATCCAATTACGCTACCGAGGCCGATGGCTATAATTGGAAAATTTACAAATCTAAATCGTGTACAAGTACCATATATAAACCTAACTTTCAATTACGTTTAGCATTTTGTCAATCATATCTGAAATTGTCAAGTTTCTGACTTATGTCAGATATAGACAGGAAGCACCGCTCAAAATCACGGCTATAAGCCAAGTATTAATATATAAATATTATAATTAGTTTTTACACAAGGTAAGTTGATAAATACTTACGTATTGAAATTAATAAGATGAAATAATAACTTAGACTTTTTAAGTAAAGCCCAAATGATCATTTCAAATCGAGCTAGTAATTGAAAGAAGGAAAATATAAGGCCTTGGACAGGATTTGAACCTGCATCTCAGTTTTGCCGGAACTGTAATATATATATATATATATATATATATATATATATATATATTACTCTGATTTAGAACAGGGTAGAAAATTAATTAACGACATTAAATAATTTTAATCACCGTGTATAAGGACGCTTTCTATAAAAAGAAGCAGAATTAAAATGCTCAACGTGTATTTAAGTTAATTGTTCCAAGAAACAAATAGAAATTAAGTGCAAAATTTATATTATTTAATTCAATTTTTAAGTAATGGGTATTAAACAAAGTGTACAAGTAATAAATTAATATTTAGTGCGTATTCGCTAAAAATTAAAGGGTAGAAGTCAATTCCATTCATTATTATTTTAGTTGGAGTTAATTGAACCATTATTAATAATATAATAAGCATAAAAGCCTGTGAAAATCCAAGGTTAAAATACCATGAAATAAAAGCTCTGAGAATTATATTAAAACGTTAATTAGGAGCACACACCTGCGTATTTTTAAAAATCAATTTCAGTTTAATTTGTTTGGATAAACATGAAAATTCTGCGTATATTGGAAACGGTCGGATAAACCGTAGCTTATATTAACGGGAAGGCTAGATACGGGGTTATTTAACCCAAATAAGAATACACGTGGACTGAAATAACCGATAATAAAGAGTATCGATTTGCACCACTAGGAGCAAGTTAGAAAAAGACAGATAAAATGCGCAAGGCAGAAACACAGATAATGAAAGGCGTGATTTGAGCAACGTCACGAGGAAATGATTGGTTGTAATAAGATGCAGATATGAGAGGTGTAAACGTAACGATTTCTATACAAAATTAATTAGTTATTCTCGGACGTGTTTGCGAGCCGTGTGAAAATTTCTTAGATTTCAACTCGAACGAGTGCAAATTTCAGTAGAATCATTGTGCCGAGCAATCGGAAGGGAAAATAGAATGCGAATTTCTAAAAATCGTCCGTCGCGGGACAAATTCGACTTGCAAGCAAGCCATTATATAAACCCGTGCTGATTTTTTGATTTTATTCGATACGTCAAGCAGAATAGATGGTGATTACGTGCTACGATAACAGTTATTATGCATTAGTGCACTTAGAGAAGATAAATAAAGGTAATAAAGTTTAGTTATATTTGCCGGTATTACTGTACCAATTATTCAAATTAGTAACGATAAATAAATAAATAGAAGTATGCAGTTGTGGTATAGCGTGAAAGTATTATGAATTTCATTGCTATTTTTCGGGAGTGTTAATAATCAAGTGTTATGCGTTATTGGATCCACAAAACAAGATTTAGATATACATAGATGAGTTCCTGAGAAGCCCTAAATCCTTTTAGACGAATGGTGGTGTAGAAAAATTTTAAAGGCGGCCAGAAATTCGAGGACGTAAACATAACCCAGCTGGAATGGTGGGATTAGCAAGGACGATGTACATTGGAGCCACGAGTGCATTAACCTTCAGGTAACTTATGCATTGGTGTTCGATCTTAGATGTTTTGGTGTGTGTTAAATATCTTTATAATTTGTTTGATAAAGATGGACAGTAGTTAATTTGTATAAACAACAAATTTTGAATTTTAAGATAAAATTTTCTTGTATAAGTAGAAAGGAGTATTTATCAAGTTTATGTTTTGGATTATGATGAAAATTTGGGTTTGTCTTTGAGCTCAATTAGACTAACCTATTAAATTAACGTAAAGGGGTGGGAGATGCTCCCTTTTATTCAGACTCAAGTCTGCAAATATTGTTTACTTAATTAGTATGCATGCTACAAGGACTCTAATTCTGGATGCAAATTAAAATGATGATAAAATTTGAACTTGAAATTTTATGATGCTGAAATTTATGCTAAAATTTAATTTTGAAATTTTAATGTATTGTGAATATTGGTGTAAATAGAGTTAACGTTGATGTTTGTGGTAGGAATGTGTTTTTTTTATGAATGGGGTTGAAAGTTTGATCTAGGTGAGCAGCCGAGGCGGAAGGAGTCAAGAGGCGATATTCAGGTAAGAAATCGATTATCAGAGGAGATTTCACCGTAGTAACGAGAATCACAGCAATATATATATATATATATATATATATATATATATATATTCCATAGCGATACAGATGTAGGAGTAGAAAGAAATATGTGAAAAACAGTAAAAAATAGAGGAGATAGTACTATGGGGTTACATATTCAAGCATGAGGGAATAGTGCGGAATATATTAGAAGCAGAGATAGGAAAAAAAGAGGTAGAGGTTGAGCTAAGTTAAACTATTGCACACAGATAGTCAAGATGTAGACTGTGAGAATTTCAGGAAAATATGGAAGCTAGCTCAGAATAGAAGTCAGTGGAAGTACGTGTCCAACAAGTTCTAAGACGGAAAACGTAATGACGAAAAAATAATTGCACTCAAACCTGATGATTATTACAAACAACTTCAGATGTTGGTTTTGCCATATTTTCAACTAATGTTGATTGTCTGAAAGGATTTATCGGAAAACTATTAATTCAGCAAATGTTCAAGTGTTGAGGATCTTGGTAGCCGCAGGTTACTTAACCCCCTTCACATACCACTGAATATCGGTGAAAAAGGTATATATTTATAAAACAATAGAAGGTGAACCATAGTAGCGGCTATGTTCGAAGACAACAAACATATAAACAAGGAAAATATTGTTGAAAACACATGTGTGGATCACAGCACTGAACGCTATGAAGTAGAAACAGTAGGAAAAGCAGACAGGAAAATGATAGAACTCTTTTGGAATGTTCTGCATAAGATGTATGATAATATAGTAAGGGCAGACAAATTTATAACAAAAAGGTTCTAGAAATAGTAGAAATAGATCACAATGATTGATTTAAGAAATGTACAACTTTAAAATTGTTTGTTTTTTGTCCTTGGTAGAAGAATTGACCGATTCTAACGCAGTGGATCCGGTAGATATGCGTGCAGATCTTCATAAGGAGATGGAGGATACACAAGGAGTGTGAAGTTCAACTCCACACGGTTTTTAACTAAACTAGGTTAGTCTTCCTGCCTCTTATTTCATCTCTTTAACTCCACCTCTAAAATTTTCGAGATACTTCTCGGCGTTCATCGACTCCACATCACTGTTATATTCTCAATTTTTTAATTGTTTACCCTAAGACCAATTCTTATTAAGTTACAACCCCTACACCCAAATTTTGAAAGCTATTACTAATGGTGACAAGGCATATCCTTGTCTCACTCCCTTCCTAATACTGCTCTCTTTCTGCTCTAATTTTATTACCGCTGTTTGCTCCTTTTATAAGCCATGTACTGTCCGTCTATTCTTATAACTCATTCCAATCATTTTGAGTATTTCGAACATTTTTCCATTTTAGATTGTCGAATGCTTTTTACAGATCTACAAACCCTATATACATGTTTTCTCCTATTTCTATTGTTTCCCTTCACCCTCAGAGCTAAAATAGCCCCCCGGTGTTCCTCTGTTTTGCCTAAACCCAAATGGATATTCTAATATTTTTCATCCAGCTTTTCCATCCGTTTTTGTATAATTCTAGTTAATATTTTCGTCACGCGTGTTGACAAACTTATTGTTCAAAAATTTTCACATCTATTCACCTCTCTTATTGGTGTAGTGTTAAGTTTGAAACCTTTGGGTACCTCGCCTGTCTCATACATACAGCTTACAAGTTGGAAGAGATGCTCTGTTACTGCTTGTCCAGCGGCTTTTAGAGTTTCTGCTTGCACCTTAACTATATTCGGTGCTTGTCATTTTTCAGACTCTTTAATGCTAACTTATACTCATCTCTAGGTATAGGATACCCTAAGTTATCCTTTTAAATGTCTGGTTTTTGTTGTAGTGTTTTAGTTTCTGTCCTGCATATAAATTCCCTACATATTCTTGCAATCTAAACACTTTATCTACATTTTCTATAACGATGTCTCCTTCGGCACCCCTTATATATTTTTTATATTTCTAAAATTAATTTTAATTGGTTTGTATACTTCGTCTGTCTTTCCTATTTTCATCTTAGGTTGTAATTCTTTGCACTATTCATTAATCCATTGCTCTTTAGCATTTGCTAATAATTTCCCATTTTATGCTTTAGTATCTCTGTTTTCCTGCTTCGTCTTGTCTGTTTTGTGTTTTCCTCTTTCTTCCATTAAATTCACGATATCTTTGTTATTTATGGTTTCTTATTTTCTTTTTGTGTATATTCCAGAATATGTCTGGCCGTCATACCTAAGCTTGATTTAATGTTATGCCATCCTGTTTCTGCTTCCCTAGCATCAAAAATTTTCCCAATGTCTTTCAGCAATTCATTTGACTTTATTTCAAATCTTTCTTGGATATCTTCATCATGTAGTTTCTCAAAGTCAAAGTGCATTTTTCAATTGTCTTTTTTCAAATTTTTTAATTTAAGCGCGACCTTACGATGTTGCGGTCAGTGTCTATATCTGCCTGTGGGTATCTTATATAGTCTCTTACTTGATTTTTAAACTGTCGTCTGATAAGAATGTAATCTATTCTATATCTTCCTATTTCTCCTGACATCTTCCACGTGTATTGTCTTCTACCATGATGTTGAAATAATGTATTCGTGATGGTTAAATTGTTTTTGTCGCAAATTTCTCGTACCTAAACCGTATAAACCTATAATCGCTCCTTCACTATCCTCATTTACCACTGCATTAAAATCCCTCGTATTTATTAAACTTGCATGTCCTTTTACGCATCTTAGTATGTCTTCGATAACTTTATAGATCGCTTTTACGTCTTCCTGACTAACTACAGAAGAGCATGTATACTTGTGTTATTACTGTATTTACGGGTTTAGATTATAATCTAAGCATGAGTACTCTGTCGTTCTTTTGTAAGTAGTTTTCTACACAGTATCCTATATTTTTTCGCATAACTATCCCCACACCCGAATTTCCTTTCTCTGATCCTGTATGAATTACCTCAAAGTTTCTGTTTCAGAAATTCTCCACTTCTGACCATCCACCCTTGTTAATTGCTACCATGTTTAATGCTAACATAACCATTTCAATTTTCAAATGCTCTAGCTTAGCTACTTGCTTCATACTTGTGATAGTCTGCGCTCCCACTTGTAAAATGTTCCTGGTTCCTTTTTGGAACTTTCCGATCACATCCTTCAGAGTAGTCCCCTCTCTTGGAGTAACAGAACGAATAGTTTTTACAAGTGCATCAACCCACAAGCTACAGAAACAAAGTTTAAAAGGAGTTCAAAATAACACGAACTCGAAAAGCAAACATCTGCGTTATCGAAACGAGATTGAAACTGGAAAACACGGTTTTACCAGAAAATAGTAGGGTATATTATTTCGACAAATCTTTAGATGGGAAACCCACTAGAACGCAATTATACGTTATCGTAAGATATAACGCGCTCACGGATACCTAAACAGGATATTGATTAATTAATTGTAGTATAAACTTATCGTTTCAAAATAACTAAATTTACGTTGAGAAATTCTTAGAAAGAGTATTTATTATTAATTATGCGGAAGGATTTAACAATAGACATAGAATTTATACTAACCGATAATGAATTAGCAATGGATTTGAGTTGAAAATTATGGTAAAGCAAGGTTATCTGAACGTTGGGCGTCAGAAATTACGCTACGTACCATGACGTAGCCGGAAGAAAACGTAAATATACCAGGCTAACTACCAATGCGGCGAGGGGAGGGGTTCTAGCAACACAAAAATAATACATTGCCAACGATTTTCTATTTACAATAAAAACACAAATATAGAAATTTCTATCAAAACAGCAAAACAAAATTAACTAAGGTTACTATTTAATACAACAATTTTACTCTATGGACAAATTCACTAATTGTTCCACGAAGTGCGCAATTTGTAGATAACATGCAATAAATCTAATTAGTACCATAAAGAATAACGCTGATACTTTCGTATAAGCGGATGGGTTAATTAAAAAACATTAAATTTAGAAACCTTTCTAGTAAAGATTTTACCATACAAAGCATTTGTTATAACTCTAATAAAAAAAAAGAATGCTGCCGATACTTTCGCATAAGCAGATGGGTTAAGTACCAAAAAACAAAAGCACTAAAGTTCGAAACATTTCTATTAAGGATTTTACCAGAACAAACATTAGCGTATCTAATTTCAAATTGGGTTTATCCCTGGGTATGTTGAAAAGGAAATCAAGTCACATATCTGTGTCGGGATACTTATCTTGTCAGCATAAAGAAGCGAATTGACACAGCATCGCCGCGGTAGTCACCAACAGCCATGCTACTACCACCGTAATTGCAACGGTGGTCTACATGCAAGAGCAGTTGATCTACATTAAGGAATAATTGGGATGCGCAACAAGCAATTTAGCCTCCAGCTAAGAGCTAAAAAAAAGGAAAATCTTACTAATATTAGCAACTCAGGAGCGCTTGCTGATACACACCAAATATACACATTTGATAGAGGAGAAACGTGAATCGCTCTTGGAGTAACAAAACGAGTAGTTTTTACAAGTGCATAACGCACAAGCTGCAGAATCAAAGATTAAAAGGAGTTTAAGATAACACGAATTCGAAAAGCAAACATCCGCGTTATCGAAACGCGATTGAAACTGGAAAACACGGTTTTACCGGAGAATAGTAGGATATATTATTTTGACACATCTTTAGATGGGAAACTCACTAGAACGCAATTATACGTTATTGGAAGGTATAACGTGCTCACTGACACCTAAACAGAATCTTGACTAATTAATTGTAGCATAAACTTGTCGTTTCAAAACAACTAGATTTACGGTGAGAAATTCTTAGAAAGAGTATTTACTATTAATTATGCGGAAGGAGTTAACAACAAACATGAAATTTATACGAACGGATAATGAATTAACAAGGGATTTGAGTTGAAAATTATGGTAAAGCGAGCTTATCTGAACAGGTACAATATGTCGGGTATTTTTGGAGAGTTTAATATTAGAGAAGGAATTTATGTAAATAAAGTAACCAATTATTGCCGAAAATGAACGTAACACACTCGTTTGTAGCTACAGTTAAAATTGCCTTTTCGAGGCGTCGACTGCTTCGTTTGACGATTGGTATATTTGACCACGCAGTCCATCCAAGATTTTGAGAAAGGTATAGAAATCTTTGGGATTTAGGTCGAGACTGTATGGAGCAGTGTGCAAACTTGTATTGTCTTGGTCGACGATAGTTCGTTGTTTGGAGTTGGTTTTTCTATGCTAGGCGATGACTTGCGGCAAACAAATGGTTGTATACCAATTGGCAATAACAGTTCTTTCATTTTGTATGGAATTTGCTACTACATGATCTACATTTGAGACAAATGTTGCGACCATCATTTTGAAGACACTTCGAGAACGGATGACTGTCGGCTTTTCTTCACCTTGAAACATTCAAACAGATGACTGGCGTTTATTTTCTGGCTCATATGAGTAAATCTAAAATTACCACCACACACGCCTTAAAAGGCGTTGAAGCGGCCTAGAGTTTTTGACATCAATTCACACTAGCTGCTGTCTGTTCTTTTGTCAACAGATGCGGTATCAAATAAGAAACCATTTTTTTACACACTGTTAACGCGCGAGGGGTCTTATAATTTATATATCGATTCACCTCAGCCGTATTCTATTGTTCTATAAGTGTCGTTTCTACTCTTCAACTAAGTGGGCTGTATGGCTTTTTATTGGACGTGTTACGTACGCACTATCACTGTGTTTTTTAGGGTTTATGCATAAAATCACATTCAGAGACACTAATGACTTAACTCACTTTACCGAACCAACAACCGTTTCTCTTCGATGTCTATGAGCAAGTGTCGATCACTACCTCTTTAGTTCAACTTAATTTTCACAGGCATGCAGGAGGTTTTATGACAGGATACAACGGGACAAGGAATGTGTTACGTTCAATTCCTGAATTTGCATCCTTCCAATACCCTTCATTGGTAAATTATTACCAGTTTAAGTAAATATCCTAGTTCGCTCTTTTTGACTATTTTCAAAGTTATACCTATTATAGATAAAGCACATTAACCTATCAGTTTATTCGTAAAGCAGTTTGGTTTCTCTATTAATATTAATTTCTTATCACCTATACTACAATTTAGTATACAAATTATTGTCTTTATCAACGTCTGGTAATTTCTGGTTTTAACGGTATTACCTTATGTTTTCATAGTAGAGATTCTAAATTGTTCTGTTGGGAATTAATTCATTTTTACTTTGTACTTTATTACACGTTGAACAGATCCTCTTAAACAGTTCTTAATTCTGAACGAGCAAATACACGCACGTTCCTTTCTGTTTCCGCTTCTTGTGTATTTGGTAAGTGAATAAAATGGTTGAAAAATTACTGACCTTCATGTTTACTTTCTAGCTCGTATCGTATGGTCGTATCGTATGGTCGTCTCGTATGGTCGTATCGTATGGTCTTATCGTTGGACTTAAAAGTTGTTCATATCCAAGGTTTAAAACTTTCACGTACGTGTAGAATTTTATCGTATGGATTTGATTGTATGTTCAGGTTTGATGTTGGACCACATGGATTGCTAACTACTCACAACTCTTTTTGGTCTATCAGAATCCTCGAGCTGCCGGGTATTGTGACTGTAAAAGAAAATGCATTGTTCCCGATTTTGGCTGGTTATTGGTATGTTAAACATTTCTTTGTCTCGTTATAAATACGTAGACGAAAGCAGACTACTTTTTTTAAATTCTATTTTACTAGTAGTCCATACAATAAATTATTTTCCACATATATGCTAATAATTGCGTAACACGTTCCTCACCAGCAGTGCTTTACTATAGCCCTGATAGTTACAAATTTTACTGTAATGTTTAATAATTTTGAATCATCTACAATCCTTCAATACTAATACGTTATAGTTACTATAGTAGTTACTTTTGAGATACTCTCACATTCTTTATGCATCATTAATATTTCATTATGAACATAGTTAACATCAGTGTTTTGGATAGACCCTTTGTATAAAAATAAATATTCCATTTTTTTTCTTCTTTCTATAAATGTGTTAGAATGTAATTACACGAGCTCGTTAGGGTTATTAATTATAAATTATTTTCTTTATCCTGATTGCGGTAGGGGCGTACTTGTAATATTTTATCGCAACGCCATGTGTCACAGACGCACTAAACGTACTTATTGATTAGTAAACGTTCCTTAAAAGTTTATTTTGTGCTTTTACTAAACATAGATATTTATTACTAACATAAATATTGATTACAAGTCTTATGATAAGCAAATAAAGTATATTTTTAACTTGAATTTTTTTTAACAAAGTTATTTTTTTATTATCTAGATGTTTTAGATGGACGGACAGAGTCCTGTCATTAATTATTGCTTTTCTTTTGCAAGTACATACCTTATTTTATTTTAATGATTAATTTTCTCCTTGCTGAGTTACTTCAGTTAGCTTACTCGCCCCCCACTTCGGTTGCAGCCTAGTCGGCACATCCTTTAAGTTACGGTACGAGAATATCGTGACATAAATTTGGCTGCCCAACGTCGGGCCCTTGATTTTCTGTACTCAACGTTTCGCCCCAATAGAATGTTCATCATTAGACCCGTTTTCTAGTTAAGTTGGAATTTTTGTTTATTTCACCTGCTGCATATAAATAATATATATTAAATTTTATTTCATCCTAGGTTATCGGACTTGTGTTTTCTACGGTAATTCTAATTGTATTCGAAAACACTGGCGCCCAATTCCTTCCGTTTATCGGCAATTTTCTACTGTAAATTTTTTTTGTCTCGTTAATCTTAGCGAATTCTTCATTATTACTTCTCCCTTGTGTGAATAAACTTTTATTTTCAGTGAATTTTTTTTATTCTTAATTTTTATTCTTGTTGTTTGGGTCCTGGACTTTCAGAAATATAAATTTTTGTTTACGATGGCACATTGGCGCATGATTATCTACTGGCTACAGAAAGCCGAACTCCAATATGAATTATCTTTTCGAGGTTACGAGTCTAAAGGCACGGTGGACCAATTACGTAAATCCGTGCGAAGTGCTTTCAGCATTGAACGTGGAAAAAGGCTTCCTTCCATTCCTGTGGAGACGGATTTTGATTCTGAATGTAGGATTATTGAAGTTGCTATCCAAGAGTTAGAAAATTCTCTTCTTACCTTTGAAGGTGATAAATCGTCAGAGGCATTTAAACGTATTGGTGCCTTGTGGATACACCTCGAATATCGTTGTGCGAATATGCTTCCAAAAGCCGGTGAAGAGAAAGTACAACGTCAATTATTACTCACTTTAAACAATCTACGTCGTGACTATGACCATAAAATTAGGAAATTTCAGCATTCTACTGCCCAACCGGGTACCCCACCTGTTACTTCTAGTATTGCTCTTACTCCTAATGCTAATATGGATCCAGATGAATACCATTCACTGACTTCCGATTTGGAAGCGGAAGGAGAACCCGAATTAGTCTCCCCTAAGTTGTGTCATGCTGTTTCCAAACGTAATACAGTGGCAAAACTTGGTTTAAAATTCTGTGGCGACCCTCAAGTACTAACGGTACATAATTTTCTTAAAAGAGTGGAAAAGCTCCGACGAGCCCGACACATTACGGAGTTCGAATTATTTGAGTCAGCGGTAGATTTATTCGAGTCCAAAGCACTTCTTTGGTTCCGCGGCAATCACCTTTGTTGTTCCGATTGGAAATCCTTATTCAGTCTGCTGATACGTCACTTTGCATCCCCTGATTATTACCACCGATTATTTAATGACATCATCACAAGAACCCAAGGTCCGTCCGAAGGTATTATCGAATATTTATTCTGCATGAGTAAAATGTTTCGACGTCATGGTTCTATACCGGCAGAAGTACAACTTGATATAGTCTTTCGTAATTTGTCTCCCTTCTACTTAGCTCAGTTGCCTACTGTGAATTCCTGGCAAGAGTTGGAGAACAAATGCCAAAAATTAGAATAAAAAAGTTCAGAGTTGATAACTATGTACCCCTTAATGAAAATACACGCTCGTATGTAGAACCCGATCTTGCTTATAAACCAAACGCGATCTAGTTCACATTGTTCAGCGATAATACGAATATCTAATAGATAATCATCGATTTTCACCCTAAGAGCCGAAAATTCATTCAATTGTGCATTTTCCTCATCAAAGAAACTATCCTTGCAAAATAACTTGAAATGAGTTTTAATTTGCTCGACACTTTTCATCGATGCCCTAATTATAGCAATCGATACATTTTCCGGTTTATTAATCTTACTGTATATATGATTCAACCGTTTTACTACAAACCTAGATTCAAGAATAGCTTTATCAATTGATATAACTATATTTGATTAATGAACGACAATAAAAATTAACGTAAAACATTTCATACCTCAATACATTACGACAACTAATTAATCTACAAAATTAAATTATTAATCGGCAAATGCAACTAATTACAATGCTCGCTTGACAAAACGTTTAATGTTTCAAAATAAATACCAACAAAATAACCCCTTTGTTATACTATCCAATAAGTTGGATGACCCGAGTGGTGCATCAAACTTTGGTCGATGAAAAATAAGGTAAGAATTTAAAATACAACCCTCATAAATATAATATCCAAAATTTCTACAAAGTTTACATAAAGTACACTGACCGACCATTAATCCTTGTGACAAAGAAAAAGGAATATATTATAAATCTATCGTTATACCCAGATGTTTCTACTATTAAATGTACAAACAAGATGTTAGCCGTTTTGCAACACGCCCAAACATATCAAAACTACGACAATTATTAAATTAAAGTATTAATAAGAACAACGGGAATAAGAACTAATTAATTAATCAAATAATCAGGTTTACGAAGGCCATTTTGTTAACGCGCGAGGGATCTTGTAATTTTATATAACGACTTACCTCAACCGTATGTTATTGTTCTATAAGTGTCGTTTCTACTCTTCAACGAAGTGGACTGTATGGCTTTTTATTGGACGTGTTACGTACGCAGTATCACTGTGTTTTTAGGGTTTATCCATAAAATCACATTCGAAGACACTAATGACTTAACTCACTTTATCGGACCAACAACCGTTTATCTTCGATGTCTATGAGCAAGTGTCGATCACTACTACTTTAGTTCAACTTAATTTCTATAGGCATAATGGAGGTCTTATGATAGGATATAACGGGACAAGGGATGGCAGCTTTGCTATTTTATATACAACTACGAATTTACAACGACTTAAAATTAAACACGAAAACGTGCGACAAAGCGACCAAACAAACACAATTCGTTTTGCAAAATTCTTTGAATAAAAGTCTTTGGATTCCTCACCGATGTCTCAATTTCGCCATATATCATATGTCGATCGTCGTTGATTATGTTGAACACAGCAGCGACGTTTGCCTGAGTGACCGACGTTTCTGGTGTACGCACGTTTAGATCGTCGCTAAGACTAATCCATTCACGTTTGAATTCTCAATACCAATGAGAAATTGTTGACTGATGTGTGAACTTTATTGCCGAAAACAAAAACCAACTTGACGAGACATTTTTGTTGAGATAATCATCTTCGAAAATAATAAAAAAATAATTGCACAAAAATTTTCACGGTTTTATCCTATTTTTTGATTGACTTGTTAACTTTGACAGTTCGTTGTAGCTATTGCAGTATACGTATCGCACTGAAACGTTGAATTTAGGATAACTAAAGATAGAGGTTGATTTTAAAACTGCCATTTGCTTTGTGGAGCCCTACGTCCCAGTATGCAAAATATAAAAGACACCCCTCGTATTTGTACTGTTACCAATTAGCTGATAATAAATTTATGTGAGTGCTTTTAGAAGTTCATTGTATCTACGAGTAGTTTAGAAACTTTGTGTTAATAAAAGAGAATTGTTGTTATTGCAAAAAGGTTTTTGTTACCATATAATCAAAATACAAGAACGATATTTGCGAGGTATGCAAATAAGGGAAGTAGTTTTGGTCGTTGACCAACAACAATCTATTACTCTTTGTACATGTGCACAAATTTAATGTAATGCCGTGCAAAGTACAATAACAAATGTTTGTGGTAATTATCTATATGTTGGTATTCCTAACATTACTACAATCAATTCGTTAATTATATGTATAATTGTTTAATTGTTTATTTTTGCAACGGTCTTAACTGTTGATGTGTACGGTTAGCAGTGATCAACAATCAGTGACTCTTAAATTTCTAGCTAATAGTTTATAAACTCGTCATTCTTGATTTGAATCATAAATTAATCACAACTACACGCTTTAACATTATTAAAGAATACCGGAAATTTGTATATTACAAAATCCTGTTTTTACTTCGCATACGAAAGGAAAATTAAATTGGACAAAAGAGCCTTCTGCTTTAAAAAGGAACCAGATTACTACCATAAATTCTTAAAATTTAACAATCCTTAGGAAGTACTTGCGTAGGTTGTATTTTTAAACGCGAAAACTGTTAGGAATATTCAAACATATTCCCTGTTACGCGCACTTATGTCCCATTCAACGTTCGAATGCTATGCCCTGTCAGCCGTTGATTCATGAATATTACTGTATATAATGTGATAATCCTTAGCCATAATGGTTTTGTTGCAGCATTCTCAATAATTAGTAACTCAGCCGCAGAAAATTGAAATCTTTGTGTAGTTGTTTTTCTGTAAAAACTCCACAAGGATAATAAATAATATTGATTAAATGAATGGTTCAGGTTTTTGACCTTTTAATGAATCCGATTTGTATATTTATGAGCTTTCTCGTCATTTTCAAATATTTGTATACCTGAGCGAAGCAAAATTGAATTCGTAATTCAGATGTTTTAAAATCATTATTTTGAAATTATATGTTACCAATTACTGTTTGATATGAGAAAACCTAATATAATACCAGGTAACAAGGAAAGGTGTTCAATTTAATAAATTAGGAGTAGTCCCAAGTTTCCAGTATTTATCGCTTTGAGCTTAGCTGTCGATGTGCAGGTGAATTTTAACAATAATTCTGTGAAGTTTATGTACTACTTTTAAATCGTTTTATGTGGCTATTGAACTTATAAACTTTTAATATTGGTGATAGAAATTTATGTGTTACATTCGCTCTAGAACTTCAAATGTAAAAAGAAGATTTTTCAGACAAAAAGGGTACAATGAATCATAAAATCATCACCATTATTAGGTTTTCGGTCCTGAAATTAGTTGGATGCGTACCTCCATTGTTTCCTATTCTGAGCTAACCTACACAGTTTCCTGAAATTCCCACAGCTCACATCCTTCACTATTTGTGTGCATTAGTTTATTCTAGGTCTACCTCTACCTCTCTTTTTCCTTTCTCTGTTTCTAATATATCCCGCACTGTTTCCTCATGCTTTAGAAAGTGTCATATCAACCTATCTCTCCAATTTTTTACCGTTTTCCACATATATCTTTCTACCTTTACCATTTATAGTACCTCTTTGTTCTTAACTTTGTCTGACCATGATATCTTTATCGTTTCAAAGACTTCTATTTTTTTGCTGTCTGCTTCTCCTTTTGCTGTCCACTTTTCACACCTGTACAGTGCTGTACTCCACACATATGCTTTCACCAATCTTTTTCTTGTTTCTGTGTTTGTTTGTGAACACAGTATTGCCGTTTCTTGTTATATGCAGTACGGCCTTGTGCTAATCTTTGTTTTATATTTCTTGAACTTTCCCCAACTTGCGTTATTTGGCTTCCTAGGTAGCAAAAATCATTAACCTCTGATGTTCTACTTGTATTCTGATTTTTTACTTATTTTCTCCTCCTTTACATGGTAGAACTTTAGTTTTATTTTGGTTAATTTTCATACTCTATCTCTCCCTTAGTGTTTCCATTTCATTAATAGCAGCTTCTAACTCTTACTTGCTAGATACTAATACCGCCCTATGGTCTGCGAATCTGAGCATATTAATCGTTTGTCCGTGAATAATAATTTAAAATGTTTTTTGGCATTGGACATTATTCTATGCCTCTTCAATATACAAGTTAAAAATTACTAGAGATAGCGCATATCCCCGTCTCACCCCTTTCCAAATATATACTTCTCTACGTTCATGATCAAATTCTATTACCTCTGTTTTTCGACACTTATAGAACAATAACATACGGCTGAGGTAAGTCGTTATATAAAATTATAAGATCCCTCGCGCGTTATCAAAATGGTCTTCGTAAACCGGATTATTTGATTAATTAATTAGTCCCTATTCCCGTCGTTCTTATTAATACTTTAATTTAATAATTATCGTAGTTTTGATATGTTTGGGCGTGTTGCAAAACGTAGCAAGGACGGCCGTTAAGTAGTTTCCTTGCCTTTAAAAATTTCTGAACCCTCATTCGTGGCTACGAGAACGATTTTTATTTAAAGATTTTTGTCATTAAAACGTCGTTTGCTAAAAAATCTTGAATCGTATTCGGATTATAAAAATTTATGGAGGATTATTTGAAAAGCAGTCACATGACTCAAGTGGAATCGCCTGAAAATTCGTCGGTTCCTGAGAGGATGTATTACATTTCCCATCACCCTGTACATAAGCGTGATAGCACTGCCACCAAATTGCGTGTGGTTTTCTATGCTTCATGTCAGGATCAATCTAGAAATTCGTTAAAAAGCTTGGCTATTGGCCCTGCTCTGCAAAAGGACATTCCAGTTTTGTTATTGCACTTTCGTGTACATCCTATCGTAATTACAGCTGATATTAAACAAATGTATCGGCAGATTTTGGTTAATAATACTCATCGTGATTATCAACGTATCGTCTGGAGATTTTCTCCGTCGGATCCTATTATGAACTTTAAATTCAATACTGTGACTTATGGAGTTTCGTCGTCGCTTTTTTTTTCCTTGCGCACTGTTCAAGAATTGGAAAGGTTAGAATCGATTAGTTTTCCTTTCGCGCCGTCATCGGTATTGGCGAGCAATACGTATGTTGATGATTTAGTCACTAGATGCAATTCGATTGTAGTTGCTAATCAATTAATTGGTGAGTTGAATAGAATTTGCGCTAGTGGTGGTTTTAATTAAGAAAATGGAATAGTAGTTGCCCGGAAGTGTCCAACTTGAAGGAGTCCCTGTCCAGTTCGGAAACAATTACATTTAAAGAAAAGGATAGTGGTTCAATAAAAATTTTGGGCCTTTCGTGGCGCGCTCTTACAGGTATATTTTTATATAACTTAAACTCTGAAGAGCGCACTTGCACTAAGTGTAATATTTTGTCAGATATTTCAAAAAATTTTTATCCTCGCGGCTTGATAGAGCTTTTAGTACTTTTCGCTAAACGTTTAGTTCAAGATCTTTGGCTTTTAGATCTCGGTTGGGACCAAGAACCGCCATTGGAAGTCTTAGAAAAATGGAAACATTTTTTGGGTGGATTGCCAACGGTTTCGAATATTAGGCGGCTCCGTGGCGTAGTGGTATGTGTGTGAAGGCGTCGCCGTGGATCAATGTAGTAAGCGTAAGACTACGGAGCCCAAGGTCCTGGGTTCAAATCCCGACACGGCCGACTGCTTGAAAAATGACAGGTTAGCATTTTTCACAAAAATTACGCCCTCGTTCGGATGAGAGGTTAAATGGAGGTCCCGTGTGTGAGTGTTGTCACGCACGTTAAAGATCCCTACCTTGCCTGGAACGGCAAGGGTTCGGCTAAATTCTAAATTTCCAGGCAACAAAAAACTCGCCTCCTGGCCAATGTAGTACCTTCTGGTGGAGCATTGGAAATATAAATGCACGGTATGTGTGTGAGACTACTACGGCCAAGGTCCCTTGTTCGAATCCCTACACGGTCCGCTTGAAAAATGTTAGGCCAGCATTTTTCACAAAAAATACACCCTCGTCCGGATAAGAGGTAAAATGGAGGTCCAGTGTGTGAGTGTTGTCACGCAAGTTAATGATCCTACCTTGTTTGAAACAGCAAGGGTTCGGCAAAATTCCATATTTTCCAGGTAAAAAAACTCGCTTCCTGGCCAATGTAGTACCTTCGGGTAGAGCATTGGAAAATCACATGTAAGGTTTCGAATATTGAGATTTCGTGTCGCATCGTATGTAATAATTTTAAGAAGGTTGAGTTGCATGGGTTCTGTGATGCTTCTGAAGCCGGGTATGCAGCTGTTGTCTATTTTCGTTCGTTCGATTTAGAAAGTAATATTGTCATGTCATTAGTATGCGCAAAATCGAATGTTGCTCCTACTAATCACGTTTCATTGCCCCGTCTCGAATTGTGTGTTGCCGTACTCTTTGCAGATTTAGTAGATTTTGTCAAAAATGCTGTACCGATAGTTTATCATTTAGTAGTATTTTCACGAGGTCAGATTCCACTGTTGTTTTGTATTGGATTCAGTATTCCTCGCATAAGTGGAAGATATTTGTTAGCTATCGCATTTCGCATATTCAAGAACGTATTCCTCCATCTTCGTGGTTTTATGGTAAGTGCCAGGATAGCCCTGCAAATTGTGCCTCACGTGGACTTTTGGCTTCAGAGTTGGTTGATCATCTTCCTGGTTAGTGCGTTGTAGCGAAGAATGGTCAGTAACGTCGCTGCCAAAACTTATCGACTCGTCTCAGATGGACGTCGAATATCGCACTCTGTCGTTAACAGCCGTTATGCCTGAGAATTTCTTAGATTTCTTGTTGGATAAATTTCCAAAACTGCAGAAAATTTGTAGGATTGTTACATTAATTCGTCATTTCATTCGTAATGTTCCATGGTCGGGCGGATTTGCGTTCAAAATATTTTGATGGTGTGTCCCTATCTCAGCAGCATGATGCTATACATTTATTAATTAAAAGAGTTCAAACAAATGTTTTTGCCCACGACATTGCAAATATTAAAACTGGAAAACTTGTTAGTAAACAACTACGTAGCCTTAGTCCGTTTCTAGATAGTCGTGATTTGTTGAGAATGGGCGGTCGCCTACGTGCTTCAGAGTTATCGCATGATGCAAAGTTTTCAATTTTGCTCCCTTGGTCGCATCGGTTGACTGAAATTATTATATTAGATTGTCATGACCATTTCGAATGGACCTGCACCTTGCCGAAGTTCTAGATTACTAGAACAGGTGAAATGGCTTGCGTGTTCTAATGAGCTAAAGAGCCAAACTACAGGTCCAACCAAAGTAGTAGGGTCGTTAGTGAGGAACCAGACGAAGATAGGTCTCCGAAAGAGGGCAGCGCCTCTTTCGGTACTTAGATTGGCAGAGACCATAGGGGTCGGTATGGCAGTCTAAGACACACTACAGCGATGTGGAAGGCAACGGGAAACCACCACATTACCTCCCAAGTACACAGCGTACCTAAATTATAATAAAATGATGGCATTCTCTGGGGTAAAAGATTTCGGAGTTAAAATAGTCTCCCATTCGGATCTCCGGGAGGGGACTACTTCGGAGGATGCAATCGGAAAATTAAGAATAAGAGTTGGGAACATTTTGCGAGTCGGAGCGTGGAATGTTAGAACTATGAAGCAAGTGGGTAAGCTAGAGAACCTAAAAATCGAAATAAATAGGTTATCACTAGACATAGTAGGGATCAGCGAAGTTCGGTGGCCAGAGGCTGGGGATTTTTGGAGTGGACACTTCAGGGTAATTCATACAGGAGCAGAGGAGGGCAATTTGGGTGTGGGGATAGTTATGCGGAAAAAAATAGGATACTGTGTAGAAAATTACTTACAAAAGAATGAAAGAGTACTCATGGTTAGATTAGAATCTAAACCGGTAAACACAGTAATAATACAGGTATACATGCCCACCTCTAGCTACAGTGACGAAGAGGTAGAAGCGATCTACAAAGATATCGAAGACATATTAAGACACGTAAAAGGACATGAAAACATAATAATTACGGAGAATTTTAATGCAGTGGTAGGTGAGGGTAGGGAAGGAGCGATAGTAAGTTTATTTGGTTTAGGCACTAGAAACGACAGAAACGACAAAAACAATTTAATCATTACAAACACATTATTTCAACATCATGCTAGAAGACGATATATGTGGAAGATGCCTGAAGATATAGGAAGATATCAAATAGATTACATTCTTGTTAGACAACGGTTTAGGAATCAAGTAAAAGACTGTAGAAGCTACCCAGAAGCAGATATAGACACTGACCACAACATCGTAATTATGAAGGCCGCACTTAAATTAGAAATTTGAAAAAAAGAAAGGGAAAAAGGCACTTGGACCTACGGAAACTAAAAGAGAAAGATATTCAAGAAAGATTTGAAAAAGTCAAATGAATTGCTCAAAGATATCGGGAAAATATCTGATACTAAGGAAGTAGAAAAAGAATGGAATAACATTAAATCCAGCCTCGACATGGCGGCCAGAGATATTCTGGGGTATACACAAAAAGAAAATAAGAAACCATGGATAACAAATGATATCCTGAATTTAATAGAAAAAAGACGAAAATACAAAAATAAATCAGACGAAACAGGAAAACAGAGATACAAAGCCATAAATGGGAAATTATTCGCAAATGCAGGAAAGCTAAAGAACAATGGATTGACGAAAAGAGCAAGGAGGTACAAACTAAGATGGAAGTAGGAAAGACAGATGAAGCATACAAACTAATTAGAATCAATTTTAGGGATGTAAAACCCTATAGCAAAAATATAAGGGACGCGGGAGGAAATGTCATTATAGAAAATGTAGAGAAAGTGGGTAGATGGCAGGAATATATAGGGAATTTGTATGCAGGAGAAAAACTGCATTAGAAAATGAATCAGACATTGAAAATGATGACTTGAGATATCCTATACTTAGAGATGAATTTGAATTAGCATTGAAGGGTCTGAAAAATGGTAAGGCGCCGGGTACAGATAAGGTGCACGCGGAGACTCTAAAAGACGCTGGTCAAGCAGTAACAGACCGTCTCTTCCAACTTGTAAGCTATGTGTATGAAACAGGCGAGATACCCAAAGATTTCAAACATAACATCATAGTAACTATACCAAAAAGGAAAGGCGCAGATAGATGTGAAAATTTTCGAACAATAAGTTTGACAGCACACGTATCAAAAATATTAACTAGAGTTGTACAAAGACGAATGGAAAAACGGGCTGAAGAAATACTAGCAGAAGACCAATTTGGGTTTAGGCGTAACAGGGGAACACGGGAGGCTATTTTAGCTCTGAGGGTGATAATGGAGAAAACAATAGAAAAAGGGGAAAGCGTGTATATAGGGTTTGTAGACCTGGAAAAAGCATTTGACAATGTAATATGGAAAAAAATGTTTGAAATACTCAAAAAGATTGGAAGGAGTAGAGGAATAGTACATAGCTTATACAAAGAGCAAACAGCAGTAATAGAATTAGAGCAGGAACGTAGAGAAGTAAACATCAGGAAAGGGGTGAGACAGGGATGTTCCTTATCCCCATTATTTTTTAACTTGTGCATTGAAGAGGAAATGAATACTGTCAAATGCAGGAAGACATTTGAAATTACTATGCAGGGACAAAAAATTGATATGCTTAGATTTGCAGATGATATAGCGGTATTAGCATCTAGCAAGGAAGAGTTAAAAGCTACTCTTAATGAAATGGAAAAGGTTCTAACAGACAGATACGGTATGAAAATTAACAAAAATAAGACTAAAGTACTAGTATGCAAAGGAGGGAAAAATAAATCAAAAACAAGAATACAAATATGTAACACAAACTTACAAGAGGTTAAGGATTTCTGCTACCTAGGAAGCCAAATAACGCAAGATGGGAAAAGCACAAAAGATATAAAACAAAGATTAGCACAAGGTCGTGCTACATTTAACAAGAAAAAGCAACTATTGTGTTCAAAGACAACAAACATAGAATCAAGGAAAAGATTGCTTAAAACATATGTGTGGAGCACAGCACTGTACGGCTGTGAAGCCTGGACAGTAGGAGAAGCAGACAAGAAAAAGGTAGAAGCCTTTGAAATGTGGTGCTACAGACGATTGATGAAGATATCATGGACAGACAAAGTTAAGAACGAAGAGGTACTAAAAATGGTAGAGGAAGAAATAAATATGTGGAAAACGGTAAAAAATAGGAGAGATAGGATGATAGGCCACATACTACGGCATGAGGGAATAATGCGGAATATACTAGAAGCAGAGATAGGAAAAAAGAGAAGAAGAGGTAGACCTAGGTTAGACTACTGCACACAGATAGTGAAAGATGTAGGCTGTAGGAGTTTCAGGGAAATGTGTAGGCTAGCTCAGAATAGAAATCAATGGAGGTACGCATCCAACCAGTCCCAAGATGGATAAATTAATGACTACAAGCATTGGATGGGAAATATTTTCGAATAAGGGTAATTGCGTGAAAGCATTTACTGGAAAACCATTATTTCGGCAAATGTCTAAGTGTTAGGGGATCTTGGCAGCCACAGGTTGCTTAACCCTTTTCAATATATCTCAGTGAAATAGGTCATAATATTAGAAAACAATAGAAGAAACATTATATTTATTTTAAGCAACTACAAGCATTGGATGGGCAATATTCTCGAATTATGGTAATTGCGTGAAACCATTTACTGAAAAACCATTATTTCAGCAAATGTCTAAGTGTTGGGGGATCTTGGCAGCCACAGGTTGCTTACCCCCTTCAATAAATCTCAGCGAAATAGGGCATAGTATTAGAAAACAATAGAAGAAACACGATATTTATTATAAGCAACTACAAGCATTGGATGGCCAATATTCCCGAATAATGGTAAATGCGTGAAAGCATTTACTGGTAAACTATTATTTCGGCAAATGTCTAAGTGTTGGGCGATCTTGGCAGCCACAGGTTGCTTAACCCCCTTCAATAAATCTCAGTGAAATAGGGCATAATATTAGAAAACAATATAAGGGGAACCGAGCTGTATTGCTGTGTGAGAATTTCAGGGAACTATGTAGGTTAGTTTAGAAAATAAATAAGTGCAGATACATGTCCAACCAGTTTTGAGACGGGAAACTCAATGACGAAAAAATAAGTGCAATAAATCTGATGATTATTATAGACAACTAGTTGTTTGTTGTAAAATATCTGCAACTAATGTTGACTGTGCTAAAAGATATATTGGAAAAAATATTAAATCAGTAAATGTTCAAGTGCTGGGAGAAATTAGCAGCCACATGCTGCTTACCCCCCTTTGCAACCACTGAATGTCTGAGAAATAGGGTATATAATTGTAAAACAATAGAAGGGGACCGAACCGCATCTAACAAGAAAGAACGGAGCCTATGATAAAAGACAACAAACATAGAACAAAAAGTTGTTGAACGCGTATGTGTGGAGCACAGCACAGACAGTATGCCTACGAAATACAAGCAGTCTGAAAAGCAGACAGAAGAACAGTAGCAGCCTTTGAAATGCCGTGCTTCAGATATATGAGGATGGACAGACAAAGGTAATAACAACTAGGTTATAGGAACAGTAAGGGAACAAGGATATCTTTGGGAAAACAATATGAGAAATAGAAGGGCAGAATACGTTCTAAGGCATTTTTGGGGAATAGTATGGGATATAGGACAAGCAGAGATAAGAAAAAAGAGGTGGATGTAGACCTAGATCAGATAGTGATAGATGCAGACTGTGCAAATTTCGGGGAAATCTGTAGGTTAGTTCAGAATAGGAAACAATGATGGTACGCGTCTAACCAGTTTCAGGACTGAAGACCCAATGATGATGAGATTGTCATGAAAGACATTTACATTCTGGAAATCGAACAACTTAATTTCTATTAACTCAAAATTATTGGATCTTGTTCGCAAAGAGGGCTATTCGGCAATGTTTAAAATTCTGCATTCGTTGTTTTCGTGTGAACACTGTGGCTTTATGCCCCCTATTGGGTATTTACCAGCTTCTAGGTTGACTCCAGGTAAGGCGTCTTTGCATACGGGAGTCAATTTTGGTGGACCTCTCTCTATCACGATGAATCGGTGTCCTGGCGCAAAATCATTGAAAGCGTGGTACATTAACTTATCTATTTGTTTCAGCATTAAAGCTATCCATTTGGAATTAGTATTTAACTAGTCGACACATGCTTTTTTGGGTGCTTTACGTCGATTTATTGCTTGAAGAGGAAAATGTATTCAAATCCATTGTGATAATGGCACAAATTTCGTTGGGGGCCTCTCGTGAAATCTCGTAATTGATGCACCATTCGGCAGACGTTGAAAGAATCGAATTTGTGTTTAACCCTTCTGCTGCTTCTCATTTTGGTGGGTTGTGGGAGGCCGGGATTAAATCGGTAAAATCCCATTTGAGAGGAATTATCGGTGAACAAATTTTGTCGTTTGAATAATTCTCGACGATATCGATTCAAGTCGAAGCGATTTTAACCCATGTCCACTATGCGCACTGAGTTGCAAACCGCATGCTTTCTCGTATTTGACCCTGGGCCATTTTCTTAATGTTGAACCAGCCTCGGTATTACCAGATCCGGATTTGTTGTCCATAAGCCACTCTCGTTTAGATCGCTGGCAACTGTTGCAACAAATGCAACAAGGGTTTTGGAAAAGATGGAGTGCTGAATACCTGCACACGCTGCAACAGAAAGGTAAGTGGTTGAGGAATTCCGCTGCCCTGCCTGTTGATTCGCTTGTCCTTTTAAAGGAAGAAAATAACCCCCTCTACAATGGCGTTTAGGAAGAGTAGTAAATGTTCATTCTGGTAGGGATAGTATCGTTCGGGTAGCTACAGTCAAAACAGCCCAAGGGTTAGTTAAACATCCTCTAGTGAAACATGTTTACTGCCAGTTACTTAATATTTAATGGTATATATATATATATATATATATATATATATATATATATATATATATATATATATTCACTTACATAAGTTTGTCGGTTTAGGTTTCTTAGTTATTAGCTGTAATTAATTTTAAATATATAATAAGTTAGTTCATACTTATTTTGGTGGGCGGGATGGTTGATCTCCTTGTCGCACGTTTTCGTGTTTAATTTTAAGTCGTTGTAAATTCGTAGTTCAAAATAAAATAGCAAAGCTGTCATTTGTCACGATATTCTCGTACCGTAACTAAAAGGATGTGCCGACTATGCTGCAACCGAAGATTGGGAGGGGGGGGGGGCGAATAAGCTAAGTGAAGTAACTCAGCAAGGAGAAAATTAATCATTGAAATAAAATAAGGTTTGTACTTGCAAAATAAAAGCAATAATTAATGACAGGACGCCAGTCCGTCCAACTAAAACATATAGATAATAAAAAAATAACTTTGTTAAAAAAATTCAAGTTAAAAATATACTTTATTTGCTTATCATAAGACTTGTAATCAATAATTATGTTAGTAATAAATATATATGTTTAGTAAAAGCACAAAATAAACTTTTAAGGAACGTTCACTAATCAATAAGTACGTTTAGTGCGCCTGTGACACTTGGTGTTGCGATACAATATTACAAGTACGCCCCTGACGCAATCAGGATAAAGAAAATAATTTATAATTAATAACCCTAACGAACTCGTGTAATTACATCCTAACACATTTATAGAAAGAAGGAAAAAATGGAATATTTATTTTTATACAAAGGGTCCATCCAAAACACTGATGTTAACTATTTTCATAATGGAATATTAATGATGCATAAAGAATGTGAGAGTATCTCAAAAGTAACTACTACAGTAACTATAACGTATTACTATTGAAGGATGGTAGATGATTCAAAATTATTAAACATTACAGTAAAATTTGTAACTATCAGAGCTATAGTAAAGCACTGCTGGTGAGGAACGTGTTACGCAATTATTAGCATATATGTCAGAAATAATTTATTGTATGGACTACTAGTAGAATAGAATTTAAAAAAAGTAGTCTGTTTTCGTCTACGTACTTATAACGAGACAAACAAATGTTTAACATACCAGTAACCGGCCAAGATCCGGAGCAATGCATTTTCTTTTACAGTCACAATACCTGGTAGCGCGAGGATTCTGATAGACCAAAAAGAGTTGTGAGTAGTTAGCAATCCATGTGGTCCAACATAAAACCTTAACATACAATCAAATCCATACGATAAAATTCTACACGTACGTGAAAGTTTTAAACCTTGGGTACGAACAACTTTTAAGTCCTACGATAAGACCATACGATACGACCATACGATGCGAGCTAGAAAGTAAACATGAAAGTCAGTAATTTATCAACCATTTTATTCACTTACCAAATACACAAGAAGTAGAAACAGGGGTAAATTACTTCAACAGTACGGTTTACTTATGTTTAGAGTATTATATCTGTTGTATGCTAAATGTGCTACACATTTTGTGAAAGTGTAATAATATTATTATGTATTGTACTTTAACCCGTACTTGATTAACTTTTTTATTATTTATTTAAGGTAATTTATGAATAGGCGATAGTATTTCACCACTATTAGGTTTTAAACACAGAAAAGTAGGGTAAATTTTATTTTTTAGTATAGACAGACATAAGGAAAGTAAACAATATAAGCAACAAGTAATGTAAACACCTTGTCAAGCAACTATAAGTTAGCTTAAGGTGAACTGTATATATTATATGTAATAAAGAAATTATTTATTTATTTATTTATTTATTTATTTATTTATTTATTTATTTATTTATTTATTTATTTATTTATTTCTTTATTTATTTCTTTGTTTGTTTGTTTGTTTGTTTGTTTGTTTGTTTGTTTGTTTGTTTGTTTGTTTGTTTGTTTGTTTGTTTGTTTGTTTGTTTGTTTGTTTGTTTGTTTGTTGGTTGGTTTGTTTGTTTGTCTGTTGGTTTGTTTGTTTGTTTGTTTGTTTGTTTGTCTGTTTGTCTGTTTGTTTGTTTGTTTGTTTGTTTGTTTGTTTGTTTGTTTGTTTGTTTGTTTGTTTGTTTGTTTGTTTGTTTGTTTGTTTGTTTGTTTGTTTGTTTGTTTGTTTGTTTGTTTGTTTGTTTGTTTGTTTGTTTGTTTGTTTGTTTGTTTGTTTGTTTGTTTGTTTGTTTGTTTGTTTGTTTGTTTGTTTGTTTGTTTGTTTGTTGTTGTTTGTTTGTTTGTTTGTTTGTTGTTGTTTGTTTGTTTGTTTGTTTGTTTGTTTGTCTGTCTGTTTTGTTTGTTTGTTTGTTTGTCTGTTTGTCTGTCTGTCTGTTTGTTTGTTTGTTGTGTTGTTTGTCTGTTTGTTGTTTGTTTGTTGTCTGTTTGTTCTGTTTGTTCTGTTGTGTTGTTTTTTGTTGTTTGTTTGTTTGTTGTTTGTTTTTGTTTTGTTTGTTTTTTGTTTGTTTGTTTGTTTTTGTTTGTTTGTTTTTGTTTGTTTGTTTTTTGTTTGTTGTTGTTTTTTATTTTTTTTTTTTATTTATTTATTTATTTATTTATTTATTTATTTATTTATTTATTTATTTATTTATTTATTTATTTATTTGTTTATTATTATTTATTTATTTATTTATTATATAATTATTTATTTAATTTAATTTATTTATTTATTTATTTATTTATTTATTTATTTATTTATTTATTTATTATTATTATTATTATTAATATTATTATTTCAAGTAGAGAATGTGTTTTTAAATTTGACACAGTTGCCATGGTACTGCACTTACCTTACTAACGAAGTAATCTGCAAACTGGTTTGTCAATCCTGTGGCTTTTTTTGTTGGTATTTCTAGAACACGCTCCATGTTAAAGAGTTCTTCAACGGTTAGTGTGTCTTCTATTTAGAAGCCATCACTTTCTCTTACGAAATCGTATAACACCCAAAGGTGTTAATTATTTGTTCACTGAGGGCCAATCCACATTTAAAAGTCTATGAAATATTCTCTATTTATTGACGAGAATCCCAAAAACATTCAATCTTTCTTCGGCATCGGCTAGGTCTGCAGTTAAAAATGCGTTTTTTTATTTTAATGTATTTCCCTGCGTAGGGCCTAAGAAGATTTGTCGAAAGCCCACAACCTTCATCGCCAATAAAAACAAAAGGCATAGGTTTATTCAGTTCTGTAAACGACGCCCGTGGTTTAGGATTGTTAAGTATCTCATGTTCAAGTTGTTTGAACAAGGTACTATTCTTGAATGTAGTGGAATCCGCAGAAGGCCCATATGCACCTACATCAATACAGGTGAAATTGTACGATGCATTACACACAGCAAGCAGAAGAAGCGAAGAATAGTTTTTATAATTGTAATACATGGATCCACTTTTTTAGGTTTTCAATTCTTATATGTTTGTCATCAATTAGGAAATTGAGTTTTTTCAAAAAATTGGCAGATGTTTTAAGCCACATTCGTTCGGTTAGTCCTGGAAAACAAAGGGGTTTCACATTTTTCCAAATCGTTTCGGGGACTTGTTTCACTGTTTTAGACATTAACGGTTGACTAACTCTATATTGATATGACAGACCCATTAGGTACCAGTTGCAAAATACCTAAAAAAACTAAACTTTGTAAGTTGCATGGCAAATAACTTTAGTGGTGTTTAAATAACTATTTTGTTGATTTATTTTCAGTTGCAACAGCACAAAGGAAATGGAGAAACATAAGTGGATCCAGAGCAAAACCAAGAAAATAGTATACCTATTTCGAATGCCTGAGATTCCTGGCCCGTGTATGCAAGAAGACTTTGAGTTTGATGGATCATATAATGATGAAAACAACGATGAAGGCATAATTCAAGTAGTAGATGAGGAAACTGAACATACTGAATTCTTTAGAGAAAGTGAGACAAACATTCGGAAAAACAGAAAAATCGGTTAACATGAAGATGATGATAAGTGGCTTAATATTTTAAAGTAAAACGTATCCAATGAGATTGAACCTAGCAAGAGAGAGGAAAAAGATGTAAACAAACAATTCCTTATGTCACTTTCATCAGATATAAAAGTTTACGTGCAAACAAAGAATTACAACTTACATCAGACCTTTTATCTGCTATTGCTTTTGCTTAAAATTGCACAGGTCACATTCAACAACAATACCACTTACTGCAGCTATCGATGAATCATCCATTATCAGTTAACACACCACCATACTACAAACTTACATCGAACATTAACCATCAACAAACGCTACAACAACAATTTCCTCATGAACAACACATGTCCTTCCAACAGCAAATACCACTTTAACAATTTCCATACCAATAACAAATTGCACAACAACCCCAAATTCCACTAAAATAAAAATTGCACAGCAACAATAAAACCCACAACAACAACACCAACTTGAAAGCAACCCAAATGCAATAAAATCTCTGTCATTTTCTGAGGACACTCAGATGAGTGATATTACTCAATGGTCTGTCTGAGAACGTTTTGATGGATAATAGCTAAATTGTTTGGAAATTTAAAAATATTAAGCATTACAGTGGGCGTAGAAAATTTATACACACATTTTTATAAGTATTTTAGTATTACAAGCTTTTATATTATAATTTATAAGGAACATCTATAAAATAAAATTGTAACTTACCTCAAACGAACAAGAAGTTTCTCTGCTGGAGTTATGTTTTATTTCATTATGGTGTTTTAATTGGTAAGGTTTTCCTTTATATATCCTAACAGTTAATCGAATAATGCTAGTGACATACGAACATAATTAAAAAAATTGTTTTTGTCGTTACGAATTTCATCAAACAATGTGTAGTACAAACTTTTGTCTTTACGAGAGAAGAAAATGGGAGGTACATATATTGTTGCTGTTTTCTCTTTTGTCTTGTTTTCTTAATCAACAACGCAATTAAAAGTACCTCGGCACTACTCGTACTTGATATAACGTCGATGCGAGACGCTTCACTTCTGCTCAAGATCTGGCTGGGAGGATGTAGGTCTAGTAAAACTGATTGCATGTTGTTGAAACTAGTTTCATGCCAGGAAATCGCGATGAAACTTAAGTTTCAGGTTCATGTAATTGGGTTTCCGGCACAAAGTTGCAGAGTGTAATAGGGACCTTAGTGTTAACACCCAGTGCTTTGCAAAATTAAACCTTTACGGGGGCACAAGTTATCGCAGTTGTAGAGCAAAGTTGAAGTGGAGGTATGCGTTGGTTAGTTTTTTTTGAAAAACAGCGTACTAACTTCTCTCTATATGAATACCTCTCATGCGCACATGCCCATGTAGAGAAAATTACATAGAAAATCAAATTTGTTGCTGCTCTTATTTTTTTCAGCCCTTGTTTTTTTTGCTGTCGATTTATAAAACCAGTCATTAAAAAAATTATAGCAAATTTTTATAAAAATATTTCATCTACTAAATGGATTGATTTATTTGAGTGCATAGATAAATATAGTGGTCTATAACTTCAAGAATGTAATACTGTGCGTTCTACAGGTGGCCATTTCAACTTTAAGCATTTCCAGGTTCACGGACGCAATTGATGAGCATTTTAAAACAAACATAGTAGCAGTTAAACTATTTGTTTATGAAAATTTAGGCGCAGTGTGTAATAATATTTCACTGTTTGACATTCACACGGATTCTTATACGAATTCTTTGGGTACTCGCTTCAAGTAGCGCTTACTCAAACATGTTTACATTTCTAATAAAGCTTTTTTATATACAAATTTGAAACAAATGGTGGCATGACATATCTTTCGTAAAATGACAATCTCTTTTTAGTAAATGATAAATTCAGATTCTAAAACTTATAAAAAAAATTCCCATGTAGGAATTTTTATTCTTCTGCTAATGCACTTTACATCTTCATAGTAATGGCTCTCATACTAAGATAGTGGCTGTTGAAACAAGTTAATACATAAACTGATTAATAGAAAGCTATGGCAAGAGTGCAGAACAGGAATTTTTGTGGTGGTTACTTGTTTACACCATCAATTTCTGGCTCGTCTGTTAATTTGTTAAAAGGATGTAGCGCAATTATTTTCGCCTTCAGCTTCAACGCTAAATTAACGTTCCTGTGCATCAACTTTGAAAATATAAGTGATTGTTCGTTTAAATTATTTTTATTATACCCTTTTTATGGTCTAAATTAAACTGCAGTTAGTCGTCAATATAATTGATAGTGAGGTGATATAAGTTTATTTGTTTTGCTATTGAATAAATAGTGACACATTGTTCGAAAAGTAACTAAGTGTTTAGGTTGACTGTGCAAAATGAGATCTTTTAAAACAAGTTTTTAAATTAATTTAATTATGACTTTAGCGGGGACTACGAGAACGATAAAAGCCTGCGGGTTTTATTGGTGTTTGCATAAATAATGTCTATTGCTTTCGATGAGGGTGTTAATTATTACACAGCTCGAAGATGCGTTACATGCAATAAAAATACCATTTGATATCAAAACGATCAACAATAGACACCTACAGTTCGGTCCTGAAGCACAGAATTATTTCTGCCAAATTGTTTTTTCTATGGGAATGAACGCAAGTAAGTTGTTTAAAGAAAATTGCAGCGTTGTAGAGAATATGCCCTCACTATCATCATTAGGTTTTCAATCCTAGACGAGTTGTTACAGATTATTTTTAATGTAAATTAAATCATTTCAAACGATGCTGGTTTTTATTGTTTAAAGTGAAACGATACATATTTTTTAAGTAGTTTTAATAATAACTGATTGAACATTAATTTTAGCCTGCATAAACCCTTTCATAGCAAATTTTAGAACCGGACTGACTACACCTCAGAGAGGAGAAAGCCTCATCCTTTACTTAACTATAGTGTCATGTAGGTGAGGATGACCGCAAAGGCTAAGATTTTTGCACATTATATTTATACAATTTACATTAGTTAGGTAACTATTGAAATTATAACAGGCCGCTCACCTTGAAATCTCGAAGATTTAAAAAGCATAGACAAAAAAAATTCATATCATGAAAAAACTAAGAATAATAGTAACCACATTTTCTTAACTAAAAACTTGGATAATATGTTTGACTATAGTAAAAAATAAACGACGCATCGAACTTGATAAAATATCAGTTCACTTCTGGTAATGTACACAATTTATGTACTGCGCGTTTAGTAAAATGCCCATTAGGTAGGCGGACGTTGACGTTCCTCAATATTCCGTCAGATGCAAAATGCAATTTTGTTACTCGACCCAAAGTCCATTGTAGGGGTTGCTACATGCAGTGATGTAGCCTACAAAAGAAACCAAAAAGAAAAAGTATGACCGGGCTCAATCGGCGAGTGGGTGGGGTAGAATACCTACACATATACCAAAGTAAACAAAAGCCTGAAATAAATAAATAAAAATTACTCACACTCATAACACATACCAAAAAAAGAAATCTATAATTAACCAAAGTATGTACAAACAATCAATAATTAACAAAAAAAATTAATTAGAAAAACGTTACAATTACTGTATGATATTTATATAAATTACAACAAGCATAATAGTACCAAAAAATTTAACAATCTATACTTACAAGCTACACATACCGGGTAGAACACCAAAAAATATTAGAACAAAAGAAATGGCGAACTGTAGTTTTTAGGTCCCTCCCTTATGTTAGTTACCCAAAAGAAAATTACAATCCTAAAAACCTCAGCTCTGAATTCTCATTGTACATCTAAAACTACATCTATAAGGCTTTTGCTACGAGGTCGTGATTTTCAACAAAATTTACCCTGTAACAGGTCAGGATATAATATAACGTATTTTTTTTCTTGATACGCTTTGTTCTTTAATATAGAATAAATCAGCAATAAAATAAAATATATTATTTATAAGTTTCCGTTCAGTAACAAATTAATACATAAAATTAATAATAACATATAGACTTCTTTACCTTTATGGTCTAAGATTCGTTACTAAGCTTCGTCGAGTTGTCAATTTGTCACTTCTTTATCAGCGTTCGAACGGGTAAGCTGTTCGGCAGGATAGTGAGGTCAAGATGGTCGTGTCTAAACACGTGGCCTCTAACAGAGTAAGAAAAAAGATGAATAATTGATTGATTCTTGGTGTCTGGAGGTCGAACCTAGCAGCTGTAGCGTGAGGATGTTTTTCTATAAGTTCCACCTAGAGCGGTTCAGTTGATCCCTGCAGACCTAAGGAGATGGAAGCCCCCCTTACATCATTAATACATGCAATATCATAGAAGGCAATTTCATATATGTTTCGCATAATTCAACTTTACAAATAAATAATATCGAATAAGCAAATCTTGGATCTAGAAATTTTGTTGGAGTATTAAATTTAATCAAGCAGAAGTTAGTTTCGTTAAATAATGGTTGTATTCAGAAGAACTTTGATAATCAATGGTTATGGAAATTTCCGACAGCTGAGGTCAAGGTCCTATTTCTTTCGTTCAGAGCAGTATCACAACACGTGAGTGTTCCTTAGAATTTAATCACTTTGAATATTAATTAAGTTGCAATAAGAAAATAGAACATTAAAAATTTTGTAACGTAAAAAGCTTTTAAGGAAACAGCGAATTAAATAACAAATCTATTGTTTGTCAGAATGTTTGCACATGCACACAAAGTGCACATTTAAAAAGTTGTGAATGACATTTTATGTCAGATATTAAAAAAAAACATAGATTCAGTTGTCCTATTTAGACCTCACATGTCGTCTTACGTTAATTTAAAGTATGTTTAAATATTTTGAGGTCATGAACTTTCATTTTTAATCGACATGTGGAATTCGCGTATTAACTGTTAAGTAAAAGTAACTTAGGGTAACTACATACTATTTTATCAGCGCTTAGGTAATTAAATTTCACTGTGAAGGTCGAAGAAGTACTTCTATGGCTTAGAAAGAATATTATGTAATATGAATAATTTAGAAAATCTCAAGTCAGTACATTTAAATTTTTTAGAAAGATCCATTCAGAGATCTTTATATTATCGAATACAATTCTTTACTAGTATATTTCTATTCCATAAAAATTATTAAGTGAAAATATTATAGAGATACGAATTAAAATATTAAAGTAACATGAATCCAGAAATTTTTTCAAATAGAATCTATTTTGTTTTTGAATGACTTTTTATTATTTAAAATTCAAGTAAAAATAACAAGTCATCCCTGATTAAAATTGTGTGTAATGAAAACAAATTCCCTGGGTGTATATTTTAGAAACCTAAATTCCATTATTTTATTTTTGGCAGATATTTTTGAGGACACAAATGGTGTCCATGTTGTACCTTTGTTTGTTCACAGGTCAAGCCGAGACATCTGTATGACATCTGGTGTTTGAGGTTTTGGTAAGTGTGTTTAAAAGAGTGAAATTCAGGTTTTATGGCTATGTTAGTGGTGTTGACATAAGGTTTCCGCATTCCCCTAATACAAGCACAGTTAAATTTTGGTGGTTATTGTATTGAAAAATACGGTGGCGCTCATTAAATATATTTTTGGTCTTTTGACAACCCATGACCCAAGCTCATGATCTACCCAGAGTTAACACTCGACTAGCCGTTTATGACTTAAGAGTTTTTCTTTTTCTCAAGCCATTTTCTATCCAACTTTACCTTGGGCTTGCATTAATAATAAGAAATTCTCGACCTTGTGATATCAGTTTAGGGTTTAGAAAATTTAAAGGTGTAATTTATTAGCTGATAGTCACGAGGATAATTAAACTTAATAAAAAAAAAACAAGTTTAAAAAAAATAATTTTTTAATACAATAATACAATATTTTCAGTAAAGAATCCCAGTAAAAGGTCAGGATATAATACAATATTTTTAGTCAAAATCATCTCACATAAAGAGAATCGTTTTATCCACTACAAAATTTAAGTTAGCAATGGAAGAGCCTTATAAATCGGCTGTTTCAATAAGTACATAAAACCTATATAAGAAAATAGTGCTTAAGCACTCACCCTCGAATTGCTGCCGTCTCTAATAACGTGGAAGAGGAAAGGTGCGCGTGATCCCGCCTTGGGGTGGTCCTCTGATCACAACAAGGGGCGACCATTCATCGTGGCTTTAAGAACCACCAGAAAGAGCTATAGTAATTACAAAAAAAACTAATTTATTGACGTCGAAAAGCACAATTTTCTAAAAACCCTAAATAGTTACCACGCCGTGTTGCGTGCGCGAAATTTTCATAGTGAAAACGACACGGAGAAAATCAGAACAGATGTTGGACATATGTCCTCAAATTCGGAAGGAGCATAGAATAATGTCTGCCTCTTTTGGGCAGTTTTCTGGCAAATAGGAATAGCAGGAGGTGTAGAAGTTATAGCACTAGGTTTAGGAGATGGCAAGGGTAGTTTAGAAAACTCAAAACGCGTTATAGAAGGGCGTTGTTTATTGTTTGGATGAGTGGTAAGTAGGTCAATGGCAGAAAAAGAAACATCATGGGTTGTCAGCATATCAACGGTGGAAAAAGAAAAAGTATTGGCTGTACGAGAACCAATCTGCCGAAAAGAAACACAAGCGGAACACACTTCAGTTACGTTAAAGAATGCGACAGAAGCAGACAAAATTTCATTGACGTTATGTTCAGAACTAGAAGTATCGCAGTTAGGAAAGAAAACAGCATTGGCTGTGGAAGTGTCCACCTTAGGGAAAGGAGCAGAATCAGGTAGAAGTTCGTCAGCATTAGATAACAGAACATCAGCTAGGATGTCACCAACCTTAGTTAAAAGAACAGAAGTAAGTAGCATTTTGTCAGCATGAGAAAAATGAGTAAGAGTAGGTAACGAGACAGGATCAGGTAAAACTTTAACGACAACAACAACAGGTATCACAGCTACAGGCTCCCTAACTTCAACAGGACTTTCTCTATCCGTATTAGAAATTAGCTTCCCTTCAGCTACGGCTGTGATTGCCGGCACAACAGGAATTTCTTGAGTCGAAGCATTTAAGAAAGTAGGAACAAACTCTTGAGAAGCTAGCTGCAAGTCACCAATTTGAAGCATGGGTCGTAAGTGTGGTGGAAGCACCGTTTGGGGCGAGAGTGAATAAGTAGGGCGAGCAGAAGGGGGAGTAGAATAGGATGTAGAACTAGAGACGGGAGAAATTTTGTTCGAAGTTATATTGACCGAAGAAGGGTAGGTTTTGATAGTGGTAGCGGGAGGACCTGGATGAAGGATCGAAGAGGACGTAGAATAAAAAGTAGAAGAAGTTAGAAAACTACAGCTGAGGGCAGAATTTGAAGGATTATTTGAAGACCTATTAGTAGTAGGACTTCCAGTCAGAAAACCTATGCCGAAAACCACGATACCAAAGTAAAGCTTTAGCCTCGAATAACTCTACTCTAGACTCAAATAACTGCAATTTGGGTACATGGTGAGCTCGTCGGTGAAAAAAAACATATACGTTAAGAGTGTTTGGATTACCAGAAAATTTCAAATTCCACTACCACATTGGAAGGCCTTGGTGGGAAGTCTAAAAAGAAGTCATTTTGAATACGAATAACAAAGAAATTGGTAAAAAGTAACGAAATAAAGGCTAACTGTAAACTCGATAAAAGCTCAAAAAAAAAAAATTGTTGCGAATACAGGACAATTTAAAACATATCCGACGGATAAACTTCGGGAACACCAATAGGAGCAAAACAACAAAATAGAAATTTGAATAGGGCTGTAGAATAAAGGAAAAATCTGAGGGAAAAAAGCCAACTCTAGATTCGATGGAGAGAACAAAATATACAGAGAGGGAAGGAAGAAAAAGAAAAATCTTGGGCGCCAGCGTTTTTAATGGACTAGGATTATTGGCGAAAACACAAGTCCAATAATCTGTACTTAATCAACCAAAAATATTGAGCGATTAAGAAAGAAAACAAAATCGAAATTCAAAAAGATCGAACCCACCCAGTAAATAAAGAAAAGAAATAAATACAAGTTCGAGCGTAAGGGACGAAAACATAAGTAGTATCAGGCCTGGAAAAGAATCATGTAGTAACTTGGGCTGCAAACAAAAAAAATAAGAACAAAAATTAACTAAAATGAACTTGGAGCCAAAAACTAGCTAAAACAAAATCGGAGCACACGAAACAAAATCGCGGCCCTACGTCAGGGCGTCAGAGTTTATGCTACGTGCAGTGCGTAGCTTACAAAAAACCAAAAGCAGAAAGTATGACGTGGCTCAATCGGCGAGTGGGTGGGGTATACCAAAGTAAAGAAAAGCCTGAAATAAATAAATAAAAATTACTCACACTCATAACACATACCAAAAAACACTTATAATTAACCAAAATATGTACAAACAATCAATAATTAACAAAAAAATTAATTAGAAAAACGTTACAGTTACTATCCGATATTTATATAAATTACAACAAGCATAATAGTACCAAAAAATTAAACAATCTATACTTACAAGTTAAACATATCAGGTAGAACATCAAAAAAAAATCAGAACCAAAGAAATGGCGAGCTGTAGTTTTTAGGTCCCTCCCTTATGTTAGTTACCCAAAAGAAAATTACAATCCTAAAAACTTCAGCTCTGACTTTTCAATGTACATCTAAAACTACATCTATAAGGTTGTCGCTACGAGGTCGTGATTTTTAACAAAATTTACCCTGTAACAGGTCAGGATATAATACAATATTTCAGTAAAGAATCCCAGAAAAAGGAGAGGGGCGATAATACAATATTTTCAGTCAATATCATCTCACATAAAGAGAATCGTTTTACTCCTTACAAAATTTAAGTTAGCAATGGAAGAACCTTATAAATCGGCTGTTTCAATAAGTACATAAAACCCATATCAGAAAATGGTGCTTAAATACTCTCCCTTGAATTGCTGCCGTCTCTAATAACGGGGCAAAGGAAAGGTGCGCGTGATCCCGCCTTGGGGTGGTCCTCTCATCACAACAAGAGGCGACCATTCATCGTGGCTTTAAGGACCACCAGAAAGAGCTACAGTAATTAGAAAATAAAAACTAATTTATTGACGTCAAAAAGTACAACTTTCTAAAAACCCTAAATACTTATCACGCCGTATTGCATATGCGAAATTTTCATAGCGAAAACGACACGGAGAAAACCAGGTCGTCTGCTATTTGAGAATGAAGTAATTATTCATTTCGTTTAACAAAGGATCAGAGCTCAAAGTAATATTGTTGTAAGGCGTAAAACTGGAGAAACACGGTTTATTGGGATAATATGCGGTTTTAAGTCGACAAAGCTTTCAATGGAAAACACATACGAACCAATTATCGGATACTTAGAACCAGTTATCGCCTGATTAATTTTAGCATAAACTTTACGTTGAGGAATTCTTAGAGGAGTATTTATCATTAATTAGGCTCTAGGATTTACCAATAGGAATCGAATTTATGCAAACAGATAAATAAATTAACACCTGAAAGGGTTATTTTAATTAACTGAATTAATTTTCGTTTTTAACGCCAACGGGATTTGAGTTGAAAATTATTGTAATTACTTTATGCTGAAAATAAACGTAACAGGGTGGTATATTTTCTTCCTTTATTAACACTAAGGAACCAATTTTTAGAAGCTGAGGAAGATTTTTAGCCCACTTTACTCTTTCTGCATTTCCGGAATTACTTGTAGGCTCCATTGCTTCCAAAAAGCTTGCACCAGTTTTTGCATACGTTGGTACAAATCCAGTTTATCGGTCAGATGCAGGAGGTTAGGTTCAGGTAGGGAGGTTAACGGTTTACCAATAAGGAAATGACCGGGAGTTAAGGGATTGATATCAGTGGGGTCGGTAGATAGAGGGGAAAGAAGTCGTGAATTTAATGTTGCTTCAATTTGTACCAATATGGTTTGAAGATCTTCGTAAGTTAAAGTCGCATTGCCTAAGACTCGCTTTAAGTGAGTTTTTGCGAATTTAATACCGCTTTCCCATAAGCCTGCTTGATGAGGAGCTCGTGGGATAATAAAAGTCCAAGTAATAGATTGATTTGCTAAAAAGTTGGATATTCGATCCCTATTAGTGCGATTATGTAAAAATTGATAGAGTTCCTGTAACTGATTGGACGCGCCAACAAAGTTAGTGGCGTTATCGAAGGTAATTGAATTTGGTTTTCCTCTACGGCTTATAAATCGTTTTAGAACAGCAAAAAAGGCATCGGTGGTTAGGTCAGTAACTATATCTAGATGCACGCCTTTTGTTACCATGCAGACAAAAGGCATATGTACCCTTTCAAAAGCTTAGGGTTACGCGTCTTGCAGTTTTTAATACGTATTGGTCCTGCGTAATCAATTCTCACGTTGTGAAACCCCGGAGTACCGAATTAAATTCTTTTTGAGGGCAGATTGCCCATCAGCGGATTATAAGAGATAGGATATGGTTTAAAACATTTAATGCACTCATGTCTAATTTTCTTAGTTGTATTTAGACCTGATATTGGCCAATAGTACTCTCGCAAGCAAGATAGTAATTGTTGTGGGCCACAATGCATTAGATTAACGTGAAACTGCTCAAAAATAAGTTTTGTCAACTTATGCTGCTTGGGAAGTAAAACGGGAAATTTTTTGTGAAAGGAGTAATTGGAGTTATTTAGTCGGCCCCCTACTCGGAGCACATTATTGGTATCTAGAAAAAGATTCGATGACATTATTCCAGAATCTGCGTGTAAGGTTTGACCAGATTTTAGCTGATTTATTATTTTACCGAACGTGTTGGCTTAGCAAAGTCGTAGCTAAACATTTAGACTATTTTGGAGTTCAGAAGTTTGTAATGAGCCAGAAAATTTAATTGTGCCAGGCCTGCAATTGTTTTTAAAACGTAATAGCCAGGTGACGATTCGTTGTAGTTGAGTTAGTGTAGAAAAGATATCAAAAATGTTAGGGAGACAAACACTTAGCAAAGTTAAAGTATCGCTACATGATTTTAGTTCAGCGTCAACTTGGATATTAATGGCTTTAGGCTGGACGGGCCACTTGTCGCAAGGTTCGGTTAAAAAGTCTGGGCCGTACCACCACAAAGATTGATCAAGTAGTTTGTCCACAGTAACACCGCGCGAAATCAGATCTGCAGGATTTAACTTTGATGGCACATTAAGCCAAGAATTCGAATCAGTGAGCACCTGAATTAAGGCTACACGATTAGCGACAAACACTTTGAACTTATTGTGAGCAGAAATAATCTAGTGTAGCACTATGGTCGAGTCAGTCCATAGTTGGCTATAAGCAATAGGGTGTTTTAAATTAGATTTTACCTTTTTGTATGAGCTGAGCTAGCAACACCGCAGCACACAATTTGAGTCGAGGAATCGTCGCCCCATGCAGAAGTGCCACACGAGATTTAGAGCATATAAGATTAGCATAGAATTTGCCGTCCGTATCGGTAACACGTAAGTAAACGCAAGCGCCGCAAGTGTAGCTGCTGCTATCACTGAAACCGTGAAGTTCCAAACAGGAATGATTGGTTGGAATTACGCACCGAGATATTTGTAGGTTTTTTAACATACCCAATTGTTCTTCAAAGGAATTCCACTCCGCATCGAGAGCTTGGGGAATACTTTCATCCCAGGAAATCTTGAGTTGTCAGAGCCTTAAGAAGTTTTCCCATGGTTACAAATATAAGGCGTAACTGATCAAAAACTTGCGAAACCATGGATAGAACGGATCGTTTAGTATTTTTCAAAAAATTAGATACAAGTTGAACATCATATAATATAACGTCTGTGTAAAGTTTCAAACAATACCTAACGTTTTGGCATTAGCTCGATCACCTAGAGGGACAGTATAAAGAGTATTGTCTTCTTCGTTAGACAATATTTCAGTAGAGTTAGACAGAAATTTTCTAATTAGAAGACCGGCGCCAGCTAAAATATAGGTCACTTCTTCTTGGATTTATCTTGTTTCCTGAACATTGTTGGCTCCTGTGATAAGGTCGTCCATATAAAAACACGTTTTTATTATGGCCGAGGTAGTAGAAAATTTTTTAGCATAAAGTGTTGATAAATGCTTTCGACATTTGGTTGCTAAGTAGCTAGCACTTGCTGTTCCGTCAGTTACGGTACTAAGCTCGTAAGTATCAAGCGGTAAAGTAGGATTATCCCGCAACAGAATACGCCGAAATTTGCGTTCGGTAGGTTGTACCAGTATTTGGCGATACATTTTTTCGATACCGCAAGTTAAAGCACCTTGGTGTTTTCGAAAACGAACTAAAATCGAAAACAAGTCATCCTGAATTACTGATCCGACAACTTGTGCATTATTAATGGAAATACCAGATGATGAGGGGGCGCTGCCATCAAAAACGACCCTCAGTCTGGTAGTCGGAGAATTTGACTTAATCAATCAATTTAATTTATTTAATCATAAGCGATTGCAGTAAAGGTAATCGTAAAAAAGAAATAGTGTATAAGTTAATCTTGTTTACATTATAAATGAAGGTGGAAATGGGTTATTAATAGGAGCTTGGAACAGCAAATGAATGGATAGTAGGGTAGGTCCGGTAGATATAGAAATTTGTCATTGTGTACAAAAATAAATAGGAAACTGACCTAAGTATCCTTAGGCTTCTAAACAATTATAATTCCAAGTTGAATGATGCATCAGGTAGAGATGACTCATTAAACGATGCGCTCTTCGTTTCATAAAAACAAGTTCGTTTAGGGTTTGCAAGCTGGTATATTTACACTTTAGTAGAAATGAGCGCGAAACTTTCTAGATTTTTAATAAATTGTTTATCAAACTATTGTTTTGGCACATAAATACGGAACGAAGGACCATGGTTTTTATTGTTTAAGGTAAAACAATACATATTTTTTAAGTAGTTTTAATAATAACAGATTGAACATTAATTTTAGCCTGCATAAACCCTTTCATAACAAATTTTAGAACCAGACTGACTTTACACCTCAGAGAGGAGAAAGCTTCATCCCATACTTAACTATAGTGTTAGGTAGGTAGGGGGATGACCGCAAGGGCTAATATTCTTGCACACTATATTTATACAATTTACATTAGTTAGGTAACTATTGAAATTATAACATAAGTAATTCTTGAAATTATAACAGATGCATTTATTTGCATTAGTAATTTAATGCAAAGTCCTTGATGTTATCAACGAGTTGATAATTCGAGTAATACAACAAATTTGGTGCATTACTTGTTGGTAATGGTGAATTAAATTGGAGGTTATTCCTTAAAATGCTAGCTAATGTATTTTTGTTTTGCGTGGTGTATTCCGTATAATCGCGGTAGCTATTGGATTTGAGTGATCTGTCTAGAGCGTGTTAATTATTAATTGGTTATTTTGAATTTTCTAGTTCGTGTTTTGGTAACCAACCAACCTGGTGCCATCGTGGATGGTTGGTGAGGTTCATTTGACAGTTCGTTGTTGTACAAGCAGGTCGTTGTAGAAACGTGGCTTCAGGTATATTTGAGAGTTGTTTTTGAGCATTTCCAATTTGGGATTTTTTTTATATTTGCAACTTTTATACGAGTTTTCGTTTGGTGTATCAAGACATCGTCTGGCTTGTGGTTTAGCTGTTGGAAACTCGGACCACCCGTTTATTGGGAATTTTACGAACCGACTTGTGACCGCCATTCTTAGCAGCGACTGGAGGCCGTTTAAGAAACCTATTCAGCAGAGTTATTAATGCCCACACTTCTCTGATCATTGCTCCAATCCAGAAAAGGTAAATAAATAACTAATTAAATTATTAATCACGAAATTGTGAAATACATTGTTTACCATCCTAATAATTAGTTGTGTAATTTGCATTAAAGAACTATGGCTGTTGACTTTGTATATATGTTTTTTATTAACAACAAAAAATTTAACAAAAGCACAAAAAGGTGTGTTACACCCAAACTTAGTCTGCTGTTTTAGTAAATTGTTTTCGTAGGTTTTGAGAAAAGATTTCTAGTTCAGATTTCAAATTCAAGGCTCAAGTAAAAGTAAGCTTTGCAATTGGAGTCCGTGCGTGCAGCCTGGTGGTGTCCACAAAAGAAAATACAGAGCTCCCGTTATAAATGATTGATTGCAATTCCATTCTGTGCATCCGTACTCACCTAAGTATATTCAGGTCGCCAAGCTCAACAGAACCTTTAGGCAAAGTAAGGTATACTACGTAATTATTATAAATAGTCATTGATCATCTTGGTAAGATTGTCTTATTGTGTTGCATTTTATAATATTTGTAAATGCGTAACTTGAATGTAAATACTGTAGGTACTTATTATGCAAGTTCATGCGTGCACCAGCTAGTTGTTATAGATAAGGTAAGAATCTAACAATTCGTTTTCTCCTAATGTTATACTGATTAAATATACATTTGTTATAGATTTTTGGAGGGGATAACTAGGTAATATTTCATTTTCTTATAATGGGAATCATGTAAACATATTGGAGTTCTTAACAATCAGGTTGCTAATATCTATGTAGACCCAAGTAGATAAGAAAAGATAGAAAAGTATAGGAAGATTTGTTACGTGCCGAAATCGGCACTAAACATTCTCAATTAAGTTTTAATTTGTAAGAATTTTGCGCCATAAATTTAAAAGGACGTGTGCCTATTTTCGTCACTATAGATAGTGCGTTGCGCGAGATTGCGCCGACGCGGTGTGTGAGAAAGGGTGATTTCCGGCATACGTGACGGGACTAGCAACCGAAACGTGCACAAGTGTAGTTGTCTGGTATCTTACCGTGCCTTTTTTTGACATGTAGGTTTCCTGTGATACCAAATTACCGTACCTCTACCTGTCTTCCTTAGCGTATTTTTACCTACAATTAGAAAAAAGACAAATTGAAATTTGGATTAGACCAGGGCCGACGAATTACCCACGCCCGAAAAGGATCACGGAGCCCCGCTGTACCCATCATGGAGTAGCACTGGAGCCGCCCTACAGGTTTACGTGAGTACCCCCTTGGGGGTTTTCTTTAAAATTAGTATAACTTTTTTATTGTGTTGCAATAATTCGTATATTGATATGACGTAATCTATTATTTGCGCGTCATATCGCAATTATTTAACATCGCTACCAACTGACTGTAGTGGTTCGCGTACCTCACCGCTGGGGCTATAATAGACCTCATCATCATTAGGTCTTCAGTCCTAGAACTGGTTAGACGCGTACCATCATTGTTCCCTATTCTGAACTAACCTACAGATTTCCCTGAAATATGCACAGTTTGCATCTATAACTGTCTGATCTAGGTCTACATCTACCTCTTTTTTCCTATCTCTGCTTGTAATATATCACATACTATTCCCCAAAACGCCTTAGAACGTATTCCGCCCTACTATTGCTCTATTTCCCCAGATATCCTTGTTCCCCTACCATTTCTGTAACTTATTTGTTATTATCTTTGTCTGTCCATGCTATCGTCCTCATACATCTGCAGCACATCATTTCAAAAGGCTGCTACCGTTTTTCTGTCTGCGTTTCAGACTTCCCGTATTTCATAGGCATACTGTGCTGTGCTCCACACATATGCTTTCAACAATTTTCTTCTTATTCTATGTTTGTTGTCTTTCCTCATAGGCTATATTCTTTATTGTTAGATGCAGTTCGATCACTTTCTATTGTTTTACAGTTATATGCCCTATTTCTCCGACCTTCAATGGTTGTGAAGGGAGGTAAGCAGTCTGTGGCTGCCAAGTTCTCCCAACACTTAACCATTTGGCGATTTAATATATTTTCCAATTTATCTTTTCGCACAGTCAACATTAGTTGAAGGTATTTCGCAACCACAACTAGTTGTTTATACTAATCATCAGATTTATCTGCGCTTATTTTTTCGTCATTAAGTTTTCCGTCTCAAAACTGGTTGGACACGTACCTGCACTTATTTATATTCTGACCTAGCCTACATAGTTCCCTGAAATTCTCACACAGCATGTGTATTCAGGTTAATCTTCTTTGGGAGTTAAACCACTCATAGTTTTTAAAATCAACTTTATTTACGTTTCGATCCATGACCTAGGATCGTTGTCAAAATAATAATAAAAACTTCAAGTTTGACATTTATGACATAAATTGAAGGTGACTTTGATTTATTGATGTTTGAAATATTTGGTTTGAGTATACTAAGCAAAAATTTTTAAAGTTTAACAGAATGATTGCCTTCAATTTGTGTTGCGACCTGGGATCGGCTTTCTTTAGGTAGCCAATACGCTTAACGTGAAATCAGCTGATTAATTTTTATTGGCGAATTTTATATAAATTCAATAACTTGGAATTGGAAAACATTTTTTAACATGTTTCTATTTATACAATTGAGAGGATGGTTATTAAAGAAGTGTGCAATTGCATTATTGAAAGGCTTAAGTAGTCGTTTTTTATATTTATTTTGAGGGGGAAAATTCATTATGATTTAAGTTACCTCTTTGGTAGATTTTAACATGGTTCTGAAACGACTCTATGGCGGGTTTACACTTGTCAGATACCAATGTTGTTCTATGAAGATTGTATATGGATCTGAGGCGACCCTATGGCGGGTTTACACTTGTCAGATACCAATACTGTTCAACGGAGATTGTATATGGTTTTGAGGTAACCTTATTGTGGATTTATACTTGTCAGATACCAATGCTGTTTTACAAGGATTGTTAATATGCTTATTTTTATGTAATTAGTTATTTTATGTATAAATAGAAATCATGTATGTAGGCTGTATTTCATGTTAATATTGCAAAGAAAACCCATGAAAAACTTGCAATGCTACCTAGATATAGTGGGCATTTGATTTTCATTTGTTATTTCTTTTAGTAATGGAATCCATTGTTTACTGAAAGTCACGGATTCGTTTGCAACTCAGTTATTTTTATGTAGGGTTATATAAGCAGCTACTTTGACTTTGCGTTTTTGGTGGTTTTCTTCTTTTTCTTCTTTTCAGGGAGTATGTGTGTTCAGCTCGTTCCCTTTCTATTGTTTTCTAATTTTATACCCTATTTTACCGAGATTCAGTGAAGGAGGTTAAGCAACCTGTGGCTACCAAGATCCCCCAACACTTAGACATTTGCCGAAATAATGGTTTTCCAGTAAATTCTTTCACACACTTAACATTATTCGAGAATATTGCCCAACCAATTCTTGTAGTTACTTATAATAATCATCATGTTTAAGCACAGTTATCTTTTCGTCATTAGTTTATCCATCTTGGGATTGGTTGGATGCGTACCTCCATTGATTTCTATTCTGGGCTAGCCTACACATCTCCCTGAAACTTCTACAGCCTACATCTTTTACTATCTGTGTGCAGTAGTCTAATCTAGGTCTGCCTCTTCTTATCTTTTTTCCTATCTCTGCTTCTAATATATTCCGCACTATTCCCTCATGCCGTAGTATGTGGCCTATCATCCTATCTCTCCTATTCTTTACCGTTTTCCACATATTTCTTTCTTCCCCTACCATTTTTAGTACCTCTTCGTTTTTAACTTTGTCTATCCATGATATTTTCATCATACGCCTGTAACACCACATTTCAAAGGCTTCTACCTTTTTCTTGTCCGCTTCTCCTACTGTCCAGGCTTCACAGCCGAACAGTGCTGTGCTCCACACATATGTTTTAAGCAATCTTTTCCTTGTTTCTATGGTTGTGGTCTTTGAGCACAGTAGTTGCTATTTCTTGTTAAATGTAGCACGACCTTGTGCTAATCTTTGTTTTATATCTTTTGTGCTTTTCCCATCTTGCGTTATTTGGCTTCCTAGGTAGCAGAAATCCTTAACCTCTTGTAAGTTCGTGTTAAATACTTGTATTCTTGTTTTTGATTTATTTTCCCCACCTTTGCATACTAGCACTTTAGTTTTAGTTTTGTTAATTTTCATACCGTATCTCTCTGTTAGAACCGTTTCCATTTCATTAAGAGCAGCTTCTAATTCTTCCTTGCTAGACGCTAATACCGCTATATCATCTGCAAATCTAAGCATATCAATTTTTTGTCCCTGCATAGTAATTCCAAATGTCTTCCTGCATTTGACAGTATTCATTGCCTCTTCTATGTACAAGTTAAAAATCAATGGGGATAGGACACATCCCTGTCTCACCCCTTTCCTAATGTTTACTTCTCTACGTTCCTGCTCTAATTCTATTACTGCTGTTTGCTCTTTGTATAAGCTATGTACTATTCGTCTATCCCTATAATTCATTCCAATCTTTTGAGTATTTCAAACATTTTTTCCAATTTACATTGTCGAATGCTTTTTCCAGATCTACAAACCCTATATACATGCTTTCCCCCTTTTCTATTGTTTTCTCCATTATCACTCTCAGAGCTAAAATTGCCTCCCGTGTTCCCCTGTTTCGCCTAAACCCAAATTGGTCTTCTCCTAGTATTTCTTCAGCTCGTTTTCCATTCGTCTTTGCACAATTCTAGTTAATATTTTTGACACGTGTGCTGTCAAACTTATTGTTCGAAAATTTTCACATCTATCCGCGCCTTTCTTTTTTGGTATAGTTACTATGATGCTACGTTTGAAATCTTTGGGTATCTCGCCTGTCTCATACATATAGCTTACAAGTTGGAAGAGACGTTCTGTTACTGCTTGTCCAGCGGCTTTTAGAGTTTCTGCTTGCACCTTATCTGTACCCGGCACCTTACCATTTTTCAGACTCTTTAATGCTAATCTCGTCTCGTCTCGAAGTATAGGATATCCCAAGTCATCATTTTCAATGTCTGATTCCTGTTCTAATGCAGTTAGTTCCTCTTCTGCATATAAATTCCCTATATATTCTTGCCATCTACTCACTTTCTCTACGTTTTTTATAATGACGTTTCCTTGTGCGTCCCTTATATTTTTGCTATACGGTTTTAAATCCCTAAAATTCATTCTAATTAATTTGTATGCTTCGTCTGTCTTTCCTATTTCCATCTTAATTTGTACTTCTTTGCACTTTTCATCAATCCATTGCTCTTTAGCTTTCCTGCATTTTCGAATAATTTCCCATTTTATGGCTTTGTATCTCTGTTTTCCTGTTTCGTCTGATTTATTTTTGTATTTTCGTCTTTCTTCTATTAAATTCACGATATCCTTTGTTATCCATGGTTTCTTATTTTCTTTTTGTGTATACCCCAAAATATATCTGGCCGCCATGTCTAGGCTGGATTTAATGTTATTCCATTCTGTTTCTACTTCCCTAGTTTAAGATATTTTCCCGATATCGTTCAGCAATTCATTTGACTTTTTTTCGAATCTTACTTGAATATCTTTATCTTTTAGTTTCTCTAAGTCCAAGTGCCTTTTTCCGTTCCTTTTTTTCAGATTTTTAAATTTAAGTGCGGCCTTCATAATTACGATGTTGTGGTCAGTATCTATATCTGCTTCTGGGTAGCTTCTACAGTCTTTTATTTGATTCCTAAACCGTTGTCTAACAAGAATGTAATCTATTTGATATCGTCCTATATCTCCTGGCATCTTCCACGTATATCGTCTTCTAATATGATGTTGAAATAATGTGTTTGTGATGATTAAATTGTTCTTGTCGCAAAATTCTACCAGCCTATTTCCCCTGTCGTTTCTCGTGCCTAAACCAAATAAACCTACTACCGCTCCTTCCCTACCCTCACCTACCACAGCATTAAAATCCCCCGTAATTATTAAATTTTCATGTCCTTTTACGTATCTTAATATGTCGTCGATATCTTTGTAGATGGCTTCTACCTCTTCGTCACTGTAGCTAGAGGTGGGCATGTATACTTGTATTATTACTGTGTTTACCGGTTTAGATTCTAATCTAACCATTAGTACTCTTTGGTTCTTTTGTAAGTAATTTTCTACACAGTATCCTATTTTTTTCCGCATAACTATCCCCACACCCAAATTTCCGTCCTCTGCTCGTGTATGAATTACCCATAAGTCTCCACTCCAAAAATCCCCGCCTCTGGCCACCGAACTTTGCTGATCCCTACTATGTCTAGTGATAACCTATTCATTTCGATTTTTAGGTTCTCTAGCTTACCTACTTGCTTCATACTTCTAACATTCCACGCTCCGACTCGCAGAATGTTCCCGACTCTTATTTTAACTTTTCGATCGCATTCTCCAAGTAGTCCCTCCGGAGATCCGAATGGGGACTATTTTAACTCCGGAATCTTTTACCCCAGAGAATGCCATCATGTTTGTTACAAATTAAGTACGCTGTGTACTTGGGAGATAATGTGGTGGTTTCCCGTTGCCTTCCACATCGCGGTAGTGTGTCTTAGACTGCCATACCGACCCCTATGGTCTCTGCCAATCTAAGTACCGAAAGAGCCGCTGCCCTCTTTCGGGGACCTGTCTTAGTCTGGTTCCTCACTAACGACCCTACTACGTTGGTTGCACCTGTAGTTTGGCTCTTTAGCTCATTAGAACACGCAAGCCATTTCACCTGTTCTAGTAATTTAGAACTTCGGCAAGGTGCAGGTCAATTCGAAATGGATAATAGACCTAGACCAAGTTATATTAGTTGAATTATTAGAAACTTAGGCTGTGAAGGGTATGTAGAACTTTTTAGATTAGCACAGAATAGAAATGAAGTTAGAGCTGCGTCAAACCGACCTCAAGTAAGGTCGAAAACAAAATGATGATGAAAGCTGTAAGTGGTGTAAAACTTTTCTTGCGTCAACCCACTAACTTACCCTCTTTTGGGTAGAATTTTGTGCTGCCCCATATGAGCAAGTCAAGGACATATTTTTACATAGTAACTACCAGGATTCCCCTCTTCCAATTATTACTACATTGAAAGCAATTAACTAGTCAAAAGCAGTCTTAACAGAGTACCCCCTTTGTTTTCTATTCTGAGTTACCCATATTTCCCTGAAATTCCCACAGCCTATATCTTTCAATATCTGTGTGCAATAGTCTAATTTAGGTCTACCTTTACTTATACCTCTTTTGTTTCTCTGATTCTAATATATTCCGCACTATTCTCTCATGCCTTAGAACGTGTCCTATAATTCTATCTCTTCTATCTTTTACTGTTTTTCACTAATTTTTTTCTTACTCTTCCATTTCTAGTACCACTTCGTTCTTAAACTTGTCTGTCCATGATATCTTCTCATATGTCTGTAGCACCACATTTCAAGGGCTATTTTGTTTCTGTCTGCTTCTCCTAGTCCCCACGTTTCACAGCCATACAGTGCTGTGCTCTACACGTATTATTTCATTAACCTTTTTCTTGTTTCCATGTTTGTTGTCTCGAACTTGTTGCTTTTTCTTGCTAATTGCAGCACCGCCTTGTGCTAATCTTTGTTTTATATCTTTTGCACTTTTCGCATTTCGTATTATTCGTCTTCCTAGGTAGCTTAAATCTTTAATGTCTAGGTAATTTTCGTTTCCTATTTGTGTTCTGGTTTTTGACTTATTTTCCTCTGCTTCACATACTAGTACTTTAGTTCAATTTTTGTTAAACACCCTCTCTTCTTCTTCTATTGTTTTCTAAAAATATACCCAATTTTACTGATATTTAAAGGTAAGCGAATGGGTATAAATAACCTTACGGTTACCAAAATACCCCACTACTTAGACATTTGTCGAGTGAATGGTTTTCCAATTATTCCCTTAGCTCTATCACTTGTCGTAAATGTTGCAAAATCAACTCCTGTAGCTGTTTGCGATAATATCATCAGGTTTAAATAAAATTACTTTTTCACAATTAGATTTTCCGTCCTGGAATTGGTTGAATGCATACCTTCATTGTTGTTTAATCTGAGTTAACGCACGCATTTTTCTGAAATTCCCACAGCTTAAATCTTTCACTATCTGTTTGCAATAGTCTAATCTAGGTCTATCTCTAACTCTCTTTTTCCTTTCTCTGCTTTTAGTAGACTTTGCATTACCCCCTAATGCTTTAATATGTGGCCTGTCATCCTGTTTCTCCTATTTTTTACGATTTTCCACATATTTCTTTCTTCCCCTACCATTTCTAGAACCTCTTTGTACTTAACTTTGTTTGTTCGTGATGTCTTCATCATACTTCTTAAGCACCACAGCTCAAACGCTCCTGCTGTCCACATTTCAAAGCCTTACAGTACTGTGTTCTATACATTTGTTTTCAGCAACCTTTTTTATATTTGTCGAACATAGGAGTTACTTTTTCTTGTTAAACAATTATCAATATTTAATTTCTTACATTCTTCTTTGGTATTTGTGAGGTCCCTGACAAAATGTATAAGTTGTTGATTGCTTCCCCCTTTTGAAGATGCTCGTAACAAGAAAAACATTAGCATGTACTGCAGGCAACAGCTTTCTGCCTTTACCATCACGCATCTCTTCTATTATGTCACCTCTTGTGTTAAAATACACTCAGAAACATTTCATCAAAAAGAACAGCACAATATCTCTCGAACGGTTTTAAGCTTTCGATCGAACTTTTTAATGTGTTAAAAGTTTGTATATCAGTCCCACTTCCAAAGTTCCTTTACTGGGAAGTGCTAAAACTTTGGACTACAGTTTGTATCCTCGACCCCCCTCGCTTTCACTACAGAAAGCACAAGAATTTACTGTTCAATCGAATACCTCTTCTATTTTGGTTTTCGCAACTGGTTTTAAACTTGGCACAAAATAAAGTTGTGCGTAATGGCATTTATCGGGCACCATTTACTACATTCCCCCTATTGTATCAAGTCCTATTTCACCACTTTAAGAAGAGTAACAGTAGTTTTGTGTGTGCTACAACTCGGAACCGTATCCAGTGGGTGACTTTGCAGTCTGCAGTGTTAAAAGATTTGTCGGTAATTGCGTGCCCAGATTGTGCATCTGAAAAGGTACCTAAAGTAAGCATTTGTATATTTGTGTGTATGTGATATACTCCTTTGTCCCAAACATTGATCCTTCGTCGAATAATTACCTTTAATTAGTTTCTATCCTAAATGCTTTTACGAGGTTTGGGGTGGGTGGTTCTTTAATCAATTTGTTTTATACTGTCGTTGAATGGGGAGTTTATTTAGAGTTGCTATACACACCGCGTTATAGAAGTTTGTTAAAGTTAAATGTTCATTCAGTACTTATTTTAGTTAAAATTTTGTTAAGGAATTTATGATAAAAATACAGGTATAAAGGAAAGCTTTCAACTTTCAGAATTTGTCAATCACGCGCCACTTTAACTAAGACCCAGAGTTGCCTAAATCATTCATACTTGCTTGAATGCAGCTGCTAGACCCGAGTTAAATTATCATTTGTTTTGGCTATGCTTGCACTGCTTGCCAATTCTACTTATATTCAGTACTAGGGTTGAAACACTTTTCTTTTAGAATTTGGTAATTTTAGGTGATTATTACATAACTTACTGTTTTGTTGGATTTCGCTTATCAGAGAACAACTTATTTTGAACATCATGGTTTTTCTGTGGAAAGGTTGATTTTTGAAGAAAATGTATGCTTAAGTCGCATGATACATTTAAATAATATCCGCATCTCGTCAATTAGCGTTTCGAATTCTAGCGACCGCATTCAAGAATTTCAACCGTATATAGGTCTTTTCCAAACGTTGATAGACTAATTCGCACACTACACCAATAGAAAACTATTATTTTTTGCTAAATAGTCTAGATGAGAGGTTAAACACCTGCCTGTTAGCAACGAGAATTATCCTAGAACTCAAAAAATTATCGTTGACAAGTACGATAAAACAGGTACCTCCTAAGTACGCATTAAAATTGTATGGAAATCATGCCACAAACGACATCATAACTTACTGTATTCTGATAATGAAAATAGTTCTCATACCATATACTATACTGCAAAAGTTGTTGATCTGAAGGAAGTCGCTGCAACTTCTTTTGCAAGTTAATCTTGTTCTTAAAATCAATACATTATTTTTTCGTTTTTTTTTTTGTAAATACTGCAGCTTTGTTAGCTACTGCTTATGTATCAATTGTTGACGGTTTTGGAAATTTGCAAACACTACGGGCACTGTTAGATAATGGACTCATGTCCAACTTTAATACTGAAAAATGTCGTCAAAGGGTTTTTCTACAAAAGAGGAAAAATCTAGCAAAAGTTCAAGGTGTGGGATTAAGTTCTTTAGTAATCACTGGCAGAATGACTTTTTCTATTAAACCTCATATTCTTACTGGAAGTGAATTAAATTACTAAAAGGAATTTTTCTTTGTATTTGAAATATATGGTAATTGCCAACCACGACTTTTCCAAACAGTCGTCAGATCAATGGACTATCTTTAGCTAATCCAAAGTTCTGTATACCTGCGAATACTGATTTTTTGTTAGCAGAAATCTTTGCACAAATACTATTAAACAAATCTCGTATCGGGCCAAAGGGTGAGCCAATTTACACCCGTACCAAATTTGAGTGAATTGTCACTAAAAAAAATTGATTGTTCGGAAACTATTTCCTCTTCGTTGTGCATTTGCGTAGAGTCGACGGATGAGATGTTTATGTATTTGGGAATTGGAAAGCATTTCTACGCAAGGACAAGGAAATGTGAAAAATTCATTGTGTGAGAAAACTTTTGAGAAGTTTATTCCAGAGACAGATCATTGCCTTTTAATGGGCCAAAGATAACTTTCAGTTAGTGTTGCACGCTAGACACGAGAAGTTTCGTCTCGCCTCGCAGTCTCGCGTGTTTTGTGAGACGAGACGCTAGACGAGGCTTGTTATTTTCTTGCAAGACGAGGCGTGAGACGAGACTTGCTATTTTCGTGCGAGGCGAGACGCAAGATGAAACGAGTGACGAGACGCGAAGCGAGACGCGAGACGAGACTTTATTCCAAGACTTATCGCGTCTCGCAACATGTTACCGCTATACTCGTAATACATACTGTGTAATATATATATATATATATATATATATATATATATTACTCATATTTAGACCAGGGTAGAAAATTAAATAATCACATCAAATAATTTTAATCACCGTGTATAATGAATATTATTAGATAATACGCGTTATTAAAACCGTGAAGCATAAAAATTTATTAGTTTCATTAAACATAAGAGATTTAAATCATGTACAAGACGCTTTATATCAAAAGAAGCAGTATTAAAAAGCTCTGCGTGTAATGTAATTATTCCTAAACAAATGGAAATTACGTGCAAAATTTATATTAATTAACCCTATTTTAAGTAACCGGTAGTAAAACAAAGTGTACACATAATAATTAATATTTAACTTGTATTCGCTAAGAAATGAAAGGATAGAAGTCAATTTTAATTGAAGTTAATTGAATCGTTAGTAACAGATAATATCTATAGAAACTTGTAAAAACCCAATAAAAAGCAAATCCTAGAAGTGTTAGTTAGAAGTAGGATGTTTAAACACACCTGCGTATTTTAAAAGGCAATTTCAGTTTAATTTGTTTAGATAAACATGTCGATTCTAAGGATATTGGAAACGGTCAGATGCTTTAGCACGAAATACAAAACAGGGTTTATTTAAAAGCTCTGAGAATTAATATTATTTTGAACACCTGCGTAGTTTAAATATCACGTACGGCGAAAATTGTGTAGATAACAAATGGTTTCAAAGAATCTTGGAGAAACCGGGGCTTAATATTCACGAGAATGTGCGATACGGGGTTATTTAACCCAGATAGTCCACATGGACTAAAATATAATCGATAATAAAGAATATCAATTTGCACCAATACGAACAGGTTAGAAAAGGAAGAGAAAATGCGTCAAGCAAAGACACATATAGTAAAAGGCGTGATTTAAGCAACGTCACGAGGGTCACAATTGGTTGAAAATAGGATGCAAATATCAGAGGTAGAAACAACGATTTCTGTACAAAATTAATTAGCTTTTCTCGGACATGTTTGCGTGCCGTGTGAGAATTTCTGAGTTTTAAATGGGGCGAGTGAAAAATTCGTAAAAACCGACGCGCGAGCGACGGACTGGGAACATGGCATGAGAAATTCTTTAGAATTACCCGTTTTGGGGAACAGACCGACAGACAGGCTTTTTGCTATATATACCGGTGGTAATATGAATTTCGGCCTCTTAGACTTTTGACTATTCGATACGTTAAAAGCTCTTACATCCGCGACTTGATTCAAGATGTTAAACAGTGCATTTTAGTTTGATAAAATAATTTAAAATTTTGCTCGTATATTTTAGTGATTCAAAATAGTTTGTTATTTACGTGCTAACATGAATGTACTTCAGTGCACTTAGATACAAGGTAATGAAATTTAGTATCACTGTACCAATTAGCAAAATTTACAACGACAAATGTATACACAAAAGTAGGCAGTTTTGGCGTATATTGGTGAAAGACGCATGAATTTCTTGGCTATTTTTCGGGGGTGTTAATAATTAAATGGTTCAAATACGTGTCTGGATCCACGAAACAAGGGTCAGATATACACAGATGAGTTCCGGAAAAGCCCAGAAACAACTTTAAATAAATGGTGATGGAGAAAATTTTAAAAGCGTTGAGAATTAGAAGCCGTAAATATAATCCTGTTGGAATGGTGTGATTAACTAAAGGGACGATGTACATTGAAGCTACGAGGACAGTGACCTTCAGGTAAATTATACTATTTTGTTTGACATTTTTGTGTGTGTTGAATTACTTTATAATTGATTTACTTTAAATGGACATTAGTGAAATTGTACTAACCATAAAATTTTAATGTTAAGATGAAATTTGCTTGTTTAAGTAGAAAGGGTATTTAGTATTGATGTTCTGGATTATGATGAAATTTTAGGTATGTCTTTGAGCTCAATTAGACGAACCTGGTTAATTAACGTAAAGGGTGGTAGATGCTCCTTTTACTCTGCATATATTGTTATATTAATTAGTAGGCATCCAACAAGGACTTTAATTCTGGATGCACATTAAAATGATAATAAAATTAATCTTGAAATTCTTTTAAAACTGAATTTTATGCTGAAATTTAATTTGAAAATTTAATATATTCTGAATATTGATGTAAATAGAGTTAACGTTGATGTTTGTGGTAGGAATGTGTTGTTTAATTTTATGAATGAGGAGGTTTATAAAATTAGGTGAGCAGCCGAGGCGAAAAGAGGATCACAGCAGTTTATGACGCCCAATCGGTGGGACTAGAATTTTTTTGTTGAAAGGAGCCAGTTCCCGCATTCAAAGGAGCATTTCACAGCATATTTGGCGACCCAAAAGTGAGGCTCGAGTTCCAAATAAAATTTTTGTGATTTTATTCCAGGAAACTGGTGATCTGACAGAGAGAGTTTTTGTGTGTGTATAAATTTAAGAGTATTTTAGAGTGTGTGAGTGATTTGAACGTATGCAGAGAAAGGAGTGGTTAAGGAGTCAAGGAGTGGAAATTGGAAGTGACGATAGTGCATTGTGTGAGAAAATTTCGAAAATGGAAGAAGCTGGAGGCAGTAGAGATCAGTCGAGGACGGAATCAGGAGAAACAGGAAATGAGTTAATGATGAGAATGTTAGAGGAAATGCGATTAGCTAGGGAGGAATCCAATAGAAAATTAGAACAGCTAAGCGATGAATCGAATAGAGCGAGAGAGGACTCAAATCGAAAATTTGACCGAATGAATGAGACATTAACAGGAGTTAGGGAAACCCTAAGTGAGAAAATAGACAAGACGAATAAAGAAGTTTCAGAATTTAAAAATAGTCTTACCGTAAAGATGGGGGAAGTTGAAAATAGGGTTGAAAAAAATCAGCGGGATATTACAGGTCTTCGACAGGAAATGGGACATTTAAGGTCCGAAGTACGCATTTTTTGTGAAGAAGAGATTAATGTAAAAATGACTGAAGTAACGGACTCATGTAGGGATCAGTTAGGCAGGGTAGAACGCGAAGTTAGTAGTATCAAATACAACATGTCAAATTTAACGGGGGATGGTCCCAGATTTTATACAGGTGGAGTATCATTGGACCAACACATGAAGTTTTATGGCGATAAGAGGGTAAATCCACAAATTTTTATTAATAGTGTAAGAAATCTAGTGGGAAATTTATTTGACGAACAGACTAAACTGAATACGATAAAGGCTTTATTAAAGGACAACGCGGAAGCATGGTACAATTTAGTAGGACAGGACATAGACACTTACACGGACTTTGAGGACAGATTTTTAAAGCACTACTGGAGTGACCACAGACAAGACCAGGTACGAGACGACTTAATCACAGGGAAATTTAAGGGAGAATTTTCAGGAAGTAGGGAGCAATATGCTATACGCAAGTATAGCATAGCAAAGCAACTGAACCCACCACTGACGGACCGACAAATTATTAAGTATTTATCACGACACTTCGAGGTAGACATAAGACAACACGTAGCACTACAGAACATAGTGGACAGAGAAATGTTTTAGAATACCTGCAGAGGTACGACGACGTAAGTAGTGGACGACCTCGGGAAAATAGGAAAGACAGATCAACACAGTTAGGTTTGACAATAGACGGGACAACTATGCTAGACGGGGAATAGTTACGGATACCAGCGACAGAATTGGGAACAGAGACGACCATACGTTAGGAGTAATAGTTTAGGAAGGGACCTGCACCGAGACCTGGACCTACCAGAATGAATAGTTCACCAGACATGAGCAGGACTGCTAATACAGACACGGAACGAGTGGAAACGCCTAGGACATACGCTGAGGTGACGGCTAGACCAGGACCGAGTAGGGAAAACAGACCTGGACAGGATTTTAGAACGCGACAGACCACTAGATTTCAGTGTAAATGTATATGAACATCCACGTGAATTTTTCAAAATTGAGGAGGAAGTAGAGCCAGAAACTGAGGAAAAATTATGTTTGCCAATTATTAATATAGAAATTTTTGAGAATAATGTAGAAGTATTACTTGATACAGGGGCAGAGGCGAGTTTAATATCGGAGGAATTCGTCAGCAAAATTAGGGATAAGGTTTGTGATAGAATTATGCCTATAAAGCGTAGCCATTTAGTAGCTCCAAATAAAAAGAAGTTTGCTGAAGTAAATAGTGTTGTGGTGCTTAGGCTAGATATAGGAAATTTAAGCTGTGAACAGGAGTTTGTAATTGTACCTGGACTGAAGTTTCAGAGCATTTTAGGTGTTGACTGTATGATGAAGTTAGGGGTTTTGATAGATATGGAACGGAAGGTAATAAGGATTAAGGATAGGGTAGTGCCATGGAAGGGCAGTTATGAAGTCGCAGAGGATGACACGGGGTTTAGTATTAATGTAGTAGAGGTAGAGGATGATGAAGGCAAACAGATCAACACAATAAGATGTCCAGAGGATAGGAGAGTAGAGGTTCAAGCTTTATTACAAAACATGCAGAATTAGTGGGGTAGAAGCAAGCACAGCGTTAGGCTATGAGCACAGATTGGAAGTGGATAATTCAGAACCGTTCAACGCAAAGGTTTATCCAATTCCAGCAGCATATCGGGAGCAGGTGAAGGCAGAATTAATTAAAGATGCACGAAAAATTAGTCAAGGGACCAAACCGCAATTCCATTGTCCACCATCCATGGACACACTTTTGACGAGGTTAAATGGCAAGTTTGTTTTTAATAAAGTAGATTTAAGGAATTCAATCTGGCGGATTCCATTACACAAGCATTCTAGAAGGTACATAGGAGTTTCCGTAGAGGGAAAAATCGATAACTTTAAAGTAGTATCGTTTGGTTTGTCGGCAGAAAAGAAAATAACAATAAATAAGAAACAGACAAGTGTAGGGATTGAAGAAGAAGCAGTATTTAAGAGTCAGGATAATAGGGATGATAAGTTTATTGTATGTGAGATAATAAGGATGATAAGTATAGATATAGAAGGGGGAGAAATAGGGATGAAGAGTATTAGGATGGTAAGAAGAAAGACTTGGAGGGTCAAGAAGAGAGTTAGATTCAAATAAATTGATGAACAAAGGATAGAGATAGGTGAATTTTAGTATAGATATAGAAAATAAAGCTAGGTATAGGATAAATATGGGAGATAATTAGGAATAGGTTTAGGATGAGAATAAAGAGTAAATGTAGGAAGAAAATAAGATAGGTTAAGTGTAGATATTTCATAGAAGATTAGTGGAGAGTTAGGAATAGAGTAAGAGTAGGATAGGCATATAGGATTAGGTAGGGGGAAGTAAAGTATAGTGAAGATTAGTTAAAAGTTAGGAATAGGATAGGTATATAGGATGTATATAGGATTAGATGGATAAGTAGGATGAAGTTAGGGATAATTTCAGTTTATAGAATTAGGTGAGAGTTAGGAATAGAATAGGGATATAGGTAGGTGTAAATATTTTTTTTTGATTGGAGACAAAGTAGGTAAGTTAGAGAGATAAGGGTAGAGAGATAGGCATTTTTTTGTAATTTTTTGTCTAAATGCTTTATATTTGCATTCAAATAAGTGGGATTATTTGTATTCAAATAGGGGAAAAATACTCATATTTAGACCAGGGTAGAAAATTAAATAATCACATCAAATAATTTTAATCACCGTGTATAATGAATATTATTAGATAATACGCGTTATTAAAACCGTGAAGCATAAAAATTTATTAGTTTCATTAAACATAAGAGATTTAAATCATGTACAAGACGCTTTATATCAAAAGAAGCAGTATTAAAAAGCTCTGCGTGTAATGTAATTATTCCTAAACAAATGGAAATTACGTGCAAAATTTATATTAATTAACCCTATTTTAAGTAACCGGTAGTAAAACAAAGTGTACACATAATAATTAATATTTAACTTGTATTCGCTAAAAATGAAAGGATAGAAGTCAATTTTAATTGAAGTTAATTGAATCGTTAGTAACAGATAATATCTATAGAAACTTGTAAAAACCCAATAAAAAGCAAATCCTAGAAGTGTTAGTTAGAAGTAGGATGTTTAAACACACCTGCGTATTTTAAAAGGCAATTTCAGTTTAATTTGTTTAGATAAACATGTCGATTCTAAGGATATTGGAAACGGTCAGATGCTTTAGCACGAAATACAAAACAGGGTTTATTTAAAAAGCTCTGAGAATTAATATTATTTTGAACACCTGCGTAGTTTAAATATCACGTACGGCGAAAATTGTGTAGATAACAAATGGTTTCAAAGAATCTTGGAGAAACCGGGGCTTAATATTCACGAGAATGTGCGATACGGGGTTATTTAACCCAGATAGTCCACATGGACTAAAATATAATCAATAATAAAGAATATCAATTTGCACCAATACGAACAGGTTAGAAAAGGAAAGAAAATGCGTCAAGCAAAGACACATATAGTAAAAGGCGTGATTTAAGCAACGTCACGAGGGGCACAATTGGTTGAAAATAGGATGCAAATATCAGAGGTAGAAACAACGATTTCTGTACAAAATTAATTAGCTTTTCTCGGACATGTTTGCGTGCCGTGTGAGAATTTCTGAATTTTAAATGGGGCGAGTGAAAATTCGTAAAACCGACGCGCTAGCGACGGACTGGGAACATGGCATGAGAAATTCTTTAGAATTACCCGTTTTGGGGAACAGACCGACAGACAGGCTTTTGCTATATATACCGGTGGTAATATGAATTTCGGCCTCTTAGACTTTTGACTATTCTATGCGTTAAAAGCTCTTACATCCGCGACTTGATTCAAGATGTTAAACAGTGCATTTTAGTTTGATAAAATAATTTAAAATTTTGCTCGTATATTTTAGTGATTCAAAATAGTTTGTTGTTACGTGCTAACATGAATGTACTTCAGTGCACTTAGATACAAGGTAATGAAATTTAGTATCACTGTACCAATTAGCAAAATTTACAACGACAAATGTATACACAAAAGTAGGCAGTTTTGGCGTATATTGGTGAAAGACGCATGAATTTCTTGGCTATTTTTCGGGGTGTTAATAATTAAATGGTTCAAATACGTGTCTGGATCCACGAAACAAGAGTCAGATATACACAGATGAGTTCCGGAAAAGCCCAGAAACAACTTTAAATAAATGGTGATGGAGAAAATTTTAAAAGCGTTGAGAATTAGAAGCCGTAAATATAATCCTGTTGGAATGGTGTGATTAACTAAAGGGACGATGTACATTGAAGCTACGAGGACAGTGACCTTCAGGTAAATTATACTATTTTGTTTGACATTTTGTGTGTGTTGAATTACTTTATAATTGATTTACTTTAAATGGACATTAGTGAAATTGTACTAACCATAAAATTTTAATGTTAAGATGAAATTTGCTTGTTTAAGTAGAAAGGGTATTTAGTATTGATGTTCTGGATTATGATGAAATTTTAGGTATGTCTTTGAGCTCAATTAGACGAACCTGGTTAATTAACGTAAAGGGGTGGTAGATGCTCCTTTTACTCTGCATATATTGTTATATTAATTAGTAGGCATCCAACAAGGACTTTAATTCTGGATGCACATTAAAATGATAATAAAATTAATCTTGAAATTCTTTTTAAAACTGAATTTTATGCTGAAATTTAATTTGAAAATTTAATATATTCTGAATATTGATGTAAATAGAGTTAACGTTGATGTTTGTGGTAGGAATGTGTTGTTTAATTTTATGAATGAGGAGGTTTATAAAATTAGGTGAGCAGCCAAGGCGAAAAGAGGATCACAGCAGTTTATGACGCCCAATCGGTGGGACTAGAATTTTTTTGTTGAAAGGAGCCAGTTCCCGCATTCAAAGGAGCATTTCACAGCAATATATATATATATATATATATATATTACTCATATTTAGACCAGGGTAGAAAATTAAATAATCAAATCAAATAATTTTAATTACCGTGTATAAGGAATTTCATTAAATAATACGCTTTATTAAAACCTTGAAGCATAAATAAACTAGGTCGTTTCAGTAAAAATAAGAAATTTAAATTATCTATAAGACGCTTTACATCAAAAGAAGCAGTATTGAAAAGCGCAGTGGATAATTTAATTATTCCTAAACAAATGGAAATTACGTGCAAAGTTTATATTAATTAACCCTAGTTTAAGTAACCGGTAGTAAAACAAAGGGTACATATAATAATTAATATTTAAGGTGTATTCGCTATAAAAATGAAAGGATGAAATCAATTTTAATTGGAGTTAATTGAACCATTATTAATAATAAGCATAAAACTTGTAAAACCCAATAATAGTCAAATCGTAGGAAGGTTATTTAAAATGTTACGTTTGAACACCCTGCGTGTTTTAAAAGGCAATTTCAAGTTAATTTGTTTGGATAAACATGTTGATTCTAAGGATATTGGAAACGATCAGATGCTTTAGCAGGAAATACAGAACACCTGCGTATTTTAAAAAGCTCATTCTGCGTAAATTTGGCAAATAATTAATGTTTCAAAGAATCTTGGAGAAACCGGGGCTTAATATTCACGAGAATGTGCGATACGGGGTTATTAAACCAAGATAACAGTCCGCGTGGACTAAAATATAATCGATAATGAAGAGTGTCAAGTTGCACCAATACGAACAGGTTAGAGAAGGAAAGAAAATGCGTCAAGCAAAGACACATATTGTAAAGGGCGGGATTTAAGCAACGTCAAGGGGCTGCGATTGGTTAAAATAGGATGCATATATCAGAGGTAGAACAACAATTTCTGTATAAAAGTAATTAGTTTTCTCGGACAACTTTGCGGGCCGTGTTGAAATTTTCTGAGATCTCAATGGGGTGAGTACTAAATTCATAAAAATCGACGTGCAGGCTACAGACTGGGAACGTAGAATGAGGAATTCATTGGAATTACCCGTTTTAGGGAACAAAGCGACGTGTCGGCTATTCGCTATATATACAGGCGGGAATATGTGTTTCTCTCTCTTAGACTCTTAGACTTTCGACGATTCGATGCGTTAAAAGCTCGTGCATCCGCGACTTGATATTAAACAGTGCATTTTAGTTTGATTAAATAATTTAAAGTGTGCTAGTATATTTTAGTGACTCAAAATAGTTGGTTATTTTACGTGCTAACATGAATGTACTTCAGTGCACTTAGATACAAGGTAATAAAAGTTTATTATCACGGTACCAATTAGTAAAATTTACAACGACAAATGTATACCCAAAAGTAGGCAGTTTTGGCGTATATTGGTAATATTGGTAAAAGGAAGTATGAATTTCTTTGCTATTTTGCGGGGGTGTTAATGACTAAATGGTTCGTAAATGTGTCTGCATCCACTGAACCAGAGGCAGATATACACAGATGAGTTCCGGAAAAGCCTAGAAACAACTTTAAATTAATGGTGATGGAGAACATTTTTAAAGCGTTGACAACTTGAAGCTGTAAATAGAATCCGGTTGGAATGGTGTGATTTACAAAAGGGACGATTACACTGAAGCTACGAGGACAATAACCTTCAGGTAAATTGTACTATTTTGTTTGACATTTTTGTGTGTATTGAATGACTTTATAATTGATTTACTTTAAATGGACATTAGTGGAATTTTTCTAACCATAAAAATTTAATTTTAAGATGAAATTTGCTTGTTTAAGTAAAAGGGTATTTTGTTTTGATGTTCGGGAATAGGATGAAACTTTGGGTAGGTCTTTGAGCTCAATTAGACAAACCTGGTTAATTAACGTAAAGGGTGGTAGATGCTCCTTTATACTCAGACTCCGGTCTGCTTATCTTGTTATATTAATTAGTAGGCATCCAACAAGGACTTTAATTTTGGATGCACAGTAAAATGATAATAAAATTAATCCGGAAATTCTTTTAAAACTGAATTTTATGTTCAAATTTAATTTGAAAATTTAATGTATTCTGAATATTGATGTAAATAGAGTTAACGTTGATGTTTGTGGTAGGAATGTGTTGTTTAATTTTTATGATTGAGAATGGAAGTTATCTAGAAGAGCAGCCGAGGCGATTAACAGAAGGAATCAACGGACCAGGTGATTTAAAAGGTTTCACAGCATTCTTGACGCCCAAACTGTGGGGCTCGAATGTTTTTTTTAAAGGGCCAGTACCTAGAGATATGAGAAGATTCACAGCAATATATATATATATATATATATTAGTATTTACTTGACATACAAATACTAGCTCTGAAATATTTGTCGGAACCTACAAACACGGAATGATAGTAGGATTGTGTGTAATCTTGTAATTGTTTTTTATGACTATCATTTATCGCGTGCTGGTATAGTATAAAATTATTATCAATACATGCATTGTGCCCCGTTGTAACAAGTTTATTTTCCGGCAGTATTTTGATAGATATTTGTGCTATTATTTTGATAGAAGGTTAGTTCAAGCCTTATATTTCAGCACATTTTTAAGTAATAATAAATTTTACGATTCTGTTAACCTCTTGTATTTACTACCTGTTGTTTTAATCTAACTTAAGCTTCAAAACTGGGAGCATCATTTCAAGTTGTGTGGTGATAAAAAATAACATTTAGAAGTGTCATTGTAAGACCTGCCTCCTCCGATAAGTAGAAAGATTGTTATAACGGTTGTCAAGCGATCGAATACGGATACTTTTACCTGGGCTGTTGGTACGGAAAGTCGGTTTAGATAAGCAGCATGGCATTGAGCAATTATGCTTGGTGCCGTGTGAGAAAAAAGAATGGGGAAAAGTAGTGAAAACGTCATGTTTGTACATTCCTGCCGACGCTTTTCTGAGAGCTAAATGTATTAAAGAAGATGTTAAAAATATAGGCACCAGAATTACAGTAAATATTAACCAACTGTAATAAAATGAAACCATGTTTCTGCAAGATACTGTATTTTATTCAGATTATTTTTGAGATTAACATGCCAGTTATTTATAATGACATTATACTGACATAACATTTGCTTGTATAATCAGCCTACTACAATATAAACGTTTTTCATAGGTATTATAATCAAAATTTATAATACTCTACCAACCTCATGGCAATTGTTAATTCCTTTTTGTAGTGCAACTAGGTAACGTGGATACACGTGGAAATTTGTTAAATTTAACATAATTATTGAAATTAGGTGGTTTGGAAAAATTACACATGATTCATGGTGTTATAAAAAAACTTCAAGTTTCATAAAACATTCTGGAAATGGTATAGAGGTAAACCATTTGGTATGTTGTTTGTTCTATACGGACGTTTAAGTCATGACGACATCTGGATTACAAGCAAGTAAGTGTTTTTTGTTTTACTCTACTTGGAAATTTTCAAGCTACGCTATACTATTTGACCTGATAATATCATTGTGATTATGAAGAGAACACTATAGACTCGATTTTTGTTTTCGATAAATGCAGATAAAAAATTATAGAGGACAGTGTACATAAAGGGTTAACTATTAGAAGTAACAAATTTAAACTATCAAGCTAGGAAAATAATAATTATTCAGGTTCAGGAAACTAAATGATTTCATTTTAAACAACCATAGTTAGAAATTGTAATATTCTGAACTTCTAAAGTCGCTGGTCACTGATCAGAATAAATATACTTAATTCAAACTCGTACATAAAAGAGAAAGTTAGTAGAATTAATATTTAAATGTGAAGTCTATCGTAGTACTACTCAAGACTAATTAAAATCATGTTAGTATATCATTAGTCATTCTCCAAATTCAAGTTTAAATATTAATAAGGAGCATGATTGCTAAATTTTTAAGATGTAGGAAATAACAGCATTAAGTCTTTTTATGGTGTACTCTTGTTGAGAAAATTATTGTATATAGATATTTTTGCTAACTGATATTTAAGAGAATAGAAACTTATTTTGGTCACGTCTATGATTATTATTTGGAATGAGGTGAGATTTAGTTCGTAGTATTTATTAATTTTTTTTTAGATAATTAGCAGAGCGTACAAACTATGCTAGTATTGGTTGGGTTTAATTACAGGAGTAGCAGTACATCTTTATCAGCAATATCGAGCAGGAAGGTAAGAATCTTGTAGGGGTTATATTCACGCAATATATAAGTATAGCGGTATTGGGCTTAGGTTTCCGCATTTGCCTTATACAAAGGGACTAAGGTTAGTCATTTATTGTATTCAAAAACTCGGTGGCGACATGTTCACTTTATTTTTGGTCGTAATTCAACCCCGATCCAAGCTCATGATCTACCCAGAGCAAATCACTCTACTAGCCGCTTAGCCTTTAGAAGTTTCCTTACTCGTAAGCCGCCTTCCATCTAAACTAACCTCGGGCTTCTTACATCAACAGGAAATCCTCGTTAATTACCCTTGCGCCTTTCAGTTGGCAAAATAGGAGTATAAACTTACATACACCCATTTCGAAGGCTACACCGTGAATGCGTGTATACCAAAAATCAAGATTTGTAAATGTACGTCAAATTATAAAAGTTCTTCCAGCAAGATATGATAAAATATGTTATGTTAACAACATCCGCTTAATTTCTCACACTAAAGTTAAACCTTAATCATGTTTTCATGTGAAATTCAGTAGATAATGTCAACATTAAGTTAAGAATATTATTAATTATATTGTACTCGTGCTTTGATTGGAGGAAATGGCCCTTCGTTGAAAGGCGGCATTAAATTGATATTTGTTACATTCATATGCATATCATACATATAGAAATATACAATCAAAAACTAAAAACGTATGCTAAAATAAAACGGCGCACTTAATCCCTAAAATCGATACTCGGGTTAATTTTGTAAAATTTTATAGTATTTCTGAAACTAGTCACTATAATGGTTGTATTATTGAAATAGATAAACAAAGTCCAAGATTCTAAGAAACTTCAAAACCTAGGCTGATTAGTACAATACGTTTGTTCTGTCCCCCATCATTTCATAGTGGTTGTTATAATGACAAATGCTTATTTTTTTCCTAAAAGCATTTAAAGTTTTTGTGTTTGTTTGGTCATAGAAATATGTATATCAAAATGCGGAAGACAATAATCTATTTATTAGTTCAATGCCAAATAAAAATTTGCTTTATTGTCCTTCAGTTATCTTTCCGTTTGGATTGAAATTTAAAATTTCCGAATTATGCATAATGAACCAACTGTCTCTATATATAGTTGCTGCAATTGATGATATAGTATTTTAATATTGACACGTTGAACATTAAACGATCAAAGATTTAGTGAGTGTAGAGTATTTATATTAAAGGTTGCGTGAAAAGCTGAAACGCGTACAGTAGAGTTTAAAATTAAAGACGCATTATTTTTTAATACCATTCTTAATTATCTTCTAAAGTGAAATGAACAAATCATAGAAATGAATTTGGACTATAATAGTGATGATAGTATTCTAGACCCAAACTATTCACCGCTAAGTGAAATTAGTGAACGTGATAGTTACACAATGGAAACATCCATTGTTGACAAAGACAAAACGTATAAAATACAAAGATTACACATCAAGTTCCGGTTTGATGAAAAATAAAAGTAAGTTTGAAAACTTTTATAACATTCTCAATGAAGTGGTAATATGTAAATGGTCTGAAACAAAAAATGTGAAAATAAAAATGCGACCACGAAATACTGTGGGATTAAAAAAAACATTTACAGCTTCACCTTAGAAAGAAATATGAACGAATGTATTCTACGCAAACACTTACGAAGGAGAAGGCTGCGCAACCAACACTTGCATCAATGTTGTCACAATCTCTTAAATTAAAAGTAAGCAATGGATTGTATTACTAAAAGAAATAAACAAATGAAAATCAAATGCTCCCAATATCTGGGTAGCATTGCAAGTTTTTCCTGGGTTTTCCTTGCGATATTAACATGAAATACAGCCTACATACATGATTTCTATTTATACACATGCTACGTTCAGCGACGTATTCTAAAAAAAGAAAATAAAACGAGGAAGAAAAAGAAGAAATTGACAGGGCTCAATCGGCGAGTGGGTAGGGTATTATACCTACAAAAAAAAAGTTAAGGGAAGCCTGAAATAAAAATATACTCACTCACGCACAATCAAACATTTACAAACTAAACACCCCTAATTTAAAAAAAAACACAATAGTACCAAAAATGGACAATTCGTAGGTACACAATATACATATTTACGAATAAAAAAGAATCATTTTTAACATGGAAGCTGCAGTTTTTAGGTCACCCCCTATATTAATCTTCAAACAAGAAGAAGGAACAAAATTACCCCACTAAAAACCACAGCTCGAAATCAGCATTGTAAGTACGGAATTCTATACATAAAATTATCTTGAAAAAGAAATCAGTAAACATTATAATATCCTTGCACATAGAAACAACCAGTCATTTTACCACCAACAAGGTGATGCATCCGTAGACCCGCGTACATATGCTGTTTCCAACAACTACCGGGTACCCATCTAAGGAAATTAGTGTATAAACACTCACCCTCGAGTCACCACCGTCGGGATGACTCCTACCGTCTGTAAAAACGATGCAAACCAGACGTGCGCGTAATCCCGCCCAGGGGTGGTCCTCCCATCACAACAAGGGGCGACCATTCATTGTGGCTTTAAGGGCCACCGGAAGGAGCTATAGTAATTATAAATAAAATTAATTTATTGTCGTCAAAAAGTACAATTTTATAAAACCTAAAAATATCCACCACGGTGTAAGGCGTGTGTAAACTTTTCATACAGAAAAACAGAAACAACCAACCATTCTACACGTGTTTTCGCAGTGTAGATTAAAAAGCAAGTGAATATTAATTTCGTTTCGCTAATGACCAGAGCTCAAAGTAATATTATTGTTAAGGAAATAAAACTGGGGAAACAGTTTATTGGGATAATACGCGGCTTTAATTCGACGAAGTTTTCAATGGAAAACACATAGGAATCAATTATCAGATACCTAGATCCAGTTATCGCCTGTTTATTTTTAGCATAAACTTTACGTTGTGAAATTCTTAGAAGGAGTATTTATTATTAATTAGGCTCTAGGATGTAACAATAGGAATCGAATTTATACAAATAGATAAATGAATTAACACGTAAAAGGGTTATTTTAATTTACTGAATTAATTTTCGTTTTTAACGCCAAAGAGATTTGAGTTGAAAATTATTAGACCGCGTATTTCTTATTAGCAGAAAAAAATGTACGGGATAGATAGAAAGTATGGTATGACATTAAAAGCGAGTAGTGGTGCGGTGGCGGTAGGCTTGCTAGAAGGTATGTGTGTAAAACGGTAAGGGGTGGTCTTATTTCACATCTGTTGGCATATTTGGATTCTGCGTAAAATACTAGCTAATTTGATGTATCGCATGGCTAAAAATTTATAAGGGCGGGCAAAAAATTGCTACCAGCAAAAAATTTTAAAATGAAGGAGATCCCTGGGGAATGATGCTATCTGAAAAATTTCTCGATATTCGGGTAGCTGTGAAAATTCTAATATTAATTGATACAACAAGGTACATTTATCTCGTGGGTGGAAATGGCTAGTCGAAGAAAACTATTTGATTCAGAATGCTAGCGGTAAAAAATTTTTAAAATTGGGGTAGCTCCATGGGGAATGATGCTATTTAAAAAATACCTAAAAATTCAGGTAGCTGAGAAAAATCTAATATTAATTGATACCAAACAAGGTACATTTATCTCAAAAGATGAAATGGCTAGTCGAAGAAAACTATTTGGTCCAGAATGAGGGAGCAATTGTGGATGTTGGAGGAAATGAGGGGTTGATTACACCAATCATCCTCTACAGTGGGTGTTGGTTGAAAAGTAACCTGAATTGACCCTCAATTCCTTCTTATGGGGATTTCAATGCTTGGTACAAAAATGACCAGAACGGACCTTGAGCCTCCTTATGGGATTTAACATGGGAAATGGGTGGTTAGTAGGGTAAAATCAGGCTATCCACCGCCTCATTTGCACCAGCATCCTCATTTGCACCCACATCTGGACCAAATAGTTTTCTTCGACTAACCATTTTTCATCTTTCGAGATAAACCTATCTTGTTTGGTATCAATTAATATTAGATTTTTCTCAGCTACCCGAATTTCTAGGAATTTTCAGATAGCATCACCCCAGAGCTACCCCATTTTAAGATTTCTTACCTGTAGCGACTTTTGAGCGTTCTTATAAACTTTTTTAGTCATGCGATACATCTTATTAGTCTAGAATTTTATGCACAACCCGAATCTGCAAACAGATTTAAAATCGGACTACTCCTTACAAAGTTACCCCTTTAAAGCTCTCAAACCTCTACATTTTGCTCTTTGCTCCCAAATCTGAACCAAATAGTTTTCTTCGTCTAGCCAATGCATCTTTCGAGATAAACCTACCTTGTTTGGTATCAATTAATATTAGATTTTCTCAGCTACCCGAATTTCTAGGAATTTTCAGATAGCACCATCCCCAGGAAGCTACCCTGATTTTAAGATTTCTTACCTGTAGCGACTTTTGAGCGTTCTTATAAACTTTTTTAGTCATGCGATACATCTTGTTAGTTTAGAATTTTACGCACAACCCGAATCTGCAAACAGATTTGAAATCGGACTACTCCTTACAAAGTTACCCCCTTTAAAGCTCCCAAACCTCTACATTTTGCTCGTCTATGACATATGCTTAAACCAAACATCTCCAAAAATCAAAAACCGTGAAGATTTTAGAAATGAGTTCTTTATAAGCCATAAGTGCTTAGTATTTAAAATCATTTTTTTCAAACAGTAATGTGCTTTTCTCAGAATATCGCAAAAACTTTTAAAATTTTTCTGGTTTTAACATAATTACATGCACAATGCTAAATAGTTGGAAAATACATAGACAAGGACAAACTAATTGCTTTAAAATTATGTGACGTATAGTGAAAGTAGCCTTTCTTTTTATTAATTAGCAGCTATGTGATTTGAAAAATACAATAGATATGCTCAATGTCATCCATTAGAAAATTCCCGTATAATTGCTGGAGGGTTTATTAATCATACAATGAGCGCCCTAGTATGGTCGTCCTTATAAATTTTTTAAACCTGCAAGAAAAAATTTTCAGCGTCGTCATATAAATCAAAACCAACTTCTATTATATGGTGGTGAGAATTTGGTGGAAATTTGCCTAACCTATAGGTTGTCTTACCAACTAGTTGGTTGATATTTAATTGTGATACTCGCATTCTACAATGTTCCAAAGGCTACACTCTATACGAAACTAAGATCAAACGAAAATCGTGTACAAAATTTGGAAATGTATACTACACATTTGCCAATTAAAAGGAGGAAAAAGTGACTTTTGTGTGTGTGTTTATTAGTTTTAATGAATAAAAATATATTTCTATGTGAAGTGTACCTGTTAAGTATTTGAATTGAAATATAAATATTGTTTCAAACGTTTTGGTTTTATTTATATATAATGGTATTGTTAGGATACAATAAAAATACAATACTCACGTTAATCGGAAGCAGTAGCAGAATCTTGGTTTATGTAATATCGTCGAAGTTGAACAAAAAAATTTTAAACTAAAAGGTATGTTTTAAACACACAGTTGTACTCATTTCTATTAAAATTAAATGTAGCGCTCTTTGTTATAATTCTTTTAATAAGAACTTAGATACCCATTTCAGTTGCGTGGACATTTTGAAAAATCAAACAATACCAATGTATACCTTATATTTTATAACATGAACAAGCTAATATATACAAAAAATAATTTTTAAATTCACATCATTCATTTCTTATGATAATAGTTGCAGTGGTTAAATTTTTACTTTAGAACTTACAATTTAGTATATATTCCATTTGAATATCTGCCAACAGTTTTATAAACCCCATCTCCTCGATTATTTCCATAAAATCATCCAGATCTTCGGGCAATGATAACACTGCAGAACAGTGCTGTATTGCTTCCTCGTATGACTGACACATAAGACATTTTTCTCCTTCTATCGAAAGGCGTTGCCCACATTCTGCTTTTTTTACTCGTAGAGCATTGCGAAATCTTCGAATAAGCTCCCCAAAGTCTTTATACATATTTGTTATATCGTCTCTTTAAACTGTACAATCAACAAATAATAATTTCTACGCCAACAGTCCCTTTATAAGAGCTACTCCTATTCGGATATGTACCGGTTGTGCCCGATTTGTGTGCACGCACGAAACAATCGGTAGGCTAAACAGAAACTGAATGATATTGTATCGTACCATGCTTTTATACACATTATAATTAAGATCGTATAATAATTAGGTAGTTTACTTTTAAATTAGGAGAAACCCAGCGTCGTTTAACCTTGAGTAACATTTCAAACCAGTCTATTCACGTCGGTGAAAACCAATTAGCATTAATACCAAGTATTCCGTACTTTCGTAGGTTGTTCATTTCCTAGAACCAAATCTTCTGCATAGCGGACGGTAGCACGTAATGATTTCTAGAACCGACATGTACTCGATATCGTCCAAATAGAGAATTAGATGTTCGATGTCTGTCAATTTCCGATTCCCTCGTAAAAGGTAGAAAAAACTCGATCAATCATCCATTAAACTTCGACCCGCTACCGTTTTGATAATTTACAAACATTTTTCGAACGACAATGGGCTGAGAATTTTTAAACCTCCGAGGGATCTTAAAGTCGTGATCAATTACACATCCGAGCTACGCGTAAACTAACATATTTTGTAGCAACTGTATAATACATGCATACCCCTTCTCTGCGCTACTGCTATTCTTGTAGTTGCTTGGAAAAGTCAGTCGCCCTTTTTACTGCTAGGGCCGCTAAAAAGAACCATCCCATACTTTTTTTATAAGTGTAGCACATCGCACACTTTTTTGTCGGTTAATTAAATTTTGTTTATGTAGGCCTTTACACTTTCGCTTATTTAAACATCTAATACGACCGATTAACCACTTTCGATTATTGTAACGGGGAACCACCATACATCCCACCGCACCGTTCTTTTTGAATCCAGCGATCCTATGGGCTTCCGCACACTAACACCTGACGTATCTTTCCTACTACTTGTTAAACAAAAACTACCGGTATCGCCATTGTGGACGTAAACAGATGTTTGTGGATGTGTACGAGAATATGTAACCATATACATTAACCAGTCTAAGCTATTTTATTTAGTCCACGAAAATTATTATTTTTCTAAACCATAATTAACAATCACCTTTATAGGTTCCACATTTCGACCATTTCCCAATGACTGGTGTTGCGTACATGGAAACTTTAATTTCTTATTAGAGAGAATTCTTATTCTCCCACGCACTGCTACGTAGTTGCATGTCCATGCCTTTTGGAGGTATATGCTCGTTATAGGTTGTAAGACCCTCGGTTTTACTTAACTACAATTCGTGAGATCCCTTTAATCTTTTTAATCGTATCTTTCTCGTCTGCAATACAGTAGGACTTAACATTACTACCAACAAATTCTAATACTGGACCCCCATTAAATATGTCTTTAATTTTCCCTACAACTTTTTTTGTTGACAAGTGTTATATTGTGTTTATTATACGCGGGGTAGTCACTCTTTTATGATAAATATATTTTGCTAGGTATCAACTAATATTAAATTTTTCTAGAGACCCAAATCTGTAAATAAATTATAAATAGAACCAACCCATACAAAGTTATGCCTTTTAAAGACCCAAATCACTGATTTTTGCCCATCTTTATTTAACGCCATCTTTAAAACCTTTTTTTTCGCTAACCAAGACATATGCTTTAACCAACCGTTTCCCTAGAAATCTAAAACCGCAGTGTCCCGCGAATACCACGTGGAGATAACACGTATACTTCTGTCAACCAGGATAGAAGTCGGAAGGATTTGGAAGTGGGAGAAGAACTTAAAAATTATGGAATCTTAAAACTAATATCTACAATAGATTTACAAACTCCATACAAATATAAACAACTATCTTATATCTTTACGCCCCCATGCGTAGATTGTTGTACTATTAGGAATGATATACCTTTTGTCATCTTCGCTCGATAAACTCATTTTATTAATTATCTGCGTGTACAAATCGTGTTTTACTCTGGATACATACACCGGTAAGTACCCACACCAAATAAAAATTAGATGCTTGGTAACTGTTAACTTCCGCACCCCTGCCCTGCGCCCCCTGCGCGTGCACACCCTGCCCATGCGCGCCCCTGCGCGTGCACACCCTGCCCATGCGCGCCCCCTGCGCGTACGCACCCCTGCCCATGCGCGCTGCCCATGCGCACCCCTCTCTGTGTGACTGCTATTTCGTGGTAACGTCACAACCTTTTATAAATAAAAAGCAATGTAATACTATTCTAAAATTTCTATTCTGACATTATACATAACAAATTTAAAAAACAACTAATGCCAAGCATGGACCCATTTAAACTTAATTTTAATACAAAGTTATACACAGAAGACAGTCCTTTCTTTATGTTTGTTTGCGGTGGTTTTAATTTTATCCAATTTTATTCGCAGCTTAAAATTTAAATCGACACCCAAGTCTTCTATCTCCTTTTCTAGCCAATAGTTTGATACATAAAGACCGTCTAGGTTTTCGAATTGTAAAATGTACCGAAGTTTGCCTCTATATTTAAAGTCTTTGATTCCGCCGACAACCAGATCCATTCCTTCGTGTAATTCTTGCAGCTTGTGACAATCTTTTAATCGCAGCTTTCCCACTATATCCTGCATACGTATCTTGTTAGCTTGATCGACTTCTTCTTGTCGGTATTGGAGAAATCCTTTTCTCCCACACACTGTTGCGTAGTTGCATGTCCACCACTTTTGGGAATATATGGTTGTTATAGGTTGTAAGACCCTCGGTTGTAAATGATCCGAAAGGTTCTTTACTGGGCAAATATACAATGTTTAGCGGAACCCCTTTACGTGTGGTGTACGCCAAGGTTACGAAACCCGCATTCCTTAGTTCTTCTTTGTTATCTGCCATTTTGATAAATACGTTTTAGAATAACCTTTTAAAAAGTATACGGATTTAGTACCATCCTTTTCGCAAGAACGCCTACATAACTAAAAGAGTCTTTCTTACTAACCGCAAATGCAAACAGCTTGTAGAACCCGGATGTATTTAAGTCACTCCATCGGCACATAAAATAATCTTTTAATTCTTCCTCATTTTCTCTAATAAGATGTTCTTTGTATAACACATCTTTGTATTGTTCGCGTATTGTCGCAGTGTTTTCCATGTACTCAATTTTCGTTTTTGCATCCATTTCCTCTAATTCCAGTTGTCTTTTCCTTCCACTTACAGCGTATGGTATGCATAATGGAGCATTTTCCTTTAGCGTAAACGGATAAAGTTTACTACCAATATTTACGCGTTGTCGTACAACCTCTGGACGAATGTTATGCGTATCTATCAACCCCAATTCCGAAATGATTATTTCTTTTGGAATTGTAGAATCTGGTGTTGCAGATTGTGTAAAATATGTACTACCTGCTTTAATGTAGCACTTGTGTAAGATTTTTATTTTATCTGAGCTGTCTTCCTCCTCTACTATCCAAATAATTTACAGGTAAATAGTTAAAACTAAAGCCAGCACATACTTTATCAATTTTCCCTTTCTTTTGGTTTTCGGACAACTTAATCTGCAAGCCCGTCAATTTCTTTGTATTACCATTCCCCAATACACGTACTGTAGCAGGTTATTAAACACTAAACAGCAGCTATTTTGTAGCTTGTCCGATAGCTTACTCCACATTTTGGCAAGTGGTACCGAGTACATTGGCGCCTTTAGGAAGTATAACTTACTATCTTCCAATAACGTTAAACAGTCTTTTAAGGGATTATACACCCGTTCCGCACTGACATTGCTTCCAATTGCACAATTGTATATTGTCGCTTCCAATCGCGTAATACCATGTTCTTTAGCCAAAGTAGACGCAAATGTTTCCCTTAAACGTACATCTGGACAACGTAAAAAATCTAGTATATGATTGCCAAGTTGTTTATTAACACCAGGACTTGTTATCTGACACACAAATTTGTTGTATATCTTAATTCTTGCATTGGTTGTTAGCCATGTTAAACAATCAATTCCTACAGTTTTATCGTTGTCAACTATAATATTACACTTTTCTTCGTATTCGCCCTTATAGCAAAAGTTATGGTTTGTAGTTAAATAATTACACATCTCCATCTTGCTAAATATACCCGCAAAATCTTGGGTTACATCCATGTCAAAAGATAGAAATAATCTTTTCGAGTTCGTCTAATATATCTGGTAGTTCCTCCAATAAAGTTTCCAACTTAACATCTGCTAGTTCCACTTTGTATGGAACACATATAGGATTTTGGAATTTTTATTAATGCATTCGAGGTCTTCTTTTCCGATAATTTCTTTTACTCTCTGGCCCATCTTGTTAGTGCTTTCCAGAGAAAACGGAAGCTTAGCTTTAACACCATGTCTAGCGGAAACAAATCGGTCAAACTTTCTTCGTAGATAGCTGTTAAATGCACCACTAATTTCTTTTTTTAGGATAAACATCCTTTTGCTTGCAGAGGTTTGTTCGGCGTCAGAAAAGTCGCAAATTTTAACCAACATTATATTGTCACAAAATGGTTCTGTAATTGGTGTGTGTAGTCCACCAGTCAGCATCTGCTCGCCTTCGACATAACAAATATTACCAATATCTGTTACCAGATTATTGTTGCACATATTTTCTACCAAAAGCCATAATCCAAATCGCTCATTTGTCGGTTTCACTTTATTCCCAAGAAGTTGAGAAACGTTAATCACCTTGGAGACGCTCATGTTTACCGTTCTAGCTACTATCGAATACTAAATTAAATACGAAAAAATTGTTCTCTTATGTATTCTACAGAGTGGGGACGTATATTGCCGAAGATAGTCGAATATGTTGTTATCCGACCTAAGCCGACAGGGATGCGCATCGACATATATCCGGATATATGTAGGATGTTAAGTTAGGTGAAATTGCCCCATGACCACATGACCACATGACCACATGACCATATGATCACATGACCACATGAAAAATTGATAGGTTAGGCTGTTTTAATGAGTTTTCTCATTAAAACCCATTAGCACTAATTGTTTTTAATGAGTTTTCTCATTAAAAACTCGTTAGCACTAATTGCTTTTAATGAGCTATCGGACAAGCTACAAAATAGCTGCTGTTTAGTGTTTAATAACCTGCTACAGTACGTGTATTGGGGGAATGGTAATACAAAGAAATTGACGGGCTTGCAGATTAAGTTGTCCGAAAAACCAAAAGAAAGGGAAAATTGATAAAGTATGTGCTTTCGGCTTTTAGTTTTAACTATTTACCTGTAAATTATTTGGATAGTAGAGGAGGAAGACAGCTCAGATAAAATAAAAATCTTACACAAGTGCTACATTAAAGCAGGCAGTACATATTTTACACAATCTGCAACACCAGATTCTACAATTCCAAAAGAAATAATCATTTCGGAATTGGGGTTGATAGATACGCATAACATTCGTCCAGAGGTTGTACGACAACGCGTAAATATTGGTAGTAAACTTTATCCGTTTACGCTAAAGGAAAATGCTCCATTATGCATACCATACGCTGTAAGTGGAAGGAAAAGACAACTGGAATTAGAGGAAATGGATGCAAAAAAACGAAAATTGGAGTACATGGAAAACACTGCGACAATACGCGAACAATACAAAGATGTGTTATACAAAGAACATCTTATTAGAGAAAATGAGGAAGAATTAAAAGATTATTTTATGTGCCGATGGAGTGACTTAAATACATCCGGGTTCTACAAGCTGTTTGCATTTGCGGTTAGTAAGAAAGACTCTTTTAGTTATGTAGGCGTTCTTGCGGAAAAGGATGGTACTAAATCCGTATACTTTTTAAAAGGTTATTCTAAAACGTATTTATCAAAATGGCAGATAACAAAGAAGAACTAAGGAATGCGGGTTTCGTAACCTTGGCGTACACCACACGTAAAGGGGTTCCGCTAAACATTGTATATTTGCTTAGTAAAGAACCTTTTGGATCATTTAAAACCGAGGGTCTTACAACCTATAACAATCATATATTCCCAAAAGTGGTGGACATGCAACTACGCAACAGTGTGTGGGAGAAAAGGATTTCTCCAATACCGACAAGAAGAAGTCGATCAAGCTAACAAGATACGTATGCAGGATATAGTGGGAAAGCTGCGATTAAAAGATTGTCACAAGCTGCAAGAATTACACGAAGGAATGGATCTGGTTGTCGGCGGAATCAAAACTTTAAATATAGAGGCAAACTTCGGTACATTTTACAATTCGAAAACCTAGACGGTCTTTATGTATCAAACTATTGGCTAGAAAAGGAGATAGAAGACTTGGGTGTCGATTTAAATTTTAAGCTGCGAATAAAATTGGATAAAATTAAAACCACCGCAAACAAACATAAAGAAAGGACTGTCTTCTGTGTATAACTTTGTATTAAAATTAAGTTTAAATGGGTCCATGCTTGGCATTAGTTGTTTTTTAAATTTGTTATGTATAATGTCAGAATAGAAATTTTAGAATAGTATTACATTGCTTTTTATTTATAAAAGGTTGTGACGTTACCACGAAATAGCAGTCACACAGAGAGGGGTGCGCATGGGCAGCGCGCATGGGCAGGGGTGCGTACGCGCAGGGGGCGCGCATGGGCAGGGGTGTGCACGCGCAGGGGGCGCGCATGGGCAGGGGTGTGCACGCGCAGGGGGCGCGCATGGGCAGGGGTGCGGAAGTTAACAGTTACCAAGCATCTAATTCTTTATTTGGTGTGGGGTACTTACCGGTGTATGTATCCAGAGTAAAAACACGATTTGTACACGCAGATAATTAATAAAATGAGTTTATCGAGCGAAGATGACAAAAGGTATATCATTCCTAATAGTACAACAATCTACGCATGGGGGCGTAAAGATATAAGATAGTTGTTTATATTTGTATGGAGTTTGTAAATCTATTGTATATATTAGTTTTAAGATTCCATAATTTTTAAGTTCTTCTCCCACTTTCCAAATCCTTCCGACTTCTATCCTGGTTGACAGAGTATACGTGTTATCTCCACGTGGTATTCGCGGGACACTGCGGTTTTAGATTTCTAGGGAAACGGTTGGTTAAAGCATATGTCTTGGTTAGCGAAAAAAAAGGTTTTAAAGATGGCGTTAAATAAAGATGGGCAAAAATCAGTGATTTGGGTCTTTAAAAGGCATAACTTTGTATGGGTTGGTTCTATTTATAATTTATTTACAGATTTGGGTCTCTAGAAAAATTTAATATTAGTTGATACCTAGCAAAATATATTTATCTTAAAAGAGTGACTACCCCGCGTATAATAAACACAATATAACAATTGTCAACAAAAAAAGTTGTAGGGAAAATTAAAGACATATTTAATGGGGGTCCAGTATTAGTATTTGTTGGTAGAAATGTTAAGTCCTACTGTATTGCAGACGAGAAAGATACGATTAAAAAGATTAAAGGGATCTCACGAATTGTAGTTAAGTAAAACCGAGGGTCTTACAACCTATAACGAGCATATACCTCAAAAGGAATGGACATGCAACTACGTAGCAGTGCGTGGAGAATAAGTTTCTCTAATAAGAAATTAAAGTTTCCATGTACGCAACACCAGTCATTGGGAAATGGTCGAAATGTGGAACCTATAAAGGTGATTGTTAATTATGGTTTAGAAAATAATAATTTTCGTGGACTAAATAAAATAGCTTAGACTGGTTAATGTATATGGTTACATATTCTCGTACACATCCACAAACATCTGTTTACGTCCACAATGGCGATACCGGTAGTTTTGTTTAACAAGTAGGGAAAGATACGTCGGTGTTAGTGTGCGGAAGCCCATAGGATCGCTGGATTCAAAAGAACGGTGCGGTGGGATTATGGTGGTTCCCGTTAAATAATCGAAAGTGGTTAATCGGTCGTATTAGATGTTTAAATAAGCGAAAGGTAAAGGCCTACATAAACAAAAATTTAATTAACCGACAAAAAGTGTGCGATGTGCTACACTTATAAAAAAGTATGGATGGTTCTTTTGTTAATCACCTTGGAGACGCTCATGTTTACCGTTCTAGCTACTATCGAATACTAAATTAAATACGAAAAAATTGTTCTCTTATGTATTCTACAGAGTGGGGACGTATATTGCCGAAGATAGTCGAATATGTTGTTATCCGACCTAAGCCGACAGGGATGCGCATCGACATATATCCGGATATATGTAGGATGTTAAGTTAGGGTGAAATTGCCCCATGACCACATGACCACATGACCACATGACCATATGATCACATGACCACATGAAAAATTGATAGGTTAGGCTGTTTTAATGAGTTTTCTCATTAAAAACCCATTACTAATTGTTTTTAATGAGTTTTCTCATTAAAAACTCGTTAACTAATTGCTTTTAATGAGTTTTCGGACAATAAAACATCATTAGCACTAATTGCTTTTAATGAGTTTTCCATTAAAAACCAAGTGTGGACCTAGGTTAGATAAAGGAAAAATTAATAGGTTGGGTCGGCGCCGCGCGGAACGCTAACTAACCTGTGTCGCTATGACTGGTACAATAGTATTCGTGAACATACGGTGTTAAATCTAATGTTGTGTAGCATCGCAAAGAACTCATGTGCATGCTGTCGAGTTTCTTTAGAAGCGTCTTTTCGTTAATAAATGAAAGATGCATACAGCAATTAATTGCTGAACTCAGGCGTTTCACAAATGGAGAGTGCTGAAATTGGCTACGAAATGTGGTTATACGTTTAGTAATCTGAGAAATGTACGTAGTGCATTCAAGTGCGAAATAAGAATCGAAATTTGGTATGCGGCGTTGGACTTGCGAAGGTGCTCTATAACTTGTAAAGTCAGATGGTTGAGCAATCGCGTAAATATTGTAGCTAAACTGTGATCCATGTTTACGAATAACTCGATTTCCTGTAATGCGATTCATAGGACTGCTGAATGTGTAAATGTAATCTATTGTGATATGAACCATTATGATGGAAATGTTGCGGACGATTGGGTACTTGAACTGGTACAATACGAACAATACAATATTGTGTTGTGCAGATACATCGTCTATCTGCATGAAAATGAGTGCACTATGCATATTAAATGTTATTGTATTTGCCAATTGAAATGGTAAGTGCATGCTAAGGTTAAGATCGTGTTCAATAAAGTGTTGAATGAATATGGTTAAGACTCTGGTGTTTTAAATGGGTTACTGATGGCTTTTGCTGAGATAAGTTGAATGTTGCGCTGGCGGGTTCACGAATCGCGTAAGTATCTGGTGTAATATGGTTGAGTCGTGAAAACTGTTGATAAATTTGAGCAGATAAGCTAATAGAAATGAATGTTTATAAAAATCTGTATGCTGATTTATGTTAAATATTTGGCGGTTAAACTATTGTCTGATATAAGGAGGCTTGATGTGCATAATGTATTGACTTTCTGGTGATGCATGTGTGTCGCATGGGACAGACGTGGTAATCACATGTGGGATAGTTTAGTAAAGTGGTGTCGATATGTAAGCTGCATTTGTGTTAGTGTGAGATAAAGATCTTAATCAATCTTACGATGTTCAAGAAGAGTGTATTCGATGCCTAACGTTAAGATACGTATTGCAGATATAGTTGGAAGCTGCGAATTTAAAGTTTGTCCTTGCAAGAATTACACTGAAGGTTATGAGATCTGGTTGTCGGCGGAATCAAAACTTTAAAGTATAAAGAGGGGTCAACTTATCTTTCGGATACTGTTTACAATTCTGAAACGAGGTTTTGTATCAATATTGGCTAAAAAAAAAAAAAAAAAAAAAAAAAAAAAAAAAAAAAAAAAAAAAAAAAAAAAAAAAAAAAAAAAAAAAAAAAAAAAAAAAAAAAAAAAAAAAAAAAAAAAAAAAAAAAAAAAAAAAAAAAAAAAAAAAAAAATTTTTTTTTTTTTTTTTTTTTTTTTTTTTTTTTTTTTTTTTTTTTTTTTTTTTTTTTTTTTTTTTTTTTTTTTTTTTTTTTTTTTTTTTTTTTTTTTTTTTTTTTTTTTTTTTTTTTTTTTTTTTTTTTTTTTTTTTTTTTTTCTATCCTGGTTGACAGAGTATACGTGTTATCTCCACGTGGTATTCGCGGGACACTGCGGTTTTAGATTTCTAGGAAACGGTTGGTTAAAGCATATGTCTTGGTTAGCGAAAAAAGGTTTTAAAGATGGCGTTAAATAAAGATGGGCAAAAATCAGTGATTTGGGTCTTTAAAAGGCATAACTTTGTATGGGTTGGTTCTATTTATAATTTATTTACAGATTTGGGTCTCTTTTTTTTTTTTTTTTTTTTTTTTTTTTTTTTTTTTTTTTTTTTTTTTTTTTTTTTTTTTTTTTTTTTTTTTTTTTTTTTTTTTTTTTTTTTTTTTTTTTTTTTTTTTTTTTTTTTTTTTTTTTTTTTTTTTTTTTTTTTTTTTTTTTTTTTTAATCGAAAGTGGTTAATCGGTCGTATTAGATGTTTAAATAAGCGAAAGTGTAAAGGCCTACATAAACAAAAATTTAATTAACCGACAAAAAGTGTGCGATGTGCTACACTTATAAAACAGAAGGGGGTGCGCATGGGCAGCGCCCATGGGATGCGTACGCGCAGGGGCCCATGGGCAGGGTAACCCGCCATGGGCAGGGTGTGACGCGCAGGGGCGCGCATGGGCAGGGTGGAATTCAACCAAGCATCTAATTTTTATTTGGTGGGGGTAACCGGTATGTATGAGTAAAACACGATTTGTACACGCAGATAATTAATAAAATGAGTTTATCGAGCGAAGATGACAAAAGGTATATCATTCCTAATAGCTCTACGCATGGGGCGTAAAGATATAAGATGTTGTTTATATTTGTATGGAGTTTGTAAATCTATTGTTATATTAGTTTTAAGATTCCATAATTTTAAGTTCTTCTCCCACTTTCCAAATCCTTGGGGACAGAATGGTTATCTCCCGTGGACGGGGCACTGCGGTTTTAGATTTCTGGCTTGGTTAAACATTGTTTGGTTAGGAAAAAAGGTTTTAAAGATGGCGTTAAATAAAGATGGGCAAAATCAGTGGGGCCAAAAGGCATAACTTTGATGGGTTGGTTCTTTTATAATTTATTTACAGATTTGGGTCTCTAGAAAAATTTAATATTAGTTGATACCTCAAAATAATTTATCAAAAGATGACTGGGAAATAAAAATATTTGTCAACTTGGGGAAAAAAAACATAAATGGGGTCCAGTAAGTATTTGTTGGTAGAAATGTTAAGTCCTATTGCAGACGAGAAAGATACGATTAAAAGATTAAAGGGATCTCGAATTGTGTTAAGTAAAACCGAGGGTCTTACAACCTATAACGAGCATATACCTCCAAAAGGAATGGACATGCAACTACGTAGCAGTGCGTGGGAGAATAAGAATTCTCTCTAATAAGAAATTAAAGTTTCCATGTACGCAACACCAGTCATTGGGAAATGGTCGAAATGTGGAACCTATAAAGGTGATTGTTAATTATGGTTTAGAAAAATAATAATTTTCGTGGACTAAATAAAATAGCTTAGACTGGTTAATGTATATGGTTACATATTCTCGTACACATCCACAAACATCTGTTTACGTCCACAATGGCGATACCGGTAGTTTTTGTTTAACAAGTAGTAGGAAAGATACGTCAGGTGTTAGTGTGCGGAAGCCCATAGGATCGCTGGATTCAAAAAGAACGGTGCGGTGGGATGTATGGTGGTTCCCCGTTACAATAATCGAAAGTGGTTAATCGGTCGTATTAGATGTTTAAATAAGCGAAAGTGTAAAGGCCTACATAAACAAAAATTTAATTAACCGACAAAAAAGTGTGCGATGTGCTACACTTATAAAAAAAGTATGGGATGGTTCTTTTTAGCGGCCCTAGCAGTAAAAAGGGCGACTGACTTTTCCAAGCAACTACAAGAATAGCAGTAGCGCAGAGAAGGGGTATGCATGTATTATACAGTTGCTACAAAATATGTTAGTTTACGCGTAGCTCGGATGTGTAATTGATCACGACTTTAAGATCCCTCGGAGGTTTAAAAATTCTCAGCCCATTGTCGTTCGAAAAATGTTTGTAAATTATCAAAACGGTAGCGGGTCGAAGTTTAATGGATGATTGATCGAGTTTTTTCTACCTTTTACGAGGGAATCGGAAATTGACAGACATCGAACATCTAATTCTCTATTTGGACGATATCGAGTACATGTCGGTTCTAGAAATCATTACGTGCTACCGTCCGCTATGCAGAAGATTTGGTTCTAGGAAATGAACAACCTACGAAAGTACGGAATACTTGGTATTAATGCTAATTGGTTTTCACCGACGTGAATAGACTGGTTTGAAATGTTACTCAAGGTTAAACGACGCTGGGTTTCTCCTAATTTAAAAGTAAACTACCTAATTATTATACGATCTTAATTATAATGTGTATAAAAGCATGGTACGATACAATATCATTCAGTTTCTGTTTAGCCTACCGATTGTTTCGTGCGTGCACACAAATCGGGCACAACCGGTACATATCCGAATAGGAGTAGCTCTTATAAAGGGACTGTTGGCGTAGAAATTATTATTTGTTGATTGTACAGTTTAAAGAGACGATATAACAAATATGTATAAAGACTTTGGGGAGGTTATTCGAAGATTTCGCAATGCTCTACGAGTAAAAAAAGCAGAATGTGGGCAACGCCTTTCGATAGAAGGAGAAAAATGTCTTATGTGTCAGTCATACGAGGAAGCAATACAGCACTGTTCTGCAGTGTTATCATTGCCGAAGATCTGGATGATTTTATGGAAATAATCGAGGAGATGGGGTTTATAAAACTGTTGGCAGATATTCAAATGGAATATATACTAAATTGTAAGTTCTAAAGTAAAAATTTAACCACTGCAACTATTATCATAAGAAATGAATGATGTGAATTTAAAAATTATTTTTTGTATATATTAGCTTGTTCATGTTATAAAATATAAGGTATACATTGGAATTGTTTGATTTTTCAAAATGTCCACGCAACTGAAATGGGTATCTAAGTTCTTATTAAAAGAATTATAACAAAGAGCGCTACATTTAATTTTAATAGAAATGAGTACAACTGTGTGTTTAAAACATACCTTTTAGTTTAAAATTTTTTTGTTCAACTTCGACGATATTACATAAACCAAGATTCTGCTACTGCTTCCGATTAACGTGAGTATTGTATTTTTATTGTATCCTAACAATACCATTATATATAAATAAAACCAAAACGTTTGAAACAATATTTATATTTCAATTCAAATACTTAACAGGTACACTTCACATAGAAATATATTTTTATTCATTAAAACTAATAAACCACACACAAAAGTCACTTTTCCTCCTTTTAATTGGCAAATGTGTAGTATACATTTCCAAATTTTGTACACGATTTTCGTTTGATCTTAGTTTCGTATAGAGTGTAGCTTTTGGAACATTGTAGAATGCGAGTATCACAATTAAATATCAACCAACTAGTTGGTAAGACAACCTATAGGTTAGGCAAATTTCCACCAAATTCTCACCACCATATAATAGAAGTTGGTTTTGATTTATATGACGACGCTGAAAATTTTTCTTGCAGGTTTAAAAATTTATAAGGACGACCATACTAGGGCGCTCATTGTATGATTAATAAACCCTCCAGCAATTATACGGGAATTTTCTAATGGATGACATTGAGCATATCTATTGTATTTTTCAAATCACATAGCTGCTAATTAATAAAAAGAAAGGCTACTTTCACTATACGTCACATAATTTTAAAGCAATTAGTTGGTCCTTGTCTATGTATTTTCCAACTATTTAGCATTGTGCATGTAATTATGTTAAAACCAGAAAAATTTTAAAAGTTTTTGCGATATTCTGAGAAAAGCACATTACTGTTTGAAAAAAATTATTTTAAATACTAAGCACTTATGGCTTATAAAGAACTCATTTCTAAAATCTCCACGGTTTTTGATTTTTGGAGATGTTTGGTTTAAGCATATGTCATAGACGAGCAAAATGTAGAGGTTTGGGAGCTTTAAAGGGGGTAACTTTGTAAGGAGTAGTCCGATTTCAAATCTGTTTGCAGATTCGGGTTGTGCGTAAAATTCTAGACTAACAAGATGTATCGCATGACTAAAAAAGTTTATAAGAACGCTCAAAAGTCGCTACAGGTAAGAAATCTTAAAATCAGGGTAGCTTCCTGGGGGATGGTGCTATCTGAAAAATTCCTAGAAATTCGGGTAGCTGAGAAAAATCTAATATTAATTGATACCAAACAAGGTAGGTTTATCTCGAAAGATGCATTGGCTAGACGAAGAAAACTATTTGGTTCAGATTTGGGAGCAAAGAGCAAAATGTAGAGGTTTGAGAGCTTTAAAGGGGTAACTTTGTAAGGAGTAGTCCGATTTTAAATCTGTTTGCAGATTCGGGTTGTGCATAAAATTCTAGACTAATAAGATGTATCGCATGACTAAAAAAGTTTATAAGAACGCTCAAAAGTCGCTACAGGTAAGAAATCTTAAAATGGGGTAGCTCCCTGTGGGGTGATGCTATCTGAAAAATTCCTAGAAATTCGGGTAGCTGAGAAAAATCTAATATTAATTGATACCAAACAAGGTAGGTTTATCTCGAAAGATGCATTGGCTAGACGGGTACAAAATCTTAAAATCAGGGTAGCTCCCTTGGGGGTGATGCTATCTAAAAAATTCCTAGAGATTCGGGTAGCTGAGAAAATTCTAATATTAATTGATACCAAACAAGATAGGTTTATCTCGAAAGATGAAAAATGGTTAGTCGAAGAAAACTATTTGGTCCAGATGTGGGTGCAAATGAGGATGCTGGTGCAAATGAGGCGGTGGATAGCCTGATTTTACCCTACTGTGGTTTTGTTTTAGAATTAACCTAGCTAATGTACTTATCTAATTTCTAATTAAAGTTAATTAACTACTTGCAATACTCAATTTTACAATAGGGATTCATCATGTGTCATTGTCTTGTGTTGATGTTTCTGAAAATAGTTTTGATAATCAGATAGAGGACTGGATCACCTTGAAGTACTTACCTTTAAGATTTGTTGATGATACTGAAACTGAGTTTTTCACTATATTAACTCAGACTAGGAAATATCGAAGAAAAATACCCTTATACGTTTAATCATATTAAGATTAAAAAAATTGCTAATCAAGACAACGAAAATTTTTCAAGAAAATGATTCCGAAATTCCCTTTACTATTTATGGTTTGTCGTATAAGCTAGAAATTCATACTATGGAATAACTAGGCACTTTATTGATAAAGACTGGAATCTATTGTCCTTAATTATCGATTATGTTCCTGCCAATGGACGACACTGAAGTCGAGACATAGTTCAGTTGTTTCTTAAAACCCTAGAAGAATATGGTCAACAGAAAAAAAAAGTTGGAATAACTGTTGATAATACTGCTAGTAACAGCACTTTTATGTTGGAACTATCAGAGTTGCACCCACAGTTCAACAATACTGATCAGCACTTCAGATACATTGCTCATATTTTAAATCTGGGTATTCAGGAAATGTTAAAACAGCTGAAGCTTCAAGATCCGCTAGAAAAACCCTTGAAGAAATGGAAATGTTGAACTTAAGCAAAGATGAAGATTCCGAGAATGTACAAATAAAAACAGAATATGAAGAAGAAGGGCAATATGCGGTTAGTGATACAATTGCAGAAACAGGCGTAGTTCCTTACAATGTGATAAGTAAAATAAGATTTATGCTTAAAGAAATAAAAAACTTTCAAAAACTTACACTTAAATTTAAAAGCTGTTGTGAATTAGCAACTACTCCGTCTTATAAAACTCTAGTGTTAGATGCTTCAACGCGGTGGAATTCAACACATTATATTTTATCAATGGTGTTGGAAATCTCCAGCCTGACGATCCTGGGCTTATGGTGTTTTGCCCATCTTCCTCTTGCAGTATTAATTTTTGAAATAATTTTGGTTGCCTTATAGCTATCCTTGGTCTTTCCTTTGTTTTTTTTTTAATTGCTATACAACATCTAGTATGTGTCAAGGATGTGGTTTTTTGAGTTTGTTTGGGCTATGTCGAGTTGCGATGTTGTGTAGGTGTGCTAGATCTGTGATGTCTATTATGTTGTAGATGTTTGTCGCTTGTTGTATAAAGTAGGTTTCTAGTGTTGGTAGTTGTAGGTAGTGTCTTAGTGTCTCGTTGCGTACATACCAGGGTGCTCCTGTGAACGTTCTCATAGTCTTATCTTATAGTCCTTCTAGTTTACGTTTGTTGGTTTTGTTAGTGTACGTGTACCAGGCCTCAGTGGCATAACTTAGTATTGGTCGCAGGTATGTTTTGTATGTTTTTAGTCTTATGTCTAGTTACCACTTAGTTTTTGTGCATAGTATGCCGTGAAGGTAGCCTTTTGCGTGTCTCGTTTTGTTCAACGTTTCCGTTACGTGTTTATTGAATGTGAGTTGTTTGTCAATGCCTATACCTAAGTATTTTACCGTGGAGTTTTAAGTCAGTTGTTGTCCTTCAAGTCGTGGTGGGTTCTGTATGAGTATCCTAAGTTTGAAGAAGTTAATTGCATCTATTTTTTGTACGTTCAGTTTTATCCTCCAGTCATCAAACCAGCTTAGTAGTGCGTCGAGCTGTTTTTGTATTCTGTTCATGGCTTCTTTAATGTTGTGTCCTTTTGTTACGATTAGTGTGTCGTCAGCGTAGGTGGCGTAGAACGAGTCGGGTAGGTTCGGTATAGCGTGTACGTAGGCGTTAAATACTGTCGGAGAGAGACAGCCTCCTTGTGTGACACCTGCGTTGATGTTCGTCAGTGGTGAAAGTGCGTACTCAACTTTAACCTGTATGGTCGTGTTCATTAGATAGCTATGTAGCAGTTATATGTATGATGTCGTTATTCTGTGTATGGTGGCGAGTTTGAAGAGTAGTTCATTGGTCCATACCTTGTCGAAAGCGTTTTTATGCCTAATGCGACTGCTACAGTTATCAGTCCTTTGTCGCAGTTTGTGGCAATGTGGTTGATCATTCGAATCGCTTGTAATGTAGTGGAGTGTTGTTCTTTGAATCCGTATTGTTCGTGTCTGTCTTGCAGTATTGGTTTAAGTTGTGTCAGTAGGAGTCTTTCGAAAAATTTTTAAATAGAGTTTAGTAGTGATATGGGTCTGTAGTTGTTAGCGTCTCTTGTGTTTCTGTTCGATTTTGGTATCATCACTACTATTGCGAATTTCCAGTTTATAGAGAAGTGTCTATAGTTGATGATGTTATTAAAGATTTTTGTTATTAGTGTGAGCGTCTTTTTTGTGATGTGCTTCCATGTGATGTTTGGTAGTTTGTCCTTTCCAGGTGCCTTTATGTTACTCTGTTCGTTGATAGTTTGTCTAGCTTCTTGTGGTGTGACGTATTGTATGTCATTGTCTGTTGGAAATTGTAGTAAGTGGTTTAGTACCGTGTTCACAAAGTCAGAGAAGTTGTTGGAATTAGTGGGGTTAACAGAGCGCGTTTCTTTCTGTAGGTTTGCAAACTGTTTCGCTCTGTTGTCGTCTGAGTAAAGCATACCGTGTTATCCTTGTAGGGGAGTGTGTTTGAGGTTCTTTTTTGAAAGTAGTGTCCCGTCTAGTCTGTACAGGTTACTTTTGGTTTGTAGTGTGTCGTGTATGTGTTTGGCCCATGATTCGTTGAAGTGTTCTTTCAACATGATTTTGATCACTTGTTGTTTAGTGTTAAGGGTACGATTTTTGTGTGGGTCACGTGTGTTGTGCCAACGTTGTACTAGTGTTTTTTGATCTTTGATAGCTTGTTTAATGTTTTCTGGTAATTTTGGTCGTGTGTTTTGGAGGAGTTGTTTCTTTGCTGTCTTGTAGGGCTTGTTTTATTATGCTCGTTAGGTTTTGTACGTGGGTGTCTATATCTTGTGCGTTGTTTATGTCTGGGTTGCCGTCCGTGATCATTCTTTGCAGCGCTTCGTTAAACTTTTTCCAGTTGTATCTATGTCTGGATCGTACATTTGTCGTCTGTGATTGTGTTTGTATCGTTGTGATTGTCGGTAGGTGGTTCGAACTTCAGTCGTATATTAGTTCTGTTAGTATTCGATAGGGTATGTACTGTACTATGGGCATGTCTGCTTCGTATTGTCTTGTTGGGGGGATTCTTGTCGGTACGTTAGGTGCAATTATGTCAAATTGTTTGTTCAGTGAGTGCATGTGGAGTATGCGTCCGCTCTTGTTGTCCGTTCTTGCTCCCAATACCTGGTGTTTGGCGTCTATATCCCCACTGATTATTGTCGGAGTGTCGTCTTGTAGTAAACTGTCTGTGTCATCCGTGCGTAGGTCTGGGCGGTGAGGGCTTGGTGTTGGAAGTGAAATGTGGTTTGGATTTTTTCCTAAATGTTGAAGAGTCTCTGAAATGATGCACTATTAGTATTGCAGAAAGGAAATGAATGGCAAATATTAGAGCACTTGCAAAATTTATAAAGAATTTACGAAAGTTTCCGACGCACTCGCGGGTGACAAGTATGTAACTCTACTAGGCGTAATAGTAAGATTTAATATATTAATAGATAAAATAGACAATATCATTCAACGACTAGATACATAAAGCGAAAGATCACCTATTGACGAAGGATTATTAGTGGCGTACCAAGCAGCACGGATCAAAATGCTCATTCACTATAATAAAACTAATTGTGTATATTGTGCTACGCGTGTTGTCGATTCCAAACATAAAGACAGGCTTTCAACATAACTTCTTGTGGAAAAGAAATAAAAAGTCGCTCTACAGAAAAATACAAAGAAATTTTTAAGAAATACGATTTAGATGTACCCACCGAGGAACAAAATGATACTGCACCAGCGGAAGGCGATTTTGATTTAGATTATTTGTATAAAAAAAGCCGGGTGATGTCCACACAAAGTTCTCATCACGATTCCACCAGAGAACTTACAGAAAACCTCAGGTTTCCAAGAGTTAAGTATACTAAAAATACTTTAAAATGGTAGAGTACAAATCAAATTGTATTGTTTTGACCCTTCATTACCTACTGTTGCTAGGTAACGAAGGGTCAAAACAAGTCTTTTCTCAACAGTAATACATGCTCGCATGTTAGTACTTTGTTTTACTAAATATGGCTCTACCGTTAAAAATAACAACTGGAACTTTTCTGCACTCATTTTCAAGTAATTGTAGTAGTCACCAGGATCACTCACCGATATTACTTGTGTTAATCAAAAATGTTAATTTGCATTTACAATCACACAAAGGAAATGATAATTTAAAGGAATATATCACCTACCTTTCACTGGTTGTAGTGGTTGATTGTACTTGCACTGCTATCAGATAATTATGGACTGTATAATGTTCACTAATTGTTGCTAATTACTGATGCTCGATGCACCGAACTAAATCACGAACCAAAGCCAAGCGAGAACGAAGTTGAATAGTCGTCCACTCGTAAATTACCAACCCTTTTATGTCGTTGCACTAAAGGTAGGGATAATGGAGGGGTTATAGCTGGGGAATAGTTTAAGGACTTAAATTAATTGTGATTGGCATAATACAACTACAAACAAAATACTTATAAAGCCTTAACAACTTGTAATAACCTTAAGTGTGTGTACTCTTCATGTTTCAATAACTATTCCTTCGCCCACTTTTTACGTTTTACTCTTCTTTTCAAAGCACAATGTATAACAATAGCGGTACATGCTTTTATTTTGGTACTGTGTAAAACCCATATTGAAGTAAGAGTATTGACCGTAAACGATGCGGTCCAAAATATTGCTCAGTTTATTGGTTTGACAATATTATTGAGGCAGTAATATTGTCCATAATATTGATCGTTTTTGACTTACCGTTTGACCTGAAGGTGAAACCAACGAGTTTAATCTGACCCCTAACAACAAAAAATGTACATATTGCAGTAGACCATATTGGCTGGACCGATTGAAATAATTTTTGGTACACTTAATGCATACGTCTGTGGAAGTCCTTTGCTAAGATTTCATACAGGTGATTCAAGTCGAACCGAATATATTCGCGTTGACTTTTACATCGTGAGTTAGTTTGACTATTATGGAAAACCCTATCGGGTCCTCTGATATGCTCCATATAACAAAATAAATAGCAGCAGGTATTAAACTACTTAATTAAAGTACTTTATGAACTTATTATATATGATATTATATTACTAATTCAAACTTTTTCAGGTATAAACTCTATAAATATTTACCCATTCAATAAAAACGAATCTCATACGCCTACACTAATTTTTTTTTACTGGTATATAGAAATTCGAAATATAAATTATAGGACTAATCTGGAACCTGAGATATAAACAATTAGCTTTCGCAATAAAACTATTAAATTATCTGGTCTATACTGGAGACATCAATGTGGTAGAATATAGTAATATGAACTATTGGAAAGTAATTTTTAAGGAAACGGTCGGTTCTTAATCCATAGGAAATAAATTGTACAATAAACTATCCGTTTTCTCTTTGTACTTTTAGGTCAAAATATAAGAAACAGAGGCGAAGAAAATTGAAAATTTCTTCATTATTTTTATATATAATAATATAAGCACAATTCAAAACATTCGCCTATAAGAACATTTATCCAAATTGTATGGGTGGCACGGGTGGGTTCTAACTCTCAAACCCCTCCATCAGGCCTTACATGTGATTTTCCAATGCTCCACCCGAGGGTACTACATTGGCCAGGAAGCGAGTTTTTTTTACCTGGAAAATTTGGAATTCTGCCGAACCCTTGCTGTTCCAAGCAAGGTAGGGATCTTTAAAGTGCGTGACAACACTCACACACGGGATCTCAATTTTACCTCTCATCCGAACGATGGTGTATTTTTGTGAAAAATGCTTGCCTAACATTTTTCAAGCGGACCGTGTCGGGATTCGAACCCGGGACCTTGGGCGTAGTAGTCACACACATGCCAACTACGCCACGGAGCCGCCTCCTCCGTTAGGCCACTGAATACCTCCACAAAACAGAATAAGGTGCTTACATCTCTCATTCTTAATACTGGAAACATTCTCAAGAAAATCTTCAGATAGCTTCCGTGTTTATTGGCAGATCCTGCTGCAGTTCTAGTTCCGATTCTTGGTTTGTACATTTGTCACGTCTTACGTGTAAACAAATATATCAGGCAGTGATACTTTCGGAAATGTACGTAAACTGCACGATTAATTTTGTTCACGATCGAAATGAAAATTAAACTGTAGTTATAAAAAGACAAGTTGCGATTAAAATGCTACTTGACCTTTTGATTTGAACAGAACAAAGCAAAGTTTAACATCTGTTTAAAAGAAAAATCTTATACAACTTACTGGGACTAAATTTTAATGTACTTCACACTATTTGTAGTGTAATTATAAATTACAATAAGTAATTCGTTATCTTTCCTAGTTGTTCTGCAATATGTGTCACATTAAAAATAATTTCTTATAATTTAATATGCACATTGTACGAGCTTAATACAAGATATACCCAACAGTGCTAAATACTATTTTCGGGACCAGTATTTGTTATTACTTGTGCAGTTGTTATAATTTGTAGCGATGACATAATTCAGAAATAACCTTCCAAAACAGTTGCTTCATAAATGATTTATACGCGTAGAAAGCTTTAGCACGCGTTGTATACATTTTATTATTAGCAAGTATATTTCATAAATCTCTGTCGAATTAGATTTTAAGCATCTACATGTTAATAAGATTCTACTAGCAAAAATAAACATGATTTTTTTTAATTTAATAGAACTCAAATTTTAATGAGCATTAAGCTAAATTTTTTGTTTATTGCTATTACAACCAGTTCAATATCACTTTTTTGTGCAACTGTACGCGAAGTAGGCATTTCGCGTTTCCCACACAATAGGCGAAATTCATTTTCTCGGCTGTTGCCCTTAGTAACGCCCGACAAAACCATTGTCAGCTTTATAGGATATTGACGTTAGTCACTTCAAGCTGCATTTTAAAAGTAGGATAACACCGTGTTTTTACTTTCTATTAAATTTAATTATTATGTAAGTTTTTGATTTGACAAAATTAGGTAATGGTTAATTCCAAATTCAAAAAGAAGGAATAACTTACTTCATCATCATAGGTCTTCAGTTCTGGAACTAGGGCTTACAATAAGGAACTAAAATCTGAATACCGGTATTTGATATTTGAAACTTGAAATATTGGGATACCAGTATTAATACCGGTATTATGAATAAAAAATTTACTAGTTATATTTTTACTTACCTCAGTTGTTATATTGACTTGTTAACAAATAATATATGAAATCCAATAAATATTGTTCTGAAATGAGTAGATATTATTTATTTTATTACATAAAGAGTAGGAGTAGATAGATACAAAAAAAAACGTGCAAGTAAGAAAAGTACATATTAAATTCTATGTTACATTTTACATATAATAGGCTCGTATGGCATTATATAATTACAGAAGCAAAAAATATAATTAAATTGAAAGTATTTATGAAATAATATTAATAACTTGCGTTTTGTTTATTAAAGTATGCTCTTAAAAAACATAAACAATCAATCGTTTCATCATCAAGCGAGGACCGAATTTTCGTACAAATATAACCAGCCGCCGAAAAAGCTCTTTCTGATTCTACATTTGTCGGCACTATTGTCATTAAGAAATCATACACATTTTGTAAATACGTTCCTTTTGTTCCTGTTTTTTCAAAAAAAGTAATTTCATCTTTTATTTTTTGTTCCAGACCTGGAATTCTTTTAAACGCAGGCACGGGTGAAGTATTTAGTGTTTCGTCTATTGCTGCCTGTAGTTTTTTCTTTAATGCGTTTTCGTTTACCTTGTCAGATTCTAATACTGTTTCATTACTAATTTGGGAAGATATTGAAAAGGGATGTTTCTTGCACAACTTCCATATCTTCTGTATCTTCTAGATTTCATGTGTGAGCCGTTTAGTTAAGCTTACAATTTTTTTAATGATTGTAAATTTGGATATGCGTTTAAATTCTTCTCCAACATCTTGTGAGCCCTTTTGCAAATGGTGAAGTATTTGTGATAATTCAGTTCGTCGCAGTAAAATTCGAGAATTTAATGCTTCCAATAATTCTAATGCAATTGCAGATTTTTGCTGGGAAAGAGTATCTAACATAAATGTTAAAGAAGCGTCAGCCGTCAAAAGATTTGCATCTTTTCGGCATAATGCATCTACTGTTAATTTTACAGGAGTAAGAGGAGCAATAATTAAAGATAATAAATTAAATTCTTTGTCAGAAAAATGAATATCGGAACTAATGTCAATAAGCGCTTTTTGAATACTAAATTTAATTTCTTCAAATTTTTCTAACATAAATAACATACTGTTCCATCTTGTTTGACAATCTAATTTTAGCGCTGTTTCTTTACCTAATTGTTCTCTTACGTACTTTTGTAAATATTTATCATTTTTAGAAGGTGAATTTTTAAATGTTTTCACTACTTTCCGAATTTTTGAAACTAGAGATGATATACCAGTATGTCTAATATTTATATTACTTGTAGTAATACTAGCATCTAACTCTATAATAATTCCATTACCATCTTCTTCGTCGATATCGTCGTCATTGTTATCATCGTCATCGTCAACATCATCATCGTCATCATTATGATTTTGCTCCACAACATCAATATCCACACTCGGGTTCAAAGTTGACTTATACAAAACATCAGTGATTGCTAAATTTATGCAATGTGCCATACATTGTTGATGTTCAGCCTCTATAATTTTTCCTAATTTTACCATAACCGACGCACCGTCAGTAGTTACTCCAACTATGTCTTTAGATATATCAAAATTAAAATCTTCCAATTTTTCTTTTACAAGGGATAAGCATTTTTCTGCTGGAACGGATCCGTAAGCGTGCACTAATCCGATATTCCACATTGTTGCTCCAACAGAATGTACATTAATGTTTATGTAGCGCCGATTACGAATAGATGTCCATTCGTCAAATGTGATACTGAAACGTTTACCTTCAGATTTCAGTCTGTAGACTGTTTAATAATTTTACTATATTCAAGTGCCATATTTCAAATAGTGACTGCAGATTTTGGTATGTCTTTGAATCCTCTTGCCTTTAAGCCTTCTCTTATGTCATACGATTTTATAAAAATATTAAAAGACAAACCATCACGAGCTGTCATTCGGGCAAGCACTTTTGAAAGTTTTTCGTTTTTATTATTTTTAAAATAATTTGTTATTAACAATTTAGGCTGTTTAAAAACACTTGATTCGACATCATGGGGGGATTCACATTTCTTTTTAAGATTTAGTCCATGTATCGTTTTTAAGTGAGTATGAAGGCAACTTGTGGATCCTCCTGTACACTTTATTTCTTTCGCGCACTTTTTACATTTAGCAACCTGTCTGTTTTTTTCAATCAAAAAATGATTCCAAACTGAAGTTTCGTCCTGTACTTTTCGGTGCTCCGTAAATGTATTCATCTTTCAGGGGGTATAACAGTTTATGCTTATTAATTTTAATATTTGTAAATTAATTACACTCTAACTTACATTAATACAAATATAAACTTACCGTATCATATAATTCATATGGAATATGGATTAATCAGTATTTAAATACCGTTATATAATTTTCAATTATTAGAAATAAAACCAGAAAACAAGTGCACATAATCCACACACCACAAGACACAACGGAATGAAAAATAAAATTGAAAATATAAAATATAATTTTTACTTGTATACACTACAGCTGATTTGCAAAATTAAACAATCTAATCTAAACTATTTAATAATTTTTGTGTTACACACTTTATGTATTCGTATAAACGAAACCTATTCATTGGGTAGTAGACGTAAAACATAAACAATCGCTTTATATTGCCGACACCGGCGCTTCTCGATGGTGTCATACTCGGCTCGGTATGTTTAATAAATGTGCCTGATATAGATTTTAATACAATGAAATTGTTTGTTTATCTTTAAAAAAAATTTCTTGTAATTAATTAATATTATTTTAAATTAGATTTATATTGTGCATAAATTCAATTTTTATCAACTAATGTAATACCAAAATACCAGTATTTTTACATAAATACCGTTTTTAATAACGGACAAAAATCGTCCGGGATTCCGGTATTCGGGATCCCGGAATCTCGGTATTGTAAGCCCTATCTGGTACTGATTAAACGCGTACCATTATTGTTTTGTATTCTGAACTAACCTACACATTTCCCTGAAATTTGCACAGTCTGCATCTATCCCTATCTGGTCTAGGTCTACATCTACCTCCTTTTTCCTATCTTTGCTTGTAATAGATCTCATACTATACCCCAAAAATGCCTTAGAACGTATTCTGCCCTTCTATTTCTCCTATTTTTTTCCACAGATATCCTTGTTCCCCTACTATTTCTATAACCTATTTGTTATCAACTTTGTTTGTCCATGCTATTATCTTCATACATCTGAAGCACAGCATTCCAAAAGGCTGCTACCGTTTTTCTGTCTGCTTTTCCTACTGCCCGTATTTCATAGGCATACTGTACTGTGCTCCAAACATATGCTTTCAGCAATTTTCTTCTTGTTTCTATGTTTGCTGTCTCTCATCATAGGCGCTGTACTTTCTTGTTAAACGCAGTTCGATCCCCTTCTATTGTTTTACAATTATACACCCTATTTCTCCGACATTTAGTGGTTGTGAAGGGAGGTAAGCAGCCTGTGGCTGCCAAGTTCCCCCAGCATTTGAACATTTACCGATTTAATATTTTTTCCAATATATCTTTTCGCACAGTCAACATTAGTTGCAGATATTTCACACTCAATCCCTGTAGTTGTTTATAATAATCATCAGATTAAACTACGCTTATTTTTTGTCATTAGGTTTTCCGTCTCAAAACTAATTGGTCACGTACCTGCACTTATTTATATTCTGAGCTAGCCTACTCAGCTCTCTGAAATTCTAACACAGCTTATATACAGCTCGATTTTTCTTCTATAGTTTTCTAATTTTATGCCCTATTTCACCGACATTCAGTGAAGGGGGTTAAGCAGCCTATTGCTGCCAAGATCCCCCAACACTTAGACATTTGCCAAATTAATAGTTTTCCAGTAAATCCTTTCACACAATTAACATTATTCGAGAATATTGCCCAACCAATACTTGTAGTTACTTATAATAATCATCATGTTTAAGTACACTTTTTCGGTCATTAATTTATCCATCTTGGGACTGGTTGGAGCTAGCCTACACATTTCCCTGAAATTCTTACAGCCTACATCTTTCACTATCTGTGTGCAGTAGTCTAACCTAGGCCTACCTCTACTTCTTATTTTCCTATCTCTGTTTCTAATGTATTCCACACTATTCCCTCATGCCGTAATATGTGGCCTATCATCCTATCTCTCCTACTTTTTACCGTTTTCCACATATTTCTTTCTTCCCCTACCATTTTTAGTACCTTTTCATTTGTAACTTTGTCTGTCCATGATATCTTTATCATACGCCTGTCGCACCACATTTCAAAGGCTTCTACCTTTTTCTTGTCCGCTTCTCCTACTCTCCAGGCTTCACAACCGTACAGCTCCACACATATGTTTTAAGCAATCTTTTTCTTGTTTCTATGTTTGTTGTCTTTGAACACAGTAGTTGCTTTTTCTTGTTAAATGTAGCACTACCTTGTGCTAATCTTTGTTTTATATCTTTTGCGCTTTTCCCATCCAGCGTTATTTGGCTTCCTAGGTAGCAGAAATTCTTAACCTCTTGTAAGTTCGTGTTACATATTTGTATTCTTGTCTTTGATTTATCTTCCACTTCTTTGCATACAAGTACTTTAGTTTTAGTTTTGTTAATTTTCATACCGTATCTCTCTGTTAGAACAGTTTCCATTTCATTAAGAGCAGCTTCTAACTCTTCCTTGCTAGACGCTAATACCGCTATATCATCTGCAAACCTAAGCATATCAATTTTTGTCCCTGCATAGTAATTCCAAATGTCTTCCCGCATTTGACAGTATTCATTGCCTCTTCAATGTACAACTTACTTAGGATAAATATAAATATTAATTGTATTATTACTGATTGTATTATTACCGACATTAATTCCTGAAATTGATGCAACTAAATCTAGAGTCACAGAATAATTATTAATATTTGTCTGTAAAGTATTTACACTCGAATTAGATGTAATGCCAGAAACAGAGTTAGAAATTGCTTTCTTGTTTTCGATGGAGTCCTCTACATATCCTTTTGCAACGGTAGTAGACTTTCATCCACCATGGCATTTAAGAACAGACTTATCTGCATCCGCATTAGCAAGCAACATAGCAGGAACTTCTCCTGAAACAGTAGCCCGTGTATAGTTCATTATTTGGCAATCCAAGATACTTCGCAAACATACTGGGTATTTTTGCAATCGCATGTACTCCAACGTGTGCAGTGCACTTTCTATTTTCATATGTCAAAAATACACAGCGATTAGCAATATGTTTCGGTCGAAGAGCTACATATTTTCGGTAAATTCTTAAGTAATCCGTATGATTAACAATAAATGTGCGTTTGTTGCCATTCTTTGTTTCAGGAACCGTTACTACTTCCTTCCACAATAAATAATTTGCATCACTTGCTTTTTTCAGGACTAAATTAAATTGTTCAAGCGTCAAAACTTTTGATTTTTTTGGTTGATAAGTTACTGATTTTCTTTTCAGAACTTCCTCACATCGATCCCGTCTCATACGTTGAGCATGCACTTCAACATAGCATATGTGCTCCATAAAGTTGAACTCTTCGCAACGTTCGATTTCTCTATCAAATAACCAACAAAATGTTCTCAGACATTTTGTCCGCAACACCAATCTTTCAAATATCTGTAGAATATTTCGTAATGCCGATTCGATTTTACGAGAATCAAATCCAAAAGGACCGCATTAACAATACTTTTAAGTTCTGGCGAAGTGCAACAAATAGAACTTTCACTATTGCTGCCTAACATTTTAAGAACTGTCAAAATTAAGTCAGTGAATTTTTAATATATCATTTCCATAGCAACGTTATGATTTAAACTTACTACAATTTAATATATTATAAACGGTAGAGACATAAACATCTAATTTTAATTATAGTTTATAAATTAATAAAAAAAATTTCCAACATAGAACCATACACACGGTTGCACAATAAATAGAGATGTGCTAATCTTTTTTTTATACCCTTTGCATTTTTCTCTTTCTAATGTTTTGTAAAAATATACCCTGTTTCACCGATATTCAATGACACGCTTAGGGAGTTAAGCAACCTGATGGCCACCAAAATCCTGCACCACTTAGACACTTGCCGAATCAGTAGTTTTATAATTACTCCTTCCGCACAATCAACATTTGTTGAGAATATTGCAAAACCAACACTTGTACTTGTTCATCATGAAATTTCCGTTTTAAAATTGTTTGGGCGTGCATCTTCATTGGTTTTTATTCTCAACAACTACCTATTTTCCCGAAATTGTCACTGCCTGCATTTTTCACTATCTGTGTGCATTGGTCTAATATAGATCTACCTCTACCTATCTTTTTCTCCTTTCTCTGCTTCTAATATATCCCGCACTATTCCCTTATGCTTTCGTATGTGTTCTAACATCATATCTCTCCTCTACCTTACTGTTTTCCACATATTTCTTTCTTCCTGTACCATTTCAAGTCATCTTTGTTCGAATTTTGTTTTTCAATGATATTTTCATATTACGTCTGTAGCAGCACGTTTCAAAGGCTTCTATCTTATCTGCTCCTCTTACTGCCCACGTTTCATAGCAGTACAGTGCTATACTCCACATGTTTTCAACAATCCATTCCTTGTTTCTATTTTTGTTTCTTCGAACATAGTAGTTGCTTTTTCTTGTTAAACGCAGACGGCCTTAAACTAATTTTTGTTTTATATCTTTTGCACTTTTCCTATCCTGCATTATTTGACTTCCTAGGTAGCAGAAATCCTTAACCTTTTGTAAGTTCTGGTTTCCTATTTAATTCTGGTTTTTGACTTATTTACCCCTCATTTACATATTGGTCTTTTAGTTTTAGTTTCGTTAATATTCAATCCTTATCTCTCTCTTAGTACTGTTTTCATTTTATTAAGAACTGCTTCAAACTTTTCCTTACTAGATGTTAATACTGCTATATCATTTGCAAATCTAAACATATCAATTATTTGTCCTTGCATAGTAATTTCAAATGTCTTTCTGCATTTGACAGTATTCATAGCCTCTTCGATATACAAGTTAAAAATTAATGGAAATAGCGCACATCGATGTCTCACATCTTTCCTAATATTTACTTCTTTATGTTCCTATTTTAATTCTATTAAGCTCAATGTTCCTTGTATAAGCTATGCACTATCCGTCTATCCCATGCTTTTTCCAAATTTACAAACCCTATATACACGCTTTCTCCTTTTTCTATTGTTTTCTTCATTATCACTCTCAAAATGACTTTCCGTGTTCCCCTGTTCTGCCTAAACCCAAATCGATCTTCTCCTAGTATTTTTTGATCCCGTTTTCCATCTTTTTTGTACAATTCTAGTTAATGTTTTTAAGACGTGTGCTGTCGAACATTTTGTTCGAAAATTTTCACATCTATCTGTCTAGTTTTTGGTATAGTGATTATGCTGTTACGTTTGAAATCTTTGGGCATCCTATACATAGCTCACTCGTTGGAAGAGACGCTCAGCTTTAACGTTATTTATATCCGGTGCCTTATTATTTTTTTAGACTATTTAATGCTAATTTAAACTCATTTCTAAACATATGATATCCCAAGACGTCCTTTTCAATGTCTGATTCCTTTTCTAGTGCTTCTAGTTTCTGTCTTGCATAAATATTCGCTATATATTCTCTACATTTTCTATAATGATTTTTCCCGCTCCCTTTATATGTTTGTTATACAGTTTTATATCCCTAAAATTCATTCTAATTACTTTGTATACTTCGTCAATCTTTCCTATTGCTATCTTAGTTTGTACCTCTTTGCACTTTCCGTCAATCCATTGTTCTTTAACTCTTTCGCATTTGCGAATAATTTCCCATTTATGGCTTTATATCTTTTCTGCTTTGTTGGTCTGTTTTGTAATTTCGGCTTTCGTCTCTTAAATTCACCATATCCTTTGTTACCCATGGTTCCTTATTCTCCTATTGCTTTTACCCAGAATATCTCTGATTGTCACGTCTAAGCTGTATTTAATGTTACTCAATTTTGTTTAACTTCATTCGTATCAGAAACTTTCGCGATGTCTTTCAGCAGTTTTTCTCAAATCTTTTGTGGATGTCTTAATCTTCTAGTTTCGTAAAGTCAAAGTGTCTTTTTCTGTTCTTTTTTTCAAATTTTTAAATTTAAATGCAGCTTTCATAATTTCTATGTTATGATAGTAATATATATATATATATATATATATATATATATATATATATATATCTCTGCTTCCAAGTAGCTTCTACAGTCCTTTACTTGATTTTTAAACCGTTGTTGAACAAGAATGTGATCTATATATCTCCCTATGCTTCTTGGCATGTTCCACGTGTATAGTTTTTCAACATGATGTAGAAGTTACATGTTTGTGATGATACTACCAGAGTAGTTCTCCTGTCGTATCTGGTGCCTAAACCAAACAAATCTCCTATCGCTCCTTTCCCACCCTTACCTACTACAGCCTTAAAATCTCCCGTAATTATTAAATATTTATGTCCTTTTAGGAATCTTTGTGTGAATTCGGTATCTTGGTCGATTGCTTCTACTTATTCCTCGCTATAGTATTACTATGACGAGCGTGCAACGCATAACCGCGTTCAAGGCGGCGAGAGCGTACAGGACCACCTCCACGGACGCGGTCCTGGTCATCAGTAGGACTCTCCCTATCGAATATGTTGTTAGGGAGATCAGAGATAGGATATTAGCTAATACAGGGAAAGGACAAGAAATTATAGAGAGTATGAATCTTGCAAATGGGAAAGATGAGAGGACAATCGTCGTGTCAGAGTTAGGGCACCCGGCCGATGTTAGAGGTATCGAATTTGTCGAAGATGATGGGGACGCGGTAGGGATCAGGATTTACACGGACGGTTCGCGTATGGACGATGGACAAGCAGGCGCGACATTTGTTGTGTATGAAAGTGTATCGGTTTCAGACCAAACTCGCGAACTGGCGCACTATCTTCAAGTGCGAATTGGCTGCTATACGGGAAGCTATCGAATATGTGATAAATCACACCGGTAGAAACGTGTATTACATCATCAGCAATAGTAAATTAGCGCTGACGGCTTTGACAAACATGAACACATCGACAGACCTCTTAGCGGACGTCTAGAGGCTGGCACATACGGTGCTCCGGTTTCGACATTTATACTTCTGTTGGGTTAGGTCGCATGAAGGTAACAGGTAATGATAGGGCTGATGCATTAGCTAAAGAGGTCGCGACGGGCGTTTTCCGATATCACATTCGTCAATACCGAGGTCTCTGATTAAAAGAAAGCTGCGCAAAAGGTCAATGCGACAATGGGAAGAGAGGTGAAGCAATGCTGCTATGGGTAGGTTGACCCGCAAATTCATTCTGCGTATTGTAGCTAGAGATAAGATCGAGGTGAAGCTTGACCATAAAAAGATGCAACTGATTACAGGGCACGGCGCGCTGAAAGCGTATTTGCAAAGGTTTGGCTTAACCGATAACGACCGCTGCGAATGTGGTGAGGGCGCAGAAAGCGCAGAGCACGTGCTCTTCGACTGTCCACTCGAGGTGGCAGATCGAGGGTTAGCTGATATGAAATTAGCTATAGTAGGGCTAGCATGGCCAAAGAACCTAGAGGAAGTTGGGGAAGTGGTTAGCCAGAAGGCGTTCTGGACAGGTGATGGGAGAGGATTGAAAATTTTTTGATTTTGGCTTGGCAGAGCATGGTATAATCAAAAACTGTATTAAAAAAATTTAAAAAAAACTATAATAACAATTAACCAAAAGCCTAATATGCACGACAAATCCCCACACGACTAAACTAATACTGTCTCTCCTTAAACGCGCGGAATATCGGGAATAAATTAAAACATAAATAAATAAAAGAAACTAAATCAAAAACCCTCATTATTTTAAATCAGTCAAATAAATAAAGAAATAAAATAGAGTGAAACCACGCATCGCTCCAGGACTTAAAAGTGATAGTGATTGCGATCCCCCAGAACGTTTACTGCATACCCACCAGAACTTTAACAGTGCATATCCATCTTCCATTAGCTGTAAGATATCGATAGACGTTAGAAGACGGCCAGAACTTCTGATGCTGGAGAAATTTATATACGAGGTAAGAATAAAATTGCGGCGGTTGTACTCACATAAGCCTAAGCATTAATAAGAAGATTTTGAAATAATTTAACAAGCACGTTTTTGTGTGTATGGCGCTAGCCGACATAATGCTTATGCGAATACATCTGATAATTTATTTGGGTGATGCACTGTTAAATGCTTATGCTTTTAGATGTTTATTTATTTATATTTATTTTATAGTAAATTTATATTTTATATTTATTTGCATGTAATATATTTTGGGGCTCGAATTGTTTTTTCTGACGTTCTGTCGCCATTTTTGGTAGTAGCATTTTTATAGGAAGGAAGAATGTAATAGAGAAGATTGTAATTATAATATAAATTAGTTAGGGAATGATAGGGAAAGCTAGGGACGGATTTAGGCTAAATTACTTAGATCAGGGAGGACGAATTTGTAAATATATAGAGCAGGCAAAATAGTTGGATTCACTATTAAAATATTTGGCGAATGCTTAGAAATTTGAATCCATTTTTAATTAGTTAGCTAGCTTTGGATAGTTATAAGTCGATCCTTCACGTTGCACTGGTAAGCAGAGCTGGCAACTGCTATCCGGTTTTACGGATCCCTTCCCTTTTACGTTTGCGTGTGTCTTGTTGATCGGACACACTCCAAAATCAAAACTAGGGATATCATTATTCAAACCCTACTTTTAGTTTTTGTTTTAGTTTGTTAGGTTTCTAGGATCGATTAATTTTGAAGCTAGATTTCATTCGAATCACGTTATTTTCGCGTTAAAACCCAATGTAGTACCTTCGGGCGGTGCACTGGGGACGTGGCCGCAAGTATAGCGGCCCTTATTCAAATTATAATGTAGTATTACTATACTTACCAGTTTAGATTCTAATCTAACTGTGAGTACTCTCTCGTTCTTTTGTAAATAGTTCTCTACACAATGTTCTATCTTTTCCCACCTAACTATGCCCACACCCGAATTTCCTTCCTCTAATCCTGTGTAAATTACCCTAAAGTTTTCATTCCAAAAATCACCCGTATCTGTCTATCGAACGTCTCTAGTCCTTACTATGTCTATTGCTAATCTATCCATTTTAATTTTCAAATTCTCTACCTTACCTACTTGCTTCATGCTTTTGACTTTCCACCCTCCAACTCAAAAATGATCTCGGATCCCTTTTTAAACTTGCCGATGATATCCTCGAAAGTATTTCCCTCCCGGAGATCCGATTGGGAGACTCTTGTAACTACGGAATCTTTTACCTCAGAGGATGCCACCGTTTTAAAAAGCACTTTTAGTGCGATGCGTACATGGGAAGAAATGTGGTCGTTTCCCATTGCCTTCCCTGTCACAGTAGTGTGTATTACAATGCCATACCTACCTCTATGTTTTCTGCCACTCTGTACCGAAAGAGCTGCTGCCTTCTTTCAGGGACTTGTCTTAGCCTGATTCCTCACGAAAGACCCCACCAATTTGGTTAATCCAATAGTTCGGATCTCTAGCTCACTGAAACACGCAAGCCATTCTACCAGTTCTAGTATTCTAGAACTTCTTCAAAGTACAGGTTCCTTCAGAACGACATTTATAGTCACAAAGTCCAAATTTTTTATTGAAATAGGCAACAACACAATGTTCCAAATATTTTTCTTTTTATTAAAAATTCAAATCCTATCATTTTTATTGGAACGCCAATTGCTTACATTTTCAAGATGTCACCGTAGCCTTTGCTCATTAAAAATATTGACTTATACTCTAATCGTTTTAAAACTACTAATTTGAAGTACGAAATTTGTTGGCGATGTTTTAGTGCCGCATAGGAAATATGTAGTGATTACATGGGCTATAACATTCAAATAGCAGTTAATCTTGTTCTTAATCAGTTCAAATGTTCAGAACCATTGAATCGTATAACTATTTTAAGTAGCGCAATGTTAAACTTATTATCAAGTTGGGGCAACAAGTTTTCTATTAAGAATGTACGTCAAGAAATTTTCTTCAGCATAACCACTGAACCAACGTACTATTTTAACCGTTCCATTACACACCGATTAATTCGATTTAGTCCATGGTTTGTTATTATATACATAATTTGCTGTTCATTTAACATGTTAACAATCTGTCGGTCTTGAAATAGTCTGAGCTTCATAACGCATAAAAACAATATAAATTTAATTAGTATATATTAGATTCACATATGGTATTTTGCAATTATTGTTCAATAATTAACGTGTTAGAAGGAAGTGATTTATATATAGCAAAAAGCAGTTCTTGAAGGCTGTGTTACATGAATGGCTTGGCATAAAGACCAAGTAGTATGAATGAAAGTGGGTAACACCCATGAAGTTTTTGTTTAGAACAGTATAAGAAGACTAGCCGGTAAATTGTTACAAAAGAGTAATCGGTGCATTAAATGTCACTAAATAATTTGCGGTTTACAAGCAGACTGTAAAAAATAAATGAGTCAGCGTATATCTCATTGTTCAACATATGCTAGACACTTGAAAAGAGTTTCTTTTTTGTTATTTGTGACTTTAAATAATAAAATTATGGGAAAGATACAAAAGTATGTCTATAGGTAAGAATTTTAATTCAAAAGCAGGTTACCGGAATTTACAAAATTATTGTCAAGTACTATCCAACTTTTCGTTGCAAAACGAATAAAGAAGTTAAAAATTAGTAGTCTATTGTAGCGACGATTGGTTTGCTTCCGAGCAGAATAATTACATAAGAATGTAAACGAGGCATCTATACACAAAAGATATCGGTAAGCAGCCTGTTGCATGACATCTTCAAATAGAGTTGATTGACAGGTACAAGGGATTGTATTTAAGGGTTATTTAGGTTACAATAGAAAATTTCGAGAATATTATTTGCAACTTCTGGTATGTTCGCGAACGATTAAAATGTATATATATATATATATATATATATTGCCGTCGTGAACCTTGGAAGTTCAGTTCTGATTGAAGCTTTGACTACAATATGTTTTAGTTTAAAGTTTTGAAGATTTTATGTAATTGACTTTTGATACAGAATTATACTATGCGATATAAATTACTGTAGCGATTATAAAAACTAATAATTAGTGCTTGGATAGCTAACTTCGCTAATAAGTAATTTAGAAGGTAGCATCGTAGTATTAAGAATATAATCCTTGTACCGTTAGCGATTAGCTGAAAATAAACTGCTGCGAGGGTTTTTAGCAAATTCCATTGTAACCAAGAATTGTATAATCAGTTCGAAAATAAAGAACTGTTGTTATTGCAAATAAAGTTTTCGTTACATTATCTTGTTTCAATAATTTACTTACTAACCCTCTAAATGCTAGGTATCCCAATTTGTAGAAAAAATAGTGCATAAGGATATTGAGCATCCAAAATCGTAAAAGTAACAGATCGCTGTATCTTCACAATATGCTGCATAGTAAAAGAAGTATTGTGTTACACAATATTTTTTTGGTGAAAAATGGGTTACTTACTGCCAATTACTTTTTATTGCTTCTATTTTTCCGCAGTTCCATCAGTCTTATCCACATTCATAAGAATCGTACTCTGTGCCTATTAGAGACCCATGAAATTTGAAAGAAAAACACAAGTTAGATAAAGATAAACTCGGTATCCTATAAATAGTAAGATTTTAATCAACATAATGATGCAAGAGGAACATATGACATTTGTGACATTCAATGTATTTTCTTTTGCAAATATCCTAATCATTTTTCACGATTTCCGTTATCAACTGCTTTTCTATACTATAAATTATAACAGCTTTTTATGAAGAGCAACGACGACATATTTATTGCTCCTATATAACCGTTAATTGAACTTGGTGCAAGGTCACCGGTTATTTTAATTTATTAAAATTAAAAATACTTTTGCAAACTGATGAAGTATACTATGACGTATGAGGATTAATTAAAATAGAAATCTAAAAATTGGAACCAGAAATTTTTCCATGCAGTTAATTCTAAATGGAAAGGATCTTTAGATAGCAATTATAATCAAAGACCGATAGTAATGGAGATATGAAGGCCATCAGAAATTTAACACAAGTATAAGTTTGTTTCAAACCCATAGAGAGACAATTTGTGTATTATTAAGTAGATTAAGCTAGTATAAGATTTTTGCGTCACTTGTAAGTGAATAATTTGTGTAATTTTGAGGTCAACTCTCAAGATGGTTTGACCTTTACAGAAAAATCTGCTCAAGGTTGCTGATCAGCGCCACTGAGGCCAGGTAATATAATTATATTTAAATTATCCCTCATAATTTTCAACAAACAAAGACGCATGTTCTCATCTGGCGTGGTTTTGTTCCACGATAACGCACGACTGCGTAGTGCCAATGTGACTAAAAAACTTCTCTAACAGTTAAAGTGGGATGTTTTCGACCATCTATCTTTTAGCCCTGATTTAGCATCCAGTGACAATCACCTCTTTCGAAAAATGAAGGCATGGTTAGGTGGACAACTCTTCCCTAACAACCAAGAGCTTCAAGATGCTGTAAGGACCTACCTCAGCTCATTACCGGCAGACTTCTTTGAAGAAGGTATAGGAATATTAGTCTCTCATGACAAATGTCTCGATCTTCACGGCGACTATCGAGAAAAATAAGTAAAATACTACAAATTTTTTGTAATTAAAATCATCATGTTATTTCAATGTGTCTATTATTTATAATATATCGAAACTTGAGAAAAAAATAGTCCTCGTATATGCAATGTAAAAACTAATAACTTTTTATTTAGTTCTTTTATAGTTGAAATTAAATGTTAGCTATAAGTACTAAACTTTATACTTTTTGACTAATTTTGTGCGGTTTATGAGATGGCAAACAGGACCCTTACACGACTAGGTGATGTAGTCTGATGACCGGGTAGCTACTAATTCCGTTTTCTGGTATCGCAAGAAATTGCCACAGTTTAAATATGTTTTCCATGTATATGAACTCCTAGACAAAAAGACTTTCTTCTTTCTTATATCTTTTTTTTTCACAGAAGATTCTAGTAAATAATTACGTTAGAGAACTTTTTTATAATTAATTTAAGGGTATTATATATAGTTGCGTAATCGTGTAATAGAAATTAGGCTTCTGTAAAACACCTTTTTGGTTTGCGTAGTAATCGTTTCTTAAATCGTAGAAAGGAATGTGAAGTACAAATCCACACGGCACGTAATATACATGTATCGTCTTCCCGACCAATCAGGATGACGAAATATGGAGAAGTGGTGGTCGAACTAGTGATAAAATTGCGCATTGATAAACATTTTTGTTTTGACTATCGCATCGCTCACTGCTTGTGCGGCAGTAGTGCTTTGTAAATAATATACTGGAGCGCTTACTGTCTTTTCCTTACACCCAAATCCCCATACCGTATCGTCCTGTCCTGTTTGTCCTGTTTATGTTGTAGAAAGAGGAGGAACTAGCAGTTCCATTGTAAAATATGAAATAGAACAGGCGTCGAGCAGACCCTCACTCCGGACAATCCTGAGATTAAAAACAATTATTGATTAACAAGCTTGCTACTATGCATTAATTTAGAGGCAATCGAATTATTGGTTAATTTACATTGTAATTGATAGAGTGACCAACTTATTGAGGTTCAACAACAATGACGCAGTCAATGTTTACCTTAACTTATGTCAAAAGTTGTAACCAGGAATGAATATTCCCTCTTGGTAATTTTGTGACTTTTTAATTATTTTTTTTAAAAACCTTTCTGTGCTTGTATTAACAGAGTGGGGCCACTACGGGTAATAATAGCAGATATCGACAGTCCCGGATTATTGCATTGTCATAAATGCATTAGATTTTGGATGCCCTTGTGCAGATTTTTTAATTTCTGAAGTAGACTTCATCCTTTGATACTATGCGGGCATACAAAGAATAAAGACTTTGGAGCTGTTCCGTATCTCCGTCCCACGAGACAGAGGATCTTTCCCGTCTTGCAACAGAAATTATCTTCCGGTTTCCGATCCTGAGCCCGCATCAAACAACACTCTCGTCACTCTTCCTGATCCGTCCCGCGCGACAACATGCGAGGCGGCTTCGAGGTTAGTTGGTATGTGTGTGAGTACTATGTCCAAGGTCTCAGGTTCGATACCCCACATGGACCGCTTGAAAAATGTTAGGCGAGCTTTTTCATAAGAATACGCTCTCGTTCGGATGGGGAGTCCCGTCTTGTCGCGCACGCTACAGATCCCTAACTTGCGTGGAACAGCAAGGATTCGGCAAAATTCAAAATTTTACACGTATAGAAAAATCGCTTACTGGCCATTGTAGTAACTTCGGGTGGAGCATTGGAAAATCAAATGTACAAGAATAATATGCGACGCGGTTTCGTGGCTTAGTTGGTTCGCATGTGTCTACTAAGTCCAATGTCCCGCATTTGATTCCCGACACGAATCGCTTGAAAAATGTTAGGCGAGTATTTTCACAAAAATACGTCCTCGTTCAGATGAGAGGTAAAATATAGGCCCCGTGTATGAGTCTTGTCAAGCACGTTAAAGATCCCTATCTTGCTTGGAACAGGAAGGGCTCGGTAAAATTCAAAATTTCCAGGTAAAAAATCTCCCTTCCTGGTCAATATTGTATCTTCTGGTGGAGCATTGGAAAATCAAATGTAGTGGAATAATATGCGAGGTGATTTCGTGACTTAGTTGTTTCAGGTCTGACTACTAAATTCAAGGTCCCGGATTTGATACCCCACAAGGACCGCTTGAAAAATGTTAGGCGAACATTTTTCATAAAAGTACGCCCTCATTCCCATGGGAGGTGCAATGAAGGTCCCGTGGGTGAGTGTTGTCGGGCACGTTACAGATTAATATCTTGCTTGGAACAGCAAGGGTTCCGCAAATTTCCAAACTTTCCAGTTAAAAATCTCGCCTCCTGACCAATGTAGTCTCTTTGGGTGGAGCATTGAAAAATTAAACGTAGGAGGATAATTTGCAAAGCGGCTTCGTGGTTTAGTTGGTTCGCGTGTGACTAATAAATCCAAGGTCCCGGATTCGATTCCCGACACGGACCGCTTGAAAAATTATAGGCGAGCATTTTACTCAAAAATACGCCCTTGTTCGGATGAGAATTAAAATATAGGTGTCGTGTATGAGTGTTGTCACGCACTTCAAAGATCCCTCTTGCTTAGAGCAGGAAGAGTTAGGCAAAATTCAAAATTTGTAGGAGAGAAAACTCTCTTGCCGGTCGACGTCGTACCTTCGGATGGAGCATTGGAAAATCAAATGTAGGCTGATAATATGCGAAGTGGTTTCGTGGCTTAGTTGGTTCGAGTGTGACTACTAAGGCCAAGGTCCCGGATTCGATTCCCGATATGTAACAGCAACTTCTTGACTAATGTAGAACCTTTGGGTGGAGTATTGGAAAATCAAATGTAGGAGGATTATATGCGAGGCGGCTTCGTGGCTGAGTTGGTTCGCGTGCGTCTACTAAGTCCAAAGTCTCGGATTCGATTTCCGACACGGACTGCTTGAAAAATCCCTCTTGCTTGGAGCAGGAAGGGTTCGGCAAAATTCAAAATTTTTAGGAGAGAAAACTCTCTTCCCGGTTGACGTTGTACCTTAAGATGGAGCATTGGAAAATCAAATGTAGGCGGATAATATGCGAAGTGGTTTCGTGGCTTAGTTGGTTCGCGTGTGACTACTAAGGCCAAGGTCCCGGATTCGATTCCCGATATGTAACAGCAACTTCTTGACTAATGTAGAACCTTTGGGTGGAGTATTGGAAAATCAAATGTAGGAGGATTATATGCGAGGCGGCTTCGTGGCTGAGTTGGTTCGCGTGCGTCTACTAAGTCCAAAGTCTCGGATTCGATTTCCGACACGGACTGCTTGAAAAATCCCTCTTGCTTGGAGCAGGAAGGGTTCGGCAAAATTCAAAATTTTTAGGAGAGAAAACTCTCTTCCCGGTTGACGTTGTACCTTAAGATGGAGCATTGGAAAATCAAATGTAGGCGGATAATATGCAAGGTGGTTTCGTGGCTTAGTTGGGTCGCGTATAACTACTAAGGCCGAGGTCTCGGATTCGATTCCCGATGTGCAACAGCAACTTCTCGACTAATGTAGAACCTTTTGGTGGAGCATTGGAAAATCAAATGTAGGAGGATTATATGCGAGGCGGCTTCGTGGCTGAGTTGATTCGCGTGCGCCTACTAAGTCCATAGTCTCGGATTCGATTTCCGACACGGACCGCATCAAAAATGTTAGGCGAGCATTTTTCTCAAAAATACGCCCTTGTTCGGATAAGAAGTAAGATATAGGTGCCGTGTGTGAGTGTTGTCATACACTTTAAAGATCCCTACCTTGTTTGGAGCAGCAGGGGTTGGGTAAAATTAAAATTTTTTAGGAAAAAAGACTCTCTTCCCGGTTAATGTTGCACTGTCGGGTGGAGCATTGGAAAATCAAATCTAGGTGGATAGTATGCGAGGCGCTTCGTAGCTTAGTTGGTTCGTGTGTGACTATTAAGGCCAATGTGCCGGATACGATTTCCGACACGGACCGCTTGAAAAATGTTAGACGAGCATTTTTCACAAAAAATACGCCCTTGTTCGTATGAGAGGAAAATTTAGATTTCGCGTGTGTGTTGTCGCATGTAGATTTCTAATGGTCTATAAATTTTTGCAACATCAGCTGATACCACAAACGAATGCTGCCTGAAGTGAAGCAAGATTGAAATGTCACTCTGTACAACAGCTCCTATCTTCTGAACATCATTTAATAACGAGATATTTGATTACTACTTATAAGAACCGTCAAAAACAACGCGTAGCCTGGAGGTGGTGCTGCTTTCTTTGATCAGGCGGCTTCGTGGCGTGGTTTATAAGCGTGTGACTACTATGCTCAAGGTCCCGGGTTCGAATCCCGACACGATCTGCTTGAAAAATGTTAGACTCGCATTTTGAGAAGTAAAATTGAGGTCCCGTGTGTGAGTGTTGTCACGCACAGCACAGCAAGGGTTCGGCAAAATTCAAAATTTCCAGGTAGAAAAATTTGCTTCCTGGTCAATGTAGTACATGTAGTGCATGTAGTACATAGTACATATGCGATACGGGACGTTCTGCGTGCATCACGATTGAAGGTGGACGGCTTGTTGGCAATTGTATTTTATATGTAGGTAATTGTATTTAATTGTTCATTTCATACTCGTCCCGCCACCTTATGCTTAAGTTGTAAATCATTAGCGCGTTCTCCGTCCGCTCCTGCTTCAGGCTTAGCTCCCCCCCAGTTGACCGATTTTGCTCCAAAACCTAGCACTCGTTTGCTTATAGCTAGCACTAGCTAGCACCAAAGTTGTAGAGCTAGCACCAAAGCTGTTTCAGAAATATGGCCAATTATATTCGGGGGGGGGGCTAACTTGACGCTAGCCCCCCCCAGTTGTTCGAATTGCTCCAAAACCTAGCACCATATAGCTTAGAGCTAGCACCAGCTAGCACCCAAGTAAGAAAGCTAGCACCTTAAAAACAAGATGGCGGCGATTTTTTAAAGAAATTTTGTCAGCCCCCAGTTGTCCGATTTGCTCCAAAACCTAGCACCATGTAGCTTAGAGCTAGCACCAGCTAGCACCCAAGTAAAAGCTAGCACCTTAAAAACAAGATGGCGGCTATTTTTAAAGAAATTTTGCCAGCCCCCCCCAGTTGTCCGATTTGCTCCAAAACCTAGCACCCGTTTGCTTATAGCTAGCACTAGCTAGCACCAAAGTTGTAGAGCTAGCACCAAAGCTGTTTAAGAAATATGGCCAATTATATTCGGGGGGGGCTAACTTGACGCTCCCCCCCCGTTGTTCGATTAGCTCCAAAACCTAGCACCATATAGCTTAGAGCTAGCACCAGCTAGCACCCAAGTAAGAAAGCTAGCACCTTAAAAACAAGATGGAGGCGATTTATTAAAGAAATTTTGCCAGCCCCCCCCCCAGTTGTCCGATTTACTCCAAAACCTAGCACCCGTTTGCTTATAGCTAGCACTAGCTAGCACCAAAGTTGTAGAGTTAGCACCAAAGCTGTTTCAGAAATGTGGCCAATTATATTCGGTGGAAGCCAACTTGACGCTAGCTCCCCCCCCCGTGTTCCAATTTACTACAAAACCTAGCACCCGTTTGCTTATGGCAAGCACTAGCTAGCACCAATGTTGTAGAGCTAGCACCAAAGCCATTTCAGAAATATGGCCAATTATATCCGGGGGGAGGGGCAACTTGACGCTAACACCCCCCGTGCTCCGGTTGCTCCAAAACCTATCACCATGTAGTTTAAAAGGGTTTGCAATTGTAAGGGTTTCACTCAACCCTTTTCTACGTCACTAGACAAATCGACTTCTTCATGGTTGTTTTTTAATGAGTGCCACTGGCTTCGATATTTTTGTAGACGAACATGAAACACGCCGGATATCTTCAGTAGTCATTGTTACAATGCATTTGGGATTATACCATCATTTAGATATTCATCAATGCGAAAACATTTTAATGGATTCTGAATGTCCCGTTAAAACGTTGATTATAAGAAATAATTGATATTTTAGATGAAGGTGTCTAAATGCCATAAAATTTAATTATATTTTCTGAAACGACAGATAATATTCTAAAATTCCCTAACGATATAAGTACTACTCTACAAATATATTTGTTTAAATGTTATCCGAAAATATGTCAGAAATTTGGAATGTGACGCGCCCCTGATAATCATACTAATATGATCTTCAGGACCATAGTACGCAGAACCCGAAAAACTGCAGTATCTTCTAAAGTTTCACAAGTAAGGTGCTCTTAATTTAATCTAGTGCGTCGATAAGCTGTTATTACTGCAGTATTTAAAAATTGCTGACGTTGTGCGTGTATGGAATTTTGTTTTGTTAGACTGTTAGGCTTTGTTTGCAATATTTGCTGAAATGTTATCCGAAAATATGTCAGAAATTTGGAATGTGACTACATTGATCCACGGCGACGCTCCACCACTAAACCGCATATAATTGGCCACATTTCTGAAACGGCTATTGTACTAGCTCTACTACTTTGGTGCTAGCTGGTGCTAGCTATATACAAAGAGGTGCTAGATTTTTGAGCAGATTAGACAACTTGGAGGACTAGCAAATTTTTTTTAAAGAATCGCCGCCATCTTGTTTTTAAGGTGCTACCTTTCTTACTTGGGTACTAGCTGGTGCTAGCTCTAAGCTACATGGTGCTATGTTTTGGAGCAAATCGGAGAACTGGGGGGGTGCTAGCTTCAAGTTGGCCCCCCGAATATAATTGGCCATATTTCTAAAACAGCTCTGTGCTAGCTCTACAACTTTGGTGCTAGCTAGTGCTAGCTATAAGCAAACGGGTGCTAGGTTTTGGAGCCAATCGGACAACTGGGGGGGGCTGGCAAACTTTCTTTAAAAAATCGCCGCCATCTTGTTTTTAAGGTGCTAGCTTTCTTACTTGGGTGCTAGCTGGTGCTAGCTCTAAGCTACATGGTGCTAGGTTTTGGAGCAAATCGGACAACTGGGGGGTGCTGACAAAATTTCTTTAAAAAATCGCCGCCATCTTGTTTTTAAGGTGCTAGCTTTCTTACTTGGGTGCTAGCTGGTGCTAGCTCTAAGCTATATGGTGCTAGGTTTTGGAGCAATTTGAACAACTGGGGGGGCTAGCGTCAAGTTAGCCCCCCCCCCCGAATATAATTGGCCATATTTCTGAAACAGCTTTGGTGCTAGCTCTACAACTTTGGTGCTAGCTAGTGCTAGCTATAAGCAAACGGGTGCTAGGTTTTGGAGCAAATCGGTCAACTGGGGGGGGGGGGCAACTTGACGGACCCGGCTTAGCTGGGAAGAGCAGTATGTAACTGAACAACCACAACAGATGAGGCTGCAATTTACGCCCTTTGATCAAGCTTAGTCTTTTTTGTAAAAAGTCGGAATTGTAGTTGCAAATACATTTAGTCCATATGTTGAGTGTTTAATTATTTTTCAGCTCTTAGTTCAGTTAAAATAAACAATACTTTTAGTCAAATTGGAAACCTATTTGATTTGAAAATTTACAAGAAGTGAGATAACCGTCAATAATACTCTTCAAAATAAAAAAGGTATTTAAAAGCTTTATCAAACTTCGACAAAGGGTCTGTTTTTATTTTATTGGAACCCGCTGATGGTATTTACTTAAAGCGATCGTATATTGCGATTGTACCTTCTCAAAAATCGTTTTGCATAGGACTATATAATTTTATACAAAACTAAAGTTTGTAGAACATTTTGACTAAATTTATCGTTATACATTTATCGTTCTTGTTACAAATATGGTTAAACAATAACAAATAAATAATTGTCGACAAATAATTGTAGGTTTGTAATGTGCACAAAGTACGCCCATCGTGAATCTATATAATTAATTCAAAAGTTCCTCCATTTACATTCAGAATCCTACAGCCACTCTTAAGCGCGCAATGAAGATGTAAACAATTTGAAGGCTGAATAGTCGGACGAAATTGGCTTTCAATATTATCGCAATATTTACGCGTCAACAGGCTTGGTAAAAATTCTCCAACTCTTCCTATTCATAGCTATTTTTAGAAGTGTATAAAGCAAGTTCGTGCGGGCAGGTGCACAGAACTATACAGGCTCGTGCCACTGCTTTGCCAGTCATAGTTCGTACATTAGACCGACATTACGCCCATACAAAATAAATTTATACAAGTTGCACGGCACACGCTGTTATAATTTGGATCAATTGAATAACAGCATAATTGTAGTTCTTTCCTAGACTAAGTGACTCTTTTTTAAAATATTAAATAACCGATGCATACTTGTGGGATATTTGGTACTGGTTTTATTGGAAATCTGATGTTCATATTAATGCATCATTTTTTTTGTTAATGAAAAGGTAAATGACCTGCGTGTTAATATCAACTCAGTTCAACCCTACGATGCATTAAGTACCAAAGACTCAAGATACAATAAGTGCATTTATTCCCTTCATTAACAGAATTTATCACTTCTAATGAACTTTCTAAATAATAAGACTGAAAAAATCTTCTTCAAGCTTTCTTCAACTATCAGTTAGCGGCGAGGAATGAATATCTGTGTATTTTAGAGGAAATTACAACAATGTAATTCTTAACAGTTTATTCAAGTTCCTACAAGGTTTAGGTTTATAAATATTTTCGAATATACAATTCTACATGCAATTTATCCTAGCATTTTAGTCGATTATTCTTTTTAAAAGAATCAATTTGATAGACCTACTTCAAATGACAAATTGTGTCTGTATCCTACTAGATCGATCATTACGATCTTATTTAACTTCTAACTCATTTTTGATATTGAGAATGCTTACTTTGAAGAAGCAAAACTCATTCAACTATGTATGGCACAAAAATATAACTGAAGACATGAGTGGACGAAGGTGGTATGTTACAAAAACATACTTTTGAGAAAATTCGGTTGAAAGTTTTTATATTAATACTTTTTTACTTCATGAGTATAAACTGAATTGATTCATGAATGAAGTAAGTAACATATGTAGAATTACCTTGTTTATAGTAATATATTTTAGTACTAGGTCATTCTGGAAATATTTTGAAAAATTTGTACATAGCATCTTCTTCCACAACAAGTTAATTCAAATAATATGAATATGTAATCGATAAAAAGTTGTTTATTTAAAAAAAATACACCGATGACACTACATCTTCCATTGTTTCAATATTTTAATGCCGTAATATTGCTTAATAATAATATCTGTTTAATTGTTCGTTGATATTTGCCTTTTTCACTGTGATACTTTTCCATACCTCTCAAAATATCTTTCTATTTTTAATGTTAAGCACACAAAAAGCCACTCAGAGGGAGAAAAGCGGGTGTATCACCAAACAGATATTAAGAAATGCGGTCTTCAATATTCTTACTTGATGTCCAGTTAGAGCGGTGAAGATTCAGGTGCGTGACGTTAGCCGCAACATTTTTGAATTTTTTAAAAATATTTATGTCATAATTAGGCGCCAATTAGGCGCCATTTTGCGCCGCTAAAACTAAATTTTGCGCCGTCTTGGCAAACAAGTTATTGATAAAATAAGATTTTTCCGGCCAAGTTCACGAAGCCGCACTTTTTTTCAATTTCCAGAAAATCTTTATTCCATAATTTAGCGCCAATTAGGCGCCATTTTGCGCCGTTAAAACGAAATTTTGCGCCCTCCTGTGTATCAAGTTATTCGCAATAAACTATTTTTCTGAACTCCAAAAACGTGAAGTTGGCCGCGACTTTTTTGAATTTTGAAAAAAAATTTTGTACCACAATTAAGCGGTAATTATGCCCCATTTTGCGCCGTTGAAACGAAATTTTGCGCCTTTTTGTGTAACAAGTTATTCGAAATAAACTATTTTTCTAAGCGCCCTAAAATCGTGAAGTTGGCCGTGCATTTATATTTCCAATGCTCCACCAGAAGGTACTACATTGGCCAGGAGGCGAGTTTTTTGTTGCCTGAAAATTTAGAATTTTGCCGAACCTTTGCCGTTTCAGGCAAGGTAGGGATCTTTAACGTGCGTGACAACACTCACACACGGGACCTCCATTTAACCTCTCATCCGAACGAGGGCGTAATTTTTATGAAAAATGCTCACCTGTCATTTTTCAAGCAGTCGGCCGTGTCGGGATTTGAACCCGGGACCTTGGGATCCGTAGTCTTACGCTTACTACATTGATCCACGGCGACGCCTCGTGAAGTTGGCCGCGACTTCTTCAAATTTTGAAAAAAATTTTGTACCAAATTTAAGCGGTAAATAGGCGCCATTTTGCGCCGTTGAAACGAAATTTTGCGCCCTCCTGTGTATCAAGTTATTCGCAATAAACTATTTTTCTGAACTCCAAAAACGTGAAGTTGGCCGCGACTTTTTTGAATTTTGAAAAAAATTTTTGTACCACAATTAAGCGGTAATTATGCCCCATTTTGCGCCGTTGAAACGAAATTTTGCGCCTTTTTGTGTAACAAGTTATTCGAAATAAACTATTTTTCTAAGCGCCCTAAAATCGTGAAGTTGGCCGTGCATTTATATTTCCAATGCTCCACCAGAAGGTACTACATTGGCCAGGAGGCGAGTTTTTTGTTGCCTGGTAATTTAGAATTTTGCCGAACCCTTGCCGTTTCAGGCAAGGTAGGGATCTTTAACGTGCGTGACAACACTCACACACGGGACCTCCATTTAACCTCTCATCCGAACGAGGGCGTAATTTTTATGAAAAATGCTCACCTGTCATTTTTCAAGCAGTCGGCCGTGTCGGGATTTGAACCCAGGACGTGAAGTTGACCGCGACTTTTTCGAATTTTGAAAGAATTTTTGTACCAAATTTAAGCGGTAATTAGGCGCCATTTTGCGCCGTTAAAACGAAATTTTGCGCCCTTCTGTGTAACAAGTTATTCGAAAAAAAACCATTGCTCCAAACTAGCCCAAAATCGTGAAGTTGGCCGCGACTTTTTTGAATTTTGAAAAAAATTTTGTACCACAATTAAGCGGTAATTATGCGCCATTTTGCGCCGTTGAAACGAAATTTTGCGCCCTCCTGTGTAACAAGTTATTTGAAAAAAACTATTTCTCCATACTACCCAAAATCGTGAAGTTGGCCGCGACTTTTTCGAATTTTTAAAAAAAATTTATACCAAATTTAAGCGGTAATTAGGCGCCATTTTGCGCCGTTAAAACGAAATTTTGCGCCCTTCTGTGTAACAAGTTATTCGAAAAAAACCATTTCTCCAAACTAGCCCAAAATCGTGAAGTTGGCCGCGACTTTTTTTGAATTTTGAAAAAATTTTTGTACCACAATTAAGCGGTAATTATGCGTCATTTTGCGCCGTTGAAACGAAATTTTGCGCCCTCCTGTGTAAAAAGTTATTTGAAAAAAACTATTTCTCCATACTACCCAAAATCGTGAAGTTGGCCACGACTTTTTCGAATTTTGAAAAAAAATTTGTACCAAATTTAAGCGGTAATTATGCGCCATTTTGCGCCGTTGAAACGAAATTTTGTGCCCTCCTGTGTAACAAGTTATTTGAAAAAACTATTTATCCATACTACCCAAAATCGTGAAGTTGGCCGCGACTTTTTAGAATTTTGAAAAAATTTTTGTACCAAATTTAAGCAGTAATTAGGCGCCATTTTGCGCCGTTAAAAAACGAAATTTTCCGCCCTTCTGTGTAACAAGTTATTCGAAAAAAACCATTTCTACAAACTAGCCCAAAATCGTGAAGTTGGCCGCGACTTTTTCGAATTTTGAAAAAAAAATTTGTACCACAATTAAGCGGTAATTATGCGCCATTTTGCGCCGTTGAAACGAAATTTTGTGCCCTTTTGTGTAACAAGTTATACGAAAAACAACTATTTTTCTGAACTACTTAAAAGCGTGAAGTTGGCCGCGACTTGTTGGAATTTTCAAAAAATTCTTGTACCAAATTTAAGCGGTAATTAGGCGCCATTTTGCGCCGTTTTTCAAAAACTTCATGCTTTTAGGCAGTTCGGATAAATATATTTTTCAAATAACTTGTTACACCGGAGGGCGCAAAATTTCGTTTCAACGGCGCAAATCAATACCGCTTAAATTTGGTACAATTTTTTGAAAATTCAAAAGTCGCGCCAACTTCACGCTTTAAGTAGTTCAGAAAATAGTTGTTTTCGAATAACTTGTTACACTGAAGGGCGCAAATTCGTTTCAACAGGCGCAAAATGGCGCCTATTTACCGCTTAAATTTGGTACAAAATTTTTTCAAAATTTGAAGAAGTCGCGGCCAACTTCACGAGGCGTCGCCGTGGATCAATGTAGTAAGCGTAAGACTACGGATCCCAAGGTCCCGGGTTCAAATCCCGACACGGCCGACTGCTTGAAAAATGACAGGTGAGCATTTTTCACAAAAATTACGCCCTCGTTCGGATGAGAGGTTAAATGGAGGTCCCGTGTGTGAGTGTTGTCACGCACGTTAAAGATCCCTACCTTGCCTGGAACGGCAAGGGTTCGGCAAAATTCTAAATTTCCAGGCAACAAAAAACTCGCCACCTGGCCAATGTAGTACCTACGGGTGGAGCATTGGAAATGTAAATGAACGGCCAACTTCACGATTTTGGGTAGTAAGGAGAAATAGTTTTTTTCAAATAACTTGTTACACAGGAGGGCGCAAAATTTTGTTTCAACGGCGCAAAATGGCGCATAATTACCGCTTAATTGTGGTACAAAATTTTTTTCAAAATTCAAAAAAGTCGCGGCCAACTTCACGATTTTGGGCTAGTTTGGAGCAATGGTTTTTTTCGAATAACTTGTTACACAGAAGGGCGCAAAATTTCGTTTCAACGGCGCAAATTGGCGCATAATTACCGCTTAAATTTGGTACAAAATTTTTTTCAAAATTCGAAAAAGTCGTGGCCAACTTCACGATTTTGGGTAGTATGGAGAAATAGTTTTTTTCAAATAACTTGTTACACAGGAGGGCGCAAAATTTCGTTTCAACGGCGCAAAATGGCGCCTAATTACCGCTTAAATTTGGTATAAAAATTTTTTAAAAATTCGAAAAAGTCGCGGCCAACTTCACGCTTTTAAGTAGTTCAGAAAAATAGTTGTTTTTCGTATAACTTGTTACACAGAAGGGCGCAAAATTTCGTTTCAACGGCGCAAAATGACGCTTAATTACCGCTTAAATTTGTACAAATTTTTTTTTCAAAATTCGAAAAAGTCGCGGCCAACTTCACGATTTTGGGTTGTATGGAGAAATAGTTTTTTTCAAATAACTTTTTACACAGGAGGGCGCAAAATTTCGTTTCAACGGCGCAAAATGGCGCATAATTACCGCTTAATTGTGGTACAAAATTTTTTTCAAAATTCAAAAAAGTCGCCGCCAACTTCACGATTTTGGGTAGTATGGAGAAATAGTTTTTTTCAAATAACTTGTTACACAGGAGGGCGCAAAATTTCGTTTCAACGGCGCAAAATGGCGCATAATTACCGCTTAATTGTAATACAAAATTTTTTTCAAAATTCAAAAAAGTCGCGGCCAACTTCACGATTTTGGGCTAGTTTGGAGAAATGGTTTTTTTCGAATAACTTGTTACACAGAAGGGCACAAAATTTCGTTTTAACGGCGCAAAATGGCGCCTAATTACCGCTTAAATTTGGTACAAAATTTTTTTCAAAATTCGAAAAAGTCGTGGCCAACTTCACGATTTTGGGTAGTATGGAGAAATAGTTTTTTTCAAATAACTTGTTACACACGAGGGCGCAAAATTTCGTTTCAACGGCGCAAAATGGCGCATAATTACCGCTTAATTGTGGTACAAAAATTTTTTCAAAATTCAAAAAAGTCGCGGCCAACTTCACGATTTTGGGCTAGTTTGGAGAAATGGTTTTTTTCAAATAACTTGTTACACAGAAGGGCGCAAAATTTCGTTTTAACGGCGCAAAATGGCGCCTAATTACCGCTTAAATTTGGTACAAAATTTTTTTCAAAATTCGAAAAAGTCGTATGAAATAAAGATTTTCTGAAAATTGAAAAAAAGTGCGGCTTCGTGAACTTGGCCGGAAAAATCTTTTTTATCAATAACTTGTTTGCCAAGACGGCGCAAAATTTAGTTTTAGCGGCGCAAAATGGCGCCTAATTGGCGCCTAATTATGACAGAAGTATTTTTAAAAAGTTCAAAAATGTTGCGGCTAACTTCACGCACGTTGAAGATTCTTGGATCCAGAACACTTCTTACTGCACCCGTAAAATTAATTAAACCGGTGAGGTAGTCGATACGGGAACTGACCTCCGAAACAGAAACTTATTGTTTAAACGGTGACAATGGATTGTGCTAGGCCGCGCAATCACTCAACATAAGGCAAACAAGCTAGAACATTGAAGGCGAGAACGTGACCGAGTTTATCAAATAAATTAAAATAACAGAAGAGATATTACCATTAATAAAATAAACTTAAACTCTATAGTAATAATATAAGAAACTAAATTAATATATACATGGTTGGACGAAACATTTTAATTTTCATCTAGAAAGGGGGGGGGAGGACGCCTAAACTCACCACGCGCTGTTCTAACGGTGGCAACGCGGACAATCCCGTCGGCGTCAGGATGTACGCAGATAATACGCCCAAGTGACCACTAACGAGGAGGAAGTGAATCGGTTTTAATTAGGACTAAGTCTCCCGGTTGAATATTATTTTTGGCTACATGCCATTTGGATTTTACTTGAAGGGTATGCAAGTAGAAGTCCTGGTAGATACGCTGCAATAATTGCCATTGAGACAAACGATTTAAAGGCAGTGCCGTCAATGCGGGACCAGGCGGGGTGCAAAGAGCAAAAAGGGTCAAAAAATGACCCGGTGTTAAACAAATAAGGTCGTTAGGATCATTACTAACTGGGGTCAGAGAGCGCAAATTGAGGACAACTTCAATTTGGATGAAAACGGTTGACAACTCTTCAAATGTTAGAACCTGCTCTCCTACGACACGAAGTAGCAAGATCTTGACGGATTTGACGCCAGCTTCCCAAAAACCTCCAAAATGGGACGCAGAAGGTGGGTTAAAATACCAAGTAATTACTTCTTGGGAAACTGTGGCTTTAGCAAAGTAAACCAGTTGGCGATGGGCACTGACAAAGTTTGTACCACAGTCGCTGTACAAATGTTCACATTGACCACGACGAGCAAGAATCCAACCAAACGCGGCCAAAAAAACGTCAGCGGAAACTAGCTCTAGGTGAAGAGAATTGATACACATACAAATAAAAATGCACAGGTAGGCTTTTAAACTTTTGGCGCCGGGGATTCGGCTCATGGTTATTGTAAACGGGCCGCAAAAGTCCATGTCGGTATGCAAAAATGGTTTAACTTGAGTTATTCTAGCAGATGGAAGATCGCCCATGGCGGTTGAAAAGACTTGAGATATGTGTTCCTACAAGGAATACAAGAACGAAGTACCAGGCGAATAGATCTTCTTGCAGAAACTATCCAAAATCTTTAGCTTATAAGAAATTGTGTTGTTTGAATACATACGTGATAATATTTGTGATGAATGCATTGAATATACATATCGGTGAAACGGCTCTTGCTGGGCAATAAAGCGGAAAATCGTTTATCGTAAGAAATAGGGGCGTAACTTAAACGGCCGCCTACACGAAGCACGTCATTTAAAAGAAAGGGTGATAATTTTTGGAACCTTTTAGCAAGTGGGGTCTCGGATTGAAAGGCCCTGATCTCAACCGCAAAAGATGTTTGTTGGGTATGTTTAAGAAGGCATTCCATAGCGAGCTCGAACTCATGAGCGCATACAGATCAAGTACGCTTAGTTAAAGGATGCCTGACATTATTAATAAAGCGGAAGATAAAAGCGGTTATACGAACGTCAAAGTAGGGCATCCAATACATTACAGGACAAAGTAGTAGTGTGTGTAATGGACCGTTCTTCACTTAATACCTGTTGCGGTTCCAGAGAACAAGAACGTGGAACATGATTTATTTCTTGAAAATGTACTAAAATGGGTAAAGTCGCCCACCATAACGAACATTGGAGCAACTCGGCGGGTAACAAACCACGTGACCCAACGTCAGCGGGATTATCGTTAGAAGGCACGTGAAGCCACATGGCGTTAGAAGTTTTATCTTCGATATAGGCTACTCTGTTGCCCACGAAAGGTCTTCCATCGTTGGGGCGGAGCGGAAATCAATGAATGCATAACCATCGAATCGGACCAACAGTACATTATATTAAAGGTGAGATGGGAAGAAAATACATTCAGAACAAAATCTAGTAATTTAGCAGATAAGGCAGCGGCTAGCAATTCTAACCTTGGCAGGGAAAAGGGTCGCATACCAAACGAACTATAGGTTCTTTAGATCCGTTACGAAGACGAAAATAAACGATGACGCAGTTACCGCGTTCCGAAGCGTCCCCAAAACAATGTACCTCACACGAATCGTAGTGACAAGGGACTAGAAAGCGCGGTAAGAAAAAATCTGCAAAACGAAGAAGGCTCTCAACATATCTTTCCCATAACCGACAAAACTCCGGTGGTGGACGGGCATCCCAATCTAGTTTGAGAGTCCAAAGACGTTGGAGGAAATGCTTATTAAAAAGGATAGAGGGGAGAGAATTCCTAACGGGTCAAAAATGCGGGCTAGATTAGAAAGAATATTACGTTTTGTACAAGGAGTATGTATAGGGTTGACCACGAAAAGGAAATTATCTGAAGAAGGGTCCCACTGGAGACCCAAAGCTTTCACGGTAGGATCAGAAGCATCCTCAAAGCAATGCGGTTGCAAACACCGATGAGGGGTGACAATGGCGTTAAGCAAATTGGGATCATTACTAGACTCCTTGTGCAGGTCGAATCCACCTCGTTTAAAAGGGCTATAAGCTTCTCTGTTAAATCTAAGGCGAATTAAAAAGTATCTCGATCTGTCACTACGTCATCAATGTAGGAATGATGACGAAGAGCGAAAGCAGCTAGAGAAAAGGGTTAACCTTTATTATCGGCAAGTTGCAAAAGAGTACGTATGGCAAGAAATGAAGTGCAGTTGACCCCATAAGTAACGGTATTAAGATGAAAATCCTGGATCAGGAGAGAAACGCCACACAATACCTTGATAATCACGCTGATCGGGTGCGATAAAAGCTACTCAGAGGGAGAAAAGCGGGTGTATCACCAAACAGATATTAAACAAATGCTGCCTTCAATATTCTTACCTAATGTTCAGTTAAAGCGGTGAAGATTCTTGGATCCAGAACACTTCTTACTGCACACGTAAAATTAATTAAAGCGGTGAGGTAGTCCGATACGGGAACTAACCTCCGAAATAGAAATTTATTGTTCAAGCGGTGACAATGGACTGTGTCAGGCCGCGCTATCACCAAACATGGCAAACAAGATAGAACTTTGAAGGCGATAGATAACGCGACCGGGTTTATCAAATTAATTTAAAATAAAAGAGCAGATATTACCATTAACAAATAAATTTAAATTCTATAGTAATAATATAAGAAATTAAATTAATATATACAGGATTGGACGGAACACTTTCTCTATCCTATCAAAGTCTCGGTCAGAGTCTAGAAATGAATGCCCTACCTCAGGAAACTTGTGTTCTATTTTTTTTTAAATATTTTTTTAATACCGTGTACTGATATAAAGTGACCATATTTGCCGTAGAGTAGCACCCTGAAATCTTACTGGGCACAATGGGATTTGTTGAAAGTAGAGAATAGGATCTTGGTGCGATACTTGTTGAATGGAGATGGATCCCTGAGTAAGCTTCATGTGGTGGTTCCTATAAGCCGAGTGTCGTCGGCTTTAGGATGTATGCATAATTGGATCTTGAAAGGATACTTCGGCGTTATGAGGACGCTGGAGAAAGTACGAGCAAGATTGTACTGGGTAGGCTGAGAGGACGATTTAAAAGAGTGGTGCCTCAAGTGTCAGCTGTGCGCACTATTGGGAAATCTCAAGACTCCAATGAGGCAATAAAACGTGGATAGCCTCTTTTGGAGAGTGGTAATCGATATTGCCGGCCTATTCCTAGAAACCGGCTTCGGGAATAAGTGCAACTTAGTGGCCATGGACTATTTTCGAAGTGGGCCAAAGTGTATGCCGTACCAAACCAAGAAACTACAACCGCCGATGGCGTGCTGGCATGGAACTGTTCTGTTATTTTGGAGTTCCTATAGAGCTGCACGCCGACCAAGGCAGGTTTTTCAGTTGCTGAGAATGAGGAAGATCCGGACAACACCATTGCACCTGCAATCGGATGGTATGGTAGGACGAATGAACCGCACTTTTGGAGAAGTACTTTTCTAAGGTGGTTTCTCGACATCAGAGAGATTGGAACCAAAATTTAAATTAATTTTTGTTGGTCTATCGGTCTTCGGTTCACGAGAGCACTGGACAGCACCTGCATATGCAATAATGGGAAGCGAGATACGTCTACTGTGTGATCTTGAGTTCGGGTATAAGCCCGGGGATGATGTCATAGGCGATAGCTATAGCGAGAGATGTGGCATCAAAGCGCAAGTGTCTGGGTTTTAAAAGGGTGACCGCATCCTATTATAGAACCCAAGAAAATGATGTGGATTGTCGCCAAGGCTACAAAAACATTGGTAGGGTCCGTAAAAGGTCGTATAAAAGATCAACGATGTGTTTTTATCGGATTCGTATGCTCCTAAAAGGAAGAACGACAGTGGTGCATGTTAACCGATTAACACCCTGTGATAGTGATAATGCCGGTAATGCCGAAGAACGACAATTAGTAAGACAAACACACAGTTATGCTCTTGATGATGAACAAATGTTTGGACAGACCTATGATTAATTTATGTCTCTGTACAGCTTGACAGACAAGGCAAGATTTGGAGTCACGGAAGGGATTCAAGGCGATCTATTCGATATACCATCGAAATACTGCCTGGCACATTGCGTAGCGGAGGACCCTGATATGTCCCGAGGACTTGCTCGGGTGTTTAGAGAAATTTGGTGCTCCACATGAACTTTGCTGACAATAACCAAAGGTTGGAAAGACCATATGGCTAAAAGACGAACATCGGAGCATTTAATGCTAAGCAACAACCTTCTGGTAAAGCAGATTACCAGGATCTGTGGAAGACATTGGTGGACCTCAAGGGTTAGATGATCGAATTTGAAGACAAGAAGTTGGCCATATCCAAGATCGGTTGTGGGTTTGATGGATTGGGCTGGAAAGTTGTAGGAAATATGCTAGATGTACTGTTCCAGAAAACCGGAGTCCAGATTGCTACTTCTATCAACATGGGAAGTACAGAAATGGTTTCTACTGCCCAACCATCACGGGGACTTCCACTTCCAGGTCACAGTGTGTTCTGAGATAGAGCAGGTTTAAGAAACGGAGCAATGTGGCGCTGTTTATTTCTACTTGTGATTATCAGCGAAGTGTCTGTACACGTGAGGTGATTGATGGCCCTACACGGTGTTACATCTTTTAGATGAATTTTGATTGACAGGTATAGGACTTTGCAATATGTATATTTGAGACGTTATTTAGAGTTCTAGTGGAAAAAATCAAAAATGTGATTTGCATAATTCTAATAGGTGCTAGAGTCTCCGAGAACAATTGAGATGTATATAAATTTGCGGGCATAGTTATTGCAAGACATTTCTTATCTAGATTTGTTTACGATATGTTGTAGTTTACAGCTTTAAAATGTTTGACATCAATTACTGTTTACTGATGATCTTTGTCCGATGATATCTTATGCTGTTCAATGAGATCCGTGTGGATCGATGATAGCTGTGTCAGAGTGTCTTTCTTTTTGCACTTTGTCGTTCACCTTTCCTTTTCATTACATCTAAAAAATGGTAAAGTACGAATAGGGTGTCCATACGCCCCGGTTTTCTGGGATTTGTCCCGGCTTAAATATTATTTCGCCGGTGGCCCGACAGATACCTTCGGGACAGTCATTTGTCCCGGTTTTGTAATCCATACGACACAAAAATCAAGTTTTAGTGCCGTCAAACTGAATATGAGCACAGTAACTGCTATTATAAATTGTGTATTTACTATGCGAGAAATAAAGTGTTAACTGCAGCAAAGTGTTCTAAAAAATACTGGTAGTACAATACTGAATAAATGGGTATCTCATTTTCATCATCATCATCAGGTCTTCAGTCCAGGAACTGGTTAGACGCGCACCCTCATTTTTCCTAGTCTGAACCAACCTATACATTTCCCTGAAATTGCAGTCTGCATCTATCACAATCTGCGTGCGAAAGTCTGATCTCGGTCTACCTCTACCTCTCTTTTCCTATCTCTGCTTGTAATATATTCCGTACTATTCTCCAAAAATGCCTTAGAACTTATTCTGCCCTTCTATTTCTCCATTTTTTTTTGTTTTCTACAGATATTTTTATTCCTCTACTATTTCTATTACCTATTTGTTATTAACTTTGTCTGCAAGTTAAAAATTATTAGGGATAGCGCTTATCCCTACCTCACCCCTTTCTTAATATTTACTTCTTTACGTTCCTGCTCTAATACTAATACCGCTGTTTGCTCTTTGTATAAGCTTTAAACTATTCGCCTATCCCTAAAATTCATTCTAATCTTTTTAGGTATCTTGAACATTTTTTTCCAGTTTACATTGTCCAATGCTTTTTTTCAAATCTACAAACCCTATATACACGCTTTTCCCCTTTTCTATTGTTTCCTCTATTATCACCCTCAGGGCTAAAATAGCCTACCGTGTTCCCCTGTTTTGCCTAAAGCCAAATTGATCTTCTCCTAGTATATCTTCAGGTCGTTTTTCATTTGTCTTTGTACAATTCTAGTTAATATTTTTGACACGTGTGCTGTAAAACTTATTGTTCGAAAATTTTCACATTATCCGCATCTTTCTTTTGGTATGTTACGTTTGAAATCTTCGGGTATTTATTCTGTCCCATATATATATATATATATATATATATATATATATATATATATACCCAATAACTTGAATTCTTATATATATATACATATATATATATATATATAATAAGATGTATCTGTAAACAAACTCTATGAAAATAATAGAGCGTGTTGACGAATACAAATCGGGCTAGTAGTTATATAGCCATTAACAAAACATTAGCTTTATTACTTCGCAGGGGAGGAAACATCCACTGACCAACGGTTCGGCTTTGTTAAGCCTCATCAGAGCGAAATAGTTTCCAACAACCTTATGAAGTAATCAAAGCTATTATACTGATATAATTTCGAAACAATCTCTGTACTATGGCAAAAGTAAATAAAACCGCCATCAGGTGATAAAACACCAACACTACTAAGCGTGAAAGTACAGAATTGAAACGAAACTACATAGTAAATTCTATAGATGGCTATACAAGTACGTCTGGCCATTTGAGATTTGCAAAATGTTACAGCAAAATTTATTTGCAAACGTAACAAACCTACTCGTGGCGACACCCGAGTTCGTGCCCCAATGCAATTCAAATAATAGAAGACAAGTTATTTGCAGTCCGCAATAAGAAATTGTGTAGAACAATATATAAAATAAGATGTATCTGTAAACAAACTCTATGAAAATAATAGAGCCTGTTGACGAATACAAATCGGGGTAGTAGTTATATAGCCATTAACAAAACAATAGCTTTATTACTTCTTGGAAACTATTTCGCTCTGATGAGGCTTAACAAAGCCGAAACCGTCGGTCAGTGGATGTTTCCTCCCCTGTGAAGTAATAAAACTAATGTTTTGTTAATGGCTATATAACTACTAGCCCGATTTGTGTTCGTCAACAGGCTCTATTATTTTCAGAGTTTGTTTACAGATACATCTTATTTTATATATTGTTCTACAATTTCTTATTGCGACTATAACATTTATCAAGGTCTGAAAAATGGTAAGGCGCCGGGTACAGATAGGTGCAAGCAGAAACTCTAAAAGTCGCTGGATAAGAAGTAACAGAACATCTGCGACTTTTAGAGTTTCTGCTTGCACCTTATCTGTACCCGGCGCCTTACCATTTTTCAGACCTTTTGATGTTAATTCAAACTTATCTCGAAGTATAGGATATCCCAAGTCATCATTTTCAATGTCTGTGTCTTGGTCTAATGCTGTTAGTTCCTCTCCTGCATATATAAATTCTCTATATATTCTTGCCATCTATCTACTTTCTCTACATTTTCTATAATGACGTATCCTGCCGCGTTCCTTATATATTGGCTATATGGTTTTATATCCCTAAAATTAATTTTAATTAGTTTTTATGTTTTGTCTGTCTTTCCTATTTCCATTTGATTTTGTACTTCTTTGCACTTTTCATCAATCCATTGTTTTTAGCTTTCCTGCATTTGCCAATAATTTCCCATTTTGTGGTTTTGTACTTTTGTTTTTCTGTTTCGTCTGATCTATTTTTGTATTTTCGTCTTGCTGCTATTAAATTCAGGATATCCTTGTCATCCATGGTTTCTTATTTTCTTTTTGTGTACACCCCAGACTATCTCTGGCCGCTATGTCTAAGCTGGGTTTAATGTTACTAAATTCTGTTTCTACTTCCTTAGTATCAGAAATTGTCCGGATATCTTTCAACAATTCATTTGACTTCTTTTCAAATCTTTCGTGGATATCCTTATCTTTTAGTTTCTCAAAGTCTAAGTGCCTTTTTCTGCTTTTTTCAAATTTTTAAAGTTAAGAGCGGCCTTAATCATTACGATGTTGTGGTCAGTATCTATATCTGCTTCTGGATAGCTTCCACGGTCTTTTACTTGATTCCTAAACCGTTGTCTAACAAGATTGTAATCTATTTGATATCTTCCTATATTCCTTGGCATCTTTCACGTGTATCGTCTTCTAGCATGACGTTGAAATAATATGTTCGTGATGGTTAAATTGTTCTTGTCGCAAAATTCTACCAGCCTATTTCCCCTGTCATTTCGCATGCCTAAACCAAATAAACATACTACCGCTCCTTCCCTGTACTCACCTGCCACTGCATTAAAATCCCCCGTAATTATGAAATTTTCATGTCCTTTTACGTAACTTAGTATGTCTTCGATATCTTTGTAGATCGCCTCTACCTCTACCTCACTATAGCCAGAGATGGGCACGAATACCTGTATTATTACTGTATTTACCGGTTTAGATTCCAATTTAACCATGAGTACTCTTTCGCTCTTTTGTAAGTAGTTTTCTACACGTTGTCCTATTTTTTTTGCGTAACTATCCCCACGTCCGAATTTCCTTTCTCTGATCTTCTATGAGTTACCCTAAAGTCTCCACTTCAAAAATCCCCCGCCTCTGGCCACCGAACTTCACTGATCTTTACTATGTCTAATGCTAACCTATCCATTTCAGTTTTCAAGTTCTCTAACTTACCTACTTGTTTCATACTTCTGACATTCACGCTCAGACTCGCAGAATGCTTAGGACTCTTTTTTTTATACTTTCCGATCACATCCCCGAAGTAGTTCCCTCTTAGAGATCCGAATGGGGGACTATTTTAACTAGGCGGCTCCGTAGCATAGTTGGTATGTGTGTGACTACTACGCCAAGATCCCGGGTTCGAATCCCGACACGGTCCGCTTGAAAAATGTTAGGCGAGCATTTTTCACAAAAATACACCCTCGTTCGGATGAGAGGTAAAATGGAGGTCCCGTGTGTGAGTGTTGTCACGCACGTTAAAGATCCCTACCTTGCTTGGAATAGCAAGGGTTCGGCAAAATTCCAAATTTTCCAGGTAAAAAAAACTCGCTTCCTGGCCGATGTAGCACCTTCGGGTGGAGCATTGGAAAAAAATCACATGTAAGACTATTTTTACTCTGGAGTTTTTTACCCCAGAGGATGCTATCATCTTTAATAATAATTTAAATACGCTGTGTCTCATTTGATAAATGGTTTTTTATCCCGTGTCCCGGTTGTGTCCTGGGGAAATGTGGACACCCAATGTACAAATTATATAGAAAGAAATACATACTTTAACCAGTTGATATAAATCTTATCCTAAAAAATTGCAGTCTCTAAAACTGTCCAATGCATCCAGATACGCTGGTCAATCCATAAAGACTAAAATAAAAAATGCTACGAATTATTGATAGAGCAAACAATCCATAAAATGAAAAATGTTTCACATCTCATTCGATTACGTTAACCAACGTCGGTCCTTTCAAAATTGAGATGGATATACCTACTGCAAGTTTTCAAAATCAATTGTTAAAAGAAAAAATTGCAGGCTGAATTTCGTCGAATTCCCTACGCTAAAAGCTAAATAACTGTTATCAGCATTTGCAAGTAAATATTATTTTAAATTAAAGGACAAATTTTGCTCGAATTCTCTTGCGTTCTTTTCGCAGTCATTAGGGACTGGATTTTGCAAATCCAATTTTCAGTATTTGTTTCTACGGAAACAAATATAGAACGAATATTTTCAGTGGTGGTTTTGATTATAAGTTGCATGGAAATCTACAGTTATTCTGCTTCCGGGTTTGATTGAACATGCAAACTCGAATAATAAAAAAAAATGGTGTAAAAATTATGTAAGTTCATCTTATGTTTATTATTTAAAGAAAGTCTTAGCTTCTAGAAGCTTGTTGCCATGTTCATCCTAGATTTCTTACCAGAAGATCACTGAATTCACGTAGTCGATAGTACAACGATAAAAATTATTCACGCAAAGGATAGGTTCTCAAAACGTTGGATACAGGGCAATGTCATGCTCATTTTCTTATGCATTTATAAATAGATCTGGTTGAATATGATAAAGGTAAGCTAGTACGCTGCAATATTAAAAAAATCACAGATCATTAGGCAACTTCAACACTTCGAGCACATAAAAATTCATTTGGAATATCCGGTGATGTTTATAAACAACTCGAACGCCTGTCGCATTATGCACATCGTTCTTCGGTGATTAGGAACAGGTTATATTATCCATGACCACTCTGCCACTCCTCCGTTTGTAGTCTAAGTGTGGTTTTCAACGTCTTTTACTTCCATTATCATATTACTATTGCTTCATTTGAACCATATGGCAATTTACGAGCATTCCTGTGCTGTGTTTTATAAATTAATGTTAGAATTTGCATATCAGAAGACTTAACAATTTTTTAACGAATACTGAGAGTGAATGCGCGTGTAATGGATGGTGCATGTTGATAAATACAATGGTCTTGTGAGACTGTTGACCGTGCCCATAAAGTTCCTCAATAAAATCGGATTTCAGCCTCACACGACATGTCGTATATTATACCAGCTATTAGCTATTTATTATGCTTATAAGATGACGTCATGTTGTGTACATATATTATGTTTGCTTGTTTGCCACAGTGACGTGGTGCGTGGATGGGACGGCGCCATTTCTATGTACCTATATGGAGTGATCTCTCACCTGCTACTACTGGTTGTTTTAAGTTCTAAAATTGATTTTACTAATAATAAATTTTCAATACAGTTAGCATAATGGACTAGTTTTAATGTTAATAACCACATTCACCGCCTATTCGTTTTAAAGTTATTAAGAGGAAAAAGAAGCATCGTAACAAATTTCACTCTGTAGGTGGATTAAGCACTGCTAGAGTGTCATTAATTTAAAAAGAATATTGTTGCTTTATGTAACATTGGCTCTATATGGGTTTAGTGTTATTACTTAATAACCGTTACTAAACAGAATTATGACATCGTACACCACGGGTATTGAACATGGACCACAATGGTTGTTTTCCTGCACTTAAATACTCAAATATATGCAGAGATTATTTGCTTAATATAAATTCACAGCAAACTACAGGTCTATTAAAACCTTATTATGCACAAATTGACCCGTTTATCTTAAATTGCAAAGCGTACGTTAATATTGCTTCCAAAATCAAAATGGCTTTTCTTCTATTTAATTGGCTTCAATTTTCAATTTAATTTTTCTTAATCTTCTTTGAGAATTAAACCACTCATAGTTTTTAAAATCATCTTTATTTACGTTTCGATCCATGACCTAGGGTCCTTGTCAAAATAATAAAAACTTCAAGTTTGACATTTATGACATTAATTGAAGGTGACTTTGATTTATTGATGTTCGAAATATTTGGTTTGAGTACACTAGGCAAAAATTTTTAAAATTTAAAAGAATGATTGCCTTCAATTTATGCTGCGACCTGGGACCGACTTTTTTAGGTAGCCACTTAACGTGAAATCGGCTGATTAATTTTTATTGGTGAATTTTATATAAATTCAATACCTTGAGGATTAGAAAATATTTTTTAACATGTTTCTATTTATACAATTGAGAAGATGGTATTAAAGAAGTGTGCGACTACGTTACCGTAAGGCTTAAACAGTCGTTTTTTTATATTTATTTTAAGGTTGAAAAATCATTATGATTTAGGCTACCCCTTTGGTAGATTTTAACATGGTTCAGAGACGATCTTATGGCAGGTTTACACTTGCCAGATACCAATGTTGTTCTATGAATATTTTATATGGTTTTGAGGTGATCCTAAAACGGGTTTACACTTATCAGATACCAATATTGTTCAACGAAGATTGATTGTATATAGATCTGAGGCGACTCTATGGCGGGTTTACACTTGTCAGATATCAATGCTGTTTTACAGGGGTTGGTAATATGCTTATTGTTATGTAATTAGTTATTGTATGTATAAATAGAAATCATGTATGTAGGCTGTATTTCATGTTAATATCGCAAGGAAAACCCAGGAAAAACTTGCAATGCTACCTAGATATTGTGGGCATTTGATTTTCATTGGTTATTTTTTTTAGTAATGGAATCCATTGTTTACTGAGAGTCATGAATCCGTTTGCAACGCAGTTATTTTCATGCAGGGTTATATAAGCAGCTTCGTTGATTTTGCGTCTTTGGTGGTTTTCTTCTTTGTCGATAATTTTTGCGTCCTCCCATTTTATTTTATGAGTGGAGTCCCATTCATGTTGGCCAATCATGGATTTTTCAAATGTTCTATTTTTTTATATATGATTTATGTTCTTTTAATCGAACTTCAAATGGTCTGTAACTTTCCCCTATATAAAACTTGTTACATTCGCATGGTATTTTGTAGATGCAGTTTTTTGAACTTTGTATTGCGTTTTTGGGTTTTGTTTTTGTTAATTGTGCTCTTAGTGTATTGATGGTTCGAAATACTGTTTTAATTCTGAATTTGTTTCTTATTCTTCGGATTTTTTTCGGAGAATCCTTTTATGGTATTGAGAGTATTTTTTGATGTGTATCGTTGCTTTTGTTTTCTTTTTCTTTATTTTTTTGGTTTTTATTCATTTCTTTCTCTATTATTCTTTTAGGATATTTGTTTTTTATTAGTGTACATCTGATTAGGTCTTTTTCTCTCTTTAAAATTTCTTCGTTTGATGATATTAATTTTGCTCTATCATACATGGTTTTGACACAGTGTGGGTGGTTTGAATCGAAGTTTAAGTATCTGTTTGTGTGCGTTAGTTTTCTGTATACCGATGTATTAATCGTTGTATAGTTTTTGCTAACTAGAATGTCTAAAAACGGAAGTTTTCCATGTTGTTCTAATTCATATGTGAATTTAATAGTTGGTTGTATTTTGTTAATTGAATCTACAAAGTTTTTAATTAGTTCTGTATTATGAGGCCAAATAGCATAGACATCATCTACGTATCTCCACCAGACTAATGGTTTTAATTCTTGTGTGAATATTACATCTTTTTCGAATTCCTCCATGAATATATTACTAAAGATTGGCGATAGTGGACTTCCCATCGTCATTCCGAGGCTCTGTTTGTAGAATTGGTTACTTATTTGAAAATATGTGGTATTGACGCATAAACCAAGTAATTCCATAATCGATGATAAACTTAGTTTTGCTCTTTCTTTAAGGTTGCCATCTTTTTCTAATTTGTTTTTTATAATATTAAGCGTTTTGTTTATAGGGACATTTGTGAAGAGATTTACTACATCAAAACTTACCATTGTGTGTATTTATGCGCGGGGGGTCATATAAATTGGTATATCGACTTACCTCCGCGATTTTTTATTGTTCTAAGATGTAATTCCTCTTCTTCAACTAAGTGGACTGTATGCGAATTATAGTTCGTGTTACTTTTGCACTTTCACTGTGTTTTTTAGGGGTTTATAGACAAATTTACATTCAGTGGCACTAATGACTAAGTCACGTACCGAACGAATGACCTTTTCGCTTCGATATCGATGAGAGAGTGTTTTTGTCACTACCCTTAGTCCAACTTAATTTCCACAAGCACTGTTTATTACGTCAAATGTTAATAATAAATTAACTAACAAATGCACGTCGGACTGTATATAATTATTTATTTAGTTTAAGAGCACAAGATTACAAATATAGAGATTGTTGTAGACACGAGTGCGTCTACACTTTAGAGAAGCTAACGAACAAGTGCGTCGTGGTTAAATGCACCCTCTTCACATATTAAAGGCGGGCGTGGTACAGTCTTATACAAAAGTAACGTATACACACAACTACAAATTAAATATAAAGTATTGAACATAAAGTGGGGCCCAAAAAAGGTGAGCCAAAAAAAAAATTATTTTTTTTTAAATCAATATAGCCTTAAGCTAACAAACTAACATACGTAGAATGAACAAAGAGCACAAAAAACTTTAATGCACTATTGCGCACAACAATAAAATGTTAAACAAGCACGTTTAATGTATGCACTCCGGCAATGGGCAGAGCTTCGCGAATGAGCGACGAACAAGCCCATTTGAGGTCTTTACTGTAGCAACGCGGTTTACTAGATCCTTTCCGGTGTGAACGTCTATTACACGTCCGAGACGCCAAGAAGCAACTGCAGTATTATCGTCCTTGATAATCACTAATTGACCAGATCTGAGCATGTCACGTTTATGCTGCCATTTGGTGCGAAGCTGTAGTTCAGCAACATATTGTAGTTTCCATCTTTTCCAAAATAACTGTTGCAGTTGTTGTATCCGAGCAAAATTCTTTAGTTGATTTGGAGCAGTGTCAGTAACATCTGGATGTGGTATCGTGCTCATATGCCGCCCGATTAGGAAATGAGCTGGGGTTAAGGGGTTTAGGTCTTCAGGATCAGAGGATAGTGGACAAAGTGGTCTGGAGTTAAGAACGGATTCGATTTGCACTAAAAGAGTATACAGCTCTTCAAATGTAAGTAGAGAATTCCCAATGGAGCGCTTTAAATGATGTTTCATACTCTTAACACCGGCCTCCCAAAGGCCCCAAAGTGAGGTGATTGAGGAGGTATGAAATGCCACTCAATACCTTTCTCTGAAGTAGTATTAACTAACGCGTCTTTATTCATCTTAACAAAGTTATGTAATTCCTTTAAACTGGAGTTCGCACCGACAAAATTGGTGCCGTTGTCCGAGTATATTCTGGAGGGTTTGCCGCGACGACCAATAAATCTTCTCAAACACATTATGAAAGCTTGCGCGGATAAGTCACTAACAAGCTCAAGGTGTACAGCTTTCGTAGCAACGCAGACATAAATACATATGTAGCACTTAGTAGTTGTACCGCGACGGCCACTTTTATATTTAATTAGCATGGGCCCAGCATAATCGGTACCGACAACGGCAAAAGGCAAGTTTGGTGAAATTCTATCACGTGGTAAATTGCCCATTATCGGATCGATTGTTTTGGTGCGCAACGGAAGCATTTAACGCAATTACGCACAACTTGTCGAACCAAGTTTCTGCCATGAGTGAGCCAGAAACGTTCTCTTATGTATGAGAGGAGTAACTGGGGACCACAGTGCAAAAGCCGAACATGTTCACATGCGGCTAACAATTTGGAAAGAGAGTGGCGACCGTCTAAAATAATAGGGTGCTTTTTATCAAATTCAAACTCGGAATTTTGAATACGTCCTCCTACTCGTAACAGACCTTGGTTATCAAGAACAGGAGACAAAGCTATTAATTTGCTACGCAGGGTATACATTTTGAGCACTTAACAATTTTATTTCTTCTCCAAAGGAATCTAATTGAGCAATTCTAACCAAACGCATAAGTGCGGAATCGATTTCCTTTGCAGATAGTGGGCCAAATGTCCTCAAATCAAAGTTCACGGAACAATTGTTAACAAAACGCAAGCAATATGCAATTGTTCTTACAAGCTTATTATAATTAGAATAATTTTCTATAGGAAAATGTTCATTCGAGCTTATTATTAAAGAGGTGACTTCCCCTTTCATTTCAGGAAGCCTTGTTTCTGAGATGATTAAATTATTAAATTCAATGTCGTGTTTGTAGAGAAAGTTGGGACCGTTCCACCAAATATCGCATACTTTTAATTGCGAGGGCATGAGTCCGCGTGACAGTGGATCAGCAGCATTGTTGTGAGTAGGCACATGCGACCAAATGGCATTGCGAGAAAGATGTTGAATTTCAGCGACTCTGTGAGCCACAAAGGTTTTTAATAGATGAGGTGCTGTTTTTACCATCCAAGGACAATTGTGGAATCTGTCCATAAATAACAACGATCTATCTTGCTCTTTAGCGCATTTACTGAAGTATACGCCAATTTTGAGAGGAGAACGGCTCCACATAACTCCAATTTAGGAATGGTTAGGGTTTTGAGAGGAGCTACTCTGCTTTTTGAACACAGTAGGTGACAAGATATCACGCCATCGATATCGATTGACCTTATATAGATACAGGCGCCGTAGGCCTGGGTGCTGGCATCACAAAATCCATGCAGTTCGATAGCCGTCGGGTTTAGACAAATTGCATGCCGAAAATTTCTAATTCATGTAATTCAGGCAGCTCAGTCCTAAATTGAATCCATTTTTGATGCAAATCTAGAGATATCGATTCATCCCATCCGGTCTTGTTTAACCACAACTGTTGAAGTAGTACTTTTGGTATTAGAATACAGGGACCTAACAGGCCGAGAGGGTCAAATATCTGGGAGATTTCTGAGAGTATACTTCGTTTCGTTATCCGTTCATTTGTAGATGGGGATATGAGAAAAGCCAAATTGTCATTTTCAAAATTCCAATATAGACCCAAGGTTTTTGTATGGTTATGAGATCCAATTTCTAAGAAGTCCGGGTGTATATCAGTCGGATTAACATCGTTCAATACACGAGGGTCATTAGATATCCACTTTTTTAACGGAAAACAACCTGATAAAAGAATTTTTGGTAAGTGCTCACATATTTCTTGAGCTTCTTCAAGGGAATCCGCACCCGTGAGCATATCATCTACATAGAAATCCTCCATTATGATTTTGGAGATTTTTGGGTGCGTATTTGCACATTCAATTCCTAGCTGGTGTAAACAGCGAATTGCAAGAAAAGAGGCTGCAGCAGTGCCATAAGTTACAGTCCTCAAATTATAACTATGAATTTCCTTAGTTGTTTCATTTCGCCATAATAGTTGTTGAAGAGGTAATTGCGAGGGGTTAATAAGTACTTGTCTATACATCTTTTGTATATCGGCAGATATGGCAAACGTATGAGATCGAAAACTGAGCAAGATTGAGAATAAATCTCGTTGAATTACGGGACCGACCATTTGTATATCATTAAACGAATAGCCAGTGGTTGAGGGAGCACTACCATTAAATACAACTCGTATTTTGGTAGTGGAGCTTTGTTCTTTGAGCACGGCATGGTGAGGAAAAAAGTATGAACCTTCCGAAACTGCATTGTCTACTTTCGCTAAAGACATATGAGAGAGTGCTAGATATTCGTGCAGAAATTGTGAATATCGTTCACGAAGAGACTGGTTTAAACTTAGTCGCTTTTCGAGAGATAGAAGACTTCTTTTTGCAAAACTATATGAATCGCCTAGTTTTAACGGAGAATCTTTTAGAGGAATTGTGACGACAAATCGACCATCGCGTTCCCTACGAGTGTTGAAAGCGAAATGATTTTCACATTCAATTTCTTCTACTGACATGGGTTTTTTGGGAGAGCATTCTTCGGTTTCCCAAAATTTTGCGAGTTGCTCTTGAATGAGCATATAACTAGAGGAAAATTACAAACAGCTACATTTGAAGTTGAATTAGAGATTATAGGGCCGCTAACGATCCAGCCAAAAGAGTTTTTGTAATTTGGGCTGTCCTTTTCCCAGAGAAATTTGTCCGACACATAACAAATCATAGAAACAGTTAGCACCTAGTAATAGATCTATATTGCCGGGAGTGTTAAATTGGGGTCAGCCAATTTTACATTTGGCGGCAACTTTATATGACTTGTGTCAATTGGAGCATTTGGGATATTGCCAGTAATTGCGGTTATTATTAAGCAAGAGGTTTTAAGGTATACGAACTATGTTTGGCCGTTAGAGACATTACATTTTGAGTTTATTTGAGAGTTGTAATTGGCCAAACCAGTGACGTTTATTTTAAAGTTGTCACGTTGGAGTTTTAGTCAGTTGCACAAGTCACTTGTAATGAAATTACTTTGACTTCCGCAGTCTAGAAGCAAGCGAGCATTATGGGCTTTACCCTGAGAGTCCAAGATAGACACGACGGCAGTAGAGAAAGACGTTCGTGTTGTTATCAACAAACGAAGAAGTTAGAGATTCTTTCTTCCGAAGGAATTGATTGAGAAATACCCGAAGGGCCTGGGGCGTTTACCTCTGACGAAGGAGATTTACCAATATGTAAAAGAGAGTTATGCTTGGCCATGCAAATACGACAGGAGTGTCGAGATTTACAATCTTTGCTGATATGACCACGAGCGAGACAATTCAGACACAATTTGAGAGATTTTGCATTAGAAATTCTGTCATCTGCAGTAAGAGCTTTAAATTTTTCGCAAACATATATTGAGTGTGTGCCTTTACAGTAATTACAAAGAGCCGAGTTAGCGTTAGTTACAAAGGATTTAGTGCTTTTTTGCTTAACAAAAGTCTTATTTTCACGAGCGGTTGTAGAGGATTTGTGCGACCTATTTTCGCTTTCTAACGCTTCAAGTACACTCGCCTTCTGTTCCAAAAATTGGATAAATTCGGGCAAAGCAGGTATTTCATTATCATTTTTGTGCGTTTCCCAATCACGTTTAGTAACCGAGTCAAGAAAGGAAACTAAATTTTGAGTTATAATAACTTCGCCTAATTTATCTGAGGGAACCAACGAATTTAGAAATTTGGAATGTTCTAACGTATTGTCTATTATTTTTCTGATATGAGTGGAGGATTCTTTTTGGGCAACTTCTAAAGAGAAAAGAGCATTTACATGATTCCTAATGAGACCACGTTTATCATTATATCTTTTACAAATCATCTTCCACGCTGATTCGTAATTGTCCGAACTGAACGATTGAGTTCTAAGAACGTCTGCCGCTTTTTCTGTCAATGAAGATTTCAAATAGTGGAATTTTGTATGTGACTTAGATTAGTATTGGAATTGATTAAGCTTTCAAAAGTGTCTCGAAATTCTATCCAAGTAGTTTGCGATCTGCCATTAAAACGAGGGAGCTCTATGACAGGAAGGCGCACAAAAGACGCATTTGCCGATTGCCCAGGACAATCATGAGTACTTGAGATTCTAGAGTGAAGAGAATTAGGAGACTGCCTTGGAGAATTATCAATACTAGGAGGTTTAGATTCTAGAACGGAATTCGCAGAGCTATTTTTAACGGTCATTTGTAACAAAAGTTCGGCTTCTGTAGTCAAAGCGTAATATTTTTCTTCAAAACTATCGCGATGTGCAAGTTCAGCATCGAAATCTTCAGAGAGGGTTTCAATTAGATTTTGTATTTCATCATATGCACTCGGCATGCATATAAAATCATTTAGTCGTTTACGCAATTCAATTATTTGACCCGCAGAAGGAGGATCCATTTGTTGTACGTTACTAATAAAGGTTCCAAAATTTGTTACCTTTCGTTTGAGTACTGTTCGCTTTTACGCAATGTTTCAATTTCTGTCGCCATAATTAAGAGCAATGTTAATAAAAATACAAATATTTTTAGAAACAAAGGTAGTCCTAAAGACCGGTATAAATACCAAGAGAGAGTAAGAGAGATTTGCGACAAAATTTGATAACACTTTTGAGAAGTATAATTGTACGACAAGGCACTAATTTTGCTGTAAACTAGTCAAATAACTTAGTTATAATACGTTTTCAGAGAGATATTTGAGCGCATCAACCTTTTATACAAAGAGCGTGAATACAATCAATATTTACTACCAAACACTTGTTACTGAAATTTAAGAGCATTGAACATCACTGAAAGCAAAAATAATTTTTCATTTCAGTTGAGGTTTGTGTACATGCATCACTTACTTGATATACTTTAAATAATGCGTTGTAATATTTTTCATTAGATCATTCATACAAAATAACCAACTTTTAGCACAAATACGTTTTTTTATAGGAAAGTGAATAAAATAAATGGAATGGACTTACAGCTTTGTGATAAGTGTACCGTTGTGTGGCATCAAGAAACCCTTAGGTAGAAACCAGTTTGTTACTGCAAACATCTAATATTTCATCCCCTTTACTTTTGCCTTGCTATGTTGAAGAATGCGAACTCGAGCTTGAGATATGCTGAAGCGTGATGCGTGACCTACAATTATAGTTAATCGAGGTGATTGCTAATTCAATAATTCGGCGTTGGACCAATGTTTATTACGTCAAATGTTAATAATAAATTAACTAACAAATGCACGTCGGACTGTATATAATTATTTATTTAGTTTAAGAGCACAAGATTACAAATATAGAGATTGTTGTAGACACGAGTGCGTCTACACTTTAGAGAAGCTAACGAACAAGTGCGTCGTGGTTAAATGCACCCTCTTCACATATTAAAGGCGGGCGTGGTACAGTCTTATACAAAAGTAACGTATACACACAACTACAAATTAAATATAAAGTATTGAACAAGCACAAAAGAGGTTTTATGACAGAAAATAACGGGACAAGGGATGACAGCTTTACTATTTGATTTACAACTATGAATTTACGACTTAAAATTAAACACGACAACGTGCGACAAAGAAACCGAACATCCCGCCCACCAAAATAAGTATGAACTAACTTATTATATATCTAAACATAATTATAGCTATTAACTAAGAAATCTAAACTAACAAACTTATATAAGTAAATATATGTATACATACCATTAAATATTAACACCTTAAGTGCCACCATGTATACCGTGCTATGCAGTTCGTTGTGGCCACAATTTTTTTTGCTGTAATTAACTTTTTTTTACCTTAATATGTATATTGCCAATTGCTATTTTCTTAAAATAATAGTAATTAGTGAAAAATTTTAAAATTAATTTGTCGGACGGCATTTGTCCCCCGCAGCTACAACCACTTCTAATGTCCTAACGGCCATGGGGGGAACCCACGTACTGTACACGTGCGCATAACTTTCGGTGCATCATGCTATAAATCGTTCTTGTTCATTCGTGTTTGAAGAGCTTTGCGTTGAAGTCTGTATTTGTGCGTATAACAACTAATAAAATGAGTTATGAACGAGAACAAATGAGATTGCAAGAGTTGTGGTCAGATGTATTAGCTGCTGATGAAAGAGATTTCTCACCTGTTGAAAGTGAATATGAACCTTCTAATTCCTCGAGTTCATCTGACGACGATCCAGAAACACCCAGAAAAAAAATTATGATTTATAATAGTTCTAAACACCAAACGCTACCTTTACCAGTGAAAAATTTTGACAGTGTACGCCGACGTGTTTTGCCTGATTCTAAATTTGGATCGTTTTCTTCTGAGTTGTTTACATTATCTGCAGAAGAAAAATTAACAAAAAATGTGCATGTAACAGAACCCATGACGCCATCCAGTTGTGAGCATATACCGGTTTATTCTGCTTCAAATGAAATAGATGAACTTATTGAACAAGTGATTGCACAAAATGTAAACTATTGTTCTGAAACTGAAGATGAATTAGAAACCAAAAGTCAAACAAAAGATACCATAATTTGGTCACCAGTTACAGGTTCGTATTTGAAAAAGTTTGAATTTTCTGAACAAAAGCCCGGCATTTGTCCGTTTGTTTATGATTTATATGATAAGTCACCTTACGAGTTTTATAAACTTATTGTCTCTGATGAAATATTTAAACTATTTGTAAATGAAAGAAATTTATATGCCGAGCAAGAGAAAGCTAAAAACCCAACTCCTAGAAGTCGTATCCAAAAGTGGAAACCGACGGATCAAAATGAAATGGAAAAGTTTATCGGCTGTTTGATGTGGATTGGTTTGGTTCAGCTGCCATCATTGCCTGCTTATTGGTCTACAGATCTAATCTATAACAATGACATTAAGAAAGTGATGTCCAGAATCGTTTCCAAATACTGTTAAAAAATTGGCACTTTGTGGACAACCAAAATGTTGAAGTTCCTGACCGTCTATTTAAGATAACACCTTTATTAAAAAAACTGATGACAACTTTTCAAAGTTTTTTGTACCAGGTGAATTTATTTGTATAGATGAAACTTTAATACCTTTCAAGGGCAGACTTAAATTTAAACAATACATCAGTAACAAACTCCATAAATTTGGTATTAAACTTTTTAAATTGTGTCTTCAAAATGGGTACTTATATGATGTATCTGTCTACTCTGGTCAGGAAAAAGAGGTTGCGGATGGGAGTTCAGTTCCTTCAGCAGTGGTGTTGAGACTAGCAAAAGATCAATTACAATAAGGACGTACAATTGTTGTGGATAACTATTACACTTCTTTTGAATTAGCCCATGCCTTACTTGAGAAGAACACTTATATTCTGGGGACTGTACGCAACAACAGAAAAAACAATTCAAAAAATGTTATACAAAAGAAATTGAAAAATGGCGAAGAAATTTCGGAGGAATGTATTACTGGGGTATATATGCAGAAATGGCGAGATAGAAGAGATGTCCTTATGCTAACTACAAAATTTCCACCAGAAATGGTAAATGTAAAAACGAGGTCTGGAGAGATGCATAAACCTAATACCGTTATCGAATATAACAAGCACAAGGCATACATTGATATATCAGGTAATTTCTTACATTATCTCTGCTGTAATATTAGTTTATGTTCTGCTTGCAGATCAAATGAAATCGTATAATTTTTCATTACGTCGTGGTGTGAAATGGTATAGAAAGTTGGCAATAGAGTTAGTAGTTGGATCGTCTTTAGCCAACGCATATATACTACATCAACAAGTAACTTTTAACAAAATTACCATTACAAAATTTCGTGAGGAAGTAATAAAAGGTTTGTAATCGAATAGTTGCTATAATATATATCCTTGCTGTAATATTTAATGTTTAGAACCAAATTCCATTTTCTGAAATAGAAAATAGAACTAACAGCCATAGACTCGAAAACTGTGAAAGAAGAACCTGCAGCGGTTGCTACGCCATAACTGTCAAAGCTTCTGGTCGACTGGTAGCAAAAAATACTGCAGCAAAAACGAAATTTCGATGCAATGCATGTAAAAAGTATCTTTGTTTAAATTGCTTTTTTAATGTTCACAAGGTAGATACTTTAAATAAATAAAATGTAGCGAAAACTGTGTTTTTAATTATACTAACTAAAATCATTGCTGTACGTGATATAAACGCCCTACACCAAAACCAAGTATATCAAAATGTTGCCCATAACAATACCTAGCCACCTACGTACTTTGCATTGATCCGTCGCACAAATGCTGTTTTACATGGCCATAAGTAAAATTTTTACTGTCAGATATTGTTTGTCCCCCGCGGCCATTCGGCAACAAAAGTCTTTGTTAAATGGGGGATGTGGCATGTCCCCCGTGGCACTGTACGTGTTAAGTAATTGGCAGTAAATATAGTTTCACTAGAGGACGTTTAACTAACCCTTGGGATGTCTTGACTGTAGCTACCCGAACGATACCATCCCTACCCGGAGTTAACCTAGAAGCTGGTAAATCCCCAATAGGGGGGGCATAAAGCCACGGGGTTTATACGAAAACAACGAATGCAGGATTTCAAATATTGATGAATAGCCCTCTTTGCGGACAACATCCAATAATTTTGCGTTAATAAAAATTGAGTTTGATTTCCAGGATGTAAATGTCTTTCATGACAATCTAATATAGTAATTTCAGTCAACCGATGCGACCGAGGAAGCAAAATTGGAAATTTTGCATCATGCGATAACTCTGAATTACGTAGGCGACCGCCCACCCTCATCAAATCACAACTATCTAGAAACGGACTAAGGCTACGAAGATGTTTACTAACAAGTTTTCCAGTTTTAATATTTGCAATGTCTTGGGCAAAAACATTTGTTTGAACTCTTTTAATCAATAAATGTGTAACTTCTTGCTGCTGAGCTACAAACAAACCATCAGAATATTTTGATCGCAAATCTCCCGGACATTGAACATTACGAATGAAATGACGAACACATCTAATAATCCTACAAATTTTCTGCAGTTTTGAAAATTTATCTAACAACAAATCTAAGAAATTCTCAGTCATCACGACTTTTAACGACAGAGTACGATATTCGACGTCCATCTGAGATGTGTCGATAAGTTTTGGCAGCGACTTCACTGACCATTTTTCGCTACGACGTACTAACCAGGAAGGTCTTGTCCACCATAATGGATGATGAACCAACTCTGAAGCCAAAAGTCCACGTGAGGCCCTATCCGCAGGGTTATCCTGGGACTTAACATGAAACCACGAAAATGGAGGAATTCGTTCTTGAATATGCGAAATGCCATTGCTAACGAATGTCTTCCACTTATGCGAGGAAGACCGAATCCAAGATAAAACAGTAGTAGAATCTGACCACGCAAAAATATTACTAAATGATAAACTATCTGTATAAGTATTTTTGACGAAATCTACTAAATCTGCCAAGAGTACGGCAGCACACAATTTGAGACGGGGAATGAATCGCGATTAGTAAGAGCAACCTTCGATTTTGCGCATACTAATGACATGGTAATATTACCTTCGAAATCGAACGAACGAAAATAGACGACTGCTGCATACCCGGCTTTTGAAGCATCGCAGAATCCATGCAACTCCACCTTTTTAAAATTATTACATACGATGCGACGCGAAACCTCAATATTCGAAACCGCTGGCAATTCATCCAAAAAATGTTTCCATTCTTCTACGACTTCCAATGGAGGCACTTGGTCCCAACCGAGACCTAAAAGCCAAATGTCTTAAACTAAACGTTTAGCAAGAAGTACTAAAGGCGCTATCAAACCGAGAGGACCAAAACCTTTGCGATGGCCTACAAAATATTACGTTTAGTGCAAGTGCGCTCTTCAGCGTTTAAATTGTATAAAAATACATCTACAAGAGCGCGCCACGAAAAGCCCAAAATTTTATTTGAACCACTATCTTTATCTTGAAATGTAATTGCTTCCGAACTGGACAGGAACTCCCTCAAGTTGGACATCACTTTCGGGCAATTTCTATTCCATTTTCTTAATTGAAAACCACCACTAGTGCAAATACTATTCAACTCACCAATTAATTGATTTGCAACTTTAATCGAATTGCATCCACCGACTAAATCATCAACATAGATATCGCTCGCCAGTACCGATGACGCGAAAGGAAAATTAATCGATTCTAACCTTGCCAATTCTTGAACAGTACGCAAGGCCAAAAAAGGCGACGACGAAACTCCATAAGTCACAGTATTTGATTTAAAGTCCATGCTAGTATCTGGCGGAGAAAATCTCCAGACCATACGTTGATAATCACGATGAGTATCTTTAACCAAAATCTGCCGATACATTTGTTTAATATCAGCTGTAATTACGATAGGATGTTCACGAAAGTGTAATAACAAAACTGCAGTGTCTTTTTTCAAAGCAGGGCCAATAGCCAAGCTATCATTTAACAAATTTCCAGATTGATCCTGACACGAAGCATCGAAAACCTCGAGCAATTTGGTGGTAGTGCTATCACGCTTATGTACAGAATGCTGGGGAATGTAATACATTCTCTCATGAACCGACGAATTTTCAGGCGATTCCACTTGAACCATGTGAGCGCTTTTCAAATAATCCTCCATAAATCTTTTATAATCCAAATACAATTCAGGATTTTTTAGCAAACGACGTTCTAACGACAAAAATCTTTTAATACAAATTGATCTCGTGCCCACGAATGAGGGTTTAGAAATTTTAATGGGCAAGGACACTACAAAATGACCATCCTTGTTACGTCTATAATTTTTCACAAATTCCTTTTCACACTTTTCTTCTTCAGGAGAAATGTGTTTCTTGAAGGGCATATTTTCTAATTCCCAAAATCGACGAATGTCGCTGTCTAAGGGCTCAACGAATGCACACAACGACGTAATAGAATTATTCGGGAAACGTCATTTCCCGTTAAAACCCAACCAAAGGTGGTTTTAATAGCAACTGGCTTGTTAGCGACACCCCAACGAGATTTATTCAACAAAACCTGAGCAAAGATTTCCGCTCCGAGTAGCATGTCCATCTTACCAGGAATATTAAAATTAGAATCAGCTAAGGTCACACCTCGAGTATGCGACCATTCCTTGACCCCTATAGACGATGAAGGTAATTGATTACAAATGTTAGATAATATATAACAATCAATTTCATATGCTGGAGACCTTGCTCCCGAGGGGCTGACTACACACGATAGTGCACCAGACACCAACGACAAATTCAAGCCAAGTACTTGAACAGTGACATTAGCTCTCCGTTTCTTTAAACCTAATTTCTGACGGCACCTTTCAGTCATAAAACTTTCCATGGTTCCGTTATCTAAAATTACACGAACAGGTGGCAATTTTCCCGTATAATCAAGCACCGACACCATTGCGGTAGCTAACAGCGTGGTTGTATGTTCTAATGACGTCGAAATTAACGAACTAGTGGCAGGTTGTTCATGCACAACCGCCGACGACAGATTGTCTTCACTAGGTCTACTAGTAGAAGCAAGTCTAGGCGCCGCTCTCCAAGAAGATGTTGACCTTTGAAGATGAGTTTGTCTGCGTGGAGACGCCAAATTTTTTCGTTTATCAAAGTGAAATAACGAATTGTGTGACTGATGACATTTTCTACACGACCAATATAACTTACAATTTTTCATCGAATGTAAAGTATTTAAACATATAATACAGGGTTTGATCGAGAAACTGCTTACGTCTATAAATAGGATGCACAGCTTGACATTAACTACAATTGTTACCATCATTGGTGGTACTTAATAATTAATGAAGGACAATAAAAATTAATGTAAAACAATGCGTACTTAAATACGCTACAACTAATTAATCTACGAACTTAAATTATTAATGTACAAATGCAACTAATTACAGTGCTCGCCCCATAAAACGTTTAACGTTTCAAATAAATACCAATAACCCCTTTGTTATACAAGTTGTAAAAACTCGATGGTTCCTCGAACTTGACGACGAAAAATAAGGTAAATATTTACAATACAATAACCCTCATAAATTTAGTTTACATAAAGCAAACCGACGACCCACACTAATCTTTGCGACAAAGGACAAGGGATATATTGTAAAATCTACCGTTACGACCAAATGTTTCTATACTATTCAATGTGCAAACAAGATGTTAGTCGCTTTGTAACACGCTCAAACTTAATCAAAACTACGACAATTATTAAATTAAAGTATAAGAAGCGAAAAGGAATAGTAACTAATTAATTAATTAATAATCCGGCGACGAAGGCCATGTTTAATGCGCAGGGCGTCTTATAAATTTGTATATTGACTTACCTCCGCGCTTGTTTTCTTGTTCTAAGTGTCGTTCCTTATCTTCAACTAAGTGGACTGTATGCGAACTATAGTACGTGTTACTTTGCACTTTCACTGAGTTTTTTAGGGGTTTATCGATAAATTCGGCGGCACTATTGACTAACTCACTCTACCAAACCGAACCAACCGTTTTGCCCCTTTTTCAACTTAATTTACACATGCACAAAGGAGGTTTTACGACAGGATATAACGGGACAAGGGATGACAGTTTTACTATTTGATTTACAACTACAAATTTAAAATAACTTAAAATTAACCACGCAAACGTGCGACAAAGAGACCGAACAGTATCTGACAAGTATAAACCCGCCATAGGGTCGCCTCTGAACCATGTTAAAATCTACCAAAGAGGTAGTCTAAATCATAATGATTTTTCCCCCTCAAAATAAATATAAAAAACGACTGCTTAAGCCTTACGGTAACGTAATCGCATTCTTTATTAACCATTGTCTCAACTGTATAAATAGGAACATGTTAAAAAATGTTTTCCAATCCTCATGTTATTGAATTTATATAAAATTCACCAATAAAAATTAATCAGCTGATTTCAGGTTAAGCGTATTGGCTACCTAAAAAAAGTCGGTCTCAGGCCGCAACACAAATTGAAGGCAATCATTCTTTTAAATTTTAAAAATTTTTGCCTAGTGTACTCAAATCAAATATTTCGAACATCAATAAATCAAAGTCACCTTCAATTTATGTTATAAATGTCAAACTTGAAGTTTTTATTATTTTGACAACGCTCCTAGGTCATGGATCGAAACGTAAATAAAGATGATTTTAAAAACTATGAGTGGTTTAATTCCCAAAGAAGATTAAGAAAAATGCTAAACAAACCACAACCAACATACAGGGAGTATTTTCAATTTAATGTTATTGTCACAACGATTATTCATGCCAACTTTAGTTTTTTACAAAATGGCAACTGAATTAAGAGTAGGCATATGTTTAATACTCAAAATAGCCTTATTATTTCAATAATGGTAAAAGTAGAAATTCTCACTATCTATTTCTTACTTGCAACCTCAAGGCTGGTCTAAAGCAGCTCTCCGCTTTTCTTCCATCCTGAAACTCGGTATCTACGTCATTCTTAATCCGGTCTATATACGCGAGCCTTAGCTTTCCTCTAGAACTGAGGTAGAGTTCGGTTTGGATCGGTTCCTGCTCATACTATTTAGACTTTGTAATTTTTCTTATTTTTAGAGCAACCTAATTGTGTTTGAATTCTTTTAAAACTTTTTTCTAAAGATTTCATCTAGAATGGAATTTTTTCCTAGCATCAACTCTTCGTCTTTTAATAAATCGAAAAAGCTTTCTACAGTACTTTGGAGTATGTGCCATGCTATTTTTAAATACATCAAACGTCATATATTTTGGGGATCGTTTGACTTTTTTGTTCGTTTATTTGCAAACAAAAATTTTCTCTTACTTCTGGTTCAACTTCTTCCTTTATCTTTAAAAATTCCTTCGGATGTTCATACTTGTACACAGTGATGTCTAGTGGTTTGTCCTCATCTAAAAATCCTGTCCAGGTCTGGTCTCCCTACTTGGTCCAGGTCTCGCTACTACCTAAGCATATGTCCGCGGCGTCTCTGCTCTGTTCGTGTTCTCATTCTCTCGGTAATGTGTCGTCGATGTCTCTCGTATGTCAGGCGAACTGTTCTGTCTCGTCACCCCTGTCTAGGTGCAGGTCCCCTACCTACACTGCTACTCCTGAAAAATGTCCGTCTAGGTTCCCAATTCGGTCGGTGAAATCCATAATTAATCCCCCGTCTTGCATAGTTGTCCCATGTGTTGTCGAATCTTACCCTGTTTACTTGTCGTTTCCTTGGTTCCCGAGGTCGTCCACTACTTACGTCATCATACCTCTGCAGGTGCTCCAAAAACATCTCGCTGTCTACAATGTTTTGCAACGCTACATGTTGCCTAACCTCAACCTCGAAATGTCGTGAAAAATATTTGATGATTTGTGTGTCCGTCAATGGTGGATTAAACTGTTTTGCTATGCTATACTTCCGTATAGCAAATTGCTCTCTACTTCCTGCAAACTTCCCTTTACATTTTCCTGTAATTAAGTCGTCTCGTACTTGGTCCTGTCAGTGGTCACTCCAATAGTGTTTTAGAAATCGGTCCTAATCATTGTATGTGTCAATTTTCTGTACTATTAAGTTATACCAGGCTTCGGCATGGTCTTTCAGCAACGCTTTAACAATGTTGCGTTTCGCCTGTTCATCATACAAATTACTAACCAAACCTCTAATGTTATTAATAAATATTTGAGGATTCACCCTACTATCCCCATAAAGTTTCGTTTGTTGATCCAGCGACATATTCCCTGTTACGAATCTGACACCATCCCCCATCAAAGTTGATACATTTTGTTTAATTCCAGTCACTTCTCTCTCTACCCTACCTAACTGATCTCTACATGAGTCCGTCACCTCAGTCATCTTAACGTTAACTTCGTCCTTACAGGAGATGCTTACCTCCGTCCTTAATTGTCCTATTTCCTGACTCAAACTTCTGACATCACGCTCATTTTTTCGACCCTATTCTCTACTTCCCCCACCTTTATCGTTAACCTACTTTTGAAATCAGAAAATTCCCTTGTAGACTTATCTATTTTCTCGCTTAGGGTTTCATTCGCCTGCTCCATTTTTCGTTTTGATTCTTCACCCATTTCTCTAATCTCCTCAAACTTTCTATTCGATTTGGCACTCATTTGTTCAAATTTTCTATTCGAGTCCTCTCTAACCCCGCTTAATGTCTCATTTTATTGTTTACACTTGATTTACCGCTATAAATCCACAACAATATATAAAATGCTGTGATATTTCCAGCCCCACGATCTGGGCATGTCATAAAATGCTGTGTTAATTTATTTAGGGTCAACAAGCCCCTACATTGGACACCATAAAATGCTGTGTTATCCCCTTTTTATTAATCATGCAGTTGTGAAATGTTAAGTCATGGATTTTCTTTGCCTCAACTAGCTGATTTAATTAAATAAAGCAATTCTACAATACACAATATAATGATTAAATATTTACAACCTTTTTTAAAATCTTTCCCTTTTTCAGAATATTTACATATACCAGATTTAAGAAATTAAAGCCAACAAAACGAGCCTTTTGTTATATTTAGCGACCTTTTGAAACGTTTCAAGATGCCTATTACCTTTCATAAATGATCAAGGAAACCCCTGTTTTGTTGACTCTTACATTTGCGAAAAAATATTGAATTAAAACAGTTTACAGAAATAAATTATATCAATATAGCTAACCTGGAGTGGTTCAGTAGTTTCTCTGCATCCCCCAAGAGTTTTCGTGCCCAGTCTGAATATTTAGAGTCAAATTTGGAAGTCGACATCAAAACCAAAATACTATCCAAATCGTTATTTAAAATCCCATAAGTTAATTCAATAAAAGGTTTTCCATCTCCGTAATTAACAAAACAGTAATAGAATATTTACCATGTCAGTGATTACCAAAATTAATTTAACAAGAAGTAATCTCCAGATTCGTCTCCAGATTCGTCTCCAGAGCCCTGTTGTATTTATTTTAGAAATTTTATATTTTTACTAAATTTTGTTTACTTACGTCTATAATAGATCGGCTCACTTGCACAATTTTTACACTTTTATAAAATGATTTTCATTTTACTTTCGTATAACTGGTTACGTGAATAATTCAGCACTTTTGAGTATCGTGATTGCCCAGTTTAAAATGTATACTCACTCGTTGCTCAATTGTTATCATATTTATAGGCCTTGCCTCTTGTTTGCTATTCGTTGTTTTCACGTGTTGTGGCGACACCATTTGTCTTTATCTTTTGTGTACTCCGGGAAATTTTACCAATTGTATTGTTCAAATACTTGGAAGAACGCTTAAATTGTCACGTATTCATTTACATACCATGATATTTAATTGAGAAATCCCACGAATTTTCGTTCATTGAATCACGTATTCATTGTTGTTTGCTTATTCTAATCTAAACAGAAATAAATTGGGTGTTTGTTTATTTCCTAGTTAAATTGGATTTTTGAACAAATGTAATACTTTTATGTCACGTACGATTTATTCAAATAATGCATAATTTTAGCCTGCGTATACGATGATATATTTAACGCACTTGTTAAATATTTATCAAGCAAATTCATATATGTTTTCCATTGATTTAATTTTGATGCATTTCGTTACGTTTTTAAATCTTATCTTTGCTTGTAACTACTCTTGGATATTTCTATTTCTTATGCGTTTAATCTATTGTATTTTTATGTACAGTGTGCTCTTAACTAACAATATGTATAGTGACCTATTTACTCTTATAATATCTGTAATTGTGTGCTTTTGTTAACTGGAAGTTTTTTTTAGTTTATTCTACGACCCCTATGACTTAACCTACCCTTAGACTACCTTATAATTACAGCATTAAATATATATATATATATATATATATATTACTCATATTTAGACCAGGGTAGAAAATTAAATAATCACATCAAATAATTTTAATCACCGTGTATAAGGAATTTTATTAGATAATACGCGTTATTAAAACCGTGAAGCATAAAAATTTATTAGTTTCATTAAACATAAGAGATTTAAATCATGTACAAGACGCTTTATATCAAAAGAAGCAGTATTAAAAAGCTCTGCGTGTAATGTAATTATTCCTAAACAAATGGAAATTACGTGCAAAATTTATATTAATTAACCCTATTTTAAGTAACCGGTATTGAACAAAACGTACAGATAGTAATTGAATATTTAATTAGGATTCACTAAAAATTAAAGGGTATTATTTTTAATTGAATCGTTAGTAACAGATAATATCTATAGAAACTTGTAAAAACCTAATAAAATGCAAATCCTAGAAGTGTTAGTTAGAAGTAGGATGTTTGAACACACCTGCGTATTTTAAAAGGCAATTTCAGTTTAATTTGTTTAGATAAACATGTCGATTCTAAGGATATTGGAAACGGTCAGATGCTTTAGCACGAAATACAAAACAGGGTTTATTTAAAAAGCTCATTCGGCGAAAATTTTGCAGATAATTAATGTTTACAAAGAATCTTGGAGAAACCGGGGCTTAATATTCACGAGAATGTGCGATACGGGGTTATTAAACCCAGATAGTCCACATGGACTAAAATATAATCGATAATAAAGAATATCAATTTGCACCAATACGAACAGGTTAGAAAAGGAAAGAGAAAATGCGTCAAGCAAAAACACATATAGTAAAGGCGTGATTTAAGCAACGTCACGAGGGTCACAATTGGTTGAAAATAGGATGCAAATATCAGAGGTAGAAACAACAATTTCTGTACAAAATTAATTAGTTTTTCTCGGACATGTTTGCGTGCCGCGTGTGAGAATTTCTGAGATTTAAATGGGGCGAGTGAAAAATTCGTAAAAACTGACGCGCGAGCGACGGACTGGGAACATGGCATGAGAAATTCTTTAGAATTACCCGTTTTGGGGAACAGACCGACAGACAGGCTTTTTGCTATATATACCGAGGTGAATATAAACAAGCTCTCTTAGACTTTTGACTATTCGATGCGTTAAAAGCTCTTACATCCGCGACTTGATTCAAGATGTTAAACAGTGCATTTTAGTTTGATAAAATAATTTAAAATTTTGCTCGTATATTTTAGTGATTCAAAATAGTTTGTTATTTACGTGCTAACATGAATGTACTTCAGTGCACTTAGATACAAGGTAATAAAATTTAGTATCACTGTACCAATTAGCAAAATTTATAACGACAAATGTATACACAAAAGTAGGCAGTTTTGGCGTATATTGGTGAAAGACGCATGAATTTCTTTGCTATTTTCGGGGTGTTAATAATTAAATGGTTCAAATACGTGTCTGGATCCACGAAACAAGGGTCAGATATATACAGATGAGTTCCGGAAAAGCCCAGAAACAACTTTAAATAAATGGTGATGGAGAAAATTTTAAAAGCGTTGAGAATTAGAAGCCGTAAATATAATCCTGTTGGAATGGTGTGATTAACTAAAGGGACGATGTACATTGAAGCTACGAGGACAGTAACCTTCAGGTAAATTATACTATTTTGTTTGACATTTTGTGTGTGTTGAATAACTTTATAATTGATTTACTTTAAATGGACATTAGTGAAATTGTACTAATCATAAAATTTTAATTTTAAGATGAAATTTGCTTGTTTAAGTAGAAAGGGTATTTAGTATTGATGTTCGGGAATATGATGAAACTTTGGGTATGTCTTTGAGCTCAATTAGACGAATCTGGTTAATTAACGTAAAGGGTGGTAGATGCTCCTTTATACTCAGACTCCGGTCTGCTTATATTGTTATATTAATTAGTAGGCATCCTACAAGGACTTTAATTCTGGATGCACGTTAAAATGATAATAAAATTAATCTTGAAATTCTTTTTAAAACTGAAATTTATGCTGAATTTTAATCTTGAAATTTTAATGTATTGTGAATATTGATGTAAATAGAGTTGACGTTGATGTTTGTGGTAGGAATGTGTTGTTTAATTTTATGAATGAGGAGGTTTATAAAATTAGGTGAGCAGCTGAAGCGAAACCAGGATCACAGCAGTTTATGACGCCCAATCGGTGGGACTAGAATTTTTTTGTTGAAAGGACCCAGTTCCCGCATTCAAAGGAGTATATCACAGCAATATATATATATATATATATATATATATATATATTGTTGTGAAATCGCCCCACGATTGATCGTTATATAAATTTCTGTGAAATAGCCCCTACGTTGGGTGTCCTTTATAAATTGCTGTGAAATAGCCCCTACGTTAGGTGTTCTATAAATTTCTGTGAAATTGCCCCTACGATTTTACCATCGTATTAATTTTGCTGTAATCTTTGCCCACGATTATTTCGTTATACAACCTTGCTATGTCACAGCACCTAACGTTGACGTCGCCTTTTAAAACTTTACTGTTGTGTTTGTACTCTGCCTCTTTCCTCTGCGTCTCTAAATCTTATAATTCTTTAAATTTGTATGTCTCGGCTAGCTCAATCTATTAAACATAGAGTGCCCTACGTCACGACAATAAAGATTGTTTAACTCATTTTCTTTCTATTACTTATCTGTTAAAATAATGTAAATGAAAATAAAAATGAAGCAATCCAAAAATATATAATAAATAATCGATAATATGTACACGTTTATGTCAATAACATATTAATTTGTTTAATATTCAAAAATTAGCCCCTGAATAAAATATTAATATTTATCTGATTCACCAAATTTTGTTTCCTGAAAGTTAGTAAAAAATTACCACTGTAATTACTTTTAAGTACCTTTTAAACGTTCATAACGATCCTTTCTCTATTTTTCAAATTCTCAAATGATTTTTTTGATGACCCTTACAAATATTTGATTTAGCAAATATTAAATGTTAAAAATTGAAAAACAGTCTTACACTAATAATGAATAAAATCTCTGACCTGTGTTTTCCTGCTTGGTTCTAGGAACTGCTTCTAAATATTGATGGTTAGCACCCCTGGATCGTTACAGCTTGACTTGTTATCGTAGTTCGTCTAACATTTTTCCAGCGGTCCGTGTCGGGAATCGAACCCGGAACTTTGGGCTTTGTAGTCATACGTGAACCACCTAAGCCACGAAACCTTCTGAAGGTTCGACCCACAGACCACCATTTACCGCATCCAGGGCTGGTGCCATTGTTAATAGAAGTTATTGTAGATGGGAAAAACTATGTACTCTGAAAATGATTTGCATATCTTACATAAATTACAAGCGATGTATTTTATGCCAGATATGTTGGTATGAAACCAAGGGCGTAGAACAGGGAGGCTGCAGATTTGTATCAAACGAACTGATGACAAAAAAATGATTAGTTCAATGAATATATAAGGGAGTAGTCATTTTGCTGTAATTTAACTGAAGTTGAAAACAATGTAACATGGTTTATATGGGAAGAAAAATAAGTTACCAAGCAGTAAGGAATAGTACTAGTTTAAAAATTCGGAAAAATTGAAATGTCACCGCAACCAAAAGAGATGTTCTGCATAAGATTACCTAGCGATGATGTGCAAAAGGGGATTGTAATAAAAGGACAGTTCAAGTTAAAACGTTATGAACAATTGAATATTCTGCAATAATCTAAATCTAGTGACATTTTCAGGAAATTTTCGGAAGGAATGTGCATTTGGGCTGTAGACGTGACACCAGATAAAACATTCTAAAAAGTGTACATTTTGCAGTAAGTTTTTATCCAGCTTTGGCTGTACACAGGAAAACATCTGGAAAGTAAAAGAAATTACAATTTGGCAGGGATGTAAATCTGCATGAAAAGCTTTAAGCAGAAGCAGTAGAGCATCGATACTTCCTTCAGCTCTTTTCAAAGGACTATCCAAATTATAATAACGTTCTTGTTTATGCAGTGAAAAGTTTACATTTTTTATGCAATTGGATCGATTGTGGACGGAAGTTAATAACAAACAGAATTAATATTTAGGAAGCTAGATGTTTAGCGAGAAGTTGGATGTAACAGCTTAGTCTGTTTTTAAAATTAGAGGGCCTATTGAGTTGCATTAATATACAACTGACTGAAAAAACTGCGCCCTAGTTGGACGTATCAAAATTTAGCGTAGCATAGTGGCCACATAAAACATTATTGGAAGTTTAAGAAGTTTGCTAGAAAGTAATATCCAAAAGAAGAATTGGGTTCTAACACCAACAAACTTTATCTACATATCATGCCATCAATTAGCATCAAATATTATTTCGACAGATAAAAGATTTCAAGCGCTTTGCAAAACACAATTGGTAACGAAACCTCTTGAAAATGTTAAATTGTATTCCATTTCTTAGAACTAAAACAAACGGTTACATAAAAGGAGTAATTGTCATTTTTTCGAATTGTATATTTTATATTCGCCAAAAAGTTTACAGCTATTCCGCAAATCTGACGATTCGAGACTTATTAGGATGATGCCATCATTTTTCACATCATTTATTACGCCATTAGTAGTGTAGCTCGTGCCCCACCTTAACCAAGCCTTATGTTGTTATACTAAGCAAGTTTCCTAAATCGTATCTTTGAGATACAAGTTGTTTCTGCATAATTCTTAATTCTGTGTGGGCAGAATGGCTTTGTCAATGCAGTGTAGATCTGGGTCCATTTTTGCATATGTTAGTTGATCCCTGTTATAATATGTTTTAGTATATATTTTTAATAATTCATAAAATAAATTGCCATTTTTACATTGTAGTCAACGCTACATGTAGCTCATTTCATAACAATCAATAATATAAACTGATTTCTTTATTAGTGCATGTCCATAAACGGTTTCAAGATCTCATACATTATTTGCCACAACGGTTAATATTAGTAATGTTTCGTACTTGTAGTAGATATTTTCAACCAAAATAGAAACAAATAAGTTATTCAAACAGCAGTGCGGGCGGTACAAGACTTTTTTTTGCTTTTTATAACATCGACGATGCTTTACCATTCATACTTTGTGTCATTCTAGATAGTTTGAGTTAGGTGACTGAAATAAACTTCCATTTGTTATAGCTACAAGAAGAATGTACTAGTAAAGTAGAGATAAGGTTTTCGTCAGTTAGAGAAAATCATGTATCGTTTCTTTTTTCCATATCTTATACATTAGGCTTAATGTTATACCTTACTTGGAGCCTTTTGATAGGTCCAAGAACGGTTAGCGCATGCGTTGTTCGTAATAAAACTTTTGGTAAGGTACGTTACAGCGCGCAGAATTAAATGAACAGTGGAATCACTCTCACAGAACATTTACTGATCTTTTTGGCTCTTGTAAGATTCTTCTGGGATTGTCCGCAGTTGCCTTAGGAAATAGTTTCTGCTATCTTTCTGAGAACAAATGAATTTTCGGCGTTCTGAGGAAAAAGAACATGTCGATTACCCAGAGCACTATTACATCCGCTTTTTTTAATGATGTTGGAAGATGATATCTTAACGGTAGCGTTAATGTTTCTACTTAACACCTTCACTGTCGCCATAAGATGGTAAATGTTAGTGCAGATGGGCCAAAGGTTTAAAATAAAATTTTTATCTTAAAAGACTTTTACTAAAAGTAAAAACAAATTAACGTTGCATATTTTATCAACAAATTTTTAAAAGTTGTGAGTCCAGTGTTGATGCTCATGACACTTCAGTAATACGATATTTACTGTGCCATGAGCATCACCAAGGGTCTTATTAAAAAAATTACAGTTAGTGTTTTTCAGTAAAACAACTTAACTATAGTTATATATTGACTTATTGCATTTTGTTGACACTTTTTTAGCCAACCTTTGACCCTCTTGTGTACCTTTCTGGATCTGTATTTTGGAGTAAAAATTTGAGCATATGTTTCTCTTCTTTCTGCTTTGTGTAGTTCTTTCGTCAGTTTCCATCAATATGTTTTCCTTGTACCTGCAGTTGTGACCTACTGACTCTTAACATCGCCAATGTAAGCTTCTCTCTAAATCTCGTGATAGAAATAAAACGTTTTTCATTTTTCATTGATTTCATAATAATCAATGAATTGACAACTGAAGTAATTAACAGTATCTCAAAAACAGCTTTGTGATGCCACCGAAGAGTTTTTCATATGGGTGAAAGGTAGCTGGTCATTTGATCCGAAATATCAACTCCTTTTCCTTTATTGTACCCAAAGTAGCTACTGTCTTCTTTATTTCTTTTCCTTTAGTGTTTTTCTTTCTTGTAGGTCGCTGATAAGCTCCATATTTTATCGATAGAAAAATCACATCTCCTTAATCTTTCCACTTTGCAACTAAAACCCGTCTAAAGATTCCTTTCCGATTACTTCTCCTTTGTCTATTTTAACATGAAAAATATCTTGTGGAAAACTTTCTTATTTTTTCGTATAATGCGCCATACATGGGCATTTTTATCTAACGACTTTGTTACCAATGGCATTAACGTGCAATAATTATTTGTTACAATAGTTCTACATTCGTTGAGGTACCTACCAGTAAGATCTAAAACAGTCAAGCTTTCTGAACTATCCAGAAATGATTGTCCAGAATAGAACGACATTCTATATATATAACATTTGCGCCACATAATTTGGGTGTTTTTGTAGATATATATTGTCTAAACGAAAGACGCCTTCTCAAGGAACTATATTTTCATCGACAACGAAGGTTTCACCGGGAGCAAAATTTTTTGCAAATTTTCTTTCTACAATATTGAACACTTGTCGAATCTTATGTAGACGATCTGTATCAGTAGTTAGGTTCTCAATAAAATGAATATATCGAAGTAATAATTGAAATCTGTTTTAAACTAATCTGTTTTAACTAATTACGGTAGGAATACGCGAATTCTGGTACAAAATAGAGCGACTCCAATGGTCACTAATCTTTGGATATTCTACAAGCCCTATATATATATATATATATATATATATATATATATAACTATACCCAAAATACTTTAATTTCTTAATTACTTGTTGGTTCCCACCTTTGTATTTTGACATGACGAATAAAAATTTTCGATTGTTTTTGTTGTTCGACGTTACGGTTAGTCTCCCGCACAACTGAGTCTAGTATTTCTGTGTTCACAATCTATGAATAAATATCTAAAGAAGTCAACTTCGATTTATTGTTTCTTTAGTTTCCTGCCGTCGGACCTTGGATTTATATCGGGCAAAAACCCAAGATTCGTCTGCAGAATGCTAGAGAAACAGCTGACAGGCACGTTGTCAAATGCCTCTAATTTTTTAATGCTCCACCCAAAGGTACTACATTGGCCAGGAAGCGAGTTTTTTTACCTGGAAAATTTGGAATTTTGCCGAACCCTTGCTGTTCCAAGCAAGGTAAGGATCTTTAACGTGCGTGGCAACACTCACACACGGGACATACATTTTACCTCTCATCCGAACGAGGATGCATTTTTGTGAAAAATGCTCGACTAACATCTTTCAAGCGGACCGTGTCGGGATTCGAACCCGGGACCTTGGGCGTAGTGGTCACACACATACCAACTACGCCACGGAACCCCTTTGATAATAATACCGTAAATCTAGAAGAAACATTCTGACAGGCGAAGTGCCTGGAACTTACTGAACTTATTTAAACTAACAGGTGTTCCCAAACTTAAGGATTTGTAAAATTGCCAAAATTTACCGCGTCAACCTTATTTATATTAAAAAAAACTTCTTTATTATTACTAGCAAGTCGCACAGCCATTAGAAAGGTCTTCCTAAAGTACTAGGATTTTACACTCGCCATTATCGCAAATGTATATCGTGAACCACGAGGAATGCTCATGGCACAACGTGAATATATTAATGAGCATCACGTACTGCTCATGGCAACGAAAATGTTAATAGCACGTATAGCACGTTGTTTTTTCGGAAATATCTTTGTAACTTTGTTGTTTATGCCTACATGTGATTTTCCAATGCTCCACGCGAAGGTACTACATTGGCCAGGAAGCGAGTTTTTTTTTTACCTGAAAAATTTTGAATTTTGCCGAACCTTTGCTGTTCCAAGCAAGGTAGGGATCTTTAACGTGCGTGACAACACTCACACACGGGACCTCCATTTTACCTCTCATCCGAACGAGAGCGTATTTTTGTGAAAAATGCTCGCCTACCATTTTTTGAAGCGGACTGTGTCGGGATTCGAACCCGGGATCTTGGACCTGGTAGTCACACGCATCCCAACTACGCCACGAAGCCGTCGGTTGTCTATGCCGTTCGGCTCAAGAACATTGCGACGCTAACGCCTTTCGTATGATTCTTAGTAACATAAGTAAGATTTACTAAGTTTTAACACAAGTGAGAGCATTTTATACTAAAATAATTAAATGACAACTACTACTTGAAAATCACATTGTTTTAAACATGGACATCTGGATTAGGCATGTAGTGTACAAATAAATATTCTACGTTACTAGGTGATGCAATTTCTCAAATAAGATAGAGGGTGTCGATCACGTAACCTTCCGGTAGTATAATAAAAATATATATTTGGTGTTTTTAGTTCTTCGGTAGATTGGTTATGAACATTCTGAGGGAATTTGTTCCCAATGAATCAAATGCAGATTTACAGAATCTTTTGAAGTTGACCCTGATGACTTCTCAAGTGGTGCAATATGTCTATTAGAAACAGTTGTCTCCTTTTCATTCGGCAACTTACCATGAGAACATTCAGTACAGCCTTCTAATAGTATGACTTCTTCAACCTGGTTCATGTCTAGAATATCGAACCGGTCGTTTCATTAAAACTGGCCCACGGTTTGTTAGTCATGAAGGTGTAGTCATTCCATTCTGGTTCTTCTGGACAAATCTAACATCATTTCATGCGGTGGTGCATTAGTCGAAGGGCATAATAAAGAACGTATGGAATGCAGAGCTTGTTGAAACACTTTATCTCACTTAGTAATATCAACGTGATAATTCTTCTAAACTAATTCAGAGTTTTCCAGGCTAAACCAATATAATGTTCACTTTGACCATTACCTTGCGAATTGTAAGCCGTCGTCAGATTAGTAGCAACTCATACACTACTAAGAAAGGACTTAAGCTTGTGTGATATAAAACTTGAACCTTGATCTGATTGTAGATACGCAGGTGTGTCAAGCAAGGAAAACAGTTCTTTGAGTTTTAAAATGCCAGTATTGTCTGACATCTCTTGGAATGGATAAGCAAATGGAAAGCGTGAAAATTCATCAATCAGGATTAAAAGATCGATTTTTAGATGGGGAAGAAGTGGTCTCTTGAAATCAATGTTGAGTCTTTCAAATAGTTGAATGGTTTTTAAAATATGACCAGCATTTTTGTGAAATCGTGATTTAACATAGCACAGATATGACAAGTGGACGTTATTTTCTCGTATTTCCTTTAACGCAAAAGAGAGATTTTTACTATGCACCCAATAGTACATCCTTGTTTCTCCTAGATGGCACATCTGTTCACGTAGCTAACATAACTGAGATGTGCTCTTCACAACTGTTGAACATATTCGCGATAAGGCGTCTGCTCGTAATCTCTTCTTGTTCCAGATCTGTAAATTATCTCGTAATTAAAACTAGAGAGTAATAGTCGCCATTGCATAATTTTCTTAATTTTTTCTGAGCTATCTTTATCCAACATAAAAGAAACGGACCTCTGATCGGTTATGGGTAAAAAACCTTTATCAATTAGATTATACCTCCATTTCTTCAAAGCCTCCACGATAGGGTATGCTTCCTTTACAATTGAAAATGATGCTGCAATGTTGCAATGAAAGTAGCTTGATCATCAATCGATGTAACAACGGCATTTGAGTATCTAGTTTTAGATTCTTAAAAGCTTTTATTGCTTAAAAGTTTAAAAGGAAATAGCATAAGGTAAGTTGCTGTATTCTCGCCGCAAATTTCGTAATGAATTGTGAAAATATGAAGGTCTACCAAGTACCCCTCTAAGGGAGCAAGTATTATGAGGAACCAGCAATTTGTGGATAAATTCAATGCGTTCAAGGTTAGGTTTTATAGATTTATGACTATAATTTTGTATCTCAGAAGGTGAATCTCTCTAATGGAAAAGAATTTTTTTTTTATACTTAAGGTCAAGTTGAATTTAGCGACAGCCATCATGAATTTTTCTAAATTTTTGTCATGTTAATCTTGATTACGGCCACAGATAGTTGTATCGTTCAAATATGTATATACTTCTTCAAGACCTTATTTAGAAATCGTACCGGTAATCGCTTGTTGGAATGCTGGGACATCATTTCTTACCTCAAACGGAACACGTGTGAATTGGTTGCGCTTCCAATATGCATCAAATGATATATTATACAGTTTGTCCTCTTCACAGATAGGTATTTGATAATAAGCACTTTGAATGATATACAGAACTGCACACCTGATTAGAAGCAACTTTATGTACGGGATACTCGATTCGTGGTAATGGAAAATCATATAGTTCTGAGTAGTGATTTACGGTCTGAGAATAATCAAGTAACTATTCTACGGCGGTGATTTTCTGACGATACTACTAACACCTGGGCTCGCTATGTCGAATTGCTTTCCTCCATTATACCAACGATTTGGTAGTTTTTGGACCTCAGATTAAATGCATTTTAGAAAAAAAGCTGTATGTCTGCGAGATTTTGTAGAAATTGGACGACAGTAAGACTAATTAGTAGAAAGTTTAACTGATTGCAAAGTAGCTGTTGCTACACTACATATTTTAAGATTGTTAAAATTGTAACTGTACGCACGAATGGTTTTTTTTTAAGTATCATGGCCAATAGTTAAAACAGAACAGATAATTGAATGAATACTGATCGCTAAGCTGTTATGATCATAATCCTTTAAATGGAGGTTGATATTGCACTGTCCCTTAATGGTATACTTGGTATAATTGAAATACGGAAACTCACTGAACTGTTCTTTCGTGGACAAAACTAACTTAGCTTCCTCTATCAACCAATACTTAAGCAATAACACCATTTATGGTTACAGAAACAGCAGTCTTTCTTAAACAAGATGGTCATCATAATTAAGACTTCAGTCCTAAAACTGGTTAGACGCGTACCTCCATTGTTTTCTATACTGAGCTAACTTACACATTTCCCTGATATTACCACAGTCCGTATATTTCACTATCTGCGTGCAATAGTCTGATCTAGGTCCACATTTACCTTTCTTTTTTCCTATATCTGCTTGTAATATAGCTCGCACTATTTCCCAAAAAGTCTTAGAATGCGTCTTCTCTTCTATTTCTTCTATTTTCTTTGTTTTCCATAGATATCTTTATTCCCCTACTATTTCGATAACCTCTTTGTTACTAACTTTGTCAGAAGCATAACATTCCAAAAGGCTTCTCCCTTTTCCTGTCAACTTCTCTTACTGTTCATATTTCATAGACGTACAGTACTGTGCTTCACACACACGCTTTTGACAATTTTTTTGTTTCTATGTTTGTTGTTTTAGAACATAGCCGCTGCTTTTTTTTATTAGATACAGTTCCCTTCTATTGTTTATACCCTATTTCACATATACTCAGTGGTATGTGAAAGGCGGCGTCGCCGTGGATCAATATAGTAAGCGTAAGACTACGGATCCCAAGGTCCCGGGTTCAAATCCCGACACGACCGACTGCTTGAAAAATGGCAGGTGAGCATTTTTCACAAATATTACGCCCTCGTTCGGATGAGAGGTTAAATGGAGGTCCCGTGTGTGAGTGTTGTCACGCACGTTAAAGATCCCTACCTTGCCTGGAACGGCAAGGGTTCGGCAAAATTATAAATTTCCAGGCAACAAAAAACTCGCCTCCTGGCCAATGTAGTACCTTCGGGTGGAGCATTGGAAATGTAAATGAACGGTATGTGGAGGGCGGGGGCTCCGTGGTGTAGTTGGTATGCGTGTGACTACTGTGCCTAAGGTCCCGGGTTCAAATCCCGACACGGCCCGCGTGAAAAATGTTAGGCGAGTATTTTTCACAAAAATACGCCCTCGTTCGGATGAGAAGTAAAATGGAGGTCCCGTGTATGAGTTTTATCACTACCTTGCTTGCAACAGCAAGGGTTCGGTAAAATTCAAAATTTCTAGATAAAAACGAAACTCGCTTCCTGGCCAGTGTAGCATCTTCAGGTGGAGCATTGGAAAAATCAAATGTAGGTATGTGAACGGCATTAAGCAGCCTGTGGCTACCAAGATCCCCCAACACAGACATTTGCCAAATTAATAGTTTTCCAGAAAATCCTTTCACACAATTAATATTAGTTTAGAATATTGTAAAATCAACACCTGTAGGCGCTTATAATAATCATCAGGTTTAAGGGCAATTACTTTTTTTCGTCATTAGGTTTTCCGTTTTGGAATTGGTTGAACACGCACCTCCATTTTGAGCTAATCAATACATTTCACTGAAATTCTCACAACGTACATCTTTGACTATCTGTGTACAATAGTCTAACCTAGGTCTATCTTTACCTATCTTTTTTCTTATTTCTGCTTCTAATATATTCCGCACTATTCCCTCATGCCTTAGTATGTGACCTATCATCCTATTTCTCCTATTTTTTTACTGTTTTCCACATATTTCCTTTTTCCCCTACTATTTCTAGAACCTTTATGTTCTTAACTTTATTTGTCGATGATATTCTCTTCTTACTTGTGTAGCATCGTATTTCAAGGGTTTATCTTTTTCCTGTCCGCTTCTCCCACTATCCAAGTTTTACAGCCGTACAGTGCTGGCTCCACACATATGATTTCAGCAATCTTTTTCTTGTTTCTACGTTTGTTGTATTTGAACTTAGTAGTTGTCTTCTCTTGTTAAATGCAGCACGGCCTTGTGCAATCTTTGTTTTATATACTTTGCAGTTTTCCCATCTTACATTATTTGACTTCCTAGGTAGCAGAAGTCATAGTCTTTTGTAAGTTGTCGTTTCCTATACGTATTCTGGTTTTTGATCTATTTTCTCCTCCTAGTACTTTCCTTCTCCTTCTTTCCTTCTCCTAGTACTTTAGTTTTATAGTTGTTAATTTCATGCTATATCTCTTTGTTAGAACTGTTTCCATTTCATTAAGAGCTGCTTCTAACTTTTTCTTGCTAGATGCTAATACTGCTGTACCATCTGCAAATCTAAGCATATCAATCTTTTGTCCGTGCATAATAATTCCAAATATCGTCTTGCATTTGACAGTATGCATTGCCTCTTCGATGTACACATTAAAAATTAAAGGGGTAGGGCACATCCCTGTTTCAGTCCTTTTCCAATATTTACTTTTTTATGTTCCCGCTCTAATTATATTACCGCTGTTTGCTCTTTGTATAAACTATGTACTATCCGTCTCTCTCTAAAGCTCATTCCAATCTTTTGAGTACTTCGGACATTTTTTTCATGTTACATTGTCGAATGCTTTTTCCAGATCTACAAACCCTATATACACAATATCTCCTTTTCTATTATTTTCTCCATTATTATACTTAGAGCTAAAACAGCCTATCGTGTACCTTTAATTCGTTTAAATCCAAATTCATCTTCTCCTAGTATTTCTTTGACCCGTTTTTCCATTCGCGTGTGTACAACTTTTGACACGTGTACTGTCAAACTCAGTGTTCGAAAATTTTCACATCTATCCGCGCCTACCTTTTTTGGTATAGCGACTGTAATGTTATGTTTGAAAGCTTTGGGTATCTCGCCTTGCTCATACATGTAGGTTACAAGTTGGAAGAGACGTTCTGATACTGCTTGGGCAGCGGCTTTTTAGAGTTGCTGCTTGCACCTTATCTATACCCGGTGCCATACCTTTCTTCAGACCGATTATTGCTAATTCAAACTCATCTCTTTGCATAGGATATCTGAAGTCATCCTTTTCAATGCTTGATTCCTGTTCCAGTGCTGCTAGTTCTTGTCCTACACATCAATTCTCTATATATTCTTGCCATATCTACCTACTTTCTTTACATTTTTATGTTTTCTATATTTTTGCTATACGGTTTTATATCCCTAAAATTCGTTCTAATTAACATGTATGCTTCGTTAGTCTTTCCTATTTCTATCTTAGTTTGTACATATTTGCACTTTTCGTCAGTCCATTGTTTTTATGGCTTTATTTCTCCGTTTTGCTGCTTTGTCTGGTCTGTTTCAATATTTTCGTCTTTCTTCTATTAAATTCAAGATATCACTTGTTATCCATGGATTCCTATTTTCTTTTTGTATATACCTTAGAATATCTACCTACTTCTTTAGTATCAGATATTTTCCCGATGTCTTTCAGAAATTCAGTTGACTGTTTTTAAATCAGTCGCGGATATCTTTATCTTTTAGTTTCTCAAAGTCAAAGTGCCTATTTACGTTCTTTTTTTCAAAGTTTTAAATTTAAATTTAAATGTTGTGGTCAATGTCTATATCTGCTTTCTGGGTAGCTTCTACAGTCTTTTACTTGAATCCTAAACCGTTGTCTATCAAACATGTAATCTATTTGGTACCTTCCTGGCTTCTTCTACGTGTATTGCCTTTTAGCATGATGCTGAAATAATGTGTTTGTGATGGTCAAATTGTTTTGGTAGCAAAATTCTACTAGCCTATTTCTCGTTGTTCATGCCTAGACCAAATGAGTCTACTTCCGCTCCCTCCCTTCCCTCAACTACCCTGCATTAAAATTCTCCGTACTTAAATTTTCATGTCTCTTTACGTATCTGTGTGTCTTCGGATATTTCTGTAGATTTCTTCACCTCTTCCTCACTGTAGCTAGAGGTGGGAATGAATACTTGTAAGTAGTAGAAATATAGGCTAACCACCCCCACATTTCCTCCAGAATCCCACATTTCCTCACACATCTGGACCAAATTTACATGTAAAAACCCACTATAAAGTCTTATTTTTTAAGAATCTTATCCTTGCTCCGCCCTGTGGACCGCCTTGTGGAATTTTTTACCCCAACCATTTTGATTACGCCACACCCGCATTCTTTCCACCCGCGAGATAAATCTTTCTCCACATTTCCACACACGAGATAAACATATCTTGTTTGGTATCAATTAATATTAGAATTTTCTCAGCTACCCGAATCTTTAGGAATTTTTTAGATTGCATCACCCCCCAAAGAGCTACCCTCATTTTAAGATTTTTTTACCGCTAACATTCTGAACCAAATAGTTTTCTTCGTCTAACCATTGCATCTTTCGAGATAAACCTATCTTGTTTGGTATCAATTAATATTAGAATTTTCTCAGCTACCCGAATCTCTAAGAATTTTTTAGATTACATCATCTCCCAGAGAGCTACCCTGATTTTAAGATTTCTTACCAGTTGCGATTTCCGACCGTCCTTAAACATTTTTTTATACATGCGATACATTAAATTAGTCTAAAATTTTACGCAAAATCCGAATCTGCAAACAGATTTGCAATAGGACCCCGCCCTGCAAAGTTACACATATACCCTCTGCGAAATAAATCTTTCTCCACACTTCCACCCACGAGATAAATGTACATTGTTTGGTATCAATTAATATTAGATTTTTCTCAGCTACCCGAATCTCTTTAAATTTTTCACATAGCACCATCCCCCAGAGAGCTACCCCAATTTTAAGATTTTTTGCTGGTAGCGATTTCCGACCGTTCTTATAAATTTTTTAGTCATGCAATACATCTTGCTAGTTTAGAATTTTATGTAGAATCCGAATCTGTAAACAGATTTAAAATAGGACCACCCCTTACCGTTTTACACATATGCCCTCTGCGAGATAAATCTTTCTCCACATTCCCACCCACGAGATAAATGTACCTTGTTTGGTATCAATTAATATTAGAATTTTTTCAGCTACCCGAATTTTTAAGAATTTTTTTCACATAGCACCATCCCCAAGGGAGCTACCCCCATTTTAAGATTTTTTGCTGGCAGCGATTTTTGAGCGTTCTTATAAATTTTTTAACGATGTGACACATCTTGTTAGTCTAGAATTTTATGTAAAATCCGAATCTGTAAATAGATTTAAAACAGGACCACCCCTTACCATTTTACACACACACTCTAAATTATAACTTTCCTGCGGCTCATATCTAAAAGAAAATCTAAAACCCATTCTTAAAACTTTTTATTACAGACAATTTTTACTAATACAGTTTAAATTTTGTAAACCACATTTCTAAATACATATTCACAATTTTTTATTTTCAACCTAGAACTTCTCATATCGGCTTATACTTATTAATATTTATTTCTAAATAGAGCACCTTTTCCAAAGACCAACCGGACCCGCATGTTTCAAATTCCTCTGATTGTTCGCATGGTTTCGCTTAAGACCTCGTACATATTTTCCAGATTACTAGAAGACGTTATAACCACATTTTTGTGTTAAAGGATTTCACATCGGTAGTCTCTTCCCCATTTTGGTGTAAACGCCGTAGAGTTCGCAGTAGACTTTTACTGCTGTATGTTGTATTCTTTTTTCATTAATTAATCGAATAAATCGCTCTTTCTGCTTCCAAAAAAACTCGGACACTCCATCGTCGACACTGGTATTCTTTATGCGATAGCTAGCCATACGGTTGTTAAACGCTGTGCTAACCATTTCTACACCATCGTCGCTAGTAGCGGTAACTGATGCATTTTTATGTCTGTTGCTTCTCAAGTGTGCGGCATAGGTAGTTTTTTCCATTTCGAAATCGCATACTTTACACATAATTCGTGGTTGTATCGTACAAGGTCCTTTAACAGCTGGCGGAGCTGAACGTTTACGGCTTAATGACATGCCGTGCTGTTTTTCCTTGTGTCGCTGTAAGCTGTCCATTCTCGTAAAAGCGATACCGCAAGTCCCACAGTTTAAGTACTTTGCTGCAGACGGATGTATAAGCGTAACCGTAGACGATGTTACACCACGACATTTCTTCTGGTGCCGTTTGAGAGCATCCCTTCTGGTAAAGTAGACGTGACACGGCTCGCATTTAAAAACGTTTGCAGGTACCATTTTAGTACAAAACAAAATCCGCACTATAAGACTTGACTTGTAAGCGAACTACCTTATAACTAAAGAGTTTACTCTTGCGCACCTGCTTTATGTACCCTATAGAATGCAAACCGAAGGTTTCCGAAGATACCCGAACGATGTTGAGGATTCAGCGGGGAACTAAATGACGTCATAATCCCCGCTGCACGTCCAATACATTTAGCGCCAATGCATGCACCTAGTTCGCATCGTCGATGGTGCGAATGCCGTAAGTAGAAACACCGGAAAACGTCTACCATGTTATACGGATCGCGTGCATATTAAAAATCCAAAAGGGTGGTGTGCTACTATAACCAAAACTTAATAAAAACATTTTAAACCATTACTAAGAAAATACCAACTTGTTGTCTACAGGATACTTACTAATAAAGCAATTTAATTTTAAATAACTTCTACGTCATACTTTAGGAAATGGTAGGCTTGAATATTTTCCAAATGAATCACCAAGCGAAAGTATATGCTTAGCAGTATTAAAATTAACCATTAATTTCCCATGTTTACGACTGTGGTTAATTATAGATTAAAATTTAATTTGTGCACGTTCGAGCTTCTCGTAAACTAACATATTTTATAGCAACAATGCGCTGTATAATACATGCATACTCCTTCGCCGCGCTGCTGCTATTCTTGTAATTGCTAAAAAAGGTCACTCTCCTTTTTACTGGTAGGACCGATGCAAAGCACCATTTTTTTTATACTTTCTATAGCACATCGCACGCTTTTTCGTATGATAATTAAATTTTGCTTCTGTAGGCTTTTACACTTTCACATAGCGGTCGGCCGCACGTAATGATTTCTAGAACCAGTAAGTACTTGATATCGTCCAAATAGAGAATTAGATGCTCGATGTCTGTCAACTTCCAATTCCCTCGTAAAAGGTAGAAAAAACTCAGTCAATCATCCATCTAACTTAAACTTCGACCCGCTCCTGTTCTGATAATTTACAAACATTTTTCAAACGACAATGGGCCGAGAATTTTTAAACCTCCGAGGGATCTTTAAGTCGTGATCAATTACACATCCGAGCTACGCGTAAACTAACATATTTTGCAGCAACTGTGCACTGTATAATACATGCATACCCCTTCTCTGCGCTACTGCTATTCTTGTAGTTGCTTGAAAAAGTCAGTCACCCTTTTTACGGGTAGGGTCGCTAAAAAGCACCATACCATACTTTCTTTATAAGTGTAGCAAATCGCGCACTTTTTGTCGGATAATTAAATTTTTGTTTATGTAGGCCTTTACACTTTCGCTTATTTAAACATCTAATACAATTGATTAACCACTTTCGATTATTCTAACGGAGACCGCCATACATCCCGCCGCACCGTTCTTTTTGAATCCAACGATCCTATGGGCTTCTACGCACTAACACCTGACGTATCTTTCCTACTATTTGTTAAACAAAAACTACCGGCATCGCCATTGCGGACGTAAGCAGATGTTTGTGGATATGTACGAGAATATGTAGCCATATACATTAACCAGTCTAAGCTATTTTATTTAGTCCACGAAAACTACTATTTTTCTAAACCATAATTAATAATCGTCCTTATAGGTTCCACATTTCTACCGTTACCCAATGACTTTAATTTCTTATTGGAGAGAATCCTTATTCTCCCACGCACTGTTGCGTAGCTGGATGCCCACCCCTTTTGGAGGTATATGCTCGTTATAGGTAGTAAGACCCTCGGTTTTACTTAACTACAATTCGTGAGATCCCTTTAATCTTTTTAATCGTGTCTTTCTCGCCTACAATACAGTAGGACTTACATTACTACCAACAAATTCTAATACTGGACCCCATTAAATACGTCTTTAATTTTCCTACAACTTTTTGTTGACAAGTGTTATATTGTATTTATTATACGCAGGGTAGTCACTCTTTTAAGATAAATATATTTTGCTAGGTATCAACTAATATTAAATTTTTCTAGGGACCCCAAATCTGTAAATAGATTTTAAATAGGACCACCCCATACAAAGTTATGCCTTTTAAAGACCCCAAACCTCTAATTTTTACCCATCTTTATTTAACTCCATCTTTAGAACCCTTTTTTTCGCTACCCAAGACATATGCTTTAACCAACCGTTTCCCTAGAAATCTAAAACCGCAGTGTCCCGCGAATACCACGTGGAGATAACACGTATACTCTGTCAACCAGGATAGAAGCCGGAAGGATTTGGAAGGTGGGAGAAGAACTTAAAAATTATGGAATCTTAAAACTAATATATACAATAGATTTACAAATCCATACAAATATAAACAACTATCTTATATCTTTACGCCCCCATGCGTAGATTGTTGTACTATTAGGAATGATGTACCTTTTGTCATCTTCCTTCGATAAACTAATTTTATTAATAAGCTGCGTATGCAAATCGTATTCTTTTACTCCGGATACATACGCAGGCAAGTACTCCACACCAAATAAAGAATTGGATGCTTGGTGACTGTTAACATCCGCCTCCCTCGTGTACGCCCAGACACATCCCAGCCCATGAGCACCCCTGCGCATGCACACCCCTGCCCATGCGCGCCCATGCGCGTACGCACCCTGCCCATGCTCGCTGCCCATGAGCACCCTTTCTGTGCGACTACTATTTTGGGGTAACGTCACAGCCTTTTATAAATAAAGAACAATGTTATATACTATTATAAAATGTTTATTCTGACATTATACATAACAAATTTAAAAATATTTAATGCCAAGCATGGAGTCATTTAACTTAATTTTAATACAAAGTTATACACAGAAGACAGTCCTTTCTTTATGTTTGTTTGCAGTGGTTTTAATTTTATCTAATTTTATTCGCAGCTTAAAATTTAAATCGACACCCAAGTCTTCTATCTCCTTTTCTAACCAATAGTTTGATACATAAAGACCGTCTAGGTTTTCGAATTGTAAAATGTACCGAAGTTTGCCTCTATATTTAAAGTCTTTGATTCCACCGACAACCAGATCCATTCCTTCGTGTAATTCTTGCAGCTTGTGACAATCTTTTAATCGCAGCTTTCCCACTATATCCTGCATACGTATTTTGTTAGCTTAATCGACTTCTTCTTGTCGGTATTGGAGGAAATCCTTTTTCTCCCACACACCGTTGTGTAGCTGCATATACACCACTTTTGGGAATATATGGTTGTTATAGGTTGTAAGACCCTCGGTTTTAAATGATCCGAAAGGTTCTTTACTAGGTAAATATACAATGTTTAGCGGAACCCCTTTGCGTGTGGTGTACGCCAAGGTTACGAAACCCGCATTCCTTAGTTCGTCTTTGTTATCTGCCATTTTGATAAATACGTTTTTAGAATAACCTTTTAAAAAGTATACGGATTTAGTACCATCCTTTTCTGCAAGAACGCCTACATAACTAAAAGAGTCTTTCTTACTAACCGCAAATGCATACAGCTTGTACAACCCGGATGTATCTAAGTCAGTCCATCGGCACATGAAATAATCTTTTAATTCTTCCTCATTTTCTCTAATAAGATGTTCTTTGTCTAACACATCTTTGTATTGTTCGCGTATTGTCGCAGTGTTTTACATGTAGTCCAATTTTCGCCGTTTTGCATCCATTTCCTCTAATTCCTGTTGTCTTTTCCTTCCACTTACCGCGTATGGCATGCATAATGGGGCAATTTCCTTTAGCGTAAACGGATAGAGTTTACTGCCAATATTTACGCGTTGTCGTACAACCTCTGGGCGAATGTTAGGTGTATTTATCAATCACAATTCCGAAATGACTATTTCTTTTGGAATTGTAGAAGATGGTGTTGCAGATTGTGTAAAATATGTACTACCTGCTTTAATGTAGCACTTGTGTAAGATTTTTATTTTATCTTGGCAGTCTTCCTCCTCTACTATCTCCAAATAATTTACGGGTAAATAGTTAAAACTAAAAGCCGAAAGCACATACTTTATCAATGTTTCCCTTTCTTTTGGTTTTTCGGACAACTTAATTTGCAAGTCCGTCAATTTCTTTGTATTACCATTCCCCCAATACACGTACTGTAGTAGGTTATTATAAACTAAACAGCAGCTATTTTGTAGCTTGTCCGATAGCTTACTCCACATTTTGGCAACGGGTACCGAGTACATCGGCGCCTTTAGGAAGTATAACTTACTATCTTCCAATAACGTTAAACAGTCTTTTAAGGGATTATACATCCGTTCCGCACTGACATAGCTTCCAATTGCACAGTTGTATATTGTCGCTTCCAATCGCGTAATACCATGTTCTTTGGCCAAAGTAGACGCAAATGTTTCCCTTAAACGTACATCTGGACAACGTAAAAAATCTAGTATATGATTGACAAGTTGTTTATTAACACCAGGACTTGTTATCTGACACACAAATTTGTTGTATATCTTAATTCTTGCATTGGTTGTTAGCCATGTTAAACAATCAATTCCTACAGTTTTATCGTTGTCAACTATAATATTACACTTTTCTTCGTATTCGCCCTTATAGCAAAAGTTATGATTTGTAGTTAAATAATTACACATTTCCATCTTGCTAAATATACCCGCAAAATCTTGGGTTACATCCATGTCAAAAAGATAGAAATAATCTTTTTCGACTTCGTCTAATATATCTGGCAGTTCCTCCAATAAAGTTTCCAACTTAACATCTGCTAGTTCCACTTTGTATGGAACACATATAGGATTTTGGAATTTTTTATTAATGCATTCGAGGTCTTCTTTTCCGATAATTTCTTTTAATCTCTGGCCCATCTTGTTAGTGCTTTCCAGAGAAAACGGAAGCTTAGCTTTAACACCATGCCTAGCGGTAACAAATCGGTCGAACTTTCTTCGTAGATAGCTGTTAAATGCACCACAAATTTCTTTTTTTAGGATAAACATCCTTTTGTTTGCAGATGCTTGTTCGGTGTCAGAAAGGTCGCAAATTTTAACCAACATTATATTGTCACAAAATGGTTCTGTAATTGATATGTGTAGTCCGCCAGTCAGCATCTTCTCGCCTTCGACATAACAAATATTACCAATATCTGTCACCAGATTATTGCTGCACATATTTTCTGCCAACAGCCATAATCCAAATCGCTCATTTGTCGGTTTCACTTTATTCCCAAGAAGTTGAGAAACGTTAATCACCTTGGAGACGTTCATGTTTACCGTTCTAGCTACTATCGAATACTAAATTGAATACAAAAAAATTGTTTTCTTATGTATTAATGAAAAAAGAATACAACATACAGCAGTAAAAGTCTACTGCGAACTCTACGGCGTTTACACCAAAATGGGGGAAGAGACTACCGATGTGAAATCCTTTAACACAAAAAATGTGGTTATAACGTCTTCTAGTAATCTGGAAAATATGTACGAGGTCTTAAGCGAAACCATGCGAACAATCAGAGGAATTTGAAACATGCGGGTCCGGTTGGTCTTTGGAAAAGGTGCTCTATTTAGAAATAAATATTAATAAGTATAAGCCGATATGAGAAGTTCTAGGTTGAAAATAAAAATTGTGAATATGTATTTAGAAATGTGGTTTACAAAATTTAAACTGTATTAGTAAAATTGTCTGTAATAAAAGTTTTAAGAATGGGTTTTAGATTTTCTTTTAGATATGAGCCGCAGGAAAGTTATAATTTAGAGTGTGTGTGTAAAATGGTAAGGGGTGGTCCTGTTTTAAATCTATTTACAGATTCGGATTTTACATAAAATTCTAGACTAACAAGATGTGTCACATCGTTAAAAAATTTATAAGAACGCTCAAAAATCGCTGCCAGCAAAAAATCTTAAAATGGGGGTAGCTCCCTTGGGGATGGTGCTATGTGAAAAAAATTCTTAAAAATTCGGGTAGCTGAAAAAATTCTAATATTAATTGATACCAAACAAGGTACATTTATCTCGTGGGTGGGAATGTGGAGAAAGATTTATCTCGCAGAGGGCATATGTGTAAAACGGTAAGGGGTAATCCTATTTTAAATCTGTTTACAGATTCGGATTCTACATAAAATTCTAAACTAGCAAGATGTATTGCATGACTAAAAAATTTATAAGAACGGTTGGAAATCGCTACCAGCAAAAAATCTTAAAATTGGGGTAGCTCTCTGGGGGATGGTGCTATGTGAAAAATTTAAAGAGATTCGGGTAGCTGAGAAAAATCTAATATTAATTGATACCAAACAATGTACATTTATCTCGTGGGTGGAAGTGTGGAGAAAGATTTATTTCGCAGAGGGTATATGTGTAACTTTGCAGGGCGGGGTCCTATTGCAAATCTGTTTGCAGATTCGGATTTTGCGTAAAATTTTAGACTAATTTAATGTATCGCAGGAAAAAAAAAATGTTTAAGGACGGTCGGAAATCGCAACTGGTAAGAAATCTTAAAATCAGGGTAGCTCTCTGGGAGATGATGCAATCTAAAAAATTCTTAGAGATTCGTGTAGCTGAGAAAATTCTAATATTAATTGATACCAAACAAGATAGGTTTATCTCGAAAGATGCAATGGTTAGACGAAGAAAACTATTTGGTTCAGAATGTTAGCGGTAAAAAATCTTAAAATGAGGGTAGCTCTTTGGGGGGTGATGCAATCTAAAAAATTCCTAAAGATTCGGGTAGCTGAGAAAATTCTAATATTAATTGATACCAAACAAGATATGTTTATCTCGTGTGTGGAAATGTGGAGAAAGATTTATCTCGCGGGTGGAAAGAATGCGGTGTGGCGTAATCAAAATGGTTGGGGTAAAAATTCCACAAGGCGGTCCACAGGGCGGAGCAAGGATAAGATTCTTAAAAATAAGACTTTATAGTGGGTTTTACATGTAAATTTGGTCCTGATGTGTGAGGAAATGTGGGATTCTGGAGGAAATGTGGGGTGGTTAGCCTATATTTCTACTACTCTTGTATTATTGTTGTATTTACCGGTTTAGATTCTCATTTAACCATAAGTACTCTTTCCTTCTTTTGTATGTAGTTTTCTACACAGTGCCATATATTTACGCATAACTATCCCCACACCCGAATTTCTTTGCTCTGATTCTGTATGAATTACCCTAAAGTCTCCGCTACAAAAAACCCCCGCTTCAGGTCTCCCAACTTCGCTAATTCCTACTATGTCTAATGCTAACTTATACATTTCAGTTTTCAAATTCTCCCGTCTACCTAATCGCATCATACTTCTGACATTCCACGCACCGACTCGCAAAATTTTCCTTTTCTTCTGTTAAACTTTCCCATCACATCCTCAGAAGTAGTTCTTTCACGAAGATCTGAATGGAGGACTTTAACTCCGGAATATTTTACCCCAGAAGATGGCATCATCTTTAATAACAATTTAAGTACGCTATGTACTTGGGAAGTAATGTGGTTGTTTCCCGTTGCCTTCCACATCGCAGTAGTATGTCTTAGAATGCCATATCGATCCTTATGGTCTCTGCCATCCTAAATACCGAAAGCGCTGCTGTCCTCTTTCGGGGACTTGTCTGGATCTGGTTCCTCACTAAAGACCCCACTAATTTGGTTAAACCTATAGTTTGGCTTTTTAGCTCACTGAAACATAGAAGCCATTCTACGCCATTCTAATAACCTAAAACTTCTTCAAAGTGAAGTCCATTCAGAACGGATTTATTCTTTACGAAAAAATAATTAGTGGTTAAAGACCAATAAAAACCTAGACTCTGTATTCGCTTTCTATGAACTAAGCAAATTTATGTATAAAAAGAGTAATTGCCATTTCCTGAAATTACATATTTTATACTCACAAACATGTTTGCATCTATTTTGCAATTCTGACGATTCGCGACTTATTAGGATGAAGCCATCATTTTTCACATCATTTATTACCGTCATAAGTAGTGTAGCTCGTGCCCCACCTTAACTAAATCTTATTTTGATATATTAAGCAAGTTTCCTAAATTGTCTCATGAAGATACAGGTAGTTCTGCATATTACTTAGCTCTGTGTGGGCAGAATTGCTTTGCCAATGCAAGCAAGCACACACCAGGATCCATTATTTCTTACGTTTGTTGATTCTTGTTATAATCTGATAAGCATTTTTCAATCTTTATAAAATTGTGGTCCCAACAACGTAGTCACCGCCATATTGTAATTACAAATATTAATAATTAAAATTTCATTTTTTACTAGTTTTTTTACTAGTTCACCGGGTGTTCACTTTCAATATCGAACATAGGCAATTTATAAATATATTCAATTTTAAGGTTTTTGGCTTTAGTTTTATATTAAAACAGTTAATTAGCAAAGGTTAAAATGATTTTTATTAGAAATTAAAAAAAAATTAAGAAAAAATTTGTTGTAATAGATATTCAAATAACCCCTGTTTTGAGATAAACAATACCCTTGCCGTAGATTAGGTAAGTTACTTCTAAAACAAAAACCACCCATTTTCCCATGTATTTTCTTATGGAAAAATCTAAGGTCCATTCTGGTCATTTCTGTACTATACATTGAATTCTCCATAACAGTCTTAAAAATCCTCGTCGTATACATCTTTGATCGTAACACAATAAAATCTATCATTGTTTTCGTCGTTCATCATACCCAATACTTTTGTACCAAGCACTGAAATCCCCATAAGGAGGAATTGAGGATCAATTCAGGTCACTTTTAACCAACATCCACGACGGAGGAGTCTATTACTTTTATTTTTTAAGAATAGGATAACACTGAACTATATAAAATTTTATTGAGGATAATATATCTACAATCAATATTCTACATTTGTAATAAGTATTATATTTTCTCTTGCTCCATAATTGAATAATGTCCGACAGGTAATGTTGCATATGAACCAGGAAGCAAGTGACGTTTATCATCAATTGGGCTTAAAGCAATCTTCTCATGAACGATGGTGTGAACCGGATGCTTGTATGATTGGATTAAATTCTGCGTTACAAATACTTCCTTGTAATCGTCTATACAGTCAATATAATCTTCAAACGTAATTCTATACTTTATCACAGATCTTTTAATCCCTCTAATTTTCTTTGTAACACCAAAGTCTCGGCTGCCATGAGTTTCATCTTCTTCTCGTAAAGTTCAGCCTCTTCTTCCTCTGCTGTCTTGAAAATTCTTGTTGCATACATTTTAGATCGTAAACCAATAAAATCCGTCATAAGCCGTTCATAATTCTTCATCATCCCCAATACCTTCTTGTTAACCAAATGAATTCCATAATTGTTATTGGTAGGATAGTCTAAAGTATCGAAACGATGTTGACAATCGCGTTTCATGGTTTCATAAGGATCTAGGTTTATAATTTTGTAAATTAGACTATCTGTGTCCGTGCAGAGAACACCGAATTTGGAGATGGATGCCAAGTCCGTCCAGGGTTCGGATATTTTTTGCAATTCTCTCTGCAGATTTCGCCGTATAGCCAGCGAATGCCTCAAAAATGTCTCCAAGTCACAGACTAGCTGCTCTCCAAATGTAAAAGTTACGGAGTTCTGAAATGTTGCCACGTTAAAAACGTACAGTCAACTGGGATGCAGTAGTAAGTGAATTTTATGGTCCTTAAGTCGTAGCGGTATGGCTTATTGTCTTCTAGCAAACAGTCTTAGTATGCTCCCACTACGGTAAATGACCAGGTTCTTTCAAGCTGTAGTCAAAAACGTAGATTTTCTAGTATCCAACAAGGATTCGTCTCGTGCAGCAAATCGCCACCTGGTACGTTGTAAACTGACCTCTAGCGTACAATTGTTAGGATAAGACTAAGATACGTTCTACGTACGAAATGTGTAATATTACTCAAGCTTGTGTTTTAAAGCAAGCATATGATTTTTTAGTAGAGGATTTTCATTTTAGAGAAAATGTAAAACATCTTACGGTTTACATTTCGTCCATCATATGGTCCGCCTTAGCAATGTATATTTAAATACACCTAATACTGAAAGGGATTTCTTAAAGATGTTGATACCTTACTGCATTTTGAGAAATATATCGGGGGTAGTAGACGTTGCACATACGTGTTGCATTGGTTACATTGCTGAATAGGAAATAAGTAAAATGATATGGTTCCGATCAAAATAGGTCGAGTGGAAATGGTCCGGACCAGAAAGGGATTGCATCGTACTAAGGAATGCTTTTGGGTTATAAAATTTCGGGAAGTTGAATTTCTGCTTATAAATTCTTTCCAGGATATTTTTGAGAAGATTTTCTTATGTTTAAGGTTGCAAAATTGCTTGCTAAAATTTGTTAAATATTCAAATTTACGTTTTAAAAATCCTTGATAAATGAATAAGAGCAAGAGCGATGTCATGAACTTAATACACGTAAGATTTGCGTCTACTCATACTTGCTGCCGAATTTTTTATCCAATTTTCATGCACGAAATTCAGCTCACCAAGTAATAAACTACATATTTTTTAATACTAATTATCTAACTTACATTTGCTATAATTTTTATTCTACAACGTAAATGTTAAATTGCTCACTTCTTTCCGAATTACATAATGTATTAACCGTAATAGAATAGTTTTAAGTAGTAGGTCAAAAATGTCTACTTATTAACATTTAAAATAGTTCTAGTTAACCGCTTGACTGCACCTTATAAATTATTATATGAGAAGACAATTGCTATAGGAGTGGATCGACAAAATATTTACTTCATTTGTACTTTCGTAATTTTTGTTGTGGTAATTGAAGTTTAGATGAAGAAGTAATTCCTTTTACAATTTATTTAGACCATATTTGGTATACAGGGTATTCCTTAACCAATGGACCAATTTTTATCGAGCTTAAAGCATAAGACTGGCCTGGGTTAAACCTCTATTTAGAATTTTCCATTAATACTACAAACTCTCGATTTCCGGTTTCGCCATTACAATTACCAAAATTGCAAACCACTGTGTTAAATCTAAGCAAACCTGAAGTGTATTCTAAAAAGTTGAAAATATTGTGTTATTTTTAAAAATCTGTATAATATTTAATGCTAAATATAGTTGGTTAATTTTCGAATTTATTATTTAACGTACTTTATTTGTTTTCATGTGCGAGGGGTGAAACTAATGTAATTTTCATTACACAGTGCTTGAAAGAAAATGGTAAACGCAATGTTGTTGGAAAATTCCACAAGGTCAAAAAAGTAAACTAAAAAATTTTACTAATCATTTTGAATCAGCGTAACGTGTGACTTTAGTTTAGAATTAAAAATAAATTCTTAAACGTGTTGTTACCCTATATCAAAGTACACGTGCTGAAAATAGAACAAGGGCCTATAAAATCGAGATCTCCAACTCATTTTTTGTGCTACCCTTAAACTAGCAAATCTATTGGATGTCCATTCCTCTAATCTTTTTTCAACATACCTTGCATAGGGGAAGAAAGCATATAAATACGATTGCGGATCCTGCAAAATTTAGTACCCTTAGTGCTCACCACAGCCTGAGGACTCAAATACAGTACTTTCCATAGTCTGTGAACTACCTCAACAAGCAAGCCTACCCATAGCCTGCTTAAGAATCCGACTAGTCACGTTGTCCGCCGCCGCACCTGGGGCACATACCGCAATGCTTTCCATAGCTTGCTACGCTGCCCGACGCCGTACCTGGGGCTCGTACAGCAGTGCTCTCCGTAGCCTGTTCAATACCTGACCAGTTACGCTGCCCAGCGCCGTACCTGGAGCATGCCGCATTTAATTCGTCCATAATAATCCATTTCGGATGGGCAGGAAACCCCATTCGAACCACCAACTTTACCGGAAGTAATTGCATAACGCTCTCCGGCATGCCTTCCGAGACATCATACCGCTGCCGAAGCTGTTGTCACCCCTGCTGCCATCACCAGATCAGTTTCAGCACTCCCAAGGGCTGCGATACGAATTCTTCCCAGCCGCCCCCACAGCAATAGCGTCTCGGAAAATCACCTATTGTGGTGATGCCGAATACATCTGTGCGCTGTACCTTCGAAATAGTACCCCCATGGAATTCAGTGGCAACATGCTCGACGAGGCCTAAAGCACCACGACTTCCGAGGAGTGCCGAAGACCGCCGGAGACGTCTGGACTTTTTCAAACCATAACTACTTACTTATTTCCGCTATTCAAGCACCTACTCAGCCTCATGAGTAAAACCCGAAGATTTCCGAAGCCAACCAAAGACTTCCGAACCCCTCAATATTGTGTATATAGTCAATGTATAGTTTTTGTATGTACATCAGTAGTTCTTATAACTCCGCGTTGTTCCACAAGTGAACGATGAAGCCTTCCGAAGAGTCCCGAACACCTCCGAACACGTCTGGACCTATTCAAACAATAAATACTTCCTAATTTTCGTTATTCGAGCTCTCACTCGGCTTCACCAAGAAATCCAGAGGCCTTCCAAAGATATCGAAGACTACCGAAAACCTTTGGTATTTAAGTTCCTACTTGGTCACACGAGCTACCACGAAGCCTTTCGAAATGCTTAAAAATGCAAAAACTGTTCATTTTAACTTTTTACTTGTATATTTGTGTACTTATGAACTTTCTCTTATTTTTTTGCTTGTGAGCATTAAACATAACAGTACTAAGTCTACATACTTTCAGACGCTGCTCACCCCAACAATAACAGTGTAATTATTAATTTAAGAAGTTTTAGATGTTGGTACACGTTGATATTTCAGTTCCTTGCATTTTAATAAAAATACAGTTTACTTAGTTGCGTATAATGATGAAATGATTTTATAACCAGTTGTGGAAACAGTTTTTAGACCACATTCAGGAAAAAAACAGATTCTAAAAATATACTTAAATGTGCAATAATTATACGAACAAATATTGAGCTATTAGTTGGAACAGGGAACTCCAAAGCAATAAATAAAATAATCGAAAACCGTTATCTGGCGCGTTGAGGACTCTTAGGAAGCCGCCCTATAACAGTACCAACGGCGTTATGTAATTTACGCGCGTAATGCCCACACGGCCAAGGAATGACATCACTAAAAGAAACGAATAGGGATAGCATGGAAACATAAAAATGAAATTAGTTCAAGGTCTTACTACCTTCAAAAATTAAAAACCAACACACCAGATGATAAGAAATGAATATGCCACACGCTGTTTTTGTTAAATTTTCCATTTATAATTTTAAATATGTGATGATCTACTTGTGAGCTAGACTTAGTCGAAAATTTTAGTTACATTCACAAATTTTTAGGAGAATCCTTTAAAAACCATTAAACTTTGTTACGGATAAAAATGACGTTACGATATCAATTTTGATTTGCACAGGAGGGACGGTAATCTTGTAACAAATTTTAAAGATGCAACTACAGTGGTGCGGGAATGGGTTTCTATGTAAAAAAAAGTTACAGATATAGTAAAATTATAAAATGGAAAATGGCCGAAATACAGAAACACTTTACACTTACCTTAAAAGGCTGTAGTAGTTTTAAAAATTAAGCGCTCAAACCGTCTTGATCCAGCAATTCCTTCGATATATTATCACTATTTGAAAGATCGTTATTCCTGATAGGTTTCCGTGATTTCGGTTTTCCTAAACCTCGCCACCTAATACTCAACCTTTATCTTCCGTACTTTAGAAATGCCCATTCGCTCTTTATCAAATTAAAAAAATTTTCCTAATAGGGCTTCTCCCAAAATACGACTTCATCATTGGAGTGACTAGTTATCCTTTCATAACTTTCATCTTTACCTATCTGATAAATAACTCCAAATAAAAATCCACCTAAACTTAAACTCTAAGAATAAATTTCGAAACATAATTGCACGTACATTGACCATAAGAAACAAACTTAATCTACTTCAACTGACCATATATTATTAACGGAATTCCTTAAAAAACATTTATCCATAAAAATTACTACCACTCTAAGTGGAAATCCCCTTAACAACAATACAGCGCAATATCAACTTCTGCTTTCGCCATTCCAATGTCTATTAGAAATACTGAGTTTGCATTCTTTAACTAAAAATTATTCCACAATTGAGCTTACATTTACATAAACCTCGCCACCTAATACTCAACCTTTATCTTCCGTACTTTAGAAATGCCCATTCGCTCTTTATCAAATTAAAAATTTTCCTAATAGGGCTTCTCCCAAAATACGACTTCATCATTGGAGTGACTAGTTATCCTTTCATAACTTTCATCTTTACCTATCTGATAAATAACTCCAAATAAAATCCACCTAAACTTAAACTCTAAGAATAAATTTCGAAACATAATTGCACGTACATTGACCATAAGAAACAAACTTAATCTACTTCAACTGACCATATATTATTAACGGAATTCCTTAAAAAACATTTATCCATAAAAATTACTACCACTCTAAGTGGAAATCCCCTTAACAACAATACAGCGCAATATCAACTTCTGCTTTCGCCATTCCAATGTCTATTAGAAATACTGAGTTTGCATTCTTTAACTAAAAATTATTCCACAATTGAGCTTACATTTACATAAACCTCGCCACCTAATACTCAACCTTTATCTTCCGTACTTTAGAAATGCCCATTCGCTCTTTATCAAATTAAAAAAATTTTCCTAATAGGGCTTCTCCCAAAATACGACTTCATCATTGGAGTGACTAGTTATCCTTTCATAACTTTCATCTTTACCTATCTGATAAATAACTCCAAATAAAAATCCACCTAAACTTAAACTCTAAGAATAAATTTCGAAACATAATTGCACGTACATTGACCATAAGAAACAAACTTAATCTACTTCAACTGACCATATATTATTAACGGAATTCCTTAAAAAACATTTATCCATAAAAATTACTACCACTCTAAGTGGAAATCCCCTTAACAACAATACAGCGCAATATCAACTTCTGCTTTCGCCATTCCAATGTCTATTAGAAATACTGAGTTTGCATTCTTTAACTAAAAATTATTCCACAATTGAGCTTACATTTACATATTTCTTACTTTTTAAAATATTCAAATCCATTAATAATATTATGCTTAAATTTAAACCATTTCCGACTGTTTTCACAGCCCAACAAAATAATGTGACGGAATATTAATTTTTCATTACATATATACCAACTATTTCCTTAAATCCTTAGGTACATAATTATACATCATAAACCAACAAAAGGATAATATAATACTTACAGTTTTAATTTTCCAGATTATGTTTACAGCTAAAGTTGCAGGATATCCATGGACGCCAACGATTTACCTGACTTTTATCTCCTCGGCATGTGAAGGTCACCTCATTACAGCTATTTAAACTGCAACTTTCGTTGACGAGTGAAACCAATTTATTACTCTTTTGATACACCACTGATGCGATTTAAATTCCACTTTTAACACTAGTGGTTGCTCTTTCTGGCCTATATCATTCAGTAAAGCTCAAAACAATTCGGATCCGGCCACCCATCAAACGCCTTTGACCTACACACGTTTGTTATCACTAAACTTGAATTCGTTCTCAACTTCACTTCCAAATTTAATCGTTATATTTCTATATCCCTCCCTTCTTTTGAAATTCCGTTCTCATACGTAGTGCCTCTAAAGATTCCTTATGGTCATGTTCAATGTCTTCAGTTATCGTGAATTCATTCATTGCATAGCATTTTACGAATTTGTGTTTTCTTGAACCCCGAGCAAATTTGTACAAATATTATTGTTAACTGTGAAGTACCCGATTTTATTGGTGATTTTTCTGATTGAATATGACGAGTGCAAAATCCCTACTGTTATTGCTGTTTAAATACAAATTTATTTGTCCTAATTTAACGTCATACTTAAATAATCCTTTTATGAAATGTAAACTACCCAAGGCTATATATATTTTTTAGGATATTTTATTTGCTATATACTCATTGAACTGTCTGAAATTAATAAATTCTTTGCTATTAACTAATGTTTGCTTAAATAACGCGCGAGCGTTACAACTTCAATCACCTTTAGTCGCCTAGGGTGAATAGTTGATAGTCTCTTCTTTTATATACTACGCTATTATTTTTATTTTACTTATTTTTTTAATTAACTTTATTATATGTGAAATTTCGTACCAGTTTTAGGGAGATTTTGGTCATACTTGTGTATTAAAATTGACGATTAGGAACTTTTTCACACGTTTCGTGAATTTTGGGTCAAAACAATTTTCTTTTGTTAAACATTGTTTAACGTGAGCATGTTTTCATGCCGTGATGTACTGCTTATTTATACTCTCGTATTGGTAAATGATATTCTATTATACTGTTTTATCTTGCACTCTATTTACAGATGTTATAGTTATATTATCGGACACGGTTAGGGTTTTATTTAAAATCCTGGTAAATTAAGTTACTCCTGAGCCAACCTGAAAGGTTGTGATTTCCTGACGGAAACCAAATGATCACTAATTTTCCGGAAAAACAGGTAAAGGAAATTTCTTAATTTGTGAAAGAACATCGAATTTGGATTAGAACCAAACCATGGAAGTAACCTAGTTGTGAGGGAAGTAGGCGTCCATATCATGAAAGATTGTAAATAATCAAATTGAGTAACTTCTCATCGAGAGGAGGAAATTAAAATAGCCGTAATGCAGGCTGAAAAATTTGCAGAAAGTGAAATGTGTTTTCAGACGAACCTAGACGGACAATATCTATGTACATGAGATTGAATTACCCGACTATACCCCTTTTTATGTGAAGGCTTAGCCCATCCTCTACAAGTATAGAAAATAAGTTATAAAGCAAATTAGGAAAATGTTGGAATGGAATGTAATTGAATGCCGACAAACAGAGTACGTTAATCCGCTAGTAGTGGTTAGGCGCTCGTTTCTTAAATCGAAGGATGGTAAAGTACCACACCATACCACTTAATCCAACTGTAGTATGTAATAATTTTACGAATGGTCAATGGTTAATCACTATCGATTTTTCAGCTAGGTACTGGCAAATCGGCATGAAGCTGGAACACCAAAAATTAACAAGTTTTAGTTATGAGGGAAAAGCTATGTGTTCAAGTTTTTGCTGTTTGGTTTGGCTTCGTCAGTAGCATGTTTTCTACCAGTTTTCTACTCATATTGGGCCCTGAAACACAATTGCATGTTATTTCGTATGTCGACAATTTATTGATACATTCACCAAACGTAAAGGGATGAACATGAATCTTGCTCGTGTAGCAGCCATTCGCGAATTCTCAGTTGCACGAAATGTGGGGCAAATCCGAGCATTTTTAGGCGTTGTAAATTTTGATAGCTGGTTCAGTAAGAATTTGGCTTCTTTAACTACCCCGTTATTATAGTTGCTGAGAAAAGGGATTAAATAGAACTCGGGATTGCACAACAGAATGAATTTGAAGAAATTGAAAGGAATTTTTTGTCAGTTGGATCTAAAAAGTGCGTTTTTTATCCACACCTATTCATCAAGCTACGGATTGGGAGGAGCCGGGCGAATATGGAATAATAGCGTTGACGGGCCTTATCTTACAAGGTCCTGAGTTGTGCTACAGCTGTGCTATTGTGTAGCGGGAAAAAGGACTTGGTAGTAGCACAATGTCTACAACAACGGCGGGTTTTTGTGATAGGTAGGGAGTTGATGATTATTACGAACCATCAGACCTTAACGTTTCTTATTTCCTACAAATTGGTAAATGCGCGTATAACTAGAGGGGCACTCTATTGTCAAGAGTATAATTTTAAGGTTGAATATTGTAAGAGACGAGATAATCATTTACCAGATGCTTTGGCCCGTCATCCGATCAAGGGAACTGGTGTGTTTACCTAACGAGGCAAGGGTAGGAGTTAGTGCTGTGCACATCTCAAAGCTGTATAAGGGAGTAGTTAGAGAATTGAAAAGTATATAAAATGCACAGGGTAATGACACATTTTGTTGTAGAATCATGGAGGAAGTAGTAAGACTAAATGTTTCGCCCACGTATTTTGACTGGTACATGTGTTATAAGGATAACTTTTTGGCGGCTTCTCAAAATTTTTCAGAGGTAAAATTGTGTGTTCCAGCGTATATTATTGAGTCCGCGGTACGTCAGGAACATGAGGTCTAAGGTCATTTTGGGTCAGAAAAATGTTTACTTGTTTTACACAGGGATTACTTTTTTCCTCGCAAGAGACGTATTATCCGTCGCATTATTTCGCGTTGCGAACTTTGTAAAAAGACAAAGATTTCGCCGCGTTGTTTGGGAGAGTATAACAGTGTGATGCTCGAGGGGCCAATTACGATAGTTTGTCCAGATCTAAAGGGTTTCGTACTGGTCTCCAGGTCAGGAGCTTTTCAGCTTTTAGTGGTGATTGTTGTTTTTAGTAGGTATGTAGCGTTATTTCGTATGGAGCAAGCTAATACTGCAGTTCTTTTGTTTGGAAAACCGAAACTGATTCTGCACAATAACGGAAATAATTTTATAAGTTTGAAATTGGGGCACACGTTGATGGATTGGGGTATTAAGGTAGGCCGAACTTCAGTATATTATCAGGGTAATCAAACTCAACGGGTTAATCGAGAAGTAGGAATACTGTTGAGGTCATTATCCCAAACAGTTCATACTAAATGAGGTTGGTTTTGGACAAGATAGCATTGTATTTAAACCGAACTATTCATAACTCGACTGGATATACTCTATAGCAGTTATATTTTGGAAAGGTTATTGAAAATCCGTTTAGGTGACCGTCCCTTTGTAGAACTAAAAATTATTAATATGTCATGGTTTAAAATTAATTCTTTCTTTTTTTCGGTTTCTATTTAAAGCAACGCGAACGCGTTACACAAATCAAAATAATTATCAAAAAATTTTAAGAAACTGGTTTAGTGCAAGACTAAACATTGCAGCTGTTAGCTAAAAATTCAAAAACATCGCTTCGACGTCGTTCACAATAACTTAATATTTGAAAAACTACACTATTCAGACTTATTCAGGAGATTTGCATTTGAAAGCATAAAAACTCCAGTTTACTCAAAAACTGAAGCCAAGCGATCGTAATTTACGTCGAATTTTCATGCACTGGGCTTTAAAGGTAAAAAGGAGAATATAATAAATTTTACACTTTAGTCGTTTTCAGGGATAAAGTAGATTTTGAGCTTGGTAGATTTGATAACCATAAAACCATTCTGAAAGGACCTGCACCTTGACGAAGTTCTAAAATACTAGAACATGTAGAATGGCTTGCACGTTTCAATGAGCTAAAGAGTCGAACTATAGGTTTAACCAAATTAGTGGAGTCTTTAGTGAGGAATCAGACTAAGACAGGTCCCCGAAAGAGGGCTGCAGCTTTTTCGGTACTTAGAGTGGCAGAGACCATAGGAGTCGGTATGACATTCTAAGACACACTACTGCGATGTGGAAGGCACCGGGAAACGCCCACATTACCTCCCAAGTACACTGCGTACAGAAATTGTTAGTAAACATGATGGCATTCTCTGGGGTTAAAAATTCCTGAGGTAAAATATGCCCCCCATGCGGATCTCCGGGAGGGGACTACTTCGGGGGATGTGATCCGAAAGTATAGAAAAAGATCCGTAAACATTCTGCGAGTTGGAGTGTGGAATGTCGGAAGTATGAAACAAGTAGGTAAGCTAGAGAACCTGAAACTCGAAATGGATAGGTTAGCACTAGACATAGTAAGAATCAGCCAAGTTCGTTGGCTAGAGGCGGGGGATTTTTGGAGTGCATACTTCAGGGTAATTCATACAGGATCAGAGGAAGGAAATGCGGGTGTGGGGATAGTTATGCGAAAAAAAATAGGACGACGTGTAGAAAACTACTTACAAAAGATCGAAAGAGTACGCATGGTTAGATTTGAATATAAACCAGTAAATACAGTAATAATACAAGTATACATGCACACCTCTAGCTACAGTGAGGAAGAGGTAGAGGCGATCTAACAAGATATCGAAGACATACCAAGATTTGTAAAAGGACATGAAAATTTAATAATTTCGGAGGATTTTAATGCAGTGGTAGGTGACCGTAGGAAAGGAGTGATAGTAGGTTTATTTGGTTTGGGCACGAGAAATGACAGGGGAAATAGGCTGCTAGAATTTTGCGACAAGTACAACTAAACCATCACAAATACATTATTTCAACATCATGCTAGAGACGATACACGTGGAAGATGTCAAGAGATATAAGAAGATATCAAGTAGATTGAATTATTGTTAGATAACGGTTTAGAAGTCAAGTAAAAGACTGTAGAAGCTACCTAGAAGCAGATATAGACACTTACCACAACATCGTAATTATGAAGACCGCACTTAATTTTAAAAATCTGAAAAAGAGGAACGGAAAAAGGTACTTTGGCTTTGAGAAGCTAAAAGATAAAAATATCCACAAAAATTTTGAAAAAAGTCAAATGAATCACTGAAAGATATCGGGAAAATCTCTGATACTAAGGATGTAGAATCAGAATGGAATAACATTAAATCCAGCTTAGACATGGCGGCCAGAGATATTCTGGGGTATACACAAAAAAAAACATGAATAACAAGGGATATCCTGAATTTAATAAAAGAAAGACGAAAATACAAAAATAGATAAGACGAAACAGGAAAACAGAGATACAAAGCCATACAGTGGGAAACTATTCGAAAATGCTGGAAATCGAAAGAACAATGGATTGATGAAAAGTGCAAAGAGGTACAAACTAAGATGGAAATGGGAAAGACAGACGAAGCATTCAAATTAATTAGAATAAATTTTAGGCATATAAAACCACATAGCAAAAATATAAAGGAAGCGGGAGGAAACGTTATTATAGAAAATGTAGAGAAAGTAGCTAGATGGCAGGAATATATAGGGAATTTATATTTAGGAGAGGAACTAACAGCATTAGAACGGGAATCAGACATTGAAAATGATGACCTGGGATATCCTATACTTTGAGATAAGTTTGAATTAGCATTAAAGAGTCTGAAAAATGGTAAGGCGCCAGGTACAGATAAGATGCAAGCAGAAACTCTAAAAGCCGCTAGACAAGCAGTAACAGAACGTGTCTTCCGACTTGTAAGCTATATGTATGAGATAGGTGAGATACCCAAAGATTTCAAACGTAACATCATAGTAACTATACCAAAGAAAAAGAGGCGTGGATAGATTTTCAAACAATAAGTTTGACAGCACACGTTTTAAAAATATTAACTAGTATTGTATAAAGACGAATGGAAAAACGAGCTGAAGAAATACTGGGAGAAGATCAATTTGGGTTTAGGCGAAACAGGGAAACACGAGAGGCTATTTTAGCTCTGAGGGTGATAATGGAAAAAACAATAGAGAAGAGGGGGGCGTATATATAGGGTTTGTAGATCTGGAAAAAGCATTCGACAATGTAAAATGGAAAAAAATGTTCAAAATACTCAAAAAGATTGGAATGGGTTTTAGGGATAGACGGATAGTACATAGCTTATACAAAGAGCAAACAGCGGTAATAGAATTAAAGCAAGAAAGTAGAGAAGTAAATATTAGGAAAGGGCGAGACAGGGATGTGCCTTATCCCCATTAATTTTTAACTTGTACATAGAAGAGGCAATGTATACTGTCAAATGCAGGAAGACGTTTGGAGTTAATATGCAGGGACAAAAGATTGATATGCTTAGATTTGCAGATGATATAGCGGTAATAGCATCTAGCAAAGAAGAGTTAGAAGCTGCTCTTAATGAAATGGAAACAGTTCTAACAGAGAAATATGGTACGAAAATTAACAAAATAAAACTAAAGTTCTAGTATGCAAAAGTGGGGAAAATAAATCAAAAACTAGAATACAAATAGGTAACGAAAACTTACAAGAGGTTAAGGATTTCTGCTACCCAGGAAGTCAAATAACGCGAGATGTGAAAAGCACAAAGATATTAAACAAAGATTAACACAAGGTCGTCATTTTGGTAGAAAAAGTTTACTTGTTTTACACAGGGATTACTTTTCCTCGCAAGAGACGTATTATCCGTCGCATTATTTCCGTCGAATTTCAAAAGCAAGATTTCGCTGCGTTGTTGGGGATAGTATAACAGTGTGATGCTCGAGGGCCAATTACGATAGTTTGTCTAGATCTAAAGGGTTCCGTACCGGTCTCCAGGTCAGGAGCTACTCAGATTTTAGTGGTGATTGATGCTTTTAGTAGGTATGTAGCGTTATTTCGTTTGGAGCAAGCTAATATTCCTGCTCTACTTTGTTGTAGAGAAAATAAATTTCTATTGGTTGGAAAACCGGAACTGATTCTGCACAATAACTGAATTCATTTTATAGGTGAAATTGGGGAACACGTTGATGAATTGGGGTATTAAAGTAGGCCAAACTTTGGTATATTATCAGGGTAACCAAACTGAACGGGTTAACGAAGTAGGAATACCGTTGAGATAGCACTGTATTTAAACCGAGCTACTCATAACTCGACTGGATATACTCCATAGCAGTTATATTTTGGAAAGGTTGTTGAAAATCCATTTAGGTAACCGTCCCTTTTCCAAACAAGAAGTGTTGATTTTAGCTCATAATCGGTTGAGGTAAAGGGCGGAAAAAAGAGGGCACCGTCAGAATGGAAATACAAAAGTATAGAATTTAAACCTGAGAACAAGGTGTGGACGTCTTCGGTGGAAGATCACGAAATTAAGAAATTTTTTCTTTTGTATTCGGAACCAGCTGCCGTGATGCTGATAAAAGGTCACAATTCAAATTTATCGAAGTATGATGCAAATAGGCGATGTCTGCGACCCCATTATATATATAATTTAAAGCTTTTTATTAAACATATTTGAGATCATGTGCCCGACTTAGTATTAAGTTCGCCTTAGTTGTAGTTGAGCTTAGTAGGGGGTAATTTAGGCGGCCTTGCTCGGTTGCTGTCAAAATCACAACATTCATTAGTGATAAATTTTGGTAACAAATAATCAAAGCGGTTAATTACAGCCCCCTCCCGATGCCCCAAGTGAGTTAACTATATTTTGTTATTATATGTTGGCCTAGTGCCCCGATGTTCGTTATTTTAAGGATTGTTGAATTATTTACATACCAGAGGTTGAACCAACTATCTATTTTTGAATTTATTATTAGATGTGTTTATGCTGATGGATATGCATTTCCTGAATAAGGCACCCGCAAGGCGTCTCTTAAGAATTGCTGTTAGTTCCAGGTACAAACGTTATAGAGTGTCGTTCAACTATATGTATTTACAAAACAATATCTATGGCTTTGTGGAATAAATCTATTGCCTGAACTCTCTTATTGAACTAAAAATTATTAACATGTCATGGTTAATGAAATCTTATTATACAAGGTACATCTGTATTCATTCTACCCGTTTAAAATTAATTTTTTCTTCTTTTTCGGATTCTATTTAAGCAACGCGAACGCGTTACACAAATCAAAAGAATTATTGAAAAATAAAGAAAAGGGTCGTTCAGGACTAAACATTGCAGCTGTTAGGGCAAGTTGGCGGCTCCGTGGCGTAGTGGTATGTGTGTGACTACTACGCCCAAGGTCCCGGGTTCGCATCCCGACACAGTCCGCTTGAAAAATGTTAGGCGAGCATTTTCCCAAAATACACCCTCGTTCGGATGAGAGGTAAAATGGAGGTCCCGTGTGTGAGTGTTGTCACGCACGTTAAAGATCCCTACCTTGCTTGGAACAGCAAGGGTTCGGCAAAATTCAAATTTTCCAGGTAAAAAAAAAACTCGCTTCCTGGCCAATGTAGTACCTTCGGGTGGAGCATTGGAAAATCACATGTAATGTTAGGGCAAGTGTAGTTGAAAATCCAAAAACATGGCTTCGACGTCGTTCACAACTTAATATTTCAAAATTACACTATTCAGACTTATGCATAAAGATTTGCATTTGAAAGCATACAGACTCCAGTTTACTCAAGAACTGAAGCCAAACAATCGTAATTTACGTCGAATTTTCGTGCACTGAATTTTAAGGTAAAAAGGAGAATATATTAATTTTTACACTTTAATCGTTTTTGAGCTTGGTAGATTTGATAACAAGCAAAATTGTTGAATGTAGCGCGAAAAAAATCCAAAAGAGATTGCGGAAAAATCGATGCAGATATAGGAAAAAGAGAAGTAGATGTAGACTTAGGTTAGACTACTGCACACAGCTAGTGAAAGATGTAGGCTGTGAGAATTTCAGGAAAATGTATAGGCTAGCTTAGAATAGAAATCAATGGAGGTACGCTTCCAACCAGTCGCAAGATGGAAAATCTAATGACAAAATAATAACTGTACTTAAACATGATGATTGTTATAAACAACTACAGATATTGGTTTTCAATACTCTCAACTAATGTTATTTGTGCGAAAGGATTTACTGGAAAACTATTAATACGACAAATGTCTAAGTGTTGGGGGATCCTTGGCAACCACAGGCTGCTTAACCCCCTTCACATACCACTGAATCCCGGTGAAATAGGGCATATAATTAGAAAACAATAGAAGTGAATCGAGCTGTATACAGGCCGTTGTGAGAATTGTAGGGAACTGTGTAGACTAGCTCAGAGCATAAATAAGCTGAGGTACAGGTTCAAACAGTTACAAGACGTAAAACCCCATGACGAAAAAGAAGTGCTCTTAAATCTGATGATTATTATAAGCAACTACAGGTGTTGGTTGCGAAATATTTTCAACTAATGTTGATTGTGCGAAAGGATAAATTTAAAAAACTATTAATTCGACAAAGGTTCAAGTACTGGAAAACTTGGAAGCCAATGGCTGCTTACCCCCATTCATATATAACTGAATAGCGGGGAAATAGGGTATATAACTGTAAAACAATAGAAGGTGACAAAACTGCATTAAACAAGAAAGAACAGCAGCTATGTTCAAAGACAACAAACATAGATACAAGAAGAAAACTGTTCAAAGCATAGTGTGGAGCACAACACAGTACATCTATAAAATAGTAGGAAAAGCAGACAGAAAGAGATAGAATCCTTCTGGAATGTTGTGTTTCAGATGTATGGGGATGGTAGCATGGACAGACAAAATTAATAACAAATAGGTTGTAGAAATAGTAGAGGAGTAAAAGTATCTGTGGAAAACGAAAAAAATAGGAGAATTAGCAGGACAGGATACGTTCTATTGCATTTCTGGGGAATAGTACGAGATATACTACAAGCAGAGATAGGAAAAGAGAGGTAGAGGTAGACCGAGATCAAACTTTCGTACACAGATAGTGTTAGATTCAGACTTTGCAAATTTCAGTGAAATGTGTAGGTTGGTTCAGACTAGGAAACAATGAGGGTACGCGTCCAACCAGTTCTAGAACTGAAGACCTAATGATGATGAGATTTGAAAACAAGCAAAATTGTTAAATGTGGCGAGAAGAAAATCCAAAAGAGATTGCTGAAAAACAGATGCATCTCCAAAAAGTTACTGTTTGGTGTGGGTTTTTGGGCTGATGGAATAATTGAATCGTATTTTTTCGTAAACGAACTAGTAATGCTGTTACTGTCAATGGAGAATGATACTAAAGAATGATAATTTTGTATACCTTGAATTGGAAGATACGAATGTGATCAGCATGTGGCCTCGACAAGATGCTCCGACACCAACAACTATCGAAATAATTAATCCTCTGCATCAACAATTTACCAATCAAATAATCTTTCGTAGAGCAGACTAAAATTGGTCCACTAGATCTTGCGATATAACGTCTCTGGACTTTTTTCTTTGGCGTTATATGGAAAAAAGATCTAGACTAATCACCCTGAAATAATTGATGCTTTCATAGTAAGTATTATTGATGTCGTTCCAGACATGTGCCAAAATGTTATCCAAATTTTGGTAAAGAATGACCAGCTGCCATACACTCATAGGAGACCACTTGTCCGATTTCATTATACATTATTAAATTGCAACTTCTGTACTTTAAGATAAAATATCTTTTTTTAAATTCAAATAACTAATGTATTTAATTTAAATTTAGAAATAATATCCTAAATGGAACGAACTCCCTTATAAACCGTAAGAACTTTTGGTTTGGTTTTGCACTATGAAATCGATGTACCTGTTGAAACTTAATTTCTAAAGTTTACAATAGCGTCCACAATTCAAGCTACAGATTATTTTTTAAAAATGAGTAAAACAAACTTTTTTATATGACCCTTGTACTACAACTAAGTATTTAACTTTTATTTCTACAAAACCTACGTAATCGGATGTTATTGTTTTAAATTAAATTAATAATAATTTTCGATTTATTCATTGCAAGGAATAACTAAGACTGCAATGACAAAAATGTTGCACATTTTCAATAAAGTGAAAGGACTTTGTACTAAAAACAATACTAAAGTTCATATACTTTTACTATATTTTTAAAAAAACTGATTTAAGTAGTATATATTACCTTAATAAAATACATCGATACTTAATCATTCGTAAACATGTGTTGTGTAAATAGCAACAAAATGTTATAAATATGAGTTAATTAGTGTTGCATTTATTTATATAAGTATTCATTTTCCAGTGCAAACAGAAATGCTGAATAATAGGAAAAAGTAAACTGCTAAGTTCTATTGAACAATTTTGAAAAACGGCGTGTGGGTTATAGTTAGTAATCGCTTAAGAAGAAGTTACATCACTTTGGAAACGTATAACGTGTGTATATTAATAATTATCTTAGGATCAAAAAATTTATTTCAACTGCATTGGATTTTCAGTTCTGAAGTTGGTTGGACGCGTATCTCCATTGTTTCCTATTCTGAGCTAACTTACACATTTTCCTAAAATTCCCACAGCCTACATATTTCACTATCTGTGTGCAATAGTCTAATCTAGGTCTACCTCTACTTCACTTTTTTCTTTCTTCTGCTTCTAATGTATCTCTTATGCCCTCATGTCCTATCATCCCAGCTCTGCTATTTTTTACTGATTTCAACATATTTCTTTCTTCTTCTGCCATTTCCAGTACTTCTTTGTTTTTAAATTTGCCCGACCATGATATATTCATCTTATGTCTGTGGCACCACATTTCAAAGACTTCTATCTTTTTCGTGTCCGGTTCTCATACTGCTCACGATACACAGCAGATCCACACATACGCTTTCAGCAATCTTTTCATTGTTTCTATGTTCGTTGTATTCGAACATAGTAGTTACCATTTCTTGTAAAATGCAGCATGGCCTTGTGCTAAACTTTGATTTGAATCTTTTGCAATTTTTCCAAGGTAGCAGAAATCCTTAACCTCTACTAAAATCTCGTTTTATATTTGTATTATGATTTTTACGCAATATTCTTTGTTCATAATGTATCTGGCAGTCTGCTATACTCTCCTACCCAATGAACAAGCTGATTTACGCAACTGAATGGTGCGACTGAATGTAAACTATATTATGCATCCTATTAATGGTTGGAATCCCTGAAAAGGTAATTATTCTAGATTCAAAAGTTTCTACTTGAAAACGATGTTACTTACTAGTAACAAATACAGATTACGGCGACAAATTAACATCAGTTCAGAAAATTTGTACCGTAGTGCTATATACTACTGACGGCAGATTAGCTCTTGGCAAGTCTAATCTGAGCAAACAGGCGAGAGTTTATTTACAATAACGCATAGTAGGTGAAAGCATTACTGACGAAGATGTAGACAGAATATCTGAAAAAGCCAACTATACACTAACAGAGGAAGAGGGTACAATTGACATTTGACAAAGAAATTGGAGCAATTTACAGCGCTGTTTTCAATGAAGCAAAAGCTAATGATAATGGTGATCATGGAAATGTTGTGACAATTTCTTTTATAAAAGAGAAAGAAATGAAGAAATTCGCTAAATTACTGACTTGCAATCCTAAATAAGTTTTCTTATTTATATTGAATTTTTAGTGGAAAACAATAAACAATCCGTTATTTGCTATTAATTCTATTACTAGGTTAAATTTCATACTTCGTTGTAATAACAAATTATATACTTCAGATGTTTGAAATTGTGTTGTGAACGTCATTAAAACCTCAAAATAATCGTTTAAAATATCATCTTAACCTTAAAAATTGTAAGTAAATACATTATTATTCTCAAGTATTTCAAGGTTTTCTGAGTTCCTTTATGAACAGGGCTGGTGGTCCGCTCTATTCTCGTTGAACATAAGTCTACATTATCATAGATCCGTGTAGATAGGGTTTTCAGGGACGTATCGTTCTTATAAGCCGTTTTGGTAATTTGGTCACTTCAATTTCATCCTCCGAGAAACCTTTAATATGGTCGTTGATGGTAAAATTTAGTTCAAGAATTAAAACAGTGCTTTAATTTGTGTTCTTCTAGCTCAAAGCTTAAGAATTCTACTGCCGCTTTGTCCTTCCGAGATATTGGTCTAAGGTAGTTTGATCTGTTTCGCGAAAATAGGCCCTTGATGGTTTAGCCTAATTAAAATCCTGCGCCGCAGCAGAGTAGTTCCATCGGTGTTACTAATCCACAACTCGCTATTAAGGGTGAGTGATTTATTCTGTTGCTGAATTCGTTAAAGAATTTATGAAAAATTGGTTGTATTAAACAACTTCTCATAAAGCTTGAGACGCTAACCGAACTAGATGTAAAATTACCATCATTCCAGTTCATTGCATTTTTTCGTAAAAGAGAAATTATAATTTCAATTTCAAGTCTTTAGTTTCAAACATTTTGTTAAAAGAAAAATCGCTTAAGTAAATTCATATTTATAATTTGTAAAAATTAAAGCTATCTTTTGTTTGTCTTCATTTGTGAGAGACCCGACTAAAGAAATTTTTTTAAAATTTCTTTGTGTAATAACTGGCAATGAATATATTTTGTATAACATAGAAAATCCACACAATATTCTTATCCTGTGATGTAAAATTTAGCGAATTTATTTTATGGAAAAAAGTGCACATGTGAATGACCTCTTGGAACGTCTTTTTAAAAAGGCTTCCTCCAAAAATTTCTTCTATCAATTTTATTTAAACAGAAATTAAAATGTGACTTTAAGAACAGGTACGTTATATTCAGTAACGTATTGAAATCAGAATATTCTAAGTTGACAATCACTATGCAAATTAACTAAAATTAGGGTTAGTAGCTTGAACAACTAAAAATGTTAAAGTTGTGAAGCTCGAGACTGACTGACCTTCCTGGGGTCCTCAGGGTATTTATGCTGTCCCTGCTATTTCTTGATAAATACAAAATATTACATTTTAATAATCTTAATTCTAACAATTGCTGTCTTATGGTCTAGTGTGACCTGCACCTGCAGTGTCATATTACGTTTGAAATACAATATAACTATTTCCGTTCTCATGTCTGGTTTTTGAACTTTCATTAACCTTCAATTATACAATGTAACAATAATTCTTAAGTCCTAATAATTTTGTTTAAATATAATATATATATATATATATATATATATATTGATTTGGGGATATGTAGCTCCCCCCGACGTAGATGAAAATTAAGGGTTTTACTTAATTTTTAAAACTCTTTGTCCCTAAGGGTTCTGGCGCGTGCGTATTTGAAAGCACGCGTTGTTGTTTAGGGGTTGAAAAGTATAGATAATGAAATACCAAGTTGTAGCATGCGTATTTGAAAACAAGCTAGGCTTGGTGTTGACTTGTGTATGATGATTGAATGAAAGGTTAACAGTCTAAATGACCAGCAAAATAATGGATAATCAGATAATAATTATAACAGATTGTTTTGTAGTATAAATGATAGGATAACTAACCTTGATTTGACATGTGGTGTAGTTTCGACTATATTCTTGTTGTTTGAAGTGGTGAAACGGCTTACACTTGATGGTGAATTGTCTGTTGATTCAATGTTCACTTATCACGCACTTCAATGTAACATTTTAACTGATTATGTCTTCTTAACGCGACCAGATGCACGGCATATCGGAGGACGCGTGTTGATTGCTTGAAGGTTGCTCGAGCACTCTCCTTTCTTATCTGTTCCTTTGTGTTTGGTTAGTTTAATTAGGTAGGGATAATGTATAAAAATCGATTAGGTATGCAGGAGTATTTTATGATATATACATGGTGAATTATACATAGTGAACGGTTACGGAACAGGTTCTTTTATGCTTTCTTTATTTACATGTGTTTCTTAGTTCTTATGACTAAAATTTGTTTCTTTGCTTCTATTTGTAAGATACATTTTGTACAATAAATACATAGTTAATAAAATTATTACAATAATCAATAAAATTGTCCAAACACTGATGTTATCATAGTGTAGTTTTGGCACTTTCACTTCATTTAAATGTTCTTTATAACTGTCCATTAATTTTACGGCTTGGTTGAAGTCGTCTAGGTCTAGATGTTCTAGTTGCATTGGTTTCTTGATGATCTTGTGTTATATTTATACAGATTACGTATTTGATGCAATCGCTGTCTAAGTCAAATTTGCATGCACAAATTAGGTAAAATCAAATTACTCACGTGAGGTGTATCTCGAAACCGAATCTCAAGATACAACAGGTGGTTTGTGGGTTGGGTTACGCAATGTTGACCATTAAATTTGCTATCCGTCCGTCACGTATCTTTTATTACTCTCGTTGGAGGTCGGAAGGAATAGGTACCAGGTACAACAAAGGTAAGATACAGGGAACCTACATACCTTCTTCTAAAAAAAAACACCTACACACCACTCAAATAATTGTTGCCTGGTTCAGATCTCGTCGCCTAATCCCCGTTTTCGACACTCGCGCACATCCGCATTCCTTCTGCGCAGACGCGACTGTCAGCGACGACGGAAGTTAGCGTTATTAATTTAAAAAATGCGCGACAATTAACTTATAAATTATATATAAATCTAAAAGTGGTACATAGCTAGTTTGGCATGTAAAAATCGCAACCAAGCCATAAAAGAAAAAAATTTTTAAAAAAGAAGAAACTTTTATCACGGTAGAAACTTAAAGTCTAGAGCTTTACTTACATATGAACTAACTTACATTATACCAAATGTTTATTTTAGGCGCCACCTGGTTTTTCCAACCGATAACGCGTCTTGCGAGTAAACCAAGAAACGGAATGTGTAGCCCCAAGATTATCGAACTACATCTATAAATGCACACACGAATCTTAGATGTGACGCAGTTATAATCGACAGCACAAATTTGTCGGAGAGCACAAAACACTTTACTAAAACTAAATACAAATGCGACGAGTCGCTTAAAATTTCTACAATAACCTAAAGCTAACTTTACATTTTTTTTGAGTGCACACGCACATAAGCATTGCATTTTAACTGTTTCTCCATCGGCAAGAAAATGTCAAAATTTCAAAATGTTCAAGAGCAAGTTACTATACGCTTTGAAAATTTTTGTATTGGTACTCTAGCTTAATAAATAGTATACATCAAAACTTTTTAATGACATGGTTGTGACTTCCAGGTAAAAGAGAGTAGAAGAAGGGCTCGCGTTGAGCAATAGCGATAGAAAAAGGTGGATAGAAAAGCACTACTCAACCAGCCAATGTGGTTAGTAGTCCGGAGTGAGGAAAAAATCACTCCTGTGTGGTAGACGGATGTTCCGGGACAAGAACAGGTCTGCCAAAGGAAGTATAAGGCGGAAACGGAGACAGCAGGATAAGAAAAGGTAAAGTTTTGGACAAGCGTCCGAGAGAAGGTAGAAAGTTGTCCCTATTAAACGCAGATCGGTCTGAAGGAACACCTGCTGTGTTAATCAGACAAATTAAAACACATAATAAGTTAAAAAATTATTAGACTCCTGATGAGAACTAGAACGATCATCTTCCTAACGAACGCATCCACTGCGATAAGAAGATCAGACAAAAAGTTGAAACAACCAATTTAAAAGTACCAGTGCAGATACCTTCCCACAAAAAAAGCTAACTGTTTCTAGGTAATTTTCAGAACGGTAACGCCATAAACACACAGGAATATCTAACTATAAGCAGTTAAATGAAGATACAAACATACTGTCCCAATATGCTAAAAACAACCAAGAGTTCAATAAGATACAAATAAAAAATGATAGCTCCTCACCACGAAGTTAAATAAAAAACAAAAAAAATGTTTATATGTTCTGATGACTTAACAAAAAAAACAAGTAATGATAAAGAATAAAGTGAGCGACTGTAATAATTCAGAAGAATAAACGCATGGAATAGAAACTCCTGCATTTGCAACTGCGAATATGGACTGTTTCTTACAGAGGCATAAGCCGCGGCTTCTATGTGTATTAAAAAAAAAGTATCCACTCAACATCAGCTAAAACCAATCATAACAATTCAATGAGTTACTTCAACCAAAGTGACGACAATCACCACGAAATTAAACAACTTAAGATAAATGCTAAAAAACAAAATAATGTGATGCAGAAAAGGTGCCAGTATTGATTAGATGAAGCGAAAGAGTGACATTGGAGAACCTATATAATAAACAGATATGTGGCTGACAATAAATTCAAGGGAAGAATTGATAGCCAGCAAAAAGATAACTAAAATGAGGTAGATAAGGCAAAAGTGTAGAAGGTAAATGCTGTATGAGAAAAGAATTCAGGACGGGAACATAAACATTTGGTAGACCATAAAAGAAAGGAAACGTAGAAAAATTAATTAGCATTTGGGTCAGCAGCGACCGGTTTAAGGTCTTTGATATGCCACCTTCCTTGACGTTTTCCTTCGGTGTCTTGGAGTTCATAGATAAGTTGACTAATGACGCGAGTGACCTCATATAAAATGAATTTTGGAGCTAATTTCGAAGATAATTTTTTAGTAGCACCAGATAAGGCATAATCTCTTTTCCGAACCTGTTCACCATTATAATGATAGAAGATAATGATTGTTGGTCTTCGTCCCAGCGTACTTTTTCGTCAAATTCAATTACGTTAGTATCATGCGGAACTGAACCGTAATAACTACCATCAATTGGCGTGTATCTTCCAAAAACAAGGAATGAGGGAGTGAATTGGGTTGCTTCATGTTTAGATATACGCAGAGCTTGAGCGATTTTAAAGATATTTTCATCCCACTTAGCGTGGTCTGAGTCGATATATGAAGAGATAGTAATGATAAAGGCTCGATCTACTCTTTCGGTAGGGTTTACTTGTGGATGGTATTTGGCGTTGAACCAAATTTTTTGTACTTTATAACTTGTAACGAAATTTTGAAAATCTTTTGAGATCAATTGCGCCCCATTGTCACAGAGAATAATTTGAGGGACACCAAAGATAAGAAATGCATTTTGTTCTAGAAATTTAATAATAGCGGAAGATGTGGCTTTAGTTAACGATTGTACAATAACGAATTTAGAAACCTTTTTTTGATCCAAGGAGAGGTCTTAATAAGTCAAGTGATATTAACTGAAAGGGATAAGATACACCTATGAAGTTATTCATCAAACCAGAACGAGCTTCTTGAGAACTCTTCTGAGCCCCGCAAATTTTATAGTTTCTAATATAGCGGCAGACAGATTGTTTTAATGTGGGTCAATAACATAATTAAGATATTTTAGCTAAGGTTTTTGTAACACCAAGGTGAGCAGCTGTAGGGCCGTCGTGACACAATTTAATAACTTCACTGCGGTTAGCGGTAGGAACTACAAGTTTCCATTCAGGGATGTTAGAGATTTTGTGAGATAAGGAAGATACAAATTTATATAATCTATTATTCCTCACACGAAAGGTGGAAAATTTATCGGTATTTTCAAAACTTTCTTTATCTTTCTTTATCTTATTAAGATAGTAGGCATCAGTAATTAGATCTGGGAGGTTAAGGGAAGCGACATCACGATATTTAATTTACCAGGTCTATGCCGAACATCAAAGGTAAATTGAGAGATACGTAAGTTCCATCTTGCCAACCGATCTGCCGGTTGTTTTAAGTTATTCAACCATGTGAGAGCTGCACAATCAGTAATTACTGTAAAATGTGTACCTTCAACATATGCTCTACAGTTTTCAATGCCAAAGATAACCCTTAATGATTCACGTTCGGTAGCTGAATATTTTTGTTCAGCAGAAGTTAAAGCACGACTAGCATAAGCAATAGGGTGTTCTAGTCCAATGTTTAATTGGAACAACATCGCGCCTAGACCAATAAGTGAGGCATCGGTTTGAATATAGAATCTTTCGTCAAAATTGGGCGAAATTAAGATAGGTGTAGAAGTAATTAACGTTTTGATTTGTTCAAAAGCCTGCTGAGCTTCTAAATTCCATTCGACAGATTGATTTTTATTTTTATTTTTAATTAAGGCAGTAATGGGTGTAGATATAATTGAGAGAGTGGTTTTCTTTGTGGTAATTCCAACTATGTCTATTAAAACTATGTCACCTTGAATGGAATGTATTCAACTAGAATTTCTATAAGTTCATATTTGTGGTATATATTAAGAAATTCCTTATCATTTATTTAATAATTTTGAAAGCTTTCTTAAAAACATTATATGCTTCACTATAAATGTTGACAATTATAATTGGTTTGCTTTAATTTTTTTTTGTTTAAAATGTTACCGGTCAGTCTGGCACTACGACGTCGGCGACAAAAGGATCGAAATCCTTAAGGTGACTGGCTCAAGTCGACGAGAGGAGGATCTTGTACAAATCGTAGTTTGCGTGGCTTGACGACTCTGAACAGTAATTAGTGGCGATCCACCAAGACAAAAATAAGGGTTGATTCTTATGACGACAAAATTGGGTGAGAACCACTAGCAATGTCACCGTGCCTAGCATTATTGAGAGGATCTCGTCACTGGTCGGGGAAACCTTTTGGAACTTGGTAATATTAAGGGGAAAAGCAGGGTGCGCGATTTAGAACGCTTTGATTCGCCTCACTTACACATTTACTACTGACGGAAATGATGTACATGAACTTCAATTCATAAAATTTATTCGCAATGTATAAATGTAATTGTTACACTAGTTTACAGGGTATTTATATATGTAAAACAAACGTATTGTACTCTTTCGTAAAAAAACATGTTATGTTAAAACCACGGGCCAGGAAGAAAAGTAAACATTGGAGACGAAAATGGTACCCGTAACAAAAAAAAGAAACCGCCGACTAGCAGTGGCCGTAGGGAGTGGGCAGGACAAATATAATCAAGGGTTGACAATAAAACCATTTGTATCCTGTAGGCCGTAGTATACTATGACAGCACGAATTTCTATCTACCAACCTATAGGTCAAAAAAAAAGAACAACATATCACTAAAGCTCAGTTTATTATAACAGGTAGAAAATAACTCCTAAGTATATTTTCAGTGTTTCACAAGTCACAAAAGAAAAAAAGATCTTAACATTGTAGTGCACACTCACAGTCAAACGGTAACATCAGTGACTTAAATATTAAATATTATCGTTGAGCTCCCTAACGTGATCACGCAATACAAAATTATCCCTACAGGCAAGTCTTTAAAAATAAGAAATTAAAATTCTCAATTAGTACACCGTACGTCCGACAATTGGTACATAAACCGTCGTCGTAAAAGGTATTTTCTGCTCTAGGTTAGGCCCAAAAGCAGCAAATTAGAACAAAAAACAGATGATAATGCGTGGACTACACTAGTACTAATTATGGCGATTTGTTTGCCACTAAGCTCCTAGTATCCCGCAGTAGTAAATTCTAAGGACCCAGATGAGCACTTGACAATAGTATCAGAAATACTTCCTGAGGTGAATGATTAACTTATAAATAGCCACTGTTAGTAAGTTAATAAAATATTCACAGGCAACCTGCGTAAAAGCTTTAAGAGAGCTACCACATTAGTGATGTATTAGAGTTTCAAAACTCACGCGGGGTTCCAAGTTCCTGTAATCATTGTAACAGTAGAACGGACTTCATCCCAAGTATAATTTCTTATCCACGGAAGTCGTTCACCAGAACACCAGAGTGTAATCCAATCAGCACCAAAACTAGTTACCATAAGCGATAAAATAAAATAAGGCCAGTAAAAAACAACAAACCGCAGGTGGAAAAGAGCTAGAAGTAACAATAATGTAACCAAACAGCAAATAGTTTTCACACTTACCAAATACACAGGAAGTACAGAAAATCAGAAGAAACACGTGTATTTGCTCTTCAGGACAGATTGAAAATGACCAAGAAGTTCGAAAATGAATCTTTTCAAAATGTTCCACTATTGCAAACAATATCAGACCTTCTTTCAAATTCGAGTTTTACACAGATGTGTTGTTAACGTAAAGTCAGGATTAAAAATATGAATGAGAATATGTTATCTACTATGCAGGTATAAATTTAAAAGTTAAAAGATAGACATTTGAATATTTATTGAGCTAATAAGCCATAGCGTCCCTGTAATGGGAAAAAGGTATATATGAAAAGAAAGAAGTAGGAATTTTTCAGTTTACAAAAGGTGAACGTAACAACAGCTAAACAATAACTACCCCTTCAACAGAACAATGGAAGGGTTCTTATTATTAAGAAAATGTTCATTATGACCAGTTACCAAATTACCACATTAAAGAGAGTGAGGTTGGATGCACCCGGGTCTCACGCTGCAAGGTTTTCAAAGTTGACAGCGCGGAGTGTAAACTATGCCACCTTCTACCACGCGTGATGAATCGGGTGCAAGCAAATCCTACTGAATAATTGGGACAACAGACGTAAGTCTATTTAAATAGGCTTGAAACTATACCTTTGGCATGATATTTTATTCTCGGGTCAGTTATATTATGGGTATAATACATACGAAAGGATCTTTATCCCACACACGTTAATTGAAATAAGGGATCGTTGTTATCGTGCTGACTGGACCGTACGTCTCTAATCTCGATCCGTAGGTGCAAGACCACTACTTAGAGTTCTGGAGACAAACATATCCCAATGCCAATGAACAGAACTACTCTGCTCACTCGCTGACTAATAACAGTACAACGCCTACCTCGTGGGGGTGAATCAGACCACTGTTTAAGGTGAGGCCGATCGGAATTTGACAAGTTCTCAGCCAATGCCTGCTAGGGTGTGTGTGTTAATCCATCTCTATTCCCAAATAAATTGGATAATTACGATGTACGATGTACGTAATTTGTGATCCTTTTTCTTTATCCAAATTATAAGTTCGAATATGGATTGGTATTCTATGTGTATCAATGAACAACAGCAAATGAAATTGGACGAATGGGTAGACCTACAGAAGATCGCTGAACGCGACTTGAAAGTTCAACAACAACAAAAAACAAATTCTCTCTCGCCGTCTCGTTTTCAGTCAGTTTCCAGCCTCCCTTAAAAAAAATTTGAAACTTCATCGCCTACCCTAATCTTGCGGATCAGGAATTAAGCCATCTCAAACTTAGACGCTAAAAGGGTCAATTGCAAACCGGCAAACCTTAGTCCTATTTCTGCTAAGCTATTGTTTTATAATAAACGATCAACAAACGGAAGGTTAAAAAATCATTTACAGCCTAGAGTTAAGTACCAATATTGTACGGGTTTCATTCACTTTTCACGATATAGAAAATTAGTAGGACTGTAATTACACAGGATTTTCAATAACTAAATTAAATGAAATATTCAAAGTTGGAAACAATACAAACAATTGGTTTCTATATAGTAAAGCAAACAAACACTCACCTTGTCCCTCCAGTAGACTGCACATACGAGCGCTCGTTCTTGTGGACACATGGACACCATAAACGTGAATTGCCTGTTCTTTAATGTACAGCCATAAACCAAAATATAAACACTAACTCCCAATCATACGGTAACCACTACATAGGTTATATACATACAAAAAAAAGGACGGTACACACATTTAACCCGTAAATAATATTTTTACATGTTGCTTCCACCAAGTATGAAAAGTAACTCTTGATTTTAAATAACAAAAAAGTGGGAGTAAACTCTCACCAATATATCGAAATTATTCGCGAACACCTACCATTACGGATCTGACCAATATACCGGATTTATACGCGAGTTAACCGAACATTCCGCCCACCGTAAAAGACCAAATTTTACCCAAATAAAGACGCGTAAAATAAATTCATCGTAATCAAAATGTCAACCAAAGAAAAATGCATAAACTAAAAATTTAAATACTAAATCAAGATTACATAGTTAATCATTGATTAGGAAGAGGACATAGTTTGATGACAGGCCTCTTTAAATAACCTGAAGAGGCGCTGAGAGTAACTACCCGAGTTTTTCCGTCAGACTCGGGATGGAGAGAGACAATCCGTCCCAACTTCCATTGCAAAGGAGGCAAGAGTCAATTGCATGTCAAAACGAGCATGATTTCTTTGATATGTTTGCCCTCAAGAAGAAATTTTGAACGCTGTTGCAGAGTATTCAAATATTCATTCCGCCAGCGTTTTCAAAATAGTTGATGAAGCGCTTCTGCCATCGAGATAAATGTGACATGTTGATGCCCAACAGGTCTTTATCAAAAAGGGTTCCTAAATATTCGATCGTTAAAAAATGATTTGCAGTAATAGCCGACAAATCGTTAGGATCAGAACTATTAGGACACAACCATCGCGAATTGAGCACAGCTTCGATCTGCGAAAAAAGAGTACACATCTCTTTAAAGGTGAGTATGTTATCTCCAATAACCTTTATTACATGGCGTCTAATTGATTTAATGCTTGCCTCCCACAAGCCACCTTTGTGGGGGCTCCGGCGGGTTGAAGTGCCAGACCAAATGTTTGCCTTCAACCGCTAAACGAAGCTGCCACAAAATTAGTGCTACAATCACTAAATATTTGGGTGCACAACCCTCTGCGGACTATAAAACGACGCAGAGCTGCTAAAAATGCCTCTGCAGAGAGATCAGAGGCGCATTCCAGATGAACAGCTTTTGTTGCAAAGCAAATAAATAAGCAAATATAGGCCTTCAATACTTTTGTCCCTCTAATTATACTGGCGCTAATAGAAAAGGGTCTACCAAAGTCAACACCCACAATCTTGAAAGCCTTTACTTCAGAGACCTTGGTTTCTGGCAAATCAGCCATAATAGGAGGAGTGAAAGGAGTAGAGCAAGCACGAAAACATGTATAGCAAGTTGATAATACTGAACGGAGAGCCTTTTACGGGGATAAAATTGTCGCCTAAGTAGGGACAGTGTGATATCCGGGATGCAAATAAATTCTATAAAAATGGCCAATAATTAAACGCGTTAAGTTACATTTTCGAGGTAACAAGATCGGGTGCCTTGCATCAAAACTAAGTGAAGCATTCCTAAGACAACCTCCCACACGGATTATATCATTATGGTCCAAAAATGGATTCAACTTTCGAATAGTTTTACAACATACCTTACCCCTTCTCAACTGGTCTATTTCAATGCTAAATTTTGTTTGTTGGACATGTTTTATTAAAACCAACAGAAGCTTCTGAAGTTCTGGAGTAGTAAATGCGCCAGAAAAATATTTAATCTTACGACTATAATAAATAAATCGAAGACAGTAACCAATGATTCGTTGCAACTTCGATAAAGACGAAATTCTATTGATTACAGCCCTGTCTCCTCCACCGAACTTAGTAAACAAATATTCTGGTTTACTTCTTCATTAATCTTTATCAAATTCGGTTGAACGGGCCAACAAGCTCTCGGTCCAATAAGCCAAGGGGGACTCGCCCACCATAAGAAACGCGACTTCAAATGAGAGGATAATAAGCCTCTCGAAGCACAGTTACAAGGATTATCTTGTGATGGAACATAAAACCAATGATCTCCAAACAATTGCTCTTGGATTAGGGACACACGATTCGCCACAAATGTCCTCCAAGTATGAGACGGCGACCTAAGCCAGGACAGCATCACTTGCGAGTCAGACTAAGTAATTGTTTCCGTAAAAGTTATTTTTTCTTTAAAAGCCTTTCGAACGAAAGCTATCAATTCCGACAAAAGAAGAGCAGCACAAAGCTCAAGGCGAGGAATGGATCATCTTTTCAGGGGGGCTACACGAGTTTTGCTAATTACTAAAAAGGTAGATATTGCGTCATTTGAATTGTTGGACAGTCGAAAATAAACTGCAGCTGCATAAGCTGCTTCACTGCTATCACTAAATTCATGCAATTCACAAATAGATGACTTATCTATGCCATAAAATCTCGGTATAGACAATTCCTTGATAAACGGTAATTTCGACTGAAACTTCTTTCAAGAATTAACAATTTCAAGGGGAAGTTCTTTGTCCCAACTCAAGCCCAAGATCCATAATTTTTGTATTATACATTTCGCAAACACCACTATTGGCGACACAAAGCCCACAGGATCAAATATGCGGGCTAATTCCGAGAGGATGTGACGCTTCATGCAATGTGTTTCCTGGGAACAAATATTATATGAAAAACAATCAGATGAAGGTTTATCAGGGCTAAAAGATATAGCATGCTGTCGTGGACATCCAACCCTTGTAAAACAGTAGAATTATTACTAATAAATTTCCTAAGCTTAAACCCACCTCTAAGTAATAGTGCGACTAAATCCATCGCTAACTGGCGAGTGCTTTCTGACGAGCTAGAACCCGAAATTATGTCATCTACGTACACTTTAGACAGCAAAACCTTAGCTGCTATAAGGAAGTCCACTGACTCATCCCAAGCTAGTTGCTGAATAGTTCGTAACGCTAAAAATGGTGCAGACGATACACCAAACGTAACTCTATTTATAACAAATTCCCGAACAGGAAGTTCCTGAGAAAAACGCCATAAAAGACGATGATAATTGCGATGCTCCTCACAAATGTATGTCTGTCGATGCATTTGTTTAATATGCAACCTAAGATTCAATAAAATTTCAGCAATATTTGTGTGTATTTTTGGACCAAGTAGCAAAGCATCGTTCAACGAGATGCCGTTCGAGGACCTACTCGAGGCATTCCTCACTACATGCAATTGCGTTGATGATGATTATTTTACAAACATTATGGCGAGGTATATAACAGACATTCGAATTTTCTATGGAAGCAGCTTCTGTCATGTGCCTTGGATCAATATAATCGTGCATAGAATTTATGTATAGGCCACGTAATTCCGGATTGTTATATAAACGCTTTTCTAATGATTTTAAACATCATAGAGCTATAGAATAGCTTTCTTCAAATATAGGAGGACAACCGTCTACAAATCGCAGACTTAGTGTATAACGACCTCACTATCTCTTCTATAATTTTTGCTTCACAAGGTTCTACCTTTTTAATATTTTCCTCTAACGTACTTTCTACAAAATAGCAAGAAGCCTGATTTGGCTCCTTGGCCGAAATCTTACCCATTAAAACATACCCAAAAATGGTATTAATAGCTGATGGATCTTTGTTATTGAGCCCTGAAATTACATTACCCAATAAATTCTGGGGAAACACTTCTGGTTCCAGCGGCATATCCACAGGCGCAGTAACATCAAAATGTGGATCTGCTAAGTATAAGTTTTGTATATGTTTGCGCGAATTATTCTTTTGTAAATTATTTGGAGGCATTTCACCACAAATAGACAATGAGATTTAAACACTGAGAGAAATCAGGGCGCCTGCTCCCTTCCTAGATTGAAGGGAACAAGTGACAAGTCCTCTGCTCTTAATATAGGTTTGGCTCAAACCACGAATAAACATACTTGAATGTTTTCGAATAAAACCTACAAATTTCTGTGATAAAATTGACTTGTAAACCACAATCCAACAAAATGAGAATAGGTACTGACACTTTACAACCGCTGTATCTAATAGAACCGTAGGATTCCACTGGGCCATCCCTGAAAATGGGGTAACACCAGGAGGATAGGATACTCAACTATCCTCTGATAAAGTCAATGGCTCTGATAAAATGGAAGAACTGTTCATCTCAGGCACAGATAACTTTCTGAAATGCAGCAGAGTATTATGATGGCCAGGACATATAGTGTACGATTTCTATTCCTTACAAACTTTAACGGTATGAGAATCTTTCAAGCAAGCAAAACAGCGATTCCGATTTCTAATCCATCAAAATCTCTGAAAAGCTGATTTATCTTTGAATACATTGCAAGACATTGCATAAAGGACAACCAGTAGCTGATTTAGCAAACAATACTGTAGATTTAACTTTAGGGTTATATATTTGATCACCTTTACAACTTTTTTAGACTGAAGAACCTAATGTTCCCAAATTGTCAAAAGCACAACTTTGTTTCTTTAAAAACATTAATAACAAATGTTTACCAGGGATGTTTTTACGTTTGTCAACAGTGCTCAACTTAAATTTCTCCTTCAATTGTTCCTCCTGGTCAGACAATAAAGTTTTGAACGCGGCCCAATTTTCATTAAATTGGTCCACCAATCCCTTCATTGTGGAGGGTGAACGATCAGAAATATTTTGTATCTTATACAAATTACGAAGATAATTATTAGCAATTAATCTAATATTAAAATACCTATCATTTAATATATTCAAGGCAATATGGCAATTGGCTGCTGTCACCTTCAAACTTTTTATAAGAAATGCAGGTTCAGATTCTAAATGCATGACCAAAAAATGGAATTTTTTTACATCGGATAATTTCCCATTACTATTAATTTAACTTTTAAATAATTCTATAAACGATTGATATTCGGCAATATCTCCAGTAAAAATCTTCAATTTAATAGATGGAAGCTTTAAATGTGATTGATCCGTAGTACTACAAGATTCCACTTCTTTAACACCTAGAACTTTATATAACAACCTAACTAAATTTTGATGCTTTGTTCGAATTGAGTAGAAAATATCTTCAAAAGTTTATGTTAAAGTATGAACTTTATCCATTAAATTATCGAGAATGCCTGACTTTACTACACGCGTTTGTTATTCAGAAAAACGCTTTCTTGTATCTGTGAAGTCTTCCGCGCGTATGACACATTTTTTCATTTCTTCTCTTAAACCTGAACTTTTAGCAGCTTGCATTAAATCCAGTAATTTCACACTGGGTTTAATCAAACCTTCAAACGTTTCAATACCTTCTTCAAGCTTAGGCATTATTAATAATAAATAAAGCAATAATCCAAATTTAAACTATAATCAATAAACGATTGATATGCAATGAACTAATGCACGTAAATTATTAAATTCTTCGTAATGTAAACAAACACGTAACCTCCTAAATGGCACGTAACACCAAATAACGTCAAACACGAAGCAAGGTTAGAATGGAATGCTGAGGAAATACGAAGATTTACGATTGCGTTGAAAACAACCAATTTCAAATACAAATTAACTTGACCGTTAAAATAAATTTCGTAAAAATGAATCTAAAATAATATATGTTTAACAGATGTGCGCTCGGTCAAATACATCGCCGGTTGGAACAATAATAAACCAGATCCGGCTCGAAGAACCATGTGCGAGATTCATTAACTTTTCACGATATAGAAAATTAGTAGGACTGTAATTACATAGGATTTTCAATAACTAAATTAAATGATACATTCAGAGTTGAAGACAATGCAAACAATTGGTTTCTATATAATCAAGCAAACAAACACTCACCTTATCCCTCCAGTGGACTGCATATACGAGCGCTCGTTCTTGTGGACACATGGACACCCTAAACGTGAATTGCCTGTTCCTTAATATACAACCATAAACCAAAATATAAACACTGACTCCAAACCACACGGTTAACCACTACATAGGTTATATACATACAAAAAAAGACGGTACAAACATTTAACCCGTAAATAATATTTTTACATGTTGCTTCCACCAAGTATGAAAAGTAACACTTGATTTTAAATAACAAAAAGAGTGGGAGTAGACTCTCACCAATATATGGGAATTATTTGCGAACTAACCTACCATTACCGATCCGACTAATATACCGGATTTATACGCGAGTTAACCGAACAAATATGTGTATAACAGAGATAGAACAATTATATTTGTGTTTGTGTTTTTTGAATAAAAATACCGATTTTACACCAATGTCTTGTTTTTGAACAATATTATACATGAAATTAGTATTATACAGAGTGCTTTAATAACAAGCTTGTCATTCAAGATTAATTCCGCCTTACCCAATAAATTTTTATATCTAGCGTAACGCAACGCGATACAACCTGCTATTTCCCCTTTGTCCAGTGCAGAATTTAGGTACAGTTTTTTAAGCGTCTCCTACCGATTCAGCCGCCGTCGCCGTAGCATTCAACTTTGTCACCAATTTCAGAGGAACTTAATAACTACAGTAAATCCTTTTATTTCCGTGAAACTCATTCTCATGATCTGAAGTAAACCACCGTCTGTTGGTTTAGTAAGTTTGACTGCTACTATCTTAGCGCTAGTCATTTTGAACATTTTTACTTTTATTGCTGTTTTTTATTTATAATAAAACCCACACATGTATGGTCATTACTTGAGACAGGATGGGTAACCAAAATTCTTCTAACCGAAGGTCCACTTCGGCGTATCACCTGACTTAGCTAAGCGCTTCCAAATTTAGTTTCTAATTTCAGATTCTCTTACTTCGCTACTATCAAAAGACAGATCGTTTTACTAATCCGTTTGTCGAACCCCTTTTGTGGCTCCTTCTATTTCTTTCTTCTATTTTTTCTTTTTGTTCCGACTTAAAACAAAATAGGTTGGCAATTCAAACGCGAAAGTAAATGAATTTTTTAAAATAATCTTTCACGGTGCTTATCTTGAGCAGTTTCCCTGAAATGGAAAAACCAACAACCAGATCAGCTTTATAAAAGTTTTTCTACTTGTATGTGACATGATAAATTTGGCGGGATAGCCCTTAAAACATTTTTCTCGAAGGTAGATATTATGATCACCAAGCGATAATGTTGTTCATTACTGAGTTGTTAGTGGAACGTGGGCAGGCTTGCTATTCAAATTTAAAAATATTGCAATATATCAAAAATTGTTTTTGCAATAAATTGTTAAGAGGCGGAGTTAAAAAGCGGTAAAAGAGCAAATTAATTTATTATGAATAAATTAGTAGTTTATACATGTAAATTTGCAACTACTTCACAAGTTTGTATTCAAAACTGACATATATAAAATACGAGACCAAGAAACATCATTTTTATTGGTCAAGAGTATGAACATCGTTTCAACATAGTATCTGTTAGTCTTTTATGGTGGTAGTGCTTACAAAGTGTTTGCCGATTTTAGATTTACGTTTGTCATTCAGTGGATTATAAGTTCAAAGCTACTTTTAAAGTTCAGTTAAACCACGAAATAAAACACTTATCGACCATTCTTCATATTTCTGCTTGTGCTTCGAGTATGCGTAATATTTAAAAGCAAATTATGTACAACGGACAAGATTTGTAAATCTTAAGAACACAAATTGTTTAGTGTTAACAATCAGGAAGAATTCCAGTGAATCTTAATAAAAAGAGCAACTCTCGTTTGTAACATAGTTCTTTTATCACAACTGTGCATTCAACAATAATAAATGAAAAATACGTGAAAGTTTGAAATTCTTCTTCTTTTGGTTTCAAATATTTACAGTCGTTAATAGAACTTGTTCCAAACTATAATAAAATAAATCTTTCATCATCGTTTTATACCAAGTCAACGGGTTGACTTAATGAAAATTTTTGTAATAAATTTTAACTATAATTTATTTATTTTAAATCTGTTTTGCTTAGAATACTATAAATAACATGTCAGTTTCAGTTTCTTGCATTCAACGCAACGTGAACGTACCTTGAATCTTATTATGCAAGCGTATTAGAAATTTGTGCCTTTGCAACTTCTTACCAATAACAAATAGTTTAGTGGAATACTGTAACATTGACGGAGTACGTAAGATTTTTAAAAAGTTTTCACCATATTATTTTTCACTAAAAGGTTTGCAGAACGTTTAATTAGATACAAGAAGATAAAAAATAAATATATAATCTTTCTTGTCAGAGCTTCCGCTCAATTTTGTTATAAACAAAATACTGTCTATTTTTTTATAAAATGAGTCAAAATGGGTGGGTTCGGTAACATTGGAGGACCCAAGCAAAATGTTGAAAGAGAGGTTAGTGTCGACGATTCTCTAATGTAAACGAACCCTATTTTTGGACTTGCCAAGGATTAACGCACATATTGTATGTCTTTCATGGGTATAACATAAATAAAGGTATACATGAACATATTGGACGATAGTGAAACTAGCAGCCAAAACTAGCGGCCGATTCTAAAAGCAGTGTTTGTGAACTAGCCACACTCTACAGTATAGTATACTCTAATGTATAAAGACATAACTTCTAACTACGATAGCTATTGAGGAGCGCCTAATTATTGTAGTTATAGTGAAATTCTGCCAATACAACATGATGTCGCTAAAGACACGCTAAATGATGACTCGTAGGGGCACTCACAAATTGCTACTCGAGAATGTAGCTTGAATTGTGCGCATTTCAACCAAGCAAAATAATGTTCCAAATGTTTCACAGTATCCATAAATAATAGAGCAGTCAAATGCTGAGGAGTAGGTATATCATAATATCCCGAGGGTGTAGCTTGCGTTGTGCGAATTTCAACCAAGTAAAATAAAGTTCCAAATGGTACACAGCAACCATAAGTAATATATCAGCCAAATGCTGAAACGTCGGGATACCGAATAATGGCCCGAGGATGTAGCGTGCATTGTAGGAATTTCAACCCACTAGAATAATGTTCCAAATGGTTCACAGTATCTACAAATAATAGAGCAGCCAAATGCTGAGGTGTAGGGATACCGAAAAATATCCCGAGGATGTAGCTTGCGTCGTGCGAATTTCAACCAAGTAAAATAATGTTCCAAAGGGTACACAGTAGCCATAAATAAATGACCAGATAAATGTTGAGGCGTAGGGATACCGAAAAATAGCCCGAGGATGTAGCTTGCATTGTGCGAATTTCAACCAAGCAAAATAATGTTCCAGATGGTTCGCAGTATCCGTAAATAATAGAGCAGTCAAATGCTGAAACGAAGGGATACCGAAAAATGGCCCGACAAAGTATCTTGCGTTGTGCGAATTTCAACCAAGTAAAATAAAGTTCCAAATGGTACACAGTAACCATAAGTAATATATCAGTCAAATGCTGAAACGTCGGGATACCGAATAATGGCCCGAGAATGTAGCGTGCATTGTAGGAATTTCAACCCACTAGAATAATGTTCCAAATGGTTCACAGTATCTACAAATAATAGAGCAGCCAAATGCTGAGGCGTAGGGATACCGAAAAATATCCCGAGGATGTAGCTTGCGTTGTGCGAATTTCAACCAAGTAAAATAATGTTCCAAAGGGTACACAGTAGCCATAAATAAATGACCAGATAAATGTTGAGGCGTAGGGATACCGAAAAATAGTCCGAGGATGTAGCTTGCATTGTGTGAATTTCAACCAAGCAAAATAATGTTCCAGATGGTTCGCAGTATCCGTAAATAATAGAGCAGTCAAATGCTGAAACGAAGGGATACCGAAAAATGGCCCGACAAAGTAGCTTGCGTTGTGCGAATTTCAACCAAGTAAAATAATATTCCAAATGGATCACAGTAACCATAAGTAATATACATCAAATGCTGAAACGTGGGATACCGAATAATGGCCGAGGATGTAGCGTGCATTGTGAATTTCAACCCACTAGAATAATGTTCCAAATGGTTCACAGTATCTACAAATAATAGAGCAGCCAAATGCTGAGGCGTAGGGATACCGAAAAATATCCCGAGGATGTAGCTTGCGTTGTGCGAATTTCAACCAAGTAAAATAATGTTCCAAAGGGTACACAGTAGCCATAAATAAATGACCAGATAAATGTGAGGCGTAGGGATACCGAAAAATAGCCCGAGGATGTAGCTTGCATTGTGCTGAATTTCAACCAAGCAAAATAATGTTCCAGATGGTTCGCAGTATCCGTAAATAATAGAGCAGTCAAATGCTGAAACCAAGGGATACCGAAAATGGCCCGACAAAGTAGCTTGCTGTTGTGCGAATTTCAACCAAGTAAAATAAATTCCAAATGGTACACAGTAATCCATAAGTAATATATCAGATCAAGATGCTGAAACTGTGGGATACCGAATACATGGCCGAGAATGTAGCTGCATTGTGAATTTCAACCCACAGAATAATGTTCCAAATGGTTCACAGTATCACAAATAACAGCAGCAGCCAAATGCTGATGGCTTAGGGATACTGAAAAATATCCCGATGGATGTAGTTGCGTTGTGCAATTTCAACCAAGTAAACGATATATGTCCTCCAAAGGGTCGCATTGTAGCCATATTAGATATAATGACCTAGATAAATGTGAGGCGTAGGGATACCGAAAAATAGCCCGAGGCATTTGTACGCTTGCATTTGTGCGATATTTCAACCAAGCAAAATAATGTTCCAGATGGTTCGCAGTATCCGTAAATAATAGCAGCCATTTGGTCCACCAGATTGCTGATATACGAAGAGATACCTTGAAAATATTTCTGTGCCAAATCGACAAAGTAGCTTGCGTTGTGCAATTTCGAACCAAGCTAAAATTAATGATTCCATATTATGGATCACAGTATACCATTGAAATAATAGCAGTCAAATTGCATGAGCGTGGGCATTACCGAATAATAGCTCGACGATGTAGCTGTGCATTGTGCTAATTTCAACCCAGCAAAATAATGTTCCAAATGGTTCACAGTATCCATAAATAACAGAGAGGCCAAATGCTTAGGCTTAAGGATTCTGAAAAATGGCCCGAGGATGTAGTTTGCATAGTGCGAATTTCAACCAAGCAAATAATGTTCCAAATGGTTCGCAGTATCCATAAATAGTAGAGAAGCCAAATGCTGAGGCGTAAGGATACCGAAAAATAGCCCGAAGATGTAGTTTGCATTGTGCGAATATCAACCAAGTAAAATAATGTTCCAAATGGTACACAGTATCCATAAATAATAGACCAGCCATTTTTCGGTATCCATACTCCTCAGCATTTGGCTGGTCTATTATTTATGGAGACTGTGTACCATTTGAAACATTATTTTCCTTGATTGAAATTCGCACAATGCAAGCTACATCCTCGGGCCATTTTTCGGTATCACTACGCCTCAGCATTTGGCTATCTATTAGTTATGGATACTGTATACCATTTGGAACATTATTTTACTTGTTTGAAATTCGCACAATGCAAGCTACATCCTCGGGCCATTTTTCGGTATCACTACGCCTCAGCATTTGGCTGATCTATTATTTATGGATACTGTATACCATTTGGAACATTATTTTACTTGTTTGAAATTCGCACAACGCAAGCTACATCCTCGGGATATTTCTCGATGTCCCTACGCCTCAGCATTTGGCTGCTCTATTATTTATGGATACTGTGATCCATTTAGAATATTATTTTACTTGGTTTAAATTCGCACAATGCAAGCTACATCCTCGGGCCAGTTTTCGGTATCCTTACGCCTCAGCATTTTGCTGCTAGATTATTTATGGATACTGTGAACCATTTGGAACATTATCTTCCTTGGTTGAAATTCGCACAATGCAAGCTACATCCTCGGGCCATTTTTCGGTATCCCTACCTTCTCAGCATTTGACTGATCTATTATTCATGAATTCTGTGTAACATTTGAAACATTATTTTACTTGGTCAAAATTCACACAACGCAAGCTACATCATCGGTATATTTCTCGGTATCCCTACGCCTCAGCATTTGGCTGCTCTATTATTTATGGATACTGTGAACCATTTGCAACATTATTTTACTTGGTTGAAATTCGCACAACGCAAGCTACATCCTCGGGATATTTTTCGATATCCCTACGCCTCAGCACTTGGCTGCTCTATTATTTATGGATACTGTGAATCATTTGGAACATTATTTTACTTGGTTGAAATTCGCACAATACAAGCTACATCATCGGGCCAGTTTTCGGCATCCCTACGCCTCAGCATTTGGCTGCTCTATTATTTATGGATACTGTGAACCATTTGGAACTTTATTTTGCTGGGTTGAAATGCGCACAATGCTAGCTACTTTCTCGAGTAGAAATTTATGAGTGCCCCTACGAATCATCATTTAGCGTGTCTTTAGCGACATTATGTTGTATTGGCAGAATTTCACTATAATTACAATAATTAGGCGTTCCTCAATAGCTATCGTAGTTGAAAGTTATGTCTTTGTACATTAATTTGCAGCGATAGCGAAGGGGGGAGGGATGTTTGTTCTGGGTGACGCCGTAGGACAAGTTAAGTTCTGAAAATAAAAATTAATTGAATTAGTTTAAAATTTAAAAAAATTTAATGAGGTGAGTGAATTGCAGAAACTTATAACTTAAAGAGACAGAAGCGCGACGTACGATACATTATGTATACTCACTCTGGCGCTTGGGGGGTATTTCAATACACCTGCAAGTGGGATTATTGTTGTGGTCCTTTGTAGGGAGTGAAACTGGAATTGTTGCTACCGTCATAAAATTAGAATCATGGACTTGTGTTGTAACTGTTTTTCAAGAGATGGTAAAAACCAAGAAGAATATTATTAGCAAAATGGAACCTGGTGTAGTCTGGACATTTTATACCTTGGAATAGACGAATCAAACTATATGTAATCTTATAGGTTTTGTATATGAATATAGGTGAGTGCGAAAGTAAATATGGTTGATATTTTACGACACAGGGCTTAATTACCCACCACAGTAATTATTTTCGACCATACGAATGGTGATTATATTTAAGGATAATGTGTATTAGTTTAAAATATTAAGAAACATGTAGATGTTGGGATTAAAGCATTATGGAATGGACAATCATATAGCACAAAAATTGGATTTAACCGTCTTTTTGTTTTTTTTTCTACGAACGACATTTCCAATAATTTGGGATTTATGTATGTCATAATTAAATATAAAATCAGGAAAAATTTGAAGTGGCGCATAGTTTTGTTCATGGATTTAATTTAAGTTTTTTTAAGATTTATTTTAGTAATACTTGGCCAGAATTAAGGTTGGGAATTGTTTTTAGGAACGTATATTGGCACGTGTATTGAAATAATTGCATATGAATAAAGTTTAAGTTTATGTGGATTTTTATTTTAATTCATTTAGCAAATAGAAAATTCAGTGACTTGTAAATGATATCCAGCTTGTAACAAAAATAAAAATCCGTTCAAGTTACCCGCTGTAAGTTGCTTAATTTCATAATCAAAATTCATGTATTACTTATATGAAAGTAATTTGCTTACATTCAAATTTGTAAGGCATTTTAGTTGCTTAATTTTGTCCACTTATACATATTGTAGCGGGCTGCTGTTAACGCTTTCACCAATTTAGAACAAGTAATAACAAAAGTCTTTATTATTCACTATTCACAAGTCTAATTAACAGTATATGCCTTATTTATAGATGTTTTTAGTCCAATTGAGAATGAAGCACTATCACACCAATGCTATTGACAAGCACTAATATCTTCTTAAACTTAATCTTTAGCCATAAGTCTTCTTAACAACACTAACACTACTATAATTTATTTATTACCCTTTTGTCTATTTATATACAAGCTGGCGGTGTAATATGCACGTTCACATAGCACAAATTTATATTTACTATAGGACCTTCAAAACTTAATGACTAACTAACTATACTCGATATGAGTTATATACGACATTTGGATATAGACTAACTACTGATGTACATTCATCACCGATCTATATATATATATATATATATATATATATATATATATATATACCCTAAATTAACTAGATGATACATGTTATGGTGTTTGCTCGAATGTTCTAGACGTCTGTAGAATACACTTCGGTTATGCAACTTGCGTGTTTGACGGGTTGCCTAATTAGTTCGTAACAATATTAAATTCCGGTATAATCATAAACAAGCTTATTTATTCTGTATTAATTCAACGCTTTGATTTTGGTTTATGTTTGTGTTAGCATTCGTTAAAATAACACATTGTTTTTGTATTATAGCTATTACTTTTTAAACATTCGTTTAAACATTATTTAAACATTATTTCAAATAAATAAATATTAGTTTTACTCTGACTTAGATATTAAATAAACAATTTAAATAAATTAATATTAGTTTTTGGTTGTTAAACCAAATCACGCTCATTATACATACAATAAAATGGTGAATTTACCTATTAAATATCACTAGTAAAACAACCGACAAGGCAGCATTGTATACATCAATCTCAAAAAGCAACAGGTATTAATAAAAATATTTCCTTCAATGGTTAAATAACTAATGGTTTTACAATATCTACCAACGTCACACTCAAAACAAAGCTGGAATTACAAGATGTAATCAGATTACCTTAAATAACAACTACATTATAAACATAAAACATTACCTTTAATAAAAACCCGCCAAGTGAAATCTTTCAACCTGCCATCTTGAAATCTCAAAACAAAATCGTTTTAACCCTGTCGATTAGATTGATCGTCTCTACAAATGCGCCCCTTATAATGTAAATTCTGATGTCACAGAAAGCGTTCAGAAACCTGTATAGTAGTTATTGAGCTATTCTAATAAATACCTTCAAATATCGAAATGTACACTATAATATTTGCAATAATTATCAACCAATGAGAAATCGACTTAGAAACACTACGGATCACTTCAATCTACCTCTTGTTCCTATCACTACTTGTAATATATCCCATACTATTCCCCAAAAATGCCTTAGAACGTATTCTGTCCGTCTATTTCTCCTATTTTTTTCCATAGATATCTTTATTCCCCTACTATTTCTATATCCTATTTGTTATTAACTTTCTCTGTACATGCTATCATCCTCATACATTTGAAGCACAACGTTTTAAAAGTCTGCTACTGTTTTTCAATCTGCTTTTCCTACTGCCCGTATTTCAGAGGCATACTGTGCTGTGCTTCACATACATGCTTTCAACAATTTTCTTCTTGTTTCTATGTTTGTTGTTTTTGGTCATAGGCGCTGCCTTTCTTGTTAGGTGCAGTTTGGTCCCCTTCTGTTCTTTACAATTATATGCCCTATTTCTCCGACATTCAGTGGTTGTGAAGGGTTTAAGCAGTCTGTGGCTACGAAGTTCCCCCAGCACTTGAACTATTGCCGATTTAATATTTTTTCCAAGATATCTTTTTGCACAGTCAACATTAGTAGCAGCTATTTTACAACCAACACCTGTAGTTGTTTATAGCAATCATCAGATTTATCTGCGCTTATTTTTTCGTCATTAGGTTTTCCATCTCAGAACTGGTTGGACACATACCACCACTTATTTATATTCTGAGGTAGCTTACACAGTTCCCTGAAATTCCCACACAGCCTATACAGCTTGGTTCCCTTCTATTGTTTTCTATTTCACCAAGATTCAGTGGTATGTGCAGGGGGTTAAGCAGCCTGTCGCTGCCAAGATCCCGCAACACTTAGACATTTGCCGAATTAATAGTTTTGCAGTAAATCCTTTCACACAATTAATATTATTCAACAATATCACACAACCAATACCTGTAGTTTCTTATAATAATCATCATGTTTAAGTACAGTTATTTTTTCGCCATTAATTTATCCATCTTGGGACTGGTTGGTGCGTACCTCCGTTGATTTCTATTTAAGCTAGCCTACACATTTCCCTGAAATTCCTACAGCCGTTTGTACCGTTTTCCACATCTTTTTTTCTTCCCCTACCCCTTCTAGTACCTCTTTGTTCTCAACTTTGTCTGTCCATGGTATCCTTATCATTCGTCTGTAGCATGACATTTAAAAGGCTTCTAGGTTTTTCTTGTCCGCTTCTCCTACTGTCCAGGCTTCACAGTCGTACAGTGCTGTGCTCCACACGATATGTTTTAAGCAATCTTTTCCTTGTTTCTATGTTTGTTGTCTTGAACACAGTAGTTACTTTTTTTTGTTAAATGTGGCACTACCTTGTGCTAATCTTTGTTTTATATCTTTTGCACTTTTCCCATCTTGCAATATTTGGCTTCCTAGTTAGCAGAAATCCTTAACCTCGTGTAAGTTCTTGTTACCTATTCGTATTCTTGTTTATGATGTATTTTCCCCTCCTTGCATACTAGTACTTTAGTTTTATTTTTGTTAATTTTCATACCGTATCTCTCTGTTAGAACCGTTTCATTTCATTAAGAGCAGCTCCTAACTCTTCTTTGCTAGATGTTAATACCGCTTATATCATCTGCAAATCTAAGCATATAAATATTTTGTCCTTGCATAGTAATTCCAACTGCCTTCCTGCATTTGACAGTATGCATTGCCTCTTCAATGTACAAGTTAAAAATTAATGGAGATAGGGCACGTTCCTGTCTCAACCTTTCCTAATGTTTACTTCTCTACGTTACTGCTCCAATTCTATTACTGCTGTTTGCTCTTTGTATAAGCTATGTACTATTGGTCTATCCCTATGATCCATTCTAATCTTTTTGAGTATTTCGAACATTTTTCTCCATTTGCATTGTCGAATGCTTTTTCCAGATCTACATACCCTATATGCACACATTCCTCTTTTTCTATTGTTTTCTCCATTATCACTCTCAGAGCTAAAATAGCGTCGCGTGTTCCCCTGTTTCCCCTAAACCCAAATTGATCTTTTCCTAGTATTTTTCAGCTCGTTTTTCCACTCGTCTTTGTACGATTCTAGTTAGTATTTTTGACACGTGTGCTGTCAAACTTATGGTTTGAAAATTTTCACATTTATCCGCGCCTTTCTTTTTTGGTATAGTTACTATGATGTTACCTTTGAAATCTTTGGGTATCTCGCCTGTCTCATACATATAGCTTACAAGTTGGAAGAGACGTTCTGTTACTGCTTGTCCAGCGGTTTTTAGAGTTTCTGCGTGTACCTTATCTGTACCCGGCGCCTAACCATTTTTCAGACCCTTTAATGCTAATTCAAACCCATCTCTAAGTATAGGATATTCCCAAGTCATCATTTTCAATGTCTGATTCCTGTTCTAATGCTGTTAGTTCCTCTCCTGAATATAAATTCCCAATATATTATTGCCATCTACCCATTTTCTCTATATTTTCTATAATGACTTTTTTCCGCTTCCTTTATATTTTTGCTATACGGTTTTATATCCCTAAAATTGATTCTAATTAGTTTGTATGCTTCATTTGTCTTTCCTATTTCCATCTAGTTTGTACCTCTTTGCACTTTTCATCAATTCATTGTTCTTTAGCTTTCCTGCATTTGCGAATAATTTTCCATTTTATGGTTTTATATTTTTGTCTTCCTGTTTCGTCTGATATATTTTTGTATTTTCGTCTTTTCTATTAAATTCAGGATATCCTTTGTTATCTATGGTTTCTTATTTTCTTTTTGTGTATACCCCAGAATATTTATGGCTGCAATGTCTCTAAGCTGGATTTAATGTTATTTCATTCTGTTTCTACTTCCTTAGTATCAGATCTTTTTCCGGTATCTTTCAACAATTCATTTGACCTTTTTTCGAATCTTTCTCGAATATGTTTATCTTTTAGTTTCTTAAGTTAGAGTGCCCTTTTCCATTTCTTTATTTCAAATTTTTAAATTTAAGTGCGGACTTCATAATTACGATGTTGTGGTTAGTGTCTATATCTGCTTCTGGGTAGTTTCTACAGTCTTTTACTTGATTCCTAAACCGTTGTCTAACAAGAATGCAATCTATTTGATATCGTCCTATATTTCCTGGCATCTTCCACGTATATCGTCCTCTAACATGATATTAAAATAATGTGCTTGTGATGATTAAATTGTTCTTGTCGCAAAATTCTACCAACCTATTGCACCTGTCGTTTCTCGTGCCTAAACCAAATAAGCCTACTACCGCTCCTTCCCTACCCTCACCTACTACTGCATTAAAATCCGTCGTAATTATTAAATTTGCATGTCCTTTTACGTATCTTAGTATGTCTTCGATATCTGTGTAGATCGCTTCTATCTCTTCGTCACCGTAGCTAGATGTGCACATGTATACTTGTATTATTACTGTGTTTACCAGTAACTTTTGTAAGTAATTTTCTACAGTGTCCTATCTTTCCGCATAACTATCCTCACACCAAATTTCCTTCCTCTGCTGCAATATGAATTACCCTAAAGTCCTCACTCACCCCTCCCCCCCTCCTCCCGACTCCGAACTTCGCTGATTCCTACTACGTCTAGCGCTAACTTACTCATTAGTGTACTTATGAAACAAAAAATTCTCCTTACCAAAAATTAATATTTTGAATATTTCAAAATTTCTAATATTTCTACAGTTTTTATTGTCAAAACAGCTGACACACGTGTTTATAAAATGCTTTGAAATTTAGTATCGATTCGACGTAGTTTTGTTCGAACCCCAGAAATAGATGAAATCTGCGCAGTTGTAGCTAACATATTTTGTGAAACACATGCCATCTTCAACAGATCTGTAGAGAACCTAAATAAGAAAAAGCTATAAATAACAAACTTTTGTAAGAAATCTTAGGTTGCTGAATTTAAAGTCTTGTATATTATTGTAAATACATTAAACTGAATTTTTTGGCAGGACATGAAAATTAAGGTTTATTGTCATAAAAAAAATTTTGATAAACCCTATAAGTATAAAAGTGTAGCAAATGATCACATCGTACGTTATCTGTTTTGAAGTTTTATGTGATCAGACCTGCTTTAATTTTTGTTAAAATGGATATTTTTCTATTTAGGTGGAGAATTATTGATTGTGGCCTTATTTTTGATTATTAAATTTTTGTTCTTTACAGCTTCAAACTAAGAACGGACTAGCGGGTCTGTTTCTTTTCTTTGGGCTTAAGGTTGATGAAACATACAAAATTCTGCGTTTTCTAGGACTTTTAGTTTTAGTAGTATAAACGACGTCGCGTGTCGCCCCCTTAAACATTGTCTTTAGCTATACCAAACCAAAATAGGTCCTCGACCAATTGTCAAGCAAGAGTTAGCCGTAATGACTTACAGGAAGTTTTCTTTTTACTACTCGTGTTAACCGTCATCTATACTTACCCTGGACTATTTAAATATTCTGAAAAGTCTGGTGTACTTCAGGGATGCTAAGTATTAGAGTATCGCCTCTGGTATACGTTTGCCTAAATTTTGTTCCATCTTTCGCTGATACACTTTTGGTTGCCCAAAAGGGGCAGTATACGTTGTACCTGCGCCGGCAACGTGTGGGGCCGTTTACGCTTCACCAGTGGGGTTTTAGGTTACAAGCTACCCAATTATAGTCTGGTTTAGAAGGACTATTGTAGTTTGAGAAATTTCTTTAATTATGACCAACTTTAGCAACCAAAGCAAGGGTGTTCTATGTATTCCGTATAGAAATAACATGAAAAGAATTGTTATAGGCTATTGGCGCCCCTCGATTTTGACGGAGACGAGACTTTTCAGATTGTGTTAGCGTAATGTAGAAGTTTTGCATTTAAGCCTTCTTATTTATTATTTTTGTATTTATATATTTTTCTTTATTCTGTTATCTCATTCATCCATAGGAACCCACTTCCACACCACTGCCGTTATCCGACGCACACATATTGTTACGCGGTCCTCGCTCTTTCAGTGCAAATTCTTTTAAAGCTTGTTTTACCCCTATCATTTTGCCTAATAAACATATTTCTTGGAACACCAAATTCAATTAGCTTCAATTCATCAACATCTCCAAACAATTCTACATCCATTATTAAATTCATTTTGCATATGTTCGCAAAATGATGTAATAAATCAAACTCAAAATTTCCTAATATATTACTTTTCTTCCACATAAAATGAAAAACAAAAATATTAAAATATAACCTCAAAAATTAGTTTAAGTTGTACCTAAACTGTCACTAAACATAAGTTTCACAAGTTCTACCTTTCTCCGGTACAGTTCACCTTTAACGCATAAGTATCACTTAAAATGTTAAGTGCAACCGGTGCAGTTGGACCTAATCACCCTGTTGTCGCATCAAGAAAGTTTTGTGGTAGCTTTTTTCTTTACTTCGAGGTTATAAAACAACTTATAGTAGAATCAGCAAACCTGTATTCAATTAGAATTGTATCCTACGAAGGCGTAGAAGGGCCATAAAAAATCGCTCACTTATTTTAGTTAAATTTCGACTTCGATCTCGAAATTTATTAAATTTCGACTTCGATCTCGAAATTTATTAAATTTCGACTTCGATGTCGAAATTTAGTTTAATTTCGACTTCTATCTCGAAATTTTGCCGGATTTTTAACTTACAGTCAAAAGTTTATTCTTGTTGGTATTCCGACATCGAAGTCGAAATTTAACTAAATTTCGACATCGAAGTCGAAGTTTAACTAAATTTCGAGATGGAAGTCGAAATTTAACTAAATTTGGAGATCGAAGTCGAAATTTAACTAAATTTCGACATCGAAGTCGAAATTTAACTAAAATAAGTAGTGATTTTTTTGTGGCCCTTCTACGCCTTCGTAGTATCCACTTACCTCACTAACGACAGTACTCAGCCAAAACTTGATAAAATTAAATGTACAACTTGAAGAAAAACAATTTTAGGTAATATAACACAGAACAAACAAAACAAATATATTTAATAATTTTTTTATTATACTGGTCAAGTGAGATTTTATTTCAAATGATAGCACAACCATATTTTATTACATTGAACTTGAACAGTTTATGGATGATGAAAATTTTAACATCATGTACATCAAATAAATAAGGATACTTTAGTGATTATAATTTACAATATCCATGTATTCAAATATCACATTCATAATACAACAGCCTTATCGACTTGTGTAAGATTCAGTATAGTTTTGCTAAGGTAACATCTAATATTTTCAGGACAGGTATAAAAATAGTTGTAAAGTGCAAAGAAGAAGTAGTAAAGAGTGAGCTTATTCAACAACAAACATTATACAACAGCGGGTAATCAACAATTTTCATTTAAAAAGGTAAATTTAATAATCGTTATGCTATTTACATAGTTAACATTTTACAATATTTACAAGGTTTCTTTTAGAATTTTTATTTGACTACAGTTAGGCCTTAAAACTTGTGTGCTTATTTTTTATAGTGGAAAGCACCACCAAAAATTTGTATAAAAGTTAATAACATAATTTGTAGCATATACTTCTCAAAAATAGTTTATTAGAGTTCGCAACCGGTTGAGATAAGCATGGGAAAGCAAACACTACATAACTTGACAGCCAATACTATTAAAGATTGCATTTTTGAGCACTTCGGTATTGAGTTTACATAAAATACTCAAGACCAAGACACTTAAGTAAGGCAAGTTTCCCATAAAATAACATGCAACAGGTTGAAACAGCAACAGGTACAAACTATAGTTAGCATTCTTGACTTACATATATCAAGACCAACAAAGACGATATTCCATATTCAAGTATATAGAAATTAGCAACCACCAGTTTCAGTATAAAAGGCACCATTAATGAACATTACAATTAGGTAAAAATTTCTGCCACATTTAATCGGTAATATGTAGGAATACCGCCCTCACAAGCCTTTTACTTTTTATATTGACTCCTCTGTTATCATCTTTAAGGAAACGATTCAACCTAACTAGCCAACAACTCACTAAAAATGTACGGAATGTATAAAGTAGTTAAATTGTTATTTGGCAACAAGTCATCATAATTTCTAAATAAATATTAATAATTAAAGCCATTGTTAAACTTGTCTTTGTATATAATAATATTAAAACTATTTAACTTCGTATTTCTACGTCGCCAAGAAATAAACTATAGATATAACAACATAAAATAAAAATTTACAAAAATAGATAGTTAACCGGCAAGTTGAACAATGGTGCTCAATTTTTCTATGGCACCGTAGAACACGTCGTGTTAATGGATTAATTAACCCTTTTCACACGTCTAAAGTCTTCGATGAAGTTTATGATACAATGACACTAATGGCACACAACACAATTGGACAATCTGCCCACAGAGATCATATATTCAGGTTAAATGTTGTGCAGTAACTACTCTAATCGCAAGTAAAGAAGCCGAGCATTGCCGGTGTCGAGATCACAGTCGTCTTGAATGAGGAGAACACAATCGCCGGGGGTCAGCTCGGCGGTGGGTAATTCTCACAGAGGGCTAGTAACTACAGGTAAATTAAGTGCTTCCTCGCTTGTAACAGTATGTGGAGCATGCATATGCGGGTGATGAGAAGCAGGATGTTGATGAGGGTGTAAATGGTGGGAATGATGGTGTTGCTGCTGTTGCTGGTGAATTTGAGGAGAGTTTCCGCTTCCTTGTTGCGAAGAACCACCTGCAGATCCCAATTTGTTTTCTTTCTTCATGCGCTGTTTAAGATGTACTTTAGCATGTCTCTTTTTCTCATCACTTCGTGCAAATTTACGGCCACACACGTCACACGAAAAAGGTTTCTCGCCCGTATGAGTCCTAATATGAGTTGTCAGATGATCTGATCGTGAAAATGATCGCATACATATACGACACTGAAATGGTTTCTGACCCGTGTGTATACGAATGTGTCGCGTTAATTCATCAGACCTAGAAAATCGACGATCGCAGTTTTCTACAGGACATGCATACGGTCTCTCATGCACAGGTGTTTTACTAGGTCGATTTGGGTATTTACGGGGTTTAACCGGAACTAACTTAAGAGGAACTGCAGATTGTTGATAAACTTGTGATAAAATTTCATGTCCCTTACTAGTAGAAGGATTGTACTCTGCTAATTGCACATTGTAGCCTTGTACTTCACCTGAACAACCGCTACTAAACGGCTCTTGTTTCGGTACTAGGCTTGAAGGTCCCGGAATAACTAACGCACTAGGAGTTTGTGGACTATATTCTTGAGTATCCCACTGATATTTAGCTGTATTTGGTACCAATGGCTGACCAACCCTTGTGTAAATTATATCCTGTTGCATATCTAATTGAAGCCCGGACGATGTAACAGAACAGCTGGAATAAGACGGAGGTTGTTTTAATGCAAGATTTGTGCATTCCATACTAAGCATTAACTCAGCTTGAGAACGATCGTCGTACTGAGTGCCTGCAGGACTAGGTGTTGCCGAAGGGTATTGTTGATGATGTTGAGGCGACTGCGAATTCCCATGTCCCAATAAACCAAACACTGCAGGATATAATGGTTTTTCCGTATTTGACAGCAGCCAAGGGTTAACAGTCGAAGGAGAATGGGCCATACCTCCTTGGTTACCAAGCGTGAGAGGGCTTGCAGCTTGCATCACAGATATACTAGGACTGGAAGAAGTAGAATACATAGGACGATGCTGAAGTTTGCCTGAAGCATTGCTAGGACCAGCTGTTGAATACATACTCAAGTTACTGTGATTTGTACCTTCGTCGTCTCTGGTTCCCGGACTTAATACACTTCCCTGAGGTGATACGCTGTCTTTAAGGTGGCTACTTGAAGGAGAATGGTGAGGGCTGCTTGAGTGGTGTTCCAAGGATAACTCCTCCGGGTCTAATGAGCCTGCAACAAATAAATTTTTATTAGTACTAGAGATATCTCTCAAAAACAGTATAATAGAAAAGTGCTTTAAAAGTGACCGGTATTTAAGCAGCACTGCATGAAATACGAAAAGTGTTTCTTAAAAACTGCAATTGCGTTAAAAAACTTTTTGAGGTTTTGGAGCATAATGCACTTTCTTTAAGGTGAGAAAACAAAATGTTGTAAAGTATCTGATCATTTATATTATCAGACGGAAACAATACAAATTTATTTTCAATATTTTTTCAAAAAATAGCAAGATAACATTTCTTTAGCGCATGTGCTAACTAATATACTTTTATTAAATTCCCTTGGGAATACAATATTGACGTTGTGCAGTCTGCTGTATACATTGCATTTAAGTCCGTGAGTATCCGCTACAGAAATAGCTAGCTCAGTGTTGTATTTATTCGAGTCCAGAGTTGAGTTCACATTAATAATCAAAGCCTTTCATCTAAAACATCCCAAAATGTAATCAATCAACTATAGAAGATTGTATGAATATATTACATAAGCTTTTGATGTTAGTCTAATGCAGATACGACACTTCAAAATATGTATATATTTTAAATATTTGTTATTGACAGATAAGGAATGTTTTTGTAAGAATATGCAGGAAATAGAAATATTTTTGAAACCTTAACTTTCTACTATAGAATTTATTACTTCAAAAAAGTTCCAGATAACGTTCATCAAAATATCTGAGAAGGGAAAGACTTAATTCAAAAACGAAAGAGCGAAATAGATAATTTAAACGTGCAAAATATGTAGCAATAGATGAACAACGACCTTTCCAGATACCGAGAAACCGATTCAGTTCCTTCTAGAACCCCCATTTGTTGCCTAAATCATAGCGGCATTAGATTTTGAGACTACCATACCCAATATCAAAAGCAGATTTTTCAAAAAAATAGATCTGCATCTTTGACCATAGGATAAAGAAGGACAAATGTCTCATGATCACCGACAAAAATTTCGTATTATCCAGAGAGTCTATAAATATCTTGCCGATCAAATTCCTAGGTATTTGATAGTGTTAAGTAATTGCTAAATTGATATTCGTTTGTCCATAAAATTTTACAAAATAATCGATGGATTCGATTGACTGATTACTTGCAAATTGTAAAACCACTGTCAAAGATGTAACTTGCAGAACTAAAAGGACACAAGAATAAATCAAACAACTAATATAGTTCCAAATTCACCGAGTGCATCATATCAAGTAGATTATTACTTGACGCAATTCCTAACGACTGCAACACCTACAAAAACTTAGGTTAAGCAGAATATGATAATTGTTAATACTGAGAACCTACTCGGAAATATACAAGGAGAAAAAGCAGTTATTGAAACGAAAGCATACCAAGACAGTGACGCCCGAGTATATGATTCAAGAGATGCTCTTTTTAAAAAACAATTTGGAAACAAAAAAGAAAAGCTTCAAAAGAGTTCAAGAACAGAAATCAACAGAACCAAGCTATACGTTACGTAATAAATAAACATAGACGAAAAGATTTCCACGATGCCTCGAAAAGCACAATTCGGCGTTTCCAAAACATTATGATAACATCGAGAAGAAAGAGCATAACTTTAGTTAGTCCTGAGGGTCAACATGCTAACGGTATTCTATCAGAAGGATTAAATAATTCGAATCATCTCACGCTTCCCACCCAATATTTCACCAGAGCTAAAAGCCAAACCGGGAGCAACTTTCTGAAGACTTGTAATCTTTATATCAAAAGTACTAGAGCACACTCAAAACTTCTTATATGGGACCAGATTAGTACGAGTGTCCATTTAAAATTATTCATCTATAACTTATCGACATTTTAATCGCAGTCTAACAAAAAAGACGCTTTAAATAATGCACACTATTTTAAATATTTCTTATTGGTAAATAGGGGATACTTTTGAAAGCTTGCCCTACAAATATATATATTTTTGAAACCTGATGTCACTTCTGATATGCAATCTATGTAATTATTTCTAGCAAAAGTTTATCAATTAAAAGATCACTAATTTAGAAACAGAAAGTATTTACTAACTGAAGATTGATATAATTGTAATTTACGAATCAGCAATAGATAAAGTATGGGTCATAAAAATTTGAACAAACTGATTCAATTTTTTCTTGGCAATCGTGTTCTTTAGCCAAATGAGAGCCACTTATTGAATTTTGAGAAACTACATCCATTGCTATGAGTAAATTTTTCGAAAGATGGATCACCATTGACCATAAAGATAAAAAGTACAGATGCCATTTGGTCATTGATAGAAAGTGAAGAAATTGTTTTAAAATTATCCAGACGGTCTACAACTGTGGAGACTACCAAGTTATTTTGAGGAGTAAAGCGACAGGAACTAGATATCTGGGTTTGTCTATTAATCCCGCCAAGAATAATTGAGTTGCGAACACGGTTGTAAATCAATAAAATCAATTACCGAACGTTTATTCCAAGAACCTAACGGTTACCTTAATTTGTCGAGAAGGATACCTTACTACTGCAAAAATAATAACAATAGTACGGGTCCTGAAATTTTTCCTAAGCGATTTAGTAAAGTAAAGCATTTGTCTCGGTTCGTTTTCTTTTATAACAATTATTGCTTTAGCAACGCTACTAAAGTTAAGATTAGAGATTTAGAAGACAAAGCAGACGTACAAACATCAAAAACTGTTTGATTCGAAACCAAAGTATTACAATCTGTAAAATATAGGCTTTGTAAGAAACAAGAATTTTAAGCTAGAAGAAAATAGAAGCCATCCGCACAAACAATCAAAAAATTGTGTGTTTAAAATTTTAGAACATGAATGTTATGTACTCCAAGCAACAATCTACTTCATTTTCTTACGCCTCATTGGCTTCACAAGTTTTATTTTAATAATTAAACCTAGGGGATTTCTAATCCTTAATTGGAAGTATATTTTGCATCGCAATTTAGCATTATAAATGTGGTTTTGAGTTCCCGGTACTGCTAGGGGAATGCCTAATAATTTATTATATTTATTTTACTGCATAGATGTTTTCTCACGCTTCAAAGGATGTGTGTCATTGCTTCCAGCAATGAGAGCGTGCGATATACAGGCGCAGGGTTTAAAAGTTTGGATGCGCGAGCGAGATAAGTGGACATTACTCTGGGCTATCTTACCGAAAAGACAAAGTGATTAGTCAGTGTGTGTAGTGTAGTGAAGTATTTGTGAAATTGATACCCTCTTTATCTGTTAATAGGTGTTCCCTGTTTTAGTCTCGTAGGTAAACAACAATGAATTTCACTGTCAATCTGTACTAGATAGGCGTCAATCGCACCACATGCTCTGTACAACCAAGGACAGAGGAATAACCTCAATGGTAATTCGCCCGACGATTCCCGTAATACAAGGAGCCAGTGATTAGCTCTACGATAACTTAAATGTCTAGATTAATAAAGATAAACTTGATTTATTCATTAATTAATCATTTATTTTTGTATTGAAAAAATTTTTGCAACATTGCTTCGCCCTCTGTACAACCACGCCACGAATTATATTACTTTTATTACCTGTCTGCTTGACATGTTAATGGTTGCAAAATATCGTTTTGTGGAAAACAATCAATTTAACTGATTTTCATAGTTACTGAATAAGATTGTATTTACTTTTTAATTTTTGTGTTCAAGGATAAGTGAAAAATAACAGCAAACATCACACTGGCCTAACTGTGCTCTGTATCTATAAATTCACAGCGTTCCAAATGAGATATATATAGCAAAAATTTAGTTAACCTTAAATTTTGTTCAACAGAGAACGTAGAACTTTGCCAATCTCCAAAAATTCTAATCGAGATAGGATCTACTTTTTTATGGTCGAAAATAGAGAAGATGCAAAATATATCAAAAATATCACATTAATTCAACTACTTCCTTTTTGTTTTTAGTACCAACTATACAATATGCAAAATCCGGTCAACTCTAATATTAGACAAGTTCAGTTAAACGAAGTTCCAACCTGTGACAACCGAATGCGTTTTTTTCCTTTAGCTTGCGTGGTTAAAAAATGGGAAAATATTCCTCCATCTGTACAGTATTAACTCAACAATTCTATATATTTACTTCATTGATTGCTAACGTTCAAATAATTAAATAATTTCCCTTTATAAAAAGCCAACAAAGTTTTTATTTCGTTAGAGTCTGTAAAAGAGTTCAACTAAATATGGAGTTTTTTTTTAAATTTATGGTCGGCAATATTAAACGTTAAAGAAAATTTCTAACATTGTCTTTAATTGTGAAACATATTTTTGGCATCCAAATATCTGTCAATTTAAAGTAGAAATGTGGAGAAAAAGTAATTGCTTAGAACAAATATCAAAAAATATAGCTACTGAAAGCAAACTATCAAAATTCTAAAAAATTTTTTAAAAAAATGAGTTAGATAACAATAATATCCATTGCGTGTATGCACTAAGGATAATATAAGGTATTCGTTAGCCAGAAATCCAAAATTGTTCAAATTTAAACGCATACATTGTACGAATTTTGACCAAATCTTCAAAAAATTATAGACTATGCGGCTGAAATGGCTGCTGCATTTCAGAAATTGTTTGGATGCCTTGACATATACCTTGGACTATACAAAAACTTAGAAAAAAATTGCGTGGCGTTGAGTCGCACGATCTTAACGTCGGCATTTTAGGAAATAGTACAACCAAGGGAACGTTTTAATAAATCGATGTTCACTAAGTGTATGACATGTGGCTCCATTTGTTGAAATCATATTTCATCAACGTCTATATCCCATATAAGTCCAATATCGTGTCACCATATAGTATTCCATTGACAGTTAAAACTTGCCCGAACCCATTATTTAAAAAAACGTTTCCATTACACAACCAGAATCCGCACCAAAAAATGTATGTGGTTGTGTTGGCTTTCAAGGATAGCACAGGAATCTTCATTGGCTTAAATCCTACAATTCGGCTTAGTAACAAAACCATCTTAATGGAAATAAGCTCCATCAATAAATATAGTTTATAGGAAATTGCAATTCACTGTTTAACCGTTTAACTCGCATCACCAAAGCGGTTTACACAAATTGTTTTATTAATCTTTCCACGGTATACTTATTAAGTGAATGCTGGATACCATCAGTTGCTCGAACTTTTCGAACAGTGTCCGCAAAACCTTTGGCAAACTTGTATAGTGGTCCATTTTCAATATCTTCAATAACTTGCAATAGAAATGTAAAACAAAGTCTGTTAAATTAAATATAAGAACATAATGGAAAATTCAAAATCTACGTACCCGATGTGCCAACTTTTATATTCTTCAAAAAGGTATTTTTTTAAAGTACAAATATAACAATTGATTCGGCAAATGTCTAACTGGTGGGGTATTTTGGTAGCCGTCAGCTCCGTGGCTTTGCTGGTTCGCGTGTGTTCGATTTCAGACACAGGCCGTTTGAAAAACGTCAGGCGAGCATTTTTACAACAATAAACCCTCCTTCGCATGAGAACAGAGATGTAGGTCCCGTGTACGAGTGTTGTCGCGCAAGTTAAAAATACTTACCTTGCTTGAAATTGCAAGGGTTCAGCAAAAATTCAAAATTTTCACTAGAAAAAACTGGTTTCCTGGATAATGTAATACCTTCAGGTGGAGCATTGGAGGATCAAATATAAGGTAGCCGTCTGGCTAGTTATACTCCTTCGCTTACAATTGAATATCAGTGAAATGGGGTATATTTTTAAGAAAATAATAGCAAAAGAAGAAAACGTATATAGGGTTTGTAGATATGGAAAAACCATTCGATTGTCTAAAATCGGAAAATATATTCGAAATGCTCAAAAAGATATGAATGAAGTATAGGGACATACGCTTAGTAAATGAGAGAGAGAGAGAGAGAGAGAGAGAGAGAGAGAGAGAGAGAGAGAGAGAGAGAGAGAGAGAGAGAGAGAGAGAGAGAGAGAGAGAGAGAGAGAGAGAGAGAGAGAGAGAGAGAGAGAGAGAGAGAGAGAGAGAGAGAGAGAGAGAGAGAGAGAGAGAGAGAGAGAGAGAGAGAGAGAGATCGTCTGCGTTATCATCATTAATTTTAACTTATATATCGAAAAGGCAATGAATATTGTCAAAGGCAGGAAGACATTTGGAATTATTATGCAGGGACAAATGTTCGATATGCTCAGATTCGCAAACGATATAGTAGTATTAGCATCTAGCAAGAAAGAGTTACAGCAGCTCATAATGAAATGAAAATACGATATAAAAATCAACAAAATCAAAACTAAAGTACCATTATGTAAAGGAAGGGAAAATAAGTGAAAACCCCGAATAGAAAATAGGAAAAGCGAATTTACAAGAGGTTTAGGCTTTCTGTTAGCTAGGAAACTAAATAGCGCAAGAAGAGGAAAAAAGCAAAGGATATAAAAAAGATTATCACAAGGTCATGCGACATTTAACTAGAAAAAGCAACTGGCATGTTCGAAGACGACAAACATAGAAACAAGGACAAAATTATTGAAAACATGTGTAGTTCACAGTACTGTACGGTTGTGAAATGTTGACATTAGCAGAAGGGGACAGGAAAAAACAGAAGCCTTTGAAATGTGGTGCTACAGACGTATGATGAAGATATGGACAGACAAAGTGAACAACAAAGAGGTTCTAGAAATAATACAGGATGAACGAAGTTTGTAGAAAATAGTAAAAAAATATGGGAGATGTGTTGTTAGGATACATTCTAAGGCATGAGGAAATAGTGCGAGATATATTAGAAGCAGATAAAAAAGAGGTAGAGTTAGACCTAGATTAGACTATTGCACATAGATAGTGAATTATGTAGGTTAGCTCAGAATAAGTAACAATGGAGATACGCGTCCAACCAGTTTCGGGACTGAAAACCTAACGATGATGAAATACAACAAAACAATATTATAAAGCACCAGGTATTTCAAAACCTAACGTGCAGAAACAATATCCTACGTACAAAATACAAACTATTAAACGATCAATATCTCTCATTTTTCATGCCCTTGCCATTGCTAGGTTATTCCCGTGTAATCTCCTAATCGTCCTCTACTACAAAAATTATTTTCCTTGCATCTGTTCATTTTACAATCTCCAAAAGTTAATAGCTCTAATTTTGCTTTACTTCGTGACATTCTTCGCAGTTCACTCATGACAGTTATTTCCTTGTCGTATTGCATGTTATTCGCCACATGAGATTTGTATCTCCCTTACGCGTTCCAATACATCAGTTCAAAGACCCAATACAAAAAGCCACGGCCCGAGACAGGATGAGCAGCAGTTGATATCCTAAAAATGTCTATAAATAAGTATAAAATATAAATAAAAATGATATTTTACTATAATGTTGCTGATAGATTTTACAGCATGTAGCGAATGTGTGTAAATCGAATGCATACGGTTTGCTATGCATGCGAGTTTATCATAAAATCTAACAAAAAGATAATAACTACGTTAATAAAAAAAGCTTATGAACTTTACTTCGGATGCAAATTAGGAGATCATGATAAACCTTGAGCGCTGAATATCATTTGCACAACGTGTACTGTGAATTTAAGAGGATGACTCAACGACACCTGTAAGTCAATGCGTTTTGCAGTGCCAATCGTGTGGAGAGAACTTGAAGATTATGTTAAGGACTTATTTTTCTTGATGGATATATCTGGAATTTCACTGAAGTCGAAGCATACTGTACAGTACCCAAACCTGCAATCAGCTCTCAGACCAGTTCTTCATGACCAGAAATTACCTGTCCCCAAACGTTCAGAATCATATACACTTGACGATTATATGAATACTGTTAAAGATAATATTGTTGAACTTATGGAAAAAGACACCGATCATAATTTCCCAGCATTTGATATTGGTACTTCAAATTTACTTCCACAAGATGAGCTTAACGACTAAGCACGGGATTTAAATTTGTCAAAACTTAAGCCGAACTGTCGTAATCTACGTTGCAAGGTCGATATCTACTACAGATTGGTACGCACATTTCCATATATCGGAGACGTGAACAAAATTTTCTTCATTTTTACATCGTGTGATCGATTGGTGTACCGTGTAGATGTTCCTGGACTAATGGTTGCATTAGGATGTAAATACAAAATTGTGTGGAGACTATTTAGTGATTCATCTACTCTAAGCTTGAAGTGAGTTCTCATTCATAACGGAAATTCGTGGCTATCCGTTCCTATTGCCCATGCAGTGCATATTAAAGAAAAGTATGACAATATGAAAACTTTACTTGAAAAATCAAATACACAGAACATGGGTGGAACATATGCGGCGATTTAAAACTTTTGTTAGAAATGCAATTGGGTTACACCAAGTCCTACCCTTTTCTCTGCAAATAGAACAGCAGAGCAAAGGATAAACAGCACTTTATAAAAGACTGGAAAATGCAAGAAAGCCTTGTTGCTAGAGAAAAAAATGTTACAATTCCTCCTCTCTTTGGTACAAGGAAAGTTTTGCTACCACCTCTGCGCATAAAATTGGGACTAATGAAGACTTTGTAAAAGTTTTAAATAAAGATAGTGAAAGATTCCAATATCTGAGAGACAAGTTTCTCAGACTAAGTGAAGCAAAAATAGAAAAAGGGATTTTTATTGGGCCGCAAATTCGTCATATCATAAAAGAGAGTATTCGATTCAAAATTGACCGACATCGAGGCTTCGTGTCATTTAAAGGGGTGTGTTCCAATTAGGAAATACAAAGCCAAAATATGACGAACAAATTGTGAATTTTTAATTTCCACATACAGCGATATGGGTTGCAAGATTAATTTTCTCCATTTTCATTTGGACTTATTCCACGCAAACCTAGAGTCTTTGAGTGACGAACATGGTGAAGAGTTTCACCAAGACGTTCATTGTGAAAACCGATACAAAGAAAAGTGGAGCTCCACAATACCCTCAGATTATAGTTGGAACCTAATCAGGGATACCTCAGAAGCATCCTACAAATGAAAATCATATGCAAAAAAATTTAAGATTTGGAAGTGACGTGGTATGCATTTTTTGTATTATAATAAATGTAAACGTTATATAATAAAGCGTTCCACTATGAAAATATGAATAACCTTTGGGTGGAGGTGGAAAACTTCTTTTAACGGGTTCGTAATCAACGGGAAAAATCCTATAAGAAAATTACAATTTCTTGTTCAGTGTAATTTGAACTGATGAAAATAATTAGATATTTTTATCAACTGCATCTTCTACAACGTCTTTTCATGGCTTTAATCTCTACAACCTGTTCACAGAATATTAGTTCTCAATTGCTTGAACACCTTGAACACCTAAAAAGAGCTTAAAATATATTTGATTTGTTGACGTGATATGGCTAAGAGCAGATTATATACATAAAGTCAATAAGAAGATGACAGTAGCCCCAACCATTTCTGTAAACGAATACTGTATGGATACAATAGAATTACTATTTCAAAAAATGTGTCAAAATTTGTACCTAGTATCTTTGTTTAAATGACGGTTACCTTAGCGAGTTTCAAATTATAAATAAAGGTAACTTTTACAAACAATGGATATCCCTTACAGTGTGACCTATCCCAATTTTCAAAAAATTTAACGAAGTTTTTGTTTTTCATAATAAATCGAAATAAAAATGTGCTAGTCTACGTTTTTGTGAAAGGAATATGTATGTGATTGTTTTGACTACAAGAAAATTAGAATAATGCTATTATTTTGACTCCAAAAAAATTAAAATAATTTCGCACTTTCTAATATTTTTCAAAATTATCAGAATTTGTAAAAGTGGTATTACACCAGAACTAGTTACTCAACCTTTAACTGTTCACTAAGGTAGATTATTTAAATCTCAAGAACACAAACAGCTATCACTACGATAAAAATATTTTCGAGATTTTTAATATTTTTATAATTATCAAAAAATGGCAAGATTTGCATTACATTAGAATTGGTTAGTTTATATACCATTGAGCATCCTGCAAGATAGATTATTAAGAAAGATTATTTCGTGAGTTTCTTTTCGACATGTCTCAAAATGTTATCACCTTTTAGAAGACTATCGCTACATAAAAATAGGAATGTTGTGCTAGGTAAAATTATCATACATTGGCCTGATATGATAACTGGTTAGTTTGTGAATCCTTTATCACGCATACGTAGATTATTTGATGGAAAAGATCACATTACCTTGAAGTTCAGTTTCGCTTGCAGTCAAAAACTAATAGTACACAAAAATAAGAATCCTTTTGAAATTATCAATATTTCCCAAATTATCAAAAAAAGACAGTACTTAAATTGTTAAGTTTATAAATCTACATCAACTCCGTAGGTTGTATTATTTAATAGAAGAAGTCCATTATTGTGACACTTAGTATTATCAAGTCTCAAAAAAATCATCGACATCGTTACACGATTTCAAGCTATAAAGTTGGCAACGTTTGTATATTCCTTAATCTAGATTATTTCGAGGGGTTATTATCGTAGGCAAATTGTGTACACCAGACTTCCTACACTCAAAGCTTCCCGAATTTCCTCGGATTTCCCGAGACCTCTCCGAACTTTCCGGTATTTCTTAGAGTTCCTCAGATTTCTCGAGACTTGTTTGGACTCCTCGAACTTTCTAGACTTCCTCGAACTTCACGAGACTCTCTATCATAACATATACCAAACTTCCTTCGCGATTGACCCCTTGGATTATTTAATAGAAAAAATTCCTTCTCCTAGAGTACAAACTTAAGTTATTTTCGTAATATACACTTCTAGAGATTTTGTCGTAATTACGACGCGAATACAAAATACTTCAATATTCCAAAAATGGCCGACAATCGGCAACGTTTGTTACCGCCCAGAACCGATTAATTTGCAAATCTCTGACTATTGACCAGTAAAGATTATTTACTAATGGCAAAAGATTATTTCCATGAAGATTGATTATGCCAGGTATTAGGACTTTATGGTTATCCTTTTGTACTATTTATACGCTTGATCGTTACTACTCCACGTAACTAAAAATATCTTCAAAAGATAACTATTTATAAAATTACCAAAGGTTGTTACAATATATAAATCCTTGAGCATTTTCAGAGATCGATTATTTCATGCAGATAGATCATGGAGTTAAGATCTCAAAAGTGTATCTCTCTACATGAAAATAAAGTAATTTGAAAATTTTCGACATTTCAAAAATTATCCAAAAAATTAGTAATTTTTACTATTGCATGATAATAGTTTAGATATTGCGATTATTTTGAAATCTTGATGTTTAAAGATGAAGCATTCTGCGGAGTTGAACTTCGTCTGTATTTGCAGGGAAAGAAAAATAAGATAATTTTGTATTTAATTGGCCATAAAAAATGGAGAATACCCTTCCTACAAAGTTTGATTCGGCAAAGTTGTAAACAACGTTTGTATCAACTATAAATGTTGCGTTTTAAGTGAATTAACCCGTAACATGCCTTTCATTTATATGATATTAAAGTTTCCATTTTTTATAATTATTAAACCCATTTGTCGTTGTATAAAAGTAAAGAAATTTCCTTTGTTTCCTAAATCTCGTCCTAGTTGTTTTATAAATTGTTAGTTACATTGTAAGATTAGAATGATTTTGATATGCATAAGCACGTTGAGATACTCTCAGGAATTTACCGCCCCCGAGGTATTTAATGTGAACATACGTTATTGAAGTGCTGGGATAATGAATTACGTACATTATTTCAGTACCGAAATTCATAGAAGTAACTGTGTTATCGAGTCATTATCGCGTGTATTTCAATATAGTGTTCGAGTTGCTACTCCCTAGCCTTCTTACCTTTCCCAATAGGGCATTACCAAGATCTAGCAGATAATAACGGCATTAAATCTGTTGAAAACCGAACCACCGAGGCCCTGAGAACCTTAAGAAATTTGTTCCGCTGCGAGAGGCCAAAGAGCCCGAAAAGTTATTTCCGCTGCAAGAAGCCATGAACCTTAAGTGATAAAGCTTTTATAATTTTGTATACAGAAATTTGTACTCGTAAGCAAGAGGAGGTTCGTAGAAAAAAAATTAATTGTATTGCTGCATAAAAATATGAATATTATTGATATTTTCAGCATTTTCAAAATTATCACAAACGACAATAGTTATATTATTCTAAAATTGGTAAGTTTGAAAATTTTCGATAATATTATAGGTTGGATTAATATAATGACGAAAAATAATTTTTTGAAGTTCAGAATAAGTAGGGCTGAAAAAATTATCACTTTCGTTTTGTGATTTTCAGTCATATTCATCATTATTATGACACTAAAAATCAGAATTTTTTCTTAACTTCCAAAGTTGTCTCAAATTTGTAATATTTGCATTAAGGGGATTAAGAGATGATACAAGTACGACTAAACGATCAAGAGTTAAAAATTGATAACATTCACATTACGAGGTTCGTTCGAAAAGTGATTGGTCTGAAACCGAGAAGTATGACCAAATGCGTAGGACATTAGGCAAACAATATTCATTACAAGATTTGTTGCAAAATTTCAGCTCGACGAAATCATCAGTAATAATCCACAATACAGTTTCAATATCGTCGACTAAAGATACGTAAGTTTGCTGACATTGTAAACATCTCGGCAGACTATGTTCATTATATTTTACAAGATGTTTTAGGCTGACAGTGCGTTTCGCTTTATGGATGCCGTTTGTTAATAGTCGATTAGAAACCCATTCGGAAAAACATTTTTGAAGAACGTTTCGAGTTATTTAAACGTGATTCTGCGGAATCTCCTTGATGTTTTATGATACTTCACGCAACATGGATTCATCAGCATTACACGTCAAAGACCAAGTTGTAGTTCCAAACAGTGGTTGGGCGCCAAAAAACGCAAAAGTTGCCTCTGCAAGAAAAGTCACGGAATTTTCGTGGTATGGTACTGAATTAGGTGGCTCCGTGGTGTAGTTGGTATGCGTGTGACTACTATGCCTTACATGTGATTTTCCAATGCTCCACCCGCAGGTACTACATTGGCCAGGAAGCGAGTTTTTTTTACCTGGAAAATTTGGAATTTTGCCGAACCCTTGCTATTCTAAGCATGGTAGGGATTTTTTAACGTGCGTGACAACACTCACACACGGAACCTCCATTTACCTCTCATCCGAACGAAGGTGTATTTTTGTGAAAAATGCTCGCTTAACATTTTCAAGCGGACCGTGTCGATTCGAACCCGGGACCTTGGGCGTAGTATGACTACTATGCCCAAGGTCCCGGGTTCAAATCCGACACGGTCCGCTTGAAAATGTTAGGCGAGCATTTTTCACAAAAATACGCCCTCGTTCGGGTGAGAGGTAAAATGGAGGTCCGTGTGTGAGTATTGTCACGCACGTTAAAGATCCCTACCTTGTTTGAAACAGCAAGAGTTCGGCAAAACTCAAAATTTCCAGTTAAAAAAAAATCTCGCTTCCTGGCCAATGTAGTACCTTCGGGCGGAGCATTGGAAAATCAAATGTAGGGTATGGTACCCATTAGGTCCCGAGTTCAAATTCCAACACGGTCCGCTTGAAGAAGGTTAGGTGAGCATTTTTCACAAAAATATGCCCTCGTTCGGATGAGAGGTAAAATGGAGGTCCCGTGTGTGTGTGTGTGTGTGTGTGTGTGTGTGTGTTGTCACGCACGATAAAAATCCCTACCTTGCTTGCAATAACAAGGGTTCGGCAAAACTCAAAAATTTCCAGGTAAAGAAAGCTCGCTTCCTGGCTTCGGGTGGAGCATTGAAAAATCAAATGTAGGGTATGGTACTCATTGACTTTCAGAATAATGCAGGCCCATCATCACAGAGTTCCGTTTTCCATTGCTGACCCAATTGGAGGGTGGTGTTCAAGCAAACCATCACATCTGGCCAAATATTGCTTTTTTCTACGATAATGAGACTACACCAATACCTCGGGTTATTGCTGCAAAACTCAATGACCTACCCTTCAAAATACTCCCCATATGAGCCTTTTACGCTGGATTTATCCTCAGTGATTACGTCCTATTCCCATTCGGAAGAAATCGCACGTTGGATGACGATTCTTTTTAAACTATGAGGTCTAAGCTCAGATAACATCTTATTTTGCCGTGCTGAATAAATCGTATTAAAAATTTCAAAATGGCGTTCAAAAACAAAAACTTTTTTTATTGAAAAATGTAAACCTGTAGTTTAGCCAAAACTTTTCGAACGGCGTTCGATAACTTCAAAGCTGACTAGTTTGTAAATAATGGACCAGTTCTCAAGGCATATTGTTTATTTGAGAAAAATTGTTCTCTCGAATTCGATTCCGTCAAAACTTAAAAAAACATCAATTTTCGTGATATTTACCTATTGACCCTTGGTTCTTGACTATTACACAAAACCAAAACGTTTTTGAATATTCCAGAAATGTGCAAAATTGGCAACGTTCTTTGTGCACCAGATCTGCAAACCTTTGATAATCCCTCACTGTAAAATATTTAATGATGGGTCATGATAATTTCCAAGAAGGTTGACTATGCTAGGTCTACCCAAGATTATCCTTCTATCCATCTGATTTATATTACAACACGAATATCTATAATTATCACTATTTCCAAAATTACAAAAGAAATTTGCACAGAACGCAATCGCGGACAGATAAAGTTAAGAAGAGCTTCTAGAAATAGAAGAAGAAAGATATGTGTGGAGAACAGTGAAAAAATAGGAGATATAAAATCATAGAGCATGAGGGAATGGAGCGAGATATATTAGAAGCAGAAAAAAAACAAAAGAGGTAGAGATAGACCTACATTAGATTATTGCTACAGATAGTGAAAGATTGTGAGAATTTCAGGGAAATGTGTAGGTTAGCTCAGAATAGAAAAAAACGAAGTTACACGTCTAACCAATTCAAGTACTGAAGAGGAGAACGCAATTCTTGATTGTACACAGAACCAAATTATTTAATCCAGAAAGCTCATGTAGAGTGATTCTGGAAGGTTTTACCAAACTATTGCTTTCCTAACGTGATATTTATAAGTATCTGATCTTTCGTACAGCTACCCGAAAATATAGTCATTTGAAATTTTGCGAGATTTGTTATTAAGGTAATAATAAAATCTACAGAATAATACAAAAGTCGATTTTTATTTTTATCTAACGCCACAGATTCGATAGCAAAGCTATAAAAATATTTCGTATCTGATTACGTAAAATTTGTAGGCCTCTTTGGGCAATAAAGATACGAAGACTTTCCTAAATTTTGAAAATTTTCAAAACTGCATTTCTATTAAATCCTAGCTTGTTTGTAGTTTTCTAAGTCTCGTAGGGCCAAGTTAAATTGTTAAAAAAATTACTTTGGGAACTTGACATTTGTCTGGATCATGTCGTATCATATCCACGAACTCTGGAGAACTGAAAAAATGACGTTCTACGAGGATTTGGCATCATAACGCAAGAATCTGATTAAGTCATGTTTTACAAACATTTTGGATCCGTTAGCCTGAAATTTATGGGTGTTTGACTTTTTCCCACAACATAAAATACAAATATTAAATAACAAAAATTGCTAACATTTTTATTATACCTTAGCTTGCTAGAAATTTTGTAAGTCTGACTGTTTCCGAAGAACAATTTTCAAGAAAGAATCACTTAAGGGCGTTGAGTTTCGTCTAGATTTTTCGTACGAAAAATATACAAAATGCAGAAGAACGCTGGAGAAATTATTTTCTCGATAATTTACTGTCATAACCGAAAAAAGTCTGACTACGTCAGGTTTTAAAAACGTTTCGTATTTGTATTCATGAAATTTATGGGCGTTTTATCTTCGTCCTTTCCTTACTACACGAAAATACGAATACTTTGTAAGTTTTAAATTTTCAAAATTACCCGGTTTACTGATATTACAATTACATATAATTACGTTAGTAATTTTGTAAGTATGATTATTTCGCAAGAGAGAGATTACTTTAGAGAGTTTTATTTTCGTCTGGATTAGCTGTAACAAACTATAGAAAACCATGTAAAAATTTTTTCTAGGATTTAGTTTCATAAAAGAAAAAAAACATTCCAATAGAATTTAAATCCGTCAGGATATAAAACAAGCTTCGTACTTGCCTTTGTGAAATTTATGAATGAAACACCGGTCTATGCTCTTACCGCAAAAACAAGAATATTTTTGTAAATTAAAAAACTTCCACAATTAATTTTTATTAAACCTGAGCCTGTTGATAATGTTGAAGTCTGATTTTTTCCAAAGTTTAAATTGATTTTCGTCTGGATTTGCCATACCAGACAGATGTTTATACAAACTACAGAAAAACGCTGAAAAAATTATATTCTACTAGGACTTCGTATCACAACGGAAAATACATTCAAACAGGTTCTAAAAACATTTCGCATCTTTCAATGAAATGCTCGTTTAATTTTTGTCTTGCTAATTGAAAATAAGAATATTTTGATAAATTTCAAAATTACAAAAATTTCTAATGTTTGGTTTGTTATTATAATTCTGCTCATTTTCAAGGCTACATTTTTAAAAAAGATAATCACTTCAGAATGATGGATTTTCGCCTGAATTTCTCGTACCAGATATTTTAACAAATTACAGAAAAACGTATGAACATTTTTTTAGTTTTCAAAACAGAATTTGATTTCACTAGGTTTTAAAAACATTTTGAATATTTTCATGAAATTTATTGACGTTTTATATTTGTCATTAGCATGCAAACAGGAATTTTCTGGAAATTTTAAAATTTCCAAAATTACAGAAATTTGTTAGTCTCTATTAGATCGCGGCTCAGAAATTTTGTAAAACTGATTATTTAAGTTAAATTTAAAAGCAAGGATATCACTTTCCGTTAGAATTTCTCGTATCAGATAACTACAAAGCGCAGAACACCCAGAAAAATTATTCTCTATGAGGATTTACTGTCATAACGGAGGTGTATTCTAAAAGAGTTTGATTCGGTCGGGTTTAAAAGATTTTTGTGATTTGTTTTATTTTAATTCAAAAATTAAGTTAATAACATATCTATTTTTACATAGCGGCAGATTGGTTATTTTGTGAATCTTAATTATTCCCATGGTTCTATGGATGAAGAAGAGATTACGCAGATTATCTTGGCAATTTTAGCTGTTGATAAAAATGATCTTGATTATTCCTATGATTAATTTTAAATGAAAAAAATTACGTCGTCTGCGATTTTAATCGTTGAAAAACATAATCGTATATTTTACCAAAGTTTCTTTACTGCGATCTGCCTCCTCTAAATATTATGAAGAATTAATTCCTGACTGTGTACACGAAATTTTCAATAAAATCCGAGAGTATTCTCGTGTAAAATACTCTCTTTTGGATTTTATTCCTCTAAATATTTCCTACCTTGATGTCTATAACTGTAAAACGATATTATAAAGCGCACCTATTTGTGTCTGTAGGACATTAATTTTCAAGTATGTTTTAATATCTAAAAAATTTAAAAATATGACGACGCGATAGAAGATTGAATTATTTCTGAACTGTCAACAGCAGTTGCAATACTTTCTGGAAAACAGTTGGCTTGTTCGTTAAATAAGTTCTAAAAAATTAAAAAGTCTCTAATAATAGGTACTGAACTAAATGTCAGCGGGTTTCTTCATGCTCTTAGTTCGAAAAACGACGTATATTTCTGGGATGAATATAACATTGTCGTTTATTTTAAAAGCCCGTGAATTATTCCCATTGCTTATTTAAGAAACCCCTAATATGGGACATCAATTTTCGTGACCCAAGACTTTATTAACATAAAATCTAAACTTAAATCAATGTGATGATGTTAATCGTTTTTATGACAAGAGAACCAAGTGTTAAACTAATTTAAAGCAATTAATGTTAACTGTTCTTGTTAATAAAAAGACAAGTCGAATTATTCAATTGACCACACCACGTTTTGAAGAATTAAAGCCCACTTTTTGGCGAAAATGTTCTGCTTTTACCAATGAAAGCAATAAACTTGACATTGTACTTATCGATTTCGCTCACTGCTTGCTGTTTATAGTATTATACTTATCAATGGGAAATTATGAATGAACGTATTTATTGATCCAGTGCGGTTCGACGCCGGCGTCGTAGACTGCCTATGTAGTCAGTGAGGCGCCCTTTTCTACGAATGTTAAGCACTTGTTGCCTAATAAATGATTATTGAAAGTATTTTTTAGTGACCAGTAATATTTAAAAAATTAACGGCGTGTTTAATTGTTTGTAGTATTGTACAGACTAAACAAAGTGACGTAACTGCTATTATTGCACCGTCAAACCTGCGGTTAAGCGTCTACACGACGCCGAGTTCTGATTTACCAAACAATTCGTTGCAGAAGCCACTGTAAAATAGACCATGTACGTGTTTCTGTTTAGATACTGCAGCTGTTTGTTTTTCATCAACTGCATTCCGGTTAATGTAAGAATACTTGTGCGCGCTTTACGTCACAGGTTATTGTACTCACCTGTGATAGGTGGTGGTTCTACCACCGTAGAAGGTCCAAAAAAAGATGGAACGTCCCCGGAAGTAGTTACAGGAGTGTTGAGATCGCCAGTCTGTATCTCCGAAGATGCACATTGTAGCTCTGTACTTAAGCACGTCGCTGCCGGCACCGGGCTGCCCCCTGTATCTATATTAGCTCCAAGTGTCCTATATAAACACGTATCAAAGCTTAAGACATTGAAATGATGAGCTGCAGCTGCAGCAGCCGATTCCGTCAACAAGAAGGCGGATGCATGATGGTGATGATGCTGTGAAGACAGCGTATCCAGCGCGTCCATTATCATGGTGGATGGCGGGTTGGTGAAGCTTGCCACAGGCCCGCCTACCACAGAAGAAACAGTAGTTTGAGCGCCAGCACTCACTGCACTGACACTTAAGTGCAACTCGTCACCGTTCGTCGCGAGGGTAACTCGAGGCACGATATAATTTCACTACGGATACAACTGAAAATGCTTCACACCACCAGGAGGTCGATATACCGCGACGTGAATCGTGGTCAAGGTTTATCGATTTGAACACGACCTCCAAGTACGAACGCTACTCTGAAACTGGTCGCGCCGCGAAGGCAACTTTACTTTTATGAATGGAGCATCTGTTCCATATTTGGCAGTCGCAATAAAGAGTTGCAGCCAATAGAATTAGAAGGAGAGAGATTCCCCTCCAACGGTGCCCCCACTGCTAGAGCATCGTAACGTGACGTTGAATGACGTAACACGGCGCTTGTACGCTTATTAAACGAGCATCGTTCAAATTTAGTTATATCCCCCGAGAATGGAATGTTATTTTTGGACTTTTGCGATAGTAAACGATAAATACTACCATCAGTAACAGCATTTTGAAAATATTTTTTATTTTCCTTATTTAATTACAGAAAAAATTAGGATTTTATTAACAGGTGTTGATATCGATTACATCCACTACCGAGTGCAACTTTACGATTTTCACTCTTTCAGGTTTCATTTAACTAACAAATTAATGCTGTAGCAATCCATTCACAACTTCAATTATATACAACCTTTAATTGTGAGTAATTAATTTACCAATGATTCATTTTTATACACATAATGCATTTATTTGTAACCTTATTTGATACTCTGGCATCTATGATGAAAAGCTCACTTAAAATTACTTCAAGAATTAAATTTTATGGACAAGCTGAATAACTTGCTTAAATTAAGCTTTTAAAACGATAAATTTCAACAATATAATCTCAAAAGCTATTTCCTTACATTTTCATGCATGAACTTATAAGATTTCAATTTAATCTCTTTAATGAAATTTTTCAAAGAAATTAATTTAAAACACGAGTTGGGTTTCGTACTTATCGTTTTGTTTTAAGTTAAGCATAGTTTGCTGCGACTTTGTAAAAATTATTAGTCTTATAGACACTGAAAGGTACTGTTTCGTTAGTGCTTCGTTAGAGCTCCTTAGTGCTTTAAAAGGATCCTTGAAAAACCGTTTTAACCAAAACAGCAACTTTTTATTCACGGCGGAACTTATACGTAGACAATTTCGCTTCAGTTCCAAAAACTGTTACAGCTGAAAATTACTACTTCGTTAGTGCACTTTATTACTGCATATCACAGAAAATACCGTCCTGCACCTAGGTATCAAGGTCCACAAACTCCCTGCCTGTTATAAGAAGGGAATAATTAGGACAACTTTCTGTTCTTCGCCCCTAATATTCCGGGAAAAATATATTCTCGGCAGACGGCAACGGAAAACTACCACCGTTTGATTTTTCTGGGGACAGAAAAAGGCGGTAGATAGGATGCAGAAAAGACAAAAACGATAAACTGTCACAACAGATGATCGATAAATTACGAATCAAAACAACGAACGTTAGAAATTGCTAGAGGGTAGGGAAATTAGAGAATCTTTAGGTAGAAATTTCTAGTTTAAAACTAAATTTCGTCTGGCTTAAAGAAGTAAAGTTGCCACTAATCGAATCTATTGATCAAAAAGGTCTAGGTGTACATGATAATACAGATTTGTGTAGCGCGTTAAGCGATTTGGTAAGTAATAATGTTTTTATAGATGCTGAAACTTATTGCTCTTTAGTAAAGTGTTTCTGAAAAATAGTTTTGCGCAAAACAGCAACTTTGGTTTCACGGCGGAACATACACGTTGACGATTATCTACAATTCCAAAAACTTTTTACAGCCGAAAATAACATTTCGTTAGTGCTCTTTATTGCTGTATATCAAAAAAAGAAAATAGTCTGCTACCGCCCTATAAAAGTCCCAGTCACCCATAATATCCGTGAAAAATAGTTTATCGACAGAAGGCAATGGAAAACTACCTCCATTTAATTTTTCTCCGATTTGGATTCTGGCGAGGGAGAAAAAAGCGGTTAAGATACAGAAAAAACAAAAGCGAAAAATTCACCAAAAAGGAAGAATAATCTACGTATCAGAACGAGGACCGTTAGCAATTGTTAGAGGGTAGGGAAATTAAAGAATCTAAAGTTACAAATTTTTAGGTTAAAGCTAAATTTGGTTGGACTGAAGGAAGTAACGTGGGCACTAAAGGGGTCTTTAGGTCTTTTGGTCAACAAGTTTTAGGCTCAGATAATTATCATACAGGTTTATGTGGTGCATGAAACGATTTTGTAACTACTAATGTTCTTAGACAGGCTTAAAATTAGTCTATTTAGTTAAAAATCGTTTTACAGTTTACACACAAGAGCAACTTTGGCTTCACGACGCAAGTATATACATAGATGTTTCGATTCAATTCCAAAAATTGTTTACAGTCGCAAGTTATTACTTCTTTAGTGCTGAATATAAAAGAAACTTCTTTTGGGACAAGAGTAGACAAGTACAGACGTTCGCTACCAGTTATAAGAGGCGAAAAATTGAGACAACATTCTATTCATCACCCTCAGCCCGCGAAAAAGCTTCTCTCGATAGAACGTAACGGAAAACTGCCATCATCATCATCATTAGATCTTCAGTCCTGGAACTGGTTAGATGCGTACCATCATTGTTTCCTATTCTGACTTAACCTACAGATTTATCTAAAATTTGCACAGTTTGCATCTATCACTACCTGATCTAGGGTCTACATCTACCTCTTTTTTCCTATCTCTGCTTTTAATATATCCCATACTATCCCCGAAAATGCCTTAGAACGTATTCTGCCATTGTATTTCTCCTATTTTTTCCCCAGATATCTTTGCTCCCCTACTATTTCTATAACCTATTTGTTATTAACTTTGTCTGTCCATGCTATCATCCTCATACATCTGAAGCACAGCATTTCAAACGGCTGCTACCGTTTTTTTGTCTGCTTTTCAGACTGCCCGTATTTCATAGGCATACTGTGCTGTGCTCCACACATATGCTTTCAACAATTTTCTTCTTGTTCTATGTTTGCTGTCTTTCAACATAGGCGTTGTTCTTTCTTATTAGATGCAGTTCGGTCACCTTCTATTGTTTTACAATTATATACCCTATTTCTCAGACATTTAGTGGTTGTGAAGGAGGTTCCCCCAACACTTAAACATTTAATGATTAAATATTTTTTCCAATATATCTTTTTGCACAGTCAACATTAGTTGCAGATATTTCACAACCAACACCTGTAGTTGTTTATAATAATCATCAGATTTATCGGCGCTTATTTTTTCGTCATTACGTTTTCCGTCTCAAAACTGGTTAGACACGTATCTGCACTTATTTATATTCTGAGCTAGCCTACACAGTTCCCTGAAACTCTCACACAGCATGTATACAGCTAGCTTCCCGTTCTATTGTTTTCTAATTTTATGCCCTATTTCACCGAGAATCAGTGAAGGGGGTTAAGCAACCAATACTTATCATGTTTGAGTACAGTTACTTCCTTCGTCATTAATTTATGCATCTTGGAGCTGATAAGATGCGTACCACCAAAGATTTCAATTCTGGGCTAGACTACACACCTCCCTGAAACTTCTACAGCCTATATTTTTCACTATCTGTGCGCAGTAGTCTAACCTAGGCCTGCCTCTTCTTCCCTTTTTCCTATCTCTGCTTCTAATATATTCCGCAGTATTTCCTCATGCCGTAGTATGTGGCCTATCATCCTATCTCTCTTATTTTTACCGTTTTCCACATATTTCTTTCTTCCCCTACCATTTTTAGTACCTCTTTGTTCTTAACTTTGTCTATACATGATACCTTCATCATACGTCTGTAGCACCACATTTCAATGGCTTCTACCTTTTTCTTATCCGCTTCTCGTACTGTCCAGGCTTCACAGCCATACAGTGCTGTGCGCACACATATGTTTTAAGCAATCTTTTCCTTATTTCTATGTTTGTTGTCTTTGAACACAGTAGCTGCTTTTTCTTGTTAAATGTAGCACGACCTTGTGCTAATCTTTGTTTTATATCTTTTGTGCTTTCTCATCTTGCGTTATTTGGTTTCTTAGGTAGCAGAAATCTTTAACCTCTTGTAAGTTTGTGTTACATATTTATATTCTTGTTTTTCATTTATTTTCTCCTCGTTTGCATAATAGTACTTTACTTTTAGTTTTGTTAATTTTCACACCGTATTTATCTGTTAGAACCGTTTCTATTTCATTAAGAGCAGCTTCTAACTCTTCCTTGCTAGACGCTAATACCGCTATATCATCTGCAAATCTAAACATATCAATTTTTTGTCCCTGCGTAGTAATTCCAAATGTCTTCCTGCATTTGACAGTATTCATTGCCTCTTCTATGTACAAGTTAAAAAATAGTGGGGATAGGGCACATCCCTGTCTCACCCCTTTCCTAATGTTTACTTCTCTACGTTCCTGCTCTAATTCTATTACTGCTGTTTGCTCTTTGTACAAGCTATGTACTATTTGTCTATCCCTATAACTCATTCCAATCTTTTTTAGTATTTCGAATATTTTGTTCCATTTTACATTGTCGAATGCTTTCTCCAGATCTACAAACCCTATATACGCGCTTTCCCCTTTTTGTATTGTTTTCTCCATTACCACTCTCAGAGTTATTATTTCACCTTATTCACTGTAATACTATAGTATTTATCAACTTACCTTGTGTAATATATATATATATATATATATATATATATATATATATATCTATATATATATATATATATATATATATATTGTAGTGGTTTTAAAAGGTTAAATTAACTATAAACAAAGCAATTTGAAACACCCTGTATAAAGGAAACAACCCGAATTTACGTGCGAAATTTATTTCACTTAGTTCAGTTTAATGTAACAAGTATTAACAAAAATTTACAATTAATGATCATAAAATTTAGTGAGGTTCTTAAAGAAAATAAATTTTAGAAGCCAATGCAATTTATTTATTTATTTAATGGAGTTTAATTACGTCTAATACGCATAAAATCATGAAAAATCAATAAATCCAAGGCGAATAGCGTTCGTTGTAACAAACAAATATATCGGTTGGGTTGAAATACCATGAAAAGAAGCTCCTAGAAATGTTGTGTTAAAACGTCGGTTAATTAAACACCTGCATGTTTCTAAATGTCAGGTTCCCCTTATTTTTATAGATAACAAACAAGTTTCAAAGAATATCGGGTACACGGGCGGAGGGTTCGCGTAAATGTTAACTAAAAGTTTCCTTAAAGTGCAGAAAGGATAGAGGGTCAATGAAATGCTTCGGACTGAGACAGGCATAATAATAGTACATTTCAAAAAGCACGTATTCAGTCCACATGGGGTAAATAGAACGCGGACAGGAATATCGATTCTCTACCACTCAAACAAGGTTAGAAGGAAACATATAATATGCATTAAAAAGGGACAGGGTTAAGATAGGCGGGATATTGAAGACGTCAATGCATATACTATTGGCATATATCGTTAGTTTTAAGACAGACAAACACGGGGATATTTGAAGTCTGGTTTATTGGAAAATATCGTAAGGACGCGCTAAATTTCAGAGATTTCGAAAACGGTTGAAACAAAATTTGAGGAAGTGTTATTTTAAATTAGATTTTTCACGGTAAGAGGGTCTGTAGAGGTTACAGTCGAAGCATTTAAATACTTGACGAATTAGCACGGCTCGCTCTCTTTTAAACTTCGTTCTCTTGGTACTTTGATCGCTTCAGACTACGAACGAGCTTATAAGTATATAAAATTATTTTAAATTAAATAGTACAGCGTTGGCCTCATAATTTGATACGCGAATAGGTGTCGAGTCTAAATTCTAATTTGAGGTACAACATTTATTTTAAACAAGCTCGGGAAATGACGTGAAGTAACGTAAATTTAAAGTACATTAAACGAAAGTACGCAAGTATGAAAAAAGTGGAATTAATTTGGATTTGGAATTGGATGCACCGGGAAAGCAGCACAACTTAAATGGGGTTTTTCTACGAATAGCTAGAAGCGGACAGCAGAGCAGAGCAAAACTACTTTACCGCATCGTCAACGGAGTGGAGGTCTTCAAGAAATTCCAGGTAACGCCTTAAAATTGTTGTTGTTATAAACTATGAAACTATGAAAATTGTGTGACGTGTGAGAGTAAATTTTGAAGGTATCGTGCATTATTTTGCGTATTAAAAATAATACGTATGACTAACTTTATTAAGGTATTTAAATAGAAATCAAAAAGGTGTATATAAAGCTTATTAACGTTTCATCGGGAATTTAAAATGTTTATTGTGAAGAGTACATGGGTTTGTTTTTTTGTTTGTGGTAAGAGTATGCGAAGTACAAAGGCATACATTATTCATAATTAACTGGGTTATCATGAGCTCCAGAGTATTCAAATTCAAAATAAATTATAAATAAAGAAAGAAAATAAGGTATTATTCAGGGCCCATTTACTCCGGGTATATTCAATGTGTTTGATATTTTAAATTAAAATCCAGGACAGTACAAAAATAGTATTTATTGAGGTGTAACTTGATCTCTGAAATGTGGATAATCTTGAATTTTATTTGTAAATAGTGTTAAATAAATATTGTATGATGGTTGTATTATTTTGTGGTTTTATTGAGAGTGTGCGTGAACGATACAGAGTATGGTAGTGAATCTAGGTATCCGGGAGGAGACCCAACTGAGCTAGCCTGGGAACTGAACAAGAATTAAGGTGTGAAATTTATTATTGTGTGAAATTTATTTTCGAGAACTACAAAAAGAAATTTTCGAATATTTTTGTTATTGAGGCTCGATTTAATTAGGTACCACGGCAATATATATATATATATATATATATATATATATATATATTGACATGATAACGCTGCACTCCGATGTAATTACACTTTCAGTCTCCTGCTGATCACCATCGCTTTGTGTCCTTTAAAATTCTAAAATTTAAATATGCCTCGGCTAGCTCAGTTTAATTCACACAGAGTGCACAACGTTACGATAATCAAATAATTTATCCCCCTTTTCTCTAATACTTAACCTGCTTTGAACGATAAAAACGAAGTCGACTAATATTTGTATAATGAGAAAGAAGAAATCATATACACTTCACAGCTTAATCTGCTTTACTGTATGACAAAAATGAACCTCTGAATCAAATAACAATAATTTTTTAATTGTTTATCCACAAAAATTATAGCGCCCTTTCCTTATTTTAAAACCAGCAAAAAATGACACTGTATTCTACTGTAAATTCTTTGAACGTTCAAGACCTCTCCCCTTTTTACGAAATTTTTCACGTATAAAAGAAATTTTTGTTGACTTTACATAAAATATTCAAGTATAATAAATATAGTCTATGTTCAAAAATAAAGAGAAAAATAATGCCTTATGCTAGATAGTTCTGACCTGTAGTTTTCCTTATGCGTCTTTCTGGATCTGCTACTGCGTGCTGTGGATTAGTACCCCAATATTACTTTCAGTTGAGTTGCTCCATTCAATGCTTAAAACAATCCTGTTTTGTGTACTTTTGCCAATATTTTCATTTGGACTTCCTCCCAATATTATCAATTTATTTAGTTTCCAAATTTTACCCCGTTAAATCAATAATCTAGTATTTTCTTAATCTCCCATAGATTTTCGTAATCTAACTTAGATACCCCGTCTTACTTAGATTTTCGTAGTTTCTCTCAGATTTACCCTGTCTTACTTAAATTTTCATGGTCTCTCTTAGAGTTACTACGTCTTACTTAGATTTTCGTAGTCTCTCTTAGAGCCCTAAATTATAAACATTTAACATTAATTAATTAATAAACTTTTACTCGCGTTTTCCAGCAAACGGCGAAATTTGTTTCATATATTTTTCACTGTTATTTATTTTACAATTTTCTAACACCACTTTTCACAAATATTTAATTATTTAATTTTAATATTCACCCGTTGCGTAGATTCTTGACTATAAGTGATGTGAACTGTGCTCAGTTCGATTCAAGACTGTCTGCTTATCAAATTCGAGTGTTATATAAGCTACGCCCTATCTACAAATTCATTGATTATCGGCGCTGCTTGTTCAAAGTTTACGACCAGCCTTAGGATGTTTTGGATATTTTGGGCTTTTACAGGTATACGTCTGATAGTAACTCGCCGGAACGATTTCTTGGTTACGTAGGATACCAGTGGATCTCTATTATGTATATACCAGGTTATCATAAAGTAAGGGATATATTTTAAATCATTACAACTTTTTAATAAATTAAGTTAGTAACATAAAATAAACGAAATCTAGTTGCTTAATGAATGGGATTTTACCGTATCTATGAGAAACAAAAGCGTTGTCATAACAATTGTTGACACTAGTGTCAAAACGAAATTATTCAATTTGAAGTTTTATTTTGAAATTAAAACTCAAGTAAACGTTGAGTTCAAACGACTCAACTGTAATAACATGGATTTACAAACAAGAATTGGTTTAGTTCAGTGCTATTATGAATCCGGCAGAAATTACACCGCTGGATTACGAAGATTTCGCACGAGAATGGGTTTGAGAGCGGGACCCTGTCAAATGAAAGCGTACCGCAATTTGATACAAAATTTGAAAGAACAGGGTCTGTAACTGACTTACCAAGATCAGGAAGACCAATAATTAGTGATGTCCAAGTTGCAGAGGTTCTTCATGAAAATCAAGACATAGCCAGAAGCAATTCACTCGCAATCAGCAGTGCAAATGCGATATCCAAGCGATTGCAAATGCCGTATACCACGGTTTGGAAAATTTTACGCAAAGTTCTAAACATGTATCCATATAAACTGAAAATGCTGTTTGAATTAAAGGACGCAGATTTGGCTACTAGGTACGATTTTTCTTTGCGAGTAATGGCTCAGCTGGAAATTGAACCCGAATGGTTATCCCGTATTTTATGGACAGATGAGGCACATTTTACTCTGAATGGTGGAGTCAATACTCAAAACTGTAGAATCTGGTCTGCAGAAAATCCGCAACAAATCGTTCAAAAGGTCTTCATGACAAGAAAGTCACCGTTTGGTGCGGTTTTACAGCTGATTTTATTATTGGTCCGTATTTCTACGAGGAAATGCAGAATGGACAAGCCGTATCTGTAACTGTAAATGGTGAACGATACTTGCAAATGTTACAAAATTATGTTATTCCACAGCTGCAAAACGAGCACTACGGAATTGAAAACATCATTTTTATGCAGGATGGAGCACCCCCCGCACATTTTTCGACCAGTCAAAGAATTGTTAACCAACGTTTTTCAAGATCGCGTGTTAAGCAGACATTTCGTAAATTCATGGCCACCAAGATCATCTGATCTAAACCCAGCGGATTACTGGCTGTGGGGTTATTTAAAAAGTTTAGTGTTTAGAAGTCGACCAACTACGCTACAAGAATTAAAAGACAGTATTACGGAGCAAATTGGTACAATTCAACCAGAAATGTTACGAAATGCTGTGTACAATTTGGAGGTAAGGATGGTGATCTTACAACAACAAAATGGAGGTCATATTGAGCAATTGCCGTAACCTGTTTTGGGCATACTAAATCCCATTTCATAAGCAATTAGATTTCATTTATTTCTTGTTATTAACTTAATTTGTTAAAAAGTTATCATAATTTAAAATATATCCCTTACTTTATGATAACCTGATATTTTAGACCGTTCCTTTTGATGTTATTACAAGAATTTCTAATTTGTCTTGGTGCGTAATTTAACTTATGGCTTTTGTTTATCTAGATATTACTTTGGATTTGTATTAACACCATGTAGAAAATGAGGTAGACGATTTTACGTAAATTAACATATTTCTGTTTACATTTTGGGTTTCCAAAACGTATTTATTTCGAAAGATGCGTTTCTTATCAGAACGCTATGCTAGCTCCTTTCACTGTCGCATGTTTAATTTTAATGTGAATTGTGTCATGATTTTCTAGCTTTTACTGCATTTAACGCGTATTTATTTACAATTTATGAATACATTTTGCTTTAAGACAAGTTTGATTGCGCGTAGAGTTTTCTTTTGCTGAATGTGTGTTTATTGTGGAATGGTATGTTTCCCGGCATTAATTAAAGTCAACTGCGATCCTCATGCAGGGTGTTAAATGTTAGCTTTTTGCATAATTTGCAAATTACTTATTTTTCATGCTAAATAAATGCAGTTTTCTAACTCTTAGTGCTATTTACATGTATTGTGTGACCATTATGACTTAATATACTCCTAAATAACCCTCTTATCATAGCAATATATATATATATATATATATATTATATATACTGATGTGATAACGAGGTCATTGAACACCAAATTCTATAATAAAAAGCATCCCAAAAAGAAGAAAAACGGAGAAAAGTAAAATTTCCCTGGATAAACATAAGCGTGTTCTATTAGCACATAAAACGACACAGTGTTGTACTATTTAAGAAGAAGCCCAACTTTAAACCTTGTGTAAATAATGATTTTCTAGAAAAAAACATTTTCTTAAAGCATTTACAAATCATAAGAACAAAGTCGTCATTAATTGTGTAATTAAAATCCGCGTGTAAACATTTTTCTTCTGAACAATGAAACTATTGCAGAATTGAAAAATTGTGTAATGAATATAAAATGTAAATACAAAGCCATCTATTTTTGCTATGTGAAACATGTTATTTGGCCGAGGCCTATCCATGTTACAACGTGCTTCACATTATATAAAATACTTGTGTTTTCCTTACTCTAAAAACATAATTTTATTACGGTTTAGAATTAAGCTTGATTTTGAATATATATTTACATTTACCTTTGTACTAGAAAATAAAGCTAAACACAGAAAGTATTATATTTATTCATAATTTTCTGCTTTGATTATGTTATATAAATAAATGCGTATTCAAGTAATTTTCTGATTGATTGATTTCTTTAAGAATTCTTTCTAAGACACAGTTGGTGTGGTTCTAAATTCGTGTCAGGAATGTCATTTATCCATTTCAATGCTAACCTCTTCTTATAAATTGTTGATTATCTGTAACATTCGTGTAACGTTCGTCCTTTGGTATTTGACTGTCTGCTGGTGCAAAAGTAGACAATGTTAACATATTTGTCAAGCGCCATGTCATTTATGATATGTATTTTCTATTTAAACTTATAATGTTTTTCTAAAAATAATGTTAAAGGGGATTTTACCTAAGGCCTTGTAGCCTTACATATTCAAACCCGTTCCGTAAATTTAGGATGGTAAGATATTAACAGATAATTATTGATTGCTTCATTGAACCATGTATCTTATAATTTAGTAACACAATCGATTTTTGCAGGGTTTTAATTTTAGCCAAGTATATCTCCAATATTAGCTCCAAATATATACTCAAAATGTATATGTAACTACACCCTAATTTCAAATCTAACATCGATACCTATCGCTACAGTTATTTCTATATAAACTTTTATCCACGATCGTGTCTGAACGTTATCTTTTACCTTAAATACCGTCGATATTTTTCTAAATTTTTATCTCAACGTTTTATGTAAAAAACTATGATATGCAACAGGTTTATTTACACAATATAAAAATATCTGAATGCTGGAATTTTTTCTTTCATGTAATCTAATTATCTATAACTGCAAATATTTGGCGGACAAGATGTTTATCTCTTTAGAAAGTTAAAGACTTTATTTTATGAACGAGTCGTTTGACAACTTCCAAATGTTTTCTGAAAAATGCCAAGTGGAACTCAAAGAAAACAAAAATATAAGTAACAATTTAAAACACTTACTTACGGTAGGTTTGAGTTTTATTGTAATTTCTTTTACTATAAATGGTAGTGCATAAATATTATAACCCAACATTTTACATCTATCTAAATTACCTATATGAGTATTCACAACAATGATTTTTGCCTTTACTTATCTTGCACTATTAATATGTGCTCTTAAATAATTTTTATTACTGCTTATAATCTAACTCTGTGAACATACAGAATTTCATGAAATCTTTTATTGTTAAAAGGTCTACAAGCAAATAATTTAAAATTGAAACGGAAATATCTTTTTCTTTACATAAGCTTTGTGTAAATGTTTATAAAAAAATTGTATTAAGACTTAGTGATTTCCTTATCATTTATCGCTTAACAATTTATAGAAATAATTGTTGAAATGTTCTGAACCAAATGTAAATGTTTATTTTATTCTCCCGAAAAATACATTTTAATAACAAATTTTCATTGCATTTACTGTAGAACGCATTTAAAAACTATCAATGTTACGCATTATAAAGCAAAGCATATTTTGCGTGTGTAGATATTCTTTAACAAAACATCCACTTTAAGAGTACTAAATAACGTTGATGTCTATAATTAGTAAACGGAATACGTTAATTTTGATCTATCAGCTTTAAGGATATTAAATAAATTTCAGTGTCAAGGTATCATTTAAAACAAAAGTAATGCATCCATTTTCGTTAAAAATAGCACTTTATGAGTTTTAAATAAAACGCATCTTTTTGTCAAAAAAGTTAGTTTTTCCGGGAAATGTTCGAAAATCTATAAATAAGTAAATTAATAAATAAGCGTCCCATTTTGAGGAAGCGCTACTAGCAGGAAGGCCATAAATTACAATAGCCATAAATTATGCCGACTGCACTTACTTAGCTCATTATAACCCGCAATCAGCATAATTATTACATCATCCGTGACTAATCTTCGGAAACATGACAAAGAGTGGAATAGAAAAAACGTGGTATTTGGGATTTTAGTATATAAGACTGAAATGAATTAGAACGGGATCATTCATTACATCGTTAAGCAACATGTAAGTATCTAGTAAAGATTCATTTTACGACAAGCAATATGTAACATAGGAGTTATCAAACGTAATTACTTAATAAAGTATAATAAAGATTTATCACAATAATATAAATATCCTGATTCAAGATCACAACGGCTGATTTTAATCGATTAAAAATAAATGCACTTTGCAAACTGATATTTCAACGTCACGACTGGTTATAAATGCAGATTTGAAATGGAACTAGGAAGTGTTCAATGCCGTTCACTACAATGGAAATGACATTTTTATAAGCGTGACATGACCATACCAACTGCAAGTATAATTTTGTTTTTGTAACCTTATAGGATATTTGAGTAGATTAAGCTAGAATAAGATTTTAATTTTATAAAAATTATTTGTCAAGGATAATTTCCAGCAATTTTGTGATCGGAGTTCAAAACATCTTGACCTTTACTAAATTATCTGTTCAGCATCAATGACCAATTACACTGACAAACGGGGCAATAAAAGAATAGGTGAATTATCACGCGAATTTTAACGAGATTTTTTGTAACTCACATATATGTTTGGGTTCTGTAATTGTTAACAAGGATTAGGTGAAGATTATTGTAATAAGTAAGTAATCATTAGGTAAAATTTTCTGTCTAAGTTTAAGCTGTAAATTGTGTTTATAAGCGTTATTTATATCTGTTGAATGTAAAAGATTCTTTAGATAATGTGTATAAAGAAAGATGTTTGTGCATGCTTGGAAGACTGTTCATAGATGTTTCTTTAAATCTCCGTGTTTTGTTTCTTTTGATAAAATCCACACCATATTTTCCACTGAATAAGCCAGGCAAGGAACAGGACAGGGAGAGTAGTGATTTCATATTTTCAATTGCGTCCTCACTAATACAATTCAGCTGTACCCAAATCACAGCATCTTTTGTGGCTCCCAAGTACAGGCCGGGGTTACAGCAATATATATTTACACACACATACACACACGCGCGCCCACACACACACACACACACAGGTATATATATATATATATATATATATATATATATATATAATATATATATATATATATATATATATATATATATATTTACACACACGCGCGCGTGCGCGCGCACACACACACAGTCGTTCATCAAGAATTATACGAAACGCTAAAAGATAAGTATTTGAAATTCTGGGGATTGGTAAGGAAGAAAGGGTACTACAAAATCAATATCAACGCTTTTAAGTTGATGACTTCATTTTCGGTCACGTAATATCAACTTTCAAACGTTAAATGACACTCTACAATTTAAAATTTTTAGACACTAATAAAGAAACTAGCTCACAGCTTGGGTCTAAAGTCAGCAACTACGTACTTACAGGATGTTAAAGATTGTTAGCAATTGAACTTTCACACAGCAAAACTGCTGAAATCGCGACCAATAACTGGCTTCAATTTTCAAATTATAAATTTTTATAAGAATTTGTTCCCCCGATCTTACCCCATTAAATTTTTTTATTTGGGGATACTTAAAAGATCTAGTTTATCAAACATGGGCTAAAAATTTAGAGGAATTAAAAATTAGGGAAACTTGCCAAACACTGACACCAAACATCTCTTAAAGAAAGGTTTGAAAATGGAAGAATTGCTGGAGGATCATAATTTTAACATTTAATGCAGTTTTTATTTTAAATTAATTTTGTTAAAGTGCTATTGGTCACGTCAGAATTAATTCATATATTAAAGTTCAATCTATTTCTTTATTTCTATGGTGGTCTTTAGTAAAATAGACCTTTGTACTGCTTTAAATGCCGTTTTTAATTTGAAATTTGATCCAGGTGACTGAAAATAACGTACCTGAAATAAAAGTATTGGTTGCGATTTCAGCAATTTTGCTGTATGAAGGTTAATAGTCAGCGATATTCAATGCCATATCATTCCGTAGTTGTTCACTTTAGACCACAAGTATTCTAGCTTGTTGAAATCTGCTTTTTTATTAGAACTTAAAAATCTAAAAATATACAGAATGTGTCACTTAACGTTTGAAAGTTTATATCACGTAACCGAAAATTACATCAACTTACAAGCGTTGATGGTAGTTCTTTTAGCTGGCGCGGTTTCTTATCGATACCCAGAATTTCAAATTATTATCTCTTTCCTTCGGAAATATAAAATGCAGAATTTTATATATATATATATATATATATATATATATATGTGTGTGTGTGTGTGTGTGTGTGTGTGTGTGTGTGTGTGTGTGTGTGTGCGTGCGTGTGTGTGTGTGTGTGTGTGTGTAGAGGTTATATTGCATCATTTGATAAACATTTGACGTTGTAAACTCGAGAAAATTCAAGAAAAAGACAAATGATGTAGATATTTATTTGTATAGAAGACGTATTTGTACAGTTTCCGATATGAAAAGTATAAATGCACAAAAGCCGTGGTGATTACATAGTTTAATGACGGAAGAATCGTGTTTTAGATAAGAATAACAGTGTTTATTATGTTCTATGCGTAAACAAGCGTTTTTTGAAAGAATTTTATCCACTTTTTATAATAAAAGTATTGTATCCAGAGAAGAACTCAATCTTATGTAAAATCGCGTATGTAAAAAGATTTTCGTAAGTAACAGGTCCTGTTAAAATACGTAAATATTTTAAAAGACATTTACAGTTGCATTTAATATCAATTTTATGCAACACCGCATTTATACGATACACGTTAATTTTTATTTTTATCTTAACAAAGTAACACGTGTGTAAAAGTGAAAATTTTAGCTCGTGATTTGCGAGTGTTGATTTATTATGATTTCCATATGATTTAACACCATACCAATGTATGAAAATTTATTTGGAAATATAGCACACTTCAAAATCATGGTTTATAAACTTTTCTCAGAATTAAAGCATAGAAGACCAGCAGTAACGCGTTCGCGTTACGTTACGTTAGATAAACACCATTTGGAAGAGAAGAAAATTTATCTTAAACCGACAAAATAAATAGGGATGTACCCTGTATATTATGATTTCATGAACAGTAGTGTGCAATAATTTTTTAGTTATTTTAAGGTAATTCAGGCAATTATCTTAAACCACAAAAGCATAGTTACATTTTTTGTACCATACATATATGAATATAACTCAAGCAAAAGATTATTGGGAAACCGTATAAAGTGAAAGTAGGTTTCAATATTATGTGTTAAAAAGTCGTATAAAAAGATGAAAATTCGAATAACCCGAGTTAGGCATGCAAATGGAATACTTACAATAGTACATTTTCATACCGCGGTCATATCATTCTAAGAAAGCTCTTAGAATAATTATAGAAGTAAATAACAACGAAATTATTAATACGCATGTTTACAGAAATTACCCTAAAAATAGGAGAGCTTACTACAATGTTTAGGAAATTCAAGCAAAACTAACAAGTGTAGCTATAGTATAAAGCAATTCCCAGACACAATAATATTGATATCATTACAATGTAGTTAATTACTTCAGTAGAGAGGCTTATTTAGTAAAATATTGGGTTACAAATGATCTCACTTTGCATACTAATTAAATACCTTATAATGTAAAAGGTTACAATGTATTCATTTGCAGGATTGTTGCATATATTCGATAGCATTACTCATGCACTTTATACGTGATTCAATACAAGCTCAGTATTAAGAACAAACCGTATTACAATGACCCCTCCCCACCTCTCGAAGGCATGCTAAGTGGGAAAAATGATAGGAGTTCGTCACCCCGCGATAAAGAATTAATTAATTAGTCGCGAACAGATAATTATAAAGTTTGAAGTGTAGTAATACAAGCATGCAAAGCGCCAGGAAGGTCGCGCTGTTGGCAACGATATGAGGATAGGTTAAAAAATTACTAGACGGAATACAGATTCAAGATGCAACGTGGATTTCTCCGAAGAAAAAAATTAAACGCTGCGAGAGCCTTTATAGATCTTTACGTACTGATTTGGCAAGGAATGGTATCCGTGCACGGAATTATTAAAACTCGTGTGTACCGTAATAAAAGGGCTCGCTGCGGGTATAGTTCAAATAAATGGTTTTTGCTTGTGTTAAGGAAGCTGTTGCTTGGAGGACGAAAAATCAAAAAGCTGGTGTTTTATGGACATTTTCTTAAACATTTAGAAATGAATTAAACCGTGAGTAAACTATAAGCGTTTATGTTTATTGATTATGTATATGAGTTGGAAATGTAAATTGCCGGTATTTATGTAGTATGAAATTAATTACATGCTAAAGCAATTATTTTGTTGAATGATAACTTAACGACGGTATTATTGTTGATAAATTTAAGCAGAGTATTATTGTGAAAGGAAGTAGGGACGTTTGAAAATATTGAGAAATACGTGCGAGTTGATTTTGAATGTAGTTTTTTTGGCGGAATTTAACGCTAATTAAAGCATGAAACTTTAGTATTTTGAATGAGCAATAGAGTGTCAGAAGGAAAAGTTGATATTTAAGTGTTGTCTATGTTTGTTATTAAAGACATTTCCAGAATTGAGAATTAGAATGTTATGTAGTTCAATATGGGCAACCAAAAATTGGAGTAATATTATTATTGATGGATTTCATTTAATGTCTTTTCTTTAGGATTTCTTTTAGTAGTACCTGACCAATATGATGTTAGAAAAATAAGTATTTTTTAGGAACGATTATTTGTATTCATATGATAATTAGACGATCTTAATAGAATTTAAATTTAAATTAAATTTTATCTGAACTTATTTAAGAATTAGGTAAAGAGGTAAAATTGTGAAAGGATATCCAGTCACCCCAGTAATGGAATCGTATTTGGTAGAAGCATTTTACTTTACAATTTCTTTTAATTTGATCAAAATTTAAAGAGCTTTTTACGGGTACGTAGAAAAACGTAACGTATAATGTGATAAATTAAGAAAACCGAAAGAAATGGAGACTTACTCTGAACAACCGTGTAGGGAGAATATCGAAGGTATCGCGCCCCTTAATTATGACACTAGAAAAAGCCTTCCAGGACAAATGAATATTGTAACGTAGCTTGTTTGTAGTTCAGCCATTTCAAATGTTTATTTTTTTATTCTTATTATACCTTCCATAGAATCTCACTCCCCACACCGCGCATGCTTATATTGTTAAGGGTCCCCTACCTTCAGGGCAAATCTAAATTAATGAGGTAACGCTCATTTTATCTGTTACGCAACGATTGATGACGATGTTCGCGAAGGCCGTCCATGCACCCCTGGTGATAGATGTCGTGCGTGACAATTTTAGCAGATCGGCATGTGACATATAGAGAGATAGAGGTATCTCTTAGACATTACGGCGAAACAAATACGTACGATTTCGCTCGACAGTTACAAGTAGTACAAAAAAATGTTAAAAAATTAAACAGTGGTCATTCAAATTACTTATATGACATCGTAACAGGTGACGAATCATAGATATCCGTAAAGCATTTAATTCGCTCGTTTCGGAAGTACCTTGTTCAGAGTGGAAGAACTATTTTGAAAATTGGTGTTTCATCGAATGCAAAGGTGTAAGCCATGGAACGTGACTGTATTTTAAGGGGTACTATATTTAAGACGCAATAGCGATTTATATTACGTCTGTGTGCTTTTTTAACTATTTTTCGCGAATTTTAGTAGTGACCTGTGTACCTACAGATTTTGTGTCAAAATAAATCAAGTAACATTAGTAAAAGAATAATTTTATTGTTATTACATCCCAGCTGGCTATTTTTGATATAGTGGATTTGTTAAGTGTCATAGCAACAAGTTATCTCAATGCGTTTCTCCAATTGCATATCCTTCAGATAATTATTTCCGTAAGCACTTACTAAAGCATCCAATGGATATTTATTTTTAGATCCAGTAACCGATGTTTGTTTATTTTGTTTTTAAAAATACAAAATAATGATGTGGCGCCTCGAGAATAGGACCTACGTGAATAATACCGTTCAGAGCTTACCTTTTTGGGCAAATCCTTAGAACGACTCGGCTTTTTATACCTATTTTTTATAGTTTATATCATTGGGATGAGCACATTAATTAAGTGCTCAAACTACTTCTAATAATACCATAAAAGTTAATTATACTTTCAAAAGGAGGAATAAGGAAACCACAACAATCGACGACGTAATACCGCAAACTACAAACAAGTTGCAAATTTATTGTGTAGGCAAATAGTAAACATCAGTAGGAATTAAATTAAAATTGTTTTTCCGTGCAATGCCCAGCATTTACTCCCCCGTAAACGGAGACTGGAATTTGTGACGCGTCGAAGAATACAAATATAGCACGCGCATCATGTGGCAAAATAATAACGGATACTATTTTTGAAAAACATCTGTTGCTACTCATTAAAAATAACAACGAGTTCGAAAATCACGGCCGAAAATACTCTATCAGCTGGCATCAAATACCATCACTGACTCAGATGCCGAATAAACCACAAACTTTCATTATGACGTTCGTGTATCTCTTGTTATGTAACGACGTATCGTTTATTTTGGCACGAATTGAACATGACTACGCATTGGAAGTATGTGTTTTAAAAAAGCATCTCGTTACAATTACTCATAAAACCTAAATTTGAACAGAACTGCTAATTTTGTGCAAAGATTCATGAACTAATGAAGTGAGTGAAAAAGTTTAAAGTAGGTGAGAAAGAGCAATAATTGATATTAATGTCTTTCCTTTGATGAATTTTGTGCTGCACTAAAAACAACGCGTAAAAATTGCACATAGTTTAATTTGTTGAAGCCCGTTGAATATTAATCACACTTGGACACAATAAAGATGTTTCACAAAAGTTAATGCTGATAATGAGACACGACAAGCTCTGTACGACCGGTTACAACTATTTCCATCTAAGCGTCTAGACTCAGTTTCCGCAAGTCTCTAGGTATGCCAACTGTTAGTAGTTTTGTAAAGGAGAAAAGTGTGTTGTAGATAACCTGTGCATAATATGACGAAGTTTGTTATCTGCCAAAAACATCTTACCTACCAACTTATATGGGGAGCGCAGAGGCGTGTGACAAGAAGTATATTGTCAGAGAATTCAGATACAAATTTATGATTTTTTTTTATGTTCACAAAAAATATAGAGAATTCTAATAAGGCAGACGTGGATTTACTGTTGACTTCGAACGTTTGCGTTTTAATGGTTAGGAATTTTCCGCGGCGCAAAATGGAAAAGATCGTCGAAGAAGAGATATTGGGCGAGTTGTGGTTCTAACAGGACAAGGTTACAGCCAGCATAACCTAAAATTCATTTAATGTTTTGAGAAAAGATTTTGAGGACATCATTTTCTGGAGGGTAATTTGAAATCGTCGGCGCTGCTATTCGATTCATTTGCCACTTTTTCTTTAGTAATATTTGACGGAAAAAGTGTTCAAGCATCGATCTCACAACCTACCGGAATTCACGGGGCGCATTAATCAATATTCAACGATGTACGCAATCGAACTGTACAAAATGTTAGAGAACGTCAACTTTAGAATACAATTTTCAAAACTTAAAGAACAAAGTAGCAGTCAAAAGTGGTTTATATTTTTAAAGTTGAACGTTTTACTATGTAATGTTTACATTTGTTATAATGCAAATTATGTATACCACGTCACTATCGAATCGTAAAGTTATCTTGCATGTAATTTTCGTTTGTAATGTGCCTTTGGAGCATCACTCATTAGGTTCCAACAATAATCTACGAACACTGTGAGGTTGTACATCCAATGCCATGTACTGGTTTTCACAATACATAATGTCTTGGTGAAATCTTTCACCATGTTCATCACTCACAAATCCTAGACTTGCGATAAAGAATTCCATATGCGAGTGGAAAAAATGAATCTTCAAAGACATATTGCAAGTCATATTGTTGTATGTGGAAATTGAAAGATTTACAATTTGACCCTGCTTTTTTGCCTTTGTATTTACAAATAAATTGGAATACACCACTTTAAATGACATCCACGCTGCAGCCTCAATCTCTGTCAGTTACGAATCGAATTCACTGTCTTTTATTTTGCCTCACTAAGTCTGGGAAACCTTTTTCAGATATTGGAATTCTTCACCGTCTTTATTTAAAGCTCGGACAAAGCTTTCATAAGGTCCTGCTTTATGTGCAGAGGTGGTAATAAAACTTTCTTTGTATCAACGGGAAGAGGATTTGAAACATTTTTTCTCCAGCAACAAAGTTCTCCCGCATTTTTCAGTCTTTTACAATATAGTGTCTATTCTTTGCTCTGTTTTCCAATTTGTAGAAGAAGCAGCAGGACTTGGTGTAACCCAATTGCATTCCTAACAAAAGTGCTATGACATATAAATCACCACATATGCTCCATTCATGTTTATTAATTTTTTTCAAGCAAAATTTTAATATTATTACAGTCTTCCTTCATATGTACTGTATGGGTAATAGGAACAAGGGGATACGAAAGTCCATTGTGAAGGAGAACTTCCTTCAATCATAGAGTAGACGAATCAATAAATGATCTCCACTTATTAGTTTTGTCTTTATATCCATTAGTCTAGGAACTTCTACACAGTACACCAACTGATCACAGGATGTGAAAAACGGAAAAAATACCTTATTCACGTCTTCAATATGTGGAAATATGCATACCATTTTGCTCTATAATAGATTCTACTCTTGTAAACTGGATCTCAACAGTTGGGTTTGAGCTTAGGACAAATTTAAATTCGTAGAAAGTTTATGACGTTCTTTTGAAATGTTTATTACCATATTTTATTTTAGTGGTTTCTGAAATAGTAAATCCCACCAATTGGGATAGATAATTTCCTTTAAGAAAGATAATCTTTAGGTTACATGCATTTCGTATCTAAGGTAGACTTATTTTTGTAGCTTATGCTATTGATACTCAAAGGCTTTCAAATTCATTATGGTGGTTTTAAAGGTTAGAAATTATTGTAGTTTCGTTCTATATTATGAAAAGTCCCTGTTTCTGAGCTTAGTAAACCTATCTGTAAGTTAATTATATATATATATATATATATATATATATATATATATATATATATAATGCTATAATAAGAGGGTAGTTTAAGGGTAGATTAAGTCATAGGGGTCGTAGAATAAATGTAAATAATTTTAACGTTAAGAAAATTAAACAACTCCACCAATTATAGGAGTAAATCGACTATTTTAGTCAATAGTGAGCACACTGTATATAAATTATATTTAATGTAATGCATAAGAAAGAAACTCATTTTGCAATAATCCGATACCATTTAGCCAAAATAATAATGTGTATGTCGTATAATATGTTTTAAGTTAAATTTATGTCCAGAATTCAAAAGAAACGAGTACAGATAAGGTTTTAAACGCAACAAATTGCATCAATATAAACACGTGATCGGTAAAGATAAACAAACTGGCATTCTAGCTATTTAAGAACATCCTCAAAAATGACAACGCATGAATAAGTAAACGCATTCTAATACTTTATTATTAGAAAATGAATACGTGACCAGGAATATTACATTTGCGGAGAAATCCAACATATTTTTAATAACAAATAAATAACAGAGGGTTCGTTATACGACAATCTTTGGGCTATAAGCGACACAAATATAAAATACGTGAAAGAATGAAAGGAATATTTGGAAATTCTAAGAATATATTGTGATATACAGAACGCTTACGTGATCGGCAGAGCATTTCATTAAGAATTAAACCAACGAGTTTTGAGAAATACCGGGTTCTACAAGAGATAGGCGCAAAGTACAAGCCTTGATCGACGAACACGCCAATTAAAACGTTGAAAGGTAGAGCTTATAAATACTATAGGAAACTCGAAAATAGACAATCTATCCTCAACAATGCACGAAACACGTCGATATAAAGTAAAAATTTACGTACCAGTGACAATTTGTGAAAAGTCAATAATTTAGTAAAAGTGAAAGATTGAAAGTGCCAAATTTGTGCGACATAAAATAGCTGTTCTACGCGTAAACGTAAGATAAAACTATTAATTAAATTTTATACTAATATTTAACCATTTAGGGCTCCGATAAAAGGTCCGAATAAGGCTCCGGAAAAAGGTCTGAATAAAGATTTAAATGTACGTCTGAATAAATACTCTAAATTCATATTTAAATAATACTTCTAAAAATACGTCTAAATAAATTATTACATGGCAATATAAAATAAACGTGAAAATACTCAAAGTTACTCCAGAAATCATAGGGGAAAAATACAAGCAACCATTGATCCATAATTCTGGCCAATCAAGTGAAGCAAGTCGAACTGTAACAATAAAGGGGTGCTGACCACAGATAATATGGGACAATTCCAGTGACAAGCAAGGAAAGCGCAAGTTAGAGAGCTTAAAAATTTTTATTAGTTTTTATTAGTTAAAAACTGAAACAAAGGAAATAGAAATACAAGAAGAAATAGAACAGGTTTCAACTCAGTAGCGTGGTTAGATGTAAACAATGGTACATAACCAATTGAACTGTTTTCTCTGTAGTTATACATTTACATCCCGTAATCAGAGTTCACAATTTTAATGCGTTGGCGGATGAAATTTGCAATACGTGTATTAACTTCTGATATAACCGAAGACAAGTTTTTGACACGGATTGCTTCTTAGATTAAGATAGGATAAAACAGTTATCGTATTTAAAAGAACTTCAGCTGACATGAAAAGAGGTTTGAAGAAAAATTTCATAGGTTTTTCCCTAATAAATTGCTTAATATAATGGTGACCCTAATACCAAACCATTTGCTCGTCAATACTTAAATTTTTTTGAAAATGCGCTAAATTGTAGATATCGTTCGTTCATCTTCTGTATGAGTGGGCTTATTTTGAAATCGGCGTTAGCTGTCTTGTCCAACTTAGCGTTATCGAAGTGAAGATTTCTCTTTATTTCTAAATATCTGTTTCTAGTAAAATATCTTCTAACTGCTTCAATGTCGAGATCTTCATCTTAACACGAACACATTTGTTCTTGCGGTACCGAGTGGTATCCATTGAGTAGCAAAAAACCTATAAACTTTCCGAAACAATTCGTTGAAAACATAAAGTCATGTCTATTATTTTGAATGGCGTATGTGATACTTTGTTTCACTAAATAAGTCAAAATGTCTTCATTAAATAAAGTTTCAAAAATGTCAACCTGTGATTTTCTTATAAGTGACTGTAATATTTGTGATCTAGCACTTTCAATGTCGTCGTCGTTTCCATTCTGTTTGCAAAGTCAGGTCTGGTTTTTTGCCAAGCTGAATTTGTTTTCTTTTTTTTTTCGCAGAACTTTTCGTCGAATCACTTTCCTTCATGCGTTTGTGTTTTTGTGAGGTTGTTAAGGTCTTATATCTTGGCTTTTCATTTATGGAGACTGCATCATGGACACTTGAATGAACCTATAATTTACCGGGAACATCCTTCAGAGACTCATCTTCTGAGAGAGTTTCATCGATCTCTTCGACATCCGAGATAATGTCGACGTAATAAGGAGGACGCTCAACATCTTATCTTCAAAAAAATTTGTATCATTTATATTTTCTTCTGACTCAGCAAGCGTTAAAAATTTCCTGGTGTCCATTTTCACAAAATGAATGCATTCCTATAAAAATACGTGCTATCAGCCAAGATCCCCAAAGGGGTATCGTGATAAAATACACAGCCAAAAAATTTCTGTTGAAAAATAGGATTCTACACGAATAATGTTAGCTATTATAACCTTGAAGTAATATACCTATGTACGGCATTTAATTAAAACGTTGAATAAAAGAATATTATGTTGATAATAAGATAATTACATATTGCTCAACTTTATAGTCAAATTGTTAGAAATGTAGGTTGTGGAGGATATGTTGAACGTTTTAGATTAGCATAGAATAGAAAAGAAGTTAGAGCTGCGTCCAACCGAACTTAAGTGAGGTCGAAATCAAAATGATGTTGAACTTTATATTTTTAGTTGATTTACTTCTTGCAGAAAAACGAAGCATTAGAGACAGACCACGTGCTATTAGCTATATTGACTGAAGTATACAAACTATTACGCATTTGTCAAAGACACGTGATATACTTGTCTTGCCAACTTATACTCATAAAATTTCCAATCGCCAAATGGGGAATGTGGCAGCTAATGGGTGAATGTGAAGGGTACTATACGTTCCTTGAATAAACATGCTTTTAAACGTATTCTGTTGAATATTCCTCGTACTACTCTTTGCCAAGTTAAATAATAGAAAACCGGAACAAAGGAAACAGAAATACAGGAAGAAATACAACAGGTTGCAACTCAGTAGCGTGGCTAGATGTAAACAATGGAACAATACAAATTGAGTGTTTTCTCTGTAGTTATGCATTTACACCCCCGTAATCAGAGTTCACAATTTGGAATGCGTTGGCGGATGCAATTGCAGCATGTGTATTAACCTCTGATATATCCGTAGACAAGTTTTTGACACGGATTATTTTTGATTAAGATTGGGTTAAAAAGTTTCGTGTTTGAAAGCTGACTTGAAAAAAGTTTTACGTAAACGCCACATTTTTATTTTCTCTAAAACCTATAAAACGTTAGCAGTTAAAGTATAGGAAAAAATATCCTTTCAATTACTTACAAAACCTCTAACTTAGACAAAATTGCTAGCTTTGAGCTATGTTTCATAATTTAAAACATTAACTAGAACCTTAGGGAGTACGCTATAAATTTATAAAAGCTTTCGACGGTAGTGACGTCAGTTCATTCATGATTTTCTACCCCTTCGGGCAGTATGGCGACGCTTGCGTTCATTTCAATCCCTACTAGTATGTTACCCCTCTATCCAAACTAACGGAATTCTGAGTAGTGAGATACCGAAGCGATACTATACACTTCCTCTCTGATTTCATATCCGCATTTGCACTAATAATAATAAAAAATTGTGTTTATATTTTTAGGTTATTCACTTTATCATGGTTATGTTATCTGAGAGTATTAAAAGTATTTGGAACTTTATCCTTACTCCTCACTATAAGATTTCTTCTGCGAAATCTCGTCGTCAGATACTCTATGAAAGATAGTGGAGTTAGTAGTACAATTATTCAAAATCAGTACTTGATTTCCTTAATAGTATTTATTTACTTCCGTTCTGTACAATGATAAAAGATTAAGTAAACCACAAAAAAGGTCAAACTTATTTGAGGTTTTATATACTGCAATGAACTATTGGCGAAACTTGTAAAATTGCCAAATGTGAAATCCCACCTTTATTTAATAATGGAAAAATCTTATTATCACTTTGGTTTATTAAACATTTATTTTTTAACGTGCATCCTCCTTAAACTATATAAGTTATAAATACGTTAGTTGCAGAATAAAAAACATCTTTCGTAAAAAAACAAGGTAACGTAGTCAAAGCTTCAATGGACACGTGTACAAAGTGGAGGTAAATAGCCTCATAGTTACGGTACATGTTTCACTTTCATAATGTAAGACAAAAAGCGTTAATGCATTTAACGAAAACTGTAATAACACTGGCTAACAAATTATAGTTCTTTTTCTTTTGTTTCCCGCTGATTACAAATCTATTAGCAGATATTTTTTCAGTCTTCTGTCAAAAGTTATTCATCTTTTTTAATGGATTATGTAGTGTTTGCATGTGTTATAATACAAATTATGCATACCACGTCGCTACCGAATCTCAAAATTTTTTTGCATGTGATTTTCATTTGTAGGGTATTCTGATGCATCCCCGATTAAGTCCCCATTGTGGGGTTCCACTTACCTTAGTATCGGTTTTCACAATACATAATATCTTAGTGAAACCTATCACCGTGTTCGTCACTCATAGATTCTAGATTTGCAGGGAAAAAGTCCAAATGCCAGTGGAGAAAATGCATCGCAGGCGACTCCGTGGTGTAGTTGGTATGCGTGTGACTACTCAGCCCAAGGTCCCGGGTTCAAATTCCGACACGGTCCGCTTGAAAAAAGTTAAGCGAGCATTTTTCACAAAAACACGCCCTCGTTCGAATGAGAGGTAAAATGGAGGTCCTGTGTGTGAGTGTTATCACGCACGTTAAGGATCCCTACCTTGTTTGCAACAGCAATGATTCGACAAAATTCAAAATTTCCAGGTAAAAAACTCGCTTCCTGGCCAATGTAGTGCCTTCGAGTGGAGCATTGGAAAATCAAATGTAGGGGAGAAAATGCACCTTCAAAGACATTTTGTACCCATATTGATGTATGTGAAAATTAAAAGATTCACAATTTGTTCGTAATGTTTTGTTTTTGTATTATCCAAGAAATTGGAACACACCCATGCGGCAGCATCAACCTCGGTCAGTTTTGAATCTAATAAACTCTCCTTTATGATATGACTAATTTTCGAACCAATAAAAATTCCTTGTTTTATTTTTCTCTCACTTAGTCTGGGATATTTCTAAGTCAGGTATTAGAACCCTTCACCATCTTTATTTAAAGCTTTAAAAAAGTTCTTCATCAATCCCAGTTTTATGTGCAGAGGTGGAAGCAAAATTTTCTTTGTATCAGCGAGAGGAGGGTTTGCAACATTTCTTTATTCTCACATTTTCCAGTCTTTTACAGAGCAGTGTCTATCCTTTGCTCTGCTGTCCCATTCGCAGAGAAAATAGCAGTAGGGGATGCCAATTTTTTTCAATTGTTTGTGGAATGCAAAAATATGCTAATGTTCAAAGTTTTAAAATCTCGACACTAGGGTGTACTCTATAGATGGAATTACATTATTTTTATTAATTTAAGAAATAAAATTGCCACATATAAAAAAATTCTAAAGCGGCCCAAGGCACAATATGTTTTGTACCATAAGCCACGGTGAAACGTACCTTGGGCCTAAGACAGAAAATGCAAAAGGGGAAGATTCTAAATTGCGCTGAAGGATTTATTTAAGAAAATAATATTGTAAGACAGAATAAGTTAACTATTCAACTTTGTACGGCGAATAATCAATACCAAAGGTTAACATGCTCCTTTATCTTTCTAACAAGCCTGAAATGGATAGGCTGTGGCAGAGACGAAACAATGCATTGTTTCGTAATAGAACATATTTCTTTACTTTCTTTTAAAAACTTGTTTGAGAAACGGAACATTTTTAAATACTACGGTAAATTCGTCACTTTCACAGTGTACTACCTCCTCTACTTAAAAATGTATTGTCTTCTTTCCAGTTATTTTCGCGAACAGATAACTACCCTGTTTTAAAGCGCTATTATCAAAGGCGTGTTCCTCAGGCTCGAGAATCTCATCAAATATTTCTGAACTATTTGAACTGGTAGAATAGGTGTCATCTTCATAAGATGTTTCCACTTCAACTTCAGCGTTCCTATTAAGACTCAATATATTTGGGATAGTTTCCCTTTTTTAAGCTCTACTTTTCGTTGCCACTCATTAAAAATACGTTCAATGTCATCATTCTCTGAAGTGTCGGACCAATTTCGGTTTTTAGTTGTTTTGCGATTAGAGACTGTTGGTGTACACTTTTCCGACTTCGAGTATGATCTTGTTGCTTTAGGAGATGTAAATAATGAACCACCTTTATTTGCAGAAGGTATTAATAATTCTGCTAAAACGTTGACTGAAAAGTTGATATTTCTTGTAGGAGTTGTAGAAAACAACACCACGATTGCAATACTAGGATTCTCTCGATCGGTCACTGATGAGGTAAAATATTAATCATCTCCAAAAATTTGTTCATTTAAAGGCGTAATTCCCGACGCTCTAAACCCAGATAAAATATTTTTTTGGAGTAAATACCAGTGAATATGTTTTTCCAGCTGACTCGACTACATTATTTATTGTTATTGTTTGTCGGGGATGGTTTAAATACCATTCATCACAACCAGTATTATAATATTGTTTGTAAGGCCCAAAAATGGTGCGGTCGAGAGGTAGGAGCTTGTGACCTGCATGGATTGGCTATGTTAGTAAAATTATCCCACTATTTTTAGTTAATGTTACAGCTTCAAGAGTACAATGGCTTTTATGATTATCCAAAATTAATAACTTCTTATTCTCGGGACTTTGCCCTTTTTTTATCAATGGAATGTTGCAATATAAACTTTTCAGAATTAGACCATCCAGATATTGCAGATCCAATTAAATTTGTTGGTGCACCACTCTTCATATATGGTTTAACATTAACCCTAAGAAAGAGAAAGATAGCGCGGTACGCTATTTCTTAAAGCGTTGATGCAGGCTGTCATGGTTACATTCGATCCCCTTTCTCTTGATGTAGCAGCTCCTACTTCTTTTTGTCCCTTAGGTGTAATTACTTTTGTAGTATTTTGGACAGTCCAATTTCCAGTTTCGTCCTGTTGCAAACGTCAGCGGCCGTAAACTTGTATTTCGAAGTAACCTTATATAGTAGAGATTAGCGAAGTTGGATGGTCAGAAGCCGGATATTTCGGGAGTGGAAACTTTAGTGTAATTCATAAAGGATCAGCGGAAGGAAATTAGAAGGTGGGAATAACTATGCGGAAAAAGACAGGACACTGTGGAAAACTATTTAAAAAAGAACCAAAGATTATGTATAATAATATTAAAATCTAAACCGATAAATACAGTTATAATACAAGTATACTTGTCCACCTCTAGCTACACTATATTCGATTTTTTCCAATGCCCCAAACAAAGGTTCTACATTTGCTAGGAAACAAGTTTTTGACCTGGAAATTTTGAATTTTGCCGAATCCTTGCTGTTCTAAGCATGCGTGACACACGGAACCTACATTTAATGTCTCATCCGAACGGAGGCGTATTCTTGAAAAAAATACTCGCCTAACACTTTTAAAGCGGACCGTATCGTGATTCGAACCTGACACCTAAGGCATAGTAGTCACACTCATACCAACTTTGCCACGTAGCCGTGTCCATCTCTAACTATAGCAAGGAGTAAGTAGAAGCGATGTAGAAAAAATCGAAGGCATACTAGGATTCGTAAAAGTACATAAGAATTTAATAATTAAGGGTAATTTTAATGCAGTAACAGGCGAGGATAGAGTAGGAGCGATTGTAGGTATATTTGGTTTAGGCACGAGAAACGGCAGGGGAATGAAGTAGTGGCATTTTGCGACAAAAACTATTTAACCATCGCAAACACATTATTTCAACATAGTGCTAGAAAATGATACACGTGAAGGATGTCAGGAGAAATTAAATAAATTACATTCTTGTTAAACAAGGGTTTAGGAATCAAGTAAAGGACTGTAGAAGCTGCTTAGAAGCAGATATAGGCACTGACCCTAACACAGTATTTATGAAAGCCACGCTTAAACTTAAAAATTTGAAAAACAGGAACCGAAAAGGGCACTTTAACTTTAAGAAACTAAAAAATAAAGATACAGAAGATTTGAGAAAAAGTCAAACGAATTGCTGAAAAACACCGGGAATATTTCTTATAATAAGGAAGTAGAAGCAGGATGGAATAACATTAAATTCAGCTTAGACGTGGCGACCAGAGATATTCTGCAGTATAAATAACAGGACAATAAGAAACCATGGGTAATAAAAAATATTCTGAGTTTAATAGAAAAAATTTGTAAATACAAAAATATACCGCTATGCTGGAAAACAGATATACAAAGTCGTGAAATGGGCAACTCTTCGCAAAAGTAGGAAAGCTAAGGAATAATGGATTGAGGAGAAGTGCAAAGAGATACAAACGAAGATGGAAATAGGAAAGACAGACGAAGCATACAAATTAATTAGAATGAATTTTAGGGTTTAGGGTTCCACCTAAGATAGAAATAAAAAAGATAAACGAAGAATACAAACTAATTACTATGAATTTTAGGGATATGTAACCGTATAGCAATAATATAAGGGAGGCGGGAGGAGACATCATTACAGAAAACGTATAGAAAGTGGATAGACAACAAGAATATATAGGTAATTCATATGTAAGACAAGAGATAGAAACCCTAGAATAGGAATCATACATTGAAAAGGAGGATTTGTGATATCCTATACTTAGAGATGAGTTTGAATTAGCATTAAAGAGTCTGAAAACTAATAAAGCACGGGTATAAAGTGCACACAGAAACTCGTAAAGTTGCTGAACAAGCGTAACCGAACTTCTCCTCTAATTTGTAAGTTGTATGTATGAGACAGGTCAGATACCCAAAGATCTCAAATGTAACACCATAGACATATACCAAAAAAGAGAGGTAAGGATAAATGTGAAATTTTTGTACAATAAGTTTGACAGCGCACGTATCAAAAGTATTTACTAGAATTGTACATGGGCTAAAAAAATATTAAGAGAACAAAAATTTGCCTTTAGGCGAAACAGGGAAACTCGGCGGCCATTTTAACTTTAATCCGTTTATGCCTAATACAAGGGGTGACAGGAAAGGTCTCCAACGCTGTAACTTCGCCGAATTCCGCGCTAGGCGAAATCTGGCAACAGCGCCGTGTTGCCTGGTTCCCCCACTACAACTTTGCTGCTGGGCGCGTCATTGCCCGACCGCTCAGTCTTAGCTGAGCAGTCGTCAACAATGGAAGTACCCCTCGCGTCAGCGTCCAAGTGCGAATTGCGTGATACGTGACACGTTTCTTAAGTGCTAAAAAGGTGACACCAAAAGAAATACATCGTCAATTGGTTGAAGTTTACGGGGAAAACTGTATGAACATTAAAAACGTGCGTAAGTGGTGCCGCGAGTTTAATTCCAGGCGAAGCAACGTTCACGACGAGGAGAGAAGAGGCCGACCGCCGCTGTCAAATGAGTTTGTTCGGGCGGTGAAGGCGGAAATGCTCAGAAATTGCCGCGCGACTCTTAAGGACTTGGAAGGAAAGAAGAAGTTTGGGTCGGACGCGGAGGTTAAAAAAGAGGTCAACACCTGGCTGCGCGAGGCGGACGCAGAGTGGTACGACACCGGCATACAAAAGCACATCGCGCTGATGCGGAAAATGTTGAAAAAAATGGCAATCATGTTGAAAAATAGCCAAGATCTTGACCTTTCCAACGATGTATCACACTTTGTAAATAAATGTCATTCTCTATGAAAAAAAAATAGGAGACCTTACTTTCCTGTCACCCCTCGTATATCAAATTTGATACATGCTTAAAAGTTGTTGTTTCGGTATTCCTTAGTTAAATATGTTAGTGTCGTCTATCAGTCAAGGAGTTAGGACATATTGCAAAGCATTTTTTGTAAAAACATAATTATAGTTTTCTGTAGTTACATTAGCATAAAAATTAAGGTTGGGGTCAGTGTCATTTTCCGACGTGGTTGTTATTGTACAGAATTTATCAACAATTACATGGGTCATCTAGGTTAAAAATGTAAGTGTATAAATTGTAATGTATTGTAAAAATATTCAACTTTAACTCATAATTTATATTTTGTTGATATTTTGCAAGAAATGTTTGATTTTGTTATAAAATGTGGTGCATATCAAATTTGATATTATAGGAAGCCAATCTTTTTCAGATCGGAAGCTGTATCCAACACACAATGAAGGAGAAAACGTTGCAGTCTTTTATTGAGCCACCCGAAGATAGTAATGATAAATATTTGTTAGATTGAAGAAAAAGCGGATATTTCTGTTGAGGTTCGTGAAGCTGAGGATGATGCTAGCTCCGAATACGATGTTGCTTTAATTGATAGAAGCAAAAGCGAAACATATCAAAGGCAAAGAAAAAATATCTGTTTGGTAAACGGTGTCTGTAGATTCTCCGAAAGCAACTTCAGTGTTTGTCGAAGAGAAAGAGTCACATGAAGATGTTTGGCGATGTGTAGATTACTTTCGATTTTTGTTTTGACAATGAACTGCTACAACATATTGTAGAACAGTCCAATCTGTATTCTGTACAAAAAAATCCTAATAATCCGCTAAAGCTTAGCGTGCTAGAATTAGAGCAATTTATTGGAGTGACCATGTACATGTCAATATTGGATTTACGTCGTACACGAAATTATTAGAATCATAAATTCCGAATTTCAAAGATTGCAAACGTTATGTGTCGCGACATGTACAAAGAAATACGGAGGTTTCTCCATTTCAATAATAATGTCGATTTACCTGATCGTAATTACGAAGACAGAGACCAAACCGTCTATCCAAAATTCGTCCTCTATATGATAGCTTAGTTTCAAAATTTAAAAATATTCCTTTGTGAGGTCAAATGTTCTGTGTAGTGTAGATGAACAAATGGTATTCTCAAAGGAAAATCAAGACTAAAAATATACAACCACAAGAAACTCCATCAATGGGGTACAAAATTTTCGCGCTGTGTGACATAATGGGGATCGTTTATAATATTGATATGTATGAGGGGAAGATAAAACTAAAAGTAAATCATCGTGATATTGGGCTTAGCTCTAATATAGTTCTACAACTATCAGATAATAAAAACCATCTATTTTATTTTGATAACTGGTTTGCTTCACCACTCGTTTGTGTAGAATTAGAAAAGAGAGGTATTGGTGCCATGGGAACAATAAGAATTAATCGATTTTGAGTTGCAATTTCAGCTCCGACAAAGTAATGAAACATTTGGGTGGGGTGCATATGAAGAAAACGAAGTTGTTCAACAAAATGGTATGATAACAAAGTGTCAACTTAGACACCACCTTCTCAAGTGCTGAGCCAGTTTTATCGATCTAATGACAGTGAATGCCTGAAATTTATATAAGATTGTTTGTCAAAATGCTGGACTTACGAAAAGAGAAATTGAGAACCCACTGAACTTCAAGTCGAGCATAACAAATAGTCTAATTCTACAAAAGGTGTCTAAAAAACGTGTCAGGCCAAGCAATGAGAGTGATATTATTGGACAACAGTATGAAAGATAAAAAAGAAACGAGGCCCAACCACTACAATTCCGGAGATTGATATAAAAAGAGATCAAACTAGCCATTGCTCAATAATAACTGATCAACTCTCCTCCCTCAAATGTATAAAATGTAAAGTTCATTTATGTTTAAAAAAAGAGAAGAACTGTTTTGGGCAATTTCATAACTACTGAATACAATAAATTTATTTACTTAGTATTTTATCTTGTATCCTATTGTTGCATAATGTATCAAATATGGTACAATAATTCTAAAGTCATAATAATAATAAAAAACAAATAATTTCTTTCCCGTTCCGAATGAACCTGCACCTTGAAGAAGTTCTAGATTATTAGAACGGGTGGAATGGCTTTCGCGTTCCAATGATCTAAAGAGCCAAACCTCAAGTCCAACCAAAGTAGTAAGGTCTTTAGTGACGAACCATACTAAGACAAGTCCCCGAAAGAGGGCAGCAGCTTTTCCGGCACTTAGAGTGGCAAAGACCATAGAGATCGGTATGGCATTCAACTACTTCCCATATTACCTCCCAAATACACAGCGTACTTCAATTGTAAGTAATATGATGGCTTCCTCTAGGTTAAAAGATACCGGAGTTAAAATAGTCTCCCATTCGGATCGCGGGGGGGTTTATTTTGAAGGTTGTGACCGGAAGCGTTAGAGGCAGAGCAGGGAACATTTTGCAAGTCGGGGCGTGTAATATCAGAAGTATGACGCAAGTAGGTGAACTAATTGAAATGGATAGGTTGGCACTAGGCATAGTAGGAATCAGCAAAGTTCGTTAGCCAGAGGTGGGGGATTTTTGAAGTGGAAACTTTAGGATAATTCATACAAGATCAAAGACAAGAAATTCGGGTGTGGAGATAGTTATGTGAAATAAATAGGACAACGTGTAGAAAACTACTTACAAATGAATGAAAGAGTACTCATAGTTAGATTACAATCTAAACCTGTAAATACAGTAATAATACAGGTATACATGACCATCTCTAGCTACAGTGAGGAAGAGGTAGAGACGATCTACAAAGATATCGAAGACATACAAGATACGTTAAAGAGACATGCAAATTTAATTATAACGGGGGATTTTAATGCAGTGGTAGGTGAGGATAGAGAAGGAGCGGTGGTAGGTTTATTTGGTTTCGGCACAAGAAATGACAAGGGAAATAGGTTGGTAACATTTTGCAACAAGAACAATTTAACCATCACAAACACAATATTTCTACATCATGCTAGAAGAATATACACGTGAAAGATGCCAGGAGATATAGAAATATATTAAATAGATAACATTCTTGTTTGACAACGGTATAGGAATCAAGTAAAACTGTAAAAGCTATCCAGAAGAAGACATACACACTAACCACAACATCGTACCTATGTAGGTCGGTTTTAAATATAAAAATTTGAAAAAAGGAACAGAAAAAGGCACTTTAGTTTTGAGAAACTAAAAGATAAACATATTCACGAAAGTTTTGAAAAAAAGTCAAATGAATTGCTGAAAGATATCGAAAAAATTTCTTATACTAAGGAAGTAGAAACAGAATAGAATAACATTAAACCCAGTTTAGACATAGCGACTAGAGACATTCTGTGGTATACACAAAAAGAAAAGAAGAAACATGGATGGATAACAAATGAGATCCTTAATAGAAGAAAGACAAAAACCAAAAATAGATGAAAACAGAGATACAAAGCCATAAAATGAGAAATTATTCGCAAATGCAGGAAACCTAAAGAACAATGAATTGATGGAAAGTGCAAAGAGGTACAAACTAAGTTAGAAATAGGAAAGACAGACAAAGCATACAAACTAATTAGAAAGAATTTTAGGGATATAAAACCGTATAGCAATGGTATAAGGGACTCAAGAGGAAACGTCATTATAGAAAATGTAGAGAAAGTAGATAGATGGCAAGAATATATAGGAAAATTATATTCAGGGGAGGAACTAACAGCATTAGAACATGAATCGGACATTGAAAAGGATGACTTGGAATATCCTATACTTAGAGATGAGTATCAATTAGCATTAAAGGGTCTTAAAATTGGTATCGCACCGGATACAGATAAGGTGCAATCAGAAACTCTAAAAGCCGCTGGACAAGCAGTAACAGAACGTCTCTTCCAACTTGTAAGCTATATGTATGAGACAGGCGAGAAACCCATAGATTTCAAACGTAAAATCATAGTCACCGTACCAAAAGAGAGAGGCTCAGATAGATGTGAAGCTTTTCGAAGTTTTGCAGCATACGTGGCAAAAATATTTTGTACAAAGACGAATGGGAAAACAAGCTGAATAAATACCAGAAGATCAATTTGGGTTTAGGCGAAATAGGGGAACACGGGAGACTATTTTAGCTTTTAGGGTGATAATAGAGAAAACAATAGAAAGGGGACAGCGTGTATATAGGGTTTGTAGATCTGGAAAAAGCATTCAACAATGTAAAACGGAAAAAAATGTTCGAAGTACTTAAAAAGATTGGAATGAGTTCTAGGGATAGACGGATAGTATATAGCTTATACAAAGAGCAAACAGCAGTAATAGAATTAGAGCAGGAACGTAGAAAAGTAAGTAATAGGAAAGGGGTGAAACTGGGTTGTGTCATATCCTCATTAATTTTGAACTTGTACATCGAAGAGGCAATAAATACTGTCAAATGCAAGAAGACTTTTGAAATTATTATGCAGGGACAAAAGATTGATACGCTTAGATTCGCAGATGGTATAGCAGTATTAGCATCTAGCATGGAAAAGTTAGAAGCTGCTCTTAATGAAATGGAAACAGTTCTAACATAGAGATACGGTATGAAAATTAACAAAAATAAAACTAAAGTACTAGTATGCAAAGGAGGGGAAAATAAATTAAAAATTAGAATACAAATAGCTAACGAAAGCTTATAAATAACGCAAGATGGGGACAGCGCAAAAGATATAGAACAAAGATTAGCACAAGTTCATGCTACATTCAACAAGAAAAACTGTATTCAAAGACAACAAAGAAAAGATTGCTTAAAGCATATGCGTAAAGCACAGCACTGAACGGCTGTAAAACATGGACAGTAGGTGAAGCGGACGGGAAAAAATAAAAGCCTTTGAAATGTGGTGCTACAGACGTATGATGGATATATAAAGTAGAGAACAAAGAGGTACTAGAAATGGTAGGGGTAGAAAGAAGCATGTGAAAAACAGTAAAAAAATACGAGAAATAGGATGATAGCCCACGTACTAAGGCATCAGGGAATAGTGTGGAATATATTAGAAGCAGAGATAGGAAAAAAGAAAAATAGATGTAGACCTAAGTTAGACTATTGAACACAGATAGTCAAAAATGTAGGCAGTGGGAATTTCAGGGAAATGTGCAGACTAGCTCAGAATAGAAATCAATGGAGGTACGCGTCCAACCAATTCCAAGATGGAACATCTAATGACAAAAAAATAACTGTACTTATACCTGATGACTATTATAAGCAACTAGAGGTATTAGTTTTGCAATACTCTCAACTTATGTTAATTGTGTGAATGGATTTGCTGGAAAACTATTAATTCGGCAAATGTCTAAGTGTTGGGGGATCATTGGTAGCCGCTGGTAGCTGAACCTTCTTCACATGCCTTACATGTGATTTTCCAATGCTCCACCCGAAGGTACTACATTGGCCAGGAATTTGGAATTTGGAATTTTGCAGAACTCTTGCTGTTTCAAGCAAAGTAGGGATCTTTAACGTGCGTGGCAACACTCACATACGGGACCTCCATTTTAACTCTCATCCGAACGAGGGTGTATTTTTGTGAAAAAAGATCATCTAACGTTTTTCAAGCGGATCATGTCGGGATTCAAACCAGGGACCTTGGGCGTAGCAGTTACACGCATACCACTACGCCACAGAACCGCCTCTTCTTCACATACCACTGAACATTGGAGAAATAGGGCATATAATTAGGAAACAACAGAAGGGGAACCAAACTGTATCTAGGCTGTCGGAATTTCAGGGAATGGTGTAAGCTAGCTCAGAATAGAAATAAGTGAAGGTACGCGTCCAACCAGTTTCAAGACGGAAAACCTAATGACGAAAAAAAAGTAATTGCACTTAAATCTTATGATTATTATACACAACTACAGGTGCCGATTTTGAAATATTTTTAACTAATGTTGATTGTACGAAAGAGTATATATTGGAAAACTATTAATTCGGCAAATGTTCAAGTGTTGGGGGATCTTGATTGCCGCAGGCTACTTAACCCCCTTCACATACTACTGAATATCGGGGAAATACGGTATATATTTGTAAACATATGAAGGGGAACCGAAATGTATCTAACAAGAAAATGCAGCGGCTTTGTTCGATGACAACAAACATAGAAACAAGGACAAAATTGTCGAAAGAATATGTGTGAAACACAGCACAGCACATCTATGAAACAGGGGCTGTAGGAGAAGCAGACAGAAAAACGGTAGAAGCCTTTTGGAATGTTGTGCTTCAGAAGTATGAGAATGATAGCATGGACCGACAAAGTTCATGCCATAGAAATAGTAGGGGAATAAAAACATCTGTGAAAAACAAAAAAAATAGGAGAAATAGAAGGGCAAGATACATTCAAAGGCGTTTTTAAGGAATAGTGCAGGATATATAACAAGCAGAGATAGAAAAACATAGGTAAAGGTAGGACCTAGATCAGACTATCGCACGCCCATAGTGAAAGATGCAGACTGTATATTTCAGGGAATTGTGTAGGTGAGCACAGATTAGGAAACAATGAGGGTACGCATCTAACCAGTTCCAGGATTGAAGACTTTATGATAATGATAAATTTCTTTCAATGTCACTTTGTTCTCTATAATGTTACTAAGCGTGCAATACATTATAACTAATTTTTGCACCGAATAGAATAATTCAGTAATTATAGAGTAAGGATGATAATGGAGAAAACAATATAAAAAGGAGAATGCGTGTATATTGGGTTAATCAATGTGGAAAAAGCACTCGACAATGTAAAACCGGAAAAAATGTTCGATATAATCAAAAAGATTGGAATGAGTTAAAGAGATAGACGGATAGTACATACCAACAGCTGTAATAGAATTAGAGCAGAAATGTAGAGAAGTAAATATTAGGAAAGGGATGAGACGGGAATGTGCGCGATCCCCATTAATTTTTAAATTGTATATTGATGAGGCAATGAACACACGCAAATGCCGAAAAATACATGGAATTATTATGGAGGGACAAACGATTGATATGCTTAGATTTGCAGATTATATAGCGGTATTAGCATTCAGCAAGTAAAAGTTAGAGGCAGCCCTTAATGAAATGGAAACGGTGCTAGCAAAGAGATACGGTATGCGAATCAATAAAAATAAAACTAAAATATTAGTATGTAAAAGAAACAAAAATAAGTCAAAAACCAAAATATAAAATAGGAAAGGAGAATTTACAAGAGGTTGAAGATTTCTGCTACCTAGGAAGCTAAGGAACTCAAAAGGAAAAAGTGCAAGATATAAAAAATACAACAAATATGAAAACAAGGAAAAGATTGCTGAAAACATATGTATGAAGCACAGTTTTGTACGCCTGTAAAACGAAGACAATAGAAGAAGCGGACACGAAAAAGATAGAAACCTCTGAAATGTAGTGCTATAGACGTAAGGTGAACGTATCATAGCCAGACAAAGTTAAAAACAAAAAGGCACCAAAAATGGTAGTGAAAAAAGGAAATATGTGCAAAACAGTAAAAAAATATGAGAGATAGGACCTGGATTAGACTATTGCACACAGATAGTGAATGTAGTCTGTGGAAGTTTCAGGGACTTGTAAAGGTTAGCTCAGAATATGCAACAATGGAGGTACGTGTCCAATCAGTTCTAGGACGATGAAAGATGCAGCTACTCCCAACGTTGGCGTTAACACACTGTTCTTAGTGGATAATATTGTTCTAGTAGAAATTACCAAGGAAAGCATATAGGTAATCACTTGCAATTGTACGTATTAAGATGAAAATCGCAAGTCAAGGTAGCGTCTAATTCATAAATAATAAAATTAATATATCGATTTGATAGTTACCCGCAAAATTCGCTCATATACAATGAAGCGGTTGTCAATAATATTTTATTTTAAAACAAATAGGATTTTAGGATTCTAATAAATTCAAATATTGTACAACGTATTTTCAAAAGTGGCACGTATTAATACGAATGGAGGTGCGCAATAAATCTTTTTTGTTGCGTTACCTTTTGACAATCATGCGCTGCTGATATTTTAATAAAATAACATACTCAGTATACATGTAATTAATGGTATAAATAATGTACTGTTTAAACCGCAAATCCAAAAATTAATTCTAAACGAAGCCTCTACAAAACAAACAAATTATATTGGTTAAAATATTTTTTACCAACACACAGACATAAACGTTTTTGTTGTTTTCGTACAAGAACGTATTTAAACACCTACAAATCGTATTGCTTTCTATTTCGTATGCATTGGATTAGCTTGTAAAGAATCTTGAAAGTATGATGTGAAAGATCAAAAACCTGATATGTCTTCTTTGTGATTTCTGCTATATAAAGTATTACAGAATACCTCTAAGTGTTTTGAAATTTTCCCATTGAGAAGTTTATGAGGTACACATTCCTTTTAATAGTGGTTGCAGTCACCCCGAGTATTAGGTTAGAAAAGCTGCTGCTTGTGCATGATTTTTATAGACAACTATAGGTTTATGTCTGAAATTTTAGACAGCTTTCTAGTTCTCGTTCACGCAATAAAAATTTTTTAGGATACGATTGCAAACAAGCTCAATTTGAGTTTGGCGTATTACTGCTGATGGATGATTGTAAACATTGTGACAATTTTCCATCTATTTGCTTTTAGTGTAGGTGTTGTAGTTGCCTCGTGAGGAGAAACAAAAACGTTTTTTGCGCATAGTTATAAGTTGCATATTTAGAGAAAATAGCAAAATTTGATGTAGGAGATGTAAATATTGTACACATTGAAATTCTGCTTTCTAGATTTATAGAGCCGTAGCTGTATAACTGTGGATAACTTCACGCAAGTGATAATTTCACTTAAATATTCTTATTGAGGTGAGTTTAACCCGTCTACAAATAAATGTTATGTAGGTCAGTCAATATTGATCACACTATTTTTGTTCTTTCGTCCATAAATACCATCGTATACTTTACTTGCGATGCAATTTTGTAATTAAAGTTGGAATTTAATAAACATTTAGACCATTTTTATCATAATTCTTAAGATACACTAGTTGTTCAAAATCCATTGAGAATTCTGTTTTGATATTTTAGAACCAAAAAGCTTAAACGTGACACAAAAATGTAAAAGCGTGTACGTACGCAATAAACCTAGTAGGATATTTGATATGCTCCTACACTGTCTAGACAGTTTTGGAAACCTTCTGAGAATCTTGTATATTCACTAGTGAATATTTCTGTTTTCACTTTAATATATCTAAATGGACTCCAGTCTAGTTGCTCCTGTTTTTTCTGAAAAGACTATTATTTCTGTAGAAGTTTCCCCTGACTTGCTACGCTCCTTTTCAGTGTAACATGCCTTTTTGCCTATATTTCAGCATGTTACATTGTGCGTGGCACTATTAGCATATAAATGCTTATATCTACATTTAAATATAAAATTACTTTCTTTATTATATAATATATTTTATATAAGAATTTATCTCGCACAATCCTGGATTATTAATTTTAATCCACAAGTTCCTAATTTGTTACATAGTACAAATGATTATATCTATATGAAATTTTCCTATTGGTTATTTCTGAAGTGTTTATTCCAAAAGCATAACTGATGTGGTTTTATTTCTGTGTTATTGAGAATAATCGCTAGAGATCGTCCATCCCGAAGATGGCCGAAAATAATTTATTTGAAGTGTCAAATTTTCATTTCTCTTTTGATATCTGATTGCCTATCTGGCACTGTTGGCCATTTTTGATTTGAACTTCTACTTTGCCTCATGTGCTTACCTGGTATGTAAAATTTCTAATCATAAATCCTAAATTAACATTTAAATATAATTTTAGATGTTTAGTATGAAAGATAATGAAGTTGTTTATTCGTTTAACCCATCAAATAATTATGCGATAGTAAGTTATTAATGGATTAATTTTCCTTCGCACCGCGTGTTAAATTTTCACTTTTGTAACACAACTGAATTTTCTAGGGTGCTCCAGTTAGCTATGCTTCGGTTACCTATGTTCCGATTACCTGTATTTTGATTACCGATGTTACGGCGACTTGTTCTCTCATTCAGATTTCTACATGGAAAAGTTGCTCGTGCATTCGCACAACCAGATGATGTAAAATAAATACTCTCATCAACAGAATTTTATATTTCGTTTCCGTCTACTTTACATATTGCCGCTCAGTTATTATCTTATTGAAAAATATCTACAGGTTTAATTTATGGAATATAAGTCTGTTAAAGACTACATTTGAAATCGACCACATGCTGTTTTGTACCTACACTAGGAGATCCACCAATGCAGGATGTCTCAGTTTCCTGGATATGAAGGATTCCTATAAATTAAGTAACTATTAGTATTTGTTCAGTTACTGATACTACAGGTATGAGATTAAAACTTTTACCTTATCGTTTTTCTGTTAAAATAAAGAGGCCTAACCTCTATTTAAATTTGTCTTTGTCACTACAAATATTTTGTATTGATTTTTTAAATTTGTCTTTGTCACTACAAATATTTTGTTTTGATTATTAATTACATTTTACTTATCTTAAATGATTTCAAATATAATTCTCTAATACATAACCTAAAAATATGTAAACATTCGGAACTTCATAAAGCTTCTTATGGTAAAAAGGTTTATTACTTGAACTTTTATTTCATGTGCATTTGTTACATGACATTATTACAATTATGATCACTTTTTGATTTACTCTCGCATTAAGTTAAATTTTGAGTTTTAAACAGAGAGTATTTATTTTGATTTCTCTATAGAAATTTTCTCGTGTACATTTATTAAACATGTGAATTATATATTGTTAAAATATATAGCGATGTCTACAATGTTAATGACACAAGCGTATATCTTATACATGCGTTTGGAATTGTAATAACTTAGTATTAATATACATATTTAGTCAAATTTCTCTTATCGTGTTTTAACTTTTGTTTCTCTAAGTTATTTTACAGTTGTGTAAACAAGTGTCTTGATATTTAAATTTTAACATTCAGATATTCTCTAAACATTCCTCTTACCCTGTGATTTTAAGTCTCATGCAGCCTCCACAACCTTAAACGGTCAATGCAAGCTGTGCCGAAGTATTTCTTATACTTCGTCGTGCAATTACTCTTTTTATAACATCGAGAAAAGAGTAAGGTGCACCGTTACAACCTTTATTTTAGTAATTAGGTATAGAAAATTTTCAATCATTAATGTAAGTAGTATAAAATAGATTGCAATACATTATAAGAGTGAGGTTTGTAAGCCCTGCACTGTAGAGGAACCAATAGATTATTGTATATAATCTGTTAAATAAGCATGTTCACACACCCAAAGTAATGTGCGATCTTTGCCACAACTAATGAGAACGTTCTATGGGGAAGTTTTGACGAGTTCGTGCGAAAGGTCGCAATTATCGCGGAGTTTATCTGGAGTTATTTTTGTAAACAGGCGTATTGGCAGGTAGTGCCGGTTAAATGCGATTAAGTTACCTGTGGAATCCTTATATTTTTCATTTCTAGTAATACCTTACAGATATTTCATACTGTTGTAGATTAGGAGCAACTTCACTGCCAATTTTCAGAATCGTCGCCGACAAACGAACACCCTGAGATTATGCCTAGGGAACATTATTCGAATACGAGAAGTTGTAACCAGATCTGCCTAGCATAAACATATACATTAATAAAGATAAGCTAATTCAGGCGGTTAATATACTATTCATTCTTGTATTAGAAATCAGTGTAACGCTACGCCCTATATAGAACCACGCCTGGCACTAAAGTAAATTTATCTGTAACTACACTGTTAGTAATAGGCCATTATTAAAGATTTACAAGATAATCGCAGGTATGATATGTGGGATATGTGTTCAAACTGGTCGATGTTTAAGTTATTCATTTTCCTCCGGCCCTACCTAGCGATATAAGCAATATAAAGATGTACAGTATTAGGGGTAAAAATAAAATATGGGATTTGAAATAAAGCGTATTAAAGAAAGTGATCTGCCAATTAATTATCAGTGAAGCTTGTATCAGCTAGACATGCTCTCCACAACTATTAACGCCGTAGAGGTATATACTCCAAAACTTAGCCCCACCGCAACAAGCAAGTAAACTTGTTCTAAGGTGCTACGAGTCTAAAAGGTTCCTGGTTTTCTCATGTAAATGCCGACTGATTTGAAGTCCTCAGACAATAGAACCATCTTTTACTGCATTATTCCCAATCTATAGCTCAACGTCTTAAATCGGAAATTCGTCTTCTTCTACAGAAATCAGTTATGTATAACAGCAGTGGCTTCATGGATTAGCCCAAGCAACTGGGTTAGATTCCCGACACCGACTACTTGAAAAATGTTGGACGAGCACATTTCACATAAATACGCCCTTGTTCGGATGAGAGGTAAAGTGTAGGTTCCGTGTGTGAGTTTTGTCACGCACGTTTAAGATCCCCTACCTTGCTTGAAACAGCCGGGGTTCAGCAAAGTTCAAAATTTCCAGGTTAAAAGAACTCGCTTCCTGGCCCATGTAGTACCTTCGGATGGAGTATTAGAAAATCAAATGTAGTGCTATAACTGCAGGCGGCTCCATGGCTCAGTTAGTATGCGTGTAACTAACGAGCCCAAGGTGCCGGGTTCGATTCCACACTTGGACCGCTTGAAAAATGGTAGGCGGGCATTTTTCAAAAAAATACGTCTTTGTTCGGAAAGAGGTAAAATGTTGGTTCCGTGTGAGTGTTGTCATGCATGCTAAAGATCCCCACATTGCCTAAAACAGTAAATGTTCAGCAAAATAAAAAATTTCCATGTAAAAACAACTCACCTGCTGGCCAATATAGCATTGGAAAATCAAATGTAGTGTGTATAACTGCAGGCGGCTCCGTGGCTCAGTTGGTATGCGTGTAACTACTGAGATCAAGGTCTCAAGTTCGATTCCCCAGCCGAGCCGCTTGAAAATGTTAGTCGAGCATTTTTAACAAAAATATGCTCTCGTTCCGTGAGAAATAAATAATGTAGGTTCCACGTGTGTGTTGTCGCGTACGTATAGTACGTACAGTAGTATTTCGGCAAAATTCAAAATTTCCATGTAAAAAACTCGCTTGCTTGCCAATGTAGAAACTTCGGGTGAAACATTGGAAAATCAAATGTAGTGTGTATAACTGGAGGCGGTTCCTTGACCCAGTTGGTGTGCGCGTAATTACTGAGCCCAAGGTCCCGGATTCGATTCGCCTGGCCGCTTGAAAAATGTTAGGTGAGCATTTTTCAGAAAAATACGCCTACTTTCGAGCAGAGGTAAAATGTAGTTCCCGTGTGTGTGTTTTCATGCACGTTAAAGATCCCTACTTTGCTTGGAACAGTAAATGTTCGGCATAATTCAAAGTGTTTAGTGTGGAACGCAACGGTCTCAGATACACTATCCCTCTCCAATATTCAAAAGGCATTGAAGAAAGCAGGTACAGTTGCTAATAAAGCAACATAAATGAGGAAGTACCACTCGTAATTGAAACGAAATCTCAGTTTACTTCCCTTTGCACTGGAAACGCTAGGATCTTGGTGCAATGTAGATTTGGATTTGGTGTCTAAACTCGGCGATCTTTTAACATTACTCACTGGCGAGTCCAGTCTCGTTTATTTTTAGTTCAAAGGATTGGTCTCGCAGTTCAGAGAGGGAACGCCATTTCACTAATGGGCATTTTTTCCAATTTCTAAAGCAGAAGTTAAAGTACTGTGCATATTAGGAATGGAATTCAATGAATTTTGACTTCTTTCTTGATTTATTAGAAATTGCTTTGAGAAATTACGCAGGTAGCCACTGCAGTTTTCAATCAGCAATGACACAGGTTAACGTAACGGGACGTCGTGTTGGATACTTGCATCTTGTGGATTGTCTACTGTATTTTTAATGTTAGTATGCATAAACTCTCCAATATAGCTTAGCGCTATTGTACTAGTTTTTCATGCGCCATGCTGTTTTAATGCGAGTACACCAACATCAAAAATAACGAATTACCATCGTAAAATTTCTCCGGAAGCAATTACCTGTGTTCAGCACGTTCGCCGTAATCTCAATTTTCCATTGTAATATAAGCCAAATATTCACCCATCTACATTTTGAAAAACTTTTACATCGCAGAAGTACGAGGCGTATTGTTAAAGTATTTAAAGTATTTTTCCCTACCTTAGCCGTAAGTGACACTTACGTCACTGAGACGACCTTCCATGAGTTGCATTTACTAAGACGGCTGTGAAGCAGGACGTAAATTTTTACTTACTTCCCTTGGGACGTAAGTGATTGTCATCCAAATAGTTACAAATCCATGATTACAGGTCTAAGCCTACATTAAATAATTCTCTATTCTTATTTCAATTTTAAACTTAATTTAAGGGCATTTTGAATGATCTAGAATTTGGAGGTGGGGAAAAAAATAATATACATAGCGCGGGACATAAGGGATTTACGGTGCCTTGACATTTTGCAGCCCTCGTTTCGCTCGGCTGCAAACCGTCTCGTCAACGTCAATCCTGCTTACGTCCCTTAGTATGTAATATACTATTAATGTTCCGTTGGGCACATTTTTCGCGCAGCTTATTTTTGACACGTCCGCTATGGGTAGTTTCCTCTTACATCCATAGGGCTTAATTTTATTTTATTTTATTTGATATTAAACTATACCTAGGTTTTTGCTCCAACCTAGTTGTACAGTTAAGGGGATATATTCAATTAAGCAAATTTTTTAAAAAATAAATATTTAATATATAAAAAAATGATTGGTAATAGACTGGTAGTGGAACTGTCCGTCCCTACATACGTTGCCGTCAAACAGGTAAGTGGTATGCATGAATGTAGATCAGTGAGTTTGAGTTTCGTGTGAGTATATTTCTTTGTGGATGTATATATAGGTGTTGGCGTGGGATCGGAATTGGTTGTACGTTGGTGCCGCAGATTTGGGGGTATCTGGGGTTTTGTGATGAAGATTCGTTTAGGAAGAAGTTAGTTCTCGTGAATAGTGGATTACGAAGAAGTTGATACTTGGGAGGAAATAGAAACATTAATTGCTGTTTTGAATTCTCTTAAGAGTTAGCAGTTAGCGGACAGTAAATTGGGTGTTCACGTGCTTCAGATACAGTCTCCCTTGAGACAATATCCCGGAACTAATTTTATAAGTTTCTGTTACATTAGGATAACATCGTAGGGCATTTATAATTTTAGCAGGTAAACTGTACACGTAACACGTGTATATATTATTTAAAACTGTTTCAACATACCAATTCGACAAACATCAACATATTTTCCATCCTACAAACTTGAACGTGACAATATTTATGTGATTTTCCTGTGTGTAGAACGTCTGCGTTATTACAAAACATATTTCCGCGTGTATAACCTTATGCAGATCAATCGTTCAGCAAAATACTAAATGAATTTTCTGTTTGTTAAAATATTCGCGTAAAAACAATGTAAATCTTGTTGCATTTTGACAAACAAACCCTTATTAAACATGTGTATGGATATAATATTCAGATTCATTTTAGAAATTTTAAATAAAACATTCTAGAAGCTTCGGGAGAAATAAAGAATAGTGCGTCATAGGTTACTAAAAACTACTTAAATACCTAATTAATAAAAAACGTTTATTCAAAGAACTTGCGCGTCTATTAAAACTGTCGTAAAATCGATAAAAATTAATTTATTGGTTTCAGGATTTGAATATAAAAGAGGGAAACAGCAGATCAACTTCGTGCGTTGGACAAGGATGGATTAGGTATGTGGCATGCATACAGTATTTAACATTTAAGATGTAACTTTGAATAAAGAAGTAATTCTTAAAACGTAACTCTACATATATATGGAACGTAATTATATTTTAGAACACTACGAGAATTGAACAATTATCGACATAGATAATTCTGATGCAGAAGAGTACGCCGAGTTAATTAATTGAAAAATAGGAGATGCACTTTGAAAATTAAGATTCTAAATGGAAATTAAAAATTATATGAACAAACTGGTATACTGGGATTTTAATGTCAATTTTAAAAATGGAAATGGAAGGTATTAAATACTTTTTACGAGTGGAATAAATGCTATTTGATATCGCAAGTATTAATTTTAGATTTCTTGGTTTGGATACGATATTTAAATTTAAGGGTGAATAAGTTCTTAATCCTATAATAATTTTGTTTTGTAAACCGGATATTTACTCAAAAATTTTGTGGTCAGAGTTCTAAACATTTTAACCTTTAATATATTATCTGTGGAGCATCATTGGCCAATTATACTCTCCAACGGGTTAGTAAAAGACAGGTAAATTATCTACGAGAGAAGAGATTTGAGTTTTGTAAATTTTAACAAAGATTATGTAAGGATTATATATCTAATAATTTAGGAATAAATTTAAGCGGTAAATTGTTGCATATTTTTTTGTATGAGAGAGAATTGTTTTTGAATGTATAGATGCTTTTTGACTTAGCTGTGTTTCATTTCATTTTGTAAATTTCACAGTAAAAATTTCCAGTGAGCTAGCCAGACAGAAAAGTTAGAAAGGAAGGGAATTTAGTAATTTCAAATTGACAATTTGCTGTACCGTGTCACACCACTTTTTTAGTGCCTACTCCAAAAGAAGAGGGTAACACATCTCTTTAGCGGCTCTCCAACGCGAAGCCTTAACACAGCAATTTATGTATGAATGTATGTATATATGTACATATACATATATATATATATATATATATATATATATATATATATATTTCTTCCCTTGTGAAATAATAATGCTATTGTGTTGTTAATGGCTATGCAACTATTAGCTCGATTTGTATTGTAAATAAGCTTTTATTATTTTCATAAAAGTTTATTTACAGATACATCTTATTTTTCATTGTGTTCTACACAAATTCCTTATTGCGGACTGCAAATAACTTGTCTTGTTATTATATATATATATATATATATTTATATATATATATATATATATAAACAATATGTACTTCCCATAATACATACCGTTAAATCATAGTAAAAGGGATCATTCAAACACAGTTTGTCAGTTATGCCCTTCAAGAGGTTATAATTCAATCGACTATCAGCTAGCGTCAACTAATGACAAGTTTTAACTAACTTAACATTATGGTAAATCTCTCGGACTCATTTTGCGAGCGCGGAATTAAAGAGGTTACTGGTACTTAGTGAAAATGACCTGATAAGTGGACGTCTTCATCAATATTCGTTGGATTCCAAAAATGGCTTAATAAAACCCCATTGTTGTCTTGCAAGTGATCACTTGAGCCTTGAAAGAAAAGAAGTCGTCATTGAATTTTTTTACCTGCTGCATATTTCAAACTGATAGTTAATATTTAAAATATATACTACCCATTTTTTTGTTATTAAGCGAACCTTTACTTTGGTACACGCTTGAATGAAAGCGATTTACAATCAGGGAAAGCGTCACGATTGTAATTACAGAAACTGATAGATATATATTTTGCTTAATTTGATATTTATAATTAATAATTTCTTCTTCTTTCACGTAGATTTGGCCAAATAGTTGAGTTAATCAATTTGTTCTATTACCATGATATTTATGCTTTAACATAGGTTAAGAGAGCAGCTGGGAGCTTTTATTTCTTGATTTTAGATTAGATATTGTAGGAGAAGACAAGTGTTTACGAGGCTCTACCAACCTGATTTGCAAAGAACTTTTAAATTATTTTAATATCATCTCGGAGATCACCCACCATCTAGCGAGATTACGAAAAATTCCAGATGAGGATAGCGCGCAGTATTTGTTAATGGATAGAGAGTTCTGAGACCTTTCCGAGTAGGTGTAAGTGTAAGAAATGTATATTCCTAAAAGAATTCCTGTCGTTTTCATAGAATTTATTCCTGGCCACTGTTGCTAACTTGTGCAACTTTTCTGTTACGTTCCTGTGGTAACGTAAGATTCAAAAGGTCAATACCGTCAATTTTACACGCAACACCTAAGCCAAATATTGAAAATTTGCTATTAAACTATCAGGCACTTTTTCGCACCAGAAGCATTAATTTTTTGTAGACGTGGGAGAATCAAATATATACCAGAATTTTTTCCGTACCGATAGTGCGATGAACAAAAAGAGGAGTGCGGCGTCTGAGTTTCACTAATGGGGATGCCTGGAAGACGTTGCACAGCTACGGAACGCCATATTATCACGTATTCAGTAACTATCGTATGTCTGAGTGAGAAATACCGTCGTCTGTTGCGCAATATATTAAAGTTAAATTTCTTACAAAAGAAGGCGTAAAACCATCAGAAATTTTGAAAAGACCTCAGGCACAGTTCGGGATAATAAACTTAAAAAGACAAGTGTAATTACGGCACAAACACTCTTTAGAAGGGCGAGAAGCGGTCGAAAATGAAGGTCATCAACCACGCGTGACAGAAGAATCTTCGTAATGTTCGCAGAGGACGACCGATGACTAACAGTAGTTGATATTGTTTCTGAGGTGGTAAAGCTATGGTAGTGCTCAGACAATCATTACTGATGACATCGCGTTTCGTAAAGTGTCTGGCAACGTGGCTACCTGGTTTTCTCACCGTAAATCAAAAACGAAATCATATAAAAGTGTGCTAACGGTATTTGAACCGTTACGAGGCTGAAGGGAAAGGTTTTTGTTCTGGATAGTGATTTGCGACGAAACTTGCGTGCACCATTACACCCCCGAATCCAAACAAACAAGTATAGAATGCGAACGAAAAATGAATCTGGCTTTTCAATAACAGACGTTATCCTGCCGCAAGATCATGCCCGGCCCCATACAGCTGTCTAAACTACGAAAAAATTGAAACATTATCGTGGACTACACTAGAACACCCTCCCCACAGTCCCGACTTATCGCCTTGCGATTACCACCTGTTTGGACCGATGAAACAAGCTTTTGGAGGGAAGCGTTTTGATGACGATTTTGCATTTGAAGATTTCGTCAGCAATTAGTTTATGGCACAACTATCTTCGTTTTACGGAAACGGGATAATAAAATTACCCATCCTTGGGGATAAATCTGTCACGAAATCAGGACAGAAATGTAATTTAAGCCTTTGTATTTTTATCATGTCCCAATAAAGTTTTAAAAAATGATTCCGGTTTATATTTGACTCGCATTACCATGTTAGAATTTTACTGGATTTGCATTTGCGCCGTTAATAAACGTACAAAGTTTAACATGTTTTTTAAAGATTTTTACTCCACAGTTAAACCTATTCAAGTTAGTAGCACTGTCAGCTGCCAATAAACATTTGAAGTTGATGAATTTGTACAATTCAATATCAAAAAGGCCAGGAATCTTCCCAAAATAGAAAAAATTGAAATGTGGTCAATGAGACAAAAAAGCTTAAGCGCCTCTGGACTAACCTAGTATAAAATTTTAACTGTAATTGTTTTGGTGCCCAGTGATAATTATTAATACTATAGTGTTCCAACAGCGAAATAGTTTAAGAACCACTGTAAAATGGGTTGAATTTGGCACCATGTACATCGATATTTTAGATTCAGGTCAAAGGTTCCTTTCCACCAGAACTTCTAAGGTAGAAAACTTTTTGTTAAAAATAGATCTTAAACTACTTGAAGACTAGACACCAGATTGCGACAAAATAGTCTTAATCTTATATATTTCTAAAACTAATTACACTCGTTTTAATTATAATAACCCAACAGCGAAAAAAAACGATTTTAAATGCAAAAGCAGTAATTTATACTTGTTAGTATTTTATTTTTATTGCCCGCCTACAGAAAGTAAACACTATTCATTAAACAAGAAAATTTTAATCAGTAGCGAACGACACCGCATTCATTATTGAGATAATGAAATCAATACAAAAGTTTAAGCACTTACTGGCAGTCGTTCCACTTGAGTGGTTTGAAACAATTTTATACATAGCTGGAGCATGTACTTAAATAACAATAAAACTTTATATAATTTCTTCTATATAAAAATTCCGAATGCAGGCTGTTTAAAAAATATTTGAGTTATGGATATTACAATACACCATTAAACACTTGATAATTGCTGTCGATAGAATCGTTTCCTACGGTTATGATTTCCTGTACAACGTTGCATAACGTAAATATATCTGGTTTGAGCACACGATATACTTTTCGAGGTGTGGCAAATACTGTTCAAATAACAAAAATTTCAACACTATACAAACTATACCGTGTTCTGAACGGACCTGCACCTTGAAGAACTTTTAGAATACTTGAACGAGTAAAATGGCTTGCTGTTTCAGTAAGGTAAAAAGCCGAACTATAGGTTTAACCAAATTAGTGAGGTCTGTATTGCGGAACCAGACTGAGACTCGAAAGAGGGCAGCAGCTCTTTCAGAGCTTAGAGTGGTAGAGACTGTAGGGGTCGGTATGACATTCTAAGAAACATTCTGCGATATGGAAAGTATCGGAAAACTACCACGTTACCTCCCAGTACATAGCGTACCAAAATTGATTTAAAAAATGATGGCATGCTCTGAGGTGAAAGGTTCAGGAGTTAAAAGTGTCCCCCATTCGGGTCTCCGTAGGGAAATACTTCGGAAGATTTGATAGGAAAATTTAAAAGAAGAACCGGGAATGTCAGAATCATGAAGAAAGTAGGTAGGCTAAAGAATTTGAAAACTGAAAAGGTAGGTTAGCATTACAAATAGTAGGGATAAGATAAGTTCGCTGGTTAGAGACGGCAGATTTTTGGAGCGGATGCTTTAAGGTAATTTATATACGATCAAAGGAAGGAAATTTCGGTGTGGGGATAGTTATGCTGGAAAATATAGGTCATTGTTTGGGAAACTGCGTACAAAAGAACGAAAGAGTTCTAATGGCTAGATTAGAATCTGAACGGGTAAATACGGTAATAAACGATCAACAAAGATATCGAAGATATTTTAATATTCGTAAAAGGACATACAAATTTAATAATTACGGGAGATTTTAATGCAGTAATAGAATCTTTTACAACATGTTACTTATAAGTATGAGACAGATGAGATACCCAAAGATTTCAAACGTAACACCATAGTCACTATCCCAGAAACGAGGGATGCGGATAGATGTGAAAATTTTCAAACAATAAGTTTGACAGCACACGTGCCTAAAATATTAACTAAAATTGTACAAAGACGGATGGAAAAACAAGCTGAAGAAATACTAGAAAAAGATCGATTTGAGTTTAGGCGCAACAGAAGAACACGGGAGGCCATTTTAGCTTTAAAGTTGATGATGGCAAAAGCAACAGAAAATAAAAAAAGTGTGTATATAGGGTTTGTAGATCTGGAAAAAGCTTTCGACAATGTGTTATAGAGGCAGACGGATAGTAAATAATTTATACAAAAAGCGAACAACTGTAATACCAAAGAGCAGTAACATAGAAAAGTAAATATTAGGAAAGGGGGAGACAGGAATGTGTCCTATCCCCATTAATTTTTAACTAGTATATCGAAAAAGCAATGGAGGCTATCATAAATGCTGAACGACATTTGGAATTATTATACACGACAAATGATTGATATGTGTAAATTTGTAGATAATATAGCGATATTAGCATTTAGCCAGGAAGAGCTAGAAATAGCTCTTAATGAAATGGAAACAGTACTAACAGGGGATACGATATGAAAGTTAACAAAAAATAAAATAAAGCACTAATAAGTAAAGGATGGGTAAATCAGTCAAAAACTAGCATGCAAATAGGAAACGAGAACTTACAAGAGGTTATGGATTTCTGCTATTTGGGAAGTCAAATAATGCAAGATGGAAAAGTGGAAAAGATATGAAACAACGATTAGTACAAGGTCGTACTGCACATAACAAGAAAAGCAATTACTATATTCAGAGGCAATAAATATAAAAACAAGGAGCACAGCAATATACGGCTGTAAAATGTTGACAGTATGAGAAGCAAGCAAGAAAAAGATAGAAACCATTTGTTACAGACGTATGATGAAGATATCACGGACGGACAAAGTTTGGAACTAAAAATTTCTAGAAATGGTAAAAGAAGAAACAAATATGTGGAAAACAGGTAGGGGAGATGGGATGGCAGTACACATTCTAAAGCATGAGAGAATAGTGCCGGATATATTAGAAACAGAGAAAGGAGAAAAAGAGAGGTAGAGGTAGACCTAGATTATACTATTGCACACAGTAGTAAAAGATGTAGACTGTGTGAGTTTCAGAAAAAAATGTAGGTTAGCTCAGAATAAAAATCAATGGAGGTACGAAAAGTTTAATGACAAAAAAGCAACTGTATTTAAACCAAATGATTATCATATACAACTACAGGTGATGGTTTTACAACATTCTTAACAAGTGCTGATTGTGCGGAAGAATTAGTCAAAAAACTATTGATTCGGCAAGTATCTAAGTGGCGGGGATCTCGGTAGCCGTCAGGTGGATTAATCTCTTTCGCGTAGCATTTTATTTCGATGAATAGGTTATATTTCAAAAAAACAATAGAATTGGAGAGGTGCAAAAAATGTACAACAAATTTAGCACTAAGTCGTTCTGTATTTAGCAAGAAAAAGCAACTACTATGTTCAAAGGCAAGAAATATAGAAACATGGAGAGATTGCTGAAAGCATATGTATGGAGCACAGCTGTATACGGCTGTGAAGCGTGTACAGTAGAAGAAGCGAACAGGAAAAAGATAGAAGCCTTCAAAATGTGGTGTTACAGACGTATGATGAAGCTATCGTGGACAGATAAGAGAGGTACTAAAAATGGTAGGGTGAAGAAGGAAATATGTGGAAAGTAGTAAAAGATAAGACATATCGAATAATGGGCACCTACTAATGCATGAGGGAATAGCGCGGCATATAAGCGGAGACACAAAAAAATAGAAGTAGAGGTAGACCTAGATTAGAATACTGCGTACATACAGTAAACGATGCAGGCTGTGTAATTTTCAGGAGAATGTGTAGGTTAGCTCGGAATAAAAAACAACGGAGGTACGCCTTAAACTAGTTCTAGGATTTTAGACCTAATGATGATGATAACAAATTGAACCAACAAACCTGGATCAAAGCGAGTAAAGAAATTGAAAATCACAAAGCCCACCTAGAAAACCAACTGTAGTAGATTAGACCTTTAATAGGACTTTGTTGAACGGAACTCAACATTAGCTCAAACTAGTTTAAAAAAAATTGACATAGGCAAGATAAATTGAAACATTAACACATTCTTCCCGGTTACCGAATGCAGTTATTGAGATACGCAAAAAGGTCTTCTTTGCCGTATTATAACTCTTCTTTTATCCGTTAGAGATTCCTTAGGCGGCAATGTAGTGTGAGGTTGAGAATGTAAAGTTAGCAGCCCTGAAAGAAGCTCTGCATGCTCTCAGAATGCATGAATCGGAAGCATGCCTCTTTGCTCATACAGAACAAGATGTGTAAGGGAGACTATGGATTCCCTTCCATCTGGCAACACCGAGCATACTGAGAATTAGCATCCCAAACATCTACTTTTTAACTAAGGCATCGTATTTACCGTTCTTATCAAATGTTTGGAGTAGTACTGGACCTTGAGAAGTAAGTCAAGATGGTAATGTGGCTTCATTTGTAGAGCGCCTTGAGCATGTAAATATTTTGTTGTAAGTAATGTTTGTGTAGAACATGATAGAGATCTAATTAAATGAAGTGCTTGCAGTAAAACCTCTTCCCATTGACTAGTTTTTAATTTTGTACATCAGCAAGACTATTAGTCTTCCAAATATACCATTATAACGTTCGCACTATCCATTGCCACGAAAAGCAGATAGTGTCGTTCTACTTATGATCAATCCAATAGAATTAAGAAATGTTTTAGGTGCATGCTCTTTCATCCTTAGAAATATAAGAAGTATCACAAAAAATGGCAAACAGTTCTTTAAGATGTCTAATAAATTTCGAATTTGCACTGCTTGAACAAGGAAAAGCAAGGATGGAAAATTGGTCGATAATAGTTAGCATGTATGGCCTCTTGGTACAAGTAGGACGAGTATTTTAAAGTCTACATCGAGTCCTTTAGAAGAAAATTCGATAGTGCCTTGAAATATAGAAACGGAGTTTGATTTCATAATATTGCAGCACTTATCGGTCTGCTTCTGACAAGAATAATACATCAAAATGTAATCAAAGCGTTTGAATAAACAAAAGATTATTGACAGATTTTGCGATGCGAGATCTCTTGATTGACAAGTACAAGACTTTGCATTTAAAGATTAGAATAAGAAATCTCGAGAACGTCATTTGCTTATTCTGGGTTGTTGTAGAACAATTGGGTAAGCTATAAATTCGCGTCAATAAGTCCTGCAAGGCAGTTTTAATTGCAGCTTTGATTATAATAAGAGTTATGATTGAGCTTTGATCACGATGTTAATTCTGAAGTTACGTTCTAATTAAAGGTCTAATACTCGTACATGTGTGATATAAATGTTCATGTAAGTTACTGCAGTGATTAGATAAATTATAGTGCTTCGTATATAACTTAATAACTAGAGCTTACATAAATTAATTGTAGTGCTTCAATAATGATCTAAAAGATAGGATCGTAATATTAACAAGAAGACACTTGTGCTGTTTGAGATTAGTTCAGAAAGCAAATAAATGGGAGAGCTTCTAGAAAATTCCATTGTAACTACAAGAAAGCTAATATAATCAGTTTAAAAATAGGGAACTGTTGTATGTGCAAATAGGGTTTTCGTTACATTGGTGTCAAGTGGTGGGACTTTAGTGGAAAAAAAACATTTGAATGATTCTATTTGCATGCCAAAAACCCGTACTCAACAGAGAATGGATAGTGAAATCCTATAAGAAGAAGTTCAAGTCAAGCGTTGCAGAGAGTTCGACTGGTTACTTCTCGGAACTCATAAAAAAATTTAATAAAAATTTCGCAAGCCTGACAGAAAAATTAAACGCAGTAAAATTAGAAAAGAACGAACCGTCGCAAACCTCTCCGAAAAACTGTTAAAGACTTTACGTAAAATGGACAAATGAATAAAAAAAAATCGAGGAACACAAACCAACGTCAAAGTTCGGAATAAAACTACCCATATTTGATGGAAAGGCGCATTGGCAGACATATTTTAAACAATCTGAGGCTGACGCGAGAGTTAATGGTTGGGACGATAGTGAAAGGGCAATCGCGTTGATTGTCGCGTTAAGTGAGGCTTATATCATTTTGCAGACCATACCAGACCATGATCAAATAAACTACGGAGCCTTAGCATCTAGACTGGTAATAAGATACGGCGACTCACATCTGCAACAAGTGTACGAAGCTCAAGTGAAGAACCGTTACGAATAGGCTAACAAAAATTAGCAAGAGTTTGAAGCTGATATTGCTCGCCTGGTGAAACGAGACTGCCCAAACGCTGCGCGTGATGGGTTGGTTCGTGTTTTAGCGTTTGAGGCAACAAAGCAAGCAACCCATTTAATTTATGGCAAGGTAAGGCGCTCGTTACAATATATTTGACAAGATACCGTCATTCGACGAACTTTGTCCAAGCAAACTGCAATACCTTTAGACTTCATCCGATAGTACATGCAAGTAACACTGGGTAACACATACGAGTAAAAGAACACGATGTGCAATTCAAGTAGGCAAATTTTACTATTTATAATGCAACAACATATAAAGCAGGGGCGTAGAAAATGTGGTGGCAGAGGTAGAAGTACCACAGGGCGCCGACCCTATGGGGTCATGTTTTATTTCATGTTACAGTTTCTTTTTGGAAAACTTAAAATCACGTAAAAATACAAGTACATTATTACAAAGTGTAGGGATTATTAAAATTATGTTATATACAGAGCTTCCACAATAAACTTGTCATCCTTTGGTGAATACAGAGTATACCTGTATCTATTATCAGGATAAAATTGTGAATACAATAACGCTGAAAAGGTTGAATCGAACTAGGTGGTTATCCAAACATGACTCCATTTTTACCCTTTACGAATAAAATTGACTGATATAAATTTGCGAAGCAAGAATAGAGAAGAAACATCGGAAGCAGGCGGTTTGTTTAAATATTCAAAAATTTAAATTTGTTTTCATGATAATCTTTTTCGAAGAAATATTCAAAAATTTAAATATAATCTCTAAATTGTTACAAAAACCAACTACGTCACGGATCAAGCTAAATGTTTTTTGGTATAAACTAAAGAAAATATTGGTAACCTATGCACTCCATATAAATTAATTAAGACATCGGTCAAAGAATTGGCAAACCTTAAAAGAGACAGTAATTTTGCCGAGCCTAAAATCAAAAAGCACTTTGAAGAATTTTGCGAAGATATACGTTTTGGAAATCGAGAACATTATTTTAAAGTTTCCTTGTATTATGCTGTAATAGATATTATTGTATCACATGTGATTTTTTTTTCCAATGCTCCAGCAAAAGGTACAATATTAGCCAGGAAGCGAGTTCCTTTTACCTAAAATTTTGAATTTTGCCGAACCGTTGCTATTCCAAGCAAGGTAGTGATTTTAGCGTGCGTGACTACACTCACACACAGGACCTACATTTTACCTCTCATCCGAACGAAGGCGTATTTTTGTAACATTTTTTAAGCGATCCGTGTTGGAAATCGAACCCGTGGCCTTGCGATCGGCAGTTACGCGCGAACTAACTACGCCACGGAACCGCCAAAGCTTACAGTATAACATAATCTTCCTTTTCTATTCAAGAGCGGTGGCTCTCGCTATCAGTAAGAGTCCTAGAGAAGAATGCTACTGGCCAAAAGCTTTGTGATAGTGCAGTGCAGTAAATTCATAGGCACCTGTCTTCACCATTAGTAATTCATTTTAATTTAAGAATGTGATAACAACTGAGGCAATATCTTATTCTAGTTGTTTTGAAAGCTCAAGACGTTTCTTCTGATAGGAGACACGACCAATCCATACATACAGTTAATGATTTTTTTAATTGATCGCTTTTTTAATTTTTGGATAAAATAGATGGCGTTCGAATTTGTCAAGATCCTGCGAAATTTGAAATGTAATGTATGATATTTATAGAATTCAAAACGTCTTGTTGGATCAAAGAACAATATGTCAATTGTTTTTCACAAAAAAACACCCTTTCCGATAAAGTGCTATGTTAAAAAACAACATTGCTGTATTTGGAGCTAGGAAATTCTACCATTGATTTATTAGAAAAATTTGCATCCTAAACGAATCACCGTTTAATGTACACTAATTTCAAGGTGTCGTTGGTCCGTATTTTTTCGATAATGATACCAATAAAACTGCAACTTTGGATGGTCTCTAATATTGTTAAATGATAACTGAGTTTTGTGGGTTGAATTGAATAATAATACTCTGTAAGACATGTGTTTTCAGCAGAACGGCATAACCCGTCAGAGTTCTCGAGGAACCATGCGTTTTTGAGAAAAAATCTGCCTCGACGTGTAATATCTAGAAACGGTTACGCTAATTGTCCATCAAGAGTTTATGATCTGACAACGTTAGATTATTTTTTCTAAGGTCATAGGGGTAACTCCTGGGTTGATGGACGAAACAATTTGTTGTTGGTGAATTAGAAATTTTAATTTTGCCAAAATATTATGGAAGATTTTAGCAAAAAAGTGGACATCCGTAAAACTGTAAGGGGTAGACGTTTCGCCGATACCATTTTTAGTATCTAAATGTCATACACTGCACTTCAATTACTAATAAAAAGTGTTTCAATTCAACGTAAATTGTGTTTTATTCTAGAACTGAAAACACCTCAATATGAGAGACACTTGTGTGCATTTTATTCAACAATTAAAAACTGCTGAATTTAGTCCCAAGTACACGGTCACTAGGAAAAGGGGTCGATTATTTTGACAAAATAAAGGTAGTTTGTCCTGTTTAATTATGCTGGTGCCTCTAACGGTCCTATTAATTTGAGTTAAATTGTGTTGAAAGTTACTCTACAAATCAAATGGGGGTTTTCTATTGCCCATGAATGTAAATTATTAACTTAAAAATACTACGTCACGGAAATGTGACATCTTCCTACAATATGTATTTGAAAAATTCTAATTTTTGCAGATAGACCCGACATTTCTTTCTGAAAACAAATTCCTTTTTCTCATAATTGGTAGGAAGAAGGGATTGATCTTTCTGTATATTATTTTACCAACAGAAGGTTCAATGAATGCAGATATCCCTTATCATTTTTCGACGACTACAACTTGGGGAAGCATTTGTAAATTTGAATTTTTTAGCACACCATCCGCAGTTACTGGATTGGTCACGAAATAAGAACTTTTAACTTAGAAATTTGAAATTTATCCAAACCGTTGTCATACCAAGCAAGTCAGATCTCCTTAATGTGCGCAATAATACATCGTATTGTGGTAGGTGTGGTGACATGTAGTCAATGACGTAGAAGAGGGACGCTTAGACTGCATTAAACTAGCCGATGAGTTAATGACAAAAGAAAATCTAAAAAACTGATCCATGAAGGACTAGTGTTTATCTGTACAATTCGTTTTAAAGGTTAATCGGGAATATATTGCTTCAAGCTTGTCTGTAAATGAAAAGAATACATCTGTGAAATATAGGAAAATAAATTGAATATTTTTATATGCCGAACCTAAGCGACATTAATTTTACTTTCTAATAACGCGCTGCTTTCGTTTGATACTTTGAATACCTTCTTTGATTCTTTTTACAGCCATCTAACCATTGTACATTCTTTTATAGCGCGACAGCTTGAAAGCTTATAACTTTAAACTCCTTTTCTGCTTAATGTCTATATTTAGCAGCTTCAAACGCCTCAAAAATAAGTTTCCAATAGTTTTCTTTAACAGCTGGGACTATCCCAAAATTTAGGATCACACCTTATACTTCAAAAACTTTCTTTATTTGAGTATTTGTACTTTTTATGCCCGTTTCACATTGTTTGCGATCAAACTTTCTAAGTAGGAAAACTTCTTTGCTTCTAATCTTTCTGGCCACAACTTGCTGTCACCTTTCTAGCGCAGTCGTATTTACAACACCTCGTAATCTTTGTTTGGTGTTGCCGATTTTAATACCTAAATCTGTAGCTAAATTATTTTCATTTTATTTAGTATTATTTTTAACCCTTTGCCTGTTTACGCTGTACCATTTGCAAACCTAAGTGTTTGAATTTTCTTTCCCTGATTTTGTTTTGTAGTCTACCGCACACATAAATGAAATGGGATTGGCGATTAAGCACCCCATGTCTTAGCCCTCTTTTTTTATTCTGCTACCTCATTATCTAAGCGTAAGGTAACTGTTCGTTCCTTGCCTACATAAATTGTAAACTTATTTTTGCTTCCTTTAATATCCTACAAAGTGTATTTCAATATAGGAGACTGATCGAACAGAGGAGCGACTTTTTGACGCTTGGCAACAATGTCGTTACCGTGAATTTAGGCGTCCGTCGCGTTTTTAAAGCCTACTGTTAAAATTTTTAATAAACCTGACTCTGTTAACAGTACCTTCGTCGCTGTGTAAATGTGAATACAAAATTTCGAGGGTTTACTAAACATTTTTTTCGTGGAGAAACCATTACAGAACAAAGGAATAGTTGCGTAAATATTGTAGTGAATCTGTTCAGTCTCATGAAATGATTTTTGAGCGGTTCTCTAGTGAAAAGTGGTCATAAGAAAATGGAAAATGAAGGCGCTTAAGGTCGTCACCCGAAATGGTTAATAAAGCTCATGATTTTGCAAATAGCGATCTTAGAGTGAAAGTGCAGTAAACATCTTAACCGTATGAGTATTTAATATTTTGCATCAATATTTAAATACTAAAAAGTATCCACGAGACGGGTGACACGTTTGGTTAATAATTACTAATCAAATACGACCTCGAGTTTCAAGTGCACATGACCGTTTGGTTATATTCCAACGTAATCTACCAGAACTTTTTGGCCAATTTGCCCCACACAATCAAAACGATGGACTTCTTACGATGAACGTATTCTAAAAAACGCAAAAACGGTAGCTTCAAGTATTAAAGTTATGACAATTATTTGGTATTACAAAGAAGTAACCTTGATTGAATATTTAGAAAAACGAAGAACATAGACAGGTTGATCTGCGGACACGTTTTGATGCAAAACTGAAGAAAAAACGACTGCATATGTACAACAAAAAGTGTTTTTCCGTCACAATCATGCGATGTATCATTCATCTACCGTTGCAACCTATAAAATAGTTGATTTGGGTTACAAAGAGCTACTTAGTCCACCATATTCTCCCGATCTTGCTTTTTGCGATTTCTTCCCTGTTTTTAAATTTAAAACATGCTTGCTAGAAAAATATGGTTAAATAAAGAGATAATAGTCAAAATAACTAATTATTTTGTTGTGTTTCCAAAAGACTAGTTTGAAGATAGTTTAAAAAATTGTAAGTTGGTTACGCTATGAGTCTAGGGTTGGTTGTAAATAAATTATATTAAAAAATAAAAACCATTTTTTTTATTGTAGAATAAGCTGTTCATTTGAAAACCACTATTCCGTCAAATAACCCCTGAACATTGTTAAAGTACTAGTATATACAAGGCGTATTGCTCTAGTTCTTCCTATTCTTATCCTTTCTGTTAAGGTTAAACCTTACTGTTGCGATTCTCCCTAGTACGCAAGTTTCTTCTAAATTTAAACATCTTATGTTAATCTATTCTGTATTGTATGCGGTACCTTGGTGTACATTTAATTATTGGACAATATTTTCGAACAATAGCTCAGTACCCTAACTGTTCTAAAATGTTTGCGTTTTGTTGATTCCACTTTCATTAGAAACATGATTAATCTATTCTTTGCAAAGTTTTATGGATATTATTCTTCGCTGTTTATAAGTCTGTAAAATATTTGTACTGTTTTGCCCTATCTAATTAATTATGTTAGCAAGCGATCTATTGTTACGGCTTTTGTAACTAAAGAAGTTTCTTTCTTCGTATTTTCCAGTCTGATTTCTGATATACCTAATCTAAGACTATTTTTCAAGGGTTTGCGATATTATTATTGAAGATTATTCCAGGGGCTTTTCTAAAATTGGAGAATTCGCATGTATTATGATATCTTGGAAACAAATAAAGAAGAAGACTATATTTGATGGCATTAAGGAGTAATGTTTCGACTATTTTAGTATCATTAGTGACCTTCTGATTCAACGATATCGAATATATTCAACTTTTCCGGATTTTTGTAGAATGGTTTTAACTGGCTTAGATACCAGTTAACGGTTGCGATTGAATTTTGCATGGTGACCTATGACGCTTCATGTAAATAGTCATCTGTGGTCAGGTTTGGTCGACTGAATTGTGTAAAATCTCATTGCAAGAAAGCGAATTCTATATTTGGTGGTATTGAGCTCAGAAAAATGAGAGTTATCAGGGTTGGTGAATCCGATCGTAATATGCGTCTTCAAAAATAATCGAGTGACAAGGTGTCTGGTCCAAAATATGTCCAAAATAACAGGAATTTAGTTGTTTATGTAAACAACAGGAATAGCTGAACCTTATCCATTTTCTCCAAAAACCATAGCTTACAAAATACTCTGCTGCCAAAAGACCGAAATTCAGATTTAGTGTCCAGATAACTTCGTGTGAATATTTATGAGTTATTTTAGCCTGGAAATCGATTAACGCATGGATAACGAAATATTGTTAAAAAACTAAAATGTCTCTTGCCAGAATTGGTTTTCAAATTAAAGCGAAAGTTATGGCCGAACGTGCGTGACATGGTGGCGTTTTGTATTTGATTTAGTACAGATGAGGTAGACCGGTTAGATAAGCGCTGAATAGTCTCCAAATTGGGTTTTAACAAGGAAATATTAAAGCTGGTTTTGTTGTGGCAAATATTTTTTTAATATTTTTGCTGGCTCGATTATCAGCCCAATTCCTCTTTGTAAGAGTACAAAGATGTTTATAGACAACTGGGTCAGAAAATTGTAACACACTTTTAATTTCCTAATAAACAAATTTTCTCAATCAACGTCATAAATCTCTGGTTTTCAATTGCACAAAAAATAAGACCTTTGATAGGAATTTTAATAAAAAATAATAATAGTTAATTTTAAATTATTAAGTAACTGAACAGTAGCCTTAGGGAATATTAAATCTGGTTCTGTTGGACAAATATTTTTTTAATATTTGTGCTGTTGAAAATTCTGGCTCGATTATGACAACGATTGTGAGAGCACAAAGATGTTTATAAACAACTGGGTCAGAAAATTATAATAGATTTTTAATTCGCTAATATACAAATTTTCTCATTCAACGTCATAAATTGCTCGTTTTCAATTGCACAAAAAGAAAACTTTTGATAGCGATTTTAATAAAAAATGATAATAGTTAATTTTAAATTATTAAGTAACAGAACGGTAGCCCTATCTTTTATTTTCGATTTCCTTCTTCCCACGATACATTTGTAAAGTATATTAGCCTTTGTACTACTACAACAGTCTATTTAAAGGTTTTTTCTGTAAATAATAAATGAAAATGGCCAAATTAGAAGTGCTTGCATTATTTAATTAGATCGTGGTAACTTGCGACTTCTGTCAGACTTAAGCACAATTATTTTTAGGCGTTTTCATCATAAAATTAAGCGCTCAGTTATAAATGAAATGACGTTATTTTATGTATTTATAAAAGCGTTGGTGCTTTGAATAAATTATGTAGGTTTTAAGGTTGATGTGGTTTAGAATATAATATTAAGAGTGTATACATTGAGCATTGTTATGTAAGGAAAACCCTATAAGGTGATATTGGAAACGCTAATAATTATAACAAAGTTGTGGGCGCCAATGTCGTGTAATTTATGCATTTCAATAATTAATACGGAAATCAATCAAATTTAGTTTCATTGTTACCAGTAAATGTTAATTAAATGATAGGTTTATTGCTGAATTAAGAAGTGGGTGCAATACTACAAAACACAACATCAAGCATGCAGAGTGCGATACTCTTAAAATGAAAACACACCTGATGTAGAAGGTGCGGAGAACCATAATGCCACCAAATCTTCGACGCTTGCAGATTGAGAGTTTTGTTGCCCATAACCAGCGTAATATTGCGGGGCAGCAAAGACGTCCAACATTCTTCCACGATTATCCGCCGGTGGCGGCATTTGAAGGGAAGAATCTCGACTTCTTCCTCGGGGCTGATGTCCTCCATGTGTTGGAGAATCCAGTAGTAATTGTTGCACTTGTGTAATATCTACAAATTCATCCACACCTGTTGTACCGTCCCTTGTTCGTTGACGTGTGTAGGTGTCACTTTTTTGATTTTCGTCTTGCCTCCGCATAGTAAGTGTTAACATGTTGACGGCGTGGGGCACCGGAGTCGTCCTCCGCTGCCATGCCGCACTACACTAAAAAACTCGCGCACTCTGTAATCACTGACAAGATGTGAATGAGCGTCGGACATGAATGTTCCGCAGGTACTCTCCGCCAACACCAAACGCCTCTGCTGCATGGCTTAAGCGACGTCATGTGCGTCGTCATGGAGTATAAGTTGCGTGGGTCTTGCGCTAAAGGATTCTCTCCGGGACTGTGATAGTGCACATTCTGTCTCTGATTGTAGTTAAATGTGGCCGTCCTCGAACCCTAAGCTCCCACTAAATAAACTTATTTATTTATATATTGACAATTTGTGATGCTTCGGTTTCTTATCCGCCATCGTTTAAAATAATCAGTGTGCTCACCTATTAAACTTGCGTTTTTAGCGTACGAGCTGAACGTCATCGTGTACGGAAGCAGTTGGTCAACTCCTATAAAGGTGTCAATTATACGCAGTCAACGCCGCTCTTATGATATCACTACGGACTCGTGCCTCATTAGATGTTTTCTATTTTTACCACAGCATCTAGAATATAATAGAACATTGCCAAGAATAAACAAAACTATTTCGGTAAAGTATTCCAAACACATAAAACAACTCAGGATTTTCCTTACAAAAATTTCAATTATTTTTTTATTGCATTGGACTAATAAGGAAGTTTTACAATTTTGTACGGTTCAATCCCTGCTATTGCATGCGCATGGATTTTTCTACGATTTCGTTAGTATTAAACTACTTTGTATTTTGTAGCATCAAAATAAACCTAATAATTGAATTAATATTTACAGTACTACATGAAAATAAACTCTCTTATTTATGAATGTAGGCACCGCTGCCGGAAGCAGTTTATATTTACAAGGACAGTTTTAGATTCAAATTATGTATTAAGGTGCAGATCTAGATACACATTAAGAATAGTATCGCAAGAAGGTGATAATCCTTCAAGCTGCCATATACATTTTACATGAAAACTACCAAATTTTAACAACTTCCAAACCGTAAGTGGATTTCAAGGGGAATTTAATAAGCAAAAATACAAAAATTAAAATGAAAAAATAGGAAGGTTGCACAACCCACTCAAGGTTTAAAGTTACTATAACTTATCTTTGCAATTAATTCCAGAGCTTTTCTTGTGTAGTTTCAGAAAAAAGGATAAACTATAATGCCAGACCAAATAAAAAGTAATACCTTTCCCGATTAATCCTACGCATAATACCTTGGCGTAAAGTTTATAGCGTAGAACCGTCGATACATACTTGAAAAATAACTTATTCATGCTATCTCCACTTCCAACTTATTCACTCGGAGCCTATTTTATTAATAGGCGAATAACTTAAATACTCATTTAAAAGATTCAAAAATGACACGATTTCTTTATTGGAAACCTATAAAAAAACATCATTTTTTACCCTCATAAAAGCTTTTTACTTACAGAGGTATCTTTCTTTCTCAATAATAGTACGGTAGAACGGTTATAGAACTAGAGCGACTGATGGTATAGAAATTTTGCAAAAAGGTATTTAAATTTGCATGTTGCATCAAGGCAAACTGACTTTAATGTTATGTTAGTTAATAAGATGAAAGAATAACTTAGGCTTTTATGCAAAGTCTAATGATCTTTTCACAAATCGAGCTAATAATTGAAAGATGGAAAATATACGGTCGAGGACAGCATTCGAACCTGTACCTTGCGACGTTTTTCTAATTTCTTAAATGGGCGCCAGTAAAGCGTAGTCTTCCGACGTAACTAGGGGTCTATTCCTTGGGTAGAGCTATGAGAAATGGGGGGGGGAGTCAAAATCTGTTGGTAGGTCACACTCAAACTAAAACAAATAGGCGCCACCAAGTCCAAACTGATTCACGTTAATGGCATGGCATATTTCTAAGGGCGGACGTGGAGACCCAAAGAAAGAAAGATCGCCTTCGATGACAAAAACCTGTCTTAATAAAATAAGACGCTGTTCCTGTAAGAAATTATAATAGTTAGCTTAATAAAAAAAGGTGGAACACTATTTGGGTCCAGCAAATATACATAACGAAATAGTGAAAAGGTATTTTCTATATAAAGTTGGCATCAAAATTCTACTCCTAAAGATGTTCGCTTTCTGTAGTTAGGTTTGATCATATTTGATCAAAATAAAAACTTTAAGCTTGAACTAATAATTTACTAAAAGAATCTCTTTTTTTTAAATAAAATGCAATGCAACAAAATTTAATAAATAAATGAATTACTTTGTGAATTTTAAATTAAGGTTTATCAACCTCATTCATAATCAAATATTTTACAGCAAGGTATAAACTTATTACATAAAGATACTCTAACCCGTTCAGATCTGTTCAGGCCGATTACATTACAAAAGTTACTATACAAGTTTTCCTCTTTAAGTTAAAAGTACAAGTTTTAGTTTCAAACGAAAATGATCACAAAAATATTCTTGTTTACAAAAGTTGTGCTAACGCAGTGCTAAGCATTTGCTTTCAAAGATACATGTGTCAGCAGTATACTACAGAAAAATAAGGGACGTCAATAACACCTGTTGTTGTAACTAACAATTTATACTGAAGCAACGTGTTGTTTCTTACAACATCAAATTAGTGAATTTTAATTTTGACACTGGAAATTCCAGCTTAGCAATAGTTGAAACAAATATCATATTCGTACTTTTACACATTGGAACAAATTAGCGTGTTTCTAAAGTGAAACACAAAAGAATTACTTAGATCTACTACGAACCAAAAAAACTGCTTTCCTAGCCTTGATGAGGTACTTGTTCTACCATGCGAAATTTACTGCATATGTTATGGATCCAGCTCATCCTAAACAGCTTCTACCAAAGTAGCATCTTTACGCTGTATAACAAAGCGATCCTCTTTAAATTGGCTCAACTTTCCATCTTCCAAGTTGCACCGTACACGTCGTAAAACACAGTGGTATCAACAACCGGGATTTAATTTCCTATTTTCTAAGTTGCATGGTTCACGCCGTAAAATAAAGTGGTTTTCTTAAAATCGATTAAAGTTTTCAAATTTCTAAGTACATAATTGATTGTAGTAATGTCTCTCGTCGCGCTAAACAAATTATCCCAAATTAAATAAGATAATAACTTTTATACTTTACCAACCGCTATTCAAAAATGTGTTCTCACTCATCAAAATTGATACGCAGATTACCGGCCATCGTTCTTTCATACATCTTGTCTCTTCTTCCACGTATGGCCGAGTGATTATCAAACTCGCTCGGACGACCGGTGGATCCAAGGGGGAGGTTGTCAAACCTAAACGCGCCTGCGAATGGCTGTAGAATACACCGATATCCAACCACAAATAGACTAACAAATCAAGATGCTGTTTCAACGTATTACTTTACTTGTTAAATGTATTTTAACATTATTTAATAAAGGTGTTTTATTATTCTCGCTCTTTGATGGAGGGATTTATTAACCAAACAATAAAATTATTAAAAGTGTCTTATTATTCTCGCACTTTTGATGAAGGAATTTATTAACCAAAAATAAAATTGTTACAACCTTTGACTTTCGGGGTCGAGGCGCCACTCTGACACGTAATTACAATTGGAAAGCTATACAAATCTAAATCATGTACGTAACCATACACGAACCTAACTTTCAATTATGTTTGGCTTTTTCGACGAATAATTGGTTAGCGCATCGGCGGTCAAACCTGAAAGTTTCGGGTTCGAATTCTATCTGGAACCTTATATTTTCCATCTTTCTATTACATGCTTGATTTAGAATGATCACTTTACATAAAAGTTTAAGTTATTATTTCATTTTATTAACTTAATATAACATTGAATATTAATACCTTGCGCAATTACTAACGTCTGTAACTGGCTGCAGAAGTTGGGTTCACCGACAACTTCTGTTGTGTTTTGTTTTTGTTCTAATTCTTTTTTGTATCGGATTCCTGAATGTGTGCGGGCAGACTGAATTTTTGAAAATGCCCTACTGGCAACTAAGAGGCTGTTCCACACAGAAGAAAGAATCCTCAAAAAATAGTGAAAGGAATATTATGACTGCCAAGAGCATTTTCAAAAATTTGGTTTTCCATTCTCATCAGCACAAGCACAGGACCTATTCATCAAAAACTTGTCTAATATGCAAAAATATACACAGACACTAAAATAAAACATTTTTCAATAATTTAGGCCATCCATTTTTATCACACACACCCCAGGTACACAATAAAAAGGTACTAGAACAAAGAAAAGTATACATAAAGAATTTCAGCACGGAGTAATCAATCTTATAAAAAATGTTTGCTGCTTTGCGGGTGCTGTAACTTTTGTTTTGTGTTTTTCTAATTATTTTTGTATCGTATTCCTGGGTGCGTGTGGATGAGAATGGACAGACTAAATTTTTAAAAATGCCCTCTTGGCAACCAAAATATTGTTTTGCAGGGAAGCAAGCATTCTTAAAAAATAATCAATTGACATTATTTTAGCTGCCAAAGACGTATTCAGAAATTTAGCCTGTCCATTCTCATCCACACATGCACAGGAATACGATACAAAAAGAACTAGAAGAATAAACAAAAAAAATTCCAAAGAAAGGGGGGGTTCACAGTATTTTTTATTTGTTGTTCCAACTGAAGGGAAGAGAATTACAGTAATAAACAGAGTTATTTACGTTATATGTCACGAAAGAAGCAATATGACTAAATTGCTTGATTTGAAAGAAGTTTGCATTTTTGGATGGATAGGTATCTAGTGGAGTTACACTTTAAAATTATTTTCCTAATGTACAGGGTGTCCAAGAAACACAAAACGTATCAATGTTGTATTTTTTAAATGGAATACCCTGTATATAATTTTTTTCAGTTTCTACTATCAAAATAAAAGCGAATTTGGTTAGGTTTCCGGAGCCTAAACCTTATGGTTTTTGAAATGTTTTGTAAAAATGTAGCAACAATTTTAACAATTAAATTTTCAACATCACTTTTGGTTTTTTAAAACAAATTTAACTTGGGGTTTAGTAATTGATCAAGTTTTGTCTAGCACCTGTGAAACATTAACTAATGTATACACGGTGTACGAAAATCATTAGTAAATAATTGCATGCTTCGAACGGTAACAACTTATTTAATTTAAATAGAACACCCTGTATTATATGCCAACGGCAAATATAATATTTAATTCTCTATCGAATACTATGATACTTTCCTATAGCTAACTGTTCACGTTTCCATTAAAAACACATTTTTGGAATGCAAATTGATTTTTACAAAATTATTAGATATTAAAAATTCCATAGTCTAGTCATGTATGAAATATTGACGGCAAAAAATAAGATTGACCGTTTTTTAAATAATGATTATTAGTTTAAACAAATAAGGATGAAAAAAAAGAATGGCGAAAAGATGTACAACAAACAAATGATAATGAATACCCTGTATATAACGAAAATAATTTGAAAATGCAGCTCAACTAGGCCCCTAGCCATCCCAAAATGCGAACTTCTTTCAAATCAAGCAATTTAGCCATAATGCTTCGTGGCGTATAACGTGAATAACCCTATATATATATATATATATATATATATATATATATATATATATATATATATATATATATATATATATATATATATATATATATGATAAGAAAGTAATTTAAGGGTATATTAAGTCATAGGAATCGTAAGATACATGTAAATATTATTAACGTTTAAAAAATCAAACAATTCCATCATTAAATGGGAGTAAATCGACAATTTTGCATAAAGTCAATAGCGAGCACACTGTATATAAATCATAACTAATTTTAATTTATAAAAGGAAGCTCATCCTTCAATAACCAGATCCTATTTAGCAAGAATAATAACGGGTACATCGTATAATACGTTTCAAATTAAATATATAAGTAAAGATTGAACAGAAATACGCAAAGATAACGTTTTAAACACAAACAGTTTTATTAAAATAAACACGCAATCGGTGAAGGTGAACAACCTGGCATACTAGCTACAATATAATCTCATTTAAAATATTAATGCATAAATGCATTCAAATACGTCATAATGGAAAGAGGTTACGTGATCTGCAACTTTGCAAACCCACATAAAATCCCACATATTTGGATTTTTAAATAGCAAACATTAGACGTTTGGTAACATGATACAAATTTGAATAACAGCAAACACAAATATGACGACGTGACAGAATACAGTGTAAACTTGATTTTCTGAGAAATATGCTGAATAAAAATAAACGCCTACGTGCGAAATGAAACAATTTAACAAGAGTCTGGACAGGAAATTTGTAGAAAATCCAAAGCCTGCAATGATTAGCGCATAGTGCAACGCCTTAATCAACAAACACGCGAGTAAAACTAATGGAAGAAATAGGAGGTGGACTTTATAAATAACGCGGTCTTTGTAAACAAGCAGTATCTCTGTGACCAAGGCACTAACCACGTCAATTAAAAATTGAAAATTACTCAAAGTGAGCTTAGTCAAAATAAATACATTAGTGATATTAAAGTGAAAATTTAAATGCCAATAAATACAACATAAGTGGCCATTTACTTTCAAAAACGTAAGGTAAATTATTAATTAAATCTAATTCTAATATTTAAGTATTTAGAACTATAAGTAACTTCAAGTAACTCCAAGTGACTCTAAAAAACTTCAAATAATTTTAAGTAATTCTAATAATTAAAATAAAACTAAACAAAATCTAAGATAAATCCGAAGGGGAAAAATTCAAGTAAATTTGATTAATTATTCTGGTCAACGAGTTGAGGCAACTATCCTAAGAATCAAATTGATAGGGAGAAGCTGTACCAGAGAATCAAATTGGAAACAATACAGAGGTGCTGACAATCCACATGCAGACACAATTTTAAGAAACAAAGAGGAAAAACGCAGATCAGAAATATATTATCCTTTATTAACATAAGAATGTATTTAATTTTTATTAATATTTGCTATTCTTTATATCGAAGTATTTGTAAGGGTCATCAAAAATCTTTTGAAAATTTATGCAAATAGAAAGAAGGTCATTTGAACGTTCAAAAGTGCTTCAAGTAAATTACAGTGGTATTTTTACTGACTTTAAAGGAGTGGATTTTGGTGTAATCAGATAAATATCAATATTTCATTTAGGGGTTAATTTTTGAATACAGAATCAAAGTAAAACTTATTAAAATACAAAGTGTACATATTCTCGATTATGATACAAATTTTGGTTACTTTCTATTACATTATTTTAACAGATAGGAGCTAGATACAAAGGGGGTTAAACATTCTTTATTGTCGTGTCGTCGGGCACTCTGTGTTGATTAGCCGAGGTATATATAAAAAGAGGTATAGGATTTAGAGACGCAAAGTAGAACCTGGAACGAACATAGTAATATATATATATATATATATATATATATATATTGCTATGAAATACCCCACGATTGGACGTACCATTTTCATTGCTGTGCTATGCCCTTTGGTTGGTGTCATTAAAATTTTTAGTGAAATTCCTGCGGATGTTTCTTCTTTAATTTTGGTGTGAACCCCTTTAAATTTTCTATAATTTGTTCGGTCTCAGCTAGCTCAAAAACACGACATGCCCTAGTTCACGACAATAAAAATTGTTTAACCCTTTTACTTTCTACTACCTAACTTTTAAATTAATTTAAATGAAGCAATCCAAAGATTACACAATATAATGATCGATAATATGTACAGTTTTATGTACATTCAAAATTTAGCCCCTGAATAGAACATTAACATTCACCAAATTTATAATTTCCTGAAAGCCAGCAAAAATATCTTTTTAATTACTCTGAAGTACCTTTCAAACGTTCAAAGTTGCTTTCCCTATTTTTCGAATTCTCAAATACTTTTTTGTTGACTCTTACGGATATATAATATATAGCCAAATATTAAAATTGAAATAGTCTCGACTCGCTTCACATGATTAGCCAGAATGATGGATTAATGGTTGCTTGTATTTTTTCCTTTGGATTTCTGGAGTAACTTTGAGTATCTTCACGTTTATTTTATATTTACATGTAATAATTTATTTAGACGTATTTTCAGACGTATTATTTAAGTATGCATTTAAGGTATTTATTCAGACGTACATTTAAATCTTTATTCGGACCTTTATACGGAGCCCTAGATTATTAAATATTAGAATATTATTTAATTAATAGTTTACCTTACGTCTAAGCGTAGAACGGCTGTTTTTCGTCACACAAATTTGGCACTTCCAATCTTTAACTTTTAATAAATTATTGACTTTTCACAAATTGTCACTGGTACGTAAATTTTTACTTTATATCAACGTAGTTCGTGCCTTGTTGAAGATGGACTGTCTATTTTCGAGTTTCCTATCGTATTTGCAAGCTCCACCTATGCATGTTTTAATTGGTGCGCATCGCGTGTTTATTGATAAACGTTTGTAATTTCCGCAATCTCTGTAGAACCTTGGTAATTCTCAAATTTCCTGGTTTTAATTGTTGTTCCTCCAGTCAATCTCGCACGTAGACATTCAATATATCATAGTATCTTTTTAGAATTTCCAAATATTCCTTTCATTCCGTTACGTATTTTATACTTGTGTCGCTTATAATCCAAAGCTTATCGTATAACGAACCGTCTGTTATTTATTTGTTATTAAAAATATGTTGGATTTCTAAACAAATGTAATATTCCTAGTCGCGTATTCATTTTCTAATAATGACGTATTAGAATGCGTTTACTTATTTATGCGTTGACATTTTTGCGGATATTCTTAAATAGCTAGAATACCAGGTTATTTATTTTTCCCGATAATGTGTTTATATTGATGCAATTCGTTGCGTTTAGAACCTTATATTTACTCGTTTCTTGAACTTAAAGCGTATTATAAGTCGTAAGCATTATTATTTACCTAAATGGTATTTGATTGTTGCAAAATGAGCTTCTTTCTTATGCATTAAATTAACTATAATTTATATACAGTGTGCTTGCTATTGACCTTTTGTAAAATAGTCGATTTACTCCTATAATTGGTGGAGTTATTTGTTTTTCTTAACGTTAAAATTGTTTACATTTATTTTACAACCCCTATGACTTAATCTACCCTTAAACTACCCTCTTATCATAGCAATACATATATATGTTGTAACAATTTTATTTCTTGGTTATTAAATCCATCCATAAAAGTGCAAAGTTATAAAACGCTTTTATTAAAATTATAAGTAAAATACATTTAACAAGTTTAGTAATACGCTAAAGTTGTATCTATATGTAGTTTTCTATGTATGGTCAGATATCTGTGCCTTCGATAACTGTTCGCAGGCGCGTTTTGGTTGAAGGCCTCGACCGGGAACACGCCGTCGTACGGGCGAGGTGATAAAGAGTCGGCCCTGCAAGCTTGTTAAATCAAAATGTACGATTGGAAGCAGGCCGCCAATTTGCGGTTACATTTTAAAGAGTCGAGATCCATCTTTAAATAGCGCGCGTAATTAACCACCATAAAATCAACTTTAGAAACAACTATTCCAACCACAGATGTAAAACCACTTTGTATTGCAGTCCGTAGGAAGCGGCTTTGATAATGGAGAATTTGAATAATTAATAGAAGAACTTATTACTACAAAACCTGATGGAAGTATGGTGATTACTTTTGATTTTACAACACCTCTTCACAGCCAAATAATGCAGTTCTGGTTCGTAAATAACTTTAAGAAATTTGGTTGTGTTTCAAATTAGAAACACGCTATTTTTGTTTAGTGCATAAAAGCACGAATGTTATAAAATTTCGATTATTAGTTGAGCTGAATTTTTCAGTGTTAAAAATTTTAATGCACAACTTGTAAAGTTTTAAGATACCATTCACGTGGTTCATTTTGTCCTGTTGGTAACAGCGACAGATGTTTTGTTACGTCACTTGTTTGCCTGCAATATACTGCTGACACCTGTGTTCTAGTAAACATATGCTTTGAACAGTGTTTGCCTAAGTTGAGTAAACAAGGATATTTTTGTGATCTTTTTTTATTAGAAATTGAAACTAACACAAATAATTTAGATAAGGAAACTTGAGTAACTATGTTTTAATTTGTAACCCTCTCGAACAGATCTGCACGGGTCGGGCCTTTGTTTTTGTAACAAGTTTACACTAAGTTTTAAAATGTTTGATTATGAACTATTTTGATAAACTTTAATTTAAAACTCATGAATTCATTTAATTATTTATGAAATTTTGTTGCATTGAATTTTGTTTAAAAAGAGAATCTTTTGAGTAAATTATTGGTTCAAGATTAAAGTTTTTTATTTTGATCAAATATGGTCAAAACTAACTACAAGAAACTAATATCCTTAAGAGTGGAATTTTGATGTCAACTTATATAGGAGATATTTTTTTAATATTTCTTTAGGTATGTTTGTGGTACACAAATAGTGTTCCACTCTTCTATTAAGCTAATTATTACTATTTCTTACAGGAGCAGCGTCTTATTCAGTTAAGACGGGTTTCTGTCATCAAAGGCGATTTTTTTTCTTTGGGTTTCCACGTCCGCCCCTAGAAATATACCACGTAATTATCATAAATAAGTCAGGACATGGTGGCGCCTATTTGTTTTGGATTAAGTTCAACTTACAATCAAAATTCGACTTACCCCCCCATTTCTCATAGCTCTACCCAAGGAATAGACCCCTAGTTATGTCGGAAGACTTCGTTACACTTGCTCATAACGTGAGGTCAGCTTTATATAAGAAAAATTCGTTTCACTGGCTTTCTATAAACGTAGGGCAGGTGCCTCAAAAAACAATATTTGTTTCACTGGTGCCGGCAACGGCTAGGCACTCTGAAATAAAAGAAAAAACGTTTCACTAGCGCCCATGCGTGAGGCTAGCTGAGCCCAGTTAGAAAATACGTTGCAATGTATAGATGAATGAAGTCACGAGAGGTCATTAAATTTTATGGAAAAAACACCAAAAAAAAGAAGAAAACAAAAAAGTAAAATTTTCCTATATATAATTTTTTCACCCCGTATTAGGTTCCCAAATTTAAATTATTTCATTTTAACCGGGTGTATAAATGATTACTCTTGAGAGATACCTTAAAAACAAGTTTTCATTTAAAGCACAAAAGCAAAGTATTTATTTTCATTCGTGTATAAATAATTATTCAGTAAATACTAAAAATAATTTTGACTCTAAGATATCTTCTTTAAGATGTGCCAAATTAAAATCCGTACCCTATTAGAATGCAAACCAATCATTAAGAATGCAATTGCGAGCTTTAGTTAATTATGTAATTAATTTCCGTGTGTAGATATATCATTTAAAACAAAAATAACATATTCATTCTCGTTAAAAATAACGCTTTGAGTTTTAATTTTTATTCCAACGATATTAATTTCAGTATTTTTGAATATTAATAAAAGAATATGTGATTTATTGGAAATGTTCTAAAAGTCATTAAATAAGTCAATTATTTTATATCAATGAATAAGCGCCTCGATTCAGGGAACGGGTACCTATCAAAAAGCTATAAAAGATCAGATGAGCAGGTTTATTTGCTCTACGTATTACAGTAAGAAAGAAAGGGATAGTAGCGGACTGGTTCGTTTATTAGCAAAAAATAGAAGACTTTACGAGAGCCACTAATCATACCGACCGCACTTAATTACCTCACTTAAACGCGACATCCTCATATTTATTACATCATCTAGAATGACTAATGCTTCAAGGATAAAATGGAAAAAATTACGTATTTAGAATTTGTGTATATAAAAAGTAAGTGATCGAGAATCGAGGTTATTCTTTCTAAAGCCAAACAACCTGTAAGATTTAAGCAAAGTTTCATTCTTTAAATTACTTTACGAAATGATACGTTCCGAATAATTTGTAATCTATTTTTGTTGGGGTTCCACAAGTAACATAGAACTTGCATAATTATAAAGTAAAAATATTTTGAAATATACTACGGAACTTACACGATCTTCGACATAAATAACCTTGATGCAAAAGCAACAGTTGATTTGGATCGATTAAAAATAAATGCACTTGGTAAACTGATATTTCTACGTCAAATGGAGATTTGAAATGGAAGCAGGAAGTATTTAATGCCGTTAATTACGATGAAAATGAGATTTTGATATGCGCTATTTGACAATATCAACACCAAGTATAATTTTCTTGGTTACTCATAAGGATATTTAAATATTAGCACTTAAGCTAGAGTAAGTTCTTAATTTTATAAAATTATTTGTCAAGGGGATAATTTCCAGCAATTTTAAGTCGGAGTTCGCAACATTTACTAAATTTACTGAATCATCTGTCCAGTATCGTTAGTCAATTACACTGACAACCTGTGTAATAAAGACATAGGTAAATTATCCCGAGAATTTTAAAGACAATTTTTGTAAATCACATAGGAGATAATCGAGTTCTGTACTTATTAACAAGGATTGGGTGAAGATTAATAACTAAGCAGTCATTAGGTAAAAATCTTCTGTCTAAGCTTAAGCTGTAAGTGGTTTCTATAAGCGTTATTTATATGTGTGAATGTAAGAGATTATTTAGATAATGATGCATAGAAGATTGCCCATATGTGCTTCCTGAAATTTGTGAGTTTCATTTCTTTTGATAAAACCCACAACATATTTTTTTTGCTGAACGAGTCAGGCAAGCAAAGGGACACGGTACGATAGAAATTCTATAGCAGCCTCATGATACAATTCGGCTACACCCAAGTCATAGCATCTCTTGTGGCTCGCAACGTATATGCACCCGGGTCACAGTAGTATATATATTGATATGATAACGCCGTACTCGGTGTAATGACGTTTTTACTTAACTCTACCGCTCTGTTCTCACTTCAAATTTAATCTTATTAATTTTATTATTATGCCACGGCTAGCCCTTTTTAATCTACACAGAGTGCACAATGTTACAATGATCAATTTTTCTCTTCTCCACACCTTTATGATTACCTATTTGTTTGAATTGATAAAACGAACTCAATTAGTTTCATATAATGAAAAGAAATATTATTTACAATTTTTCGAATTCTTTAAATACACTTCTCAATCAATCAATATCATATGTATCATTTACCCCAAAATTTATATACTTCGAATTCAACCTAAAGTCACCAAAAACTATCTTTTTATCAAAGAAACCTGGAACGTTCTAGACCCCTTTATAATATATTACAAAAGTTTAACGTATGCAATGTTTGTTGTTGACTTCATTACAAATTTTATATAAATTAAATAAATTCAGTATTGAAATTTAAATAGAAAAATATCTTAAAATTGAATAGATCTGACCTGCTACATGTTGTTCGGGTTGTGGATCAACACCCCTTTGTTGTCCTCATTCATCTATCAATGCTCTGCTTAGCCGGACCAATACTTGAGTCCAGTTACCCCTCGTTTTCCAAAAATTACTTCGTGCTTCTTTCTTTTATATGCTTTGAATCTCGCAACTCAAAATTGTACCAGAATTGTACCAAAAATATAATTGCCGACCCAGATTTAAATTATTGCAACTTGAAATGTTCAGAAATACACCACCAATTTGAATTATTATCTCGACCCAAATTTGAATTATTATCATCAACACATTCAAAATATTCAGAAATGTACCATAGATTCGAAATGTTATATCACAGATTCGAAATATTCAGAAATGTACCATAGATTTCAAATGTTATATCACAGATTCGAAATATTCAGAAATGTACCATAGATTCGAAATGTTATATCACAGATTCGAAATATTTAGAAATATACCACAGATTCGAATGTTATATCACAGATTCGAAGCTCTATTATTATAAATATTCACTTTACATAAATAACCTCAAATTCTACTCACGTTAAACGGCAAAAGAAACTCTTTGTAAGTGTAGCTCTATTATCACTTAATATTCTGCTTTATTTATTCACTGTATCATAAACTTGATATTCTATTTAAATTACGCGTGACTTTCTGATTAACAGTGACGCAGCTTCGTCCTGCATGAGTTGTAAACTAACTCGTCTCATTATTGCTCTGTGTTATATAGGCTTATCCCACTTACATGTGGGCTGGGTTTTCAAGCAGTCTTGCAGATATCTCAACCAACCAGGTCTTTAATATTCCCTGCATTTCAAAGTTGTTTCTGATGTAAATTCTTCGGTTTTCCATGTAATGGTGTTTATTTGATACCTTATTATTCGTTATCTTGACCATACGTTGTTTTCTGTAGATATCGCCTTTTTGCCAACTGAACAAAATAAACGATCTAACCTTAATTCTAGTTTCGTTTATGTATTTTTATGCGTGTTTGAAAACTGCGTTTTCTTATCAAAATGTTCATTGTTTCAGCGTAATTGCATAAAGCTTTGTTAGGTTTTATCTCTTATCTTCGTATTTGTTTTATAACTAATTAGAACACTTCTCAACGCGTGTTTAATTACATGTACTATCATTTCTTCTGAATACGCGTTCTATTGTTGAAAGGTATGCTCACTGGCATTACTTAAAATTAATGACGGTCTATATACAGAGTGTTAAATACTTGCTATTTACATAATGTATGAATTGCCTATTTTTCGGCTAAATACGCGTTCTACTGTCGTAAGATATGATTACTTGCATTGCTTAAAGTTAATAACGGTCTATATAAAGTGTTAAATGATTGCTATTTACATAATGTACGAATTACTTAATTTTCTGCTAAATAAATGCGGTTTTCTTATTCCTATTGCAATTTATGGTTAATACACGACCCTTGCTACTCAATACACCCCCCAAACAACCCCTTATCACAACAATATATATATATATATATATATATATATATATATATATATCTCAGTGCGAGGTTAAGCCCCACAATTAAGTCAAAATTATTCTTTTCTACTCTCGTTTAAACCTCCTGCATTTTCGCCGTCAAACTATTTTTAAAATCAGTAAGCTCTTTGGATGACTTATCTATCTTTTCGCTTATTTGCTCAAATTTTCTTTTTGACTTTTCACCCATTTCCTTAACTCCACTCAACGTTTCATTCATCTGATCAAACTTCCTATTCGATTCCTCCCTATCTAGTCGCATTTCCTCTAACATTCTCATAATTAACGCATTCCTTGTTCTCCCGATTCCGTTTTTGACTGATCCCTACTACCTCCTGCTTCCTCCATTTCTTGTCCTGGTTTATCAAACAAAGCACTATCACTGCTTCCAATTTCAACCCCTTGAATCCTTAACCACTCCTTTCTCAACATACGTTCACAACACTACGCTTACACACACAAGAATTAATAATATTTACAAAATTTACAACACAATTAACCCTAATTTCCAGGTTGCCAGTTTCCTGAAATAAAATTTAATATATTTGAATTCGAGCCCACGTTGTGGGCCATAAATTATTAACTGACTTATCCAATCAATTTCATCCCACTAATTACACAGAAATATATATATATATATATATATATATATATATATATATATTGCTATTGTCTGATGCGGTGTTTCACGTTGGGCTCCAATAAAAGTGCTGCAGGCTAAAAATTACCTTTGTTTAATTATCTTTAGCTAGCGTTTTACAAAATAAAACCACTAGAATCCGACATCAGATTTACAATGACACGAAATACTTTTTTTTACACACAATCTTTCAAATACTGATTAATACACCCAAAACACCTTTTCTCTTACAAACAATATATTACGTCTAGCACTTAAGAAGAATAACCCTCTCTCAGCACAAAATTTTAATATAAAAATGGAGCTCAAAATTGCCAAAACGGCTATGCCTTACGAACAATGTCTTAAATGTAACAACAAATATTTAGCTTCTTATTCACCTATACTAAAAATTAAGTGCGAAATCTCTTTTATAATTAGGATGAGCAAACTCGTATCTTAATTTCATGTACCAATAGCCCCTTAATTACATATTATTACGTACAAAATTTGTCAAGGTAAGACATATAATTTAATACCGCCCCTTTAAAGTCATATTTAAAGGTGTCTAATTAGTTAGGTTCAATAATTCCTTTTTTGTATACTGGCAAAACTTTACCGAAGATTGGCACCCTTTAAACTAAATTATGGACTTGTACACACTCTTTACTCTAATTTAAATACTAAAATATTCTTATTATACATCTTAACTAGTCAATAAATACGTCATTCACTTAAATTTTAAATAATATAATTTTAGTTTACCATAAAAAATATCTCTTGCTCGTTGCCTTTGTTTAGATCTTAATCATCCATTTATGTTCCAAAATCATTTTAAATTGTTTTATTAATATCGTTAAGTATTAAAATTACCAATCCAATTTCATATATGCTCTTATTCAAATTAAAAACTTTATCTTGCAGTAGTCAATTATTATTTATTTACTTATTCTCCATTTTTGAAGCCATTCTACGCACTTCAAATAATCTTACTTACCTGTGAGCATTTAAAACACTTCTCCGTCGCTATTTTAAAAATAATTTCCACTACTAGTACAATACATATTAGATAGATCTCTAACTATGAATGTGTCATATGATTTAGCACTATGACGTTAGAAAGAGGACTGACCCTCGTATTTGATTTCTGTTGGATTATAAAGGCAAGCCTCCGTATGACGTCGGCATCTAGATAAATCGCGTTGACTCTAGTCGTTACTCACTAGCTGCTTCTCGCAGGTATCATGAAACACTCATAGATTTGTAGTGCTCTAACAGCCTCAAGCTATGTTAATTAATTGACGTCGTTCATCATTTTATCAATATTTAAGATTTATGGCTGTAATTAATCTTATTTTGTGTTATAATTTGGACAATGTCGTTTACCATTGTTCCATCTTATTACTTGATTATTCCAAAAGATCAAGAAACACGTTCTTCACTACTTGCAAAATACTATCTTTTCAATTGAAATACACTGTAACTTTATTCTAGAATATCAACTGATATTTTAAAACTTAATTAAATACGCTTCTGTCTAAACCAACGTATGTTTGGTATTAAGAGGAAAATGCAATTAAATATTGTACACGCGCTTTACATAAAATAAAATTCAATGCGCTTTTCCACCATAACGTCATTATTTTATAGAGTATTTGGACACGTAGTTCCTGCACACAATTGAATACTTTATAACAAAACTATACTTTAAGTTCTTTAAAAAACTTCTTCCTATGCGCAGAATATAGTGAATGACCGTTATTTTTATCTTAAGTTTGTGTAATATAATATGATTAAGTTATGTAACAGGAATAAAAACTCTTTTCAATCACAAGTTATAATGCAATTATAATTTATATACTGAGTGTTCCTCCAAATACGCTTCTCTACACAAATTAATATTTACCTAATTTGAGTTTCTCTTAAATTTTTCCTAATTTGCTCGCGTTTGTGCCTTCGAATAGCAAGATGATGCTATAAGACCTTTTACTGACCTCTAATCACACACATATACACACACACACACATATGCACCTACACACATGCGCGCGCATACACACATATAAATGTGAATTTTAATGGAATATATATGTTATATGTATTGATGTAATAAGGAGGTCATAAAATGTTATTGAGCACTACATTCTGTGAGAAAAATTAACCCCAAGCTGAAAAAATAAAACCTTTCAATATTTAACTTTTACCCTATATAATATTTTTAGTAAAATAAGCTTATTAGTCCTTTAACACATAAAGTGAAATCCCATGTAGAATAACACGCCCTAAGTACATATAGTGTTAAAACATACAATTTAAAAACGAAGCCCAATTTTAAAACAAGTTCGAATCCACGAAAACACAAAAGGATTCATTGATTATTACATTTATTGGAATTCTTTCTACAGTGTTCTCAAAGTCATAAATCATTTATAAATAGGTAGAGCACAGATAATTATCTTTCGCGAATGAATACACGTCAATTCGGTGAACGCAATAACACCGACAAACTATAAAACCAGATACCATAACAAGTTTTAAACGCCATAAAGCTACAGAAGCTCGTAAAATTATAATAGTGAGAGAAGCGACCAACTACTAAGTTTCATTCATTAATAAAAGATAAAAACTTTGATGATCGCAATAAATCTTAAACTGACAGACTATTAGAAATAAGAACACACGAAATTGTGGTTAATTGTTACATTATGAGGGGGACTCACACCTAAAAGGTAATTAGAAATTCGTGACCGATGACGTATTTAAAATTTTACTATATGAAGATGAAAATGAATGAAAGCGGGTATTCAAGATTTGAACATAAGCTCTTCGGCATTCGATCATTGATTCTACATTGATACTGCATAAAATTTTATGGTGTGCAACGACGATTAACTTATTGTTCATAATAAATGATGAGTTATCTTGGTGCAATCTATTAAAAATAAAAGTGCTTTCAAAAACTGATGAAGTGTACTTTGACGTATGAAAATTAATTAAAATGGAAATCAAAAATTGAAACCAGGAACTTTTCGATGCAGTTTATTCAAATAGAAACAATCTTTAGATAGCGATTATAATCAAAGACAGGTGGTTATAGAGATATGAATACCAGAGAGAATTTGACGATCCAAAAAACAAGCATAACTTTGTGAAACGCCTGACGTGCAAAGACCCTGCTTGTTATTCTAGTGGGTATTACAAAAGCATCCGTTCTTGGTTAAAGAAGGGTGACCCATGTGTTGTAATCTATATTTTTCTCATTTATTTGTTTCTGCTTCTATAGATGTTATCGGGTGGAGTAACTTATATTAAAGATATTAATTAGGGTGTTACGAGATAAGTACAGAACCACCTAAATTTCTCTCAGAAGTTAACCAAGATATTGTTTTATCCGTACTAATCACAAGTACTCCTGGAGACTTCCGAACCAATTCTGAACTCTAATTTCAGTGTAACTAGACGGAAATGTCAGGCGCCACTAAACTCAAAGATTTGACATAAGCGAGACAGCGTCACTAAAGAGAGTGTAGGAACTTTAGTAACGATTATACGCACATAAAGCACACGGGCTAAGATCGTTATGTTTATGCAATATTATCTCTGAAAAAAAAAATTATATATCAAATATCAAACAGATCGTTGATTGCATCTGCGCAAGAATTATGTGTTTATATCAATTCATAATATTGTAAATATACTGTAACTGTTCCATACGCACTACTTATTATTCATATTCTATTAAGTTTACCAGAGTTCTTGAATATATACTTTTAAGTGTTAAATTTTTATCAGAAGATTATTTTCTTAATAATTTATTACGTTAGTAAATTAATAAAAAGTCTGAAGAAAGTAATATATATGTACATCTATTAAACTAAAGATAATTCTCTTCGTGTTACAGATATTTACAAATTATAAAATAAATGTTCTTATATTATCATGGCTGAAGATGGAATTTATTTCAAGTTGTAATGTTCTATAAGAATGACAATTATTGTATTTAATAAATTTTTTTATCATATTCAAATCTGAGTACGATGTAGCTATAATCATTAATGGATCTTAAGAGAAGTTAAATATTTCTCATTCCATTTAATTTTCCAAATTGTTCTCTAATAGTCACATAAGATATTAAGATGGATTTTAAATAAATAATTCTATACTAGTTTTTTAATCTGATGGGAAATTTATCAACGCATATACTTCATATACAAGATCATCACTGTCATAATTCTGTGCTGTAAAGCGTATTGGATAATTTTTGCAAATAACAAAAATAGTGGAGGCTTAATAACATTAAAATGCAGAAAAAAGAAGTTTAAATAAATAAAAATTGATTTACCGAGGAATACAAATAACAAATAACAAAAAAACGTGTTACCAAACCATAGCGATTTATCTCGATTAACAGCGTTTTCTTGTGAACGAAGAATATCAACAACGTGGCTTCTATGTGAACAGCTGTTGTTCTGACAACAAGTAAGGTAGAAATTACGTTAGAACATCTGCATTCAAGTTTTCAATCAAAGACTGCTAAATCCATTATTTCGCCACATCACTCTATTTGGAGTAATCGCATTGATACACTTTTTTTAATTGCATAATCTTAAGGGTCGTCCGTAGAATTAATTACAACGAAAATTATAGTAAGTTAAATCACAGCAAAGATGGTATTATGAAAGTTGTGCATATTGTCAGTTTATGACATCGTTGACATTCTGAGAGGATTATTTCGAAGAGCCATGCGGAGGTCGCATTTCAACATATTAATTTGGGGAGACGATGTTCACATAATGGCTGTAATACGACTGGCTTGTTTACGGAAAAGCCATCTATCTGGACTACGAGCGTTTAACCTGGCACGTGCAGCTTGATTATATCAAAAATAACTAGTTATCATTACGTGTATTACAGCTAAACGACGTTTTCTATTTCAATAAATAGTTTTCAAGGTGATTTTTTAATACTTCTACAATTCTAAAGAAAAAGACTAACGAAAATTAATTTGAAACATTTGGATATGCAAACAAAATTTGTTTTACAAATAAAATCTAATGCTGGCTATATACATGGTATAAATCAACAATCATTAAATTTAATGTTTTCTAAACTGCATAATGGCATTAATAAAATAAAAATGCTTCAGTGTGACTGACTTGAGATGTTTAATGCACAAGCCTGATGATCACATTTTGTATAAATTGTACTTCAAAATTATTGGAAGAATTTTCCAAGACACACAAAATTTATTAATGAAGTGTATGAACGACTAAAACTATTTTATAACAAACAAACCCTTCTCAATCAAAGAAAGGAAATACAATGACCTCTAGGATTTGAAAGTATGCTTTTTTATGATGGTGTTCGGCATTAAAGTGTTTAAAGAATTTTTATTTGGGCGAGAGTTATTTTTTACACGTCTTACATTAATTTCTTAATGTGTTCCCTTGGGAATGTTTAAAAATAAAAATACTAAATTATTGGAATAATTGTTGGATTTTATACACTTTGTCGCTTCATTTACATAAACTCGCAATAGGTTCTGTCATTGTTTTACAGTACATTATGCTGCAAAAGGTCATACGTTGTGATAAACCTTAATTTTTTAATTGTATTGGACTTCCTCATGTACCATGCCGTAACTGAGGGTAAATTAAAAATTGAAAACGCCAATCAGAAACATAGTTCCATAAACAGAGAGATAAAATGTTCTTTTGCTTTGCTTTCCTGAAAAGTCCCCATTTCTTACATACGACTTTTTGCAGTTTCAGTTTTTATATAGAAACTTAAAAAGGGGAAATGTCTGTGTGGTTCCTTTTTTCACGGCATGAACGTTGACAAGAGCAAGTCGCAAAACTTCAGCTGGTGATTGTTATTAACCGTCCACTCGTAGGAGATAAGTAAATCGATTGCGTTTGAAACTTATTTACGTCTTTTCTTCACTGTAACATTTAAAAATTAATCGTACGTATTAAAATAAAACAATCAATTTTTTTCACTAGCCGAGCGAACATCCGCTTTATACAGAAATAGCATGGCTCTTTGTGTAATTGGGTAAAATCTTATCTGAAGAGGGGCTTCTTTGGTTAGCCGCATAATCAAATGACAACTAGGTAACGTGGGTTACTGTATTATGATAACTAGAGAACTGAAATAGAGAATCTAGTACTTGAAACAACAAACTATTGTTCGATCTAGTTCCATTATGTAAGCAGATCTGGATGACGTTTTCATAAGGAATGTTAAAATTTTTATACCTGTTGATATTTTGTTTCCCTGTTGCTAATTTTATTTAGAAATAATTTTAAATATTTCACTTCAACCTGTTATGTATTTCTTACATGGTTGTTGAACGAAAGTTTAGGGAAAGTTTAAGTTTCAATTCGAAATTGCTATTGGAAGATCATAAAGTTAATTTTAAATATCATTACAAAGACAATTGGAAAATTTGAAAGACCACGAGTACCAGATCACGCATCCATGTTTCCAGACTACAGATGGAATTTTCTATTTTGACGCAACTAAAATTTTGCGTCCATTTCCGCGACGTATAGGAATGATGTTCTCCTGAATCGTGACAATTTCCTCTTGTCCGGATGCAGGTTCCTGCACGTTTCATACCATTTGCAGACTCTATTTGTATTGTTTGCTCGATAACACTGAACAACATATTTTGTTTCCTCCTCTGAGATGCGCATTTTTCCCGCTGATTAGGAATGCGTTAACAGAATTTTTTAGTATCCTCCAGTCAAAAGTTATTCAAATTTTTATAAAGGAACTTCTAATTTTGTAATGTTTACATTTGTTCTAATACAAATTATACATACCACGTCACTACTGAACTTCAAAATCTTTGCATGTGATTTTCGCTTGTAGCGTACCTCTGTAGCATCCCTGATTAGCGTCCAACAATAATCTGCAAGCAAAGTGGGACTCCACTTTACATGGTATCGGTTTTCATAATACATAATTCTTTGGTGAAACCTTTCACAATGTTCGTTACTCACAGACCTTAGATTTGCGGGGAAAAAGTCCATATGCAAGTGGAGAAAATGAATCTTCAAAGACATGTTTCAACTCATCGCTGAATCTTTTATAAAGGTTTTCCAGCTGATTAGGAATGCGTTAACCGAATTCTTCTATTATCCTCTAGTCAAAAGTTATTCAAATTTTAATAAAGGAACTTTTTATTTTGTAATGTTTACAATTGTTCTAATATAAATTGTGCATCCACGTCACTACTGAATCTCAAAATCTTTGCATCCCTGATTAGCTTCCAACAATAATCTGCAAGCATTGTGGGATTCCACTTCACATGGTATCGGTTTTCACAATACATAATTCCTTTGGTGAAACCTTTCACCATGTTCGTTACTCACAGACTTTAGATTTGCGGGGAAAAGTTCATATGCGAGTGGAGAAAATGAATCTTCAAAGACATGTTTCAACTCATCGCTGTGTCTTTTATAGTGGTTTTCCAGCTGATTAGAAATGCGTTAACAGAATTCTTCTATTAACCTCCAGTCAAAAGTTATTCAAATATTTATAAAGGAACTTTTTATTTTGTAATGTTTACATTTGTTTTAATACAAATTATGCATACGACGTTACTAATAAATTTCAAAATCTTTGCATGTGATTTTCGTTTGTAGCGTACCTCTGAAGCATCTCTGATTAGCTTCCAACAATAATCTGCAAGCAAAGTGGGACTCCACTTCACATGGTATTGGTTTTCATAATACATAATTCTTTGGTGAAACCTTTCACATGTTCGTTACTCACAGACCTGAGATTTGCGGGGAAAGTTCATATGCGAGTGGAGAAAATGAATCTTCAAAGACATGTTACAACTCATCGCTGTGTCTTTTATAGGGGATTTGCAACTCATTAGGAATGCGTTAAATAAATTCTTCTGTTATCCTCCAGTCAACAGTTATTCAAATTTTTATAAAGGATATCTTTATTTTGTAATGTTTACATTTGTTCTAATACAAATTATGCATACCACGTCACTACTGAATTTCAAAATCTATGCATGTGTGCTTTTCTTTTTAGCGTACTTCTGAAGCATCCCTGATTAGCTTCCAACAACAATCTGCAAGCACTGTGGGACTCCACTTCACATTGTATCGGTTTTCACAATACATAATCCCTTTGATGAAACCTTTCACCATGCTTGTTACTCACAGACCTTGCGGTGGAGAAGTTCATATGCGAGTGGAGAAAATAAATCTTCAAAGACATGCTTCAACTCATCGCTGCGTTTTTATAGGGGTTTTCCAGCTGATTAGAAATGCGTTAACAGAATTCTTCTATTATCCTCCAGTCAAAAGTTATTCAAATTTTTGTAAAAAAAACTTTTTATTTTGTAATGTTTAAATTTGTTCTAATACAAATTATGCATACCACGTCACTACTGAATTTCAAAATCTATGCATGTGTGCTTTTCGTTTTAGCGTACTTCTGAAGCATCCCTGATTAGCTTCCAACAACAATCTGCAAGCACTGTGGGACTCCACTTCACATTGTATCGGTTTTTACAATACATAATCCCTTTGATGAAACCTTTCACCATGCTTGTTACACACAGACCTTGCGGTGGAGAAGTTCATATGCGAGTGGAGAAAATGAATCTTCAAAGACATGTTACAACTCATCGCTGTGTCTTTTATAGGGGATTTGCAACTCATTAGGAATGCGTTAAATAAATTCTTCTGTTATCCTCCAGTCAACAGTTATTCAAATTTTTATAAAGGATATCTTTATTTTGTAATGTTTACATTTGTTCTAATACAAATTATGCATACCACGTCACTACTGAATTTCAAAATCTATGCATGTGTGCTTTTCTTTTTAGCGTACTTCTGAAGCATCCCTGATTAGCTTCCAACAACAATCTGCAAGCACTGTGGGACTCCACTTCACATTGTATCGGTTTTCACAATACATAATCACTTTGATGAAACCTTTCACCATGCTTGTTACACACAGACCTTGCGGTGGAGAAGTTCATATGCGAGTGGAGAAAATAAATCTTCAAAGACATGCTTCAACTCATCGCTGCATCTTTTATAGGGGTTTTCCAGCTGATTAGAAATGCGTTAACAGAATTCTTCTATTATCCTCCAGTCAAAAGTTATTCAAATTTTTGTAAAGAAACTTTTTATTTTGTAATGTTTACATTTGTTCTAATACAAATTATGCATACCACGTCACTACTGAATTTCAAAATCTATGCATGTATGCTTTTCGTTTTAGCGTACTTCTGAAGCATCCCTGATTAGCTTCCAACAACAATCTGCAAGCACTGTGGGACTCCACTTCACATTGTATCGGTTTTTACAATACATAATCACTTTGATGAAACCTTTCACCATGCTTGTTACACACAGACCTTGCGGTGGAGAAGTTCATATGCGAGTGGAGAAAATAAATCTTCAAAGACATGCTTCAACTCATCGCTGCGTCTTTTATAGGGGTTTTCCAGCTGATTAGAAATGCGTTAACAGAATTCTTCTATTATCCTCCAGTCAAAAGTTATTCAAATTTTTGTAAAGAAACTTTTTATTTTGTAATGTTTACATTTGTTCTAATACAAATTATGCATACCACGTCATTACTGAATTTCAAAATCTTCGCACGTGATTTTCGCTTGTAGCGTACCTCTGAAGCAACCCTAATTAGTTTCCAACAATAATCTGCAAGCATTGTGGGACTCCACTTCACATGGTATCGGTTTTCACAATACATAATTCCTTTGGTGAACCTTTCACCATGTTCGTTACTCACAGACGTTAGATTTGCGGGGGAAAAGTGCATATGGCAGTGGAAAAAAGTAATTTTCAAAGACATGTTTCAAGTCATCGCTGTATTTGGAAATCAAAAGATTCACAATTGGTTCGTAATTTATCGCCTTGTATTTCCCAAGAAATCGGAACACTTCTCTTTAAAAGATAACCGTGCAGCAGCCGCAATCTCTGTCAGTTTTGAGTCGGATACATTGTCGTTATTATGTGACAAATTTGCGGCCCAATAAAAATTTCTGTTTTTGCCTCAGTCTGCGAAACTTATCTCTCAGATATTGCACCATCTTTATTTAAAGGTTTGACAAAATTATTCATCAGTTCCAGTTTCATTCGCAGAACTTGTGACAAAATTTTCATTTCATCAACGAGAGGAGGACTTATAACATTCTTTTCTCCAGCAAAAGGGTTTCTCGCATTTTCCAGTCTCTTACAAAGTGTTTATCCTTTGCTCTGCTGTTCCCTTCGCAGAGAAAACAACAATGCTTGGCGTAACCCAATTGTATTACTAACAAAGGTGTTATGCTTTTTAAATCACCACATATGTTTCACCCATGTTCTTACATCATCATTAGGTCTTCAGTCCTGGAACTGGTTCATGTTCTTTATGTTTAATTTTTTCAAGTAAAGTTTTCATGTTATCTTAGTTTTCCTTCATATGTACTGCGTGGGCAATAGGAACAGAGGGGTGCAAATTTCTATTGAAGAGGAAAACTATATTCAAACCTAGAGTAGATGAATCAAATCAATAAATAGTGTCGGTTCATTAGTTTTGTATTTACATCGTAATGTATCCATTAGTCCAGCAACATTTACACTAACAACCAATCACAAGATGCAAGAAGATGATGAAAATTTAGTTCACGTTTCCGATATGTGAAAATATGGGTACCACTTTGTAATAGTTTCAAACTTACTAATTTTTATCAAATAATTGGTTAGATGCCAATATTTATCATTGACCTACGTCTATTAAAAAAAAACCCGATTTAAGGGTAGAATTTCTATCCCTCACAAATATGGACTAAAAACTTTTAGTTACCGACAAAATATTGGTTTCAACCTTAGAATATTCGATACTCCATAAACGACAGAGTAACACACAAATGAAGCATTACTTTCTAGCAATTCTGCACAACACCAATAAAAAATTTTGAACCACCAAAAAATTAAGAAATTTTCTTTCACAACTAAAAATTTCTTAACATTACTAACTACTCCTTACTATATTTTATACCAAAGAACTACGAGGAACCAAGAAAATATTCAATCTCAACCATGATACTACAACTACTAATCCATTTGTCGTTGATGCGCGACCACAAACTCTAATATACTAAACAAAAGAAAATCTAAAAAACATGAATTTACAATTGATGACTTCCAATGTTAGCAATCTTCATGTATTGTTGATGCGCAAAGGGGTTGCTATTTTACACCACTAAGTAAAATTTTTACTAAATAAAATAAAATTAGAAAACCTACAAATTTATAGATATAGTTTACATAACAAGTTTTAATCCAAACAATACCCTACTGAAATATCGGAATTAGAAAAAAATAGGGCTTTAGAGTTTCAATAAAACAATTTCTAGATCAGACCTTAAAAAAAGTTTTTGCCAAAGGATTTCGACGAATAAAAATTAAATAGTTTTAAAAAGTAGGGGTGTGGATGCGTGTGCGGCTGCGTGTGTGCACGCGCGTGTGCGTGTGCGTGCGTGCGTGCGTGTGTGTGAATGTGTGTGTCTGTGTGTGTATAGGTGTGTGTCTAGGTGTGTCTGTGTGTGTGTCTGAGTGAGTGTGTGTGTGAGTGGTGTGTGTGTGTGTGTGTGTGTGTGTGTGTGTGTGTGTGTGTGTGTGTGTGTGTGTGTATTGTGAGCTAAAACCAGGAGTCTACAGCAGGAATAGTGATGTTGTTCAGGATATGTTTTTGTGTGGTCTGGGTTAGCTGGATGGATTTCTGTAAGGATTGTTGAATGTTAAATAGCATCAGTTTGGTTTTGAATTGAATTTTTTGGAGGTGGATATCCATTTTTAATCTGGTCTCTAGGTGTATTCCTAGATAAGAGACGGAGTCGAAAAAAATAGGAGGTGTTCCTACGATTTTTGGACAACGGCGGAGATGCAAGTATTCTTTTAATAATAGTATTTTAATTTGGAAGGGAAAATGGGTTACTTGTTAAGAACTAACAAGGATTGAACTTATTGGGCGAGGGTGTTGGCGGTGGATTCTAACTGAAAACGGTAATTTCCGTAAATCGGGAAGGTATGGTCCTCAGCATAACCAAGGGTGCCTGTGTCTGGAATATTGAGGTCAAGCAGTAGGTTGATGGTAATGCTTCATAAGGTAGTTGATATTATGGATAGTTGGAGGCAACCTTGGATAAGGAGTATGATTGTGATGTAGTAGTTATAAGAAAGGTTTGCAGTACAGTCAGGGCAGGTATAATTTTAAGATGGAAAAGATATTTGAGGGAATCTTCACGATTTTCAGTCATTGTAATATGTTTGGCCATGATAGAAGGTCGCAAACTGAGTAAAAATTTAAAAAATTGCAAAAATCTATTTGTGTCGTGATATTTGGACTTTGAAAATTAGTAGATGGATAGTTTGTTCTGAGCTGTGGTTGGATCGGAAGCGATTCAGAGAGTTTGTTTCAACATTGGATTCAATTATCTGGAAAATTATTTTCTTAAGAATCTTTTCAAGGGTTGGGAGCAGGGCAATTTATGTATAAGACATGTCGGAACCTCAAGGGGTTAGGTGTGTTTCAGGATTAATGTATTGTTTGCTTGTTTGAGCATGTGAGGGAAGGAATTTGTTAGACATATGCGAAATAGCGCTTGGATTAGTTGACGGATTATGGGCCGTAGCCTTTGATTAATTATATTGATGATATGGTCATTAGGGTTTAATTTGGAATCTAATATATCAGGTAAGTTGGCAGTCAGAGAATGTATTTGCAGGAATTGTGCTGATATTGATGATTTGTTGCTGGCAAAAGTTCTGTGCATCTAGGGAGGTGGTGGTGGCGCTGGATAGGGGTTGGAGAAAGCCGCTGTGTTTAGGAGCAAGGATTATGTATTTTGGACAGAGTGGTTCCGAAGAGAAACGGAGTTGATAGGATTTTAGTTGGAGGGAATTTCACTAACCTGCAGTAGGTCGTGCATGGGTTAGCACTTGGATGCTCAATCACCGATTGAATATGTTCCATCTTAGCTTTATACAACTGTCTCTTTTATTGTGCTCTCTGATGCCAGTGTTCCAGATCCGTTTATGCAATTTGTTGTTCGTCCTGTATCATCTGACTCTTTGGATCTTATGCCGGAGATTGTTCGCCGTCTTCCGAGTTTACCAAGTGTGCGGTTCCACCAGGGTGTAGTTCGTGTGGTGTAATATCTTTTAGGGATGGTTGTGGATGCGACTTATGAAAGTATTGGACATTGGAGTTTGCTAAGAGATTTCGATCAGAGTCATTTATTAGAGTTGGTTGCAGATTGGGCATTTTTTTTGTAATAATTTCAGAAAGAGTGGACAGTTTGCTTTGTTTGTATAGTAGGATGGGGTTTTAGGAATTTGTCTCGGTGGTAGGTTATAAAGGATTTTGAAGGTAATAGAGTTGTGATCGCTGAGCTAGATTAGTCTAGTATCGTTCTAGGAGCATATGAAGTTAGAGGCTGAGGCGGAAGCAAGAGTTGCATCGATGTTGGAGCGATGAGCTGCGGATTTCCAGGTAGGAATGTGAGACGGTGTGTGCAGGATATGTAGCTTGTGCTGTTGCGCAAAACCTTTTAAGCGTGTGATCGTTCGTTAGTTGATCTGTCAGGTTTTCCTTAATAGCTGAGATGTGTTTTAGATTAATGATAGAAATAGCTTCGGCATCGTTTCTGACACGCGTGTTTTTTGAGTGTCTGACAGCACCGAACTGAGAGAAAACGCTCTGGACTTTTGATGCAGGTGGCGGTGAATAAGAGGCCCTGGTAGATTTTTGGAACAGCATCGGAAATTCCGCCAAAGTTTATAGTGGTGGGCAGGTTGTAGTGAGAAACGAAATGCTGACGGAAGGAGTCGACGGGTTTAAGAAGGATTGTAACCTGACGCCATTGTAAACGTTATTTTTCAAGAGCTGTTGAAATGTAACGCAATAAATGTTTATCTAGTAATTACTGCTGCGATACTAGGTCGTATGCCGGGTCTTATCTGGTAATTTGTGCGATGTCAACAACGTTTGTGACATATTTGTGATTTACGTGGCCAGTTATTTGGCAATGTGCTTAGTATAGGGGTTCTTAGCCATTTGCTGCACCCTCGAGATTAAAATAGTCGTCTTTTTTGATGCTGTGACAGTAATCCAGCTAGTTCTGGATTTCATTGGACTCTTATAGAGCCTGTTTCTGGAGGGTAATTACCACTTTGCGCAATATTGACTCAAAAGCGGTTTGCAGCACTGCACATAGCTTTAAGATATATTTGATATTGAATGAAATTAAATTAACAAACGGTTGAATTGAATATACAAAAATTTTAACGAGTAGCGACTGCACGTCGTACTTACTCGACGGTCGAAGGAAGTCCGGCGGGTAACTCATCATTGGAATGTAAACAGCGTCATAGTGTTTGGCGAAGGTTTTAATAATTACTGAAAAGGACGAGTTAAGATATGTAAGCGCCGCGGACAAGATGAGCAGCAGTTGATATCATAAACGCGTTTACACATAGATATAAAATATGAAGAAATAAAAAATTTTTATTGTACAGTATATGATGCTGATAGTTATAGAATGTCGTGAAAGCAGTAAATCAAACGAATACGTTTTTTACGTTAGTGAAGAGTTTACGATTATTCACAAAAGTGCAATAACTACGTTAAGCAAAGCTTATTAACTTTATTTTGGTTGTAAACTAGGAGATCAAGATAAACCTTAGCCGTCGCAAATTATTTGCGCAACGTGTGCTGTGGATTTAATAGGATGACTCAACGGTATCGGTAAATCAAGCCTTTTGTAGCTCTTATAGGGTGGAGAGAAGGTAAAGATCAAATTATCGATTGCTACTGAAGTTTCATTGCAGTCGAAGCATACCGTACATTACCTAAACAAACAATCAGCTTTGAAATCAGTTCCTCACAACCTGTACCCAAACATCTAGCATCATAGACACTTGACAATGAAATAAATGCTGTTGAAGATGATATTTTTGAACCTGTAGAAAAAGACACGTTTCCTGATTTACAACCATTTGATATGGTACTCACAAGATGATAAGCTTTACAACTTCATACGGTAATTAAATTTATCACAAGCTCAAGTTGAACTCTTAGAATTCAGGTTGTGAGATGAAAAACTATTACTGAGTGGTGCGCATACTTCAACATATCGGAGACATGAACAAGGTTTTCTTCATTTTTTTTACATTGTGTAGTCAGTTGGTGTACTACATAGATTCTTAGACTAATGAGTGAAGACTATTTTTTGATTCATCTACTATATGCTTTAACGTAATTCTCCTCCACAATGAAAATTTGTACCTCTCTGTTGTTATGACCTACGCGGTACATATGATGCAAAACTATGACAATATGGAAACTTTATTTAAAAAAATTATGTATACCGAACTTGGGTAAAGCATATGTGGTGATTTAAAAGTCATAAAACCTTTGTTAGGAATGCATTTGGGTAACACCAAATATTGCTGTTTTCTCTACGAATGAGGCAATAGAGCAAAGGGCAAACACTACTTTGTAAAAGTTGGAAATTGCAATTGTTGCTGGAGAAAACAATGTCATCCTCTCGTTAATACAAAAAGTTTTGCTACTACCTTTGCACATAAGACTGGGACTGATAAAGAACTTTGTCAAAGCTTTAAATAAAGATGGTGAAGGATTCCAATATCTGAGAAAGAAGCCTTCCAGACTAAGTAAGGCAAAAATAAAAGAAGGAACTTTGTTGGGCGGAAAATTCGTCACATTATAAAGGACGTATTCAATTCAAAACTGACAGATACCGAAGCCGCTGTTTGGAATATTTAAAGAGGTGTGTTGCAAATCCTTGGAAAATACGAAGGCAGAAAATTACGAATAAATTCTGAATCTTTTAATTTCAACATATAGGGATATGAGTAGCAACATGTTATTGAAGATTCATTTTTTCCACTCGCATTTTGAGTTTTTCTCCAAAAACCTTAGACTCTGTGAGTGACGAACATGGAGAAAAGTTTCACCAAGACATTATGTACTGTGATAACCGATACCTAAAGAAAAGGAGCCCCACAATGCTCGCAGATTATTGTTGGAATTTAATCAAGGATGTTCCAGAGGTACCATACAAACGAAAATCACATGCAAAAAATTCTGAGATTCGGTAGTGACGTGGTATGAATATTATAACAAATTCAAACATTGCGTAATAAAACATTCCTTTACAAAAATATGAATAACTTTTAATTGTAGGATAATAAAAAAATTCCGCTAGCAGAGTCGTAATCAACGGGAAAAATTCTATAAGAAATACCTATCGCACGTTAAAAAACAAAAAATTACCATTTATTGTTCAGCGTTATCGAGCAAACATTACGAAAAGAGGATGCAAATGGTATGAAAGGTGCAGGAACCTGCGTCCGGACAACAGAAAATAATTTAGAACATCTGTTGTAAAGCTACTTGCATTGTAAATTAAACATTTTTTATAAGTATTTAGAAACGTCAATAATTTTCTAATGCATTCATGTTATCAAAAAACAAGCTGCGTCCTTTTTTAAGTACACGTTATTAATTAGTATAAAGTTGAACGGAGTTGCAATCCGACCACCGGCCAAATCTACCTTTGAAATTGGAGAAGATTATAAACTCAATCTTCAGATTAATATTTATCGCTTTAAAGATGCGGTCTTTCTAATAGGTTTTGTTTTAGTTATCAAGAGTGAATATAAATTTTTCCTACTGGATGTATAATCTAAACAGATAAGATCTTCTTAGCACAATGTGGGTTGTCCTTACAAACGTACAAATTTGGTCGGTTAAATAACCTCTTGACAACAAAATATGTTTAGTATCTTTGAAATAAACAGAAAAATAAATAGAAACCGGAAATATGAGAACGACAAGCCGTCCGCATATTGATATGTTGAAGCGATACGGTTTTCTTTGAAATAAATTATCATTGAGTACAGTGGGCTCCTTGTATATTTTGCTAATAGAACGTTAAATTTCTTTCAATTTGTTATCTTATCAAGTTCTTTTCACATATCAGTACTAATCAGTTTATTCGATAGGTAGGTATAGTGTGGACACGTGCCCTAACTTATTGCTCTTTATTTTTTACATTACACTATCATTCACTTTTTCTATATAGTAAATTTATCTATTACTTTCAGCTTATATTGGACTCTACGGAAATCAAGTTCCGGGAAACTACAAGAGATTGTTTTAGGAGAACCTTCCGAGCGATAATGATTGGCAAGATTTGAGATTAACTATGCTCCGGTTGTTATACTTGTTTTGTTTTTATACAGATATGGTGAGTGATATATTTCGTATATTAGAAAGTTGAACCAGATTTAAAAATTATCCTGAAAATACGATACAGGTTAAAATTGCATTGTTCTATATAGAATCGTCGACTTCTCATTACTTCGGATTTATCAGATCACCGTAACTTAAACCTGTTGGAATCTTGCTGCGTCCAAAATGCGCCCTAAAATTAAACTATCCAGTGTTAAAGACAAAAGTTATCGTGTCAACTTCAAGTTTAACTAAAATATGAAGTTTTAAAAAATTAAAATCCATATTAATATTTTTTTGTCTAAAATAAATCCTTCAGCTTAAATTTTGACAATAAAAATTACACATAATTTAATTTAACCGATGTTACACTTTACTTTTAACCGACAACGAGTATCATAAAATAATCGTTATCTACCGTTCAACTGTGATCATATACTAACTATTCCGATTCCGAAAGGGACAAAAATCACGAGAGAAGACAGAAAAGGAAAGAAACGACCAAACGGGAAATGTTTTACGAATTAAGGTGTAAAATTTTCAACCTCTGGAGAATAGAGAAGTTAAGAGAATTTGAAGCTAGAAAAACCATATAGTAGGGTTTAGTGAGTGAGATGGTCGAGAAAAGCAAATTTTGGTAAGAAGTACAGGTAGTGGTCATATCGGTGTGTGTGTTTATCTTAAATGTGAAACCAGCAAGAAAAGTAGAAATATTCCACAGGTAAATAATAAGATAATAGCATAAGATTTAGTACAAAACTTAGAAAAAGTGATAGTTCAAGAAAACATGCTCACATCAGATAAGATAATGACGAAATAAACAGAATATAATGGCCAAACTGAAAAGATTATTCAGAGCTTTAGAGATGGAAGGAGATTGTTAATTATAGGAAATTTTAATGCAGTGTAGGTCAAGGGGGTAACATACTAAAGTGTGTTTTAAGAGTGAGAAATGAAAGAGACGATAAGTCAATAAAGTGAATAAGAAAAAGTTAATTGTAACCATGCTTAATACTCAGCGCAAGTTAACTACATGCTAATGACCGAGATGTAGAGTAGGTTACAGATAGAGTGATGTGAAGTTAGCTGCTAAAGTAAACTGCCAGAATATCCGAGAGTAGCCGAACACTCAGTGCCGTCACATATAGACCCCAATCACTACCGTTTAGAAATACCAACATATTGTAAACTAATAAATTATACATGATAATGACCTCGATCTATTATAACTAACACAAATATAACCTTAAAGTTACAGATACATATACAAAATTGTTACAAATATACCTTAGCAACTATTACTTAAATAACAATTAAGTCGCAATCGCACAGGCATATAAATTTGGGCGTTTGAAGATATTGTTGTCAGAAAGGGTATTTAACCGCCTCATACAAAAAAGAAAGCTAACAAACAACGTTGCCGCCGAAAAATTAATATCACCTATTTTATTTAGAAAATCCGCACAGGCTCTAAATTTCAGAGTTCGAAAATATTGTTGCCAGAAAAAAAGATATCCAACAACCCCATACCAAGAAATCGTTTCCAAAAATAATGTTGCCAGAGCGGGTATCTAACACTCACAAAACAAGAAATAATTTGCAAATTACGTTATCGCCGAAAACTTAGTATCATTTTTATTTTAAAAACCTGTAAGTCGCAATCGTACAGGCATCTAAAATTTGGTAGTTTAAAAGTATTGTTGCCGGAGAGGATATCTAACAATCCCATGCAAAGAAATCGCTCCATACTAAAAAATCGTTTGTAAACTACGTTATCGTCGAAAACTTAGCATCACCTGTTTTATTTCAGAAACCTTTAAATTGCAATCACACAAGGTTCTAAATTTGGGAGTTCGAAAATAATGTTACCTGAGTGGTAATCTAACAGTCGCAAACCAAGAAATAGTTTGCAAATTACGTTATCGCCGAAAACTTAGTATCACCTGCTTTATTTTAAAAACCTGTAAGTTGCAATCGCACAGGCATCTAAAATTTGGGAGTTCAAAAGTATTGCTACCGAAGACGGTATCTAACAATCTCAGGCAAAGAAATCGCTTCTAAACTAAATAACCGCAGAAAAATTAATATCACCTGTTTTATGTTAAAAATTTGTAAGTCGCAATTGCACAGGCATCTAAATTTGGAAGTTCGAAGATGTTGTTGTCAGAGAGCGTACCCATCCTCCCCAGGAAAGAAATCGCTTGCAAACTACGTCATCGCCGCAAAATTAATAGGGATGGATACGAACCGAACAGGTTCGAGGTTCGGTTCGAGGTTCGGTTTGATTTTTCGAACCGAACCGAACCGGACATTTTATTTTCGAACCGAACCTCAAACCGAACCGGCAAATTTTTCGAACCGAACCGAACCTAGCTTAAGGTTCGGCCCGGTTCGGTTCGAAAGGTTCGATTTTTTATATGAAAATTTAGTTTAAAAATTTAATTTTCACTAAAAACATGTCATTTTTCCTAAATGCACAATTTAAAATTTTCTAGTCGCAAGCATATGAGAAATACAACGATTTTCTAATGTACATGGTCATCGAGTTTTAAGCCAATAGATAAAAAATGTAATAGGTATTAATTAATGTTACATATCTAATAAATTTTGTCATCGAGGCACGTTTGTAGATAAAAAAATTCTTGATTAGTTCGATTTGTTTAATGCCCCTTATTTCAAATTGTTGTTTGTTTATAACTAGTATTAGATATTAAAGAAACTCGAAATGATTTTGAAAATTTGGTTTTAAAAACAAGCTTATTTTATTTAGTAAACAGAAGTCGTGTTGAAAACCATTTTAAACATGTACAAGCCGAGGTCACGGTCTAGAGACTACAGAAGTTTTCAGAATAAACGAAACAATTTAATTCTTAATTAAGTATGTATTACTAATCCATCATTTTGAATTTTTCACTTTCGTATGAAAACCAGCTCTCTATTAATATTAAAAATGTTGACCTTGTAGCAAAAACTAGTCTCCTTTTCTTTTGTACATGATCGCTCAACAAATGGTGTTACAAAACGCATGGTACCATACTATTTACTGTTTGTTTAGTGTGGCCATTACCACCAACGTCTTTAAAAGTAGCCGATACTCCAGAAGAATGACCCCGAACTTTCTCTCAAAACCAAGGGTTGAAGTTTATGACTCATGGTGGCATAAACTTTTCAATCAATGTATAATGCAAATAATAAGCAGACATAATGCCCGTGCAGTAAATACTGTTATATTTTATTATGAAAAACGTAAACGCTGTTTGAAGTAGATTCACGATTCTTTCCGAAAACCATCTGATATTGTCTTTTAAAAGAAATAATAATAATAATAAAGATAAACTGACAAACAGCTTTTTGTTTGTACCGTATAAGAAATCAGCAACATCTTATTGTCCTGATACTCTTTTTATACTAACTAAAACTAAAATAAAAGTAATCGCAAAGATCGTGTGATATCGTTCTTTCACGGTAAAATAACATTAGTAAAAATCATCAATTATTAACACATTCTAAATTATTAACCTAATTGTAATTACGTTTTATTAAAGAGAGTACGTATTGAAAAATCAAACCTGGACAAATAGTATAAATATGATTTATGCTACTAGAATCTAAAGCAAATTAATGTTGGGTTTATTTGAAAGTAGCAACTACTAAATACAATAACTAAATTTAACATTTAAATTGTTGTAGTTGAACGCACTAGTTGTTTAAAATATCAAAATATCGAACCGGTTCGGTTCGTTTTTTTCGAACCGAACCGAACCGAACCGGAATATATTTTTTCGAACCGAACCTCGAACCAAACCGGACTAAAAAGTTTTCGAACCGAACCGAACCTAGGGCAAGGTTCGGTTCGATTCGGTTCGAATCCATCACTAAAAATTAATATCACCTGTTTTATTTTGGAAATCTGCAAGACGCAATCGCACAAGCAACTAATTTTGGAATTTCAAAAATATTGTTGCCAGAGAGGATATAACCGCCTTATGCCAAAAATTTTCTAGCAAACAACGTTATCGCCAAAACATTAAAATCACCTGTTCTTTTTTAAAATGTGTAAGTCGCAATCGCACAGGTGTGTAAATTTGGGAGTTGTAAATATTGTTGCCATAGAGAGTATTCATCGTTCCATACTAAAAAATTGTTTTGCAAGCTACGTTATCGTCGAAAACTTAGCATCGCCTGTTGTATTTTAGAAACCTTTAAATTGCAATCGCACAGGCATCTAAATTTGAGAGTTCGAAAATAGTGTTATCAGGAGAGGTATCTAACCGGTCCATACCAAGAAATCGCTTGCAAACTACGTTTTCGCCGAAAAAATTAATACCACCTGTTTTATTTTGTAAATCTGCAAGGCGCAATCGCACAAGCAACTAAATGTGGAATTTCGAATATAGTGTTGCCAGAGAGGGTATAACCGTCTCATACCAAGAAATCTTTTGCAAACAACGTTACCGTAAAAAAATTAATACGTGCTGTTTTACTTTGAAAATCTGTGAATCACAATCGCACAGGCATCTAAATGTGGGGGTTGGAAAATATTTTTATGAGGAGGGGTATCCAACCAGTCCCTACCAAGAAATTGCTTGCAAACTACGTTTTCGCCGAAAAAATTAATATTACCTGTTTTATTTTGTAAATCTGCAAGACGTAATCGTACAAGCAAAGCAACTAAATGTGGAATTTCGAAAATAGTGTTGCCAGAAAGGGTATTACCGCCTCATACCAAGAAATCTTTTGCAAACAACGTTATCGTCAAAGAATTAATACCTGCTATTTTACTTTAAAAATCTGTGAATCACAATCGCACAGGCATCTAAATGTGGGGTTAAAAATATTTTTACCGAGGAGGGTATCTAACCAGTCCCTATACTAAGAAATCGCTTTGCAAACTACGTTATCGCCGAAAAATTAATATTACCTGTTTTATTTTGTAAATCTGCAAGACGTAATCGAACAAGCAAAGCAACTAAATATGGAATTTCGAAAATATTGTTGCCAGAGAGGGTATAACCGCCTTATACCAACAAATTTCTTGCAAACAACGTAATCGCCGAAACATTAAAATCACCTGTTTTATTTTAAAAATTTGTAAGTAGCAATCGCACAGGTGTATAAATTTGGGAGTAGTAAATATTGTTACCAGTGAGGGTATCTATCGCTCTATACTAAAAAATTGTTTGCAAGCTACGTTATCGTCGAAAACTTAGCATCACCTGTTTTAATTTAGAAACCTTTAAATCGCTATCGCGCAGGCATCTAGATTTGAGAGTTCGAAGATATTGTTTCCAGGAAGGGTATCTAACCGGTCCATACCAAGGAATCGCTTGCAAACTACGTTATCGCCGAAAAATTAATATCACCTGTTTTTATTTTGTAAACCTGCAAGACGCAATTGCACAAGCAACTAAATATGGAATTTCGAAAATATTGTTGCCAGAGAGGGTATAACCGTCTTATACCAAAAAATTTCTAGCAAACAAAGTTATTGCCAAAACACTAAAATCACCTGTTTTATTTTAAAAATTTGTAAGTCGCAATCGCACAGGTGTATAAATTTGGGAGTAGTAAATATTGTTACCAGGGAGGGTATCTATCGCTCTATACTAAAAAATTGTTTGCAAGCTACGTTATCGTCGAAAACTTAGCATTACCTGTATTATTTTAGAAACCTTTAAATCGCCATCGCGCAGGCATCTAAATTTGAGAGTTCGAAGATATTGTTTCCAGAAGGGGTATCTAACCGGTCCATACCAAGAAATCGCTTGCAAACTACGTTTTCGCCGAAAAAATTAATATTACCTGTTTTATTTTGTAAATCTGCAAGACGCAATTGCACAGGCAACTAAATGTGGAATTTCGAAAATAGTGTTGCCAGAAAGGGTATTACCGCCTCATACCAAGAAATCTTTTGCAAACAACGTTATCGTCAAAGAATTAATACCTGCTATTTTACTTTAAAAATCTGTGAATCACAATCGCACAGGCATCTAAATGTGGGGGTTGAAAAATATTTTTATGAGGAGGGGTATCTAACCAGTCCCTACCAAGAAATCGCTTGCAAACTACGTTTTCGCCGAAAAAATTAATATTACCTGTTTTATTTTGTAAATCTGCAAGACGTAATCGAACAAGCAAAGCAACTAAATATGGAATTTCGAAAATATTGTTGCCAGAGAGGGTATAACCGCCTTATACCAAAAAATTTCTTGCAAACAACGTTATCGCCAAAACATTAAAATAATCTGTTTTATTTTAAAAACCTTTAAATCGCAATCGCGCAGGCATCTAAATTTGAGAGTTCGAAAATATTGTTTTCAGGAGGGGTATCTAACCGGTCCTTACCAAGAAATCGTTTGCAAACTACTTTTATACCGAAAAATTTGTATCACCTGTATTTTTTGAAAATCTGCAAGGCGTAATTGCACAAGCTACTAAATTTGAGATATCTAAAATTTTGTTGCCAGAGTTTTATTTTAAACAGCTAGTCGCAATCGCACATGCATTGCATTCTTATTGTTATTTTTTAGTGGAGAATGAAAATTCACTTCTTAGAACTCGTTGAAAAATACGGATTTTTTAACCTAGATAATATCTTATATCAAGGAATGATTTTGTATTATCAAGATTTTCACTTATGTACTTATTATACTATTCCTATCGTACTACTTAAGTATTATACCGAGTATTTCTTTACAGAAGATTAAGTATTAAGAAATATAGGATTTTCTTTGGCTTTTGGTCGTTTTATTTACAGAATGAGGTGGTCACTGACCTCTTATGATCTGTTTATCACATCAATATATATATATATATATATATATATATATATATATATATATATATATTAAAAAATGAAATTTATTGGCAAGTGACTCAATATTAGCCACAAGGGCATCCTGTCGACGCGTTTCGCCCAATTGGGGCTCATCAGGACAGGAGTAGCAAAGATGTAATATTTAACACGAACACATTATGGGAAGTACAGCATCACCTAGCCCACAATTTGTGCCTTCGTGCTGTTTCACCTGGCTTTGCTACTCCTGTCCTGATGAGCCCCAATTAGGGCGAAACGCGTCGACAGGTTGCCCTTGTGGCTAATATTGAGTCACTTGCCAATAAATTTCATTTTTAATATTATTTTAAGACTCATTAAATTTTCATATTCTGTATATATATATATATATATATATATATATATATATATATATATATATTATATATATATATATACATGTAAAAATCTTAATTAAATGTTATGCTATATACAATATTTCGTTTTGATTTGAGTACATCATCCCAATTTTTTATAAATAAAACTATTTCTAAAAAAACAATATACACACACACACACACACACATATATATATATATATATATATATATTGAGTGATAAGGAGTTCAGGAGAGGTCATTGAAACCCAAATCTTAGAAATAAAGCCAACGCAAATAGAAATAAATCCGAAAATAGTTAAAATTTCGGAATATTGCATGTACAAAGCCATTAAATTGATCCGTGTTAATAAAAAGCATTAATTCCGCGTTACATTTATTGCAAAGCGTGTAAAGCATTTATAAACCAAGCTCTCATCAAAAGCACTAAAAATAACTTAAACTTAAGCCATTAATTTTATTTATCATAAAAACACACTTCCCGTGTATGTTACATAAATGCAAAAAAAAACACTTAATTTGCGTAAGAACAATATCAATTTATAACCTTTATTAATTAAAACACTAAATGTATTTTCTGTGTGTGGGATATGTATCGAAACACGTTTTATTTGCCATAAACCAAGCTTTTCTTACAATTATTATAATGCAAACCTTTTTGCATTTGCAAAACCGTAAAATAATGCAATTAAAGCTTTAATTAAATATTTTTCGGTGTTTATAATAAAATATTAATTTTTTAGAGTTTCAAACAAAACATTAATATATAATCTTCTTTATTCGGAAACGAATACATCAGTCTTTATCAAGAAATGCGTCTAATAGCTAATTATGACCAAACTCCAGGTCGAGGAACTTGAGTAAACATAAAAGAGTAATAAAAATCGATTTTATAACATATTACTATAGAATAAAATGCGATTCTTACATAAACTCCGTACGTTGGACAAAGCTATACAACGCTTGCGATGCTCGTAAATCAAATCGGCCGTGGCGGTTTGACACTAATTACACTATTAAAATTGTGAAATTCCCAGAAGTATTACATCATGTATGCGACAAAGATTCGAATTAAATGGCCGAAACTTTGGAGAACTATGACGTAGTAAGATAATTTGTATATAAACGGGAACTTTATTAAAGGGATTTCAATTTACGCGATCGACAATGTAAAATTTAAGATTTAATTCGCGCAAGATTCGTTCCTAATCCAAATAATATGTAAAATTGATTATACAGCCCAAATAACATGCAGAGTTGCAATGAAATTTATGCGTTGAATAGTTTCAAGTAAAAATTATCGAATGCAGTTATTTGATGAAACATGATTATTTTGTAAAATACCATGAAGATTGAAAATTACTCGATACAAAAGATACTCTAAAGGTAATTAAAAATAGAAAGTGCATTTTGAAAATTAAGATTCTAAATAGAGATTTAAAATTATGTGAACAAAACTAATAAACTGGGATTTTAATGTCAATTTAAAAATGGATGCAGAAAGTATTTACCACCGTTAATTACGAGAATTGGATAAGCGTACAGGAACCTTCTGTAGATTAATTTGAAAAAATCTGGCATGCTCTTTTTGTAGTTAGAATATTCCACAATCAGTGAATTGAGTATATAGAGACGTGCATCGTGGCGATTAATGAGTTGACATTCAAGCTTTGATCAAAGTACAATTCGTGAAATCGTGATATACATTAGATTAAGTGTTGGGATAAATGCATTTATGTGATATAAATTATTGGAGCTGGTGTCGGCATAAATTAACAGTAATTAGTAGTCAAAAACTAGTAGTTCTTCGTTTATATCGTTGTTCTACTGTTAATGATTGGTTTGTAATGAATTGTCCTCAGTACAATAGAATTTCACTATACCTACGATTAAACAGGTTTATGTATTTAGTTAATAATAAAGAACTCTTGTTGTAAAAGAAGTAACCTTACATTGGTGCCAGTGTGCCGGGTAGTTATGTAAAAAGTCTGAAGAATTTTCCTTCGCATGCCAATTACTCGTTTTCAACAAGAAAAAAATGGATGCCAAAGTTCTTTTCTTTTTGAAGAAAGACAATTCCGTAAAACTATAGGAAAGTTTTATAGAAAAACAACATGAAAACGCTACAAGCTTTGCAGAAAAGTAAGACCGCTAAGACACTACAAGAAATTTTTACCCAGAAATTAGGGGAAAAATAAACCAGATTTATTCAAGAACTGAACTAGACCTGGAGAAAAATAATGAAAAATTAGATCAGAACGCGAAAGCCGTTAAACAATTGAAAAATGAGTTTATAAAAGAAAATGATAAATGCGCTGAATAATTGGAAACGAAGTTTTTAGGTAGTCTGCAAGCGCTGGAAGCCAAATTTTCCAGCGGTTTCGAGAAATTAAAACCCACATTATCTAAAGATTTGTTATAGAGTGCGCAAAAATTAGAAACAAAGTTTTCAGAGGATTTAAGAAAACATGCACGAGGTGTAGGCGGGATATTCAGAAAAATTAGTAAAGACCTAGCGAAAAATAGAAAAGAAGGTACTGAGAATAAAAGAACAAGTTATTTTGTTATCAGTACAACCAGCGCCCACGACTACGGTGTTATAACAGTGCGCTCTAGAACAAAAGAATGATGGAAAAAGTGAACCCTGATCAAGGTTCAGAAAGCATAGAAAACCTGGGTCGGCGGATACTTTACGAACACCAACCGAAAAGAAAAGAAGTCAGATGCTGGAATTGTGGATAGTTTGGAAATATGCAGTCCAAATGTATACAGACCAAAAGGGAACCAGAAAAAACGGAAATTAAAAGTGATCGACGGTAAGGGGTAAAAGTTCATGTGTATAGATTCTGTCCCGGATACGATTACCCTCATCGAACGAACTAAGCGTGCGGTCAGTATTTACGTATATATATATATATATATATATATATATATATATATATATATATATATAGGTGGTTTAACGGCAAAATCGAGGAGTATTTAGTTGACACAGGATGCACTAGGACGATAGCTAATCCGGTTGTAGTATGAGATCGTGGTTGTCACAAGCGACGGTACGGTACGTCTTTGAACCATGGTTGGTTAGGAAATTCAAACACACAAAATACCAGATGTAGAAATCGAAGTTCGGAGCAAAATATTTGAGCATCATGTAGTAGTAGCAACTATCACCGAAGAGGTTATCTTGAAAAAGTACAAATTCTATTTAGATATAACAGATGATATTTTGAGAGTAAGGAACGAAGAATTGCCGTTTTGAGAAGCAGAGGACGTGCCTGTACGGATTTGTCTGACGGACGTGGAAGGACAGATAATGTGGTTATGGGACGCTTAGATAGTGCTCTACGCGTGGGTTTTGTGCGTGCTATTGAACTGAATAGTGACGAATTTCTTGGAAAAGAATGATAGATGGTATACCTGTTACGATCTTACACGCCAATAACTACGATATCGCGTTAAAGAGGAACATCACACTGCTATTGCTTTCTTTTTTAACGCAATATCGTAGTTATTCGCGCTGAAGGTCCTATCAGATACATCAGTCATCACGTTCGTCAAAGCTTTCCCCACAAGCACGTTCCTCTACAAAGGATTCGTCACTAATCGGTTTAATAGCGCGCACAAAGCCTTCCAGGAGAACATCATCGAAGCGTCTCGCCACAATGTTTTCTGTTCTTTTATGTAGGATAACGTCGTCCAACAGACAAACTCGTCTGCTGCGCAAAACGGCACTTCTTTGATCGTTCCCTATTCTCACGATATCCTCTTTCATATTTAAATAGAATTCGTATCTTTTCAAAATGTCCATTCTCAAGGTATCGTCTATTACTACCTGATGGTCAAATATTTTGCTCCCTACTTCGATTTCTACATCTGGCATTCCGCGTAATCGAATTCTTCGCCAGTCGAACTGCTGGAGAAAACCATCAGTACATTAAGAATTTCATCGCAGCTACGACTAAAAATACTTGCGTAATCAATTAATAATAAAGAACTGTTGCTGTAAAAGAAGTTTTATTACATTACGTTATTAGTCTAACAATTACTGTTAACTTTAACATTAATGAAGTTCAGAAAAACTTTGATGGAATTTCTGTTTTTTAAAAATTTAATATCTGCTTTCACCAAATGAATTCTAGGAGTGAAACTATGATATCTTTCAGTTTGTAGCAATTTCATTTCCTACAATATTTTGAATTTAATCTTCGTATTTAATTACTTTATATCATTTAAGGTACTATTATTAGCAGAGATGGATTATTAACTGTCAAGTTATACTTGCGCGTATCGTGGGTTGTGTGATATGCAGATACTAAAACTCATATGCATTTTATGTGTCTTTTTTTAACTCAGTGGAAGGATGTCGTTTCACGCTTGCGTCCAAAATTAACGTTTTCCCGAAACGAAAATTAATGAAATTGTGCGTCCTCTTTAAATCCCGAAAGGATATTCAAGTTCTTACGGAGGTTAAGAATTGCACTAAGAAAGTGGCGAAACAAATCCTGATTAGTAATGAAATCGATCGCTTCGTTAATGCGCTAAGTTCGGAAGATAATCAATTGATTAGTGAATATTGAAGCAGCCGTTGCTTGTAATGGTGTTCGGGAACACACCTAGAATTTCAAGAATACATTTGATAATTAAAAGAAATCCAGGAGATGTTTGTTGTAAACATTTATCAGCAAGGATTTGGATTTGATCTTTCTTCAGCACAGTCTGGTAAAGTAATTACAACGTTTTTCACTTATTCCGATTACTACTGTAAGCGACTTTTGCCTACTAATATCTGAGTTGTTTTAAATAAGTTGAATAGTAAATAAAATTTCTAGTACAAACAATAAATTTTCAGTGTCTTGAAATTTCATACAGAATTGATTATTAGCTACAGTGCCACCAAGCAAACTTAGGACCCGAAAAATATGTGAACCCAACAACAATATATGGAACCAATCAGAAAGCGACGTGTTTTAAAGTACACTGCGGGAGCAAAGCATTTTTAAGCAAATTTAAAATTCCATGGTGTGTGTTATGTCATGTCATTGTTAATTAAATCTTCTAAAATTATTAAAGATTAAAAATAAAATAATGCCATTAATGTCGAATATTAATAACCTAACCTTGCAAATATTTCAATTTGAGTGCATTACTTAGCAGGCAGTGACACCAAGCACATACCTCCCAAGTCCCATGTTTGTTTGGAGGCCCTATATTTAATGAATTACAGCGTTAATCCTTGAAAAAGGTTCCCTTGTGGAAAGCACCATCCCAAGTAGAATCAGGTGTTCTAATGAAAAACTGTTTTCAGATAACTAAATTATTTGTTCCAAAAAATATTAAATTCAGTTAAAAATAAGTCAAATTATTTTGACATATATGTGTTTGGACTAGGATCATTCCGTGTCAAATCAAAACACTTTTAATAAAAATGTAACTTTACCATCTCAAATTTTGATCAAATTTTGTACAGGGGTAGGCTCCATATAGACTAAGAAGAAGAAAAATTATTAAAATATGTTAACCCGTTTTGAAAATATGGGCATGTAAAGTTATCAAAAAAAGCCAAAAATTTCACTACTCGCATACTTTTAAATTGACCTAGCACCTCTTCTAATTGAGCTAGAGAGTTTGGAGCTATTTTTATTATCTTTCTAATGATATACAATTTGATAGTTGTTCTGAGAAAATATTTTTTTAATCTTCAAGTTAAATTTTAAATTTGAATTTTGATAGAAATTCATTTTTTAAAATTTTCCAAAAATTCAAGGAAATAGTTTATACCAATACTAAATGATATACAAAGCTTCAAAGTGATATGAATGATGATGGGTTCATAGTTAAAATAATTTCAAAATATGCTTTTCATCAAAACGCGTGGTCTTTTTAGTGCAAGGAAAGCATTGAACGATAATTTTAAATTTATGAAAAATTTTTTAATAAAAACAAAGACGCACTTACATTCTTGACTATATAACGCTCATTGGTGGTTTAAACATGACTCCTTGGTTTGCGTAGTATCTCTTGGAGGTAACACATAAATTCTTTCCGTAGGTGTCACAGGATTTACTGTAAGTAAAATATTTGTGAGAGGTATCCATAGCAGATTTGGCTTTCTTGAATACAAAAATGATCGTGATGGTCCAGCTAGATGAAGTGATGTAACTTTCACTTCATTAAATTTGTTACGTGCCGCCGCCAAAGGACCGTAATTCAAAATTAAAACTAATACTAACTCTGTACATATAGGAGTACGCATTTCTAGAATAAACACATGAAGTATTAATTTAGAATATGTTACATGCCGAAAATCGGCCTGTAAACATGCGCGCCAATAATTTAAAAAACTTGTGCGTGCATTTCCGTCACTTTAGATAGTTGCGTTGGCGCTCGAGATTGCGCAGACGCAGAGTGAAAAGAAAGTGGTCACGTCAGGACTAGTCAACTGAACGTCGACAAGTGTGGTTATCTGTGTGCCTTTTGTCTTGTCTTGTCTTTTCTCTTTTAGGTGATATAGCTTCCTTTGTCGTGTTTCTACCTGATATCATTCCTCCTACCTGTATTCCTGTCGTCCCTTTACGCAAGAAGAGAGAAGACAAATCAAATCTGACATCAACCGGGGGCAAAGGACTACCCACGCCCACAATGCTCAACTGACGCGAGAGTAGCTGCAATGTTGTAAAAAGTTCCACAGTTTACGTGAGTACCTTTTGTCTTCTATTATAATCTAAATAAACATTTTTTGCATGTGATATAGTAATTTAAAACATTTATATGACGTAATACCTTATTGCGCAACATTAGGCATGTATTTATTATTGTTACCAACTGTTGTAGTGGCTCTTATACAGTACCCGCCGGGACTTTAAAAGTATACCTTAGCGTTTAGACGTTACGTATAACAAATATACTGTCTCTGTTGCCAATATTTAACCAGTACTAATGGAACGTTGAGCCAAGAAGATAACCTTACATGTGATTTTCCAATACTCCACCCGTAGGTACTACAGTGGCCAGGAAGCGAATTTTTTACCTGGAAAATTTGGAATTTTGCCAAACCCTTGCTCCAAGAAAGGTAGGGATCTTTAACGTGCGTGACAACACACACACACTAAACCTTCATTTTACCTCTCATCCAAACGAGGGTGTATTTTTGTGAAAAATGCTCGCCTAACATTTTTCAAGCGGACCCTGTCGGGATTCGAACCCGGGACCTTGGGCGGCCAAGAAGATAACCGCAGACTTGGCAAATATCGCTAGGATGAACGGTATAAATTTTGTTCAAATACAGAAAGCACACACTGTAATTTGTGAACCAATCCGAGATAGGCTACTTGTTTCGTTCTTGCTACCACAATTTGATGCACATCGGTTTTTTCCAGCCTTCCTCTTGTGGTTATCTAGCATACTCGAGGCTTGATATCTTATTTTGGCTGTTGGTGTTGGATTTCTCCCTCGTTTTTTTTTTTCCTTTTGGTTTCTGCGTACGGGAAACCAAACCTTTTCTTAAGGTTGAAAACTTTACTGTTTCTTTTAAGAAGCATTCCGTCCTTTGACGACTTGTGCAGTGTTGATGCCTTTTCATCTTTGTCTTTGTTGACTGTTACTATGAGCCTATCTTCTCCTGTGATTCTCTACATTCTTGCCTTTGTCCGGTACCTTGGTCCTCGAGCCGGATAGAAGGTTTTTTTCTTTTGTGTTTTCCTTGTAACTTGTGTTGTTATGTCAATTGGTTGATCTCTTACTTCTTGTTCCCTATCCGACCCTTTTAATTTTGCCGGGGGAGGGGGGATTTGTTGCGTGCCGCCGCCAAAGGACCGTAATTCAAAACAAGAATACTAACTATGTACATACAGGAGCGCATTTGTAGAATAAACACAGGAAATATTAATTCAGAATATACTATTTCTATTGGTAATATTTTACCATACTAATGGAAAGTTGCAACAAGGAGATAACCGCAGACTTGGCAAGTATCACTAGATTGAACGGTATGTAATTTGTTCAAATACAGAAACTACACACTAAAATTTGTGGACCAATCCGAGATAGGCTACTCGTTTCGTGGCGTCTTTTGATAAAACGATTCTCTTGAAATAGGCTTAATTATATTTACCCATTAATTTATGAGGTAGCTAGATAAGTAAATTCTACCTGCAAAGACTATAAATAGGCAGCAGCCTGTCGCGTAGACTACAAGATTAAAATAAAAGCGATAATATGGGTAGAACTCACCAGATAGACTTATAAGGTGGCTTCGCTACACGTACCGATAAGACGGACAGCTGGACTCAGTGAATATCAACCATCTATACGGTGGTAAAACATCCTTACGGTATCTCAGGCATTACACCCACGGAAGAAGTTGAAGAGCAAATATGAACGAATTAATGAATGCACAAATAAATTTACAATAATACTACTTTTCTAACAGTCGCGCATCGGAGGCTGTCGCTCGTCTCCTACGACCCACCTCTACACTCCCACTGAGCCCGGTACTTGTTGTTTGTGTCGATTGTGTTATGATTTACGTAATTCAAAACAGACCAGGAAGGGTAGCGCTTAGGATGTTCGGAAACCTTTTGGATCATGGACTTGTACCAGGGATCAGGAGTAGGAAGGGTTACTTCGAAGGAGGTACGAGTCGAAACAGAAACAGGTTCAAAATCAGGAACAGAACAGGATAAAGTATCAGGAACAATATGATCTTGACCTATGCGGTGGAGGAAGGTGAAATCATACTTTACATGTGATTTTCCAATGCTCCACCCGAAGGTGCTACATTGGCCAGGAAGCGAGTTTTTTTTTACCTGTAAAATTTGGAATTTTGCCGAACTTTGATACGTTTGGCACCACTGATACGGTCCACGTTTCACAATATTGCGCAATTGTATATTATAGCATAATTACCCGGCAAATTGTATCACATACCAAACACGTTTACAATGATACAATTCTTATTTTAAAATGTAAATAAAGCTAAGTACTCACTTAAAACACGCCTTGTAGTTAAACCCCAGGGCATCTCCTTGTGGGTTACATCACGCCTTGTTGAATCCAAATTTAATCGACCCTCCTCTTTCGTCGTTCGCAGGTAGGGTGAAAGGATACAGGTAGAGGTACAGTAGAAGGTAAGATAAGATACCGGAACCTACTTCCTAAAAAGAGAAAAGACAAAAAACACGACACAGGTAGACGTTACCCGCTTCGAAGTTTCGTGGCTAATAATGTCGTGTCACATCGCGCACTTGCGCCACTCACTCCGCGCCTGCGCATTCTTTTGCACCAACGCAACTGTCCGGAATGACGGAGGTTAAGAAGTCTATTTTAAAATATTGGCGGGAACTCACTTCCATAGTTAAAAATGTTCATTTCCAAATTTGGAATGTAACAACTCTTGCTGTTCCAAGCAAGGCAGGAATCTTTAGCGTGCGTGAAAACACTCACACACGGGACCTCCATTTTACCTCTCATCCGAACGAGGGTGTATTTTTGTGAAAAATGCTCGCCTAATATTTTTCAAGCAGACCGAGTCGGGATTCGAATCCGGGACCTTGGGCGTAGTAGTCACACACATGCCACTACGCCACGGAGCCGCCGGTGAAATCATACTGTTAGAAGCGGAGGGACCAACAGGCTAAGCGATCGGAAGGACTTTGGAGTTTGTTTAGCCAGAGGAGGGAGTGGTGATCAGTAATGACTGTGAAATGGGAACCCTCGACGTAAGGGCGGAACTTCTCAATCGCCCACAGCACTGCCAGACACTCCTTTTCAGTAACTGAAAAGTTGCACTCAGGCTTGGACAGAAAACGACTGATGAAGCTTGAGCGCAACTTTTTAATTGTTTTACGATCAAGTCGTGTTGAACTAAGAGCGATATTTTGTTTACTAGTAATTCTTTACATCAGCTGATGATTTCTGCAGAGTATTTAAATTGCAACAGTCTACTGAAATCCACTCTCGAAATGTGACTTTTTCTACTAGGTTTTCTTCAATGACTTCTCAAGGATGGTCCTTATTGCAGCATCACCACGACGAAAAGTACAAATACCCATATGGCAATCCATTGATGATGGACTGCATAACATTTTTGGTATGCAATGTTTCATCATCATCATTGGGTCTTCAGTCCTGAAACTGGTTAGACGCGTACAATCATTGTTTCCTATTCTGAACTAACCTACAGATTTCCCCGAAATTTGCACAGTCTGCATCTATCATTATCTGATCTAGGTCTACATCCACCTCTTTTTTCCTATCTTCGCTTGCCATATATCTCATACTATTCCCCAAAAATGCCTTAGAACGTATTTTGCCCTTCTATTTCTCATATTTTTTCCTCAAAGATATCCTTGTTCCCTTACTGTTTCTATAACCTATTTGTTATTACCTTTGTCTGTCTATTCTCATACATCTGAAGCACGGCATTTCAAAGGCTGCTACTGTTCTTCTGTCTGCTTTTCAGACTGCTCGTATTTCGTAGGCATACTGTCTGTGCTGTGCTCCACACATACGCTTCCAACAACTTTTTGTTCTATTTTTGTTGTCTTTCATCATAGGCGCCGTTCTTTCTTGTTAGATGTAGTTCGGTCCCCTTCTATTGTTTTACAATTATATACCCTATTTCTCTGACATTCAGTGGTTGCGAAGGGGGGTAAGCAGCCTGTGGCCGCTAAGTTTGTAACGTATTTTTTTTCTTGTTACACCAAGCCTAATAAATTAATAATAAAACAGATAAATTTTAAAGCATTTAATTCGTAAATATTCAGCCAATAAAAATTAAAGTATAATGTTCATAATAACACATAGATTCTAGAAGATATATATTCTGAGGCTTGTTACCAAGCGTTGTCCAGTTAATTATCAGCACTTTTGTTTCCAACGTCCAAGAGTGAAGTCGCTTTTTGTAGACTAGAGATAAAAGTCAAGATGGCCCGACTAAAACACGAGGCGTCTAATAGAGTCAAGAAGAAGAACTTGAGTTGAGAACATGGAACGATAATATACATCATTTAAGACAGTTGGTATAGATTAATACAATAAATTAAATTAATATATTTCACTTTAGTGCAATATCTTATGGACATATCTACAACAACAATTTTCAATGTTAAATTATAATAAATTTTCGTCGCAATAATTTAAAGCAGGCAGTTATGGTTTCGTTCTATCTATTTAACTACGCCGTATAGCAATGGTTTATTCAACAAAGAATCTTGGTACTTCAAACTCACTGATGATTAATACGCTGGAAAAATACAACAGCTGACGTCATGATTTTGCACCTGCAATTTATTTGGATACACGTGAGTGTTTGAAACTTTCCGTAACTTTGAAAGTATAGTAAATTATTATGAGATTTCCTACGTTGATTATTAGAGTAACAAAAATATAAAGTAGTTTTTAAAGTTAATAACACACCGAATAAATATCTAGTTTGTCAGTTATTTGTACACGCATACAATGTGTTTTAAGATATTTAGAATGACAACTTATGTCAGATAAAAAATAGTATAGATTCTGTTTCCTAATCTAGACGCCAGATGCAGTCTTGATTTAATTTTCACATTTTGCTTAAAAACATTCAGGTCATGTAAAAGCTTTTTATTGGTGCTGAAATTCGCGTATATTTTTGTAGATTACAGTTAAATTTGAGTAGTTGCATTTTATGATCGCTATTTTTCTGATGATCAATCTTTGTTGTAAATGGTCAAGGAAGCGCTTCAATGATTATAGTAAAAATAAAATCATGTGTTATGAACTAATAAATTATGACATGTTTGCTTAAACTAAATTTTATAGAAATGATCAATTTATACATATTTATTTTGAAGGTTAAACTTCACTAAAATTCTTTTATAAAAATTTATGACAAGATAGTAAGCATATATATTGCAGTCACATGTATATAATCAGATTTCTATATATAAATAGAATTCCTTTTGTTTCCTTTGAAAGACGTTTTATTATACAACATTTAAATTAGGAAAGAGAAAACTAGAGCAAATCCTCCTTAAGTAAAAGACAGAGTAATGAAAATGAATCCCTTTAGTATTTCACAGATGTTTAAATTCATTTATTCTATTTTTGGCATATGCTTTTGAAGACACAGATAGTGTCCATGTGGTGTTTTTGTTTGTTCACAGGTAAAGCTGAGACAACTGTTTGACATCTGGTGGTTGAGGTTTTGGTAAGTGTGTGATAAAGAGTGAAATTCAAATTTTATGGCTATGATAGTGGTGTTAAGATAAGGTTTCCGCATTCCCCTTATACAAACACAGTTAAATTTTGTTGGCACTTGTATTAAAAATACGGTGGCGCCTATTAAAAATATTTTTGGTCGATTATCCACCCATGACCCATGCTCATGATCTACCCAGAGCTAACACTCTACTAGCCGTTTAACCCCTAAGAGTTTTCCTTGTCTAAAGCCGTTTTCCATCTGACATTACCCTGGGCTTGGAGTATAAAGAAGAAAATCTCGACCTAGTGATATCAGATTAAAAATAGAGAGTTTTAGTATATAGCTGATAGTCACGAGGATAAAGGGTAATAAACTTACAAAAAGTTTTTAATTACCCCGTTTTTTATTACACTTACAAGTTCTCTCAGCATTTGAACATTTACTGATTTAATATTTCTTCCAATATATCTTTTCGCACAGTCAACATTAGTTGCAGATATTTCACAACAAACACCTGTAGTTTTATATAATAATCATCAGATTTGTCTGCGCTTATTTTTCGTCATTGGGTTTCCCGTCACAAAACTGGTTGGACATGTACCTGCACTTATTTATTTTCTAAACTATCCTACATAGTTCCCTGAAATTCTCACACAGCAATACAGCTCGGTTCCCCTTATATTGTTTTCTAATATTGTGCCCTATTTCACTGAGATTTATGCAATGTTTGTAGGTTTTTAATTCACCATTCGTCATTACTTCCAATTTGGCATGTTCAATCATCAGTTTTATATTTTGATGGATTGTACACACACACGCAGCATGAGTGCCACTTGGACCAGCTAAAATACAATGTTTTGGTCGAAGCCCGGCAAATTTTGAAAAGTTTATTTGAGGTTGCACAAAATAAGTCTTTTTGAGATATTAATTTTGTTTCCATTTTGGTCAACAACTCTTACGCATCCTTTAACACCTGGAATCACTCTACTCACTTCATCTTCTTCATAAAATTAACGAACAGCTTGAACTACCTCTTCCAAAAGGCTTTTACCTGGTTCTGCACTGGGACGTTTTAGGATTCATTTTTCTTTAAGAAGTTTTTTGATTGTTGTACCGCGTAGTTTGAAACGTTATACTTCTGCATGATTATTCTTATTTTCCAATTTCCTGGTAGGCAGGTTTATATCATTAGTCTTTTCGTCCTATTAGAATTCACAAAATTGGCTTTAAGATTTAGTCAAACTGAGTCGTCTAGATCCTCGGTGTCATTTTCAGAGGAATTTTCTGCTAACACAAAAAGTTTTTTATTGCATTAATTTTTTTGACTATAATTGCTGCATATTGGATTTGACTTTTTTCTTTCAATAGGTAACTCCTCTAACTATTGCAGTGATGTGATGTACAGAAAAACTTGGATCTTCACCTGAACTCGATTGTTGATCCTGATGAACAAAAGAACAAGCAGAATTTTGATTTTTTAACGCTGATTTAGTTTTTGCAAAGGATTAAAACACTGTACTTGAAACAATTGTTCGCTGAGAGCCATTTTTAACTTTTTATTGCAACTTTTGTAATGGATTTATAATTTTAAGAAACTTTATTGAGATAGTTATACGGTACATCCGAGTAACATTAAACCTTTTAAAAATAAAAGCATCATGGAAGATGCAAAGTAATAACACAGATTTATTATTTACACACTACAGTATCCAAACAGCATCGACTCCAGTTACAGACTGCCCAAACAAAAATATTGCAGTGTTAAGGGCCAGTGAGTGGATGGATACTTGTCTGATCTTTTCCAAAGCTTGCAGATTGTAGCATTAATGAACGATTCATTCGCTAACACAACAGAATGATTTATTATTCTTCTACTCAATTAAAACACATGTAAAATAATAGAAATGGATACCAATAACAGCATTAACAATAACATTCATTTTCAAAATAGAACCATAACGATCCCTAATTTTAAAATACTAAATTGACATAGTGTACCTTCAAAAATTGCTTTCTTGATAGATTTAGTATGGAGATAAAAAATCGCATTTGTTTGAACTCATTTTAACTCTGAATCCATCATTATCCCACTTTGAAACTTTCTATTTCCGTTAGTATTAGTATAAACTCTTTCTTTGGTTATTTGAAAATTTTAAAAAACGCATTTTTTCGAAATACAAATTTAAAATTCTAACTTAAAAATTTAAAAAAATTCTCAAAACCCTTACCGAGTTGTATATCATTAGAAAGATAATAGAAATAACTGTAAAATGACACCTATTCAAAACTCTCTAGATCAATTAGGAGAGATGCTAGGGCAATTTAAAGGTATAAGGGTAGTGACATTTGTGGCTTCTTTTGGCAACTTTACATGCGGGTTAACATACTTTAATAACTTTTCTTCTTCTTAGTCTATATGGAGTCTACCTCTGTACAAAAGTTGATCAAAATCTGAGATGGTGAAGTTAAATGAGTGTGTTGATTTGACATGGAATGACCCATGATTATCTCTGTTACGAAGTTTATATCAAATGAAAGATCAATGCAAATAATTTATTAATGTTCTTACACTGACCTTAGGAATTTTAAAATTTCAATATCCATCTGTAAAGTATTCTGATCTGGAAACTAATATTTGCCTCCTTTAAATAATTAAATTAAATGTATGAACTAAGTCGTTAATACCGGTGTGAACTTGGCAGTTAATTTCCAGCAGCGAATTCACGAGTATTGCCAAAGGTAAAGGCCATTGTAATTGCATCCTCCAGACCTCCAGCAGCTAATTCCTAGCAGTGAATTTGTAAATAATATAAAAGATTACAACCACGTTTCTAGTGGTTCAATCGTAGCAGTGAATTTACATAATAACCGATATGAAGAATTTTAAATTCAAGTACGTATTATAATAATATTACAAAAGTTTTTATTAAAAAAAAGATATTTAATTTCTGTAATAGATAAATTAATTTACAGACTACTATTTTAGAAATTACATAATATACTGCATTACATATCAACTGCCCAGATTATTTCATCGGAGTATATAGGGTGCAACGATCTTTATCTATATACTTTATTTATTTAAAACTTCTTGAAACTTTATATTCAACGTAAGTTTGAAGTAGTTGCGGGACGATTACGAAAAGACATCTGAAATAGTATATAATGCCTTCAAAACTACAAACCCAGTAAAAGGAGCTCATCTTTACAAAAAATTAATTAATACTTTTTCAAAGTTATGCATAGACCATACACGAATTTCCAAGGTTCTGACAGAGAGCCTGGCTAGTATAGGTGTACTACCTTCGGCAATTCTCTCAATATCCAAACTGCTGATATGCGCTTAATGACAATCCATTAATGAAGGTCCTATCCATGCAAAAAATCAATAAAAGTTTCTCGCAAGTTATGCAGAGGTCTTACGCGAATTTTCATAGTTCTCATAGATATGCAGCTAAATAGTACGGATGGGCTCGGGCTCGGCTTGGCCGGCCCGGCCCAATTTCGGGCTCGAATCCGGGCTGGGCCCATGACTACTTTATTCGGGCCGGGCCCGGGCCGGGCCTATCTTTTTTCGGGCCGGGCCTGCCAAACGATTCGGGCCGGCCCGAACTTTTCGGGCCGAAAAACGCGCGAGTAGACAATAGATACTCCATCGTCCCTTGACTTCTATCTCACATTGAGTAAGTAAACGTTCTTAATTATATTTTTACGTAGTGTCTTCATGAACCCATTAATAATCAGTTTTTCGTCTTGTTTAGTGTAAAGGAGACGTGATATTATAACTCACTTCTTATACTGAATATTTTTTCTAGTCCTATTTAATGTTCCTCATGTTGTACTTTAGGCAAGTTAAAGATGCCCAGGAACATCAAACTAGGTGATTTATTCATAATTCAAAAGTTTGCACGATTTATATTATGTATATGTATATACTCCAAATCTCAATCATGCGGCAAACGACGATATTATCAATCGCGTGTATAATTTATGTCTACCGCCTAAAACACTAGAGAGTTATTGCAAAGTTCATTTTACCAATTTTTTAATAAAGTTTTCCCTTATTTGACATTTACACATGCGCAATTACACCTTTAATGTTTGTACTTTATTAAAATGCAGGACACCTTTATTTAATTTAAATACAGGCAGGGAATGCTTTTATTTAAGGCGCCTTAATTTTGACATATGCCAAATGCCTAACCTACAAACTTACATCTACTTGTCTGCTTTGTGTATAAATATAGCGAAATTAATGGTTTTTTTGTAGTGTTGTTTTCGTAATTAAATTTAGAAATATAATTTCCAAGTTTATAAAACGAAAAAGATACAAAACGTCAAAGCTCTAAATACGAGGAAGCTGTTTTGTAATGCTTTTCCTAGAAGTAAATTGTAAAAATCCTTTTGAAAACAGATATGCTATATGCTTGTAAAGGAGTAAAAACAGTGTCTTGAAGTAAACTCAAAAAGTATTCCGTGAAAACACTTTGACAACACATACAAATGTTATCGAATCAGTGGGAAATAAAAAACTCAAATAATAAAAAAAGGTTCATCTTTGTGTCAATACAATTTCTTTGATTTTTCCAATATAGTTAAACATGTATTATAGGTCACCTTATCACAAAAGAGATTAATTCTTTATTCATTTTTAAAACATAACCTATAGATATAAAATACTAAACATATATGTCAGAATAAAGAGTAAGGAAAAACACTTGCACTAACATTCCTTTAGATTGGATGCAAACTTTTAAAAAAGGATACTTTATTTGAAGATTCTTTTAATAAAGTCTGCTTGAAATGAGTTTGTAACAACTCTCTAATTTCAAGTAGGTAATTTTAGTAAAATTCTTTGAAGTAGGAACGACAAAATAAAGCGGACGCAAATTTATTATAAAGGTTATAAGGTGCGTTAAGCGTACAATTTCATAAACATTAAAAATTGCTAAACATTTTGTACCTTTGTTACCTATTTCTAGGATTTTTTAAAGAATTGTTACGTTTATTTTCAGCATAAATTAATTACCCTATTTTTCTCCCTTATTAATTTAATACCCGTTTGAATAAATTCTGTTTCTACTGTTAAATCCTTCAACATAATTAATAATAAACACGCTCTCGAATAAATTCCTCAACTTAAATCTAGTTGCTTTAAAACGACAAGTTTATGCAACAACTAAATAGTTATATCCTGTTTCAGGTACCCGTATATTGGTATATATTACGACCGCCTATAATGGTTTTCTTTATTTTTTCAATGTAAAGACTTGTTGAAATAAGGTCGCACACTATCCGACAAAACCCGAGTTTTCCAGTTTTAATCGCGCTTCGATAAGCGAGGATTTGCAGTTCGAATTCGTGTTATTTGAACCATTGTTAAATTTGCTTCTACAACTTGTGCGTCGACATATTTTCTACATTACCCGTCACCGTATTTCAAAAGCAATGCACGTCGGTTTATTTTCTGTTTGACAACTAGGAGGTGTCGTGCGTGGATTGCTTTTTTTAGCTGGAGGCCAAATAAGTTCTTCCTTTCGAAAGACCAACTGCTTTTGTCCGTAGATCGTTGCCGTAGTTACAATGGCAGGGTGAATGGATCCTGAATTCCGCGGCGTTTCTGTATTGACTCACCCCCGACGGTTTTCAAGCTAAGTATCCGAACATCTACAAGTATGCAACTCGTTTCCTTTTGTGTGTGTCAATGGGATATTCCGTATCAACGTTTGGTGTAGTTATGTGACAAGAAACATCACTTTGTAGAACTATTGTTCGTTGCTGCTAATCGATATTATCGCTCTACATGTGTGATGTACCTGTGTTAAAAGTATTGGACAAACACACGCTTATTCCTTTGTACTGATTAGTTTATTTTACAAACGGTACTATGTACTATTTAAAAGATAACTGACAAAAGCTGCCACATGTTAATTCTTTCCTACTAATTAGTTATTTTACAAAAAGTATTAGGTGAAACTTTAAAAATGCTTGACAACAGCTCTCACAGGTTTATTTACTACTGATTAATTTTATTTTGTGTAAATACGAGATGCGCACTTCGTATCTAATGTACTAAATTGCTCATATCACCTAACTGTTTGCTTTCAAATAGTAACGCTTAATCTATTGCTCTTGCTTGTTTGTACAGAATCCGTTATTTATTTTTATTTGTTAATAGATCATCGTGGGCAATGTGTTTTTTGTTTTTTTTTGGTATGTAGGCGAATCCCCCCACTCTCCGCGTTTAATAGTTAGCCTGGTAGTTACTTTTCTTCCGGCTACGTCTAGGTACGTAACAGAATCAAAAAATCAAATGATATCCTACGATATGTGCCACAAGTATCTTGATTGTAATTCAAAATCATTATACTTTTAAATTAAACAAAAAAGTGATAGTTACTTGTTGAACACAACAGAAAAAAATATCTTCTCATTCGCTGAATAAAAGTCGGGCCGGCCCGCCGGGCCGGGCCGTCAATTTTTATTTCGGGCCGGGCCTCGGACCGCGCCGGTTACCTTTCTGCGTCGGGCCGGGCCGGGCTTATTAAAGCCCGGCCCGGCCCGGCCCGAGTCCATCCCTACTAAATAGTACAAGTGTACTATCTTCTGTAATTTTCTTCCAAACTGCCGACATGCGCTGAACTGCAAACTATTAAGAGAGATTCTATCCATGCAAAAATCAATGAAAATTTCTCGCAAGTTATGCAGAGACCTTACGCGAATTTTTAAAGTTCTCATAGATATGCAGCTAAATGGTACAAGTATACTATCCTCTGCAATTTTCTTCAAAACTGCCGACATGCACTTTACTGCAAACTATTAAGAAAGGCCCTGTCCATGTAGAAAATCAATAAAAATTTGTCGCAAGTTATGCAGAGGTTATACGTGAATGGATAGGGCCTTCCTTAAACGTCTGCCATAAAGCTCATGTCGATAGTTGGATATTAAGAAAATTGCAGAAGATAGTATACTTGTACTATTTAGCTGCATATCTATGAGAACTTTGTAAATTCGCGGAAGGCCTCTGCATAACTTGCGCGAAATTTTTATGGATTTTCTACATGGATAGGGCCTTTCTGAATAGTTTGCAGTAAAGCGCATGTCAACAGTTTGAATATAAAGAAAATTGCAGAAGATAGTATTCTTGTACTATTTAGCTGCATATCTATGAGAACTTTGAAAATTCGCGTAAGGCCTCTGCATAACTTGCGAGAAATTTTTATTGATTTTTTGCATGGATAGGGCCTTCCTTAAAGGTTTGCCATAAAGCGCATGTTGGCAGTTTGAATATAAAGAAAATTGTAGAAGATAGTATTCTTGTACTATTTAGCTGCATATCTATGAGAACTTTAAAAATTCGTGTAAGGCCTCTGCATAACTTGCGAGACATTTTTATTGATTTCTGCATGTATAGAGCCTTTCTTAATAGTTTGTAGTTCAGCGCATGTTGGCAGTTTCTAAGAAAATTGCAGAGGGTAGTACACTTGTACTACTTAGCTGCATATCTGTGAGAACTTTGAAAATTTGCGTATGGCCTCTGCATAACTTGCGAGAAGCTTTTATTGATTTTTTGCATGAATAGGGTCTTTCTTAATAGTTTGTAGTTCAGCGCATGTCGGCAGTTTGGAAGAAAATTGCAGAGGATAGTACACTTGTACTATTTAGCTGCATATCTGCGAGAACTTTGAAAATTCGCGTATGGCCTATGTATAACTTGGAAAAAGTATTAATTAATTTTTTTGTAAAGATAAGGTCATTTTACTGGGTTTGTAGTTTTGGAGGCATTATATACTATTTCAGATGTCTTTTCGTAATCGTCCCGCAACTACTTCAAACTTACGTTGAATATAAAGTTTCAAGAAGTTTTAAATAAATAAAGTATATAGATAAAGATCGTTGCACCCTATATACTCCGATGAAATAATCTGGGCAGTTGATATGTAATGCAGTAGATTATGTAATTTCTAAAATGGTAGTCTGTAAATTAATTTATTGATTACAGAAATTAAATATCTTTTTTTTTAATAAAAACTTTTGTAATATTATTATAAACGTAGTTAAATTTAAAATTCTTCATATCGGTTATTATGTAAATTCACTGCTACGATTGAACCACTAGAAACGTGGTTGTAATCTTTTATATTAATTACAAATTCACTGCTAGGAATTAGCTGCTAAATGTCTGGAAGATGCAATTACAATGGCCTTTGCCTTTGGAGAAAATACATTGCGACGCCTATGGTCTTTCGGCAATACTCGTGAATTCGCTGCTGGAAATTAGCTGCCAAGTTCACACCGCTGTTGTTATTTGAAATCTAGCCAGGAGCTTTGGAGATTATTTTTTTATTCTTTTTGTATATATTTTATCGAGACCTGTAATTGAAAATCAAAAGTTTATCCTATTTGAGAAATAGAAATACTTTACTGGGTAATGCTCTTATTTTTGGTTGCCTTACGCAAAGTATTAAGTTTTAATTCTTCGAATACTATTATTGCTTATCTTAGATCACAAATAGTGACTCCATTATATATACTAATTGTAGCTTTCCTTTTTAGGTGCAGTCCCTCGTAGTGAGAACCGCTACTGAGCATCTTCAAGGTGTTTATTGTTCCATCTAATACGTAGGAGTATTAGAGATAGTGGCTTCCCTTTCGCATAGAGATGTTAGCTAACCATGTAAATAATAAACCTATGATCACTCTCATGGCTACCACAGGGGTCGTGTCCGAACTATCTCATGGTTGCGCTTTACCTTCTTCTAAAGCTGTTTACCATCGGTCACCTAGGCTCTCTTTTGTGGTAGGTAACACGCTTTTGACCAACGAGTGCAAGGAATAGATAAAGGGGTTTCAGGTCCATCTTCAATTTCTCCGAAATAAATTTTTTTTTATTACAATTTGCAAATTACAAAATGGTAATTAGGACGGAAAATAAATATGAATCTTTAACAACATACTATTTTAAACGTTAGATACATTTCTCTTAGGTTTCTTATCCTTGTTCCGTCCAAGTTTTTTTCAGTTTTATCTTCTGTACTTAAAAATTATCTACTCATCTTGTATCTAAATAATTATTAACCCTGTAACCCACAAGCTTTTAAACCTTATTATTCCCCTATAGATTCCTGTTTCTAAAAGATTGCCTCCCATACGTAAGTACAATTTCTTTCACATGATGATTACACACAACTATATTGAATTTTTCTTTAAATTCTTATCTTTTATTTGGTTATTATTTTTTCGTCTGAATATCCCAGCGAATCGTTACGGCCTATCCTAAGCTGATATGAGGACAGATACTCATGGGATACACATAGCAAGCGCAAGCTATGCCTCTGTAGTAAAAAGCCAGTTTGCGCAGTTGCGAATACAAGGAATTTCTATTCGACGTGTTTTCTTACGCATATACTTCAATAATTTTTTTGTGTACATTTTCGTTATCAATCAATTCTATGTATAGGAATGCTACTGCATTCTGTTATTTTTCCTGAACGTGTTGGTGAGGGGATAATATTTAAATCCTTATCTCATTGCTGTATCGCAATTCCCTATTTTTGTTTTTAAATAATATATCGCACAATTACCGTTGTGTGTATGGTAGTCATGTCCTTGAAATTATCGTGGGGTATAGTAAAGTTGTTCACGCTACCTCTGTTTGATAATCTTATTGCAGCGGATGTGCACTGTAAGAAGATGATTTGTCTAAGTTTTACTTGGAATTTAGTTGTTCTCAAGTATCTACGTGGTGATAAAAATTTTATCGTATCTTAATATTGCAAGTGGTCCTATAGACCAATCTGTCTTAATAGGGGCATTCTCTTCTCTCTACCGCCTCTCTAGGATGCTTATTCAAAATCTCTAATGTTTTCTTATCCCGCTATCTCCATTTTAATTCATAATTTTTTCTTGCTGGACCTGTCTTAAGTCCCGAAACAACCGTCCATCGTATAAGAGTGGTATTCCCCCACTCCGGACTATTGACTGCATTTTAGCTGATTGAGTAGTACTTGGCTATCTACTGTTTCTCTATCGCTTTTGCTCAATGCGAGCCCTTGCTCGTATCTCTTCTACCTGGGTTGCTACACAGCTCCTAACCTCCTATTTCCCTCTTTTATTATCCCTAATTCCTCTTCTCCTCTTTTATTTTTCGAAGTCGTTGCATGATTAGGAGATTGTTACTTCACGACATTGGGCTGTGGGCGTGGAGGACGTCCGTCTAGCTGTGCATCGCCACTGTCTAACGTCAATATACGGGGACATTGAACGTTGTTATTGTCTTGGCTTTTCGACCTGTCTAATCGACAGTGGGGTGCAAAAATTGCACCTCGGACGAATTGGTCCCGCATTTGTGTAAACAAGTGAACAAGTCCGCTTCACGAAGCTCCCCCTTATGGAGGGCATGTGTAATAAATTCCCAATTTTAAGTCCCCCCACCCCCATTGTCTTATTATTGCATTTATAGGATGTGCGGTGTGCTTCGAGAAAAAGGCCCCCGAACCAAAATTAGGTTTTACGTCTAAAAAAGAAAATTTCTTTTATAGTAACATTTTATCGTGCCTTAAGTTTTAAGTATATCATAAATATCTAGCATCTATCGTTAATAATAAGGTGTCTAAAGGATTTTATTCTACCGACTTACTATGTAACATGATTGGTTAATTATCTTTTTCCTAGAAAATATCTTGGAGACATTATCGTATCTTATCTAACGCTTTAACCCAGATGGTTAGGTGTTTATCGTTATCTTTGCCTTTAACTCTGAGATGTTACCTTTATCGTGTCATTACCGATAAGTCAATTACTGATATTTTTTTGAAATAAAATACCTTGAAAAATTACTTTATTAATTTATTGTTCCGAACCTTTGGAATTTATGACCAAAGGTAGAACTTATTATCATTGCGCGAAGGAACAAACTCGCACCTTAGTATTGTACTTGATAGGATAGGTCAAGGAATTAGGAATTATAACTGCGGTAGCATTGTTAATTTTTCAACTTAACGTTGTAGCTGCCGCATTATACTTGCTTTATTTTGCTGAAGCTACTTTAAATTTGTTTAGCTTTTGAAAATGTCTTTATCAAGACATATGAAATTTACACGCATTCATAAATAAATGTACAAGCAAAACTTTAGTAATTAGTTTTATAGTGTAGTGAAAAGTATGTGAGTCCCATGCCTCCGATGAAATAGGTGCCGTTGGTGGTGCAACAAACAGGATCTGTGCGCGCTCAGTTCAAGTAACCCTTAACATCGAGTGGCTGCTCAATTCCGTTCTCTGGTATTACAACTTTTGCTACGGTTAAAAAGGATCTAGGTGGCGCCTATAGACAAATGTAGGTTAAGTCCCCGTGAATGTGTAAGCTTTTGTACAAGAGACTTTTTCTTTTTTGTTTTTCTTTTTGAAACTTTATGGCGATTGTTGCACTTTATTGTGTAAAGCTAGAAATTAGGTTTATTAATTTTAAGTTAGGAACTTTTTTTAGAATTCGTGAAAAATCCTCGCTAAATGCGGCAATTTTTGTTGCCGCTGTGAAACACCGCGATTATTAGCGTTCACACGGGTCTTGACGTCATTTGCTTATCTTTGCGACCGTAAGCGCTGACGTAAAGTTTTGTATGTGAGAAGAAGTTCACTTTACCATGAACGCAAGTGGAAATGCGTCAATCTCAGTTGTAGGGTGGGGGGAGGGGGCATTTAAGGTGAGGAACGCCGTCTAGCTGGATAATTACCGTAGCGACTTCCGTGGAGTAACAAGTTGTAACGGGCATTTTTGTAGTTAAACATTTTACACTACCCAATTCGTAAATACTTTGAATAGTTCAGATTTGTATGCAATTCAACTCGTGTGTATTAATTTAAATATAGATTAATTGAATATTGATTTTCATTAATAAATAAATTGCGATGAACTAATTTTAAATAGGATTATTCGTAAACTACTTTCCAGCTTGTCGAAAGTGATAAGCGGCTCGTGATTAATTAGTAGATATGATGGCTGCATTCGTATAAATTTAGTTCCTTATGTTATTATCGAACTGGAGATAATAGTCGATAAGAGGTTATAGAATAGCAACAAGTTTATATAAACAGATTGGAGTTGTAGTTTGTGCTTTGTTCATATATATTAATTACGTTAAAAATACTGTTTCCTTGTTGCTTTAAAAATAGTGAGAATTAATGCGGGATAAATTTACTAATTGTGGTTTTAGTTGTTTTTCTTGTGAAGAAAAATGCTGTTTCCTTTTTGCTTTGAAGGCAGTGTAGTTCTGATGTTTTTGAAGGAAAGATGCTTGATAGGCGAACGTATTTGACTCGACCGCACGTGCTTGTTTACGGAACGTTGACGGACGCACTTAGTGATTACGCGTGCTTTACCTATTGTGTTTTTAGTTGATTTTCTTTTGGAAATAAAAGTTGTAGAACTTGCTTGCTAAAACTTGACCGATTCTTCTTTAGGATTACTGTGTGCGCGATCTAGTTTAGTGGTCCTTTTTAGTCAGGTTTTAAACTCCCTAAAACATTTGCAAAATGAAATTGCGAAAGTGTTTAACTCATTCCGTATTAATGATATGTTAAATTTACCTTGCATTCAATAATAAGTAAATAAAATATGAACGTACATTTTTTTAAAGACGAGATTGTGAGAGTGATCGTGCTTTTAAATGTTTCACCGTATTCAAACAATGCCTGTACCAACTGAAATTAGCTTCAGAAGTTGACGAAGTTCTTTCTGCTGAAGCAGATCCGCAATACGAAAAATTCTTGGCGGATGTTTGGATCGGAATTATTCTAACTTTAATTGTTCTTAGTTGCGTGTGTTGCATGTGTTCCTGTCTGTTGTACCACAAATTCCACCCCCGCGAATAGACTGTAAATATTTACCAAGCTACACCAGTGCATCCGGCTTACCAAGCTATCAGGAGGCTTTCGATCTGGGATGGAACCATGGACACCCCACACTCCGCCAACTCCAACTGCAAGGCTAGCAGTAGCCAAACTAGTCCAATTCTATAGAAACTCTTCCGGTGCTCCTGGTTGTGTAAGTTGAACTATTTCCTACTTATTATTACTTTAAATATCTATCCGTTGTTTTGCCATATATTCGTCGTTCTGATACCTTTTACAATAGACTTGCCTGCGATTAAGAAAAAAAAGAAAGAAAAAAAATCAATACTGCTGAATTACTCATATCAATTGTGTCTTACCTATTTATCTTTTGTTAACATGTTGTCTGATTTATGTTTAATTGGTGTGTGAGGAAACGTTTCTGCTACTCCCCAATATTACCTCACTTTGTGATAAAAATTTTTGTAATGCTTTTATCGTGATTACATTATATAGTTTATCTAAACAGTTTTTTTTTACATTCTACAAAGTACTGAACAATCTATGCTCGATCAGCATGCTATGCTAATTTTTTTATTTCAGGTTTGCAGGACTAATCTTTTTTTATTGCAGGTTTGCTATTCTAATTTCTTTTCTTGCAGGTATTGTCACTAACTCCTTACCGCCGCATACACCATATGTCAGTCTGCTTTCTACAGGTAATAAACAACTTTTACCCCACAAGAAAACTCAACTAAAACACAATAGGTAAAGCACGCGTAATCACTAAGTGCGTCCGTCAATGTTCCGTAAACAAGCACGTGCGGTCGAGTCAAACACGTTCGCCTATCAAGCATCTTTCCTTCAAAAAACATCAGAACTACACTGCCTTCAAAGCAAAAAGGAAACAGCATTTTTCTTCACAAGAAAAACAACTAAAAACACAATTAGTTAATTTATCCCGCATTAATTCTCACTATTTTTAAAGCAACAAGGAAACAGTATTTTTAACGTAATTAATATATATGAACAAAGCACAAACTACAACTCCAATCTGTTTATATAAACTCGTTGCTATTCTATAACCTCTTATCAACTATTATCTCCAGTTCGATAAAAACATAAGGAACTAAATTTATACGAATGCAGCCATCATATCTACTAATTAATCACGAGCCGCTTATCACTTTCGACAAGCTGGAAAGTAATTTACGAATAATCCTATTTAAAATTAGTTCCTCGCAATTTATTTATTAATGAAAATCAATCTTCAATTAATCTATTTTTAAATTAATACACACGAGTTAAATTGCATACAAATCTGAACTATTCGAAAGTATTTACGAATTGGGTAGTGTAAAATGTTTAACTACAAAAATGCCCGTTACAAAGTCTTCTGGGAATTGATGTCGTAAGTGCCTGTTTCCGTTCCTACCCTTTTACACTTATCCTTAGCGTATCGTTTACAGAGGCACCACGAGAAGGGGCAGCGATTCACAACAGGGCAACAACAGAGGACCGCACCTGTGGATGACGTCCATGTAAATCTCGGGGTAGGTGTTTTAAAACTATATTTACTTGCCCGGGGGTTCACTGGGAGGGTTGCGCGTAATAAACCTACCCTGGTAGTCAATAGTGTGATGGAGGGTGCTTGAGTGGTGCTAGCTTTAGGATTTTGGCGTCAGCTAGTGATAAGTATAAGCTATCAAGTGCTCAGGTTTTGAAGTAATTGAGGGGCTAGCGTTACCGACACCCCTTTAATCACTAGTTATATCTACGCTATTTGAGTGGTGCTAACTTCGAATTTGGGCACTAGCTAGTTCTAGGTGCAGGTTATCTAGTGCTAAAGGCTTGGAGTTATTGAAATACAGGGGGTAGCATCACACCGGCCCCTCCTGGTAATTTATAATTATATAAGCGGGATGGTCCTAGCTTTAGAACTAGTGTTAAGCGCAAGGTATCTAGCGCTAAAATATGTATATAATTGGTATACCGTGGGGCTAACGCGATTGAGCTCCAAAATTTTTACAAAATAGCAGAGAATTAAAATTTAAACAACTGATATGATTTCGATTAAATAGATATGAAGTAAATAGCTTCAGCAAACTTTAAGAAAATTCAAAATCTGATAATTTTTGCAATAAAGCGACGAGATCAAATACGATCCTTAAAAGTAAACGGTTTATCTAATAGGATTGGGTGTAAAATATACACGAGGAATGATTGTCCGGTACAAATAGAAAGCGAAGAGTCACGTATTATTGACAGAGTTCTGCGAATAGAACAATAATATTTATTAGAGGACCGAAAACATTTTGAAAGTAACACTTCAAGGATTCAAATGAGAGCTATGACTTTGTGACTCCTAGATTAAACTAAACAGTTATTTATTTAGCTGAAAAATCACATTCGAAACAAAGTATTACAATGTGCCTCTTAAAATATTGGTACAAAAGAAAGAAAATAAAGGTCACACCGTGCCAAACATTATTTTTAAATATCACGAGTTTGGTTAGAAGATTAGTTCTTATTGTTTACTTGCCAACATCTGTGATATATGGATCACGATTGCCGAATACTTTAGTAACCAATTAAATATAAATTATACTTCTGCTGAGTTATTTTATCAAACAAGAACTGAAGTCTACACTCTCTAGAATAGAACATGGTAATGTAACAGTCCCGCAACGACTCCAAGAAAATTAATTGCTACATGCAGGTTTACTGGAAGCCGCTTAATTGTCATCTCCGTTCGTAGTCATGTGACATACGAGATAAGTCAATTAACCGCAAGCAAATACATAACATTGTTTATGGTTATTGGGTCTTATTCGAAATGACTTTGTTACTGCACAAGGTAAAATATTTCAAGCTAAATGAATGCACACATTTTGTTCATTAAAAAAAGAACGCTGTCAATTGAACTACCACTTCTTCATTGTAAGCACTGCATATTACGAATGTACGATACAACAGACTAAATAAATGCTTACTTTCTATTTTCGTAAATCATTCTAAATAATCATCCCACTCAAATTCAGATCATTTGATTATTTATTAATTAGAATTTCTTCTAAATTATTAAACATCGTTAAACGCAACCTTAACCTCTTTCTGCATAGTGTGTTAGAATTGGTTAGAATCGGTTATTATGCGCCCAGTGACCCCGTGACCGGAAACGCTAACTGAAACCCTAACTAACCTGGTGACCAAAAATAACGCGTAGTTCCAACTAGTCCATAAATTTAAGCTATTCTGAAAACGAAAATTGTATGCGGACCCTTAAAACGCCAGAATGACCTGAATACCTCAATAATGATTAGACGGGTCAAAACCAAGTCCCTAGATTATGATCAAAATAGGTTACCAAGTCGCAGGGTCAAAATCGAAATATCTACTTGACCCGCCGATCCAAAAAATGAGTGACTCAACTCTGATGTGCGTCATATTCATTTGAAGTGCCACCTCTACGTTATCAACTAAAGCTGTAAGTACTGTATGTAGCAGGTGTAATCAGTAATAACTCTCAGATCCAGTTTATATGTTTACAATCCGTTTCGTAGTATAAGTGTTTGCGAATAAATTTGTTTTGGGTGTGGGAAGTAAAAATATCTAATTCTGGCAATTAAATAATTATATGTGTCAAACACCATAACTACCGCCTAATAGTTATCTAATTGCAAGAATTAGATTTTTGCTTTTAAATAATATAGATGGATGAGAGAAGTAAACGCCATTTTGTAAATTACGTCATAATTCTAATCCTTAATAATTCACAATACAAGCTTGAACTTTTATTGAAAACACTCGATTATATAAAATTATGTTTTATATTAGTTGAATGGATGGATATTTTACTGATATCCTTTATTTATTATCAAGATAAAATTTTTAATAAGAAAGAATCACTGATTTCACTGACGATTGCATTCAATTTTTCTTTAAGTCGCTGCATCTAAGAAGTCACGCAATTGTGCATTATACCATTTGAAGTGATAAACCGAGATATCTAAGTGAATGTTCAGTTTATAAGAAGACATTTGGGATTTCGAAGTTGCTTATATGACAGATAATAATTTGAAATGGCTGGAATTCCCCGTTTGATCAATAACATCGATTTTTGCTATCGTTGAGTGCTAAACCAAACAAGTATCTTGTTGTGAAAAAAACCTCTATACTGGGCTACGTGATTCTTAGCAAGTCTAATACTCTTATAGAATAGAAAATTTCCTGATGTTATTGTTTTTAATCTGTATGTTGGGTGGTCTTAAGGAAGAGCATTGTTCCTGTTATTCTGCAGATAAATGAAGTTATTCAAAAACAATACTGCGTTTAATAAAAATTATTGCAAGAAAAATAATCGTAATTATTATAAAGTGTCTGCAGTCAGTTGATTTTGCAAATTTTGAGAAATTGTAACTAGACCTATATAGTTTAAGTAATGGGAAATTATTTTTATAGCTTTATTTCTAATTCGACTCAATTTAATTTAGTTCCCATTTGTTTACATTTAATTCTGTCCAATTCAGTTCGAACTTATTCGATTTTATTTCATTCCTTGGTTAGATTTCTCGGCTTAGTGATATTGATGGTCTTGTATATTTGAATTCAAATTAAAACAAAATCGACGGTATGCAAGTTTAATGGTAATTCATACGTGGAATAGGCCCTTATTAATGGAGTTTTAATAGCCGAATTGTATGGAATTTTGGCAGAACCGATAAATCTGGAGTTGCTTAGGGCAATAAAGTTTAGGGAAGCTTTTAAAATTTGTAATTCTTATAAGAGACTTTGTGACGATGTTTAAATCTGCAATTTGAACAGTGTTTTGTAATTTGATATTTGATTGTAAACGGTACTAACTTTTAGGTTTATTCAATTAAAGATCTCACGATTTTCATTTAGGAAATCTATTACTTATAATACAATGAAGGGCAATTTACACGTATCGTGGAGAAAATGTATACTTTAAAAAGTAAAAACGGTAGTGCGAGTATAATCAGAACGCCGTAAAGGTAACGCATAAATTATTTTTTGTGTAAGTTACACTTTGATTTTTTATTACTCGTTTGATTTAATACCGTAAAAGTTTATTTTTCTATATTTTTTTGTATTATTTTTAAGTATTTGTAATTCAGAATATTAGTAAAGGTTCAATACGTCAATCTATTAAAGAAATTTTACTCGCTCCTCTCCAACACTCAATTCACCTGAATAAGAAAAACGAAATTCGCCAAAAATAGTGTATAATGAACTAAATAAAATTTATGTCAAATTACAATGTTACACCCTTTTTTAATATTATTCACCTTTTATAGAAATTTTAAATCAAAAATAAAAAATATTCCTATCGAATTAGCTTTTTACGAAGATTATAATTTTTACACTTTTTTAATGCAATTAAAACCAGAAAAAAAAGTATCTTACCACAAAATAACTTCGTTGAACGTTCAAAGAAATATCCTCTTTTCAACAAAATTTTACGTAGCAACCAAATTCTTGTTGACCTTTTACATACTATATTTTATTCAAATACAAATTTTAAGCTCAATTCCTAATACATAAATTATATAAAGTTACAAATGTAACGTGTAATAAATTGAACTTAAATAAATGGTTCTGACCTTATAATTCTACTGAACGTTTCCGGTTGGAATTGCTTGACCCAAATTCCCACTTTTTTTGGAGTTTCCTGGCCCAAATTCCCACTTTTTCTAGAACTTCCCACAATTCTGCTTAGAAATCCCCCTTAATTTTAAATAACGGTCGTCGGTATTTCCAGATGCTTTTTAGCAATTTCAATAATAGGTTTAATTATTTCCCAGTTACTTAATGAATTACTTAGTTCTTTTCTTAGTGTGTTAACCAGTAACTTAGAGCTCTAAATTAATAAAATTGTAAAATTTTTATTTAAATATTAATTTTTTGTGTATTTACCTTTATATCAACGGCTAAAGTTATATATAAAATTTATTACACTACGCACTCTATTATTCAAGTTCAACTTTTCAATTTATAAATTTTTACTAAATTCACGTAGTAATCTTCTTTCAAATATCACAGTCGGCGCGTGGATTCTAAATAACACTGATTTATTTGTTGCGTTAATTTTAACGAATCCAGCTCCTTCTCGAATGTTCCAAACGTTCTCATTGGTTGACGAAACACTATCAGTTGTTCAAATGTGGATTCAAATGTTGGATTTTCGAATAGTCTAATATTGGAACTTTCTAGAGTGAACTGTTTAACAAATGGTATTAAATATGGTATTTTATGTATGTTTTTAATTGCACATTTTTATCATGATTCGCCGTTGTTTCAAATATCCGGACTTTATCCAAATATGCTTGTTTTTAAGTGTTTGAATATTGCAAATTGGTATAAATTACACGCATTTATTAAACTTTTTACGCAAATATATTGAGATTGAAAGAAATTTTATCCACGGGTTATTTTTCATGAAATATGCCGAATTTGTACGTGTTTTGAGATTAAGAATGTTCTTATGTGTTCTAAGAAGATGGGATTGCTTTAACAATTATTTATTTTAATAAAACGTAGTGAGGTTATTACGGAATGAGCTTCCTTTAATTAAGTGTATCTTGTTATTGATTTTATACAGGGTGACTTGTATTTGCTTTTCCATAATGAATGAATTATGTACATATATGTATATATATATTGCTGTGGTCTCACCAAAATTCGTGCCCCATCGTTGGGCCGCACATAAGATTGCTGTGGATCGCCCTAAAGAAATTTTCGAGCCCCATCGTTGGGCCGTCCATAAGATTGCTGTGGATCCGGGGATTAATGTTTTAATAATCGAGAGTGAGTCATTAAATACTTTTCAAAATAAAAGGTTGACAACAAAAAAATTTCTTAACCTGATTTCTGCTTCAAAATATTTTCGCAGCTTCCTTGGCTAGCTCAGCTGGGCCTCTTCTCGGATACCTAAATTTACAATCATTCTTCCTTCCCGCCTACACACCATTCAATAAAATCAACAAGTAATACAACAATCATACAATCTTTATTTACCGCTATTTACAAACAATTATTCACAGATAAGAACAGTTTGGTACTCTAGTTACAACTCAATAAGTGCTATTTTTGTAAAGTCCTTGTTTTAAAATTTTAATTAGTAAACACATTTAATGCAATTGGAGTAGATGGGCCCCAAATAATACCTTATATTTATTGCACACTGGAGTATGGTGAGCTCATAATAACCCAGTTTATTAATGTATGCTTTTTACCTTGCATAAAATTACTACAAATTAATAAACCCATGTACCATTAACAATCCAATTTAAATTCATAATGAAATTTAGTAAGCTTTACATACACCTTTTTTACAATATTTAAAATACCCTCATAATTGTCAAGTACACATATCTTTTCCAATACGTTAAATAACCATTAATAACCATCAAAGTTCACTCACGCATCACAAATAATTCCACAAGTTTATCAGATAACAGAAAATACATATGAGTTACCTGGAAAATACTTCAAGCCTTCCACCTCCTTGGGATGATGCTCTAGAACCACTTGGCTTCGTGACTATGCGCTCTGATTCTCCAGAATCCCTTGGCTCCGTAATTATGCGCTCTGATCCTCCAGATAGATGACAACCTCAGTATACGCCGAGCTCGTTGCTACCAATTACCATACCATCACCGCATACAAATTCGCGTACATTATACTTTTGTTTATTGATTAATTAGCTTGTTATAGTATTAGTTGGATCTCGGTTAATTTAATTCACTCGACACTACACCCGTTAATAACTACAAGGCCTCAACTTACCACGTTATGAGTGCTAATACCATTTTTACTGAATTATACAAATTTTCAATACTCACAAGCCTCTACTATAATCTCGGTTGATTAGTATACGTAGTTTAAAGCGATGAAAATACAAAGAGGCGATGAGAATACAAAGAGGACGCTATTAATTCTCTTATTGTATTTATACAATTCAAAATGCCCTTCTCGGCCACACTTTACGCGAAATACTTTGTTTAAAATAATAATTCTGCAAATGTTAATCTAACTGACTTAAAGCTCCCAGAAATTTACCTCGTGGACACACAATATAATCCGAAAAACCGCATTCACCTGTCGCGTGTTCGTCCGTTGTAAAACTATCTATTTCAACCAATGATACAGTCCTGTGTCGTCATAAAACTCCGCCTGTAATATTTTTATCCCTGTCTTATGCATATTAGATGTCGCGTTCCAACCCCACTTCAGTTATACAAAATCGATATAGTTGACCGCGTCGCCTGACTCCACGTGGATACAATCGTGCGTTTTAAAACCAATGCTTTTACACCCGTCTTTATCTGTAGCATATTATTGATTGTGCATCTCCTCCTCTCTTTAAGAAATTATGTTATTTTGTTTATTCGAAGAAACTGACAGTTGGAAATATATTCTTTGAAGCCCGCTTATTATGTTTAGAAATTCGACGAAGGTAACCTTTTCAAGCATGCAGGTGTTCTTAATTATTGACTCTTTAAAATAACAATTCTCGGAGTCTATATTTCACGGTATACGATACAACTGACGTCCTCGCTTGTTACAACGAACTTTTTTGCCTTGGGATTATTGATTTTCTCTACCCCGGTGCGTTTTCTTAATGCTATTACACGTTGAATTAAAATAGATTAAATTAATTATGCGTTTCTATTTGCTTTAAAACTGGTTTTCTTTATGAACCCATTACTTTTCAATCCTTAATTATAAAAATACGTCAATACTTGTTCGTTTAAATTAAATCAATGAAATAAATTTTACGCGTAAATAAATTGTTTGTTTCCCTATACAGGGTGTTTGAAATTGAATTGCTTACCCCAAATTTAACCCTTTAAATCCATAACATAATCTCCGTATTTCAATTCTAAGAAAACTCCTCAATGTTTTCTTGAATTTAAATATCTAGCTATCTACCATCTAATCTTACATGCTATTTCTATACACCTATCTACTCACCTAATACTACCTATACCTATCTATCCAACCTATCACTACTTATCTACCTATTTCTATCTATTTCTACCTATCTCTACTTATTTCTATCTATCTACAAGTATCTTTATTTATAATTAACTATTCACACCTATCACTACCTTCTACCTAACTATTTCTATCTATTACTAACTCTTCACTATCTTATTTCAGTCTATTTTCTCTTTTATTTTACCCTTTCGTCATTTATTGACTTTTTAAGTACCTCACTTTTGTACTTTTCTATCTATCTTCACTTCCATACTTTCCTAGCTATTTTCTACTTACGTCCCTCTGTTATTTTTAACCTTACCTACTATCACTATCTATATCTTATCCTATCTAAACACACTTAACTCTATATCTACATCTAACTATCTTCCATACTTATCCTATACCTAATTTTATTTTTCTATAAACACCTATCCTTATTTATCCTATTTCTACTTCTTTATATACACCTATTTCTATCCCTATCTATTTAAATTCTACACTACCATTCACATGTCTCTATATTTTTGTCAATTAAGTTTCATTTCTCTTATTTAAATCTGACTCTTTTCCTAATTCTCCAAGTCTTTCTTCTCACAATCCTAATACACTTCATTCCTATTTCTCCTCCTTCTATGTCTATACTTATCATCCCTATTACTTCACATACATTAAAATCATCCCTATTATCCTGACTCTTAACTATTTCTTCTTCTGTCCCTATACATGTCTGTTTCTCATTTACTATTATTTCCTTTCCTGCGGACAAACCAAACGATAAAACCTCAACATCTTCATCTTTTCCCTCTAAAGAAAACTTCATCTTTTCTAGACCCGTCATGTACAATATTCACCCCATAAAAATCTCCTAAATTCAAATTACCAAAATTATCTTTGCCCGTTAACTCACTTATACCTACTTTTAACTCTTGTGTGTAATCTAATGCTGCTTTCGCCTCTACTCTTATTAAATCTGACTCGTTATACTCTAACAATGTTGCACTCGACTTTATTTCTACTTGTTCAGCCTCTTCGTTTACTACAAATTGTACCTCTTCTAACTTTTCCTCATTATATTCACCTGAGTCGATCTCTTTCACCTCTTCCTCATCTCCCTCTATACTATTAATACATAACCTCATGTCATTCTCTGTGACTTCATAACTTGCCTTCCAGGGCAATATCCTATCTCCAATCCTAACTATTTTCCTCTCCATATCTATTATAACCCCTTACTTCATCATACAATCGATCCCTAATATCCCTTTAAACTTTAACCCAGGTACAATTATAAATTACTGTTCACAGCTAACAGAACCTAACTCTACTTTTAAAATCACCACGCTATTCACAACAGCAAATCGCTTTTTATTCGGCGCAACCAGGTGACTTCTTTTTATTGGCATTATCCTGTCACACACTTTATCCTTAATTTCATTGACGAATTCCTCCGATACTAAACTCGCCTCAGCTCCTGAATCTAATAATGCTCCTAAATTTTAATATCAATTATGGGCAAACAAAATTTTACTATTATTTCTGGCTCAACTTCTTCCTCTATTTTTAAAAATTCCTTTGGATGTTCATACTTGTACACAGTGATGTCCAGTGGTTTGTCCTTGTCTAAAAATCCTGTCCAGGTCTGGTCTCCCTACTTGGTCCTGGTCTTGCTACCACTTCAGCATATGTCCTTGGCTTTCTACTCTGTTCGTGTTGTCACTTTTGCTATTTGTTGTTGATGTCCCCATTATGTCCGGTGAACTGTTCTGTCTAGTTACCCCCGGGTCTTAGTGCAGGTCCCCTACCTACACTGTTGCTCCTGAAAAAGGTGCGTCTAGGTTCCCAATTTTGTCTGTTGTAGGTAAAATTGGTCCCCCTTCTTGCGTAATTGTCCCTTCTTTGATCTCACGGTATTTACCTGTCGTTCCCTACTTTCACGAGGTCGTCCACTATTCACGTCATCATACCTTTGCAGGTACTCCAAAAACATCTCCCTCTCCACAATATTTTGCAACGCTACATGTTGCCTCACCTCAACCTCGAAATGTCGTGATAAATATTTAATTATCTGTCTGTCAGTCAGTGGTGAATTAAGTTGCTTGCCTATGCTATACTTCCGTATAGCATATTGCTCCCTACTTCCTGCAAACTCCCCTTTAAATTTTCCTGTGATAAGATCGTCTCGTACCTGGTCGTATCTGTGGTCACTCTAGTAGTGTTTAAGAAATCTGTCTCCAAAGTCACTGTACGTGTCAATTTCCTGTCCGATTAAATTGTACCAAGCTTCAGCATGGTCTTTTAGTAAAGCTTTCACAACATTAAGTTTCGCCTGTTCGTCATATAAATTATTTACCAAACCTCTAATGTTATTAATGAATATTTGAGGGTTTACCCTACTATCCCCATAAAATTTCATTTGTTGATCCAGCGACATATTACCTGTTACAAATCTTGGACCATCCCCCATCAAAGTTGCTACATTTTGTTTAATTCTTGTCACTTCTCTCTAGACCCTACCTAACTGATCCTAACTGAAAAAAATCTTACCCTGATTTCTGCTTCAAAATATCTTCGCAGCTTCCTTGGCTAGCTCAGCTGGGCCTCTTCTCGGATACCTAAATTTACAATCATTCTTCCTTCCCGCTTACACACCATTCAATAAAATCAACAAGCAATACAACAATCATACAATCTTTATTTACCGCTATTTACAAACAATTATTCACAGATAAGAACAGTTTGGTACTCTAGTTACAACTCAATAAGTGCTATTTTTGTAAAGTCCTTGTTTTAAAATTTTAATTAGTAAACACATTTAATACAATTGGAGTTGATGGGCCCCAAATAATACCCTATATTTATTGCACACTGGAGTATGGTGAGCTCATAATAACCCAGTTTATTAATGTATGCCTTTTACCTTGCATAAAATTACTACAAATTAATAAACCCATGTACCATTAACAATCCAATTTAAATTCATAATGAAATTTAGTAAGCTTTACATACACCTTTCTTTCAATATTTAAAATACCCTCATAATTGTCAAGTACACATATCTTTTCCAATACGTTAAATAATCATAAATAACCATCAAAGTTCACTCACCCATCACAAATAATTCCAAAAGTTTATCAGATAACAGAAAATACAAATGAGTTACCTGGAAAATACTTCAAGCCTTCCACCTCCTTGGGATGATGCTCTAAAACCACTTGGCTTCGTGACTATGCACTCTGATCCTCCAAAATCCCTTGGCTCCGTGATTATGCGCTCTGATCCTCCAGATAGACGATAACCTCAGTATACGCCGAGCTCGTTGCTACCAATTACCATTCCATCTCAGCATTCAAATTCACGTATATTATACTTTTGTTTATTGCTTTATTAGCTTGTTATGGTATTAGGTGGACCTCGGTTAATTTAATTCACTTGACACTACTCACGTCAATAACTATAAGGCCTCAGCTTACCACGTTATAAGTGCTAATACTACTATTACTGAATTATAAATTTTTTCAATACTCACAAGACTCTACTCTAACGTCTAAAGCGATGAAAATACCAAGAGAGCGATGAGAATACAAAAAGAGCAATGCTAATTCTCTTAAAGTACTTATACTGTTAAAATGCCACCTCTAGGCCACTCTTCACGCGAAAATCTTATTTTAAAATAATACTTCTACAAATTTTGATATAACCGCCTTACAGCTTCCAGAAATTCACCTCGTGAACTCGCCGTATGATCCGAAAAATCGCTTTCACCTGTCGCGTGTTCGTCCGTTGTAAAACTACTTATTTCAACCAATGATACCGTTCTGTGTCGTCATAAAACTTCGTCTGTAATATTTTTATCCCTGTCTTATGCATATTTGATGTCGCGTTCCAAACCCCACTTGAGTTATAGAAAATTGATGTTGCTGACCGCGTCGCATGACTCCACGTAAATTGAATACGTGCGTTTTTAAACCAATGCTTTTATACCCGTCTCTATCTGTAGCATATTATTGATCGTGCATCTCCTCCGCTCTTTAAGAAACTTTGTTAGATTGTTATTTGAAGTAACTGACGGTTGGAAATATTTTCTTTGAAGCCCGCTTTATAATGTTGATAAATTCGAAGAAAGTAATCTTTTAAATATGCAGGTGTTATTAATTATTGACCGTTAAAAATAACAATTTTTGGAGTCTATATTTCACGGTATTCGATACAACTAACGTCCTTGTTTGCTACAACGAACATTTTGCCTTGGGATTATTGATTTTCTATACCCTGGTGCGTTCTCTAATGTTATTACACGTTGAATTAAAATAAATTAAATTAATTATGCGTTTCAATTTGTGTTGAAAACTGGTTTTCTTTATGAACCTATTACTTTTCAATCATTAATTATAAAAATACGTCAATACTTGTTCGTGTAAATTAAATAAATGAAATAAATTTTGCGCGTAAATAAATTGTTCGTTTTCTCTATACAGAGTGTTTGAAATTGCATTGCTTTCCCCAAATTTAACCCTTTGAATCCATAACAATATATATATATATATATATATATATATATATATATATAAAGAATGAGTTCTTGACCTTCTTAAACAGATAATATGGGTAATAATATTCTTGGATTTAGGGCATCATTAAAACTTGGTATATTGAATAAGTTTCACATGTAAGTCAAGTAATAACATGTAGTCATAATCTTTTATTTGACGCGTTTCGGTAACACCATAATCAATAAATTTATCTATACATACATTGTGCAATTTTAATTATAGTACAATATAAGTCAATACATACAAATAATACTACAAACTAACATTTACAACATGCATCACAGTTTCGCTTCAAGCGATTATGACTACATGTTATTACTTGACTTACATGTGAAACTTATTTAATATACCAAGTTTTGATGATGATTTAAATCCAAAATTTTATTACCCATATTATATATATTAGTTTAATTCCAAATCACGTTAGGTAATTATTTAACAGAAATGCCATTACCAATTAATTCAGTTTAAAATAGTATTTATAAAAAGTAAACAAACACCATCAAAAATGGCATATAAATTGACATTCCCAGCTCCAATAAATGTCACGGCAACATAAGATAAAAGTTACTAAATGTAATGTTGTCAAGTTGTATTTTTTCTACCCAAAAGGCACTAAAAATTTTAAAAATTTATTTTTTATTACATTGCTTGAGTAAAACCCAATTTTCCACAAATATATATTCAAAACTAACATTTTATAAGATAAATTAGAGGTGAAGACGAATCTAATTTTAACACATGTTGGGCGTCACTGGTACGCTCCACGTTTCATAATATTGCGCAATTGTTTATTATGACATGATTACGCGGCAACTTGTATCAAATATCAAACACGTTTAAAATGTTACCATTCTTAATTTAAAATATAAATAAAGCAATGTACTCACTTAAAACGCGTCTTGCAGTTAAATCTCAGGGCCATCTCCTTGTGGGTTAAATCACGCCTTTGTTGAGTCCAAATTCATCCGTCTATCCCCTTTTCCCTTCGTAGGTAGGGCGAAATGATACAAGCAGAGGTACGGTAAAAGGTAAGATAAGATACCGGAACCTACATCCTAAAAAGACTAAAACACGACACAGGTAGACGTTACCCGCTTCAAAGTCTCGTGGCTAATCCTGTTGTGTCACACCGCGCACTTGCGTCATTCACTCCGTGCCTGCGCATTCTTTTGCGCAAACGCAACTGTCCGGGATGGCAGAAATTAACCAGTTTATTTTAAAATATTGGCGGGAATTTACTCACATTTAAAAATGTACATCTCCAAATTTGGAATGTAACAACATTTGCATCTTGATTACTTCCCCAAAAATCTTGGTAATGAGAGTGAGGAGTAAGGTGAGAGGTTCCAACAAGACATGAAGGAAATGGAACGCAGGTCTCAAGGTCGGTGGAATACTTCAATGGACAATCCGGCCCTAGAATACAGAAGAAAATTCACTAAACGAAGTTTTTTATCCAAGAGGGAAAGATCTTCTGGAGAGAAAAGAAATTAAAGATTATTTAAGACTTTTTCAATTTAGTTTACTATTTGTAATTTGTTTTTATCTCTGTATCCATAAAGTAGCGTTTTATTTGACCAAATTGTTTATTAATTTATTTTCAACAATGATACAAAACCTTACTAGATAGGGCTAAATGATACTCGGATTTTAATTCAGCAGATCAAAGTTATACAAAATCAGACGTCAACTTTCTAAAAGTCAAAATTTGTAGGCCTGTGTAATTGATTCACAGGTCACATGAATCAAAGGATGTCAAATGATATTGAGCAACTCTCAGGACTTGTGCATTCTAAAAAGAATATCATGGTTGGCTCTTAGTGATAGAAACTTTAAGTGCCCTACAACCGGTGCATAGACCCTACTGACACATTTACCCTTGTTGGAAGTATATGGAAAATTGTAGAAAAGCATTTCCATAAGAATGTTTCTTCTCAATCACTAGTGTCCATTCGTATCTCACGTATCTTACCAAAATTTTAAATTTGAGAGCCGAAAGCTGCGTTATATTACCTACTAATTTGATAACTCAGCAGGTAAGCTCTTGCGAAGTAAGTATTTAGGGATACCCTCAATTTTTGCGTTAAACGGCGTAATTTATTCACTTACTCTTAAAATGACGTTTATACGTATCGCCTACATGTTAATACAACGGAACAAAGCAGCAATACGGAACTGCTTCACTTACTACTAGAACTCTACATATAATAGTAATAATAACCTGAAGAAATGATTTACTTCAAGATTAGTGTTATAAAGTATACGCTTTCTAAACCTGCATTATATTTATCGAAACAACCGGCTATAAATTATGATTGGTTTGAATCACCCCCTGCAGAATAACACACGCTGGCATGGATAATTTAGTGATTTCTATAATTGAGAAAGGTTATTAGTTATTTTAATCCGTTAATGTGTTAAAAGGTAAATGCGCTACCTATTTCCTAGCAATACAAGCTGATGAATGGCATTCATAACTTACAACGAATCTGCAGTAAAATAATATCAATTTCATTCAGTATCTGATAACAATTCATTGTTGATACAATACAGTTGCTCTGCAAATACTGCATCGAAGCAGCAGACCTCATCTGGAGTAGCAACAGTGGATCAGCACATTCATTCATTCTTATCCCGCAAACCACAAGATATTTTATCACAGCTTACGAGGAATTCATCTTATTTTTAGCAAGAACTGTCTGATACTCATAATAGAAGAGATAAAGTAATCAAACTTAAACTGCATTACAATGTATTTTTAAACAGCCTCTATGGTGTAACTAATTATACTTCTGACAGGTTAAAATTAGAGTATAATCCATCCACAATTCAACCAATTAAGAAGTGGATTCCACCTAATCGACAGACGTTTCGTAATTAGAAGCGTCAGACGTCAACTGGTTATCCATCTAATAAATAAGATAAACTAAATCATTTACCTGATTGAATGTTGCCCAAATAAGCTGAATGCATTGTTTGTTAATGGCTGTAGACTAGTGATGAGTTTTAACACCTTCAGGGCTTCAATGTTATGTAGAAATTTATCAGCAAATTATTCAAAGTAGAAACCAAACGTTTATGGCAACCATTAATTACTGTCTGTTTTGAAGTAAAATAGCATTAGAGAGAATATAAACCCCTTCCCATTTCAACTGGTCTACGACAAGATTTTTGCCAAGATGGACAAACAATTGAAAAGGCAATTACGTTCTGATTTTTATTGTTCAGGAGATAGTGCTAGATATTTATCTGACTACCAATGAAACGTCTTTATGTTCTAAAAACACTTTAATAAGAAAATATAAAATTAATAAAAACGATAAACTTCGCATTTAACACTCCGATCGACGAGCTGGGTCTCTAAGAAATCGCAAAATCGTTTTTATTGCGATAATCTTTGTAATTTGTTTTTAAAATTTTGGTTTTTCAGTACCTCTATCTTCAGTAGAGACATTTCTTGAACGTTTTAAATTCAATTATTTATCGTTTGGGTACGGCGAAGGCGTCTGGTCTAATCTGCCAGACCTATCCCGTTTGTTTGTAAAACTTTTTCTTGGACAAACTAAGTTTTAAAATTCAATAAAAGAGACACTACTACGTTTCATTTTATTTATGAATGTTTGTACTTCGGTAGTTCCCCAACTTCGTATGGTCTTGAAAATGGTTGCTTTAGTGTGTGTGAAGTTAGCACGTTTTAATTAAAAAAAAATAATACCAGTTCCAGTAGCACTTTACATTGTTCTATAGTTCCTGATTAAAAGAAAAAAGTTCCGCATTTATAATATCATAAAATCAAAAATGAAAAAATGTCGTGCTAACTTCACGTTCTAGCACGACACAGCCTTCTCTAAAGTACAAGTAGCAGATGTGAAATATACTTTACGACGAGTGTTCTCGTTAGTCCTAGACTAGTTCCATAATAATGAGGCATTTCAGAATAAAATTTCAACAATTAACAATTTTGTATTATTTTAAATATTTGACGTAAGCACGACATTCGGAAAAGATGTGTCGCGCTGACGACTTTCTGCATTTCCGATGGTAGTTCAGGCTTGTTCTACTCGAGTTCTATGTAATTCACCCAATTTCAACTATTGTTCTGTCGTATAACTATTTTTAAATAAATTTAATGTTTTGGAGCCAGCACGACACTCTGCAAAAGTTCGTCGTGCAGACGACTTTCTGCATTTCGAATGGTAATTCTGGCTTGTTCTACTCGAGTTCTATATAATTCATCTAATTTCAACTAGTGTTCCGTCGTATAAGTGTTTTTAAATAAATTTAGTCTTTTGGAGCCAGCACAACACCATTCAAAAGTGCGTCGTGCTGACGACCTTCTGCATTTCCGATGGTAGTTCTGGCTTGTTCTACTCGAGTTCTATATAATTCATCTAATTTCAACTATCGTTCCATCGTATAACTATTTTAAATAAATTTAATCTTTGGAGCCAGCACGACACTCTGCAAAAGTTCGTCGTGCAGACGACTTTCTGCATTTCGAATGGCAATTCTGGCTTGTTCTACTCGAGTTCTATATAATTCATCTAATTTCAACTAGTGTTCCGTCGTATAAGTGTTTTTAAATAAATTTAGTCTTTTGGAGCCAGCACAACACCATTCAAAAGTGCGTCGTGCTGACGACCTTCTGCATTTCCGATGGTAGTTCTGGCTTGTTCTACTCGAGTTCTATATAATTCATCTAATTTCAACTATTGTTCCATCGTATAACTATTTTTAAATAAATTTAATCTTTTGGAGCCAGCACGACACTCTGCAAAAGTTCGTCGTGCAGACGACTTTCTGCATTTCGAATGGCAATTCTGGCTTGTTCTACTCGAGTTCTATATAATTCATCTAATTTCAACTAGTGTTCCGTCGTATAAGTGTTTTTAAATAAATTTAGTCTTTTGGAGCCAGCACAACACCATTCAAAAGTGCGTCGTGCTGACGACCTTCTGCATTTCCGATGGTAGTTCTGGCTTGTTCTACTCGAGTTCTATATAATTCATCTAATTTCAACTATTGTTCCATCGTATAACTATTTTTAAATAAATTTAATCTTTTGGAGCCAGCACGACACTCTGCAAAAGTTCGTCGTGCAGACGACTTTCTGCATTTCGAATGGTAATTCTCGCTTGTTCTACCCGAGTTCTATATAATTCATCTAATTTCAACTAGTGTTCCGTCGTATAAGTATTTTTAAATAAATTTAGTCTTTTGGAGCCAGCACAACACCATGCAAAAGTGCGTCGTGCTGACGACCTTCTGCATTTCCTGTGGTAGTTCTGGCTTGTTCTACTCGAGTTCTATATAATTCATCTAATTTCAACTATTGTTCCATCGTATAACTATTTTTAAATAAATTTAATCTTTTGGAGCCAGCACGACACTCTGCAAAAGTTCGTCGTGCAGACGACTTTCTGCATTTCGAATGGTAATTCTCGCTTGTTCTACCCGAGTTCTATATAATTCATCTAATTTCAACTAGTGTTCCGTCGTATAAGTATTTTTAAATAAATTTAGTCTTTTGGAGCCAGCACAACACCATGCAAAAGTGCGTCGTGCTGACGACCTTCTGCATTTCCTGTGGTAGTTCTGGCTTGTTCTACTCGAGTTCTATATAATTCATCTAATTTCAACTATTGTTCCGTCGTATAACTATTTTTAAATAAATTTTAATTTTTGGAGCCAGCACCACACTCTGCAAAAGTGAGTCGTGCTGACGACTTTCTGCATTTCCGAAGGTAGTTCTGGCTTGTTCTACTAGAATTCTATATAATTCACCCAATTTCAGCTATTGTTCCGTCGTATAACTATTTTTAAATAAATTTTAACTTTTGGAGCCAGCACGACACTCTGCAAAAGTGCGTCGTTCTGACGACTTTCTGAATTTCCCATGGCAGTTCTGGCTTTCTACTCGAGTTTTATATAATTCACCCAATTTCAGCTAGTGTTCCGTCGTATAACTATTTTTAAATAAATTTAATCTTTTGAAGCCAGCACGATACTCTGCAAAAGTGCGTTGTGCAGACGACTTTCTGCACTTCTGATGGTAGTTCTGGCTTGTTCTATTCGAGTTCTATATAATTCACCCAATTTCAACTACTGTTCAGTCGTATAACTATTTTTAAATAAATTTTAACTTTTGGAGCCAGCACGACACTCTGCAAAAGTGCGTCGTTCTGACGACTTTCTGAATTTCCGATGGCTTTCTACTCGAGTTCTATATAATTCACCCAATTTGAGCTATTGTTCCGTCGTATAACTATTTTTAAATAAATTTAATCTTTTGAAGCCAGCACGACACTCTGCAAAAGTGCGGTGTGCAGACGACTTTCTGTACTTCTGATGGTAGTTCTGGCTTGTTGTATTCGAGTTCTATATAATTCACCCAATTTCAACTACTGTTCCGTCGTATAACTATTTTTAAATAAATTTTAACTTTTGGAGCCAGCACGACACTCTGCAAAAGTGCGTCGTTCTGACGACTTTCTGAATTTCCGATGGCAGTTCTGGCTTTCTACTCGAGTTCTATATAATTCACCCAATTTCAGCTATTGTTCCGTCGTATAACTATTTTTAAATAAATTTAATCTTTTGAAGCCAGCACGACACTCTGCAAAAGTGCGTTGTGCAGACGACTTTCTGAACTTCTGATGGTAGCTCTGGCTTGTTCTATTCGAGTTCTATATAATTCACCCAATTTTAACTATTGTTCCGTCGTATAACTATTTTTAAATAAATTTTAATTTTTGGAGCCAGCACGACACTCTGCAAAAGTGCGTCCTGCTGACGACTTTCTGCATTTCCGATGGTAGTTCTGGCTTGTTCTACTCGAATTCTATATAATTCACCCAATTTCAGATATTGTTCCGTCGTATAACTATTTTTAAATAAATTTTAATTTTTAGAGCCAGCACCACACTCTGCAAAAGTGAGTCGTGCTGACGACTTTCTGCATTTCCGAAGGTAGTTCTGGTTTGTTCTACTCGAATTCTATATAATTCACCCAATTTCAACTGTTGTTCCGTCGTATAACTATTTTTAAATAAATTTTAACTTTTGGAGCCAGCACGACACTCTGCAAAAGTGCGTCGTTCTGATGACTTTCTGAATTTCCGATGGCAGTTCTGGCTTTCTACTCGAGTTCTATATAATTCACCTAATTTCAGCTATTGTTCCGTCGTATTACTATTTTTAGATAAATTTAATCTTTTGAAGCCAGCACGACACTGCAAAAGTGCGTTGTGCAGACGACTTTCTGCACTTCTGATGGTAGCTCTGGCTTGTTCTATTCGAGTTCTATATAATTCACCCAATTTCAACTATTGTTCCGTCGTATAACTATTTTTAAATAAATTTTAATTTTTGGAGCCAGCACGACACTGCTAAAGTGCGTGCTGCCGACGACTTTCTGCATTTTCGATGGTAGTTTTGACTTGTTCTACTCGAATTGTATATAATTCACCCAATTTCAGCTATTTTTCCGTCGTATAACTATTTTTAAATAAATTTTAACTTTTGGCGCCAGTCTTCCCTCTTTCCCCCGTCATTCGACGAAAATCTGAGAACATGTTTGGTTCTGTGACTTTTGACGTTTCTGATACATTGTATCTTTTAAGTTTAATACGACGGAACAATAGCTGAAATTGGCTGAATTATATAGAATTCGAGTAGAACAAGCCAGAACTACCATCGGAAATGCAGAAAGTCAGCTCGACGCACTTTGCAGAGTGTGGTGCTGGCTCCAAAAGCTTAAATTTATTTAAAAATAGTTATACGACGGAACAATAGTTGAAATTAGGTGAATTATATAGAACTCGAGTAGAACAAGCCAGAACTACCATCGGAAATGCAGCACTACTCACTTTTGCAGAGTGTCGTGCTGGCTCCAAAAGATTAAATTTAATTAAAAATAGTTATACGACGGTACAATAGTTGAAATTGGATGAATTATATAGAACTCGAGAAGAACAAGCCAGAACTACCATCGGAAATGCATAAATTCGTCAGCACGACACATCTTCGCCGAGTGTCGTGCTTACGTCAAATATTTAAAATAATACAAAATTGTTAACTGTTAAAATTTTATTCTGAAATGTTTCATTATTATGAAACTAGTCTAGGACTAACGAGAACACTCGAGGGAAAGTATATTTCGGATCTGCTTCTTGTACATTAGAGAAGGCTGTGTCGTGCTAGAACGTGAAGTTAGTACGACATTTTTTTATTGTCGATTTTCAGGTATTATAAATGCGGAACTTTTTTCTTTTAATCAGGAACTATAGAACAATGTAAAATACTACTCGAACTGGTATTGTTTTTTTGTTTTAATTAAAACGTCGTGCTAACTTCACACACATTTACTTTAGTCAGGGGCAGTCTCTATTAATATAGCTAAGGAAGGTTCCAGTGGTTATTTTTCTGCTAAATTTGCTGAACTAAGAAATTAGAGACATTTCACTTTAAGAAAAATTTAACATCATAAATGCCCAAAGAACAAATTTCGGTTTGGAAGGGTTCATAAACTTAAAATATAATCTAGAATGTTTTCAGAGTGGGTGCTGTAACTTTTTTGTGTATTGTTTATTGTTCTAACCTTTTTTTGTATCGTATTTCTATGCGTGCGTGGATGAGAATGGACAGGCTGAATTAATAAAAATGCTATTGGCAGCCAAAATATTGTCTTTTTACTATTTTTTAAGAATGCTTTCTTCTGTGAGGAACAGTATTGTCGCTGCCAAAGAGGCATCTTCAAAAATTCAGTCTACACATTTTTATAGACATACTTTCAAGAATACGATACAAAATTTAAAAAAAAACCAACACAGGAAAAGTTACAGCGTCCGCAAAGCAGAAAACATTCTTTATAGGACAGATTTCGTCCGTGCGGTTGCTGTAACTTTTTTATACTGTTATACTTTTTGTATTGCGTTCCTGGGTGTGGTAGATTAACATGAATAGACTAAATATTTGAAATTTTTTTATTTTGGTGTCTGTGTTTTTTTGAATATCGACACGTTCTTGAGGAACGATGGTTTCTCCGTGAACGCTGTAAATTTTGTTGTGTATTGTTTATATAAGTATTTAATAAGCCTGGTACACTTAAGTAACTGCTTTAATAAAATATTTCGTTATATGTTCTTAATTGTTGCGTACTTGTATGCCGTGGAGCAGTATCAAATCAACTCCATCATCATCATCATTAGGTCTTCAGTCCTGGAACTGGTTAGACGCGTACCCTCATTGTTTCCTATCAACTCCATAACACATAAATATATAGAGATACAATCCACAGCATGATTGAAGGATCTCCAAAGAGATCAAAAAGGTCAGGCCCCATCTATGTACTCGATCAATACATCTCTATTATCCTACATTTGGTATTCGAATGCTCCACCCGAAGGTACTACATTGGCCAGGAGGCGAGTCTTTTTTACCTGGAAAATTTGGAATTTTGCCGAACCCTTGCTGTTCCAAGCAAGGTAGGGATATTTAACGTGCAGGACAATATTCACACACGGGACCTCCATTTTACTTCTTATCCGAACGAGAGCGTATTTGTATGAAAATGCTCGCCTAACATTTTTCAAGCGGACCGTGTCAAGAAATGAAGTGTTCGGATACAAAACATGTTACGAACAAAATGATTGGAGTTTAGCTAATTTCAAACAAGAATAGATGATCAAGTTGAGCATACAGGACAACGGTGAAAATCAAGCAAGCCTATACGAAATAATTACCGTTATCAGCAAATAAAAGAAATAGCTTGAAAAACTTGCTTGATAACAATACAGCTGATTCAAATTTGAGGGCCACTATGGAGGTCTCGCTTATTAATAGAGATAGGGGGTATGTTTAAATTCGGCAAAATTGTTAAATTTGACACAATTAATAGTCTGCAAGGCAATTTGACATATCTCATTTGGCGCCCGAGATATTTCCAAAAATGTAAAAACTGAATTTCGGTTTTTTATTTTTAGTTCCGTTACTTCAAATAATATTCAAAATTCAAATGCAGTTTCTGATGGCTACTTTTTACCCCCTATGGAATAGCCTGATTTAATTTGTTTTTAAAAAAATGTTTCATTGTTACCTGACCGTCATAAATTTTCTTATCTCTTATGGACGCCATTTTGGTTTTTTGTACATTCGGGTTCACCAAGTCTTTCTGATTATTGTAGTGTATGAGAGGTAGCAAAAAAGGTTGTTTAACAATGGCTTAATCGTAAATAACAGTATTGTAATACCAAATTTAAAAAAATGATAAGCGTAAACCACTGTTGGAAGTTTTGTACTAATCAAACAATAATTACAATAAATGTTCAAACAACTGTCCATTTTCATTAACGCACAGTTGTGCACTTTTTCTTACATTTAGCACAACTCTTTAAATGAACCTCCTAGGAATAGCGTCAAATGCACGATTAAGTCTTGTTCTAAGTTCTTCCATGTTTCTAGGAGTTTCCTTGTAGGTTTGATTTTTGACAGTTCTTTATAAAAAGTAGTCCAATGGTGCTAGAGCCGGGGATTTAGCAGGCCACCATTTCCAATACAACGATTGGGAAATCCTTGGTTTAAATATATTTTGATAATTACTGCATTATGCACTGGTGCACCGTCCTGCTGCCACCACACATGTTGATTTAACGTAATGTCATCCAAATACTCAGATATTTGTGCGCGAAGAAAATTCAAAATCTTTCTCCATTTGATGATTCCTCGCACACTAATGGTTCAATTAAACGGTTATTTGAGATACTCGTCCAAACAGTTATGCCAAGACACTGCTGTGGTCTTTTGTCTTGGATTTTCTACTACCTTGTAGTGTTCAGTATTACGATTAAAAATACCAGCGTTTGAGAATTTAAATTCGTCAGACCAAATGATTTTCTTTAAAAAATCGTTATCATTATTTAGAATTCGTAACAACCAATTGCAATATTCTAGTCGCCTAGTTAACACATGACGTCAAATTATAAACTTACAACGCACTTGGAACTAGACCACGTAAAAATGTTACAGCTCTTACGTATGAGTAAAAAAGAACCAATTTGGTATTTGCTGTAGTAGGTTAGCCATTCTGGGTATGTACTAACGAAGGCAACATATTTTGTAAAATATGTTTCTAAAGACAACGGTGTCTCTATATTGGATATCGCCTTTTGCAACTACAAGTATACATTCTGATCGGACATCACGTTAAAGAAAACGCTATTAGTGCAGTAGGTCATGAGTGATGCGAAAAATTGTATGTACATCTTTGTTTAAAATATTTCTAACATCTATTGTTTTCAAAATCCTATTGCGTGGGCAGTTTCACTTTATAGTATGGTTCCATTATGTTCAAAGTATGCTCAAACTACGACAGAAAGCGGGTTGTTTCATATTTATAATTTATCGAGTAGTGTATATTTTGCACTGCATTTTGCACCTTATTAACTGTAGTATACAAATAAACCTCATTCATTCTGTGCTGTGTATGCATGATTATTTCAGTACCCGCAAGTTACCCTTTATCACGGTGCACATGAGTTTCTTAATCCCTCGCACGGCAAGTGAAGTTATACAAACTGGTGCACTGCTTTGTATTCCCATTCAGAGAAATCCATGTTATATCTTGGAGCTGATTTCGTCTTCCTACCCCCACCCTTCACCCACTACTTGTTACTTTTACTACAGTTTACATTTTAAATTAAGTTATTTGAATTTTCCTTTCCAAACTTGAAGTTTCAACTGAATTGCTTATTGTTATAATATATTTTCCCTCTATAAAAATCTTCTTAAATACGGTCAGTATCCGGTAATATAATGTATCAAGTTTAATTTATGGTTAATAACAAGGTTATTATTCTGTTAATTACACAACAGTCACGTACCTGTGCAATTGCACTTGAACATTTAGTCACGTTTCAAATATGATTCGGTATTTCTCACGTATTAATTTATTTGTATGATTCATGAATCCTTTTTTTTCAACGGTTCTTATTGTGGCGAAGTTTATTTTATTTAATGACTAATGCCTTACCTTGATATTGTATTGTACTATTGTATTAAATGTACCAAATTATTTTGAGAAGATTTATTTTTATTGCTTTAATTATGCTAACTGCCCCCGTTGAAATTACATTTTCTAAAAACAAAAAAATTAAAGTATCATGTATAATGAACACTATTATTCAGGAAATCGGAACTATACCGGGTTCATCAATATTAATTTGTAAGTGATAAGTATTAAATATGTCCAAAATTGTACATACGTAAATGTCTCTCTCCACGAGTGATACAAAGTCCAAATATAGAAAAATATATTAAAAACATCATAAGCAGAATTTTATTGTCTTATACATTGTTTCTACGTGAAAATAATGTTTCTATACAAAAGTATTATAAACGATCTGCTATCAACGTAAGTATTGTTTGATGAAATTGTAATTAATTGAGAACATGTAATCTTGTAGCATTACACAATATATTAGCAATGATGGATCTAACTAGAAGTTTGTATCTCTCAAAATTCGCGTAAAAAATAATTTGAATAGCAAATGTTTATTGTTTATTACTTCATATCCCTTTACTTCACGTCATTATCCACCTCTCACTATAAGCATTTCATCATAATCTTCGAATGTTAAGTGAAAGTTAAAGACGCTTGGGCCTTCCAAGCGCATTGTTGATTTCAGCACAATTAAATGTACACTGGAAGGTATTTGTGATATTCTCAATTGCTAGAATGGTATTTGCTCCTTATAGGTCTAAAGATTTGAATTTATTATTTACCTTGTTGCTTATAACAGCAAATGGCTTTCACGATACTGGCTCTTTCATGAAATCATAACTGTTATGAATGAAACTTTAATTCTTGTAATTATTTCATACGCCAATAACTACTAACAAACCCGAATAAAAAATCAAACAGAACTAGTTAAGGAGTTATTGTGCAACATTCAAACGTTTGGGGCTGTTACAATTCCAAAGTATTGACAAAGTATGAAGACGTTCGTATACATTATCTTGATATAATTAAACAAAAGTGTTCAATAAATCAGTTTTTGTTTGCCAATCATACGCCTTTATGAATCGATGTTTTGATGAATTAGGGGAATAGTATTAGGGATTTTCATTACTGTTGGAGAATATTCCTAAATTCAAAAGTATATAAGTAGATGAGTTAATATAACGTCAAGCGTAACTCTAATTGGTTAATTTTCTATAAGTACCCTCACAAGTAAAAAACCATGCTCCAACATTCAATTACCCAAATTTAATAACATTCATATCCTTGGAAATCTGGAAAATTTTAGAGAATCATATCACAGACTGCTAAAAGCGTTCCATTGTAAGAAAGGGAAACCATTGAAAAATCAATTTCAAGAAACTCACTTTATGGAAACTTGCAAAGCAAGGTCGACTTGTTAAGATCTTTTTGTTTACAGAAAATAACTTTCTCCAGTTGTTCGGGCATTATTTGGGAAATCAAATAAATTGTATAAATTAACATGAAAGTGAATATCCATAATTTATGTACCTCCTGAAGTTAGTAATGCATAACAGAAAAATCACAAAACTGGAAACTGCAGCAACTTAACGATCTAAAGTCATTTCAACATTGTGCGTTCTTTGAAATTTCCATCACACTTTCTGAATATTTAAAAATCCTAGTTTATACTGTAGCAATCGAAAACCTTCAAAATGTAGGTTTGATACTCTGAATATGCTATTCCTATCCTTGAGATAGCACGCAGATACTCTTTGAGATTCTAACAAAAATGAAACTGCTAGAAGGAAGTGACTGCGCTTACGAACCTGATTGTCTTTCTATCTGTCTCTCCTCACATATCATGAAAGAATTTTTATTCTAATTCTTAAAATCCTATCTGTGCCGCATTTAATTCTACACACAACGTTTCGTAAAGCTCATGGATTTGACGACCCCGTCGTCAAGTATCGTATCACTACAGTAGCTTCGGCGAAAGAATTTCTGGTTATAGATCATATCTGTATCAAATGTCAGTGTTAACTTAGGAGACCTGAGGAGCCGATAAAGGATTTGGACACTACTCACCTAGGGAACACAACTGAATAATTAGTATACCAACTACGGAGGTGCACAAAACAACTTATGGATATACAGAATATACAATCTTGCACATTATTACAAATCAGTGTAAATTAGGGTGATATCGATCCATCCATCGAAACTCCAGGTGGGAATTTGTAACATTCCATTGATATGTGTATAATCATGTTTGACTTTAATAATTTCTGTATTGGTAAATTCCAATAGACTTAGGTTATTTTCCTTAAGGAATAAAATTTTTATATATTACATGCATTCTTGATCTAAGGAATGATTATTTTTGAATCTTACACTGCTCATACTCAAAGGTTTTCAAATTTATTATAGCGGCTTTAAAGGTTAAGAATGATATCATCGTTATTTTGTATACTAAAGTAGTGCAGTTTTATGATTCATTTGTAAATTAAAATGTTTAATTTTGGTGCCTATGACCTCGTCGTTTTGGCACGAAAAAGTTTCACACGCAAAATTATGCTGATTCAAAAAGATAAAATGTCCCTTCCCCTGATTCTAGTTAAAAGTTCAGTAAGGTCATATTACATATGCTAGATAGAAAAAAAACCATTCTAGCAATTTCAATTTGTAGTCTTAATTAATTCGTTTGTCTGAATTCCGCCGAAGATAAAAAAATATAATTTTTTTTATAGAGCACTTCCTGATTACCATCAAACGAGATAACATGCAACGTGAGCAGGCGCTGTAAACCTCGAAGAATATATATGAAACGATTAACGCGATTAGTCAATAAAGTTCAGAATCGTACACTACCAGATTTGTAACTTTTGTTTTTAGGAGCAAATGAGTTTCCAAAAATTGACATCTTCGTGTTGGACAAAAACATGTTAATTCAGAACATCTAGTTCTTTTCGGAGTCCGAGTAAGAGCTGATTAAAACGAATTAAGTTTACGAGATAATGGCTTTTAGTTGTTTCCGAGTTATCTACAGTCAAAAAATCATTCATCAGGTAGGTATTTATCATCAAACTTCTGAAACCATAGCCTACAGTAATTGTAAATGAATAAATATTTTTAATTAATCGCATGAATTTATAAACGTATCCTCAATACCGTCTTGTTATTAAGTTAAGAACTTAGATAGTAATTTTGTTTGCCGAAAATGTTTTCCATTAAGCTACGTAAATTGTAATATATTTGGTTGTCTTTTGTTTAGCAATATTTATATGTACGTGAAATGAAAACATAATTATGTATTAGACCTATATTGGTGTTCTTTACAACTAATGTACAGGTAATAGTCCAGCCCTGTTGTAATAAAATGTATTCAATTTCCTAGAGGTGTGATTAATATACAGGCAGTTTAGTATTCCATTTTGTGAAGCTTCTTTTCAGCTAGCGTTTTTAAATTAGCGTCCCTCTTGCTAACGTATGTTTTATTTTGAGTTCAGCTTTAGTGTACTCAATTATTCATTGTATCAAACGTAAACTAGAATCACATTCATAATCTAAGGTTTGTAACCTTTCTAATTATTTATCTTTCTAAAAAATTAATGAGGTTAAAATTTTCTTGCTAAAATAGACATGAACTGCATTTTTATCTCAAGGCCTGCAGTTGGTTCTTTGAATTGTTATTCCTACTAGTAAAACCATACACTTGATTCAATCCAAGTTCAATAAACAGTAACACATTGCCATTATTTCAGTGAATAAAAAAATATAATATAAATAATTCTTTAAACCAATGATATGTACAACCAAAAATTTGTTTTTTTATAAATATTTTTACAATATTTACAGTATGGAAATGTTGCCACTTGAAAAATAAAAATAAAAAAATTGCTGCAATGCAAACAGCATAAAAAAATTTGTTAAATATTTTAATATTGAATGAAGTCGTCTAGTATTTAAATCGAGCTCGTTTTAATTATTTCAGACTTGTACAAAATTCAAGTACCTAGATTATTAACTAATTCAAGCAAAAATTTTAAGTTAATGAAATTTCATGTGCTGTTTTAAAAAAAATGTTGCAGTACAGTTTTAACTATTCAGCGAATTAAAATTTTACTATTATAAAGGGAATAAAATTGGAAATACCGCTTTGCGTGTTTGGTATATAGATAGTTGTTGTCACCTGATTTAAGACTTGATATCGATGTTACCTAGCGGGCCTCAACTAGAACTTCCTATTATTGATCGAACAAGAACAACACCTGTGCAGATAAAAACTTCAAAAACACAATTGGATAACGTGCACGATTAACGGCTTTCAATAATTTACGATTCCATCACCAAAACGTATTTTTGTGGATTCCAGGCGAAATAACCTATTAAACTGTAGGTGGTATACTGACAACTGCAAACAATACTCTTCAGAAATGATGGCTGCATTGCAGGGTGCGTTCAGAATGGCAACAAAAAAATGTTTGGGGTATTCCAAACTCAGGAGTTAGAATTCACCATGTGCGATTCTATTAAAAACATAATTTTCGGATTCCAGAGTGAATAAGACAGGATCAAAATTATTTCCACGTGCTTTGGGGAAAAATTTAGTATTACGTGCTTTTCGCAATAATTTAATGTCACGTGAACCCGTAAATACGTGCCACTTTTGTGAATCCGTAAATGAATTCTACTTTCGTAAATCCATAATTAAGTGCTGAAGTAAAAAAAACCTTATTAGATTTAACAATTTTAAATTAATAAAAGCGAAGTACACTTACCTACTTTTGACTTTGCACATTATTACAAGGTGAACCAACTAACTTGGGAGCACCCAAATACTTGATGCTTTTCAGACTAAGCTCTAGTTCACAATTAGCAAGACCCATTTTTGTGCAGTGCTTAAATCAAAAAAGAAGACAAAATTCGCGTATTTAACCAAGTAGATAATATCCCTCCTGGGCACAGAAGGTTTCTAAAATGTTGTTTTCGACCAAACACGTTCCTACGAGGTGTGTATGTATGGTAGTCTATCTATCAGAAAAAGTAGAATACATTGCCTAACCAACAGTATTGGTAACAGACAAATTTAAACTGTTTCAGGTTTGGCATCCTCCTGTAATTCTTTTTGGGGCTTTTTCCTAGCAGTCTCTGCAGTTTCAGACTAGGTGACGTTCGAGAGACTCCAATTAAAACTGGCATTTCACACACGATAGCATTCCGGGACCCTCTTCAAACACCATTCGCCCCACTGAGTTAGTCGGTAGCAATTTTTGTTGGTACAGTCGAAGTTTTCAATCCTTTTTCGAGACACCGAATTTTTAATGAGGTACTTCACCGAGTTTCTGGTGATTACTAGCTAGATTTTCAGAGGCCAAACTGTACGTAACAAACTGCATTGGAAATTGTTATCAGAAAAAATGTATACAAAATTTCGAACACTGTGAGTCAGAGTATATTAAGATGGCGCATCGCTAGTAAACGTGGTATGTAAGGACTTCGTTTTATTTTGTGTTTCATTAATCAATATTGGTATTAAAATTTTTTTTTTGGTCCATAAGCAATTACACGCTTGAGTGCGGTGTATAATATTAATTAAATTTGTGTAAATTTGTACAATGGTGTTTACAAAAGGCTAAAAGGAAGAATATATCGAACCGATAAAAGATGTAATAATTAATGGCAATTCTAATACATGCTCTACTGATAATTATGGTCAACTAAAATTTTTGCAGGCGATTATTAATGCTCTAAATGAAAAATTTGATAAAATTATTAATAAATATTACGACCGAACTGCCAAACTTGAAAATGATAATTTACAACGGATACGGAAAGTTGATAATTTGGAGCAATATTCCCGAAGAAGCGCAATTAGAATTAATGGCATTAAGGAAAGTTCAAATGAAAATGTTGCAGACAAGGTGTTGTCTACAATTACCAGAGGATTATCAGTTGACATGTAGGCATCGGATATTGACGTATATCACAGAACTGGAAAGTAGTCTGATCTGTCACCGTTTACTAATACCCAGAATATAGTGTCGCCCGATAATCGTAAACTTCTCACCCTTATTTTACAGAGGCAAGTTATAATGAACAAAAAATTTCTTAAAGGTTTAAATATTAAGATTAAGGAAGATCTAACGCTCCATAGATGAGAACTGTTTAGTTATGCATCAAAATTAGTTGGTTACCGTAACGCCTGATCCAGAAGCGGAGATATTTTTGTCAAGGTAAATGAAAAAATGCTACGAGTACATTGTATATCAGATGTTGTTGAACTGTGTAAGGGTACGCTATGTAGTATCACCAATCGTCATACACATTGCTATCTAAACAAAACAGTTATTTATTAATTAATTTTCTTAATTCTGTTGTTTATAGAATATTAATTTGTCTTTATTGAACATTAGAAACTTATACGTTCAATTGATGTAACGAGGCAATCGGTGTGTAATTGATAATTGATCACGTTGCAATTTCTATTATTTTCAGCGGGTAAAGTTGTATTGTAAATTGTTAAATTCTTAGTTAGACTAGAATGTTACTGCATACTTAAATATGCTCGTGAAATTTGGACACAATCATAAGGTCACTTGGCACTTGTTTTGATATTTTTAAAGACATGTTGTTAGAGTTGTTACGCTAAATCCCTGCATTCAATCTATTTCTCCATCCTTCATATGCATTTTAATTTCATACTTCCTTGTTTTACCTTTTGCTTAATTAGCGCCTCCTAAAGATTCTAATCTAAACGATTTTACCCTTTTTATGCTATTTCAAATCCTACGAACTGTCATTTAACAAGTTTAGTTGAAATGAATCCTTATTTAAAAGGTTCTATAAAATTTCCTCAAGTTTTCAGTACGGTGATAAATACATGGAATCTATTCTATAGTTTGTTTTGCCTTGCAGAGGTTAAGAAGCCTCGTTTTATAAAATCCCTCCCTGAAAAATTTGCTTATCGTTAAACTACTTTTAATAGATTCTGTTAGATTCTTTGAAACAACCTGTATCGTAAAATATAAACGCTTCTAATAGTACTGAGAAATTCCATTTCGTTATCATGCATATGGGGAAATTCAGTGTTAGTCATTATAGTATATTGAGACCTTTTGCTTTAGTTAATTGGCTGTTATGTGCAAGCCGTATTCTCGGAATTCTTTGCAGCTGCTGCCTGGAGAATATACTTTTACAGAGGCGGTTTGCAGAATACTTTACATATTATTGCCGGAAATTGTTTTCAAAACGCAAACACATTGTTGTCAAGCCTGAGCTTTGAAAGGGGGATCTTTCAATACAACGTCCTTTTATCGATAGGAAACGCTGTAAGTCGCGGTGCTAAGATGCTTTGTTGCACTTAGTGTTACAGTCTCGTTAAATTATTTCATCTACTATCCAGTCCGGTGGCGAGTGCAGCACGCGCTTTGAAATCCTATAAGATGGTATCAGAGGCGTTACAAATTTACTTTCACATTGCACAAATGATTATATAAATATTCATCAAGTCACAATTTGTATAAACTGAAGCTTGCGCTAAAGCACTTTTTACAGTTTCCTTTTTTTTACAAATTAACAGCTTGTTTACCAAATTTATTGTTTCATCTCAGTTAGGGTTACGTTATTTCTTTTAAGAAGTGCGCTTCACAAAGCTCTCGAGATCGTCACTACGGATGTAATTTTTGCACATGACATTTGGTTCATTATTTGACGACTGTATGTTTCATATTAGTGTAAAACATTTGCTACTTGTTTATAAATCATTTAGAAATTTTAAACACTTTATTATTGAAGAATTCTTGATACAGTAGTAGGGGTTACCGAAGGATCAAATTTTTTTATCTAAATGATATTGAGAGCAAAATTAAATTTCTAAATATGTACCTCTTGAACCTATACAACGTGTTTGCTCTATTTAAATGTAGACGTTTCACTAAACCGAAAGCGCCTTGCTAATCTAATAATGTTCGCAAGCTGATAAAATAAAGAGACAACGTATTGCTTAAGTTTAAGAATACAAAATCCCTTGACAGCTGGAATACTTATAAATATTTACGTAATGCTGTCACTTACACGGTTAGAAAATAAAAACGTGATTCTCTTATACGATGTGCATTTAGGCTCAATGGGAATATGTGGAAAATACTAAAAGACATGTACATTTTTCAATATCTCAAATGAGAATGTTATTTCACCCCAATTCTCCAATGTGGATTCAATTAATGATTTTTTTGTTAACGAGGTGGTTAAGTTAGAACCTGCTTAGGATCCAGAGTATCTGCATTTCTATAGTAACAACTTGAAGTTTGATAATATATCTATTCAGTTTTCTATAATTTCTGAATATGAGTTAATCAACATCATCAATAACATCCATTCAAAATCAGTGGGTGGAGATGGGATTTTTTATTGAAATGTACATTCTTTTTTGTCTTATTATTCAGCAACATCTACTTCATCTAGTTAATAGCTGTATTGAAACTAGCTATATTTCCTCTTGTACGGGAAAAGACTCAAATCGTTCCTTTCCCAAAAACAAAACCCATCTCGGGATTTAAAGATTTGCGGCCCATTAGCATTTTTCCAGTGCTTTCCAGAATCTTGGAACGTGCTGTGGAATATCAAATTAAAGCCTAGCATACAGGGAAGAATATATTACCTATCTTGCAATCCCGTTTTAGAACCCATCATAGTTGCCCAACAGTCCTTGCTTGTGTGGTTGATGATAAATAAAAGCAACGAACAATAATGTTCTTACTGTTTTAGTTCTTATAGACCTTTCAAAAGCGTTTGACATGTTGGGTCATAAACTAATGTTAGCCATATTGAAATATTATGGATTTCAGTCTAGTGCCTTAAATATGATTCGTAGTTTTCTCGAAAATAAATATCAACAAGTTGAATTATCTGATGACTTATCTTCATTCCAAAACGTGACATGCGGGGTTCCTCAAGGATATATTTTGAGCCCTCTGCTATATATAATTTACACTAGTGATATAGTTAAAAACATTAACAATTGCAAATATCATTTTTATGCGGATGATACGCAGTTTACTATTCTTTCACTACACCACGGTTCAAGACGCCATTGATATTATAAATAAGGATCTTAGCAATTTATCTATTGCTGCTACCAACTCATCACTAATCAGTCCAAAAAGGGTCTGTTATGATGCTATTTGGGAAAATATGAGAGAAATATTATGCTTCCTTCATTAAAGATTTCTATTGAAAATAAAATTATTCTAAATTATTCAAAAATAGGTTATTCATACAAAAGTAATGTCATTGTGAAAGTTGAGCCTAAAGAAAAGATTAACGAAAGAACGTTGGTCAATATTCATGAAACCGTGATAACAAGAAGTACAAGTAGAAGAAATAAAAAAAATTGAAAATACAATAAAGTAGTAGAAATGAAAAATATAGAACCAGAGGTTGAGAATAAAAACGAAAATGCATTTAATGAAATAGAAATACAAAATATACAAACTGTACTTAATATCGTTAATAAGGTTTTAATTTTAGACAACATAATCCTAAATGTTTCGACCAATATAGGAGCCACTCATTGGTTGCAAGTCTTGTTGCATCATAAACCTGGTTGCCGTGGCCAGATGTCACCCTGAGAAAATCTGCCAATTTAAAATAGTCTGCGGTCAGTGCACCGAATCACATATTACCTGAAACTGCTCTAAACCACCTACAAGCGCTCCATAACCTGCTCCGGAATTAAGCGGACTCACTACAACCCTATCACCATTCTGTCACCATTCTTGACTGTCTTGTCTACAAACAAGTGGTAGAAATGACGAAATTACGTACTGATTATGTATATTAAAGACACTATCTAAAGACGTTCGTCAGTCTTGCCCCATCTACCTATAACATTCCCGCTCCCCACCTATGTGCACCCGAATCCTCCTGATACAAACTCAACAGCAGCCATAGTAATTTCAGATCCCTGAATATATGCCGTCTACATCGCCTCGTAGAAGCTCACTGGCAAGCAGGTACTATCTTTCCTTGCCTCCGCTTACCTGCAATATCGAATCAACATAAACACTTATCTATACTAGCTGGACAGGCTTATCACGAAGATCGGCGATGAACCTATCTAGATATGCGCTGATGCAAACACAAAATCAACCCTGTGGTTCAACAAAGGCACTGAGGAAAGTGGAGTCACTATGGAAGATTTCATCTTTTGGTATTACCTAAATATCCTAAATTTGTTCACGCACATCCCTACCTGGGAATCCTTATACCATAAATCCAATATTGACATAACTCTTGCCACACCCTCAGCCACAAATTTTATCACCTCCCGTACCACCTCTTATACCTGTTTAGCTAGTGTTGAAAACCGTATCACATTCGACATATATCCCAATCGTCTAGTAAGACAACTTAACACGCAAACTGTAACATTTACGTTGAGTCATTATCCAAATTGACTACCAAAATTCTTGATATTACATATGTTAATACAGACGCTGACACATTGACTACACTCATTATTAACAAATACTCTCTGTATCCAACAAAACCATACCGTATATTCACATATCCATTACAGCCAGCCAGTGGTGGTCGCAAAAAATTTCATGATCAAGAAGGTCCTTGTCAAACACAAGATACAGATTGCAGAGAGCAATAAGAGTTACCCCAAATACAATCCTGATAGTAATATTATCAGCCGAATACTCAAAGAAAAGGAAACGCTATTAAGAAATGATAAATAAATACAGGCAAGAAACAACTTTACTCCACGATCATGACAGAACTCTTCACGGACTATTGGAAATTATACCGTAGGTTAGTGAAATCTAAACTTCCGCAAATCTTAACCCCACTTTCTATCCTCCTAGCCGCTGCCATCCCTTCCATTTCATATAACGTCACATCAATTGCTCAGCAACTCCTAATCGATATACTTTTAGCTTCCGTAAATTGTCTGTTAACCAACCTGCATTTAGCCCTAAGCCCAGACCAAACAAATAACGTTTTCCAACAGATATTCTGGCCAATGATACCAGAACCCGTCCCCATCCTGTTCAAGAAATGCCTAGCATCCGGTACGTTCTCGAACAGCCTAAAAACAGCGTCCGTTGCTCTCTCTCTCATTTTAAAACCCAATAAACCACTCGACTATCCCAAATTATTCCGTGCGATTACCCTATTTCCCATTTTAGGCAAGCTTTTTGAAATAGTCAAAAACTATAATCCTACAAACAACTAACATTCACGTCCCTCACGAAACCAGCATGGCTTGAGAAAAGGACACAGTGCAGAGCAATCCACGTACTCCCTTATATCTACTACCAAATCGTCCCAGTTCAAATACGCACTAGCAATCTTCAGCTTCAGCTCCGCCTTTGACCTCCTTTAATGGTCAAACATCCCTAATCATCTCAAGCCAGCCTATCTTCCATCTAACATATTCCAGATCTAGCTTTTCTCATCCACGGTAACTCCAGATTCTCGCTAGAATATGCCGCTTCCACCCTCATAAACAAATATGAATCCTGGTCCTACCCCAACAGACCACCTACTCCTCTAAGGTCACCTCAATATACGTCAAAACCCAACAATTGCCAGGTACCCCTCCAACATTTTCAAACTTTGTAGTTTACCTACGTCTACACATCAACACCCTGTTAAAATTCCATACTCATCTTTCCGAACTCCGCACCGAAACAAAAATGACTTTTAATAACCTCTTACATACTGCAGTACTGCACCCAACTCCTTACAGACACCAAATCCCCATACATAGCTCTACAATCCACATAAGGCAGGAGCACTGGACCCTATCCAACTACGACAGGCACGCTTTTGAAATATATCCGTCCACCTCAAACATTTCTCAACATATCCCTCTATGCATCAACATAACATTCTGGTCGGCCTCAGGACTTCTAAGCAAAATTATATTCCCTTAGCCTCACTTCTTCCCCATTCTACCCGTGCGCTCTATCATCAAAACCCAAAACTTCTGAACATCTTTTGTACTCCTGTCCAAATACAATCCACCTTCAAGCTCGCTTCAAAACTCCAACAAACAGCGATCCCCATACTCCTCTCCCAAAAATTATCTTCCTAGTCCAGAATTACCCAAAGAAACTCAAGAACTTATTTAAGGAAATCCTGTCCAATAAACCTCTTACCTGAATTAACCTGTTGCAAGAACATACACCAACAGACACCACCATTCTCGTATCCCAACCTAACCATCACAACCTAACACAAGCTCACCCAGATCAGAATACACTAGAAGTACACCACTTTTTCAGTCAGCACTAAACTATAAATCATAGAAGGAAACAATCAGATCGTGAAAGAAAAGAAGGGAAAAAGAATAAGCACATCTACCAAGTAATTTATTTATGATATGTGCTTATTTAGAATGTATAAACTAGGAAAGACCTTGGCCAAGGTATAGTTTAAAACAACAAACAAAAAAGCGGATGCCCAATACTAACAAATACAGACAAACTTCATCAACTAGCCCAACAACTGATAGAAGGCGCATATTAACCTACAAGAACATAACATTTAGAACATAATCTATATTGTGGCGAAAATATATTAACAGACAAGACAACATTACACACTATGTCAGATACCATATTACACTATATTATAAAAGACCCTAACATACACACTGATTAACACAGAAAATGTCATCAATTCAAGGAAACAATGGACCACATAAATAGCGGATGCAAAATCCTAGCTACCAAGAATACACTGAAAGACAACATAGCAGGAAAATTTAACATAAATAATACCATAACACCTTGATAAAAAGTCGGCTATTTTATTTCAATGAATTTTTTAAGAGTGCGATGCATGTCAATCTAACAAGACCTACTTGCCATTAATAATCTGACTAAAGCACGAGCGCTTTAACGAAGGGCTTCAGTCTTTGATTATTAATGGCAATTTGGTCGAGTCGGATTTCAGAGCACTCGAAGAAAATTAACACAATAAAATAGCCGCTTATTTATCAAGGTCGCATTGTATTTTGAAAGATTATTATTTCCTGAACCAAAGTGGATTTAATAAAGTAAACGCTGTATTTGTATAAAATTAACAAAAAAAACAAATTAACAAATTAGCAAAATGCAATGCTCAATGGCTCTTTGTTGTTAAAAAATATTAAATGTACAGTTATTGTAGATTGCACTTCCTGAAACGCTCTGAGATGTAGTAGTAGCAGTTTTTACTGACGTTTCAGCTTTTTTTACACACTTAATTTATTTAAAATGTTTTGATGATGCTCTTCATCCATTTGTAAATAGGGCTGTATGGATAAGGAATTTGAGTGCCATGTTATCTTAATAAGCTGCTGTTCAGACAGTCCAGCTTTTGTTAATTGGGAAACTGCGGTTGACCGGTAGCAATGGTTGATAATTTTAAAACGCTTGGTGTCTAGACTATACATTGCGTACCTATTTTCGTCCACTTTGCAAACTCATTCCTTCCAACTGGCGAATTTTTATACCAAAGAGAATCTGCATTTTTCCAATATTGATTTGGGTTTAAAACAAACGGTTACAAGTAAAGTTGGGTCCACGTTTCTCCATTAATTTTTTATACAATCTCACTGGGCAACGTTCATGATGATCAATATTGAGTTAAAGCAATTTACTGCTATGTTTGCATAATATTTACGATCAGAAGAATCGTTTTTACAGACATTCGATTTAAATTTTGATAGCAAGAAATTCCATTTTGAATGGACCTGCACCTTGTCGAAGTTCTAGATTACTAGAACAGGTGAAATGGCTTGCGTGTTCTAATGAGATAAAGCGCCAAACTACAGGTGCAACCAACGTAGTAGGGTCGTTAGTGAGGAACCAGACTAAGACAGGTCCCCGAAAGAGGGTAGCGGCTCTTTCGGTACTTAGATTGGCAGAGACCATAGGGGCCGGTATGGCGGTCTAAGACAGACTACCGCGATGTGGAAGGCAACGGGAAACCACCACATTACCTCCCAAGTACACAACGTACCTGAATTATAATAAAATGATGGCATTCTCTGGGGTAAAAGACTCTGGGGTTAAAATAGTCCCCCATTCGGATCTCCGGGATGGGACTACTTCGGAGAATGCGATCGGAAAAGAAAGAATAAGAGTCGGGAACATTTTGCGAGTCGGAGCGTGGAATGTTAGAAGTATGAAGCAAGTGGGTAAGCTAGAGAACCTAAAAATCGAAATGGGTTATCACTAGACATAGTAGGGATCAGTAAAGTTCGATGGCCAGAGACGGGGGATTTTTGGAGTGGAGACTTCAGGGTAATTCATACAGGAGCAGAGGAGGGAAATTTGGGTGTGGGGATAGTTATGCGGAAAAAGATAGGATACTGTGTAGAAAATTACTTACAAAAGAATGAAAGAGTACTCATGGTTAGATTAGAATCTAAACCGGTAAACACAGTAATAATACAAGTATACATGCCCACTTCTAGCTACAGTGACGAGATGGTGGAAGCGATCTACAAAGATATTGAAGACATACTAAAATATGTAAAAAGACATGAAAATTTAATAACTACGGAAGATTTTAATGCAGTGGTAGGTGAGGGTAGGGAAGGAGCGGTAGGAGGTTTATTTGGTTTAGGAACGAGAAATGATAGGGGAAATAGACTAGTAGAATTTTACGACAAAAACAATTCAAGTTTAATAAGCACATTATGTGAATATCATGCACGTGAAAGGTGCAGCAAACATAGAAAGATATCAAATACATTATATTCTTGTTCGACAACGGTTTAGAAATCAAGTAATAGACTTTTGTAGCAGACATAGACACTGACCACAACATAGTAATTATGAAAGCTTTGACATATTAAAACATGTAGAAAGACATGAAAATAATAATAATAATTACGGAGGATTTTAATGCAGTGGTAGGTGAGGGTAGGGAAGCAGCGATAGTAGGTTTATTTGGTTTAGGCACTAGAAACGACAGAGGAAATAGGCTGGTAGAATTTTGCGACAAGAACAATTTAATCATCACAACCACATTATTTCAACATCATGCTAGAAGACGATATACGTGGAAGATGCCAGGAGATATAGGAAGATGTCAAATAGATTACTCTCTTGTTAGACAACGGTTTAGGAATCAAGTAAAAGACTGCAGAAGCTACCCAGAAGCATTTATAGACACTGACCACAACATCGTAATTATGAAAGCCGCACTTAAATTTAAAAATTTGAAAAAACAAACGGAAAAAGGCACTTGGACCTACAGAAATTAAAAGAGAAAGATATTCATGAAAGACTCGAAAAAAGGTCAAATGAATTGCTCAAAGATATCGGGAAAATATCTGATACTAAGGAAGTAGAAACAGAATGGAATAACATTAAATCCAGCCTTGACATGGCGGCCAGAGATATTTTGGGGTATACACAAAAACAAAATAAAAAACCATGGATAACAAAGGATATCCTGAATTTAATAGAAGAAAGACGAAAATACAAAAATAAATCAGACGAAACAGGAAAACAGAGATACAAGGCCATAAAATGGCAAATTATTCGCAAATGCAAGAAAGCTAAAGAACAATGGATTGATGAAAAGTGCAAAGAGGTACAAACTAAGATGGAAGTAGGAAAGACAGATGAAGCATACAAACTAATTAGAATCAATTTTAGGGATATAAAACCGTATAGCAAACATATAAGGGACGCAGGAAGAAATGTCATTATAGAAAATGTAGAGATAGTGGGTAGATGGAAAGAATATGTAGGGAATTTATATGCAGGAGAAGAACTAACTGCATTAGAAAAGGAATCAGACATTGAAAATGATGACTTGGGATATCCTATACTTAGAGATGAATTTGAATTAGCATTAAAAGGTCTGAAGATAAGGTGCAAGCGGAGACTCTAAAAGCCGCTGGTCAAGCAGTAACAGAACGTTTCTTCCAACTTGTAAGCTATATGAATGAAACAGGCGAGATACCTAAAGATTTCAAACATAACATCATAGTAACTATACCAAAAAAGAAAGGCGCACATAGATGTGAAAATTTTCGAACAATAAGTTTGACAGCACACGTATCAAAAATATTAACTAGAATTGTACAAAGACGAATGGAAAAACGAGCTGAAGAAATACTAGGAGAAGACCAATTTGGGTTTAGGCAAAACAGGGGAACACGGGAGGCTATCTTTGCTCTGAGGGTGATAATGGAGAAAACAATAGAAAATGGGGAAAGCGTGTATATAGGGTTTGTAGATCTGGAAAAAGCATTTGACAATGTAAATGGAAAAAATGTTCGAAATACTCAAAAGATTGGAATGAGTTATAGGGATAGACAGATAGTACATAGCTTATACAAAGAGTAAACAGGAGTAATAGAATTAGAGCAGGAACGTAGAGAAGTAAACATCAGGGGTGAGACAGGGATGTTCCCTATCCCCATTAATTTTTAACTTGTACATTGAAGAAGCAATGAATACTGTCAAATGCAGGAAGACATTTGGAATTACTATGCAGGGACAAAAAATTGATATGCTTAGATTTGCAGATGATATAGCGGTATTAGCATCTAGCAAGGAAGATTTAGAAGCTGCTCTCAATGAAATGAAAACGGTTCTAACAGAGAGATACGGTATGAAAATTAACAAAAGTAAAACTAAAGTACTAATATGCAAAGGAGAGAAAATAAATCAAAAACAAGAATACAAATATGTAACACGAACTTACAAGAGGTTAAGGATTTCTGCTACCTTGGAAGCCAAATAACGCAAGATGGGAAAAGCACAAAAGATATAAAACAAAGATTAGCACAAGGTCGTGCTATATTTAACAAGAAAAAGCAGCTACTGTGTTCAAAGACAACAAACATAGAAACAAGGAAAAGATTGCTTAAAACATATATATGGGGCGGCTGTGAAGCCTGGACAGTAGGAGAAGCAGACAAGAAAAAGGTAGAAGCCTTTGAAATGTGGTGCTACAGACGATTGATGAAGATATCATGGACAGACAAAGTTAAGAACGACGAGGTATTAAAAATGGTAGGGGAAGAAAGAAATATGTGGAAAACGGTAAAAAATAGGAGAGATAGGATGATAGGCCACATACTACGGCATGAGGGAATAGTGCAAAATATACTAGAAGCAGAGATAGGAAAAAAGAGAAGAAGAGGTAGACCTAGGTTAGACTACTGCACACAGATAGTGAAAGATGTAGGCTGTAGGAGTTTCAGGGAAATGTGTAGGCTAGCTCTGAATAGAAATCAATGGAGGTACGCATCCAACCAGTCCCAAGATGGATAAATTAAGGACGAAGAAAGTAACTGCACTTAAACATGATATTTATTATAAGCAACTACAAGCATTGGATGGGTAATATTCTCGAATAATGGTAATTGCGTGAAAGCATTTACTGGAAAACTATTATTTCGGCAAATGTCTAAGTGTTAGGGGAGCTTGACAGCCACAGGTTGCTTAACCCCCTTCAATAAATCTCAGTGAAATAGGGCATAATATTAGAAAACAATAGAAAAAACACGATATTTATTATAAGCAACTACAAGCATTGGATGGGCAATATTCTCGGCCAATGGTAATTGCGTGAAAGCATTTACTGGAAAACTATTATTTCGGCAAATGTCTAAGTGTTAGGGGAGCTTGACAGCCACAGGTTGCTTAACCCCCTTCAATAAATCTCAGTGAAATAGGGCATAATATTAGAAAACAATAAAAAAAACACGATATTTATTATAAGCAACTACAAGCATTGGATGGGCAATATTCTCGGCCAATGGTAATTGCGTGAAAGCATTTACTGGAAAACTATTATTTCGGCAAATGTTTAAGTGTTGGGGGATCTTAGCAGCCACAGGTTGCTTAACCCCTTCAATAAATTTCAGTGAAATAGGGCATAATATTAGAAAACAATAGAAGAAACACGATATTTAGTATAAGCAACTACAGGCATTGGATGGGCAATATTCTCGAATTATGGTAATTGCGTGAAAGCATTTACTGAAAAACTATTATTTCGGCAAATGTCTAAGTGTTGGGGAATCTTGGCAGCCACAGGTTGTTTAACCCCCTTCAATAAATCTCAGGGAAATAGGGCATAATAATATTACAAAACAATATAAGGGGAACCGAGCTGTATTGCTGAGTGAGAATTTCAGGGATCTATGTAGGTTAGTTTAGAAAATAAATAAAATGCAGGTACACTTCCAACCAGTTTTGAGACGGGATACCCAATGACGAAAAAATAAGCGCAGATAAATCTGATGATTATTATAAACAACTAGTTGTTTGTTGTGAAATATCTGCCACTAATGTTGACTGTGCGAAAAGATATATTGGAAAAAATATTAAATCAGTAAATGTTTAAGTGCTGGGGGAACTTAGCAGCCACAGGCTGCTTACCCCCCTTCGCAACCACTGAATGCCCGAGAAATAGAGTATATAATTGTAAAACAATAGAAGGGGACCAAGCTGCATCTAACAAGAAAGAACGGCGCCTATGATGAAAGACAACAAACATAGAACAAAAAGTTGTTGCAAGCGTATGTGTGGAGCACAGCACAAACAGTATGCCTACGAAATACGAGCAGTCTGAGAAGCAGACAGAAGAACAGTAGCAGCCTTTGAAATGCCGTGCTTCAGATGTATGTGGATGGACAGACAAAGGTAATAACACATAGGTTATAGAAACAGTAAGGGAACAAGGATATCTTTGGGAAAAAAATATGAGAAATAGAAGGGCAGAATACGTTCTAAAGCATTTTTGGGGAATAGCGTGGGATATATGACAAGCAGAGATTGGAAAAAGAGGTGGATGTAGACCTAGATCAGATAGTGATTTATGCAGACTGTGCAAATCTGTAGGTTAGTTCAGAATAGGAAACAATGATGGTACGCGTCTAACCAGTTTCAGGACTGAAGACCCAATGATGATGATGAGCAAGAAATGAAGTTGTAGTAGATATTATAGTTTAAAAAGTATTTGGAGGAAAAAAATACCGAAGAAAAGTTCCGTTGCGGGTAGTAGCAACAATAACATTTGTGTCAGAAGTTAAAACAGCCAAATATTTTTCCATAACAATTGACTCTACTCCTGACATAACACATGCAGACCAACTAACTTTATATTGCGCCATCTATCAGAAGAAGAAACCCCAACCGAAATTGTTTGAATTTATTCCTGTTTATTCTGACACATGGGACTCCTTGGAAAAACAAGTTTTGTAGAATATTGCAAAATTAGGATTAGATATTAGTAATTGTATAGAACAAGGTTACGATAATGCACCAAACATTTCCTGTAAAAACAATGGGCTCCAAAACCGCAAAAGACAGCGAAACAGCTAATTCCATTCCTTGTGCTTTGCGTTCATTAATCAAGTTATAAATGATGCTAGATCATCATGCTTGCAAGCATAACATATTTTATTGGAAATCATTTATAACCTTTTTCAGTTTCCACTTATAGATGGAACATTTTAGAAAAAAGTTTTGCTGCAAACAACATACATTTACAGTAAAAAAGTTATGTACTACGAGATGGGCTTGTCGAGCTGATGCAATTAAGACAGTTCAACCGAATAATAAGTGCTCTTTTTGAAATATCTGTAGTTGAATCTTAGAAGCGTTCTGTTAAAGAATAATCACGAGAAATAGCAAAAAAATCAATACTTTAAAATTTTCGTTTTGTTAACAGTACTTTGGGATAAAATTCTTTCAGAATAAATGCAAGCAGTAAATCCCAATAAAATCCTCTGTGCCACTCTCGTTTGCAGTAAATATTTTTGACAATTTATAGGATTAAGTTAAAAGTTTAAAAGATTCGTTTCTGGAAATAAGAGAGGCATCAATCAGGTCGGAACAAAGTTTTATTCCGATTTTAAAACAAAGTTGCAAAAGGGAAAACGTTTCTTTGATGAAGCTTATATTGATGACGAAAGGGTCAGTTTATGCCAGTACCGAGAAATGTTCAAGCGAAATTGTTTCCACGAAATTTGTGATATAATATCTCTTGAGTTAAAAGTCACAAGCAAAAGTTACAAAGATATTGATGAAATTTTTAAAACTCTAACGAAGACGTATTAATTAATACTGCAATGCTAAAAAATGGCACAAGAGGCGACGTTGATACTGAAGAATTGGACGAGAATTTGTTGCAATTTAAATTAATTTGTAAAAGTCAAAATTTAACGTTGCCATCTGATATGATTGCAATTTATAAAGAACACAAAAATACAGTGCGTTCATTAAGTCGCGCACATCAAAAAGGTTGTAATGTATTTTATTTATTATTATTTATTTATTATCGTTATAAGTTTTATAAACATATTTACTTATTTCCAACACCTTATGTCTTATAACATATGTTCAAAATGGCTGCCTTGTTCATTAATGCACGCACGAATTCGTTTTACCACGTTTGTTAACACTATGTGGAGTACGCCTACACTAATATTGTTAATCTCCGTTGTAATGTTCATTTTCAGTTCATTCAGTGTATGAGGCCTATTTTTATAAACTCTTCCTTTAAGATAACCCCACAGGAAAACATCTGGAGGTATTAAATCGGGAAACCGTGGGGGCCATAACCCGTTAGAGATTATACGCTCGCCAAAAAACTCATGTAAGAAACTCATTGTTTCATTGGACGTGTGACATGTCGACATGTGGCACTGTCCTGCTGGAACCAACAATCACGTTCGTCGGTTTCAAGTAACGAAATAAACTGTGTAATTATGTCTTTGTATACACCACTGTTCACTGTAGTTTCAAAGAAAATAGGTCCCACTATTCGACGACGTAATACGGCACACCACACTCCAGTTTTCAGACAGTGTAAAGGATTTTCATGAAAAACATGAGGATTTTCAGTTGACCAGATTCTTGTATTTTGGTTATTCACATATCCGCTAAGGTGAAACCAAGCCTCATCACTGAAGAAAACACAGTCTAGCTCTCCGATTCCATGGTTGTCGATGATGGAACGAAACCATCTACAGTAAACAAGGCGCTTTTATTTATCTGGATCTTTCAATTCCCGAACACTACGAACACGATATGCACGAAATTTTAACTGTTTCATAGCTTTCTGAGCACTACCCAATGAAATTTGTGATTGTATTGATAGTATTCGTAGGCTTTTTGAAGGCAACTGCTGCATAACATTTCTAACCTCAACTAGTTTAGCGTCTGTTAAAATGACGGGTCTTGCTGATCTCTTTTTAGCTGCAACTGATCCCGTTTCACGAAAACGTCAGATTAATCTGGTTAAGGTCTACTTGTTAGGCACACTTACATCCGAATATGTCACACGAAATTGATCAATAACAAATTCATATGAATGACTGGTAAAATACTGTTCAAGAAGGAACACTGGTTGCTCTTGGGAAAACGACATGTTTACCTTATAGTAATCTAGACAATACTGCAGACCTGTTGTAACGTGTACACCCAATATTGGGCTTTACCTCTGTTGTTTAAATTACCAGTGGTTCTGTCTTGTGGTAGCCACTAGAATTAATATAAAAACCTACTATTTACAGACTCGTTTATTTGGATGTGCGCGACTTAATGAACGCACTGTAGTATAAACATTTCAAATATAGAAATATCATTTCCAAAATACTTAGCTTGGCCTATATCAAATGCATTTGGTGGAAGGTGATTCTCAGTATTAAAACGTGTAAAAACATTTACGAAATTTGCCGTTTTATACATTAAGCAAAATGTCTTGAATAATATTAATCATGATGAAATAATTGATAATTTTGACGAATTAAAAACCAGAAAACATAATTTTTATATAAAGTTCATTCATATTTATATACTTACTTTTTTTTAAATATATTGCCTTTTATTTAAATTATTTTTTCATTATTCAATTTACCTTTCAAGGTAAAACTTTAGACAGATTATATGAACTAGTAAAAGTAATATATGACACAGGTGAGGTTCCAATAGATTTCGAAAAAAATATTATTATCCCAATCCCAAAAAAGTCAGGAGCTGATAGGTGTGAGAATTTTAGAACGGTTAGTTTAACTTCTCATGCTTCCAAAATACTAACAATAATAATTAAAAATAGAGTAGAAGCTTTGACTGAGAATTATTTAGGCGAAGACCAATATGGTTTTCGTAAAGACAGAGGGACTAGAGAACCGATACTTATGATTAGGGTAATTATCGAAAAAGGTTACAAAAATAAAAAGACTCATTTCGCGTTTGTAGATTTAGAAAAGCATTTGATAGGGTTAATTGGATTGTTATGTTCAGGGTTTTGCAAAAATAGGAATCTCTCATAGGGATAGAAAAATTATTTACAGTCTATATAAAAACCAAAGCGTAGTAATTAAATTTGATGAAATAGAAAAGGAAGCTAAGATTAGAAATGGTGTTAGGCAGGGTTGTATACTGTCTCCCTTGATTTTTAATGTTTATATTGAGGAAGCTTTAAACTTAGCTACAGAAAGAAAATAGATAGGAATTAGTGTACAGGGACAGAAAATAGACATGTTACGTTTTGCAGATGATATAGCCATTATAGAAGAGTCTAGAAAAAAGTTAGGAGAGTTTTTAAATATTTCAAATGAGATACTACGGAGTAACTATAGTATGAGAATTAACTCAGTAAAGACAAAGATAATGACAAGTGAGTTACAGCCTAGTTCTAAACCAAAATTAAAAATATGTAATACCGAGTTAGAGCAGGTAGATGAATTTTGCTATTTAGGTAGTATAATTACAAAAGATGGACGTAGCAGAAGGGATATAGTAGCTAGAATAGCTCAAGCTAGAAAAATGTTTTTAAAAGAAAACTTACTAATAGCTAATAGTATTAGTTTAAATAATAGAAAAGTTTCTTAAAGTCGTACGTATGGAGCGTTCTACTATACAGTAGTGAGACTTGGACAATTAAAGAAGTAGATAAGAAAAGATAGAAGCTTTTGAAACTTGGTGTTATAGGAGAATGTTAAAGATTAGTTGGACAGATAGAGTAACAAACGAGGAAGTTTATAGAAGGATAGGTGAGGATCCCTGTATGTGGAAACAATTGAAGGTCAGGAGAGATAGAATGATAGGGCACCAGTTAAGACATGAGGGACTATTTAGTAAAGTCTTAGATTATAGACAACTAAATAAAAATGGAGTAGGAAGGCCTAGACAAAGCTATATTAGTCAAATTATTAGAGATTTAGGTTGTGAAGGGAATGTAGACCTTTTTAGACTAGCTCAGAATAGAAAAGATTTTAGAGCTGCGTCAAACCGACTTTAAGTTCGAAAACACAACAAAAAAAAAATAAAAAAACAGTTAACTAAATGTCACCAGGACATAACTCATAATTAGTTAGCGGTCTGGCATGTTGGTATCGTTTCGTTGCTTAAGCCTTACCATAACATATAATTTAATAAACGTCACCATGACATAACTCACAATTAGGTAGCGGTCTGGCATGTTGGTAGGTTTCGTTGCTTAAGCCTTACCATAACATATAATTTAATAAACGTCACCATGACATAACTCACAATTAGGTAGCGGTCTGGCATGTTGGTAGCGTTTCGTTGCTTAAGCCTTACCATAACATATAATTTAATAAACGTCACCATGACATAACTCACAATTAGGTAGCGGTCTGGCATTTTGGCAGCGCTTCGTTGCTTAAGCCTTACTGTGGGATGATAAGGTGATATAGATATGGTAATTATAGGGAAGGACCAATTGCTTTTGTAGCAATACCGATGGCAGTGTAGCGGTTATGTAATAAATAAAGCAACTAGAACAAACTACTTAATAAAGGGTATAAATACCTTAAAGCCTGTGCCGCTCAGGGCAATAAACATCACACACAAAAGGTTAGCGGACAACCAAGAACACGCACGTTGGGTGTCGGTGTCGCTTCCAAAAGCTCTCGTGCAACTGTCTTTTGTAACGGTTCGAGTACGACTGTCACTTCACGCACTCCCACTGCCGGCATAAATGTTTCACTAAACTGTAGGGTACCCGCACTAATGGCATTTATTGTCACCAACACCAAATTGTTCAATGATGACGTAACACTTACCATAACATATAATTTAACACTTTTCCTTTTTGAAGCGGATAACCAGGTTATATTTCTTTTCCTTATAAATGGTAATCATGTAAACATGTTAGAGTTCTTTAACAACCGTCAGGTTGCTAATATCTATGTAGAGCCAACTAGATAGGAAGACCTAGACCAAACTATATAAGTCAAATTATTAGAAATTTAGGTTGTGAAGGGTATATATTGCTTTTTAGATTAGCACAGAATAGAAAAGAAGTTAGAGCTGCGTCAAACCGACCTTAAGTAAAGTCGAAAACAAAATGATGGTGAGGTAAAATATTATAGTATTTAAATATTAACCAAAAAAGTTAAATTAATCAATTAATTTTTTAAGGTAATATTGTTATTGTACAACAACTTTTTTTAAACATTTATTAAAAAAAATTTAAATTTTTTTTAAATCTGCTAATACACTCTTCAAACTGTTCAAGAAAAACTAAAAATAATTGTTATATTTTAAATATTTTTTTATTAATAAACGCTTAAGGTTTGTTTTAGTGTTTCACATAATTTATTTTTGTTTTATTTTTTGTTTTATATTTTTTGTGTGCTATATTTCTTCTGGGAGAGGGAGGGGACCCAAAGTGGGTTAATGCGTCCATGGGAATACAATAGCTTGGCTGCTTTAGAAAATACCTCAATCCGACACTGCTTGTATTAACATGATTCCAAACGGAATAGTGACATAAATTAATTTTTTATTCAAATAGTTGATTATTAAACTAATCTATACGCATGTAGAGCGAGTGATTATATACGTAAAATCCAAAAACTCTTGATACTTATTAATAACCTTGACTTAAGTTCAAATAATAGGTTTTGATGGTCACCGAGTGTTATTTTTATACAGTGGGGCATTTAATGCAAACTACCTTACACTCCCATGACTTCCCGGTTATATTTAAGGGAGAAAATCGTGAAATACTAACTCATTTTTGTTGATTTGAAAAATGCGTTGCTAAGAGACGCGTACTTCATATAACCACCAAGGACTGAGGACAAAAGTGGCTGTTTAGGGTTTCTAAAGGTAAAACAACTTTGCAAGCAGACTAAAACACAACCTTAATTGAATTGAAAGGCTTAAGTCTCAATGCGAACGTCATATCAGCAAAATTCAGTCAAACCCATACAAAGGAGCATTAGTTTACCGGTTAATATAGTGGCATGGTCGTTTAATAAGATAAATAGATTAACCCACAAAATTAAGAAAATTAGTAGCACTTACTCCAGAAATTTATGCCTAATCCTGTATCCGTAATGTTCTGTTCTAAGGTGCATAACCGTTGTAGAAGAGGTGTCCATTCGCTCTGCACGCGAATTAAATGGCACTGCTCGAGATGCATCTATAACCACGTGCAACGGAACACCAACACAAACTGAATGCATTAATATTAATGCAAGTCGTTGGAGCACTCACTTGATCGCGGGGACCGCGGTGACATTTTAATTAAATTCAGGTATCGGCAAATTGTACGTCTGTACTCCAGGAGGTCCATCTTTATTACAAGAAGCAACTTTAATACATTATTTTAATCGTATCATTATAAAATGTAGGATTTCGTTAACTTGTGCATTTTTCTATCTGTCGCGTTATTCGCCTTGTGTAAGTGTATTGTTTTATTTATAGTTCAAGTCCGGAAATAGCTGCAGGGATAAATTTTTAATTTAAGTAACATGATTAAGTGTTTGAGGCGCTTTTGTATTTTATGTTTAACCCAATTGTTCGAAGTAGATACACAAATACAAAAAAACTACTTTGTATGCCAACACTTGTGTGGTTACTGTAGTGGATTATTATATAACAAAAGACCATTAGAACTAAAATTATTCAATTTGTGAGTACCAAAATACATTTAGTGTCACCTCTAGAAGAGTATACAAGCAGCTGCAGATTAAATTAGTTTCTTCCCAACTGTGTTTACACGCTACCTATTGATCAAGTCAATAACAAATGAAAACAGTAATGGATTTCGGCAAAGATTATAAAGTGAAACACTTATGAGATATGTGATATTGTTACGACGTTTTGCTTGAAAGAGAAAACAAAGGTTTCATTAGCACTTTCTGCAGTTGCGTAGTTGCTATAAAACAGAAAAAAAGTTCAGCACTATCAAAAAAGCGATAAAGAATACGTGCTAACTTCACGACAGTCTTCGGAGAAGGCCTCCATGCAAAATATACTTTACGCTGAAGTTCGTTAATCCTGAACTCGACTTCTAAACTTTGGGTCGTGCAGTTGCTGCCGCGACCCCATGCATCAGAAAACTTATGTGTGTAAGTTTTTCTACGTAAATCAATAGAGCCTTTGCGCTACTGTATGTATTTATAATCATATCAAAAAATGCAGTTATCTTAAAAAATACAATTAAAACGAAAGTGAACACTTAAGTTTGTCAAAAGTCTGCGATTATACCTATAACTTTTTTATCAATATTTTCAGACAAATCCCTCTCTACAGATATAATGATCAAAAGAGCCAGAGTTCTTGTTCCAACTAGGACCTCGGCCGGCTTTTTACAATTTTCAATTTATAAAAAAACTTGCTAGCAAAATCACTTGTGTGCAAGGTAATCTTGAGAACCAAATATAAATTAAGGGATGGATTGAGACGAGAGTTAGAACAGAACCTTACACACGGTATCCGGTAATTGGTGGATAATCCCTTAACTGCTGATGGAGGGTCTCATGACTTCAGAAAATTTAAATTCATGCTCAGTAAAACTTCCACGATTTGCAAGATAATTGAACTTTTTAAAATTTTCTAAAATTGACTTCTTTTCTCACTTTTTTTGGTGTAATGTTCATAAATGTTGGAATTTACTCATTCTATTTTTTTAGTATTATCCTTGAACCATTACTATTTTTACGTCACTGGTAAATTTTGTTTTGGAAAAGTCGAAATCTTAAAATCTTTTTCTATTTTGTCATAATAGATCAAATTCATTAGTTATTTTAGTGTACCATTGAATTTAATAACTGTTTGCAAACTATACATAATTAATGGCAATTCAAGAAAGTGTGAGTTATGATCAAAATAAAATAAAACAATTTTAAACTGCCATGTTTACAAGTGTTAAAATTGTCTACCGCATCTACTGCATTTACTGCAAATAAATTACTTGTACAACATTAATTAGGATACAGAGAGTTGTGTTACTATTCATGCCAGCAAATTAGTATATCCGTAGGACCAGGGTGTAGGCACTGTAAATGGATCGGCTGTTGGTGTGTTTTAGTTTTATCACATCTCTACAGATGGTTCTGTAGGTCTATTTTCATGGGCGATTTTATTATATTGCTTAATATTTGCGAGGTTTTGTTGATTGTTGCTTACCTAACTTTTTAGCGTTCTTTTAGTTGCATTTTTGCAGATTGCTCTTTAATAACATTTAACGTTTTACTTGTTTTCAAATATTGATGAAGAAGTTGGCTGTCCGAGACGTGGTCCTCTAGCTTACAGAAAAGAATTTTGCCTGGAATCAGGTAAGTGTTGTACAAGTAGCCATATAGTAGACAAAAATGACCTAATTTGTTTATTGTTCTCTATATAAAACAATGAACACATTTATTTTTATCTATTATGCTTGTAGAACGCTACCTGATACCAGACAGAATTATTTTTTATAATTGGAATTTTTAGTTTTATTTAAAATCTTCAGAGTCTGGTTCTCAACCTTTTGAACAGAGAAGTCGCAAACCTTGGTAACAGATTTTAACGTCGTTTAGTTTTATCACATTTCAATAGTTGACGCTAACTTGCCAACAGTTGTTATGCAGAAAGTGGCATATCTATTCTAACTTTATTTAACCTATGCGAGTTATGTGATGCCCCATTTGTTATACCTATATAAAACTAATACTTAAGAAAGTTATTAGGAAATATTAGGAAATATTAGGAAATATTAGGAAATATTAGGAAATATTAGGAAATATTAGGAAATATTAGGAAATATTAGGAAATATTAGGAAATATTAGGAAATATTAGGAAATATTAGGAAATATTAGGAAATATTAGGAAATATTAGGAAATATTAGGAAATATTAGGAAATATTAGGAAATATTAGGAAATATTAGGAAATATTAGGAAATATTAGGAAATGTGCAACAATGTCATAAAAGACAATTTGTTACAATTTATTTCAGTTTATAAACGTTCATGGGAATGGAAGCGCTACAAAGTAGCACAAGGATAAGTGACACTGCAGATGTCAGGTCACAGACGGTCGTAGGAAGTCACGTACCGAGATTACGCAGAAGTAAGCCTGCAACATTGTAATTATGAATAGCTTTTAAGATAGCAACTATGTATCATGAATAGAGTCAAGTGTAAGCAGACATTAGGTCTGCAAGTTCCCACAGAACTGTGAGGGGGTAGGGAGATTATATAAGGCCCGGGAGCTCCACTCGCAGTCAGTTCATCAAACGTTCAGCTTTTACATTGCAGTTCGTAGATAGCTCATTGTACAATTAATTAATGTATTTCGAATTAGACTAATTATTCAAGTTTGTCAAAATTTCAATTAATTTCTGTATAATCAAAAATAAATTTGTTAAAGTTCAAAGAAGTCTTTTTAAAAAGGACCGCTCGAAGCCACAAACCTTAACTTGCGTAGGACAATATGCGATGCGTACGCAGGACTGACTTATTCATACTGTTAAGCCCGCCCTTTTACCGATCCGCTGCGAATAGATATGTTAACTACTTGGGTTTTCTCTACTCTAACACTTAAAAAGTGAGTTACCACGCAGTTCGCGGCGTGTACTATGTGAGGGACTAGCATTGTTTGAGTTTGTAAAAAGGATAGATGATGACGCTATTTTATTCGAAACAAGTTATTATCAGTGCCAATAAGTGCTTCTTCACGTGCGATACATCTGTTCTGGTTTACCGTAATTCGTAAATAATATTGCATATTGTTCTGTGCACTCTCACTATTTGTGCAATACGATTTGGAATTGTTGACCGACAAGCATTATGCGCTACACCAAACCATTGTTCGTTATTTTCAAAACAGTTAGTGGTGTTGCAAATGCTTCGATTACAGTATTCAGCAAGGTAGCACGTTAACATGCATTTGATTTAGGGCGAACGCCAGGGTTCGCTGTTGGGTATGGTGTATAGTTGTAGTAGCTTAAAAATTCATAGCCTAAAAGCCAAAAAGGAAAAAACAGAAATTGACCGGGCTCATTCGGTGAGTGGGCGGGGTATAATACATACAAAAATTAAAGAAAGGCCTGAAATAAAAAACAATTACACACTCATAAAAATAATCATACAACCTCTAATTACCTAAAAAATATATATTATACCAGAACAGTAGTGCCAAAAATGAACGTAACATAAAAGAATCAATACTTAAAATGGAGAGCTGCCGTTTTTGAGTCCCCCAGATTAATTACAAAAAAAAAACAAGAAATTACGACCCTAAAAACAATAGCCCTAAATCATTATCTTAAATACAACAATTAAAATATAAAAAATCATTAGTACTACACTGCCTTAATTAACAAAATTTTACTACCCCAAAAAAATATAAAAAAAGAGAAACCCTCCACTTGTAAATATTAAGTAGTTCGGGTGTTAAATAGGAAATTAATATCAAAAATTTGTAAGCACAAAAAAATGGAAACCCTTCAATTGTAGACATTACCACTTGATACAAATTTTGTTGTTTTTTGATGATGGGCGCTAGAGAAACTTATTTTTCTAAATGGGCGCCAGTGAACAAAAATCTTCCAACATAGCTAGGGGTCTATTCCTGTGTAGAGCAATAAGAAGTGGGGGGGGAGTCGAATTTTGTTTGCAAACCAAAGCTAAACAAAGTTAAATAGGCGCCACCAAGTCCTGAGATAATCACGATAACAGCAAAGCACAATTCTAAGAGCGGACGTGGAAACCCAAAGATAAAACGATCGCCTTCGGTAACAAAAACCTGTCTTATAAAAATAAGACACAGGCTCCTGTAAGAAATTACAAAGATTAAATAAAAAAAATGTAGAACACCATTCGTGTCCTATAAAAGTATCAAAAATAAAAAAATGTATATCCAATATGATATTGGCTCAAAATTATTACTCAAAAATTCTACCTTTATGTTATCAGATTTGATTGCATTTGACCAAAATAAAAGTCTCAAAGTTTAACTAATTGTTTACTAAAGTAAAGAACTTTCTTTTAAAAAATTATAACTTTTTAACATGTAAAAAAATTTCAACAATAACATTTATAACAAAGTCAAAATTTTGTCTTTTTAAAGCAAAAGACTGCTCTCTAAACATAAACTTGTTTTAAATATTTGATCAAGATAATTTGTAACCACAATGCATTGAACTAACGTTTCTATCCTGGGTAGATCTTATCAGGTAGATTACAGTTTCATAATTAGTACACAGCGTGTATTTAAATTTTGATACTTAGTTTTTATAATTTATCTGTGAATAAAAGCTAATTCCAAGATTGAAGAATGTTTAATTTGAATTTTAGGAAAGCTGCACGAAACATCTGCTTTCTCGGCAATTATCTATAAAATTTATCTGAAGTTCGAATGGAACAAAGCTTACAATTATATAAACCTAACCTGACAAAATTTCTTTCTATGGTTTGTAAAACCAGTTCAACAATAATCGAATATGAATCAGATCATATGTTCATAAACATGATAGCAACTTTCGTGCTTTTTATATGACTGTCTGAGAAAACAAAATTTTAACACAGGAAAAGACAACGTATTTACTAATGTACCAGTACAATGTGGGACAATATTTTCATTTTTCCGTTATCACAATTAAATTTAGATAAGATTTAAATATAGACAAAAAATAAAAACAGCTTAATTTGGTTTATTGATTGCTCACTATATTAGTTTTTCTTGTCCACACGGAATACCGTAAAAGGATTTAAGGACTCCTTGGCTTTTGCACAAACTTCTGTAAATATCTCTTCAGTTTCTAAAAGCTACATGTGGTATCGATTTTATTACACGTATTTGCTAAATACAGTGTGCTTCCACACCTGTAACATGCTCTTCTTAAATATCTACCTGGGGCCTTTTCAATATTATAAGTTGAATTTACATTGTATTCTTTCGAAATTGCAGTCGGTATCTTTTAATTTATCGTGTTAACGCTATTCAAAGGATTTCTATGATACGTTTGTGTCACGCTATGACATTTCCATACTGAATGCGACTTTGATTGCTCTATCTACTGTTAAATTTCTAGTTTCTAGTAATCTACTTTGTATAGGTTTTGATGTTAAACCATACACAAATTTGTTCCGTATTGTTGCTTTCAAAGAATCAGACGGCTTCGTAGCGTATTTGAAATCCGTGTAACAACTATGCCCAAGATCCCGGGTTCGAATTCTGACACGGTTCGCTTGAAAAATGTTAGACGAACATTTTTCAAAAGAATACGACCTCGTTCGGATGAGAGGTAAAATGGAGGTCACGTGTGTGTGTTGCCACGCTTGTTAAAGATCCCTACCTTGCTTGGAACAGCAAGGGCTAGGCAAAATTCAAAATTTTCAGGTAAGGAACTCGCTTTCTGGCTAATTTAGTGCCTAAGGGAGGGGCATTGGAAAATCAAATGTATTGTTTCCAAAAAATTACGAAACTTACACTTTAAGGAAAGTTTTTGTAATGGGTGTAAAAATTCTTGTGGAGGTTTTCATTCCTATTGCTTCCTGCGTTGAAATCTAACAGTTTCAGTAATCTGCAATGATACGGGATCGTAAAAGTGCTCCATAATATTTACCACTTGACTATAAGTTAATGTTTCTGAAAAATCTGAGGTCACTTTATCGGACAGGATGTCATATGACTGCTTCTATAAAATACAGTAAGTAATTTAGTTTTAAATGTTCTAGTATTTGAAATACCGTAAATGCAATCTAATCTTTTCACTCATCTGGTCGATCTTGCATTACTTGCATTGAATGTTTCTACTCTAAAGGTTGGGGTAGAAAGACAGTTTTTTTTATACGTCTGATGTATTGGCAGTGCTCATCCTTGTAGGTTCGTAATCTTGCAGCTCGTCGACAATTCTCTGTATGGTGTATAGTTGTAGTAGTTTAATAATAACAGAGTATATAAATATATATTGATGTGGTAACGCCGCACGTTCTGGTGCCACAATCTTCATGTTAGATATCTGGCTTATTTCAAAGCAAACCATACTATATCTTAGGATTGGTTTATGAAAGTTTTAGACCTTTACAAGATTAGTACAAAAATAATAAACGTTTTCAAATATTGAAACAGCTTTTGGAGTATCCATTTAAGTATACAAGAAGTGTTTAGTACTGATATTAATATTAAACGTGGCATCTCCTCCACTATTTAATTAATACTACTAAGAGCCATTTATTGAGCAAGCTATTGTGCCTTTTGAAATCAAGAATACGCATCAATCAACATTGTTAAAGGTAACGTAGGCAAGCAGCATAAATCAGTTGAAAATATCAGATCGATAACCAAAACAGATGAATACAAATGAATATGAGTTCAAAATAGCTCACCTTTTTGCGCGCCTGACCTACTTTTTCTAGATTACAAGAGTGAATATCCAGTCTTAGCAATTTTGCAGCGATGTGTTTTGAACTTTTTACTACAGCTGACTTTCTGTGTGTTTAGAACGGCTCAATTTTTCGAAGGCATAACTTAGTTTTTCATCAACGTTTGACGAGATTGAACCCACTTCGAGTTTAAACTGGCTTGACTTGTGGATTACCTTATAAGAAAATATAATGCTTTAAAATTATGTCTAAATTATTTACAAAATTTTGAGGCAACGACTATAAATGGAGTTAGAGGTTCTTTTTCAACTCTAAGGTTAAATGGTTATATAAAGTAATCGTGAACTAACCTTTTTGAACTATGGTACAGAACTTCCGCGTTAAGGTTCAGACTATGAGTCGTTTACAATTCACCTGATTCATGGTAACTCTGAAATATTTTGCAGCAGCTCTGATATATTTTTCAAGCGTCTCTACATTTATAGAGAATTCGGCATTCTTTATGATTGGATTTCGTATCACAGAAACAATCTCATGGAATGTTAATGTGAATGAACCAGGTCAATTCTGCCAAGTGCACATCGTATTATAGGGTTAACAGGTTAATTAACGAAATGCCTAGTGAATAAGGAATTCTTGGTTTTCTTCTTTATAAGGGAATTTGATTGATTAAACTACAAAGCAACAATTAAAATTAAACTACTGTCATTATTATGTACAAAGTGGTTTAGTGGTTTTAAATTCGATAGAATTATATTTATGAGGAAACGCAATACTTTAAGTATCGATCCATTATAAAGTTTTCATACCAAAAAATCCTGTCCAGGTACACCAAATAACTTTGATTGCAAATAATATATTCAATTTATTTCAAGCATAAAAAGTAAAAAAATATAATTCAAATTTAAATTTTTTATTTTATAAACATACATTTTAAATAAATGAGAAGAGAAAAGACAAGACTGCGGAGAAATTCCCAAATTTCTGTAAACATTAAGAGCGAAAACAAAAATAAATGGGTAAAAGCTAGAAATAGTTTTAAACTGACATGGGCATTTAAAAACTGAAAGTTGAGTTAGTTCTGTACAGATATTGACAACAATATATGAAGCGACGGATATGGAATTGTTACTTGGAAAACAAACTTGAATCATAAAATAGCCCTAAGCAAAGACAACTTTAAAAGATCCGTAGTCGAACTGTTTCCAAACTATAACATCTATTTGGACTAATACAAAGATAGAAAATGACTTTCTTTCAGCTTGGGGAAACTACAGTCTGCAGTGGCTACAATGAAATAGCACAAAGCCTCACGTCCGTACGGATTAAATGCAAAAATAATAAAAATACTTTTTGAGACCAACAAAGTGCAGATGCTAGCTGGTATGAACAACTTAATACACACTGGCGGCTTCCCTCAGAATGTATAGATCGATTTCCTTGTTGGATCTAACTGTCACGGTCTTGGAACAAATTACATGGTAGACTATGTCGGGAGATTGAAGACGAAGAAGGCCTGTCCGAAAACCAATTCGAGTTTAAGTCGGGAAAATCAACAATCGACTAGATGCAAAGGATAATGGAGATGATCGAAGAGATCAACAGAAAGGATGACAGAGTATTGAACTCTCATCACCGTGGACATAAAGAACGCATTTAATACAATGAGGTGGCCAGAAATTGTCAAACAATTATAGAACATTAGGATCCTCTGCAGCTATTTAGAAGGTAGGAAAATAACCTGCGGTGACGAGAGTATAAAGATTACTTGCGGAGTACAATAAGGCACCATGTAGATACACTGCGCGCTCTATGTATGTCAGTGCACAGCATGTAGCTCCTAGTGGCCGTCGTGCGGGTAACTATCTGCTAGTTTACAATGGAAAGTTTTAGTTTGTAGTTTTAATTAGGCGCACCTGGAGGACTGGAAATCGTTGCGACGTCTATAGCAGAGAGGCTAAACATGCCAACGCTGAAAGGTAAGGTGTCGTAGAGAATGCTACTACGGCATGGTTGCGATCTATGTTGGTAACTTGGTTCAACTTAATTATGACCTAATAAGAAAACATGTGCAAAACCCTAGGACGATCAATGCTCCTGTGGGCGACTGAGATGGAAATATCTGACCCATCAGGTTACTACCGCATGAATCGGGAATGAAGATTTAGTACTTGGAATGTCAGAGGAATGTACAGTAAAAAGTACGAAATCATGAATGCAATGAACGAAAGATGCATGGATGTGTTATGTGTGAATGAAACGAAGCGGAAAGGAAAGATGTTGTTGAATTAGATGACGGTATGTTGGGTTTCTACTCTGGAGTAGAGAGCAATAAGTTTGGGGCGAAAGGTGTTGGTTTAATTTTGTATTTTTAAGCAAAAACGTGCACGAAACAATATGAATTGATATCTCCCCGCATCCTGTGGGTTAGAATAAAAGTAGGCTTCAGAAGAATCTTATAAGTAGCATGTTTTGCTCCCGTGAATAACGATAGAAAGTTTTGGCAAGAGTTGGAAAATGCATTAGACAAATGCGAAAAGAGTGACCGTATGGTTGTATTAGGTGATATGAATAGATAGGTCGAAATACATAGAGAAAATACTGAACAAGTGGGAGGTCCGTTTGGAGATTCAACAACGAACGAAAATGGAGATGTGTTAGTGAGTATGTGTATGGAAGGAAGCTGGTTGTATCCAACACATGGTATAAGCATAAGGACATACACAAGTACACATGGGAAAGGGGACATGCTAGAAGTATAATTGATTTGGTGATGAAAGTTTAAGAGAACTGGTAAAAGACATGAGAGTAATGAGAAGATCGGAGTGTAGGACCGGTCATTTTCTAGTTTTGTCTAAAATTGATCTTCGCCGAATTTGGGTGTGGAGAAAAAGCAGAATGTGAGACAATCAAGAGTGAATGTAGAACACTTATTGGACAAGTCGCCCCAAGAGAGTACGTTACTATGTTAGTAACGTACTTGTATAACTGCAAACAGAAACAGGAAAATGCTTGAAAGTCTGAAGAGCATGGAATTGTTCGAAGAACAGTGTGATGAAATGTGCTTTGGAAGTGTGTGGAACGACAATGATTGGTACATATAGTAAAATGCATGGTGGAGCGATGAGGTCAAAAGGTTGTCGGGGAAAAGAAAGTGGCGTATAAGACAATGATCGCAGTAAAAGATGTTGAGTTAAGAGAGCAACTTTAAGAAGTACATAAGGAGAAAAAACAATATGCGAAAGAAGTAGTAAAGGCAAACAAAGAGCAATTGAGGGAGAGGTCGGGTGAAAGAACGCCGAATGAGAAGGGAATAAAAACTTGTTTTAGAAATGGGTAAGGAAGACAAAAAAGAGCATGTGAATGACGTTGTTAATAGTAGAAATAAAATTGTTTGGGAAGAAGCGAGTGTGAAGAACTGTTGGAAAGAGTATTTTAAGACGCTGTATGGTGATGGCAAGAAGGATCCAGATGACTGTGTGGATGATGAAATAATGCAGTAATGTACTGATCGAAAACGTAGATAAGAGAATAAATTTCGAATGTCATGTATTGAAGACGGTGAGAACGGTGATGAATGGCAATGCGAGGGGTATAGATGGAATACAAGTGAAATACTTAAGTATGGGTCCGGGATGTTGATTCAATGTTTGTGAAAAGTGACAGAGTTGTGTATAGAATAGGTGAAGATGTTTGAAAATTGGAAGACGGCGATAATTATCTTTTTGCACGAAGGTAAAGTCAGCAAGTATGTATAAAAAAATTATCGTGGGATGTCTGTTAAGTGTGCTCAGTAAAGTGTATAGAAAAATTGTTATCGCGAGAGTTCGCAAGAAAACGCAGAGGAAGAATTGGGATGTTTAATGTGGTTTTATGCCTGGAAGAGAATGTGTAGATCAGATGTTCGCAATGCAACAAATTGTTAGAAGGTGTATGTATGCCAGAAAGAAAGTGTATGCAGCGTTTGTAAAGACGTATAACTCTGTGAAGGCGCTGCGTGAAGACGGTGTAAGCAAGTGCCTGATAAAATCTATCAGAGCGATGTACGAAGGCAGTAGAGCATGTGTATGTGTGAATGGTAACATGGTGCAATACTTTGACATTGTGGAAGTTATAAGACAGGACTGTATGAGGTCTCCATTGCTATTTAATGTATTTAATGTATCAGGCAGGCTTGCGAAAGAATGAAAGAAGTGAAAATAGGTGAAACAAATGTCAGTGTGCTGTTGTATGCGGATGACGCAGTATTATTGGTTGAATTCACAAGATCTGCACTGAATTCTTGATAGTCTGTCGGAAGCGTGTGAAAATATGCAATTGAAAGTGAATGTAAATATGACGAAAGTAATGATTCTTAACAGAGATTGCAAAATTGGTGACTTTGTATGTAGGATGGAGAATGACACGATAGAGAAAGTGAATAACATTGTGTACCTCGGTAGAAAGTTTTTGAGTAATGGAAAGCTGGATGGTGAAATAGAAAAAAAATCAGGTGCTGGAAGAAAAGTGTCTGGAAGTATGTGGACAGTGAACAGGAATTAACGATTGAGTATAAATGCGAAACTAGCCATTTACAACAGTGTGTTTGTGCCAACTGTTCTGTTTGGAATAGAAAAAGGGGTCTAGCGGAAGAATCTTGTTAGTCGTAGAAATGCTGCAGGAGTGAGGTTCCTAAAAAGTGTATGTGAAAAAGCATCGAGACACAAAGTGTCAAGCAAATGGGTCAGAGCAGAGTGTGGGTTGTAAGTGACTCTTAAAAAGTTGAGCGAGCGAAGCACGCTTAGATGATGTGGACATGTGAAAAGAATGAATGAGGGTCGACTTACCATGCGCATATATGTAAGTATGATGACTGGTAGAGTTGCAAAGAGCAGACCGCATAAGAGATGGTTGGACATAGTAGGGAAGGTTCTGGAAGAGCAACAGGTGAAAAGTCTGAGGAATAAAAGAGCATGCCAAAAGGAATGTATGGATGATTCGAAGAAAAAGTAATGTGTAGGGACCGTGTGATGTGGAGAAAAATTCTGAATAATGCTGGGAGTAGAAATAGTGTAGTAGTCTAAAGCTATACCTTGCATATACCTACAGAAAGAGATGCTAAGTTTGATTGCCCCGAAAAGGAATACTGTGATTGGTGTGTTGTTGTTGTTGTGCTGTAGATCCAATGCAGTGAAACATATAGTACGACACAATACTAAAGGAATCGAACTGGTCTGCTATGCAGATGACGCAGTATTAATCGCTACTGGGGAAATTTGCTTAAGAGATCTTGCTATCGCTACAAATAGTTTACAATGAAAATTTCTCAAAGAAAACAGCTGTTTATGAGCGGTTTTCAAGATTTGGTGGTGGGTATGAATCACTAGAGGACGAGAGTTTCAGTAGGATACCTTCAACGTCCAGAAACGAAGGAATTATCAAATAAGTGAAACAGTTAATAAGATCAGACTAAAAAATGACCGTCGAAGAGTTGGCACAAAATCCATTCACGCACGAGATCAGATGATTTGAAGATGAAACGAATCAGTGCAAAGTTATCCAGAGGTTGTTGAAACTGGATCAAATGGAAACTCGGCAGTTGACTGCGGTCGAATATTTATAAAAAAGCACAGCTAATTCGACGTTACTTGAAACAACTGCCGCTCATGACAAGATTTGGCTGTACGTTTACGACCAGGACACAAAGATGCAGACATCAGAATGGTACACACCGTCTTCTCCTCAACCAAACAAGTCACGTCATGTCAAATCCAAAACAAAAGTTATTTTTTTTGCATTTTTCACCAACAAAAGTGTGATGCACAATGAATTTGTACCACCTGGAGAAACTGCTAACGTGTAGATTTTGAAGAACCTGAAGGAGGCAATTCGAAGAAAACGTCCCGTCAAATTTTAAGGAAGATGGTCACTGCATTAGGACAATGTTCACTCCCACACATCAATGATTGTTTAGACATGGTTTGCAGAAAATAACATACTACTAATTCATCAACCTCCAATTCACCGGATTTAGCGCCATCTAATTTCTCGCTCTTTCCCAAGATTAAAACTGCCTTCAAAGGTAACCGTTTTGACACCGTAGAAGGTATCAGAACTAACACGACGGCTTAACTTCGGAAGATATTATAACAGGATTTTCATCGTTGTTTCCAGCAATTGTTCTAGAGGAGCCTACGTGGAGGGCGATTAAGTAAATGTAGTTGCAATAAAATGCCGAGAATTTTTCGACTAGCTCTCGTAGAACAGAGTGGTTTGCAAATAGCCCTACATGACTAACGTTGTAGCTAGGAAACTAAAAGAACTCGAGATTGAGTTTCGTGACTGAAAAACAAGGAGTAAATACAACATAAAATTTCTATGGGTAATTTTCGACAGAAATACCACTACGAAAGTGTGCGATTCAGAAAATTGAGAATACAATAATAGTGTTAAGTCTAAGCTCGGTTGGGCTAAGTCATCAAAAATAAAAGTAATACGTTCAGTGGGTCACATTACTATTTGCCGCTGCAATATGGGGGAAAGTAACTAGAATAAAGTTCTACAGAAGAAAATGACAATCGCAATAACAGCAAGGTATAAAACTATCTCCACAGAAGCTGTACTGGTTATCGCGGGAATAATGCCAATTCAGCTAACGGTACAGCACAAAGTTAATACGTTTACACAAGCAAAACTGAAAAAATAATTTCACTTATGGATACGGATGAAAATGAGTGAAGCTATGGAAGACACCACGGGCAAACAAATCTACGAAAATTTTCATAAAGAACCACGTGAAGTTGATCAACAGGAAAGATAGTCATGCATTACTTTGTGACCCAAATTCTAGGCGACCATGGTTGTTTCAGGCAATATCTGAACAAATACCATAAAGAACTAACCGTTGATTGCAGAAACTGCAACAAACTTGCCGATATTGCAGAACACACTATGCTAGAATGCAAACGATGGGAGCACCTAAAAATAAAAACGGTGACAGACATTGGCATTATATTAAACAGGGACAACATCACATACTTGATGATAAAAAGGGAAGCAAATGGAACATCATAGCAATCTTAATATAGGATATACTTACCTTGAACGAGAAAGAAGATTATGACAGTTCAAAAACAGGGTCGATAGGTAAAGTTTAACAGTAATAGAAAATAAAGTATGATTGCTCCATGCAGTAATGCTTTCGGTAGTTCCACACACTAATCTTGTTCATGGCGACTACTTGTGTTACTAGCTAATTACGATATGTACGCAAAAAAAGCTTGCACAAAAGCTTTGACGACGGTGGATAGTAAAAAAAGACCGATTTGTCTTGCTACGTGCATTGACGTAGTCTAGAAAAAAACCCAAAAAAAAAAGAAATGGACCGGGCTCAATCGGCGAGTGGGCGGGGTATTATACCTACAACAAAAATTAAGGTAGACCTGAAATAAAGAAACAAAAATTACACACACTCATTCATACTCAAAACGCAACATATCAACAAAAGATACCTATAATTAAACACAATATGAACACGCAATAAATAATTACACACTAAATCTAAAACAAAATATCAACCAAAAGAACAAATCATTATTTTTTAAATGGTGAGCTGCCGGTTTTAGGTTACTCCCTAGATTGAGTTTCAACAAAAAAAGAAATTAAGCTAAATTACCCCTCTAAAACCAACAGCTCTAAATTAGCATGGTAAATCTAAAACAACATTTTCAAACGTGCCAGTAAGCCTTCAAATCATTTTCACTTTAACAAGTTGTACACTCTTAGTTATTTAAAGCAAATAGTAATGCATTCATATAGTGTCAATAAATCTCAAACTAATTCACTAATTGTCGTCTAAACGGATTAAATTTAGGAATGCATAAGCTTAAACCGGAAATCCCAACCGATAGGGGCGCGATCGTAAATGATGGAGAAAGAAAACACACCCTCGAAGTTCATGACGTCGTGATTGAGTCACTAGCTGGTCCACAGCAACGAGTAGGTGGGCCTACACCCAGAAAGAACGCACTTGGCCTCCCATTACAGCAAGGGGCGACCATTCATCGTGACTTCAAGGGCACCGAAAGAAGCTAGAGCAATTACCAGTAAAAATTAGTTTAATTTTGGCGAAAAATATAATTTTGTAAAAACCCTAAATACCTACCACGCCGTATTGTGTGCGCAAAATTTTCATAACGAAAAACGGAAACAACCAAACATTTCTACACGTGTCTCCGATGTGTAGATTAAAAAGCAAAAAAAAATCAATTTCATTCAGCCAGTTACCAGAGTTCAAAGTAATGTTTCTATTCAGAATTAACTTGGAAAAATAAAGTTTATATTGGGATAATACCCAGCTTTAAGTTGACGAATTCTTCCGACTGAAAACACATAAGAAACAATTATCGGTGACTTGGAATACGTTATCGACTATCTGAGTATAGCGTAAACTTTACGTTAGAAAATTCTGGGAAGCAGAATATACTTTTAATTAGCGGAAGTGTTTACCAAGTAAAATATACTGGATATTTAATTTATCGAATAAAGTTTCGCTTTAGAAACAAAGTGGATTTTAGTTGAAAATTATTAGCCAGCGTATTTCTTTTTAATTATGAAACGACGATTTTATTTAACCGAAGACATGGAATTTAGATAAACGGATAATTAATTAGCAAAGGATTTGAGTTGAAAATTATTGTAAATAAAATAACCAATTATTGTCGAAAATGAACGTAACAGCCTACAATTTATAAATAAGTTTTCCACATCTGGCTCTTTGAAGGTCAAACAATTTTTTTTAATTGAAACAGGTAAACACCACGTGTCGGGGACATACACGTAAATAACAACGAATTTACTTACATGACGTGAAATGGTGAGTTAGTTGATAATAGGGGGGAAAATAGTGGCATGAATAGAGCGCATGAGAAATCGAATGAGTTAGTCGTTTGAATATGCTTTAAAATTTAACGATATAGCATATATCAGGGAGTTCGGTATTAATAAAGATATAATAAACAGTCTCTGAGGGTTTTAATTGGTCCCTTAATTATATACACAGCTCTTGTCTGGCCCAAAACTATTACTTAGGTTTTAATCAGTGGTAAAGTTTATATTAAGACATGCTGCTATCAGCTCCAACAATAATTATTGCAATATGCAACCGATTCTTTTAGATTAGATTGTTCAAATGGAGTATATAGTAATACAAAGAATAAAAAGCTGTTCGATATTCATCTTAAGCACCTGCTTTATTACCATATTATATATATACATATATACACCGAAACGCTAGGCTAAACAGTAGATGAAGTTTATAAAAATACTTACTTCTAATTTATTACGAATTGTATAGGTATAAAAGCTTCAGACAATGCTTCCCGTATACTGCACTAGTACCTTAATTGGTTATCTTGCATGTTGCTTTGTACTTGAAAACAATGTAGTTATCTTCACTTTATTTTTCTTAGGGAAGGTTACTGTTATATCTGGTATACTACTAACAGTATTATATCGGATAAAACATTAATTAGCAGATTTATTCTGTCAGTCAGGATATCTAATTTAGTCTTGAATAGAAAGCTACCTGATAGAATCTGATAGATGAAGCGTACTAAGTTGACAAGTAGTTGTATTGTTAAATGAATAAGTAATAGAAGTGGATAGATTCTGACATTTTTAATCAGATAGAGACTTTAAGTTATAATTTAGCTACGGGTAAAACATTAGTTTGTTTTCGGTTTGAGTCTCGATTTGAAACCATTATCGTTTGAATCTCATACGTTATAGAAGTACCACAATAAGTTCTAAAAATTAATCGTTTTCTTAAAACCCATATTAACAAATCGATAGCGGTCTGACAAAAAGACGTAAACACCATTTCATAAAGTCTGCAGGATCTTAAACAATTATTATTTTTTCAATAGCATTGTCCTCCTTCATCGTGAAATCTATTGTTATTGTAATATTTTGCTAAGGGAATGATATTTTAGTGTTCATTTTATCAAAACTAACAAGTCGAACTATGCTCACGCAGACCTTCGGCATATCGAACAAATTCACCGCGACGTCCGACGGAGGCTAAGGGACGACGACCCTCAGGAACTCGACCCTACCACAGTTCAAGAAGTCAAAGACCTTATCAAGCCCTTAAGGGTCAGAAAGGCTCCTGGACCAGACGGAATCTCCAACCGGGCTCTCAAAATGCTGCCGGAAAACGCCCTCCCGATGGTAACCGGAATTATCAACGCCATCTTGGGACTTCGCCACTTTCCACCCGCGTGGAAGACGGCGGACGTCGTAGTGATCCGGAAAGCAGGTAAATCTGGACATTCCCACAGAACTACCGGCCAATGAGCTTGCTGTCGGTGGTTGGGAAGATAGGGGAAACCGATTTTCTAAGGAGACTCCAGGCAGCGATGCAGGAACACGACGTGTCCAGGACGAGCAGTTTGGGTTCCGTAAAGGGCATTCCACCGTTCACCTGATACTGCGAGTGGTGGAACACATCGCGGAAGGTTTCAACTGGCACCAGTCAACAAGCGCAGTATTCCTGGACGTGTCTAAAGCTTTCGACAAGGTTTGGCATTATGGCCTACTCTATAAGATGCTGGAGCGGGAGTTACCACGTACTCTCGTCCAACTGACGGAATCCTATCTTCACGATAAACGGTTTTGCATCAGACTGGACAAGGTGCGGTCGACGATGCGGGGAATTAGTGGTGGGTTCCCCCAAGGCTCTCTGCTCTCGACGGCACTCTTCAGCATCTTCGTGACCAACCTACCGAAAACGGAAGACACCAGGATGGCACTATACGCCGACGACACAGCCATTCTAGCCAGGTCTCGTGCTCCGCACTTTATCATGCAGAGACAGCAAACGGCGATGGACGCTCTCGAGGAGTGGCTAAGACTCTGGAGATTCGAGGTCAATCTAGAAAAGAGAACGGAAGTTTTCTTCTCAAAGCGATGTCACCGACCTGGAGACGACGTCAAAGCATTCGACGAACCGATACCTTGGCGTTCAGACGTCAAGTATCTATCGAGTATGCGGCAAACAAGGCTAAGGGAGTTATGGCTCTGCTATAGTCCTTGACCAATGGCTAAAGTAGGCTAAACGCTTCAAACAAGCTTAGGCTCTACAAGGCGATAACCAGACCGACGTTTGCATACGCATCGGCGGTGTGGGGTAACGCAGCGGAAACGCACATGCGTAAACTCCAGGTGATCCAGAACAAGGCCCTAAGGGGAGTCTTCGGAGCTCCTTAGTTCATTCGAAACGCTCAGCTTCACAGAGAGGCAAATCTGCAAACCGTTAAAGAATGGCTCCGGTCGAACGCAGAGACGTTTTACGGATCTCTAGAAGATCACGAAAACATACTCATACGAGCCCTGGGAGCGTACAAAGATGCCCTATGGCAACGACATAAACACCCCAGGGCGATACTCCGGCAATGCTCTTTTCTGCAATTCCATCAGACGCCCGAAAGGAATAAACTGCGCGTAACCCCATGTGTTTTCCAATTCGCAACGGTGGTGAAGGACCTAGTCCAGGTACGCTAGTCACGGGATCTTTATAAAGTCCATGACAAGGGATCTCGAGTCCGACACCAAAGTGGATTTTTAGTGGGTATGTCCCTGCTTCGGCAAGGAAGAGTCCCACACAGCGAATATAAAATCTTTTACCACTATAGAAAAAAAAAGTTACCTTTTTACTTTTAAAAATATTCCATTCTTATACTAATTTAAATCTCGATACTATTCTAATGTAAAATTAGAAACAGTGTAACAAAACAATTATTTACACAAGTAATAATAACTAGAAGTAGTACAACTGTTATAAAGGCAAAAGAAAAATCGCTTTTTAAAAAACAATCAAAGGTAAATTCTACATTTAGAAAACGTTTTTGTAAAGTAGATTACTCTTTAGAGCAAAAACTGTTAACAAATTAAAAAATTAAGTATAATACACGTTTTTCACATCACAACCGTTAAAATTCATCTTCCATATCGGTTTCAGGTAATGTATCAGGAATATTATTATGCATTCTCAACGATAAGTATTCAAGATAATATTGAGGCTCAATGGTAAAATTTCTACAAAGTAAAGTTAAATCATCATACTTTTTTTTATTGATTGTCAATTCGGTAATTTCAGTAATTTTTTAACTGTTTTAACCTGGAATGGGACCTCAAATGGTATTTCATCCTACTGGTAGGAATTTTTGATTCTAATATAAGGTTGACTTTTTTTAAATAGCATTTCCGATACATCACGAATTTTTAAATCATTACCTTGAATATCCTTTAATTTTTTGGTAGGAAATATACTTTTTCGCTCTAAAACTCGAGAAACGGAGTGAGAATAACGTCATAAGGTTTTGGTTTGGTTCGGGCATTGCGTATTATGGTTGGCCATTCAGATGAAGCCTATAAACATATTTTCCTCTCTATAGTTGCATACATGCTATCAACTGGCATGTATGTGTGACCCGGCACCAAATATGTTACAGTAATTTTATTAATAACTCGTGATACACTTAAAAAATATGAGAGCATACTCATCATATGCTTGTTTTTGTTCTGTCCAGAACAGCTATCGCAAAAGAAATGCACACCTTCAACTTCTCTTTTATGATCTAATTGTGTTAAGTAAGTAAACAAATGGGAACAAATTTCACTTGCCCTTCGTTTGCCGTCTTTCTCTTCCGAAAAATAACAAATTTCATTTGCAGCTCCACTTTCGTAAACAGTTAAAATAAAGCAGACATATTTTCTTGAAAAGCCCAATAATATACTAGACCCATGAGGCGTTGTCAAAACCTTTTGAACATCAAAAGTAGCAATAACCACGGAAAAATTGTTAGTTTCCTGTTTTTTTCAAAAAATAGTTTTTGGCGTCATCTTTACATTGCACGTGCAATAAGTAATTTTCTTCCTCCTCTGAAGTTTTTGAATTTGGCGGCAAATTCTTGAACCGTTCGTATTTAATACATTTTATCTTTCTTGAGTACATGTATTTCTAGGTTATATTCCCGACTTATAATTTTTTTAAAAGTGGATATGCTGATTTAATTGTTAGGATTATCTTTTGAGTACTTAGCATACAAATTTGTAAACGATCTTATGTCGGTAGGTAAATACAGCTTTGATGTCGATCCTCTACAATAATGTGAGGGTATAACAGGCAATTTCTTGATCGGCAAGATTTTGTCTTTTTAGGTTACTAATTTTATGCACATGCTCGTGTTTACCTCTAGCATCTTTAATTGCTTCCCGTTTTCCTTTGAACGCGCTTCTAATGACCCTTTGCGAAATGGTTAAAGTAGCAATAAAGAACTGTTGGCATACCTTTACTTGGCTATTCTGGTTCATGATATAATGTTCATAGGTTAAAGATCTCCTGGATTGATTATTTAATGTTCGTTTTCGTTTAACGGGATTGACTTTTATACAACCATTTATGTATGCTTTCTGAGAATTTGTGTGACCCATATTATAAAAGACTTAACAAATTTCTAACCTTTTTTTGTCAGTAAACAAGTTACAACTATTTGTGCACCTTTTTCTATTGCAGGGGTTCGGAAGCGGAGTCCTTCCTTTATAGTTTGTATATCTTAATCTATAAGCTCGTTTAGTTTCCTTATTACCTTTTCGGATGACTTTTTTTTCTAGGTTTTCCTTAACTTACTGTAGATGACGATGAAGACATCGACGATGTTTCGCTGTCATGGGACAAGATTACACGAATGGTCGCAGGCGGTGAAATTAAAATTTAACACGGCGAAGTCAGAGGCGCTTTATTGCGGCACGAAACCAGGACAGAGACCTCCTAGGTTAGAGCTAGTAGGGAAGAAAATCCCGTTTAAAGATTGTATTACCTACCTCGGCGTCAAGATCGACGATAAATTAAATTGAAAAGCGCACGTACAATACGTAAAAAGTAAGGGCGCCGAAATATCAAATAAAATGATGGCGGCGGCTAAAATAAAGTGGGGTTTCAGGGGCGAATCGCTGAGGACGGTTTATGCCGGAGCAATTGAGCCGGCGATGCTGTACGCAGCTTCTGTATGGGCAGAAGGTTGTAAAGTCAGGGAGGTGCGTTAATTGACGAGCGTACAACGGATAACCGCAGTAAAAGCGGCGAGGGCGTACAGGACCACCTCCACGGAGGCGGTCTTGGTGATCAGTAGGACTCTCCCTATCGAATATGTCGTAAGCAAGATTAGAGATAGGCGATTAATAAATATAGGAAAAGGGTGCGAAATTATCGAAGATCTTAATCTTGGTAATAGGGAAATTGCAAGAAAGATCGTTGTATCTGAGTTGGGGCACCCGGCTGATATTAGAGAAATCGAGTTTGTCGAAGGTGATGAAGACGCGATGGGTATCAGAATTTATACGGACGGCTCACGTATGGACGATGGGCAAGCAGGCGCGGCGTTTGTCGTGTATAAGCAGGAAAAGGAGGTGTTTCGGTTTCAAACCAAACTCGCGAAATGGAGCACAATTTTCCAGTGCGAATTGGTAGCCATACGGGAGGCTATCGATTACGTAATAAACCATAGGGCAGAGACGAGTATTATATAATCAGTGATAGTAAATCGGCGCTGACGGCTTTAACAAACATGAACACTCGACAGACCTCCAAGCGGACGTCTGGAGGATAGCGCGTACGGCGCTCGAGTTTTGACGTTTAAAGTTCTGTTGGGTCAGGTCGCACAATGATAACGTAGGAAACGATAGGGCTGATGAATTAGCTAAAGAGGCCGCGACGGGAGACTTTCGAATATCACATTCGTCGATACCGAAGTCTTTGATTAAAAGAAAGCTGCGTGAAAAGTCAATCCGACAATGGGAAGAGAGGTGGAACAACGCTGCCACGGGCAGGTTGACCCACAAATTCATACCGTGCTTAGAAGCTAGAGGCAAGATCGAGGCAAAACTCGATCATAAAATGGTTCAGTTGATAACAGGACACGGCGGACTGAAAGCGTATTTACATAGGTTCGGGTTAACCAACAACGACCGCTGTGAATGCGGTGAGGGCGCGGAAAGCGCAGAGCACGTGCTCTTCGACTGCCCGCTTGAAGCGGCAAATCGAGGGTTGGCTGATACAAAATTAGCTATCGTAGGTCTAGCATGGCCAAAGAGCCTAGAGGAAGTCGGGGAAGTGGCTAACCAGAAGGCGTTCTGGACAGCCTTTAGAGAGTTCGCAGGAAGGGTTGCGAGATTAGACGGTGGTAATCGTGTGTAAGTCGGGAGGGGATGGTGGGAGGATTGAAAAATTATAAATTTCGACCTGGCGTGATTTTGACATGATAAGAGCATTATAACCAAAACCTGCAAAAAAACAAAAAAAAAACAGAAAAAAACAAAAATAAAAAAGAAGAAAAGGAAAAAAAAGAAAACCAATAATAATAATAATTAAATAAGTATACCCAAAACTCTAATATGCACGACGAACACACACTAAAACAATCACTGTCCCACCTTCTGCACGCAGAAAATCGGGAATAAGCGAAACAAATAAATAACAACAAACTAAATCAGGAAACCTCATTAATTTAAATAAGTGTAATAAATAAAGAAATAATAAAATAGAGTAAAACCGCGCATCCCCCCAGGACTTAAAAGTGAAGTGATAGTGATTGTGATCCCCTCCAGAGCGTTTAGTGCATATCCACCAGGACTTTAACAGTGCATATCCAACTCCCCCATAAAGGTAGAAAACCAATAGATATAGGTAGAAGACCAGATCTTCGGATGCTGCAGAAAATTATATTGAAGGTAAGAATAAAATTGTGGCGGCTAAACTCGCATGAGCATGGATTTGTGATTTTAAACAGATTTTGAAATAATCTAACTAGCGCGTTTTTTGTGTAATGGCGCTAGTCGATATAATGCTCATGCGAGTGCACCTGATAATGTATTTGCTTTTGCTGATATATGCACTGTTACATGCTTTTGCTTATTCAGAAAATTATTTATATATTTATTATATGTTTATTTATATATTTATATTATATTTATATTTATTTTTACACTTATATTTTTGCCTGCGTTGTATTGTTTTGTGGCTTAATTCGTTTGACGTTCTGTCGCCAATTTTTGGCCACAGTATATATAGAAAAAAAGATTGTATGTATATTATGTCTGTTAGGGAATGATAGGGAACGTTAGGGACAAATTTAGGATAAAACACTTAGATCAGAGAGGACGAATTTGTAAATTTATAGAGCAGGCAAATAGCTGGATTCACTATTAATACTTTTGATAACTGCTTAGAAAATTTGAATCCATTTTAAATTAGCTAGCTAGTTTTGGATAGTTTTAAGTCGACCCTTCAGGTCGCACTGGTAAGCAGAGCCGGCGTCTGCTATCCGGTATTACGGATCCCTCCCCCTCTCAATTTTGCTTGTGTCTTGTTGATCGGGCACACTCCAAAGTCAACACTAGGGATACCATTATTTAAACCCTGTTTTTAGTTTTTATTTTAGTTTGTTAGATTTTTAGTTAGATTTTTATTTAGGGTGGATTAATCATGATGTTAGAATTAATAAGAAGCACGTTTATTTTTCGCGTTTAAACCCAATGTAGTACCTCCGGGTGGAGCATTGGGGACGTGGCCACAAGTATAGCGGCCCTAATTCAAATTAAAAAAGGCCTAAGTTACCACTTTCTAGTTACCGCTTGAAGCGAGCGGACATGTTTTTGCAGAGCTCCGCTTCAGCAACTAAGAAGTAAGTTTTTATCTAAGGTTTTTGCTATTTATTTTTATATCATTTTATTTGAAGCTTTGCTTTTTATTGTGTTTTATTTTTATAAATGTGTGGCATTAAATTTTAAATACAGGGCAGCAAAATAAAAATTTAAAAACAGAATTTAAACCAAATAAATATTAAATAAACCGTTTTTCTTTGTAACTTAAACTAAAATTAGCGTTTTAAAATAAACTAACTAAATTTCGGGATAATAAAACAAATACTCAAAAATAATTTTGAAATAACTTAGAAAGGCGTTTTTAATAAATTTAAAACAAAAACCGCGCAAATCGAGTTAAAAAGCCGGGTAAAACAACCAAAAAGTGTGTGAATTTTTTATAGTGCGCGTATAATCTAATAATAACCTAAAAACCAAAATCTAGGCCCTTTTAAATCAAATAAATAACTCAAAAACTGTAAATTTTAAAACAACTTTAATATAAATTTTCCGTAATTTAAGTACACGCGTACTTAAAAAGCTCCTTTAAATCGATTTTTGGTGTAGTTAAGCGGTGTAACAGTTGAAGGTTGTGCTAGTTACCAAGTGATTAAGTGGAAAGTGCGTTTCCGGTAACCGCATTCCGATAGTGATAGTGCTTAACGCTTATTAGATATTTATTTATATAATTATATTTATTTATATTTTATATTTACATTTTATATTTATTAGCATGTATTGTAGTATTTTGCGGCATATTTGTTTTGTCTGACTTTCCGTCGCCATTTTTGGTTGCAGTATATATTTAGGAAGGAAGAGTAGAATTGTGAAGATTGTAATCATAATATAAATCAGTTAGGGAATGATAGGGAAAGCTAGGGTTGGATTTAGGAGAAAAATAAGATAAATTACTTAGATTAGGGAGGACGAATTTCTAAATATATAGAAGAGGCAAAATAGCTGGATTCACTATTAAAATATTTGGCGAATGCTTAGAAATTTGAATCCATTTTAAAATTAGTTAGCTAGCTTTGGATAGTTTTAAGACGACCCTTCAGGTCGCACCGGTAAGCAGAGCTGGCAGCTGCTATCCGGTATTACGGATCTCTCCCCCTCTCAATTTTGCTTGTGTCTTGTTGATCGGGTACACTCCAAAGCCAACGCTAGAGATACCGTTATTTAAACCCTGTTCTTAGTTTTTGTTTCAGTTTGTTAGATTTTTATTTAGATTTTTATTTAGGGTGGATTAGTTATGAAGTTAGAATTAATTAGGAGCACGGTTATTTTTCGCGTTTAAACCCAATGTAGTACCTCCGGGTGGAGCATTGGGGACGTGGCCGCAAGTATAGCGGCCCTTATTCAAATTATAATGTCATGGGACAAGACAGAAAGGGAAAAGTTTTTGTCGTTATTAGATAATGAAACGGGTTCAGTTTCATCTCAGAACTACTGCTGTAAGGAACCAGGTTTTTCGCCAATTTGTTAGAAGTAGTCATTGAGTAGTTATCCTCACTGATCATGTTGTTTTTTCATAGTCGTTATCATACAGTTCAGGCAATATAGAAAGTGGTTCCGGTAGTAAAACGAATTGTCTATAATTATGCCATCTTCTCTTCCACTAATGCCCTCTTCAAAGTCAATTACATCAGAAGTGGCCACTGTTTCATAATTGCAGGAAGTCATTACGATTTTTTCTTCTTGTAGCTGCAATGGTCCATAATTTTCTAAATTCACAATATTACACAAATTATCCAGATCAGGTTCAAGCAAAAGAATTCCATTTTCTAACGTTTGTTCAATAATATTTTCGTAAACATTAGCCGTATTAGGATCATTTTCGTTTCCGCGCCCTTTAACATTGCCAACATTTTCTTACTACGGGTAGCCATTCTGAAATAATGTTTTGAGTAAGCGCCAACCGTGAACGAAATTTATAAATCACTTTAAACAGTTAGTAATTATTTTTAATTGAAAATATGTCTTTCGAAAATAAGCCACATGCTTATAGAGATCACATATAAACGAAAATACCCCAACAACCCATAAAAAGTACACACAATCGTTTTAAAGTTTCCATTAAGTTAACCTAACCTCCTTGCACTTAAGCAGCCGACTGTATTATTTTATGAGCTGCGTAAACACCACAGTCCAAATAGCCACATTTTTCTCTATATTTAATAGATAAAGACCACTGCTAAGTGGTAATCAGAATAACAATTAACTATTTCTGTCACACTGAACATAAAAACAAGTACAATATTATTCTACTTATTCGCAAATCCGGAAAAAAACGCTGTACGACTACTAGTAAACTACTAAAACTAATGTTCCAATAAGGAAGTTGGTGCTTACGCATAATGAATCGCGAATAACTCGGTAAAGGGACATTTGTCGTTTACGAACTTTCGACCAACCGATTCATCGTAATTCGCTTAGTACTATACGGTAAAATCACGATTTTTGGTATATTGGCGCTTACGTCTTTTTGTCAGATCGCCATTGAAATATTATCAAAAATAATTTGCTACGTATCTAGACGTAGCTGGAAGAAACGTAAATACCAGGCCAACTACCAAACGCGGAGAATGGGGAGGATTCATTTAAATACCAAAAAAACACATCGCCCACAATAATCTATTAACCATAAAAATTATATAAAATTTCTTGATTCTCATGGACAAAGAAAAGTATTAAATTTAAGTTATATTGTAAAGGACAAATTTTATAATGGATCCACAAAGTGCGCATTTCGTAGCTAACATGTAATAAAACTTTTTGGAAGAAAAGTAATGCTTAGATTTTCTCAATAGCAAGTGTATTAAATAAAAGTATTAAATGTAGACCAAGTTGTAGTAAGAATTAAAGAAATATAACCAGAAGCACTAGCGAAGATAGCTTTTAAACACGTACGGTGAACTGGTTTTATAACGTCGACCGTTCATTTACATTTCCAATGCTCGACCAGAAGGTACTACATTGGCCAGGAGGCGAGTTTTTTGTTGCCTGGAAATTTAGAATTTTGCCGAACCCTTGCCTTTCCAGGCAAGGTAGGGATCTTTAACGTGCGTGACAACACTCACATACGGGACCTCCATTTAACCTCTCATCCGCACGAGGGCGTAATTTTTGTGAAAAATGCTCACCTGCCATTTTTCAAGCAGTCGACCGTGTCGGGATTTAAACCCAGGACCTTGGGATCCGTAGTCTTACGCTTACTACATTGATCCACGGCGACGCCCTTTACAACGTCGACCGCTGATAAATAATAATCCTCGATGTGCATAAAAGAAAACGGGTCACATACCTCTATGCTTCGTAATGCTTATCATGCAATCCGTCGGGGGTGAGTCGGCACAGCAACGCCACGGTAGTCAGAATCTAATCACCCTGCCACCGTAACTGCAGCAGCGGTCTACAGACAAAAGCAGTTGGTCTATGTCAACGAACAGTTGGGCCTACATGAAGAAAGAACCAATATGGCCTCCAGCTAAGAGCTAAAAAGAGAATCTGATTAGAATGGGTAAGCGCGGGAAAACTCACGGATACACGCAAGATACCTCCTACTTGTCGAACAAAAAAGCGTGCATCGCTGCAAAAAATATTTCAACGCACAAGCTGCAAAATCAAATTAAAAATTGGTTCAAATAACACGAGTTCAAACTGCAATCCTCGCGTTATCAAAGCGCGATTAGCAAACTGGAAAACACGCTATCAACTAATAGTAGGATCCATTAGTTTGGGAAGTCTTTAGGTGAAAACACAAGAGAAAGCAATTATACGTTATCAGAATGTTTAACAAATTAACGGATACCTAAAAAAAAGTATTGACTATTTAATATATCGAATAAATTTTCGTTTTAGAATGAATAGATTTAAACGAAATGTTATGATTGCGCGTACTATTGTAACGAGGTAAACATACAGGATGAGGTTTTGAATACAAACAGAAGCTAGGTGAATGAAAAACGAATTACCACAAAAAGGACGTATTTGAATCTATCGTCGAAAATAAACGTAACAAAGTTATATCGATGACTTAATTCGCAAATTTACTATACGTCCATTAGGGCAATTGCTAATTCATCGGCCACATGTTGTTGTCAACCAGTTTGTTAGAGTAGCACTGGAAATAGTTCAATTCATAAAATATTTTGTTTTATTAAAATATTACTAGCCTTTGGCAGCATCTTCTCGACCGTAGTGACAGTGTGAAAGCCAACGCGGCAGAATTAGGGACTACAATTCCGTTGTGATAGAGTATAGATGCACGTTTTTAAGTTTTTGTAACTAACCAAAAAAGAAACAATAAGTATAGCATTTTCTCTTACTCCTTGGGACTATTATATTGATCAATACATAATATGTCCATATAGATTGAGTTTAAATGAAAAAATATACTGCAACGAGCGGTCACATACCAAATATAATTGACAATTTACAAGAGAATATTCTTATACCAATTCGAGATTTTATTTGCCTAATTGTAGTATGTTCTTAGAATAGTCCAGAATTATAGATTGTGTATATAAATTTCCGTTCACGAACATTAGAGTTTGGTTTCAATTCAAGCTCTGATTATAATTCTAGTTTTATTGAAGCACAAATTCATAAAATCGTAATAGGAAATAAATTAGTGTTACCGCAGAGTTAAAATAAATAGCTCTATGTGATATAAATTATTGTAGTGAACGATATAAACTAACACTTAGTGCTTTGATAGTTAATCATAATACTTCGATGGTGATGAAAGACATAGATTTGTAACTTTAAAAAGTAAGTATTTGTGCTGCTAGCAAGTATCTAAAAATAAATTGTCCTGAGTGAGTACTTTAAAATTTCACTGTATCTACGGGTAAGAACGGTCGTGTAATCAACTCACAATAAAGAACTTTTGTTATTGCAAAAGCGTTTTCGTTACAATATATTTATTTCAATAATTATTAAAGGGTTAAATAGCTGGAAAAATGGATATCAGAAAGAGTTGTTTACATTTTTCGCCTATAACATCCGGGAACTGGAAATAAGTTGTTTGGTTGTATCATCTCTTACTGTTTCTCTGTTTTTTGCGCTTCTTTTTTCACACTATTTTTTAAAGCTTTTATAATATTTGACTGTTCTGAACGGAATTGCAACTTGAAGAGGTTAAGGAATACTAGAACGGGTAGATTTGCTTGCGCGTTTCAGTAAATTAAACTATAGGCTTAACCAAAATAGTGAGGTTTTAAGTGACGAACAAGACTATGACAGGTACCCGAAACAGGACAGCAGTTCTTTCGGTACTTAAGGATGCCGGAGACCGTGGGGCTCGGTATAGCATTTCAAGACACACTACTGCGAAGTGGAAAGCAACGGGAAAACACTACATTACGTCCCATGTTGACAGTACCAAAAATCCTTTAAAAAATGATAGCATCCTCTGGGGTAAAAGATTCCATAGTTAAAACAGTCCCCTATTTGAATCTCCCTGATGGAACTATTTCGGAGGATGTAATAGGAAGGCTCAAAAAAAGAAAAAAATAAACCGGGAAAATCTTACGTATACTAGAGGCATGAAGCACGCAAACAAGCAAACTAAAAATTCTGAAATTGAAATGGATAGGCTAGCATTAGATATAGTAGAGATTAGGAGAGTTCGGTGGCTAGAGGCGAGGTTTTTTGGAGGGGAGACCTTAGTGCAATTCATACAGGATCGGAGGAATGAAATTCGGGTGTGGGGAAAGTTATGCGCAAGAAGATAAGAGACCGTATAGACAACTACTTACAACAGAACGAAAGAGTACCCATGGTTGAATTAGAGCCTAAACCGGTAAATACAATGATAAGACAAGTATACATGCCCACCTCTAGCTACCGTGAGGAAGAGGTAGCAGCGATATACAAAGATATCAAATACATACTAACTTTCGTAAAAGAACACAAAAATTTAATAATTACTGGAAATTTTAATGCGGTAGTAGGTGAGGGCAGGGAAGGAGCGGTAGTAGGTTTATTTGGTTTAGGCACAAGATATAGGCTGGAAAATTTTTTCGAAAAAAACAATTTAACCATAAAAAGCACACTATTTCCACATCACACTAAAAGGCGATAATCGTAGAAGATTCAAGGAGACATGGTAAAGCGTTGTTTTTTTTCTTATTATTATGTCTTGCACCACGTTGTGTGCCAGTGAAGCGTATTTTTCGAATGGGCGCCAGTGAAGCGTATTTTTTCTAATCTATATCTGACTCTAGACGTTGGGCGCTAGTGAAACGAAGTCTTCCGACATAACTAGGGGTCTATTCCTTGGGTAGAGCTATGAGAAATGGGGGGGTAAGTCAAAATCTGTTTGTATGTCAAACTTAATCTCAGACAAATAGGCGCCACCAAGTCCGGACTTATTCACGATAATGGCATGGCATATTTCTAAGGGCGGACGTGGAGACCCAAAGAAAGAAAAATCGCCTTCGATGACAAAAACCTGTCTTAAAAAAAATAAGACGCTGTTCCTGTAAGAAATTATAATAGTTAAGTTAATAAAAAAAGGTGGAACACTATTTGTGTCCCGCAAATATACATAACGAAATAGTGAAAAGGTATTTTCTATATAAAATTGGCATCAAAATTCTACTCTTAAAGATGTTAGCTTTCAATGGTTAGGTTTGATCATATTTGATCAAAATAAAAAACTTTAATCTTGAACCAATAATTTACTAAAAAGAATCTTTTTTAAAATAAAATGCAATGCAACAAAATTTAATAAATAATTGAATTACTTCGTGAATTTAAATTAAGGTTTATCAAAATTATTCATAATCAAATATTTTACAGCATAGTGTAAACTTGTTACACAAAGATACTCCAACCCGTGCAGATCTGTTCAGGCAGTTTACATTTAAAAATGTTACTACTCAAGTTTTCCTTTTAAATTAAATGTACTAGCTTTAGTTTCCAAAAATGATCACAAAAATATTCTTATTTACATAAGTTGTGCTAACGCTGTTCTAAGCATTTGCTTTCAAGGATACATCTGTCAGCAGTATACTACAGGAAAATAAGTGACGTCAGTAACACCTGTTGTTGTAACTAACAATTTATACTGAAACAACGTGTTGTTTCTTAAAACATCAAATTAGTGAATTTTAATTTTGACACTGGATATTCTAGCTCAGCAATAGTTGAAACAAATATCATATTCGTGCTTTTACACATAAGAACAAATTAGCGTGTTTCTAATTTGAAACACGAAAAATTACTTAAAGCTAACTACGAACCAAAAACTGCTTTTCCCGCCTAGATGAGGTACTTGTTACATCATGCGATGTTTACTGCATGTAGTATGAACCCAGCTCATCCTAAACAGCTTCTACCACATGGAGTTGTTCCAGGTGTAGAATTAAATGCGGTCACAATACATTCGTCAGCTGCTGCAATATGTTGAATCACGCTGCCTTACCAAAGCATCTTTACGCTGTATAACAAGGTGGTCTTCTTTAAAATTGGTTAAACTTTCCATCTTCTAAGTTGCATTTTATACGTCGTATAACAAAGTGGTTTTAACAAAAAGGATTGAATTTCCTATCTTCTAAGTTGCATTTTACACGTCGTATAACAAAGTGGTTTTAACAAAAAGGGATTGAATTTCTTATCTTCTAAGTTGCATTGTTCATGTCGTTCGTTCGTTCGTGCGTGCGCTAAATAAAATATCTCAATTAAACAAATTAATAACGTTCATACGATACCAACCGCTATTCAAAGATGTGTCCCGACTCCTCAAAATTTATACGCAGATTGCCGGCCTGAAGTTTCTGGCACATCTTATCTCTGCTTCCACGTATGGCCGACTGATTATCAAACTCGCTCGGGCGATCGGACCGTCCAAGGAGGAGGTTGTCAAATTGAATAACGGGCCTGCGAATAGCTGTAGAAGACACAGATATTCAACCTTAAATAGAATTCTAAAGTACGATGTTGCTTTAACGTATTACTTTAGTTGTTAAATGTATTTTACCAATAAAAGTGTTTTATTATTCTCGCACTTTGATGAAGGGATTTACCAATCAAAAATAAAATTGTTACAATGAAGAGATCTAATAGATTACATTTTTATTGGACAACGACTTTGGATTCAAGTAAAAGACTGTAGAAGCTACCCAGAAGCAAATATAAAAACTAACCACAATATGTTAAATATGAAAGCTGCTCTTAAGTTAGAAAATTTGAAAGAAAGAAACTGAAAAGGCACTTTGACTTTGTGAAAATAAAAGATAAATTTACCCATAAAAGATATGAAAAACATTTAAACGAATTGCTGGAGGACATCGAGAAAACTTCTGATACTAAGGAAATAGAAGTAGAATGGAGTACCATTAAATCCAGCTTAGACATGGTGGCTAGAGGTATGGGGTATAAACAAAAAGAAAATAAGAAACCATCGGCGAAAAAAGCTATTCCAAACTTATTAGAAGAAAGGCGAAATTACAAAAATATAACAACATACCAAACAAAGCAGGAAAACACAAATACAAAGACATAAAATTGGAAATTATTCGCAGATGCAAGAAAGCCAAAGAACAAAGAATTGAGGAAAAGTGCAAGGAGGTACAAACTAAAATAAAAATAGGAAAGACAGATGAAGCATACAAACTAATTTGAATGAATTTTTGGAGTATGGAACCATATACCAAAAATATAAGGGACACAGAAGGAGACATCATTATAGAAAATGCAGAAAAAGTGGTTAGATGACAAGAATGTATAGGGAATTTATATGCAGGACAGCAACTAGAAGCACTAAAACAGGAATGAAAGTCCGTGAGGTAGCGTTTATATTGTTGATAGTCATTTGATCCCGCTTAATTTTTTGTGTAATTGATAGTTGAGATACAGCTAATAAGCAAAACAAGCTTCAGTCGCCAGAATCGTGGTGGAGCTGATCGTGAAAAAAAATTGTTCAAAAGTAATTGAGAATTTGCACAGCTGTTGTTTAAGTGATAATAATGATAAAAACAAAAATCAGCTGCTTGCGCAGTGGGGGATTGTACGTTAGTCGCTTGTATAAACCTATCATAAAACAATGATGTCAAGTTATTTCAAATTCGATGAAACTCAGATATCGAATTTAGTATATAATTAGAACAATAAAAACATAAATCAGTGCTGAGCCGACATTTAGCTTAAGCATTTTATAATGTCATCAGTGATGTAACTGACGATCTATTCCCTGTTATGTAAGCAGCTAACAATCATTTTTATTCAATACAATATGAAAACTATTTATTATAAAAATTTCAATGGGTTTGATATCGATGTAGCGATAATTTTCTTGATTAATCTATTTTTGTATGCTATTATTAAATTAGCTCGATTTGTCCGATTGTTTTATTGAATACAGGAATATCTAGATCTGGTAAGTAACAATGAATCATTTAGAAAAAAAAAATATTGTTTATTTATTAAACAAATATATTTTCAATAATTATAAGTATTCTTCATTTTCGTTGGAATTTGTTGATGTCAGATTCATTTTCATTATCCTAATAACTGTCATCAGAACCATCGATGACACCTTCTGCTTCACCAGCTTCTTCTGATGCGTTCTTCTCGGCAGAATTACTTCCTTTTCCCTCCGTATCCTCAAGTACCCTAAGTTCCGCGTCCATTTCGGTGTTTTCTGGAAACAAAATTCGATCCTCATAATTACTTTATTTCACTGCGTTACGCAAGTTATGTATCCCCCAATTGATGTATATACTATAAAATAGAATAATTAGGAAATTATTAGAAAGTGTAATGTTAAGTGAAGTGCAACAAAGTAAATACAAGGACAATTTATAAAGTTTATTAACGTTCATGAGAACGGATGCGCTACTTTGTATCGCAGACGGGAGTGAAACTGCAAATGTCAGGTCACAGACGGTCAGGTACCGTGATTACTTAGAAATTAAGATTACAACATTGTAATTATGAATAGTATTAAGAATAAACAGACATGAGATCTGCAAGTTCCCACAGCCATGTGAGAGAGTAGGAACAATATAAAAAGCCCGGGAGCCCAAGGACCCGGCAGTAAATCTTCGAACTTCGTACTTCGTTGTTCAAGCTACTCAAGTGAGTCAGTCAAAGTATTTAGCTTTAACATTGCAGTTGCATAGGCTACTCACGATAGTACATTTATTAGTTATTTTCGGACTTAGAATAATTTTAATTCAACTTGTCAAAATTCCGTAATTAATGTTTGTTTAAGAATAAAATTTGTTAAGAAGTTTTAGAACTGGTTTTTAAAAAGACAGCTCCCAAGACCCAAACCTTAACTGGCGCAGTCGTACGGATGTCAAAAAGTCACTAGGAGACACAAATTCGAAGAACTGGTTGTCTGGAATTTCTATTCCGAATTTGCCAGAACCCAAACAGAAGTTGGAGGCGAAACAAGAATCGTTCAAACCCAACAAACAAACAGAAGTTGGAGGCGAAACAAAAATCATTCAAAATCAACAAAAGAAAACTTGGAGGAGATACGAAAATAGATCGAATCCAAAACCAACGTGAACAAGGTATACATCGACTGAGTCCATAAAATCAACAAAACAATTAGTGTAAGTTCATTTCCTTAAACCAATTGAATTTATTTTACAAACATTTGATATTTGCTAGTATAAGAAAAAATTTTTATGATTTATATATGTATATTGACTATTACTACCATACATGTGATTTTGCAATGCTCCACCCGAAGGTACTACAGTGGCCAGGAAGCAAGTTTTTTTTACCTGCAAAATTTGGAATTTTGCCAAACCGTTGCTGTTCCAAGCAAGGTAGGGATCTTTAACGTGCGTGACAACACTCACACACGAGAACTCCATCATACCTCTTATACGAACGAGGGCGTGTTTTTTTGAAAAATGCTTGCCTAACACTTTTCAAGCGGACCGTGTCAGGATTTGAACCCGGGACCTTGGGGGTAGTTGTCACACGTATACCAACTACGCCACGGAGCTGCCCCTGAGGGGAAGTACCGTGCATTTATATTTCCAATGCTCCACCAGAAGGTACTACATTGGCCAGGAGGCGAGTTTTTTGTTGCCTGAAAATTTAGAATTTTGGCGAACCCTTGCCGATCCAGGCAAGGTAGGGATCTTTAACGTGCATGACAACACTCACACACGGGACCTCCATTTAACCTCTCATCCGAACGAGGGCGTAATTTTTGTGAAAAATGCCCACCTGTCATTTTTCAAGCAGTCGGCCGTGTCGGGATTTGAACCCAGGACCTTGGGATCCGTAGTCTTACGCTTACTACATTGATCCACGGCGACGCCCTGAGGGGAAGTACCGCTGCATGCCAAGCCTTTCGCACTGTCCATGTAATGTAGTAGCAGCTAGCAGCAGTATTTAACATGTGCTCATTACTGAAAAGTGAGAAACAATGAATCCCTAAATAGATAATATAATAGTTTTAAATGACTTATTAATCTCTTGCTTTGTGAATGAAGATTGTGAAATATAAACTACCTATACAAGTTTAAACGATTTTACCGGTTTAAAAAAAACGGTTTATACGGTGTTTTGTAAATACCGGTATATACCGGTTTTCGTACCGGTTTTTAAAACATTACGCAGTAGTGTGTCTTAGAATGTCATACCGACCACTATGGTCTCTAGTGATGGACCCGGGCCGGGACGGGGTTATTAAATGCCCGGCCCGGCCCGACGCAGAAAGGTAACCGGGCCGACCCGAAATGAAAATTGACGGCCCGACCCGGCGGGCCGGGGCGGCCCGAAATTTCGGGCCGGCCCGACTTTTATTCAGCGAATGAGAAGATATTTTTTCTGTTGTGTTCAACAAGTAACTATCACTCTTTTGTTTAATTTAAGAGTATAATGATTTTGAATTACAATCAAGATACTCGTGGAACATATCGTAGTATATCATTTGATTTTTGATTCTGTTACGTACCTAGACGTACCCGGAAGAAAAGTAAGTACCAGACTAACTATTAAACGCGGAGAGTGAGGGGATTCGCCTACATACCAAAAAGAAACAAAAAACACATCGCCCACGATGATCTATTAACAAATAAAAATAAATAACGGATTCTGTACAAACAAGCAAGAGCAATAAATTAAGCGTTACTATTTGAAAGCAAACAGTTAGGTGATTTGAACAATTTAGTACATTAGATACAAAGTGCGCATCTCGTATTTACACAAAATAAAATTAATCAGTAGTAAATAAACATGTGAGAGCTTTTGTCAAGCATTTTTAGAGTTTCATCTAATACTTTTTGTAAAATATCTAATTAGTAGGAAAGAATTAACGTGTGGGAGCTTTTGTCAGTTATCTTTTAAATCGTACATAGTACCGTTTGTAAAATAAACTAATCAGTACAAAGGAATAAGCGTGTGTATGTCCAATACTTTTAACACAGGTACATCACACATGTAGAGCGATAATATCGATTAGCAGCAACGAACAATAGTTCTACAATGTGACGTTTCTTGTCACATAACTACACCAAATGTTGATACGGAATATCTTATTGACACACACAAAAGAAAACAAGTTGCTACCTGTAGGTGTCCGGATACTTAGCTTGAAAATCGTCGGGGGTGAGTCAACACAGAAACGCCGCGGTATTCAGGATCCAGGCGTCGCCGTGGATCAATGTAGTAAGCGTAAGACTACGGATCCCAAGGTCCTGGGTTCAAATCCCGACACCGCCGACTGCTTGAAAAATGACAGGTGAGCATTTTTCACAAAAATTACGCCTTCGTTCGGATGAGTGTTGTCACGCACGTTAAAGATCCCTACCTTACCTGGAACGGCAAGGGTTCGGCAAAATTCTAAATTCTCAGGCAACAAAAAACTCGTTTCCTGGCCAATGTAGTACCTTCTGGTCGAGCATTGGGAATGTAAATGAACGGTATTCAGGATCCATTCACCCTGGCATCGTAACTACAGCAACGACCTACGCATAAAAGCAGTTGGTCTACAGAACGCAAGAACCCATTTGACCTCCAGTTAAAAAAAGCAATCCACGCAAGAACAGAAAATAAACAGACGTGCATTGCTTTTGAAATACGGTGACGAATAATGTAGAAAATATGTCGACGCACAAGTTGTAAAAGCAAATTTAACAATGGTTTAAATAACACGAATTCCAACTGCAATTCCTGGCTTATCGAAGCGCGATTAAAACTGGAAAACCCGGGTTTTATCAGATAGTGTGCGACCTTATTTCAACAAGTTTTTACATTCAAACTATAGAGAAAATCATTATAGGCGGTCGTAATGTATACCAAGATAACGGGTACCTGAAACAGGATATAACTATTTAGTTGTTGCACAAACTTGTCGATTCAAAGCAACTAGATTTATGTTGAGGAATTTATTCGAGAGCGTGTTTATTATTAATTATGTTGAAGGATTTAACAGTAAAAACAGAATTTATTCGAGCGGGTATTGAATTAATAAGGGAGAAAAATAGGGTAATTAATTTATGCTGAAAATAAACATAACAATTCTTTAAAAAATCCTAGAAATGGTAACAAAGGTACAAAATGTTTAGCAATTTTCAATGTTTATGAAATTGTACGCTTAACGCACCTTATAAGCATTATAATAAATTTGCGTACGCTTTATTTTGTCGTTCCTACTTCAAAGAATTTTACTAAAATTACCTACTTGAAATTAGAGAGTTGTTGCAAACTCATTCCAAGCAGACTTTATTAAAAGAATCTTCAAATAAAGTATCCTTTTTTAAAAGTTTGCATCCAATCTAAAGGAGTGTTAGTGCAAGTGTTTTTTTTCTTACTCTTTATTCCGACATATATGTTTAGTATTCTATATCTATAGGTTATGTTTTAAAAATGAATAAAGAATTAATCTCTTTTGTGATAAGGTGACCTATAATACATGTTTAACTATATTGGAAAAAATCAAAGAAATTGTATTCACACAAAGATGAACCTTTTTTTATTATTTGAGTCTTTTATTTCCCACTGATTCGATAACACTGGTTTGTGTTTCTCAAAGTGTTTTCACGGAATACTTTTTGAGTTCACTTCAAGACACTGTTTTTACTCCTTTCCAAGCATATAGCATATCTGTTTTCAAAAGGATTTTTACAGTTTACTTCTAAGAAAAGCATTACAAAACAGCTTCCTCGTATTTAGAGCGTTGACGCTTTGTATCTTTTTCGTGTTATAAACTTGGACATTATATTTCTAAATTTAATTACGGAAACAACACTACAAAAAACCATTTATTTCGCTATATTTATACACAAAACAGACAATTAAATGTAAGTTTGTATGTTAAGCATTTGGCATATGTCAAAATTAAGGCGCCTTAAATAAAAGAATTCCCTGCCTGTATTTAAATTAAATAAAGGTGTCCTGTATTTTAATAAAGTACAAACATTAAAGGTGTAATTGCGCATGTGTAAATGTCAAATAAGGGAAAACTTTATTAAAAAATTGGTAAAATGAACTTTGCAATAACTCTCTAGTGTTTTAGGCGGTAGACATAAATTATACACGCGATTGATAATATCGACGTTCGCCGCATGATTGAGATTTGGAGTATATACATATACATAATATAAATCGTGCAAACTATTGAATTATGAATAAATCACCTAGTTTGATGTTCCTGGGCATCTTTAACTTGCCTAAAGTACAACATGAGGAACATTAAATAGGACTAGAAAAAATATTCGGTATAAGAAGTGAGTTATAATATCAAGTCTCCTTTACACTAAACTAGACGAAAAACTGATTATTAATGGGTTCATGAAGACACTACGTGAAAATATAATTAAGAACGTTTACTTACTCAATGTGAGATATAAGTGAAGGGACGATAGAGTATCTACTCGTGCGTTTTTTGGCCCGAAAATTTCGGGCCGGCCCGAGTCGTTTTGCCCGGCCCGGCCCGAAAAAAGATAGGCCCGGCCCGGGCGCGGCCCGAATAAAGTAGTCAACGGTCCGGCCCGGATTCGAGCTCGAAATCGGGCCGGGCCGGCCCGAAAGCCCGAGCCCGAGTCCATCCCTAATGGTCTCTGCTACTCTAACTACCTAAACAGCTGCTGCCCTTCTTTGGGGACCTGTCTTAGTCTCTTCCTCACTAAAGGCACCACTAATTTGGTTAAACCTATAGTTCGACACTTAGCTCATTGAAACACGCAATCTATTTCTACCCGTTTCACTATACATTTACTGTAAGGATAAAAAAAATACTCTTGCGAAAACTCACTATTATCTGATAATAATAAATCTTTCGCCTTAGGACAAGTATATTATAATTATTTTTATAGAAACCACCTAAGACGCTGAACCTGGTATATAAACTTGATAATTATAACGTAAGGCTGAATCAGAAACTTTATTTAAGATTTCATTAACTGTGTATAACTTAGTAATTACTAATTATCTGAACACCACGTCGTCATTTAGAATTCTAACTATACCTGCTTCGCTTGCAAAAGATATGCAAATACACCGTTACTGTCAATGGCGTTGATCTCGCATCTGCTCCCATTTTGTATCGAGCTGCATCTATTACACTTTAATGTGCTTTCAAGTTTATTGCATTTTGTAATAATATACTCCACAGTAAAATAAGATCACAACTGAGCAACAATTGAACAAGATACGCGTACAGAACTATAAAATTTTAAGTGTTATCCGTATAAATTATTGCCATAAGTAGATCGTAGTATGACAGTAAAATATGGTACTACCACCAAATAAAACGCCAAGCTGTGAGTGTATCAATATCAAGGTACAAATTACAAGTTCATACGATGTCATGGTTGATGCTATAAAACCCTATTGTTGAGTTAATAACATTTCAGATAACTTGAGGTATTGTGGGCAACACCAAAAGAAGCTATTCCTTAAATATACTGAAATTGGTCACGCTCGTTTGCAAAATGTTTGGCCTTCCTTCCAGTTATACAAAAATTATATATGCTAGAATAATTACGTTAAATAATTCCCTTTTAGAAAATAACTCCCACACGGAAATCAATCTAGGTCCAGTATCTCCTACGACAATCTCCTATTCTACAATATTTAAGTTCACTTACCTTATTTTATACCACTTTTGTATTAATTTGTTTACCCGTTATGATAATTTATGTAAAAACTTCTATTTAATGCTTATCGTCAGAAAATCGCCATTGCCATAAACAGCACATTTCTGAAAAAGGAAGAGTCCGTCATTGGTATACTTAGCAACTTATCTCAATAAATATAAATTTGTAAATTTGAGATTTGAACAAATTTGGTAAAACAAACATTAACTAAAAATGCAAAATTTTTTGATCTATCGGAGATAGGTTGTAAAACTATTAGTTTAGAATACTAATCAAGTAGCACGCAAGAGCTCTTCGTAGAATTTCCTTATGAGTCGCTTGAGATACTCAGAATCGTTGAAGATTTACCAATAGCAAAGATGGACGGACTATGGCTTCCATTATTGTATTCACACCAGGATGCTTTCAGTAAAATCGTACCTTTTTTTATTATTAGGGATAATCCAATCCAATCCAAAAAGTATTTTTGAGATTTGATTTTTAATGAAACTTCCAATTTAGAACAAACCCTTATCTCGTCAAAAAATTTAAAAGGGTCTCTACAGAAAATTCAAGCATATACGTATCATTTATTAAAAGACAAAAATTTAGATTTCATTTTAGGTCGAATTTTTAACTTGAACCGATGGTACCGTAGTTTTCATTTTGCCCTTTACGTTCATGGTACCCAATGTGAAACACAGGTGAAACGCAGACCACTAAAAGCCAGTGTTCGTTTGCCGGATTGGGTCCGGCCATAGGTATCGTTATTTTCTAATGCACTGAGTAGTCCAGGTAGGTTAACACGTTCACTGCTTACGGCGCGAATCCGCGTCCATTCGGTTTCACAGTGCGTACGCCGCGGATACGCGTCCTATACAACTTTAAGTTAGATGCTTTAGCAATTCGTAAGCACTGCAGTTGGGTATTTGATGCTTGGTGAGCACTTGAGTGTATCACAAGAGAATATTAATTTGGCGCCAGTTTTCAGTTTCAGAGTTATGTGCTGATTTTAATCGATATTAAAGTTCGTGCAAATATGGACGATAATCAGGCGGGTTGTTCACGTCCTAATCTAACTGATCAAGAATTAGAATATTTTAACACATTCAGATGATGAATATGATTTTGAAGAAAGTGAAGACGAATATATACTAAATGATGTTGGTTCGTCAGAATCTGACTCTGATTCAAGTAAACATGTCTTTATAGTACTGTGTACTGAAGATTATTTCGTTATTTCAGGAAATGATGACAATGTGGCGCGGGATATAAGCAATTGACAGCAAATAATGTAAACGAACCTTACGCAGATGATTTACAAACCCCGCATATAAAATTGTGGCTAGACAACCCTGCTCTGAAACAATTTCATTTTACAGGAGGGGTTTAATTGTTGGTTCAAAAACCCCAAAGTGACCCTCATGCTGATTACTTCTTTCTTATAGCCGACGAAAGCCTTTCTAGTTTAATTATTACAGAGACAAATAGATACGCGGAGGAACTATTTTTGACGGGAGTTGGCGCAAATTCTACGATAACTCGGTGGAAACCCAAACCCCTTACAGTTCCAAGACTATTGGAAAACTGATGCTCTTTTTAATGTAAAATGTTTTCATGATTGCATGAGTAGGAATCGTTTTTAAATCATTCTTAGGTGTCTGCATTTTGCTAAAAATCTTACAAGACAAGCTGCTATTGAGGATAGAATTTATCCATTACTTGAATTCTTCAACAGTAAAATGCACATGATATATTAGTCAGGAAAAAACCTCTGGTTTGATGAATCAATGATACTTTGGCGAGGACGAATAGTCTTCAAGCAATTTATCAAAAACGAACATCATAAATATGGCATCAAGTTGTATGTTTTGACAGAGTTTGATGGTATGGATTTGAACATGAATATATACACTGGTACACTGGATTCTTTAGGAGGGAAGAGCCATTCAAAAAAAGTTGTACTGCACTTAATGAAAAATTATTTTGGATATGGTCATTCGCTGTTTATTGACAATTATTACATAGCAGTTGATCTAGCTGAGGATTCTTTGAAAAACAATACGCATTGCACAGGAACGTTAAATCCAAAACTTCGGAAACTTTCTAGGGAGGTAAAGAAAGCAAATTTAGAAAAAGGTGATACTATAGGAAAATAGAGGAATAGTATTTTAGTTTGAAAATGGAAGGACAAGAGGAATGTTTTGTACCTATCTGCAGAGTTTGAAAATACTTTAACGGATATTAAAAATAAAAGAAGACAGAATATAAATAAACCATTGCCGATTTTAGAATATAAGGATTATAAAGGGTGTCCCAAAATTTACGCAAAATTTGAATTAAATATAAAGCACATTTATTTTTCTTTAAATTATAATTTTTTTAATGAATCATAAAGTACGCACAATAGGGTTATGTATGAAATAACACATCGGGCAAATGCCCTTTACGGCTTTGCTGGTACATACGCACTCTTTTGTCGCAATTTTCCATGACAATTGTGCATAAATGTGGCCCAATTTCAGTAATGCAGCGTTGAATTTCCTCCTTCAACGTACGGATTGTTGTGGGCTTGTTGGCGTAGACCTTTGATTTCAAATAACCCCATAAAAAGAAATCCAATGGTGTTAAATCGCATGATCTAGGGGGCGAATTCTGATCACCGAAACGAGAGAAAACACGATCAGGAAATGTCTCATTCAATAATTGGATTGTATGGCAAGTTGCACTGTCTTGTTGAAACCACATGTTCTCCACAACAATATCATCCAATTGAGGGAGAAATAACTCTCTTATCATGTCGCGATATCGAGTACCAGTAACAGTCACTACTTGACCAGCTTCATTTTTGAAGAAGTATGGTCCAATAATGCCCCCAGCCTAAAATCCACACCAAACAGTGACATGTTGTGGATGCATTTTTTTCGACAATCACATGTGGGTTCTCTGAACCCCAAATGCGGCAATTTTGTCGATTAACAAAGCCATCAAGGTGAAAATGAGCTTCGTCGCTTAGGATGATTTTTTTCGAAAAATCAGGGTCCACTAGTTGATGTTCGATAATCCATTCAACAAACTCTCTTCGCTGGGCATGGTCATTAGGCTTAAGTTCTTGTGTTAATTGAACTTTGTAGGCTAGGAACCGCAGATCTTCAGTGAGTATACGCTGTAGAGAGCTTCTTGAAATTTGCAGTTCCTGTCCACGCCGTCGAATTGATGTTCTTAGGTTTTCACCAACACTGTCACGCACTGCTTCGATATTGACATCTGAACGGCTTGTTTTTGGACGACCAGAATGTTTAGCATCACCAGTACATCCATTCTTCCTGAATTTTTCAATTACTCTCTTCACAGTTGACGAAGTTAAATGAACATTCCCACCGTATTTTGAACGAAATTCTTGAACTGTGGCCGCCAAACTTTCATTATTTTTGAGATATTCTTCAACAATGAAAACACGTTGTTCTGTCGTGTAACGCTCCATTTTTACTAACCCTAGACTGTCAGCTGTTAAACTGTTTATTTTTCAGGGTTGCCAAAGTTTACTGCACAAATGGCAGCAAATTCAAATCTTGCGTAAGTTTTGGGACACCATTTATGTGTGGCGTTGATCGCTAAGACCAGATGTTAGTATGCTACCCTTGCGAGAGAAAAACATTGCGATGGTATAAACAGTTTCATATTTTTCATGTGATGATGTTAAATTCCTATTATCTATTTAATAAATTTTCTGACAAGAAAATGTTATTGTACGATTTTCGTTTACAGGTTATTAGACAACTACCATTTAAACCAATTAATCCGATGAAAGCAACAGCAAACTTTCAACACCTTCCAACTAAAATAACAACTAAAAATAAGAAGGGAAAAATTCAAAAAAAAAAATGTAAAATTTGTACTACAAAAAAATTAAAGAAGGATACAAATCAGTAGTTTTGATTATGGTTTATGTTTATTTTTATTCCGGACTTGGTGTTCTGTTTTTTATGTTATCTAGAGCACTAATCTCTTTTTAATCATTAATTGTTATTTTAATAGGTTTAACATTTTTCTAATGTTCGTTTTACTTAGTTACCATTATTTTTTAAACTTTTTTGTTTATCTGCCTTTTAGAATTAAAAACTGTTAGTTTGTGTAATGTGCTTGCATCTTTAATCTTCTAATTTTTAATTTTTTATATTTCATTGATATGTTATGTAATAATAAACTTGTTTTATCATTCAATAGTACTGTTTTTCACGGATAACGGCCTAAATTGTAAAGCGCGGATCCGCGTTCTATAGAATTACCCATAACATTTGTTCCCGAGTGCTCACGACGCAGATCCGCGTCTTTTCGACAGAAAGTATGATCTTGACATGTTGTACTACCAAACCATGCAATCTCAACCACTTTCTATATATTTAATGTAGCAATTTACCAAAAACGTCAGTCAGCTCCTGGTGGAGGTGATCTATTGTCAATGAGCAGAGAACGTGTTAAACAAAATTTTGTAGCTATTATAGGTAATAAGAACACTAGCATTCAATACATTTTTTTATCTAAATCTATATTCAAGGGGTAATGTACTTATCACAATAGGGGGCTCCGATACCTTCAATAATTCAGATTACAATAATACAAAATATGTTTAAACAATAGAGAAGTTCTTAAATAGAGTCTAGAAAATTGTGCTGCTGCAATAATTACCAACCCCAAGAATGGAAAATAGATACTGTAGACCAGCTTTAAGAATTTATAGTAACAGCTAATAGAACAAAATGTGTTAAACTTGCAGAACTTTTTGCTTTAGTTCTGAAGTCACCACCGTTGGAAATTAACTCTGCTAGTGGTAGTATTGATTGCTCATAATACATATATCAAAGCTGATTATTTGTATGTGCACCTCGTTGTCATGCGCAAGAGAATAGATATAAGACAACTTCGTTCAATATACAAAAATCTTGTTGATTTCAAACAACGGAAAAACATCTTGTTTATTAAAATATAACGTGCTTGTACGGCCAATTATATCATTAAGCAATTCTTGGTGAACCCCTAGAGGCGCTCAAAAAATTTAATGCTGATCATAGACTGAAGCTACAATTTTAAAACTAAATTTCCTAAATAGCATAAATATCCAAACATCCTAAATCAACTCAAGCCAACCAATTTTCATCTAACACTTTCCAGATCATCAAATCCTACCTGACCTCCCGATCTACTACTCAGAAAAACCAACAACTCCACTGTTACCAAAACCCTTACCCAGAGATATCTGCAAGGCTCTCGCCCCCCCCACCCCACCCCCCAAACTTAGCCTTAAGTCTTCTGCTCGATCTCGCTTTCCGCAATATATTCACTTTTGCATATGCCAATGATCTAGCTTTCCTCATCCTCGGTAATTCTCGTTCCTCTTTAGAATATTCCGCTTTCGCTCTCATAAACAAACTTGAATCATGGTCCTTCTTTACCTTACATGTGATTTTCCAATGCTCCACCCGAAGGTACTACATTGGCCAGGAAGCGAGTTTCTTTTACCTGGAAAATTTTGAATTTTGCCGAACCCTTGTTGTTTCAAGCAACGTGCGTGACAACACTTACACACGGGACCTCCATTTTACCACTCATCCGAACGAGGGTGTATTTTTGTGAAAAATGCCCGCCTAACATCTTTTAAGTGGGCCGTGTCGGGATTCGAACCCGGGATCTTGAGCGTAGTAGTCACACACATACCACTACGCCACGGAGCCGCCTAGGTCCTTCTTCACCGGTAAACTTATCTCACCATTCAAGTCCAAACGCTACTCGTCAAAGCCCACCTCGGTTTACGTAGAAGCTCAACAATCCGTATACTGGGCACATCTCCAACAGTTTCGCACTTTGCAGTTTACCTAGTCCTACATATCCACACCCGCATAAAATTCTACTCACTTTTACAAACCCCGCACTAAAACAAAAACCATCCTTGATAACTTCTACCAGTCTCTCCCCCGCCCCGTCTGATTATCCAAGTCTAACCGTAGAATAATCCTACACCACATCATAATCCCAATAATTAGATACGCCTCAGACTCCTGGTTCCCACTAGCTACCGCTCAGATCGACCTTCACTAAATTCCATCATCCGTACATTCCCCTATACGTCTCGATAGCAAATCGTGCAACTCCACAGCCTCCCTATACGCACTAGGGTTGATTCCACCTCTAGACATTCTCATACATTCAATTGTCCAATTACGCAACTTCAGATTCCATCACCCAATCTACGTGCACGACAGAACCCTTACCTACAACTTACAGACACCAAACCCCTACTACATAGCTGTACAATCTGCACGTGACAGGAGCACCGGAACCTATTCAGCTCCAGTAGACGCTCTTTCGAACTATTTCAGTCCATCTCAAGCATTTCTCAACATACCTTTTTATTCACCAGCACAACAATCCACTTTTTGACCGGCCATGGAATCTTCCGAATAAAATTATATTCAGCTAACCTCACTCTTTCCCCATGCTGCTTGTGAGCTCCGCTAACCGAACTCGAAACAGTTGCACATCTCATATATGTACTCGAGTTCAAACACAATCCATCTCCAAGCTCTCTTCAAAACATCAATTAATCACGATCCCTATACCCCTCTCCTAAATATTACCTTGTTAGTCTCACACTACCTAAACGAACATAACAACCTTCCTTAAGGAAATCGTGTCTATTAAACCTACCACCTAATTTAACTTGAGGCAAAAATATACAACAGCGGACCCGCCCCTCCCCAATTTTTAACCCCAAACCATCTAGATTGTAGTACAGTAGAACTATATCAACCTTTTAGTCAGCACGAAGCAATTGACCATAGAAGGCGACAAAACGGGTCATGTAAGGAAAGAAGAGCAAAAAAGTAAGTACATCTACCAAGGAATTTCTTTATGCTTAACTAAAGTAGGATAGGCTTTTGCCAAGGTATAATTTAAAACAATAAGCGAATAAAGCAAAAATAGAATAAATATTTGTTGAACATATTTTAATTATTCTAATATTTGTTGATGAATTCTTCTTACAAAACATGTTTTCACCCTGATACGTAAACGCCAGCCCAGACTGACATTCCTTTTCGCAGAAATAACTTTCTCTACATGTGGTTCACTAGTAACTGAAATTTATAGTCTATTGTACTTGATCACATATACATTTTCAACAATTGTAAAAGTTTTCCAGTAAAAGCGCGGTCACAAATTTTGGTAAATGTGCTGCAATAGGATTTTATATTAATTTATAAAGTGCGGATCACGAAAACCAACTGCAACCGAGACAAGGAGAAAGCAGATTTGATAACGAGGCTGTAGCTGATGGTAGTTCATGCAGCTTTAAAAATATCGTTCATTCGTTCTTCACTTTCCTTTATGTTCCAATTGTATTTTGACATATAAAATTGGATGTTTTCAACTGCAATAAGACAATATAGAGGCATTTTGTTTGTTAAGTTCTGGGAACGAATAACATTTGCGCAACACTCTTTTACTATTGAATCTCGTTATGCACAGACTAGTACCAATTTTAATTATAGTAGGTATCGATTGTTAAAATGAGTATAAACGGGTTCATGGGTTTCAAAGTTGTCACCATCTACCACATATAGCTATTCTTATAATGAGTGCACAGCAACAACCACTTTTATGCGTTTCTCGCTATGCATGATTTTATAGTTAATCCACCCAAAAGTAGAAGATCGACAGTTACTGATTAACGCTGAATATCATAAAAGCAGCACAGTTTTCGCAGATACTTTAGTTTATTTCCAAAGTTCATACAAGGAGTAGGCAGATTGAAACCTTACGCATCATCGCCTAGTCGGGGACAATCTCCCCACCACAAAAAGTAGACAGATTGGGGACTTGGGGCAATACCGCCAAGAGGCCTGGAAGTCCAGCACATCGCCATCACCAAACCGTATATCATCTTTAAGGCGCCCATCACGTTGATATCTCCAAGGCGTCTACCACGTGGCCTTCTTCAAGGCGTCTATCACGTCGCCATCTCTGAAGCGTCTACCACACCGCCAATTACATGCGTCCATCACGGCGCCATCTCTGCGACGTTCACGGCGTGGTTTTTTCCGATGCGTCTACCACGTCGCCATTTTTGAAGCGCCCACCAAGTCACCATTTTTGAGGCACACACTACATTGTTATCTCCGAGGCATGTCGTCATTTCCAAGACCAGGTGTCTTTCAGGTTTCCTCTTATATAGGTTCGGTCGTGAGTACCGCGTAGTCTATATAGTGAACTAATTTGTATGTTTTATTATTTGGTATACTGTTTTAAACACGCTGATAAAACTTACTTATAATTTTTTTATCAGTATATTTTTGTGCATATTGGTATTTAAATTATTTGTATGTTGTTGTGCATATTATTTTTGTTATATATTTTATGATTTAATTGACTTGTGAGTATAATTATTATTGTGCATTGTGGACATATTACTGCGAACAGTATATGTTACCTCGTATTGACATTCTACACTAATAAATAAGGTTTTATATTTGTTGTGTATTCAATAATTTGTTCTACACCTAACGGTCGGTTCTAACAAACTGTATGGTGGCATAATTTGTCTGAATGTGAACCAGTCGTCTGGAAATAACCTTTTTAATCAATTTCTCCATAGAATATAACGCGTTTGCGTTACCTAAACTATAAATCAGATAAGAACATATAGATATTAAATTTGGATGGAGAAATTAAAGATCGACGGGCCCTGCATAATACATTTCACTAATGGTAGATATTAACTGACGACATTTCAAAATTATGTTATTATAGGAATAATTTAGATAACAAGGCATAACATTATATCTTTTAAATACATTGTAAATGTAATAATTCAGACCGATGACTTAATTTAACAAATGCAAACAACTGTAAATGTTACAAGACGCTGCTATAACGTTTATTCGAGAAACATAATTGACAATAGATGGTTCTCGCGCAATAGCCTTCTACGTAAGCTAGATTAAAATTGTTACATTGTATTAGCGGATGCTGACCGCACTTAATAGGATTTTATAGAAGGAGAAATGTGATATAACAACTAAGCGCGACAGCTGAAAAGTTTGCAAAGTTAATTAGAGCCGTAAAAATGTATTCATTCGAACAGGTAATAACGCAGGAAAGCCGCGCTGTTGGGATCGTTATAATAACAGATTGAAAGTTAATGGATGAAACGCAACTTCAGGATGAAGCTATTTTTAAACTGCGCTTTCAAGTGTAGGGCAAAATTCAATTCACATGTCCGTGAAATTAAAGTCAGTATGACCGGTTAAAGGGTTAGGACCTGCAGAATTCACTTCTCTAATAATTTGGATTATGTGTTGGGTTGTGTTATGAAAGCTGCTGTTTGTTGGATAACCCAAGCAATTGACGAAAGAAAGATTCATGTTGCTGGACACCTTTTAATTTCTACAAACCGTGAGTAGAATGAGCTTTTATGTTGACGATTTAAAATTATGTTTATATGTACTTTAAGTATAAGTTGTACTAGGAAATCAACAAATCATAAAGGTAGTTATTTTGTTGGAATAATTAGCGACGAATTTAGTGTATATTAATTTTAAAAGTAAGCTTTATTAGTGAAATTATTGTTGGAAAAAGAGTACAAGTTGTGTATCTTTAATGCACATTGTAATGATTAACGAAATAGTTGGTACTGCACTGTTTTCTGATGTACTGTTATCTGAATTGGTATATCACCTAAAGTAAGTATGATACAATGACTGACGAATATTATTTGATTCAAGTATACCATGTCTTCGCATAAATGGAATTCACGTTAAAAAGTTAAAAACTGAATTACGGTTAGGAAAAGTTCGTGATTGTTTTATAGGCGTTATATTTCTTATAGTGACATGAACGAAGGATGCACGTGATGTTGAAGATGCAGGAAGATGGGTTACATAAAAGTTAGAGTAGAATTTTATAGGATGATGCTAATTTAGAAACAACTTTTATATTTGCTGAAATATCATTAAATTCAAACGTTTCTTACTGATAGTTACAAAGCGCTTAAAAGAAGCAAATTATTTTGTATTAATTTCTTACTAGAAGCAGGCTATTTTTTAAAACTTGTGGGGGATTTGTATGATGATCGTCTATCGGAATACAAATATCAGTGACTGAGATACAGTTCTCTTTTTAGAAATTAAGAACAATCATATAAGAATAAAATATTCTTAATCTCTCGGTCGAGTACTGTTTGAAAGTAACCGGCAGCATTCAGTCTGTTTGTGCATTAAAAATTTTTTAAGCAGATACTGTCAAGAAAATAGGAGATTTGGTAAGCAGAAAAGTTTTTAATTATTTCCGCACAATTTATGTTGCCTATTTTTTGAATTTAAACATTTTATGTCTTCCCTTTCTGAGATTAATTTACTTCTCGTCTATTGATCATTTACGTCTCAAGAACTGTTTTGATATTTGTATACGTACAAAGCATTTGAAAATTATTTATGCCAAAAAATTCGTTTGCAAAAATTAATGTAAAGTAGCATACAACATATTTTTTAAAGAATCGCAGCTACCTACACTTACTTTTTGAATGCATCAATTAAGCATAGTTTCTCATCAGTATTGAATCAAACTTTAAGTTACTAAAAGTGGTTTTATTTTGCGTGGTCAAAAATTCCAATATTAGAATTGTTAAGAAAGGACGCAGCCATTATCGATTCGTTGCCCACTTAAAAGTAATGTTATTATTATACCATTTGCCTAGGTAACTAGGCAAGCTTGAGTATTCACATTTGATATTCAACGTTTACTGAAGGGTGTTTATGAATAAGGGTTTTTCAAATCACTAGCCATCACTGAACCACCATTAATCAATAATTATATTTATAACTGCTTATTTATTAAATAAAGACATGATGGTGTAATTCAGAATGATTATAATAAAGATATCTTGAGTAGTAAAGATTTCTTGTTTTAAAATTTGTTACCCATAAGATGAAAGGACCAGTAGGAATAGAACGAAATCAGTAACGGAATGTTCGCCCAAATTATGGTGACAAAGAAAAGGAAACGAATGTCACACTAAACACAGTCGGAGATTGGAGGGTCTAAACAATGAAATAACAGGACACACGAGCCAATTCGCCTTGTAGAACATCCGTGCCTGCAAGAATTATTAAACACAAAAACATACAAAAATATAACTCCAATAAAAACCTCTATGACTTTAGATAGCAAACAATATTAAATTGCTGATATAAAAACGACATCTAAATTTTTCACTACACAATAACATGACGAATTCAGATGTCTATTGAACTCCATGATACATGGAAACCAAGCCGACAAGCTTTACCCAATTTCAAATAATAAATACAACATAACCTACCCATGAGGTTGGTTACCCATTGGGCGCGTTTCCAGGTGGCGGATAGGAGAAATCCCAGGATATAAAGCCAAGGGATTGGCTATCTCTTCTGGGAAGGATCGTGATAAGCTTATTTCTTTCAGTGACACAGTGCCTGAGTGGTATGAGACCCACAACATGGTGGAGAACAAGAGACTGTGCTAGAGCTGGATAAAATCCTCCCCCTAACCAAGTGAAACGATCTCGTGGACCAAACCCCTCAGCCTAAGCCGTAGTTTCGTGGCTAAAGGGCATGCACTGAGGTAAACGAAGCCGGTGGGGCAATTCTGCAACACCGACACACCGCGCCTTCCTTGCTGTCGTGGTCATGTCTCACGGGAAAAAAGGTGTGGGGGGTCTTGGCTCAACCGCCCGGACCAAGAGGAGACAAACTCGCTAAAAATCCTAAATCCTGTGGCGAAAGACCGAGCCCAAGAGATGCGTGGCTGGATAGTTGACCAGTCTTAATCAGTCCAAAACTCGGGAAACAGGGCAGCTCCCCGTTTTATTCACGCCCTCCATGCCAACAGAGGGCACCTGACATGGTGACCATTTACACCCCCCTTACTCATTGGAACAATCATGAATAATATTGGTACCATAAGTAAAACAGAACCTGAAGAGGTGGAACAGCTATGGGGGACCCCTCAGGTAACCAAAACATATCCATGGAGGTGGATCAGACGCTTGCAAGACCGGTGTCTGATAGTCCAGACACGGAGCAAACAATAAAGAAACTTACAGGCACTAGACTGCAAGCAAAGAGGCTTTTGGGTGCTCAGCGTAGGAAGCTGAGGCAAGCCAAGAATGTGGAAACTGGGACTTGGACGGAGTCACACCCGTCCACAAGGAAAGTGTTGGTGCAGAAGGAGAGCGGGGGCAGTAAAAGACCTCGTTCAGAGACTTCCACACCGACACCATCTAGAAGCGTTGGGTAGAACGGGACAGGGACTATTCGGGCGACCAAAGTTAGACCCGAAGCAAGTCGATGCCCTCTTATCAAGGGACCTGTACTCTGTAATTCGGGGTGCAGACTTTGCAGATTGGGTTTAATACTTAACCAGGGTCAGCACAATAAGCCTTTTAGGCTGCAGTACGGCGGAGCCGTTTGGTAGACGCACCCGCCAGGGGGAGTGGTTTTAGTGGGTATGCCGCCAGAAGAGTCCCACACTTTGGCTATAAAAGCTTTCCACTCCACCGGGTTTAGATAAGTATCAAAAAAAGAATAACCTAAATAATTATACAAATAGATCTTGCCTACTTACTTGCTAGATGTTCGTTGACGATAACAATGGTGTGCCCGCATCACTAGCAGCTACTAAACCTAGTACACAAAATAAATATTTACAATAGAACACTTAGGCGCAATCGATGAATCAGCACCGATAATTAGTCACTAACACAACTTGTTACACTATTTTTTCTATATAGTTATATATAGTGTATTTACTCTACCTTATAGGCGGCAGAGCCTCTATAAATTATGAGGGGTTCCTGTCTAAGGTTTAAGCCCAGGGTAAAGAGGATGGAAAATGGCTCTGAGTATAAAAAGGACCCTCTAAAGAGATCTTCCAGCCAGCTAAGATTTTTCAACTTAGGGCAGAGCTATGAGCCAGGGTCGCAGGATGGTATACGATAATAAAAGAATTTGTAATGGACGCCACCGTATCTTAATAATAGCTATAAAGAGAAACAATCCGGGAATCTTCGAAAAGAAAAAATATATCTTTAACGAGCAAAACATAGAAATATAACACTTACTTATGACTCTGCAAACTGGAATTGGAACGACCATCTCGTACTATCTGAAAATTTAATCACTTCATAGTATTTTAGAGCTAGGGCTACATTAGAGCTTAATCAATTTATCACAAAAAAAATAAATTCCAACTAGATTACCTAGTTAAGACTATACCTCAAAAAATTTTCACACACAATACCAATAATTTATCCTTCTTCACTACAAAAATTTTATAGATATGGTTGCTTGCTTCTATAAAAAAATTACTGTTGACTTTAATGAAAGAACGCTTTAAAACAACTTATTGCACTTTCTATTGATTTATAAAAAAAATATATACATCATTTGTACAATTTTATACGTACTGAAATTTTTGAGATATCTACTTTTAATAATGTCTAGGAGTAGTCTCTGATTATTTGTGTGAATTTTATAATTATAAATTTATTATAGTTTTCTAGAGGAAATATAGTGTTTTTGTTTTTAATCTACAATTTGTATTTGATACCTGAATAGGATCCTGTTTGGGTTTACATTTAATTGATTAAATACGTGGACTTTCCTTAAATTGTAGAACTACATTTTTAATTAATTTAATTGACGGAATCAAGAGTCAAAAATACATATGGTTTAAACTAATCTGTACTTCAAGTATACTGTCCAAAAAAAATTATATTTTATAATGTGACAAACAAATATTATTGTGTCACGTGCTTAGATATGGATACATTTTAGTATAACCTTGTATATTCAAATATAGTTATCTTATAGAAAATTCTTTGTGTTCATAAGAACATTTATGCAATATCCAACTACTAAATTCTGAACAAAAATTACGTGTACTGATTTAAATGACCATATAAACGTTACAAAAATTTTTAGTACATTTCCAGTAATGGTTCCGTGAAACGAAAATTGAATTAAAATTGGAGATGACTCACCACAAACAATCTGCTAGGCATCAGAGTTCGTCAACCATCTTGAGTACTTACAACAGCAGGTGCGCGCGGCTTGCACGTGTTAGACTCTACGGCTTGACTTCTAAACGAAACAAGATTTACGGAAAATTCCACCATACTCCATAGCAACATTTGAGACTTTGGACTTTCAATACAGCATAACAAAAAGTTGTGCTTCAGTGATGCAAAACGATTATATACATAAGATTTATCGCTCCAATACTTTATACATTACGTGCTTGCGTTTCAATACTGCATAACATAAAACTTGTTTCGATACTGTAACTACATAAAATTTGCGTTTCAAAATTGGACCTAAAACTTGTTTCGATATTCTATAGCAATCAACTTAAAACTTGCGTTTCAATATTGTATCTACATTTTTTTTACTTGCGCGTAGATGATGTGTAATTCACAGTCACACTAGGTCGATTCAACTACTAATTGATGCCATGGTATACGTCGACACCATTTCACCTGCCTTTGGGACGGCATGTTTTATAAAACCTGCTGGCCCACGTTTCAACACTTGCTTAGCTGATTACATTCGAACGTTAAATGATGAACCTTGACCACGAGGCAATTTTATTATTCAAGCACGCGCAGAATTGGAATGTTGTATCAACACATACACAGATAAAAGAAAACTTAACTTTTATTTCAAGTCCTTAGATATAGGTGGAGTTCTAAGTACGAATTGGTAATATATTGCTACAATAGGAATTTAATATTTTCTGTTTAATAAAGGATATTTGTTAAATAAATATTTAAAACAAAAGCGTACATTGATGAAGCAGGTAATTGTATTCGTTACAAACTGATAGATAATTATAAAATATATTTACATTTACGTTACCAATTAACACAGTTATCCATCAATATAAAAACATTATCATGCCAAACTACACTAAATACTTATTCGAATAGTGACAGTATTAAGTAGATAACAATGTGTTTCTCATTATTTCTAAATGGTAACTACCAGCAAATCCAGGCATTGCAAGTAAATGAAACAATTGTACCTGCTGTCATTTACGGATTTCGTTCACGTAGGTTTTTGAGGGTCTTAGATAACTGCAAGACCCTCACCTCATCATAACTTCATCTGCATACAACGGTAGCCAAAGAGATGTGTGGTGTATTCTGTATTTATGACATTATGATCGTGTGAGTGTGTTGAGTGCTTTCAGATCAGTCAGGCTTCATCTTATTATGCCAAAAGAGTAAGTTAGTACGTGTATTGCATGTTTTTTTGCTATTTTTTTGTTTCCTGCTGTGAGTTTTGTTTTGTGTATTTTATTGAGTTCTGTTTATACTTCTATTTCAGTTATTCTTTCATTTGTAAGTGTTCTATTCCTGGTTTTGTTTGCATCCTGGATTTGTGTATGTGTCTGTGCTGTTCATTGCTTGTATGTGATCGATGTTGTTGTTTAGCGCGTAATTTTCTTGTTTTGATAGTTTATTTTTTATAATACTGTTTTTCTTACAATTTGGCTGTTCCAAAAATCATGTTTATATCGTTGCTGTTTGTTTCTGTTATTTGAAGTAGGAGATTTAGTTGCGAGTTTGTTGATGCTATTAGTTTGAGGTCGTCTATGTATTGAACTTCATTTATTGTGTGTGAATGTGCACCTGTCATGTTGTGTCCGTATTTTCTGTTGCTTAGGTAGCTCGATAGTGGGTTTAGTGGTAGGTAGAACCAGAAAGCACTTAAAAAGACCCCCTCGTATATGCCTCTTCTGAACCTCCTATTGGTTTCATTTTCACGTTATCTGTGTTTGTTTATGATTAGTGTTATATTCCAGTTTTTCATTATTGTATCTAGAAATTTTATAGTGTTGTGTTTGCCTTGAATATTTATAGTATGTGTATTAGTCATAAGTGTGGTATGCTGTCGTATGCCTTGCGGTAGTCTATCCATGCGTAGTGTAAAGCTCTTTTTTTAATTATAGCTTGGTGTGTTATTTCTTTGTCTATGATCAATTGCTCCTTTCATCCTGGTGTGTTTTGGTGCATCCTTTTTATTCTTCGTGTAGCTTTGTGTTGCATGTGCAACTAGTTTTAGTATTATTATGGATGTTAGTTTGTTGCATATTGTTGATGGGCATGTTATTGGGTAGCATTTTGATGTGAATGTGTGTGGTGTTGTGTGCGCTTGAAAAATATATTTGTTGTATGTTGTGTGTGTGTGTGTGTGTGTGTGTGTGTGAGTGTGTTATTGTAAATTATTTTATTCAGAAGTTTGTTATTTTGTCGTTGACAGGTTTTTTCCAGTTGTGTGATTTGTTACTGGTTTGACTAATTTTTCGTGCGTGATGGTTATTTCGTGCATTTTGTTCATTGTATTATATTTGTTTGTTTCTGTTTGGTTTCATTTTGAATGTTGGTTGTGTTGGGCTCGGTTGAATCAAAGATTTTCCAAAAAGTGTTCAGTATCTGTTATGGTTAGTGGATTGTTTATTGTGATTTGGGTTTTGTCTATAGTTTGCTATAATTTTCTTTGGTTTTGGAGGAATGTTTGTTTTGTTCTTTCCTGTTATTACTTCCTTTGTATCGTCCGAGTCTTTTACTAGTGTCTGTAGTTTTTGCATCTTTTCGTCTAGTTGTTCTATTGGTGTTTCTTTTGGTACGTCTACTATTATTTATCGTTTCTTTTCTGCTGTCTTTTCTTTTATACAGAGTGTTTTGAAACATCGTTTAAAGATTTTAAGGGCATGTAGTAACATCAAAAATAAGGTTAAAAGTCATAATAAACATATGTTCACAAATAAACTGTTTACGACAAAACAGCGATTTGATCGCAATTGCAGAATAAGTATGCTTTATTAAGATGTTACTGCATTTTAACATAAAATAGATTATAACTAAAGAAGTTGTTAAAAATGACGTCCTTCCATTTCGACACAGGATCTATCTTTTTTCAAAGGAAGCGCGCACTCTTTCAAAAAACAAGTTTTTCTCGAATTATCTGGCAACAGTGTTCTATTCTCTGGAAGATCGTTTACCGGTGTTGCGTACACTAAACTTATCAAATAACCCCAGATATTAAAGTCCAACGGGTTTAGATCGGGAGATGTTGGACGCCAAGCAATGCCTGCTCGCCCTATCCATCTCTTAGAAAATTCATTGTTAAGATGTTCTCTAACAGCAAGCGTAAAGTGCGATGGAGCTCCATCTTGCATAAATCAGAGGTTCAGTCTCAGATTTAGAAGAAAATCTTCCAAAATTTCAGGTATATTATTTTCCAAGGACCCGAGGTATGCAAGACCTGCGGTTCCGTGGCGTAGTTGGTATGTGTGTGACTACTACGCCCAAGATACCGGGTTCGAATCCCGACACGGTCCGTTGAAAAATGTTAGGCGAGCATTTTTCACAAAAATACACCCTCGTTTGGATGAGAGATAAAATGGAGATCCCGTGTGTGAGTGTTGTCACGCACGTTAAGGATCCCTACCTTGCTTGAAACAGCATGGGTTCGGCAAAAATTCCAAATTTTTCAGGTAAAAAAAACTCGCTTCCTGGCCAATGTAGTACCTGTTAAGCGTTATGGAAAAACAATCGGTCTTAACAACCATTCCCCTATCATGCCTAACCAGATGTTTAGAGAGAACCGTAGCTGGTGCATGGTTTCAACGGTAGTATGAGGATTCTCGTCACACCAAACATGGTTGTTGTGGAAATTAAATATTCCATTTTTAGTAAAAACCAGCTTCATCAGTAAAAAAATATGTTATCAGCAAAATCTTGCCGATCGGGAGCTGTTCGGAAAAACCATTCACAGAAAGTCAATCTTGCTTGATAATCCGGAGCAGTAAGGATATGATAGGAGGTGCTCATGAAGAGTTTTCCAAACAAGATAGCTGCTTACACCCACTTGACTCGAAATTTTTTTAACACTAGTTTCGGGATTTTCATCAATAATATTCAACATTCGATCTTCTATCTGTGGAGTACATGCTATTCTCTGCCCTTCAGTATCATAAGGCCGCTTCTCAAACAAACCAGTTTCTCTTAGGCATAGAAACACAGTCTGAAACATCACATGCGAATGCTATTGGCGATCAGGAAACGTTTCAGCATAGAAGCGATGTGCTTGTAAAGAATTCCCATTAGCACAACTGTACATGAACACTATATCGCTCATTTCAGCATTTGAATACTCAACCATTGTAATTGCTATAAATTACACAAAATGTCAAATTAGACTGTCATAAAACAAAAGCTAATAAGCACTTAATTACTGGAATATGTTATCGTTTACTTATTTATTATCTCGTATACAGTTAATTTGTGGACATATGTTTATTATGACTTTCAACCCTATTTTCGATCGTTCTACATGCCCTTAAAATCTTTAAACGTTGTTTTGAAACACCCTGTATATTGTGTTAGTTGTCCTACGTCTTTTGTCAGTTTTAGTGCTTTTGTTTGTATTTTGTTGTGAATTGATGGCATTGTTTTGTTTGTTGTCTTTAGATTGTTTTTGTTTTGTATGGATTCTTGTTGTGGCGAGTTCTCCCGTGTAGATTAATTGTTGTAGTTTTTCCATTCTTTTGTCGTTCTGCATTTTGTTTCCTATGATTGCGTTAATGTGTGCAATTGTTGCATTTATAATTGTGTTACCTGGTATTTTATTTTGAACAGTTTGATTTCATTGTTTGTCTTTGAATTCCGTTTATGTTATTTTAAATTTGTATTCTATGTTTGTGTGTTTGTATGTTTGTATCTTGCATTGTTACGCGTGAAGTTATGTGTTTATTTGTTTCAATTTTTGGTTATTATGTATTTCTTTTTGCTTGCTTTTGTGTATGTTCCTATTTGGTTGTTGTTTTGTATGTTGTACTTGCACTTGTTCTTTTATGTGACCTAGTTACTGTTTTGGTATATTATTGTATCTGGTTATTGTTCATACCTGGTCTAAGCGTTTTTGTCTGTGATGAATTGTAGTTCTGAGTATTTGTTTGTGAATGCTTTGTGTAGTAGAGAGCTATAATTTGTAATGTTTGTTTTGCAGTGAGTTGTTTGGTAGTATCATAAAATGAGGCGTCGACTGATTTCGTCTGACCATCTTAATCGCCGATTCCATCTAGTCTGGTTACGGGGAATAGGTCCCGCAAAACACCTCTATTCGGGTTTTTTACTAGTTCCGCGGCCGTTGCGTTTTCTGTGTTAGATGTGTTTTCCATATGACATCCCCGACCTTGGTGTCGTGTGGCCTTTGATTCAATTCAATATTATCGCGTTCCCACGAGTACTCACGGTAGTGAGAATCCGCTTGATCAGAACTGATAGTGTAGGGTGTCGCCTGATGCTCGATAGACATTGGCTGATGACATTCTTCTAACCATCGGTGCAGCCTTTGACACGGATTGTTTCATAGCTTGGCTTGAGAGGTTTTTTTTTTGGATGAGCGGGTGAAGAGAGGAGGGAAAGGAACGGTTTGGTTTGATAAGCTGAGTGTTGATGGAAGATAGGCGTGGGATAGCGGACAGCAGCGTTCGGGTTTGCCTTACCTGTACCTATTTGAGAGGTAGCAGGTTCCTAAGACTATTAGTATAGGTCGTTGGAAAATTTCGTGCATCTTATACGACGTATAGCATCATCCACGTTCTAAATATTATCATGAAAAATACATTTAACAAACATGTTTATAACATATTGCACTTGTTCAAAATGCAATTAATTTACATCATTGCACTTTTGACAATTTTTCAAAACACTTCGTATAGTCTGCTTAGTTATACTTATTTATAAAATAACCGGTTTTCTTGGTTGTTGATGAAGGGGTAAACTCTTAAACCTATTTTTTTTACAAACTATCCATATAAAAAAATCAAGAGACGTGAGAATTACTAAAGCAGTGCTTCTAAAATATTCCGATAAAACCAGTAGAATTATAAGCTGGAAATGAGAATTCAAGGATAAAAATTCAAATGCTAATTTTGCATTTAATTAACAACAAATTACATACAATTTGTGAAAGAAGTATTAATTTTATTCATGTTAGTACATCTACGCCACAATTACTTGTTTCAAATAAATTAATATTTAATCATATGCACGTTATACACGGACAATATAACTTTTATAATGCGAACATTAAACGCCTGAAGCGCCGGTCGTTGAACAGCGGGTAGTAAAAAGAAGATATTCAATTGATCGATATAATTAAATTTGCAGCAGCTTGATTATGTGCTTAACTAGATTTTTACAGGGTACAATTTGTCCTTAAGTGGTTTGAAACGAATGGGGTTAGAAGTACAAGGACACCTGGTAATAAAACTTTGTCGAAGGTTATTTTATTAGTTTTTGAAGCATTTCAAAATATGGCGCAAAAATGCTTGGAAGTGTTTTAATATAGTCCGTCCGTTGCTATTCTCTACGTTTCGAAACAATGGTTACTGAAAATAATATCGACGCAAACCTGCTAAATCTCCAATTGACATTTTTACCCCAAATAGAATTTTGATTTTTAATATAGGTGCTACGTGCGCATGTGTTAGCAAATACGCTTATATGATAAACAATTTCAAAGGTTTAAAATTAGCGGAAATGAATAACTACTATCAAATGCCTTGTTTAACCCTTTCAAGCGAAGTGGTTCCACCATGGGACCACGAATATATTTTTTTTTCTGAGCGACCTAGTAATCGTAAGCTGGAACCACCACTAGCTACGCTTTGCGCGCATTTCCCATACGACTCCCATTCCTAGCATTTGCTCCTAGTGTTTTACATGTGAATGGTTGTATTTATACTTGGTGTTGTAAACAGTAAATTTAAAGCGAACGCACGGTAAGTTTTGCATTATATTATAGTCTTAATATATAGTCACATGAATCTATGAGTGTTTCCTATTGAATATGTAGTTTACCTCTTTTATGATCTATGGTTATAAGTGGTTCCATATGGTACCACTAGGCATGAAATAAATTTTTACTTTTTAGGCTCTCAAAATGAATAGTTTTGATGTTAGTAAATTGACTAGTGATCAAGCTTATACACTAATTGAAGAAATTCCTTCAGATCAATCAGATTCATCTGAAAGTGTAAGCGAAACTGAGTATTAAATGAAAGAAGGTGAAGAAATAGCTATAGAATCCGTGGTAGGTGTAAATGTAGAGAGTGACTGGGACAGTGAATATGAATTACCATTACAAAGAAATATAGTATCGAACGAAGAACAATCTGTAAAATGAAACAAAAATATTTCTAGCAGTACCAACGTTCAACCATTTATGGAACTTGTAGGGCCAAACTTTCCAGATAATTTGGAATATCCAGGTGATGTGTTCCAAACATTATTTTCTGAAAATCTTTTGGAAACTATAGTTTTTCAAACTAATTTATACATAACACAAAAGCATGAGGAAAACCACAAAAGTTCAACGACTGTCGAAGAAATTAAACATTTCTTGGCAATAAATTTGCTTATGGGCATCAAAAAGGTTCTTAGTTACAGGGACCATTGGTCATCAAAAATGGAATTGCGAGACAATTTTATACCTTCGGTTATGTCTCCGATGTCAACCGATTTGGATACCTTCTAACGCACTTACATTTAAACATAATATACTAGAGCCGAAAAGGGGAGCGATCAAATACGATAAGTTGTACCAAATTAGGTCAATGTTAAAAGACTTATAAAATACATACAAAATGTATTATCATCCCTCGAAATATATCTCCGTAGACGAACCGATGATCAAATTTAAGGGTAGAAGTAGTTTCAGACAATATATGCCGATGAAGTCCATCAAAAGAGGCTACAAGATTTGGGTGAGAGCAGACGAAACAGGATATGTTTCTCAATTCCAAATATACACAGGAAAAATTAAAAATATCATCGAAAGAAATTTAAGAGCAAGGGTTATAAAGGAGTTAACAACTGCTTTAGCAGGGAAACATTATCAAGTGTATTTTGATAATTATTTTAATTCCATTCAATTACAAAGGGATTTATTGAAAGAAGGCATATATGCATGTGGAACGACTAGAACAGGAAGATGAGACATTCCTACTGATTTCGAAAATGACAAGAATATGAAAAGAGGAGATTTTGATTGGAGGATAAGTCAAGATGGTGTCTTAGCATTGAAATAGATAGATAGGAAGCCTATTTTATTTTTAGGTAATTTTCACAGAACCAAGCGATGAAGAAGACGTTCAAAGAACACAAAAAGACGGAAGTAAGGAGACAGTAAAATGTATAAAATTAGTAAAGGATTATAATCGACACATGAGGTATGTGGATAAATCAGATATGCTGAAAGCATGTTACGAGGTTGACAGAAAGTCTAAAAAATGGTGGCATAGAATTTTCTGGCATTTTTTGGATTTGACTGTTGTCTATTCTTTTATTCTCTTCAAAACACGATCGCTTGGGACAGTGACAATGTCATTGAAAGATTTCAAACTGGCCGTGGTTTCTGGACTAATAGGAGCCTAAATTGGTATTCCAGAGAAAATAAGAAGTGCCAGTATTCCAAATCCTGCCAGTAGATCCTAAGTCCAGGTTCCTTTAAAGAAAAGAACTGATACGGCTGCACATATGCCGGAACATGGCACAAAAGTGCGATGTGCTAATGGTAGCACAAAGGCTAAACCTTGCAGAACATGATGGCATTGCAGTTCTTGTCATGTGGGATTAAGCCTCACGGACAACAAAATTGTTTTAAAAAGTTTCATAAGAGATAAATAATTTTTTTGTGACGGGAAAAAATTTGTCATTTAATGTTTTTTGACAGGCAATAAAATGTTACTTTTTATGAATTTACTTTTTTCCCCGGGAAAAAAATGAGTACTTTTTCCCGGGTATGTGCGAATAAGTAAGAACGCGAAGATATTTAGTTTAAAGCCGGGTCCACACTTGTAACATTCGGATGTAACGAAACATCGTATCATAACTTCGTCGCATTCAAAACAACCAATATAAACAACTTAAGTAAGTAATTTTTGAAACCTTTCGCAAAATTAAATTGACAGATATTTGATTGCTTTAAAGGTTTCCCTAGCAACGCCAGTCTAACTGTCCCTATAAGTACAACAATCTACTTCAAATTTGACGATTGTTTTTTGGCTTTAATAGATTGTAATATTTTTTTCAATATTAAATCATCGTTTTTTTTGTCACAGAAAAAAAATAGTGTATTAAACACGGGTAAAAATGTAAGATTTTAACTCTCGGTGTTTTGTCTCCACCCGCTTCGCGTCGGGAGATAAACATACCTCGAGCTAAAATCTAGTACTTTTTCCCTTGTATAATAAATAACTATTTATATCCCAGTGGTCCATCAGGGCAACCACCTATTTTTGAAAAAACTACAAATAAAAAAAATTTCTTAACAACATAAATTTGTGTTTTTATTTTAATTTTGTTATAAAACCCCGAAAAACATCAAATTATTAACACAGAAAGTTCCTGGTCCTCAAAGGGTTAAATGCGCTCAACTTTTCCTAATTAAACTGCTCTTAGTCTATTGTTCTCGTATTGCATGTGAGTTTGGTGCTTTTTTTTTTAATTTGCAATGCTACATATTATTTGTAGTTGAATTTATCTGTAAAATAAAGTATGATTTGTTACGTACAGTTTTGGCCCCAGAAAATCTAGCCGGTAATCCACAGAAAAACTGGTGAAATACTCCCTACATTTGATTTTCCACTGCTCCACCCGAAGGTACTACATTGGCCAGGAAGCGAGTTCTTATATCTGGAATTTTGAATTTGCCGAACCCTTGCTGCTCTAAGCAAGGAAAGGATATTTAGCGTGCGTAACAACACCCACGCACGGGACCTACATTTTACCTCTAATTTGAACGAGGGCGTATTTTTGTTCCTTTATCTGGAAATTTTGAATTTTTCAGAACCTTTGCTGTTCTAAGTAAGGTAAGTATCTTTAGCGTGCGTGACAACACCCACACACGAGACCTACATTTTTACCTCTTATCTGAATGAGGGCGTATTTTTGTGAAAAATGCTCCCCTAATATTTTTGAAGCAATCCGTGTCGGGAATCAAACCCTGGAATTTGGGTCTAGTAGTCATGCGCGAACCAACTATGCCACGTAGTTGTCTGGTGAAGTACTCCACTAAAAATTCTGTTTCCTTAAAATAGCGAAGACGTCGACTGTACTAACAAAAGTAGTTGCCGATTAACTAAGTGTGTTGGGTGGTGTAAGTGTTTAAAGAGGGTTCCAAAATGCTATCGGGTATGAAATATGTTTTAATCGGGAGTATCTTAGACGCAATGTAATCTCGAGGGGTTTCCAAGAAAAAGACCCAGAAAGATTAACAAGAAAGTGCCAAAAACTGAGATCAGGGGATTGATTCTGGCTTAATATTCACATGAGAAATTGTTAAGTACAATATTGCTTAAACATAAAACAAACATTAACTATAAAGATACTAATAGACCTATTTAAAACTGTAAAATGAAAAGAAGGTTTTCTAAAATTAAATGTTAAACGACCTGAATTTTCAATCACGCATCTAGGTAATTGCAAAATAATTTATTACAACAAAACTGTAACTATACTCTCACATGAATTAAAAAAGGTACATAAAAAAGCTTTACAGTATTATATACGATTGTGTTACCAACTACGAGGGCAGCTTTTTCTCACGCTCCGATAGGCCATAAATAATAAACACAATGAAATAACATAATGATTTTAATTGCAAAAAATTTATAATATGTTACTTATTTTTCTACGTAGTCATCGTGAAGGTTAAGGCATTTAACATAACGAGAAACAAACTTTCCTATACTCTCTTCAAAGAAGTCTGCGGTCAGTGAGCTCAGGTAGGTCCTTACAGCATCTTGAAGTTCTTGATTGTTAGCGAAGCACTGTTCACCTAACCCATGCCTTCTTTTCTCAAACGAGGTGATAGTTACTGGATGCTAAATTAGGGCTATAAGGTGGGTGGTCGAAAACTTCCCACTTGTACTGTTGGGGAGGTTCTTCAGTCACATTGACACTATGCGGTCGTGCGTTATCGTGGAACAAGACCACGCTAGATGAGAGCATGCCCCTTCGTTTGTATTGTATCGCTCTACGAAGACAACGCAGAGTCTCACAGTAAGCTTCCTTGGTTCTTGTTGTTCCCTGTTCCATGAAATCAACGACAGGTACACCTTTTTGGTCCCAAAAACTGTAGCCATTGTTTTTCGCTTGTTAAAACTGTTTGAATTTTGTGGGTTTGCTGGGGGAGTGCGTGTGCATCCATTGCTTTGACTGTTCTTTGGTCTTTGGACTGTCATACAAGACCAAAGACTCATTCCCAGTAACAATAGACTTTAAGAAACTGTTTTCCTCGTCATAACGTGTAAGAAAAGTCAGACTTGACGCCATTTCCCTATTTTGGTGTCCTCACTCAATATTTTTAGAATCCAACGGGCACAGAGTTTTCGATATCCTAGCTCGGTGGTAACAACTATGTACAAAGAAGACCTTGAAATGCCTGAAAACCCTATACAGTTCACTAATTGTAAACCTCAAATTCTCCCGGATTATTTCGTCACCCCGGTCAACCGAACTTGCTGTAGCGACCGACTTGCGTCCTTTCCCACCTTTGTCGTGGACGTCTGCTTGACAATCCGCAAATTTCCTACACCATTTTGTCACAAAACTATCGCTCATCCAGCGTTCACCATACACTACACTCATCCTTCGATGTATGTCAGCAGCACGACATTCTTCCGCTTGAAGAAAACGAATCACACTCCGCAACTCACAATAGCCGGAAGAATTTATCGTAGCGGCCATTCTTGCTCCCCGTAGTTCGGCAACAATTGATGGATAGGTGTCGGTTGTTGTAGGAGCTGCACAATCGTACAACGCGCAATCCCGCTTCCCCGACTACGCTGTATACTTAGGAAAACAAGCGGAACCTAAAAAAAACGTCCCTGGTATATTACACATTGACGTTTTCGTTACAAATACATGATAGACATTCTTAAGCAAATATTAGAAATCACATATATTCCAAATTACCTAACTAAATTCTTAACCTAATCACATAGATGTAGTATAGGTACATTTGGTCAGTTCATGCAATGAATTCAAAATGTTACTTATTTAGAAATTCTCTAGGGCATAGTTTCCGAGGTTTCCATTAACACCTGATGAGTCATTGTTGCTTGTAGATACCTCGGACATCACTAAATGCATTTATATCCAGGTGACTTTAAAAGGTACTAGCTGTTCTTGACATGTTTATGCCCAACATGAACTTGTAGGTTTATTTATAGCCACATGCTTTTCATCTATGGCCCTAACGCACTTCCTAATTTTAAATTAATTTTCAAACTCTTGGCATATTGATCGCCATTGCTCAAGGGATGTAAGCATCTGAAACAAATAATTGCATTTATTAACAAAAAAATTGATGTTTCTTTTACATGAATCTCTAGACCGAGGGGCAAGTTTAGGTAATTCTCTATCACTACGAATAACTTTATGCTCTGCGATTACACCTTATCCACAGCACCAATAAAAACACAGAGTTCAGGGAACCGTAGCCAAGCAGAAGGAGCTACTTTAAAGTGGCCTGCGATTATCTATCTAACAGTGCCTCACAGGATGATGAATATTAAACTTTAGCAAAGATATAAGCAAACAAATTAAAAACTTTGAGTCAGTACAAAAAAAAATGACAGAAAAAACAATCGACGTTGTCCTTTTTGAGACAAAAATGCAAACCTTTCATAGGGATTGTAAAAATTGCCAGTATTAGTCCCATGCTGTCCCTACCTGTCTTGTAATCCTATTCATCGACCCTGATTAGCCTACCATCAGTAATATTCGACGAATCTTTTAGTAATGTTGCTGACTACTACTAGGTAAACATACAATTATTATAAAATATCGTAATCATTATTTACTCAACTTGACACAATCCTGAAGTACATACACTAGGGTCCCGCTTGTTTCCAAAATTGCTCAAAATATAGCTGAAAAAGACATGATGACAGAAAACTTCAAATCCTAAGAGCTTCTCACGGTCGCAAGAAATCTTAAAGTAACCGCTAATTTTGCACGAACTGTTATTGAATCTCTCCTAACTATATTCAATCAGGACAAATATGGTGTCAACATTGCGATCAACGTGTTAAAAAGATTTTTGTCCATACGATAGTAATTTTTATAGTCGCCTAAAGCATTGGTTGCTGAGATCTCACGTAGCAATGTTAAACGGCTGTACTGATTTCTTCATCCACACCCTGCGTTCCATTGTCCTTCTTCTTATTTTTTAGTGTACTCAGTTCTTCTTCAATAGTCTCTTTTCCCTGATTCCATATAGTACCATTGTTGCTTTTTTATATGATTTCAGGTTATCGCATAAATTACTCGATAATATAATCTTCAAGATGTTTTCATAATTTTCTATTTCTTTTCAGGCTGCTCATTTTAGTTGGTCCACACTATCAATTATTTGCTGACTTGTTCTTTTTTATTTAATATTATTCCATTATGCTTCTACTTCCTAGTAGCAGCAATTTTCCCAATGTCTTTCAGCAACTGATTAAATTTTTTCTCAGTTGGTGCCATTTAGTGAAGAACCGAACTACTGCATGCGATCAAATGAATGAACCTAATATCTAATTCAAAACTTTTATGATAATGGTATACGTCGAATTGTGAATAAACTAAAATAAGGTCCAAGATCTTTTTGGTCGTTGATCCACACTAGGTAAGCCAAAAAAGGAATATCTGCCAAGATTTTTTACATAATAGAGAAAAATCTTACGATAGATCTGAATCGATTGTAGAAGTTTTTAGAAACTCCTACAGTGGTGTCTATTTGCCTGGAACATCTCCTATTGTTTTATTTAACGGTGCCATGCTTTCTGCAAATTATTTAAATATAGGGGAAGTTTCTGCTGCCAAAGTGTAATTGGTTATGCGTAAATTAAAGAATAGTTTACCATGGGTATTGATTAGATTACAACGCTTCTAATTAAAGACTGTACTTGTGTGTTAGCTTACCTAATTCAATTAATTTTTAATCATGCACTAATTGACGAACTTTCCTACAAATAGGAAAACTTCAAAAATTTGTCCAGTTTTAAAAGAAGGTAATCTATGCAAAATTAAAAATTATCATCCTATATCCATTCATCGAACTTTGGTAAAACTTTAGAAATGGTTCTGCATAATCATGCATGGATTTTTCCAAGAGATTAACAATATTTTATCTTATTTATATTATGCAGTTTGTATCTGAAACCTGAAATACCAACGGCCAACTGTATGTTATATATACTGATATTTCTAAGGCATTCTACCATATTAACTATGAAATCCTGGTATCGAAATTGTATAAATGTAGTTTTAGTCCTTCCTTTGGATAATTTTTTGCCTCATAATTACATGAACATAATAGGTTTCCTATAATGATTCTTGCTAGCTCAGGTGTTCCGCAAGGCTCTAACTTATTGTCCTTTTGTATTGCTTATTCTTTTCACTGACATAGTTGATGATGTATATCTCTTGCATGCAGATGACCACGAATTATTCTTACAAATTAACTCGATAAAGGACTCTGAACAACTTCAATCACATACACATCACTTGACAGACGTGTAAGAGTACTACGCTTAACCTCAATGTTGCAGAATGGCATGTTGTTACGTACACAAAAAACTACTGCATAGGATTGCATAATCTCACCTGAAGAGGTATAATAATATCAAAGACTAAGAAGTTCTATTTTATTCTACACTTTAATTTTCAAATCATATTCATGAAATAGCGATTATATTTTAAGATTTTAAGTTTCACTACAAGAAACTGCAAGAAAATTTCAAATATTGATGCGTTGAAAACTATATATCGACCATTACTACCCTCAAAATTTTAATATTGCAGAGCTAGCTCAGTTAACTTAGCCCTTCGCAATTTCAGATTGTGCTGATAATGCTCATCATCATTTTGTTTTCGACCTTACTTAAAGTCGGTTTGACGCAGCTCTAACTTCTTTTCCATTCGGTGCTAATCTAAAAAGCTCTACATACCCTTCACAACCTAAATTTCTAATAATTTGACTAATATAGTTTGGTCTAGGTCTTCCTATATCCTTCTATCTTTTTCCTATTCACCTGGCTCTACATAGATATTAGCAACCTGATGGTTGTTAAAGAACTCTAACATGTTTACATGATTACCATTTATAAGGAAATGAAATATAACCTGGTTATCCGCTTCAAAAAGGAAAAGTGTTAAATTATATGTTATGGTAAGGCTTAAGCAATGAAACGCTACCAACATGCCAGACCGCTAACTAATTGTGAATTATGTCATGGTGACATTTAGTTACCTGATTTTTATTTTTTTTGTTTTGTTTTCGAACTTACTTAAAGTCGGTTTGACGCAGCTCTAAATTCTTGTCTATTCTGAGCTAGTCTAAAAAGGTCTGCATACCCTTCACAACCTAAATCTCTAATAATTTGACCAATATAGCTTTGTCTAGGCCTTCCTACTCTATTTTTATTTGGTAGTCTATAATCTAAGAATTTACTAAATAGTCCCTCATGTCTTAACTGGTGCCCTATCATTCTATCTCTCCTGACCTTCAATTGTTTCCACATACAGGGTTCCTCACCTATCCTACTATAAACTTCCTCGTTTGTTACTCTATCTCTCCAACTAATCTTTAACATTCTCCTATAACACCAAGTTTCAAAAGCTTCTATCTTTTTCTTATCTACTTCTTTAATTGTCCAAGTCTCACTACCGTATAGTAGAACGCTCCATACGTACGACTTTAAAAAACTTTTTCTATTATCTAAACTAATACTATTAGCTATTAGTAAGTTTTTCTTTTTTAAAAACATTTTTCTAGCTTGAGCTATTCTAGCTACTATATCCCTTCTGCTACGTCCATCCTTTGTAATTATACTACCTAAATAGCAAAATTCAGCTACCTCCTCTAACTCGGTATTACCTATTTTTAATTTTGGTTTAGAACTAGGCTGTAACTCACTTGTCATTATCTTCGTCTTTACTGAGTTAATTCTCATACTATAGTTACTCTGTAGTATCACATCTAAAATATTTAAAAACTCTCCTAACTCTTTTCTAGACTCTGCCATAATGGCTATATCATCTGCAAAACGTAACATGTCTACTTTCTGTCCCTGTACACTAATACCTATCTCTTTTCTCTCTCTAGCTAAGTTTAAAGCTTCCTCAATATAAACATTAAAAATAAGGGAGACAGTATACAACCCTGTCTAACACCATTTCTAATCTTAGCTTCCTTTTCTATTTCATCCAATCTAATTACTACACTTTGGTTTTTATATAGACTGTAAATAATTTTTCTATACCTATGAGAGATTCCTATTTTTTGCAAAACCCTGAACATAACAATCCAATTAACCCTATCAAATGCTCTTTCTAAATCTACAAACGCCAAATGAGTCTTTTTTTTTTTTGTAACCTTTTTTCGATAATTACCCTAATCATTAGTATCGGTTCTCTAGTCCCTCTGTCTTTACGAAAACCATATTGGTCTTCGCCTAAATAATTCTCAGTCAAAGCTTTTACTCTATTTTTAATTATTATTCTTAGTATTTTGGAAGCATGAGAAGTTAAACTAACTGATCTAAAATTCTCACATCTATCAGCTCCTGACTTTTTTGGGATTGGGATAATAATATTTTTTTCGAAATCTATTGGAACCTCACCTGTGTCATATATTAATTTTACTAGTTCATATAATCTATCTAAAGTTTTCTGACTTGCATATTTTATTAATTCTGCGGGAATATCGTCTATCCCTGGCGCTTTGTTTAGTTTAAGATTCCGAACAGCTCTATCAATTATTCTCGTCTCTAATACCATTATATTTTTTCCTATCTTCCCCAAAAAACTTTTTAACTGCCCTGTATGTCCTGTCTGACTTACCTACTCTCAAATCATCTTGTATTCCCTTACAATTCTCCACCATCCATTTATTTCTAGCTTTTCTACACTCATGTACTATCTTATTTCTAACTGTATTATATTTTTGCTTACTTTCACTATCCACTTCTCTGAAAGGTTTAAGCTTTCTTCTATTCTCTATTAAATCTAATATCTCCTTTGTTACCCAGGGTTTTCTCGATTCTATTTTTTTCTTACCTATAGTCTGTGTTGCTGTATCATGTACAGTCAGTTTTATTTCTTTCCATCTATTTTCTACGTTCCCTCCTACAGCTATCTCGTTGCTCTTGTTATCTAATACTTGTTTATATTCCTCTTTACCCTACTATCATTAAGCTTACCTAGATCTCATCCTCTCTTTTAACCTTTCTCAATTTTTTGAATTTTAGTTTACACTTCATTTTAACTAAGTTATGATCGCTATCTATGTCAGCCCTGGATAACTACGACAGTTTTTAACTTGGTTTCTAAATCTTTGTTTAACTAAAATATAATCTATTTGTTATCTAGCCCTATCACCTGGCGCTTTCCAGGTATATTTTCTCCTAACATGTTGTTCGAATAGGGTGTTTACAGTTACTAATCTATGTTCCTGGCAAAACTCAACTAATCTTTCTCCTCTATCATTTCGTCTGCCATACCCAAATTTTCCTACCATTTTTCCCTCACTACCTTCTCCCACTGACGCATTAAAATCGCTCATAACTATTAAATTCTCATCTCCTTTTACTTTTCTCACTATACTATTTATATCCTCGTATACCTTTTCTACTTCCTCATCCTCGTACTGAGTTGTTGGCATGTAAACCTGTACTAAAACAGTGTCTGTGGGTTTTGTACTCAATCTAACCATAATTATTCTATCACTAAATTGTAAGTACTCTTTAACTTTATGCCCTAATCTTTTACCTAACACTATTCCTACACCTGCCTGTCCAATAGTTGAAGAAGTTGTAATTATTCTATAATTATCTTTCCAAAAGTCATTACCATCTGACCATCTCACCTCACTAATACCTAAAATGTTCAGCTTTTCCTTTCTCATTTCGACTAATAAATTCGTTAACTTATCTACTCTAACTAATGACATTACATTCCAAGTCCCTATCACTAAATCGAACTGTTGTTTTATATTCTTACGATGACGAGCCCCAAGTACCCCCTCCCGGAGATCCGAATGAGGGAGTATTTTACCTCCGGACAAGAATTTTACTTGTGAGCTCTCCATCATATGTATTTCGTGTTTTAGGCCACGCACACCTGGAAAATATTGTGGTAGGCTCCCATATCTTTCCACAACGCAGTTTTTAAAGATTTTAGCAGAAAGCCGTATCCGTCACGGCTAACCCCCAACAAGCTTGCAAATTATTGAGGATCGCCCGAGACCAACCGACCCTCCTCCAATATCTTTTAGCCAGCAAGGCTGCTGCCCTTGCTGCGCCTTTTAATCGCCTTTACGATAAGCAGGCTTACTATAGTAGTATTCTTTATCCCCTACTATAGGGATAATGCTTATAATGCTAGTGCAGCTTAAATATATATATATATATATATATATATATATATATATATATATAGCGCAAGCTAGCGCATCTCTTACAAAAGCTAACGCATTAAAATCATTATATTTACAGAACTAAATCGGATGGAGAAGTTAAATTAACCATAACTCGCTCATGTTGGAGGAGATTAATTACACTGGTGGAACAGGTTACTTAGAGCTGCCGCAACCTAGCACACTGCGCTGGCACAGAAACTACATAATGATAGCTTCCTTGTGGGGGGCGTTAGTCCTCCATGGTAAAGAACTTAATTATGCCGCTGGTGCAGGTTACTTAGAGCTATCGTAATTTAGCGCACCCAAGAAATAGTTAGGCCAGGCATAGAAACTACATAATGGTAGCTTCTTTTCTTGGAGGATTAACGTAACGGTAGCTGCGCGATAGAAGAACTAAATTATACTGCTAGCGGAGGTTGCTGAAGCTAGCACAGCCTAGCGCACCCTAAGAAATAGTTAGCGCAGGAATAGAAACAACATAATGGTAGCTCCATTTCTGGAAGAGTAAAGTAAACGATAGCTCCCCCCACCCGATGGGGAAATTGTGCTATACTGCTGGTGCAGGTTACTTGGAACAAGCACACCCCAAGAAATACCTAGCAGAGACATAAAAAAGTATAATGTGGTACCTGTTTTCTGGTAGGACTAAATTAACGCTAGACTCCCCGTGGGTTAGCAAAATCTAGCGGACTCCAAGAAATAGCTAACGTTCACTGAGAAATAGCACAGGCAACAAAACTATGTTATAGTATGATTTTTCTTGTAGGACTGAATTAACGTTACACCTTACCTACGTTGACGCAACTAAGTTCTACTGCTAACATAGACTAAATAGGACTACTGCAACCTAGCGTATCTCAAAAAAAAGCTAGCCAACCCCCAAAAATAGCTGTCTTATTCGCTTCAATATGGGCAACTGTAACGCTATTTCAGTCCTACTAAAATATGCTCCCATAGTAGGGTTTTGTTGCCTGTGATAGCTATTTTTTGAAATGAACTAGCTATTTCTTGGAGTGCGCTAGGTTCAGCTAGCCCTAAGTAATATGCATCACTAATATAGCTGAGTTGCTTCAGTATAGGAAGGAGTCTAACGTTAATTCAGTCCTAAAAGAAAAAGGTACTATAATATAGTTTCTATGACCGCGCTAGCTATTCCTTGGGATGCGTTATGTTGTTAGCTCTAAGTAATCTGCGTCAACAGTATATCTTAATTTGACCATCATGGGGGCGTTAACTTATCATAAAAGAAGCAATCATTACGTAGTTTCTGTGCCTGCGCTAGCTATTTCTTGGAGTGCGCTAGGTTGTGCTAGCGCTAAGTAACCTGCGCCAGTAGTATAATTAAGTTTTTCCAACATGGGGACAAACGTTAAATTATCCATCCCCAACGATTTAGTCCTGTAAGTATAATAATTTTGAAGTTTCTGTAAAAGGTGTGCTACATTGTGATAGATGTAATCAAGCTGCGCTAGCATTATCAGCAAAATAGTGGCGGCGGTGGTGGTGGTGGTGGTGGGGGAGAGACTGAGCTATATTGATGTATTGTATGATTCCCATTATGAATGCCATAAAACTTCACTTGAATCTGTTCAGAGGAAATTTGTTAAGTTTCTGTATAGCAAAAACGAAGCGTGTATACTCTTCATAATACTGCTGTCAAAAAACGCTGTTAGATAAATTCCAATTATCGTCCTTAGGATACCTCAGAAATGAGGCTGGTTTGACCTTTTTTTACAACTTACCTCACAATAATATAGGCTGAACCGAATTAGTTTCCGGTATTAAGTTTCTAGTGCCTCGTACTAAATTGAGACAAGACTGAATATTTTTTTTAAACTGCCTACACTAATATGCTAACAAAATCATCTACTTATGTGACATGCTCGATCTTTAAGTCACTGTGATGTACTGTTACTCTCATGATCACATTCAATTGACTGAGCGGACATCGAAACGTAAGTTTGACTATATCTGAGTACACGTGCTGAGCACAGAACAATTCCAACTAAAAATTATATTACCAACATTTTTATAATCTTGTTTGGAAATCTAAAATCGACAATGCAATTCATTGGTTAATTTTCTGATAAACGTTTTTCAACATACGATGGATAGCGACCTGAAGACTATAAATACAAATTCGATTTCTGCAGAAGACAGTCCTAGTGCTCATCATAGCCTGGGATTCTCCTCTCCTCCACAGTGCTCATCATAGCCTGTGAAAACCTTTCCAAAGCGGCGCTCGCCATAGTACGCTTAATCCTAGCGCAGCGCTCACCATAGCCTGCGTCCAGCCCTAAACGTTACCCTATCCGCCGCCGTACCTGGAGGCCGTCATCGTAGTAAATCAATCCACAACTAACAAGCACGTACGAACGCTCAACTCCATCCATACTGCACCGACGTTGTTATTGTGATTGCGTCCGTCAAGCTTTACCACAGGGACGACATCCCCGTAGAGGCATCAACCCCACGACGCCGCCGAAGGCTTCAGAAGACACCGAATACCTTCTGAACCCTTTGCTTTTGTATATATTGTAAATAGTAGTTTTTATGTGCATATAATTTTCATTTCATAATTGCTTTAACGTAACTTTGACACACCATTAAAACCTTAAAGATTACCGACGAGACCCGAACACCACCGAAGATGTCTGGACCTCGCCGACCTGTATATATGTCTTAATCTTCACTGTTAAGTTCACACTGGGCATCCTAAGCGACTTTCGAAGCTTCCAGAAGAAAGCCGAAGCTTTCCGAAGACCGATACACCCCATTAAATGGTGTATACAGTTTACTCCGGGCTTCACAGCCCTCACGAAACCATCTGAAGCCATCCTCATTATTAACTCATTTAATTTCACATTTATTCTTTTGTAAATTTGGAACTTATACTGATTTTTCTTATGTTTATTAAACAATGAACTAAGCCAAACCTACTTGCTTACAGACGCCTCCCCCCTTGAACGATAACAGTACATTTTAATTCATTAAAATATATTTTAGAAATGACCAAAGTGTTCAAATATTTTTGGTTCCATTTTTATATTATCTTATTGTTTTCAGTGAATGTGGATTTATTTACACCTGTTGGAAATGTAAAATAAATCAATAAAAAAAAGAAAAAGAAATCAATAAAAGATAAAATGGTGATAATTTCAATTACCATAAAAAACTATAAACTTTAATTTCATTCTGTCTCTATTTTAATCCGTGATCTGACCTACCTATTACCATAATGTACACTTCGGAATGTACATATTTAAGTTGTATTAGTGTAATTACGCATGGTTAAAACAACGGGAAGCATGCGGTCATCTATATGTTATCCTATTATAAATCAAAATTATGTTATAAAGATAAATTGGCACGCTTATGTCATACACATATCAGTGCACCAGATCATAATTTTTAATATTTGCAAGGGTCGAGACATTTTCAAATTAACCTCGACGTGATTGTAGTTTATAACCAACTAGAATATATAATTTTTAGAACATACGCAGCTGTAATTTACTGATCTCGTAGAAATGGTTTAAAAACGTCCATTAAGTAATACAATCATTTGAGAAGATAAATTACAGAGGCTTGATGGTTGTGTAAATTACAGCAACAGGTAATGGTTTACAGTATCGAAATGATTACAACGAATCTTTCCTTATTCGGTATCAGTGTACACTGATGGTAGACCTGCTCTATATTATTACCTTAAAATAATTGCAAGGTAAATGCGAATTATAGATTTTTGTTGGAAGTGATGATGAGGAAGATTTAACATCAAATGCTGTACTGCTATTAGTCTGACAGTGTGAGGTCCGTTGCCTGTCTGGCAGAGATTACATCCGAAATTTATAGTTCTGTTTAAATGACATAAATCCAACGCTTAAAAGTGGAATAAAATAACAAGCATCCACTTAAACAAAATGATTAATTAGTTTTAACAATAATTTTAATAGAGTTCGGTAGCATTTACGAATTAACAGCATGGTTCCTCGAAGTTGCATTTAATACCGGTCCTCAATAGATTAAATTAAACCAAGGTAAAATACACCAGGTACAGTTCAAATCAAACGTATTACGTACAGGAGTATTTCTGGTGTACAATTTTTATTGTGCCGCTCCCTTACTTGTACATACATATACGTGCGTATCCACGCACACACTCACAGACGTACGCACGCACAAGCGTGCGCACGTACACACGTGCGCGGACCGACACGCACACACACATACACGTACGGGGTGGTGAATCTTTCGATGCCACTATTGGTATCTTGAAAATTACAAAAGATAAAAGGTTAAATAAATGGGAAAAAAGTTGCGCATCTTAATGTACTATCAAGTGCCACCAAAAAATATCCGCTGTCTTCAACTGTTCACAAATTAAAGCAATCCAGAAATTGAAATATTTCTAAAGTTTGTATCTCTCACATTGAACATGCAAATTGTATGAAATTTGGTAGTTTTATGTTATTGACCTCTGCTAATTTAGTGGCGTCAACAGAAATTTTTCTAACAATTTATATTTTGAGTAGCTATACTAAACTTTTTTCCCTTTATGCCGACTATCTTGGATTCTTGTAAATTCAGATAGTGTAAATAATTCTCTTTTCATCTGTGTATCGAATTGTAAAACTTTTAGAAAAATTTTTGTTGAAAATTAAGAAGTATGTATAAGTCCTTAATAGCGTGCAAAAAAATAAGTGAAAGTCTAAGAAATGTCGAGACTACGTATTTGGCAGATGTTGTTTATTGCTGTGTTGCGACTCTTTACAAAAAACGATTATAATTAATAAATTATTTATTTAAATATTGAAAAATTACAAACAACAACGAAATCGAGAAAATTAACAAAATCATTGCATAAATTGTTCAAAAAGTGCGTCATTATTTCTCAAGCAGAGGCTAGAGTTTCTTCAAAACCCGATAAGAGTTAAATCTTCTGATAGTAATACCGGAGTGTGGGAGTGCCAGATTCTGCAGATCTAAATCTATTATCTTCTTTCGCTTTTTAAATATTGTACTCATATTTATCATGAAGACTACTTTTTTACAATTCTACAATAAATTTTTGAAATCAAGGGTTATTTCTGGTTATTTCAGAAAGGCAGGATTTTTACAAATTCTATAATAAAAGTAACGGAAATTCTGTTATGGCGGCTGAAAAATTATGCTGCAATGTATCCAGACAGACTGCAACCTGATCGCACAATTGTTGCTCGAATTTCAAGAAGTTTAGTAGATTGTGGCATCAAAAGACAAAGAAGACCATACAGAAGAGTTCTTAATAATAATGTAATAAACCTATTAGCTCAAATAACAATTTGTCTCGAAAATTCTAGTCGTGGAATTGCCGAACAGTGTGGTATTCATAATTTCCATGTACGAAAAATTTTAAAAAAGAATAACTTCCAAGATCACAAATTGGGATCAGTGCAAACGCTGCATTCCTATGATAAATTCGAAAAAATTAAAGTTTTGCAGGTGGCATCAAGAGAAACTTCGACGAGATCAAAACTTTTCCAGAAACATTATGTGAACGAATGAGTCGTTATTTACAATTTCTGGAACATTTAGCAGGAAAAATCGTCATCATTACGCAACGAAAAATCCTTATTTAATACGAAAAATCAGACCCTATATTTGATTTTCTATTGCTCCACCCGAAGGTACTACATTGGCCAGGAATCGAGTTCTTTAAGTCTTATTTGTTTTGCTTTTTACTTCACTAGTTACGTGAGTTTTAAACACCTTCGAACATAGTTATTGCTCAATTGAATATAGACTAAAATGTCGTTCCGTTCTATCGTATATATAAGCTATTCTTCCAATTGTTTTCATTGGCGTGTTTACAATCTAGGCTGATACTTTTGTCTTATATAGCAGATTTCGGAATTTTTACAAATTACTTAGTTTAAATCTTCGATGAATGCTCTGTTCGTCACGCCCGCGTTCGGCATATTGCAGTATTATTCAAGGATTTCCAACTTTTGGCTTTCATTAACTCACGTATTTGGATGTTTGTTAATTTATCATATAATTGAACCGCCTGTGTTTATTTGTTTCCACAGAATATTGGTTTTCTAAACAAATGTGTTCTTTTCTAGTCACGTAACGATTTTCTAATAATGAATTATTTAGGATGCGCTTATGTTGATATTTTTGACGCAATTGTTAAATATTTGCAATGCCAATTTATCTATGCTTCCCGGTGATTTAATTTTGATGCAATTTATTGCGTTTTAAAATCTTATCTTTACTTGTAAACTACACTTAGACATTTTTATGTTCTCATGCATTTAATTCCGTATATTTTATATACAGTGTCCTCTTAATTAACATTATGTAGAGTGACCGATTTATTCTTATAATTTCTGGAATTATTTGCTTTTCTTAAAGTTGAAGTTGCTTATATATATATATATATATATATATATATATATATTGCTGTGATATACTCCTTTGAATGCGGGAACTGGGTCCTTTTAACAAAAAAATTCTAGTCCCACCGATTGGGCGTCATAAACTGCTGTGATCCTGGTTTCGCTTCAGCTGCTCACCTAATTTTATAAACCTCCTCATTCATAAAATTAAACAACACATTCCTACCACAAACATCAACGTTAACTCTATTTACATCAATATTCAGAATACATTAAATTTTCAAATTAAATTTCAGCATAAAATTCAGTTTTAAAAAGAATTTCAAGATTAATTTTATTATCACTTTAACGTGCATCCAGAATTAAAGTCCTTGTTGGATGCCTACTAATTAATATAACAATATAAGCAGACCGGAGTCTGAGTATAAAGGGAGCATCTACCACCCCTTTACGTTAATTAACCAGGTTCGTCTAATTGAGCTCAAAGACATACCTAAAATTTCATCATAATCCAGAACATCAATACTAAATACCCCTTTCTACTTAAACAAGCAAATTTCATCTTAACATTAAAATTTTATGGTTAGTACAATTTCACTAATGTCCATTTAAAGTAAATCAATTATCAAGTAATTCAACACACACAAAAATGTCAAACAAAATAGTATAATTTACCTGAAGGTTACTGTCCTCGTAGCTTTAATGTACATCGTCCCTTTAGTTAATCACACCATTCCAACACGATTATATTTACGGCTTCTAATTCTCAACGCTTTTAAAATTTTCTCCATCACCATTTATTTAAAGTTGTTTCGGGGCTTTTCCGGAACTCATCTGTGTATATCTGACCCTTGTTTCGTGGATCCAGACACGTATTTGAACCATTTAATTATTAACACCCCCGAAAAATAGCAAAGAAATTCATGCGTCTTTCACCAATATACGCCAAAACTGCCTACTTTTGTGTATACATTTGTCGTTGTAAATTTTGCTAATTGGTACAGTGATACTAAATTTTATTACCTTGTATCTAAGTGCACTGAAGTACATTCATGTTAGCACGTAAATAACAAACTATTTTGAATCACTAAAATATACGAGCAAAATTTTAAATTATTTTATCAAACTAAAATGCACTGTTTAACATCTTGAATCAAGTCGCGGATGTCAGAGCTTTTAACGCATCGAATAGTCAAAAGTCTAAGAGAGCTTGTTTATATTCACCTCGGTATATATAGCAAAAAGCCTGTCTGTCGGTCTGTTCCCCAAAACGGGTAATTCTAAAGAATTTCTCTTGCCATGTTCCCAGTCCGTCGCTCGCGCGTCGGTTTTTACAAATTTTTCACTCGCCCCATTTAAATCTCAGAAATTCTCACACGGCACGCAAACATGTCCGAGAAAAACTAATTAATTTTGTACAGAAATCGTTGTTTCTACCTCTGATATTTGCATCCTCTTTTCAACCAATTGTGACCCTCGTGACGTTGCTTAAATCACGCCTTTACTATATGTGTTTTTGCTTGACGCATTTTCTCTTTCCTTTTCTAACCTGTTCGTATTGGTGCAAATTGATATTCTTTATTATCGATTATATTTTAGTCCATGTGGACTATCTGGGTTTAATAACCCCGTATCGCACCTTCTCGTGAATATTAAGCCACGGTTTCTTCAAGATTCTTTGAAACCATTTGTTATCTACACAATTTTCGCCGTACGTGATATTTAAACTACGCAGGTGTTCAAAATAATATTAATTCTCAGAGCTTTATTTTCTGGTATTATAATCTTGGATTTTCACAGTTTTATGCTTATTATTAATAATGGTTTAATTAACTCCAATTAAAATTGACTTCTATCCTTTCATTTTAGCGAATACAAGTTAAATATTAATTATTATGTGTACACTTTGTTTTACTACCGGTTACTTAAAATAGGGTTAATTAATATAAATTTTGCACGTAATTTCCATTTGTTTAGGAATAATTACATTACCCGTAGAGCTTGTTAATACTGTTTCTTTTGATATAAAGCGTCTTGTACATGATTTAAATCTCTTATGTTTAATGAAACTAATAACCTTTTTATGCTTCACGGTTTTAATAAAGCGTACCTCTTCCCAAAGCTTCTACACGGTGATTAAAATTATTTGATGTAATTATTTAATTTTCTACCCTGGTCTAAATATGAGTATTTTCTCCCTATTTGAATACAAATAATCCCACTTATTTGAATGCAAATATTAAGCATTTAGCCCAAAAAAAATTACAAAAAAAAATGCCTATCACTCTCGACCCTTATCTATCTAACTTACCTACTTTGTCTCCAATCCAAAAAAATATTTACACCTATCCTATATCCCTATCCTATTCCTAACTCTCACCTCATTCTATAAACTGAAATTATCCCTAACTTCATCCTACTTATCCATCTAATCCTATATACATCCTATATACCTATCCTATTCCTAACTTTTAACTAATCTTCACTATACTTTACTTCCCCCTACCTAATCCTATATACCTATCCTATTCCTAACTTTATTCCTCACTCTCCACTAATCTTATATGAAATATCTATCCTTAACCTATCTTATTTTCTTCCTACATTTACTCTTTATTCTCATCCTAAACCTATTTCTAATTATCTCCCGTATTTATCCTATACCTAGCTTTATTTTCTATAAACGCTTACTTCTACTCTTCTATCTATACACCTATATCTATCCCTATCCTATTTAAATCTAACTCTCTTCTTGACCCTCCAAGTCTTTCTTCTAACTATCCTAATACTCTTCATCCCTATCTCTCCCCCTTCTATATCTATACTTAACATCCCTATTATCTCACATACAATAAATTTATCATCCCTATTATCCTGATTCTTAAATATTGCTTCTTCTTCAGTCTCTACACATGTCTGTTTCTCATTTCCTATTTTTTTCTTTTCTGCCGACAAACCAAACGATACTACTTTAAAATTATCAAATTTTCCCTCTACGGAAAATCCTATGTACCTTCTAGAATTCTTATGTAATGGAATCCGCCAGAATAAATTCCTTAAATCTACTTGATTAAAAACAAACTTGCCATCTTTACTTAATTCCGCCTTCACCTGCTCCCGATCTGCTGCTGTTGCTTCTACCCCCACTACTTCTGCATGTTTTTGTATTAAAGCTTGAACCTCTACTCTCCTATCCTCTGGACATCTTATTGTGTTGATCTGTTTACCTTCATCATTCTCTACCTCTACTACATTAATATTCAACCCCGTGTCATCCTCTGTGACTTCATAACTGCCCTTCCATGGCACTACCCTATCCTTAATCCTTATTACCTTCCGTTCCATATCTATCAACACCCCTAACTTCATCATACAGTCAACACCTAAAATGCTCTGAAACTTCAGTCCAGGTACAATTACAAACTCCTGTTCACAGCTTAAACCTCCTATATCTATCCTAAGCACCACAACACTATTTACTACAGCAAACTTCTTTTATTTGGAGCTACTAAATGGCTACGCTTTATAGGCATAATTCTATCACAAACCTTATCCCTAATTTTGCTGACGAATTCCTCCGATATTAAACTCGCCTCTGCCCCTGTATCAAGTAATACTTCTACATTATTCTCAAAAATTTCTAAATTAATAATTGGCAAACATAATTTTTCCTCAGTTTATGGCTCTACTTCCTCCTCAATTTTGAAAAATTCACGTGGATGTTCATATACATTTACACTGAAATCTAGTGGTCTGTCGCGTTCTAAAACCCTGTCCAGGTCTGTTTTCCCTACTCGGTCCTGGTCTAGCCGTCACCTCAGCGTACGTCCTAGGCGTTTCCACTCGTTCCGTGTCTGTATTAGCAGTCCCGCTCATGTCTGGTGAACTATTCATTCTGGTAGGTCCCGGTCTCTGTGCAGGTCCCTTCCTAAACTATTACTCCTAACGTATGGTCGTCTCTGTTCCCAATTCTGTCGCTGGTATCCGTAATTATTCCCCCTTCTAGCATAGTTGTCCCGTCTATTGTCAAACCTAACTGTGTTGATCTGTCTTTCCCTATTATCCCGAGGTCGTCCACTACTTACGTCGTCGTACCTCTGCAGGTATTCCAAAACATTTCTCTGTCCACTATGTTCTGTAGCGCTACGTGCTGTCTTATGTCTGCCTCGAAGTGTCGTGATAAATACTTAATAATTTGTCGGTCCGTCAGTGGTGGGTTCAGTTGCTTTGCTATGCTATACTTGCGTATAGCATATTGCTCCCTACTTCCTGAAAATTCTCCTTAAATTTCCTGTGATTAAGTCGTCTCGTACCTGGTCTTGTCTGTGGTCACTCCAGTAGTGCTTTAGAAATTTGTTTTCAAAGTCCTGATACGTGTCTATGTCCTGTCCTACTAAATTGTACCACGCTTCCGCATTGTCTTTTAATAAAGCCTTTATCGTATTTAGTTTAGTCTGTTCGTCAAATAAATTTCCCACTAGATTTCTTACACTATTAATAAAAATTTGTGGATTTACCCTGTTATCGCCATAAAATTTCATGTGTTGGTCCAATGATACTCCACCTGTAGAAAATCTGGGACCATCCCCCGTTAAATTTGACATGTTGTATTTAATACTACTAACTTCGCGTTCTACCCTGCCTAACTGATCCCTACATGAGTCCGTCACTTCAGTCATTTTTACATTAATCTCTTCTTCACAGAACATGCGTACTTCGGACTTTAAATGTCCCATTTCCTGTCGAAGACCTGTAATATCACGCTCATTTTTTTCAACCCTATTTTCTACTTCCCCCAGTTTCACGGTAAGACTATCTTTAAATTCTGTAAATTCTTTAGTATTTTGTTCAATTTTCCCGCTTATCTGCTCTAATTTTCGGTTGGACTCCTCCCTCGCTCTATTCGATTCTTCCCTAGCTCTATTAGATTCATCGCTTAGCTGTTCTAATTTTCTGTTGGACTCCTCCCTAGCTAATCGCATTTCCTCTAACATTCTCATCATTAACTCATTTCCTTGATCCCCTGATTCCGTCCTCGACTGATCTCTACTGCCTCCAGCTTCTTCCATTTTAGAATTTTTTTCGCACAATGCACTATCGTCACTTCCAATTTCCACTCCTTGACTCCTTAACCACTCTTTTCTCTGCATACGTTCTACTCACTCACACACACTCAAAATACTCTTAAATTTATACACACACAGAAACTCTCTCTCTCAGATCGCCAGTTTCCTGGAATAAAATCACAAAAATTTTATTTGGAACTCGAGCCCTCACGTTGTGGTCGCCATAAACTGCTGTGATATACTCCTTTGAATGCGGGAACTGGGTCCTTTCAACAAAAAAATTCTAGTCCCACCGATTGGGCGTCATAAACTGCTGTGATCCTGGTTTCGCTTCAGCTGCTCACCTAATTTTATAAACCTCCTCATTCATAAAATTAAACAACACATTCCTACCACAAACATCAACGTTAACTCTATTTACATCAATATTCAGAATACATTAAATTTTCAAATTAAATTTCAGCATAAAATTCAGTTTTAAAAAGAATTTCAAGATTAATTTTATTATCACTTTAACGTGCATCCAGAATTAAAGTCCTTGTTGGATGCCTACTAATTAATATAACAATATAAGCAGACCGGAGTCTGAGTATAAAGGAGCATCTACCACCCTTTACGTTAATTAACCAGGTTCGTCTAATTGAGCTCAAAGACATACCTAAAATTTCATCATAATCCAGAACATCAATACTAAATACCCTTTCTACTTAAACAAGCAAATTTCATCTTAACATTAAAATTTTATGGTTAGTACAATTTCACTAATGTCCATTTAAAGTAAATCAATTATCAAGTAATTCAACACACACAAAAATGTCAAACAAAATAGTATAATTTACCTGAAGGTTACTGTCCTCGTAGCTTTAATGTACATCGTCCCTTTAGTTAATCACACCATTCCAACAGGATTATATTTACGGCTTCTAATTCTCAACGCTTTTAAAATTTTCTCCATCACCATTTATTTAAAGTTGTTTCGGGCTTTTCCGGAACTCATCTGTGTATATCTGACCCTTGTTTCGTGGATCCAGACACGTATTTGAACCATTTAATTATTAACACCCCCGAAAAATAGCAAAGAAATTCATGCGTCTTTCACCAATATACGCCAAAACTGCCTACTTTTGTGTATACATTTGTCGTTGTAAATTTTGCTAATTGGTACAGTGATACTAAATTTTATTACCTTGTATCTAAGTGCACTGAAGTACATTCATGTTAGCACGTAAATAACAAACTATTTTGAATCACTAAAATATACGAGCAAAATTTTAAATTATTTTATCAAACTAAAATGCACTGTTTAACATCTTGAATCAAGTCGCGGATGTCAGAGCTTTTAACGCATCGAATAGTCAAAAGTCTAAGAGAGCTTGTTTATATTCACCTCGGTATATATAGCAAAAAGCCTGTCTGTCGGTCTGTTCCCCAAAACGGGTAATTCTAAAGAATTTCTCATGCCATGTTCCCAGTCCGTCGCTCGCGCGTCGGTTTTACGAATTTTCACTCGCCCCATTTAAATCTCAGAAATTCTCACACGGCACGCAAACATGTCCGAGAAAAACTAATTAATTTTGTACAGAAATCGTTGTTTCTACCTCTGATATTTGCATCCTCTTTTCAACCAATTGTGACCCTCGTGACGTTGCTTAAATCACGCCTTTTACTATATGTGTCTTTGCTTGACGCATTTCTCTTTCCTTTTCTAACCTGTTCGTATTGGTGCAAATTGATATTCTTTATTATCGATTATATTTTAGTCCATGTGGACTATCTGGGTTTAATAACCCCGTATCGCACCTTCTCGTGAATATTAAGCCACGGTTTCTTCAAGATTCTTTGAAACCATTTGTTATCTACACAATTTTCGCCGTACGTGATATTTAAACTACGCAGGTGTTCAAAATAATATTAATTCTCAGAGCTTTATTTTCTGGTATTATAATCTTGGATTTTCACAGTTTTATGCTTATTATTAATAATGGTTTAATTAACTCCAATTAAAATTGACTTCTATCCTTTCATTTTTAGCGAATACAAGTTAAATATTAATTATTATGTGTACACTTTGTTTTACTACCGGTTACTTAAAATAGGGTTAATTAATATAAATTTTGCACGTAATTTCCATTTGTTTAGGAATAATTACATTACCCGTAGAGCTTGTTAATACTGTTTATTTTGATATAAAGCGTCTTGTACATGATTTAAATATCTTATGTTTAATGAAACTAATAACCTTTTTATGCTTCACGGTTTTAATAAAGCGTACCTCTTCCCAAAACTTCTACACGGTGATTAAAATTATTTGATGTGATTATTTAATTTTCTACCCTGGTCTAAATATGAGTAATATATATATTGTTATGATAACGCTGCATGGCGATGTAACTATACGTTCAGTCTCCTGCTGATCACCACCGCTTTGCATGTCTTTTAATATCCTAAAGTTTAAATATGCCTCGACTAGCTCAGTCTAATGCACACAGAATGCACAACGTTACGATAATCAAATAATTTTCCCCCTTTTATCTAATACCTTTCTTGTTTTGAATGAGAAAAACGAAATCGACTAATATTTGTATAAAAAGAAAGAAAAAAAGTCGTATACACTTCACAGCTTAATATGTTTTAATGTACGACAAAATAAACCCCTGAATCAAATAAAAATAATTTTTAAATTGTTTTATCCCCAAAATTATAGCTTCCTTTCCTTATTTTAAAGTCAGCTAAAATGACATTGTACTCTACTGGAAAATCTCTCAACGTTCAAGATCTTCCCCTTCTTCGTAAATTTTCACGTATAAGAAAAAAATTTTTGTTGACTTTACATAAAATATTCAGGTATAATAAATATAGTCAATGTTCAAAATAAAAAGAAAATAGACCTGTAGTTTTCCTTGTGCGTTTTTATTTGTTCCCCCTGGATTTGCTATTGCGTACTGTGGATCAGTACCCCAAGATTACTTTCTGTGGAGTTGGACTTTTCAATGTTAAAATAATCCTCTGTTTTGTGTGTTTTTGCTTAGATTTAAACCAATATTTTTATTCGAATGTCTTCCCAGTATTACTAATTTATTTAGTTTCCAAATTTTACCCCGTTTAATCAATAATTAAATACTTAGATTTACCCCGCCTTTTCTTAGCCTTACTTAGATTTACCCCGTCTTTTCTTAGTCTTACTTTTATTTACCCCGTCTTTTCATAGTCTTACTTAGAGCCCTAAATTATAAATATTTAAAATTAATTAATTAATAAGCCTTTACTCATGTTTTCCAGCAAACGGCGAAACTTGTGCCATTTATTTCTCACTATTATTTACTTTAAAATTCTCTAACACCACTTTAATTATTTTAATTTTAATATTCACTTGTTGCGTAAATTCTTGTCTATGAGTAATGTAAACTGTGCTCAGTTTGAATGAAGACTGCCTGTTTATCAAATTCGCGTGTTATATAAGCAACGCCCCATTTAAAATTCATTGGTTATTGGTGTTGTTTGTTCAAAGTTTGCGACCAGCCATAGCATGTTTTGAATACTTTAGGCTTTTACAAGTATACGTCTGATAATAGTTCGCCGGAACGATGTTTTGGTCACATAGGATACCAGTGGATTTCTATTATGTACGTTTGCTTGACCGTGTGTTTTGATGTTATTACAGGAATTTCTAAATCGCCTTGGCACGTAATTTAACTTATGGCTTTTGTTTGTCTAGATAATACTTTGGGTTTTGTATTAACTCCATGCAGAAAATCACGTAGATGAAATGACGTAAATTAACACATTTCTGTTTACCTTCTGCGTTTCCAAAACCTATTTATTTCGAAAAATGCGTTTATTATCAGAACGCTATAATATCTCCTTTCAACATCGCATGTTTAATTTTAATAGGAATTGTATCATGATTTTCTAGCCTTTACTGCATTTACTGCGTGTCTATTTACAATTTATGAATGTTTTTTAATTTAAGACAAGTTTGATTGCATGTAGAGTTATTTCTTTTGCTGAATGTGTGTTTCTCGTTGAAGGATATACTTCCCGGCATTACTTAAAGTCAATTGTGATCCTTATACAAGGTGTTAAATGTTTGCTCTTTGCATAATATGCAAATTACGTATTTGTCATGCTAAATAAATGTAGTTTTCTAACTTCTAGAACTATTTACATGTATTGTGTGACCATCCTGACTCAATATACCCCTAAATAACCCTCTTATCATAGCAATATATATATATATATATATATATACACACTTACACACACACTTACACACACACACACACACACATATTGCTGTGACCCGCCTATGTACGTTGTGAGCCACAAATTATTGATGTGACTTGAGTACAGCCGAATTGTATTATTGAAGACGCAATAGAAAATATGAAATTGCTATCTTACCGTGTCTTTTTCCTTGCCTGACTAGCTTTGCAGAAAATATGTTGCGGATTTTCTCAAAAGACATGAAATACAAAAATTTCAAGAAACATCTATGCACAAGCTTCTAAGCATTCAAAACATCTTTCCTGTATACACATTATCTAAAGGATCTCTTACATTCAATATAAATAACGCTTATAAAAATAATTTAGAGGTTGAGTTTAGGCGAAAAATCTTACCCCATAATTGCTTACTTAATAAAATAATCCTCACCTAATCCTTTTAACAAGTACAGAACTCAAACATCGTTTATGTGAGTAACAACTCTTTAATTTTTCTGTGGATATATTACCTATCATTTATTACCCTGTGTGTCGGAATAATTAACCAATGACACCAAACAGATAATTTAGTAAGTGTCAAAATGCTTAGAACTTTGATCTCAAAAATTGCTGGAAATTATCCTCTTGACAAATAATTTTTTTAAAATTAATCTTATCTAGCTTAATTTACCATTATTTTACAAAAACCAAACAAATTATACTTGCAATTGATACTCTCAAATACTTCTTTATAGCGCTTTATAAATATATCATTTCCAAGGTAATTAACGGTATTGAATACTTCCTGGTTCTACTTCAAACCTCTATTTCCAATCTTGACGTTGAAATATCAGTTTACAAAGTGCATTTATTTTTAATCTATTAAAATTACCAGTTGCTCTTGTATCAGGATTATTTATATCGAAGACCATTTAATTTCCGCAGTATTCTTAACAATAATTATGCTTCATAATTCAAAGTTTTATGTTACTTATGGAACACCAACAAATAAATTACAAATTACTAGAAACATACATGAAACTTTTTTCCATTCTATTCTATATTTATTTCAAATCATGACACATTCTGGATGATGTAATAATTATGCGGATTTCCCGTTTTAATGAGCTAACTAAGTGCGATTATCACGTTCTTTATAATTTATGTCTATCGTAAAACGCCTTTCATTTTTTGTTGATGTATCAAGGTATAGCCATTGCTATCTCTTTCCTTCTGTAATATGTAGAGCTATTAAATTCATTATCGCGGTTTAATGGCTTCTTCCAATAGGAGCACGTTCTTTGAATTGGGGTGTTTATCAATTGATACCAAAATAATTAGCTTATTTAATGACTTTTAGAACAGTTCTAAGAATATGTTATATATTCTTATTTGACTTTTTGAATTCTCTCGAATAGAAATGCCGTAGTCTCTTATTAAATAACATAAACCTTTGAAAATTCTGAAATTAATTCGAAACTAATTTCTTTGGAAAAAAGATATCTTTTATTTAAAACCCATAAAGTGGTATATTTAACGAGAATGCATGTTTTATTCTAAATTTTAAATGAGGTGTCTACACACAGAAATTTATCTAGTATTTTAAAAGCACATGCGACTTATTTTCAGTGTGCAACAAATGTCTATACACGAATTTTAATTACATAATTAATGAGGAATTTGTCTTAGAATTTGTAAGTGCAATGGAAACTTGTTATTAAACGGTATTTCTCAGGAAAATCATTATTTACACAATGTTTAAAGTTGGGCTTCTTTTAAAATGGCTTAACAATATTACGTGCCCTTAAAGAGTGTTATCTTACATGGGAATCCTATTTTCTGTACTAATGGAATATCTTTATGCATGTATACAGGGTGGAGAGGTTAAATATAGGAAAATTTTACTCTTCTCTGATTTTCTTCTTTTTTGAATGGTATTTTACATATAATTAGGTGTTTTATGACCTCTCGTGACCTCATTATTACATCAATATACTAACTGTTTAATAAATTTTATAACGAAGAAAATTAAAAAAAATATAATTAACATGTAGTGTGTAGATAAGGAAATTTTCTTATAAAGTTCTTAGAAAATTTCAGTTTTATATTACTAAGCTAAATCGGATCTAATGTTTTTAATAAAAATTTTGAAGGTTAAATTCAAACCTGAGGTATTAAAAGTTTAGTTTAGTAAAAAATTATCATTACCTTACATGATAAGGGGCAAAATATGTGATGGTCTCTATTAAATCTATAACCAAATCTGAGTGAAAGAGTCTTCTTTATAACGAATTTTCCTTAATAAGTAAATGAAAAATCTGCTTAAAGTAACTACCCATTTAACTAATATAGGTCGTACTTTTATATACATAAACGTCCTTAATGAAATGAAAGTTTGCGATTTTATGATTTATTACTGAGAATCTGAATGGTGGCCTTATTGACCATAATGGCGATTCTTTTTCAGCTTTCTCTCTTGCGTGTTGCGTATTGAATTTCTTGATGAAGTGACCAGCAATAGTCTCCCATCATATTGGTGTTCCAGAGGCCTTGGTAGCGTTTACTTTCATGTCTTGATGGAAACGCTTTTCTTGATCCCCACCTACATCACCCAAATTGTCCGAAAAATAGTCAAGATGACTGTTAAAAAAAAATTTTTGTAGGTAATTTTTTTAGCATGTTGGCTACAATTGAAACATATTGAGGGTCTTTTTTATTTCCCAGGAATTTCGCTAGAGCTTGCTTGAATTATACCCAAGATTCTTTCTCATTTAATGTCATTTGTGAATCAAAGTTCAAATTAAACATTATTTTGCGAATGTTTGGTCCAACAAACACACCTTTCTTTGTATGTATAAAATGATCGACAGGTAAAGATTTATGAGTAATCTTGCCAATGCACTTGAACTGTTTATAATGTTTTAGAACTATTAGAACTATTTAGTGTGAATTTAACTGTACCAGAACTGGTTATGGCATTTTAAGTAGTATATAAAATGCAACTAAATATTCTAAAAGACATATATATTAAATAACTTAACTTGAAAATGTGAAAAAATTGCGGGTCATGAGGTTTTTTAAATGTCATATTCGGCTTTCTTGCACTAAACCCCCAAAAAAGAAGTTATTTTCATTAAAAAAGTTTTTTTTTGTTGGCCAGTATAAACTTTAGCATATCTAATGGTCTGTAAAACACAAATGCTAGGCATTATCTTTAGTAGCAGATGATATACAATTCATCGCCATCTCTACCTTTCTCCGCCGACGGCCAGTATTCATATTGAATAAGAAGTAACTTCACGCACATACTTATAAATCGTCAAACCTCTAAAGACCGAATTCTAAAGTAATTGTCGGTAGCCCGGGTTGTATTACAGGAAGCACGCGCTTCACTGAAAATTGCTAATATAAACCGCAACAGTGGGCGGTCATCAGTGACCGACAAGGTGCAAACTTTGTGTTTTTATAAATGGCGGTCACCAATTGCCGACAAATTTTTTCACAATATAGGTGATAAAAAAATGTTAAATAATATTTATTTATCATTCTTAACCGATTGCCTACATTAACAAATAAATGCCAAAAAACGCCATTGTACTTTGAGACTGTTTTGAAAAATCAGTTTGCCGCGAATGTGTTAACAATTTTTTTTGTGTGCAGGTATTTGAATTTAGAGTGGAGTATGGGTATAGGTCGATAATTTGAGAAAGGTGGGCATGCTTTTTGTAGAGGTTTTCGCTAGTACGTAAAAAAATAATTAAACCTATCTGATCGAATATGCTTAAATACGATGTTTGAGGGTAAGGTTAATAAATTACACGACTTATTTTCATAATTTTCGCACGTAGTAAAGAAAATGTATTTATGCAGTTGTCTGCAAATTAAAATTAAGACATTAGCATTTGTGAGTGATCATTCTAGTTATAAAGGGAGACTGTGGACTATATTTTTGGTCTATGTGAGTGATTATCTAAAAGTTATATTGTTCTTTACTTTAAATTTAAGATATTGTTCGTAAGACAAAGCTGTTGTGGATATCTTAGACTCTATTTTTGTGTGAAAGATTTGTGATGAGACGAAGTGGTTTTTCATAGATGTTATATCTAAGATAATATTTATAAGAGAAAGCTGTTGCGGATATTGTAATTAGTACTTGGAGGATTGTTTGTAAAAGAATATTTCCTGTTATTATTATGAATCTGATGTGTGATACTAGTGGTTTTATTTAAAGAGAGCCAATAATAATAATTAGACAAGGGACAAATTTGAAGCATTCACCAGAAGAATGTTATATTCAGGTAGTTGATAGCACTTTTATTGATGCCCAATGTCGAGTCTCATCAATCCACAACATTTTTATCAATGCTTAACCTGGGGCTCATTTGGAATCTTTTCAATCCACAAAAATATATATCTGTACTTATATAAAACCAAAGACTTTAGCAGCCGTTTCCTGGAAGGAAGGGGAATAATTAAAATGTGGTTAAAAGTTTTTAAAAGAGACGCTGTATGTTTGTTGAAGTAGCCTAGATCAAACTTATACGAAGTGGTGTTTTTTATTCGAATCAAAGTTTAGAAGTGTGTTATGTTCATTTACTGTCCATGAATTAAAAACCTACATCCTTTTACTTCATTATTCATTTATTTAGATCCTCCTCAGATTCTGCAACAACACCCGGTATATTAGAACTTCCTATAATAAGCCCGCTTTCAAGTAATTTTCAATTTCAAAACTAGTTGCCTTAAAACGTAAAGTTTATGCTATAAATTAAATAGTCAATACCCTGTTTTAGGTTTCCGTGAACTCGTTATACCTTGCGATAGCGTGTAAGTACTTTCCCTATTGTGCCAATCGGAAACTCGTTGAGATAAGGTATTAAGCTATCCGATAAAACCGTGTCTCAAGTTGATGACACCAATATTACTTGGAGCTCTGGTTATTTACTGAAAAAAAATTAATATTTACTTTCTTTTCGATAAACAAGACGAAAGTATTTGCCATATTTTTGTTGGTTCCGTTTTCCTTGTGGAAAGTTCGCGCAAGCAATACAGCGTGGTAAGTAATGATGGTTTTATAAAACTATACTGTTCGGCGACAATAAATTAATTCGCCTATAACTATTTTAGCTTCTTCCTGTGACCCTAAAACCACGATGGATTGCCGTCCCTTGTTGTGATGAGAGGACAGCCCCAAGTCGGGATCACGCGCCTCTCTGCCTCGCCCCGTCAGTAGAGACGGTAGGAGCTGATACAACGGCAGCAACTCGAGAGTGAGTGTGTATGTATTAATTGACACCATTTGGTAGCCACACTTGGTGGTCTTAAACTGATTACTGTGATGTGAGATAGTCGAAAGTAGTAATATTGCAGTTATTGGGATCATTTTCTTTTATTTGTATGTCGGCAATTGCATGCTTGCGATGATGATTTATAACTGTTAGTTTACCTTAGTTTTTTCTGAGTTATAGATTTTCCTTATTAGTTAAAACGTTGTACTGCCAATATGGCATATGTAATTTTTATATTTACAACCATTAAGAGCTGTGGTTTCTAGTGTTGCGGTTGGGTTTTTTTTGTTGCATTGTTGCTAAATAATGTAAGGTGTAGGTACCTAAAAACGGCAGCTCGCCATGTTAAAAATGTATTTTGTTTGAATTTGTAAATATGTACAACGTGCACTTCTGGATTATTCATTTGTTGGTACTGTTGTGCTTTTGTACATATTTTTTTTAATTAGAGATTTTTTGTTTGTATATGTTTAATTGTGCATGAGTGAGTATAATTTTATTTCAAGCCTTTCTTTATTTTGCATGGGTAAGACCCCGCCTACTCACCGATTGAGCCCGGTTATTTATTTCTTTGTCTTTTAAGCTACGTTAATGTACATAGCATAAATTTTGACGCCCTGGCGTGGAACCCCGATTGTGTCTTGGGTAATGTTTGCTTCGATTTTGGTTTTTGTTAATTTGTGATCCGATTTGATTTCGCTTAATTTCTGGCCCAATTTTTGTTTGTTGTTACTGCCTGATTTCCGACATTACCCACACCTATCGACCTGATGCTATTTATGTTTTCTTTCCGTACGTCCGAACTGGTATTCATTTCGTTTCTTTATTTCTTGTGTGGGTTCGATCTTCTTAAATTTTAGTTTTGTTTTCCCTCTTAATCGCTCATTAGCATTGGTTGGTTAATTTCAGATTATTGGACTTGTGTTTTCGCCAATAATCCTAGACCCTTTGAAAACTCTGTCGCCCTATTCTAATTTCTATTTTGTTGCTTTGTTCCTATTGGTCTCCCTCAAGTTTATTCGTCGGATATGTTTTAGATTGTCCTGTATTCGCTATAATTTTTTTTTGGAGCTTTTACCGAGTTACGGTTAATTTTTATTTAGTTACTTTCTTCCAATTTGTTTTTTATTCGTATTCAAAATGACTGAAATGGAGACAAGACTGTATGACGGTATCTGCAATAAATAGCAGGAGTCATCAAAAAGTATTAATTACTATTTCGCATGTATGACGACCCTGTTTGAGTGGCATAGTTCTTTTAACGAGGATGATAAATTATCTATTGTGCTTCGTAACCTGGCTCCGTTCTATCGAGCCGATTTGCCTACCGTCCGGTCCTTACTAGAGTTAAAGGACGAGTGTCTGAAATTAGAACCGGCAAAGATTCTGGCCGATAATGTCATTTAACCTAGTCCAGACCCACATACCGTTACTGCCGAACCGGGTCTTGCTGATAAATCTACAACTATTGAGAAAAATACTTTTACTTCATATGACCAAGTTGTTAAGGTTTCTCCTACGCCTATGGGTAGATCCGATACTTCTTCCGTACGTTCTATTGTTCTTCCTCCTAGTTCTACTTATACTCGTCAGGTCGTATGCTCTAATAGCGACAAACCTGGTCATGTTTCGACACGTTGTACTCTATTGCTATGGTTGCGGGCATACGGGAGTTACTCGCCACAACTGTCCACACTATTATCCTACTACTAATAGGTCTTCAAATAATCCTTCAAATTCTGCCCTCACCTATAGATGCCGAATTTCTTCTGCTTCTCACTCTACATTCTCGCCTGTACCTCATCCAGGTCATACAGCTACTACTATCAAAACATACCCTTCTTCGGCAAATATAGCTTCGAACAAAATTTCTTCCGTCTCTAGCTCTACATTCTTTTCTACACCTCATTCTGCTCGCCCTACTGCCATCACCTCGTACCCTTTTCAGCCATATGAGCCTTTGAACTGTAATATTGATCTTTACGGCTATCACGCCCCTACTACCGAACTTCTACTAACAAGAACCAAATTCCTTCTGTCCTTCGCGAATCAAACGACGCTCAAATAGATCCGACGTTTTCACTTCCACCCCAAATTGTGCCTCCACCACCATTGCAACCCATACTTGGAATTAGTGACTTGCAGCTAGCTTCTCAAGAGTTTGTTCCCGCTTTCTTAAACGATTCTACCCAAGAAATTTCTGTCGTGTCTGCAAACACAAATGTCCCTGAAGTAACGATAATTTCTACTTCAGTCTGCAAAGGTCCTGTTAAAGTCCACGAACCTGTATCTTTAATGCCTCTTGTCGTTTTTGCCAAATTTTACCCCTTCCTGCTTTCTTAAATGTTTCGACTCAAGAAATTTCTGTCGTGCCGGCAATAACAGCCGTAGCTAAAGTGAAGATAATTTCTAATACGAATAGAGAAGGCCTAGTAGAAGTTAGTAAAACTGTAGTTGTGATGTATGTTGCTGTCGTCGTTAAAGTCTTACCTGATCCTGTTTCGTTATCTACTATTGTGAAGGAATCAGTTCCTATTGTGGTTGATGTTTTCTCTGTTCCTACTCTGTTGGCTAACAGTAAGAAAGTCTTACTTGATTCTATTCCTATATCGGACGGTGATGAAACGTTACCTACTCATTTTTCTCATGCTGACAAAATGCTACTTGCATCTGTTCTTTTAGCTAAGGTTGATGAAATCTTAGCTTATGTCCTGTTATCTAATGTTGACGAAGGTCAACCTGATTCTACTTCCTTATCTATTGTGGACAAAGTTCTTCCTAATACTGTTTGTTTTTGTAACGTTGATGAATTCCTACCCGGTTCTGTTCCTTTATGTAATATGGTTGAAGTGTTATCCTTTTCCTAGGGTGGATATTCCTACAGTCAATGCTGTTCTCTTTCCTAACTCTGATACTGCTAGTCATTTACCTAACATCGGTGAAATTTTATCTGCTTATGTCCCTTTATCTAATGTAACTGAAGTGTGCTCTGCTTGAGTTTTTTTCCGTAAGGTTGATTCTCGTACAGCCAATACTTTTTCTTTTTTTACCGTTAATATTCTGACAACACATAATGTTTCCTTTTCTACCGCTGACTTTCTGCATCTTAACCACAAACAACTTTCTTCCATAACACGTTCTGAGTTCCATAAACTACGACAACCACTACAACCTCCACCCTCGCCACCTTCTAAACCGCGTGCTACAACTGCAAGAACCCCTACTGCTCCTATTTGGCAAAAATCTGCCAAAAGAGGTTATGCTCCTTTCGAATCGGAAGATGTATGGCGGGGAAGTCATAATGTCCTTGATTTTGTTTCATTTTCTTGCCGGCGGCGTAAACGTCTTAAACTCAATACCTAGTTCTCGCGCCCCAGATTCTTATGCTGACTTTGCTCCGCTCAGGACTTGATTTCTGGATTTTACGATTCTTTATTTACTTCCCTGTTTGATGGATTTTCTTTTTTTTCTTTACCCCGTGTGGGTCCCGAAATAGAATAGCCCCATGGTACGACCTGCCTGTCGTAAGAGGCGACTAAAGCGGTCCAAAACATACACTCACACACTTAATACAGACACACACACACACACACACACACACACACACACACACACACACTACTAACGTGCCACGAACCCCTCACAGGAAATTGGGCGGATGATGAAGTAAATTGGTCAACTTTCTTCGTAGCGCCAACGTTAGGCTATGACGCTGCAATTGCATGGTGGTTTGCAAAAAGCAGACTAGCGGATCTAACATTCCTGTATAAGGCCGGACTTAAGGATTCCGAAAATCTAAAACAAGAAAAAACTGTAACGTTTGATTTTTGTACATAATATTTAAAGTTTTAATAAAAATAACAACAATAATAATAATAATAACTCACACACACGCACTTCGTACACATACACACACACACGCACACACACGCACACACGCACGCGCGCGCACACACACACTTACATACTCATACAACAACACCAACACACATACACACGCGCACGCACACGCACACACATATTTATTCATAACTACTCTGGTATTCGATTTTATTTTCTTTTTGTACTGTTTTTTTTGTTTAGTTTTGGAAACGGAGTTTGTCTTCTTCCTGCAGTTTTGATGCTGCTATAATATGGGTTTTGTTTACTTTAATTTACTTCCTTGTTACTTTGGATCCACTTTTCTTTCTCTATCCTTTTCCTGGTCTTCTTTGCTATCGGTCCTTATACCGATTGGGTTTCGTCCATCCGCTCCTGTGGTAGGTGCTTTCTAGTCCGTTTTTCGTTTCTTCGGAAACCACGACTTAGTCGATTTTAGGACTAGTTAGCATTTCTTTTCTTTGGATCTTCGGTTGCTCCGTCTCCTGATTACCACAGTTTGTAGTACATTGTTTTTTTACCAGCGTTTTTCTTCTCTTCCTCTCGTTCTTCCATGTTGTTCCTTTGCATACTTGAGGCGTGACCCTTGGGTCCTGCTCGGTTTCATTCTTGCTTTCTTTTTTCTTTTTTTTTTGGTTTCTTTGCTGATGACTTTGCTGTTTCTTCTGAGAAACATCCGTCCTTTGACGACTGTGCAGTGTCGATGTTGTTTTATCTTAGTTTTCGTCGATGACTTATTACCCGTCTTCCCTTCCTTCTTGTTTGTTCTGCTGTTCTAGTACTCGGTTTACTCCACTGAGTGTCTTGGGTCGCTTTCTGTGGTAGTCCGATCGTTACCATTATTGGTTCTTCGAGCCGGATGAGAGTTTTTTTAATTATTTTGGGGTGTTTCTTTTTTCTGGTTCTTTTTTGTTTTTGTAAACAAATTTTCTTTTAGTTTTTTTTCCCAAGCAAATTTTTTTTGAGTTTGGTTATTTTTTGGTACTGCCCACTCCCGTACTTTTGTTTTTCTACCCCGACTTTTTAATCTTGCTGGGGGGCGGGGGATTTGATACGTTCATTTACTGTCGATTAATTAAAAACCTACATTCTTTTACTATTCATTTATTTAGATCCTGCTCAGATCCTGCAACACCCGGTATATTAGACCTTCCTATAATAAGCCCGCTTTCTAGTAATTTTCAGTTTCAAATCTAGTTGCCTTAAAACGTAAAGTTTATGCTATAAATTAAATAGTCAATACCCTGTTTTAGGTATCCGTGAATTTGTTATACCTTGCGATAGCGTGTAAGTATTTTCCCTATTGTTCCAATCGGAAACTCGTTGAAATAAGGTATTGACCTACCCGATAAAACCTAAAAACGGCAGCTCGCCTACTCATCGATTGAGCCCGGTCATTCTTTTTTATGTCTTTTAGGCTACGTCAATGTACGTAGCAAGTGCTATGTAACAAGGATTTAGTATCTTTTACTGCTGGTTGCGGTTTCGTGTTTGAATTTCACAAAAGTGTGTTTGTTTCAGGTATAAACCCTTTTTGTCAGTGTGATTATTGATTGTCATTACGATACGTGACCGTAGGGTGCTTGCACTATCTTTAGGTAAGTTTTAGCTTTCTATTTATATTTAGGTGGGGGTGCTCAACATTTTTATAATATTTATTCTCTTCGCTTTCTCCCTCCTCCTCGCTGCTCAACTGCCGAAGTGAAGTTTAGCGCTAGTTAGTAAGGACTTGTTTATTAGCCGTCCACCGGCAACAGTACCTTGAACTTTCGTTCCACTGACACATTATAACAATAACAACAAGCTGCAACAGATACTTTTCAACTTCAAATTATAGTTTTTGTAATCAAAATAACGACAGAGAACTTATAATAAAATGGTAATCATGAACCCATGCTGTAACCGAGTTTCTATTTTTCGATAAAAATTAATTTTTTCAATAAAAATTCCGTAGAGATACAAATTATTGTAGGAACTTCGTTCGCGGTTGCAAAACAGCGGTGTTCTTTAAATCGCATATATTAGTATAGCTTATATAAGCTACGTTTTGCTCATTTGTAAAACAATGTCCAATTAATGGACAAATCTTTCTATGTAAGTTGTTTAATAGCTACAACTTTAAAAGATTTATCTACCCATTAAGCAACATGTACCTCTTGAGTACTTCAACAGGGATTTTGTTTCCCGTAGAGCTATTAATGCCTAAAAACAGACGCATATTTATTTCTGATATAACTAAGCCTTTACTAATAGATATGTAAAGAATAAATCCGAATAAGTAAGCTCATACTGTGAGGCCGAAGTTTGCATAATTGCTGTAATTAATTAAATAAAGCGGTACCGTTTCCTCCCTTTAGGTTTACATTAATTATAGAAAAGATGAATAATTACTCGTCAGTTGACCGTACCGGTTTGTTCTTTAATTCGTGTATAATGTTAAATCGATTCGTATAAATAACCATAAAACTAAACCAAACAAAGCACTAACGAAAGTGGTAAGATGTCTAAATGGGAAACTACGAAGTATCCTGTGGTATTTCTATTATATAAATTGTTACGAGCTTGTGCCTTTACGACTTTATTTACTAATTCTCAAGATCAACGGATTCTATGCTATGCATATATTACATTATGTTACATGCTGCTGGAGAACCTGTTGTAGTCGTTTTACTTTATGCATACTGCGCATTTTTAGCGCTTTAAAAATATTATGATATTTAAAGTAATTGGAAAAATTTTAACAGTATAAATAACTTTGTTAGTTATTTTGAATTATGAACACCGTATATGCACGATTTCTAAAATTTGATTATTTGAGTAGTAAATTACACAGATCTGAAAATAACGAATCTGGACGGATTCGCTGGGAACCTCTTGACATGCGTGTGAAATTGGCACCTCACTTTTTAGCACCGCAATTTTTATCAATAGTTCTATTTTCACCCCCAATAGTTCTACAGTTCCTGATAGGTTATATCAATAGTTCCGCTAAATTATTTTAAAAAATAGAAAATTGAAAATATAAGGTGCTAACTTCCCGTAGCACCGCAACTTTTCCAAAAAAGCTTTTCAAATACAAAATCTTATAGCTCCAGAAGATTTCTACAGTTCCTGATACATTTTAGGAATAGTTCTGACTCTAACTATTTTTAAAAAATCCTTACATTTACCGCCAGCACCGCACTGCACACAAGAGTAAAGTATCAGTTTACCAGCAGTTTCAGCCAACTTTTTGGTGTTTTTCTATAGTTCTACAACAGTTTTAACGACTTATATGGTTTCGTCCAGAGTTTGGGTCTATAGCTATTTTTTACACATTTTTAAAGCTTAGCGCCAATACCGCACACAAGAGTAAAGTACCAGTTTGCAGGCAGTTATTACAGCCCCGCCGCGCCGGTACACGAGACACTACGTCAGTTGGTAACAATATTAGATAATGTAAAAATGATGCGCAAATTATAGATGACGTCACACAATATGCAAATTATTGCAGCACAATTTAAAAATTATACAAATTTTAAGGAAAACCCCCACGGGGTACTCACGTGAACTTGTAAGGCTTTTTGCAAAATTACTCCATGATGGTCGGCGGCGGCTTCGCTAATCTTTCTCGGGCGTGGGAATTCTTCGGCCCTGGTCGAATCCAAATTTAAATTTCTTCTTTCTATAAGTAGGGACCGACAGGAACTGGGTTATAAGGAACGATAGTCCAGAGAAGGCAAAAAGGGACCTACATAACAAAAAAAGATACGATAAGACGCAAAAGACAACAACACTTCTTCACATCTCGGAGGCTAGTTTAACACGTATCCGGAAATCCACCACTTCCTCCTTGGCCCACCGCGTCGGCGCAAATCTCGCGCAACGCACTATCTGAAGTGGCGGAAATACGCACACAAGTCTTTTTAAATTCATTGGCGCAAAATCCTTACAAATTAAAACTTATAAGATTGTTTAGGCACGTAACACAGTTCCAGACAACTTTTTGGTGTTCTTCTATAGTTCTACAATAGTTCTAGCGACTTATGTGGGTTTCGTCCAGAGTTTCGGTCTATTGCTATTTTTACACATTTTTAAAACTTACAGCCAGCACCGCACACAAGAGTAAAGTATCCGTTTGCCGGCAGTTCCAGACAACTTTTTGGTGTTCTTCTATAGTTCTACAATAGTTCTAACGACTTATGCAAGTTTTGTCCAGAATTTCGGTCTATAGCTATATTTTGTATATTTTTGAAACTTAGCGCCTGCACCGCACACAAGAGTAACGTACTAGTTTGCAGGCAGTTTTACCCAACGTTTAGGTGTTCTTCTATAGTTCTACAATAGTTCTAACGACTTATGTGGGTTTCGTCCACAGTTTCGATTTATAGCTATTTTTTAGACATTTTTAAAACTTAGAGCCGGCACCGCACACAAGGGTAAAGTATCAGTTTGCCGGCAGTTTCAGCCAACTTTTGGTGTTCTTCTAGAGTTCTGCAATAGTTCTAACGACTTATTTTGGCTTCGTCCAGAGTTTCGGTATATAGCTGTTTTTTACACATTTTTGAAACTTAGCACCAGTACCGCATACAAGAGTAAAGTACCAGTTTGCCGGCAGTTCTAGCCAACGAAACCCACATAAGTCATTAGAACTATTGTAGAACTATAGAAAAACACCAAAAAGTTGGCTGGAACTGCTCGCAAACTGGTTCTTTACTATTGTGTGCGGTGCAGGTGCTAAGTTTTAAAAATGTGTAAAACATAGCTATAGACCGAAACTCTGGACAAAACCCACATAAATCGTTAGAACTATTGTAGAACTCTAGAAGAACATCAAAAGGTTGGCTGGAACTGCCGGCAAACTGATACTTTACTCTTGTGTACGGCGCAGGCGCTAAGTTTCAAAAATGTGTAAAAAATAGCTATAGACCGAAACTCTGGACGAAATCTACATAAGTCGTTAGAACTATTTTAGATCTAAAGAAAAACACTTAAAAGTTGGCCGGAACTGCTCGCAAACTGGTACTTTACTCTTGTGTGCGGTGCTGGCGCTAAGTTTAAAAAATGTGTAAAAAATAACTATAGACCGACACTCTGGACAAAACCCAGATAAGTCGTTAGAACTATTGTAGAACTATAGAAGAACATCTAAAAGTTGGTTGGAACTGCCGGAAAACTGGTACTTTACTCTTGTGTGCGGTGCTGGCGCTAAGTTTCAAAAATGTGTAAAAAATAGTTATAGATCGACACTCTGGACGAAACCCACATAAGTCTTTAGAACTATTGTAGAAAACTTAACTTGGAACTGCCGGCAAACTAATTTAAAAAAAAAAGTTAGGAGTCAGAACTATTCCTAAAATGTACCAGGAACTGTAGAATTCTTCTGGAACTATAAGATATTGTATTTGTAAAGCCTTTTTTGAAAAGTTGCTGTGCTACGGGAAGTTAGCACCTTATATTTTCAATTTGCCATTTTTTTAACTAATTTGGCGGAACTATTTATATAATCTCTCAAGAACTGCAGAACTATTGGGGGTGCAAATAGAACTATTGATAATTTTTGCGGTGCTAAAAAATGAGGTGCCAACTTCATACGCATCCTTTTGACCTTCTTCGGTTCCAACTTTAGCGCTTTTTAATGACATTTTTTGCGGATTCTAATTCTAGTGGATGTTTTACCTCAGGACCAATCTTTTACTGCTAAATAAAATCTATCACTAGCGTTTTTACGCACGAGAGTATATAGTAACAGTAACCAAGAAATATACGGAATGTTGGAAACCACCTTTTGTTGATTCAGTGTTATTGTTAGTACATCATTTTAAAAAGAGTAGGCCACGGTCTACGAATAGAAATCATTACGAAATTTGTACTGACCCAAATTTGTGATCTTGGAAGTTATTCTTTTTTAAAATTTGTTACAATGGGAATCATGAACACCACACTGCTCCGCAATTTCACTACTAGAATTTTCGAGACAACTTACTTTGATTATTATAATACTTAAAACTGAGTGAAAATAGATTAACGATTTACATTATATTCGTGAGTCAAAAAATAAAATTTTTAAAAAGTGCCTTAAGGGCACTCATGCTATGATGGCGGTTAAAACGAAAAGTGGCAAATTAATGTAACAAAATTATACAAAATTTATAGGAGAACGTTTCAAAAATGGCATCAGTTACAATACGTGATAGGTTAATATTTTAACGATGTTTAAAAATATCATTATTGTACAAAGCAGAGTAGATATTATGAACTTTATCAACATCATCTTATTATTAATAGGGTTATCTTCCATGTTAATGTTTTTTTAGTTGTTAATTAAGTCTTTTTATACATTATATTTTAATCAAATACAAATTTTAAGCTCTATTTCTAATACACAAATTATATAAAAAAAATCTAAGACGCATGTACGCCTTGCAACCAAACTTACGGAAATTTTATAAAAGGAAATTATATATTTTAAATGAAATAACTAGTACTTAAATGTTAAAAAAAATTTTATTATTATAAATATAATTTAATAAATTTTATTGTTTTAATCAAGTTTGAGTCGGACTACTTAATGATATAAGCTCCCAGCACCATCCAAACAAACATAAATTTTAATTTAAACATGAATTATAATTATTATATACTATATTGTATACTAAATGAGATATCGAAAAGTGTATAGCATATTTGTAATCAGTGTAAAAAACTAAACAAGGTACATATATATCATTTATTGTATCATTATGGGAATATGGCAACGGACGACGGCGGCGACGGCGGCGACGACGACGACGTAGTGATTATATTAACCTAACTTACTTCGTAAGTTTGGTTGATTACAAATGCAACGTGCAGTAAATTAAGCTTAAATAAATGGTTTTGACCATATAATTCTCCTGAATTTTCCCCGTTGGAATCCCCTGGCCCAAATTTTCACGATGTTTAGAGTTTCCTCCTGGTTCAAATTCCCACTTTTTTAAAACTCCCCACAATTCTGCTTGGAAATCCCTCTTAACTTTAAATAGCGGTCGTGGGTATTTTGTCACGGAAAATTTAAGTCAAGTTGACGGCCGCTAGAAAAGTGCTTAGGTAGCAGCTTTTGGGTTGGGGGTGGTGACAACTTTTGCTCCGGCTTAGTCAGGGTGAGACTTTAATTCAGGGTAGATCAGAAAATGTACTGCACAGATTAAATTAATAAGGGTTAGTATTGAATCAGAGCCTGGACAGGGAATGCCAAGGCGCCAGGAACTGATAACAATTAAGGAGCGTATGAAACCTAAAGTCCTAGTTCCAACAGACTTCGAAGGAACCCCCTTCCAGATCTAAATATAAAACACGCAACTTCCAAATACCAGTTGAATTTCAATATTACATCAATTATGATTAACACAAGAATAGAAAATACAAAATTAGTAAATATTACCGTAGGGAACCCCGCACGAGTGCATATCAGGGAAGAAGAACTTTTAATTTCTCACTCACTTTAAAGTTATTTATTACTCACGTACTCATATACCCTTGGCCAAGAAAGCATGTAGTAGTACGTAAAATGCACCATAAATTAAGTGCTAGGTGTTCTAACCTCAATTTCAAATAAGCACCTCGTGGAAGCAATCTCTAAGATTAGTGTAAATATTAGATCCCTTAACGTACTGTTGAAATATTTCATTAATAATCTTAATAAATCACCCTAGGCCGTAAAGAGAGTGCCTAGAAATATACTAAATATTGATTTTTAAATATTAAATTTTGTATATCAGTATTACAGAATTTTGAATGAAGTAGAGGTACTTCCTATGAACAGCAATACCTCAAATTATTGATATTAAGTACTAATAAGGGAAAATAATAAAACCACAATGGCACCAAATAAGCACAAACACTAACAACGAACAATAAATACATGGAATAATTTTACTCAATGATTAGGTTCTGTACGTAGTTATCTCACATCAACGGTCGTCGAAGTCCTAGGCTGCTGGAATGGTAACACAGAGCAACGACAGCTGGTCGCCAACGCCAATAAATGATAAACAATAAACTTGATAGTGCGACAACGTTCTTGGAATAACGGAGACAGGAGCATAAACAGAATGAAGAGCAAACGTATAACGCACAATGAGAAGGCGTAGGGAAGAAAAAGAAGAAGAAGAAGAAGGACCCTAAAATTTAATATTAGAAATCAAGTTGCAAACAAAAATTGAGATATTAATTACCACGTAAGTGGGTCAATTAAATGTGCACTAACTGATTTAGAGATAACAGGACGTTACAATATTTAGATTTCAATAACGAACATCTGCACCTAGAAAAATTAAAATAATAAAATTTAATCTATTTTAATTCATACCAATTATGAACGGTGATGATGAATTTAAATCCACTACAAGTGAAAATCGAAGCTTGCAAAAGGTATTCCAGAACCATAAAACCAAAAATGCCAAACTCCAATAATTATTTGTCGGTTCTACCTAAATCCGTAATCAATACGTTTATATCGGCAGAATCCAACTTTCACCAACAACGATCGAAATAAGAATGCCTCTTATCCACAAAGACAAAAGCAAAGTACAGCTTATTATCATATTTGTAATTTCCAATGCAGATAAGTAACGTAAATTTGAGTATACGGCAGTAACTTGTAATTATGAAGGTTAACACAAATGAAGCGCAAAGGTAACAACGATATAGATAGCAGGACAATGCTATCAGCAGACAATTGAATTTAGAAATATTATATAAATAGAATGCTGACACAGAAGTGTCGAGCGGAAGGTTACAATTTCCAGATGCTAATTAGGAATTTCTATAATAGGTTTAATTATTTCCCAGTTTCTTAATAAATTACTTAATTCTTTTTTTTAGTGTGTTATCCAGTAACTTAGAGCCGTTTATATCAACGGCAAAAATTATATATATATATATATATATATATATATATATATATATATATTACTCATATTTAGACCAGGGTAGAAAATTAAATAATCACATCAAATAATTTTAATCACCGTGTATAAGGAATTTCATTAAATAATACGCGTTATTAAAACCATGAAGCATAAATAAACTCGGTTGTTTCAGTAAAAATAAGAAATTTAAATTATTTATAAGACGCTTTATATCAAAAGAAGCAGTATTAAAAAAGCTCTGCGTGTAATTTAATTATTCCTAATAAAGAAACAAAGACAAATTACGTGCAAGATCTATATTAATTGATTCAAGTTTGGGCAACCGGTAGTAAAACAAAGTGTACATGTAATAATTAATATTGAAGTTGTATTCGCTAAAAATGAAAGGATAGAAATCAATTTAATTGGAGTTAATTAAACCGTTAATAACATATAATACCTATAGAAACTTGTAAAAACCCAATAATAGTCAAATCGTAGGAAGGTTATTTAAAATGTTACGTTTGAACACCCCTGCGTGTTTTAAAAGGCAATTTCAGTTTAATTTGTTTGGATAAACATGTCGATTCTAAGGATATTGGAAACGATCAGATGCTTTAGCACGAAATACAAAACAGGGTTTATTTAAAAAAACTCTGAGAATTAATATTATTTTGAACACCTGCGTAGTTTAAATATCACATTCGGCGAAAAGTTTGCAGATAATTAATGTTTACAAAGAATCTTGGAGAAACCGGGGCTTAGTATTCACGAGAATGTGCGATACGGGGTTATTAAACCCAGATAACAGTCCGCGTGGACTGATATAATCGATAATGAAGAGTATCAATTTGCACCAATACGAACAGGTTAGAGAAGGAAAGAGAAATGCGTCAAGCAAAGACACATATTGTAAAAGGCGGGATTTAAACAACGTCACGAGGGTCACAATTGGTTGAAAATAGGATGCAAATATCAGAGGTAGAACAACAATTTCTGTACAAAATTAATTAGTTTTTCTCGGACATGCTTGAGTGCCGTGTGGAAATTTTCTGATATTTAAATAGGGCGAGCGAAAATTCGTAAAAATCGATGTGCGAGCGACAGACTGGGAACATGGCATGAGAAATTCTTTAGAATTACCCGTTTTGGGGAACAGACCGACAGACAGGCTTTTGCTATATATACCGAGATGAAGATAAACAAGCTCTCTTAGACTTTTGACGATTCGATGCGTTAAAAGCTCGTACATACGCGACTTGATTGAAGATGTTAAACCGTGCATTTTAGTTTGATTAAATAATTTAAAGTTTGCTAGTATATTTTAGTGATTCAAAATAGCTTGTTATTGACGTGCTAACATGAATGTACTTCAGTGCACTTAGATACAAGGTAATAAAATTTAGTTTCACTGTACCAATTAGCAAAATTTACAACGACGAATGTATACACAAAAGTAGGCAGTTTTGGCGTATATTGGTGACAGAAGCATGAAGTTATTTGCTATTTTTCGGGGGTGTTAATAATTAAATGGTTCAAATACGTGTCTGGATCCATGAAACAAGGGTCAGATAAACACAGATGAGTTCCGGAAAGGCCCAGAAACGACTTTGAATGGATGGTGATGGAGAAAATTTTAAAAGCGTAGAGAATCAGAAGCCGTAAATATAATCCTGTTGAATGGTGTGATTAACTAAAGAAACGATACTTTGAAGCTACGAGGACAGTAACCTTCAGGTAAATTATGCTATTTTGTTTGACATTTTGTGTGTATTGAATGACTTTATAATTGATTTACTTTAAATGGACATTAGTGGAATTTTTCTAACCATAAAAGTTTAATTTTAAGATGAAATTTGCTTGTTTAAGTAAAAGGGTATTTTGTTTTGATGTTCGGGAATATGATGAAACTTTGGGTAGGTCTTTGAGCTCAATTAGACAAACCTGGTTAATTAACGTAAAGGGGTGGTAGATGCTCCTTTATACTCAGACTCCGGTCTGCTTATATTGTTATATTAATTAGTAGGCATCCAATAAGGACTTTAATTTTGGATGCACAGTAAAATGACAATAAAATTAATCCGGAAATTCTTTTTAAAACTGAATTTTATGCTGAAATTTAATTTGAAAATTTAATGTATTCTGAATATTGATGTAAATAGAGTTAACGTTGATGTTTGTGGTAGGAATGTGTTGTTTTTGTTTATGAATGAGGAGGTTTATAACATTAGGTGAGCAGCCGAGGCGAAAAGCGTAGTTCACGGATTTATACAGGGAAACACAGCATTCTTGACGCCCAAACTGTGGGGCTCGAATGTTTTTTTTTAAAGGGCCAGTACCAGCAGATAATGAGAAGATTCACAGCATTCTTGGCGCCCAACGTGGGGCTCGAGTTCCAAATAAAATTTTTGTTATTTTATTCCAGGAAACTGGCGATCTGAGAGAGAGAGTTTCTGTGTGTGTATAAATTTAAGAGTATTTTAGAGTGTGTGTGAGTGATTAGAACGTATGCAGAGAAAAGAGTGGTTAAGGAGTCAAGGAGTGGAAATTGGAAGTGACGATAGTGCATTGTGTGAGAAAATTTCGAAAATGGAAGAAGCTGGAGGCAGTAGAGATCAGTCGAGGACGGAATCAGGGGATCAAGGAAACGAGATGATATTGAGAATGTTAGAGAGGATGAGTGAAGAATCCAATAGAAAATTAGAACAGCTAAGCGATGAATCTAATAGAGCTAGGGAAGAAGCGAACAGGAAGTTAGAAGAGATTAGAGAAATGAGTGAGGAATCGAATCGTAAGTTTGAGCAAATTAGTCAGAAAATAGATAAGACGAATCAAGAAGTTTCAGAATTTAAAATAGTCTTACCGTAAAGATGGGGGAAGTTGAAAATAGGGTTGAAAAAAATGAGCGTGATATTACAGGTCTTCGACAGGAAATGGGACATTTAAGGTCCGAAGTACGCATTTTTTGTGAAGAAGAGATTAATGTGAAAATGACTGAAGTGACGGACTCATGTAGGGATCAGTTAGGCAGGGTAGAACGCGAAGTTAGTAGTATCAAATACAACATGTCAAATTTAACGGGGGAGGGTCCCAGATTTTCTACAGGTGGAGTATCATTGGACCAACACATGAAGTTTTATGGCGATAACAGGGTAAATCCACAAATTTTTATTAATAGTGTAAGAAATCTAGTGGGAAATTTATTTGACGAACAGACTAAACTAAATACGATAAAGGCTTTATTAAAGGACAATGCGGAGGCATGGTACAATTTAGTAGGACAGGACATAGACACGTATCAGGACTTTGAAAACAAATTTTACAACATTACTGGAGTGATCACAAACAGGATCAGATTAGGGACGACTTGATTACAGAAAATTTAAGGGAGAGTTTGCAGGTTCTAGGGAGCAATATGCCATCCGCAAATACAGTGTGGCCAAACAACTGAATCCACCATTGACGGACAGACAGATTATCAAGTACCTATCACGACATTTTGAACTGGAAATTAGACAACACGTGGCCTTACAAAACATCACAGAACGGGAGACATTTTTAGAGTATTTGCAGAGATATGACGATGTATGTGTAGGACGGACAAGAGAGATCCGAGAACGAAACGTTAACACAGTTAGGTTTGACAACAGGACACCGAATTATCCGAGACGGCCTGACTACAACAGAAATTTTCGACCGAATTGGGAACGACGAGTACAGGAATACAGGAGCAATAGTGCGACTAGGGGACCGACGCCAAGACCTAGTTACACGAGACAGAACAGTTTACCGGAAGTAAACAGGACTGTGACCAGCACGCCGAATAGAGACAGGGACACGGATATTAACACGAGGAGGACGTACGCACAGGTTGTAGAAGGACAACCAGGACCAAGCACGGAAAACAGGATGGGACAGGATTTTTAGAACGCGACAGACCACTAGATTTCTGTGTAAATGTATACGAACATCCACGTGAATTTTTCAAAATTGAGGAGGAAGTAGAGCCAGAAACTGAGGAAAATTATGTTTGCCAATTATTAATTTAGAAATTTTTGAGAATAATGTAGAAGTATTACTTGATACAGGGGCAGAGGCGAGTTTAATATCGGAGGAATTCGTCAGCAAAATTAGGGATAAGGTTTGTGATAGAATTATGCCTATAAAGCGTAGCCATTTAGTAGCTCCAAATAAAAAGAAGTTTGCTGTAGTAAATAGTGTTGTGGTGCTTAGGATAGATATAGGAGGTTTAAGCTGTGAACAGGAGTTTGTAATTGTACCTGGACTGAAGTTTCAGAGCATTTTAGGTGTTGACTGTATGATGAAGTTAGGGGTGTTGATAGATATGGAACGGAAGGTAATAAGGATTAAGGATAGGGTAGTGCCATGGAAGGGCAGTTATGAAGTCACAGAGGATGACACGGGGTTGAATATTAATGTAGTAGAGGTAGAGAATGATGAAGGTAAACAGATCAACACAATAAGATGTCCAGAGGATAGGAGAGTAGAGGTTCAAGCTTTAATACAAAAACATGCAGAAGTAGTGGGGGTAGAAGCAGCATATCAGGAGCAGGTGAAGGCGAAATTAAGTAAAGATGGCAAGTTTGTTTTTAATCAAGTAGATTTAAGGGATTCATTCTGGCGGATTCCATTACACAAAAATTCTAGAAGGTACATAGGATTTTCCATAGAGGGAAAAATCGATAATTGTAAAGTAGTATCGTTTGGTTTGTCGGCAGAAAAGGAAATAAGAATAAATAAGAAACAGACAAGTGTAGGAACTGAAGAAGAAGCAATATTTAAGAGTGAGGATAATAGGGATGATAAGTTTATTTTATGTGAGATAATAGGGATGTTAAGTATAGATATAGAAGGGGGGAGAGATAGGGATGAAGAGTATTAGGATGGTAAGAAGAAAGACTTGGAGGGTCAAGAAGAGAGTTAGATTTAAATAGGATAAGAATAGAGAATAGGTGTATATAGAAGAGTAGAAGTAGGTGTTGATAGAAAATAGAGCTAGATATAGGATAAATATGGGAGATAATTAGAAATAGGTTTAGGATGAGGATAAAGAGTAAATGTAGGAAGAAAATAAGATAGGTTAAGTATAGATATTTCATAGAAGATTAGTGGAGAGTTAGGAATAGAGTAAGAGTAGGATAGGCATATAGGATTAGGTAGGGGGAAGTAAAGTATAGTAAAGATTAGTTAAAAGTTAGGGATAGGATAGGTATATAGGATGTATATAAGATTAGATGGATAAGTAGGATGAAGTTAGGGATAATTTCAGTTTATAGAAGTAGGTGAGAGTTAGGAATAGGATAGGAATATAGGATAGATGTAAATATTTTTTGGGTTGGAAACAAAGTAGGTAAGTTAGATAGATAAGGGTAGAGAGAGATAGGCAATTTTTTTGTAATTTTTTTTTGTCTAAATGCTTTATATTTGAAGTCAAATAAGTGGGATTATTTGGATTCAAATAGGGGGAAAATACTCATATTTAGACCAGGGTAGAAAATTAAATAATCACATCAAATAATTTTAATCACCGTGTATAAGGAATTTCATTAAATAATACGCGTTATTAAAACCATGAAGCATAAATAAACTCGGTTGTTTCAGTAAAAATAAGAAATTTAAATTATTTATAAGACGCTTTATATCAAAAGAAGCAGTATTAAAAAAAAAGCTCTGCGTGTAATTTAATTATTCCTAATAAAGAAACAAAGACAAATTACGTGCAAGATCTATATTAATTGATTCAAGTTTGGGCAACCGGTAGTAAAACAAAGTGTACATGTAATAATTAATATTGAAGTTGTATTCGCTAAAAATGAAAGGATAGAAATCAATTTAATTGGAGTTAATTAAACCGTTAATAACATATAATACCTATAGAAACTTGTAAAAACCCAATAATAGTCAAATCGTAAGAAGGTTATTTAAAATGTTTGAACACCCCTGCGTGTTTTTAAAAGGCAATTTCAGTTTAATTTGTTTGGATAAACATGTCGATTCTAAGGATATTGGAAACGATCAGATGCTTTAGCACGAAATACAAAACAGGGTTTATTTAAAAAAACTCTGAGAATTAATATTATTTTGAACACCTGCGTAGTTTAAATATCACATTCGGCGAAAAGTTTGCAGATAATTAATGTTTACAAAGAATCTTGGAGAAACCGGGGCTTAGTATTCACGAGAATGTGCGATACGGGGTTATTAAACCCAGATAACAGTCCGCGTGGACTGATATAATCGATAATGAAGAGTATCAATTTGCACCAATACGAACAGGTTAGAGAAGGAAAGAGAAATGCGTCAAGCAAAGACACATATTGTAAAAGGTGGGATTTAAACAACGTCACGAGGGTCACAATTGGTTGAAAATAGGATGCAAATATCAGAGGTAGAACAACAATTTCTGTACAAAATTAATTAGTTTTTCTCGGACATGCTTGAGTGCCGTGTGGAAATTTTCTGAGATTTAAATAGGGCGAGTGAAAATTTGTAAAAATCGATGTGCGAGCGACAGACTGGGAACATAGCATGAGAAATTCTTTAGAATTACCCGTTTTGGGGAACAGACCGACAGACAGGCTTTTTGCTATATATACCGAGATGAAGATAAACAAGCTCTCTTAGACTTTTGACGATTCGATGCGTTAAAAGCTCGTACATACGCGACTTGATTGAAGATGTTAAACCGTGCATTTTAGTTTGATTAAATAATTTAAAGTTTGCTAGTATATTTTAGTGATTCAAAATAGCTTGTTATTGACGTGCTAACATGAATGTACTTCAGTGCACTTAGATACAAGGTAATAAAATTTAGTTTCACTGTACCAATTAGCAAAATTTACAACGACGAATGTATACACAAAAGTAGGCAGTTTTGGCGTATATTGGTGACAGAAGCATGAAGTTATTTGCTATTTTTCGGGGGTGTTAATAATTAAATGGTTCGAATACGTGTCTGGATCCATGAAACAAGGGTCAGATAAACACAGATGAGTTCCGGAAAGGCCCAGAAACGACTTTGAATGGATGGTGATGGAGAAAATTTTAAAAGCGTAGAGAATCAGAAGCCGTAAATATAATCCTGTTGAATGGTGTGATTAACTAAAGAAACGATACTTTGAAGCTACGAGGACAGTAACCTTCAGGTAAATTATGCTATTTTGTTTGACATTTTGTGTGTATTGAATGACTTTATAATTGATTTACTTTAAATGGACATTAGTGGAATTTTTCTAACCATAAAAGTTTAATTTTAAGATGAAATTTGCTTGTTTAAGTAAAAAGGGGTATTTAGTATTGATGTTCGGGAATATGATGAAACTTTGGGTAGGTCTTTGAGCTCAATTAGACAAACCTGGTTAATTAACGTAAAGGGGTGGTAGATGCTCCCTTTATACTCAGACTCCGGTCTGCTTATATTGTTATATTAATTAGTAGGCATCCAATAAGGACTTTAATTTTGGATGCACAGTAAAATGACAATAAAATTAATCCGGAAATTCTTTTTAAAACTGAATTTTATGCTGAAATTTAATTTGAAAATTTAATGTATTCTGAATATTGATGTAAATAGAGTTAACGTTGATGTTTGTGGTAGGAATGTGTTGTTTTTTTTTATGAATGAGGAGGTTTATAACATTAGGTGAGCAGCCGAGGCGAAAAGCGTAGTTCACGGATTTATACAGGGAAACACAGCATTCTTGACGCCCAAACTGTGGGGCTCGAATGTTTTTTTTTAAAGGGCCAGTACCAGCAGATAATGAGAAGATTCACAGCAATATATATATATACGCCGGAACTGTGCGTTTACCAATTACGCTACCGAGGCCGATGGCTATAATTGGGAAATTTACAAATCCAAATCGTGTACAGTACCATATATAAACCTAACTTTCAATTACGTTTAGCATTTTTGTCAATCATATCTGAAATTGTCAAGTTTTTGACTTATGTCAGATATAGACAGGAAGCAATGCTCAAAATCACGGCTATAAGCCAAGAATAAATATATAAATATTATAAGTAGTTTTTTTACACAAGGTAAATTGATAAATACTAACGTATTGTAATTAATAAGATGAAATAATAACTTAGACTTTTTAAGTAAAGCCCAAATGATCATTTCCGGCAAAACTGAGATGCAGGTTCAAATCCTGTCTAAGGCCTTATATTTTCCTTCTTTCAATTACTAGCTCGATTTGAAATGATCATTTGGGCTATACTTAAAAAATCTAAGTTATTATTTCATCTTATTAATTACAATACGTTAGTATTTATCAATTTACCTTGTGTAAAAAAACTACTTATAATATTTATATATTTATACTTGGCTTATAGCCGTGATTTTGAGCATTGCTTCCTGTCTATATCTGACATAAGTCAAAAACTTGACAATTTCAGATATGATTGACAAAAATGCTAAACGTAATTGAAAGTTAGGTTTATATATGGTACTGTACACGATTTGGATTTGTAAATTTCCCAATTATAGCCATCGGCCTCGGTAGCGTAATTGGTAAACGCACAGTTCCGGCAAAACTGAGATGCAGGTTCAAATCCTGTCCAAGGCCTTATATTTTCCTTCTTTCAATTACTAGCTCAATTTGAAATGATCATTTGGGCTTTACTTAAAAAGTCTAAGTTATTATTTCATCTTATTAATTACTATATATATATATATATATATATTGCTGTGATAAGGGGTTGTTTAGGGGTGTATTATATAGCAAGGGTCGTGCAGTAACCATAAATTGCAATAGGAAGCAGAAAACTGCATTTTTTTAACAGAAAATTAAGTAATTGGGATATTATGTAAATAGTAAGTATTTAACACCCTGTATATAGAGCATAATTAGTTTTAAGCGACGCAAATGAACACATCTTGCAATAATAGGACGCATATTTAGAATAGAAATAGGTAATTCATACATTAGGTAATTAACAAATATTTAATACTCGGTATATAGAGCTTTATTAATTTTAAGTAACGTAAATAACAATATCTTTCAGTAAAAAGCACGCGTATTTAGAGGAATGATAATAAATGTAATTAAACACGCATTGAAAAGGATTCTAATTAGTTATAATATAATACGGAGATAAGAGATAAAACTTAACAAAGCCTTGTGTAAGTGCGTAGAAACAATCAACATTTTTGATAAGAAAATGTAGTTCAAAGATGCGTAAATAAATAAACATACATGAAAATCGAAATTGAAATTACATCAGTTATTTTTGTATAATATGGAAAACGCGATATCTAAACAAAACAACGTATGGTTTAAATAACGAGGCATCTGCAGCAAACAGCCATTACCCGGAAAACCAAGTATATTACATCAGAAAACCACTTCAAGATGCAGCAAATGCAAATACCTCATTGGTTAAGATAGCGACAGACTTGTTGGAACCCAACCCACATCCAAGTGGGATCAACCTATATTTAATAACGAACCATGATAAGAGTTCTCAGTTCTAATTAAGCAGGGAAAAAGCTGCGCTACTTTGAATCTAAAAGTCACGCGTAAATGTTTAATAAAATGTATAGTGACAAATAAGTGATACAAATATGAAGATTTCTTTTGCCGATTAACGTGAGTAGAATTTGGGGTAATTCATTTAAACTAATAATATAATAATAATAATAGGGCTTCGAATGTGATTCGAATGTGATGTTAATAATTCAAATGTGTTGATGATAATAATTCCGAATTGGTTCATAATAAATCCTAATGAATGGTATAATAATTTAAATGCCTGAAAAATTCTAATTGATGGTATAATATTTCAAATGTATGGATAATTCAAATATGGGGATATTTTAAATGGATTAATGTAATACTTCAAAGCAGCGTCGACGATTTTGGTATAATTTTGAGTTGCAAGAAAATAAAGAAGCAAGAAATAATTTATGGAGAACAAGTGGTTTAACTAAGCAGAGCAGGTCAGATCTTATTAGTTTTAAGATATTTTTGTCTATTTTTAAATTTCATTACTGAATTTATTCAATTTATATAAACTTGTGTAACAAAGTCAACAACAAACTTTGCATTCGATAAAAGTACGTAATATTGAGAAGATATCTGGAACGTTCGAGGTTTCTTTGGAAAAAAGAGTAGTTTTTGGTGATTTTAGATTGATTGCAAAGCATATAAATTTTGGGATAAATAAGACTTATGATATTGATTGATTGAAGGGTGTATTTAATAATTTTCAAAACTTGTACATAATATTTCTTTTCATTATATGGAATTAATTGACTTCATTTTATAATTCAAACAAAGAGGTAATCAGAAAGGGGTGAAGAAGAAAAAAATTGATCATCGTAACGTTGTGCACTCTTGTGTAGAATAATAAAAGCTAGCCGTGGCATAATAATAAAATACATAAAGTAGTGAGATTTAAATTTGATTATAGAAAACACAGAGAGGTAGAGTTAAGTAGAATACGTCCATTGACATTGAGTACGGCGTTATCATATCAATATATATATATATATATATATATATATATATATTATATATATATATAAAATTTATTACACCACGCACTCTATTATTCGTATCACTTTGTTAAAATTTTATAAAGTTCAACTTTACAAATTATAAATTTTCACTAAAAATATCAATTCACATAATAATCTTTTTTCAAATATCACAGTCGGTGCATGGATTCTAAAATGATACTAATTTATTTGTCGCGTTAGTTTTAACGAGTCGAGTTCCTTCTCGAATGTTTCTAACGTTCTCATTGGTTGACGGAACACTATCAGCTGTTTAAATGGAGAAAGAGCGTTTCAATTATAGTTATATTTGCAATATGTTAGATTTTTGAATGGTCTAATATCGGAACTTTCTAGGGAGAACTGATTAACAAATGGTATCAAATAAGGCACTTTATATGTGTTCTTGATTGCACATTTTTATTAAGATTCACCGTTGCCTCAAATATCGATACTTTATTCAAATATGCTTGTCTTTAAGTGTTTGACTATTACAAACTGATATAAATTACACGCATTTATTAATCTTCTTACACAGATATGTTTAGATTGAAAGAAATTTCATCTCACGGGTTATTTTTCATCATATGTTGAATTTGTACGTGTTTTGAGATTATGTTCTTAAACGTTCTAAAATAATTGGATAGCTTGATTATTTATTTTAATAAAATGTAGTGAAGTTATTGCGGAATGAGCTTCCTTTAATCAATTATAACTTGTTGTTGATTTTATACAGGATGACTTGTATTTGTTTCTCCATTATGATAAATTTTGTACATTTTTATATTTATTGAGGTTTTCTTCTTTTGTGACCTTATATGACTTAACGGACCTTATAATCATAGCAATATATATATATATATATATATATATATATATATATATATATTATAATGTTTGAGGGAGCTACCAAGGGTTCTAAGGGTTGTTTAGTACAAGGTAGTGTATGCCAAGTAAAATAATCCATATATTTGATCACATAACTTAAAAATTTATGTTTGCCGTATTTTACATATACTAAAATACAATTCAAAATGGTAGTTGAAATATAAGTGCCAAAAGATAAATTAAAATGACTAAATGACGTAGTAAGATGCACAGTACTCAAGGGTTTATACCGAGTTTGAATTTATAGGCCATTGAAAGTACATTTGCCGTCCAAAAACCGGATGCGTCTATGGATGTTCACTATCAACCACGCATCCAGGTTCAAGTGTGATTTATTTTGGCTTTTTATTTTAAATAGAATCAACTTTTGGACAAAATTTGTAAGCTCAAAATTATTAGTTATAACAACGTCAAATGTGATTGAAGGACTGTAAATATTTAGGACCAATACTAGAATTTTTGTGAATTATGAAAGTGTAAAAAGACATGAATTATGGTATGTGCGACACAAACGTAGTGTTTGGATATTATTGGACGATTTTAGTGATGTAATTTTATAATTTAGTAGGCAAGAAATGTTATAATGGTCGCCTTGGAAAGAAAACAAAGGGAGATTATTTTGAAATTTTTTTGTATAAAGACGTGTTTTTATAGAACTGCGCTAATTTGTGTAACGATTTTAAAAGTTAATAAAAGTGTTTGATTTTGAATAGTTTTTGATTGAGTAAAGAAGGGTAAAGAGCAGCAGCGAAAGATAAATAAGCAACGACGACGATAATAAAAAGTGTAAAGATTGGTAATAGTGCGACGGCGAAGCAACGAATACTTGAATAGATTTGGAACGATATTGGGAAAGGCGGAAGGAAAATCGAGTGGTTATACATAGGGACGAAGTTGGATTTGGATAGAGATTAACAGGCGGAAGGACATAGAGTGGTTATATAAGCGACGGCGAAGCGACGAATATTTAAATAGATTTGGGATTGATTTGGATAGCGATTTAAAGGCAGAAGGACATAGGGTGGTTATTTAAAGGAACGAAGATCGATTTGGATAGAGATTTATAGGTAGCAGGACAATCGAGTGGGTATACAAAGGAACGAAGAGTGATTTGGATAAAGATTTATAGCGGGGCATCGAGTAATTTGAAACAGGGCGGCGATTAGATTTGGATTGAATACGAAAAAGCGGACGGATTAATTGAGAACACGAGGAGCGAAATTAGGAGAGCAACAATTGGTAGTGGAGGATTCAAAGCAGAAATTAGGACAGAAGAATTAGCGCAGGGGAAGTAACATAAACGGGTATTCCAAATTCTAAATTAGGGTTATTTATTTCAGATATTGGGGAGCATCTAAAATTTAAGAACGACACCTGGAGGCGATACGAAAATTCTACCGGATAGTGCAACCGTGTAAAGACGTATACGGCGACGAGGATTTTGAGCCAGCAGTTAGAGAGGCCAAGAACGCAGTATAATCCAGGTGAGTGCTGAAATATCTTAAAACGTCAAAAAAGTCATAAATTTGTGGTAGTAATTTAATTTGGCACAAGGCAACGTTGATCGTAATAAAAATTTGGCATATACAAAAGTAGATTAAAAATTTAGTACTAAAACAAAAGAGTGTGCAGTTTGGTTGGGTATTGCACATCTACTTATAACGGAACTCACTATAAGTAGGTGAACACCCTGAGAATTAAGAGCTTAAATAGTCGAGGCATTGAAATAAACAGTTTAATTAAAGAACCAACCAAACGTTGCAAGTACGGGGCGTGCATTAGGTGTGCACATTACATAAAAGGCGCGACAAAAAAGTGTGAAATAAAATAAATAAAGAAAAAGATTAAAGAAAGAAAGTGAGGGGTAGAGAGAGTATATCAGTAAAATATATATATATATATATATATATATATACACAGGGTGATTCACGGTGGATGGCCTATTAGACGTTTACGAAGAACTACTTAACATAGCGCTTTGAATTTTTGGTCACTTATGTAAGCTAAACATGCGCTCTCAATTTTAAATATTTTCAACTATGCAGTGGTGCCAATTCTAATAAAACATAGTAGTATTTTTGTTATTTTGATTAAAATACCCTATAACTAATGCCAATTTTCGATTTCTTGTTTATTTTTGATTAATTTTCTTAATACTGTCGTATACTTGTCCGTCATAGTGTTTGAGATTTTTATTATTCCTTGATTTTTTAGTAGGAAAACGTGACTTCAGTTAAATGTTGATAAACCTATGCTTCTAAACTCGTTGGAACTCAAGCTTAGGTTGGGGTTAGTTAAAGCCCAAAGGCACTACATCCTGTAACTAAATCCTCCAGTAAACATACAGGGTGATCTAGGCGTATTTGTTGCTTACTTAATTAAAAAGTTATTAAATGTTTGGATTTTTAAATGAAACACCCTGTTTATTATTTGCAATTCAGATACGTGCTGAAATTTACTAATTTTTTATGTAACTGTTCCTATACCTAAATCGACTAGTTTGTGATTTATAGCCAATATTATTTAATTAAATCAAATAAATGCAACTACTAACCATGAGAATGCATTAATGCTAAACGAAAAACTACGTACAAGATGGCGGTAAAAACCCTTATCTAATAAATAATTTATTGCAATAATTGTTCGAAACGATGACCATTTTCCTCCAAACATTTTAAAATCCGGTTATACACGCCTTCTGTGGAAGCTTTTCTAAGTTCTGCACGTTTTAGGGACTGAATAGCTTGATTCACACGATTTTCCAACTTTTCTTTAGTATTTACAGGTGCTTTGTACAAAATATCTTTTATTGTACCCCCAAAAATAAAAATGCAGCGGAGATAAATCGGTAGATCTCGGAAGCCAATTCCAGGGTCCCAAGTGTCTGAACCATCGATCTTTAAAAATGTTGTAGAACTTGCAGCTTACTTCAGGCGTGCAATTAATCAAGCTGATACCAACTGCTGCGGTATTTTGCCAGTGTAAGAGTATCTGTTAATTCTCAACCACTGTGGTTACAATTTCTACATATTTTTGAGAAGTTAACTTTTCGTCGTAAATTAAATATCAAATTTTCTTGTCCATTATTAAAGAAATACATTGAAACTGAATCTTTCTTGAAACGCAGAATATCTCATAAGGTGAGAATTTCACTAGTCTAAAAATGATTGTTTTTTCTATTGTAAATGCCTTCACGAGAGAATTTTGACTCGTCAGTCCAAATAATTTTTATTTAAAAATGTGGATCAACTTGAATATGCATCAGTAAACATTTACCGAGCTTAATTCTTTGTGGACAATCCCCAGGTTTAAGTGTTTGTGCTTTTATAAACTTGTAGTCGAGCATATTGTTTTAGCCAATATTCGCTGTATAGAATCGTACTTTATATTTAATTCGTGTGATGCCAATCTCATTGAAGATTGTAGAAACGCATGAAAATATGCTAAAACGTTAATTTCATTTTCTTCGTTAGAAGTTACGGGTCTGGGAACCTGACTAGAAGCCTTTAAAGATGAACCAAAATTTATAAAACTTTTCTGTAGTCGTCTAAATTTCTTATTATTCATTGCCGGTAAATCTGGATACATGTCATTGAATTTTCGACGAGTGCGACTTGTAATTTTACTATACTCTCCATTTAACATAAATAAACTTACTTTATAGGTATGCAACACTAAGAAGCACAAAGTAACAGCGATATAAAATAAGCAGTAACAGAACGTAAAATTTCTAGACTGCTTAATAAAAAAAAAACCAATTTGATAAAATTATTTAAATATTTGCTTATAAGTCCAAAACTACTAAAGTTAGGTATAAGAACAGTATACATAGAAAAATAGTAAATTTTAGCAGCTATCTGATCGCAAATAATATACAGGGTATTTTATTTAAAAATCCCAACACTTAATAATGTTTTTAATTAAATAAGGTACAATTGCGCCTGGATCACCCTGTATGTTTACTGGAAAATTTCCTTACAGGATGTGGTGCCTTCGAGCCTTAACTAACCCCAACCTAGGCTAGTTTAAAAGCATAGGTTAATCAATATTTAATTGAAGTCACGTTTCCGTAATAAAAAAACGGAAAATAATAAAAAATCTCGAAAACTATGACAGATAAGTATACGATAGTATTAAGAAAAATTAATTAGAAAAAAACAAGAAATCGAAAAGTGGCATTAGAATTGGCAACACTGTATAGTTGAAAATATTTTAAATCGTGAGCGCATTAAGTGTCAAAAATTCAAAGCGCTATGTTAAGTACTTCTCCGTAAACGTCTAATAGGCTATCTATTGTGAATCACCCTGTATATATATATATATATATATATATATATATATATTATATATATTTATATATATATATATATATAAAACATAAATATGTGTAATTAGGTCATGATCTAAATTCAATATTATAACCCTATTTATCTATCTTAGAAAGTCAAGAACTCATTTCTAAATATTTATATTTATATATATATATATATATATATATATATATATTGCTATAATAAGGGGTTGTTTAGGGTGTATTGAGTCGTGAGGTTCGCGTAGTAACTGTATATAGCAATAGGAATCAGAAAACTGTATTTATTTAGCAGGAAAATAAATAATTCATACATTATGTAAATAGCAAACATTTTACACCCTGTATAAGGACCGCAATTAATTTTAATCAATGCCAGTAAGCATATCTTTCAATAAGTAAACACGTATTCAGCAGAGAAATAATTATACATGTAATTAAAATACGGCAAGAAGCGTTCAATAAGTTTATAAAATAGATACGCATGAGATAAGATAAAACCTAGTGCGACTACGCTTGTAATAAAGAAGGAATAATAAAGCAGTTTGATAAGAAACGCATTTTCAAAGGTAAGTTTTAAATAGAGACATAAACGAAAATATCACTCATGTTACATCAGTTTTTTGTTCAATTCTCCAAAAGCTTTATCTACACAAAACAACAGACATAACCTAAAGTGAGGTCCAACAATAATAACAAAACAGGCGGTCAAAGATCGTAAAACAATAGCAAATACCAGTATGATATGTAACTTCAGAATAGTTTCGTCAGAAATCAGCTTGAAAACTACTAGAAATTTCCAAAACAAACATGGTTGATTACAACACTTTGTAAGGCTGTTTGGACAAACCAATCCAAATGTAGATAGCAAAAACTATATAACGCCCAGAGTTGATAAGAAAGGGCAGTCTCAATTTGAAGCACGTCGAACTTGCAACACTCTGACTCAAATATTTATGCGTCAAATAAATAAGTTTTAAATTATATTATTGTGGAAAGTAGTGTTTTGTAATAATAGTTGGTGACGAATTACGTTGAAAATATATGAAAAAGCTTTTGCCGTTTTGAAGAAAACGTGAGTAGAAATTTGTTAATTAATTTAAATTAAATGTTTATGATAATGTAGGTCTCTAATTCACGACCCTAAGAAATCCAAGTCTAATTCATGATTCTAAGAAGCCTACGAATTCTAAAGGGTATAAACATACGAATTCTAAAGGGTATCTAAGTCTGATATTTAGAACTTCTGAGTGGTATTAAGAAATCCAGTTTATAATTAAGTGGAGAGGTCTAAAGCGTATCCAGAGAAATATAAAGTAAAGCACGAGGTGAATTTTGGAAATAAGGAGTAACAAAACTATCGGTTCAAAGCACGTGAAAGAGTACAAAGCAGAGCATTGGTTTTCGATTGAAGATAATAAGGGGGTGTTGATCTACAACACGTAACAGCAAATCAGGATATCACAGGTCAGGGCTAACTAGTATAAGGAATCTTTTTAAATTTAAACACTGAATATATTTCGTTTTTCTCAAATTTGTAAGGAGACAACAAAAATAGTTAATACGTTGAAATTTACGTAACGAGCATAAAAAGAGTCTTGAATGTTCCAGATTTTTTTAGTAAAAGGTGTCGTTTTTGGTGACTTTAAATTAAATTAAAGGGATATAATTTTTGGGATAAATGATTCAAATAATATTAATTGATTGAAAGGTTATTTAAAGGATTACAGAAATTGTGAACTGTAGATATTATTTCCTTTCATTATATGAATATTTATTGACTTCGTTTTATCAATTCAAACAGGTAAGAATTAAAGGGGCGAATTAATTTAATCATCGTAACGTTGTGCACTCTGTATTAAATTAAACTGGGCTAGTTGTGGCATAATTAAAATTAGAAGATTAGAGAAAAACACAGAGCGGTGGCGTGCAGCAGGAAACTGGACGTTTATTACATCCGGCTGCTCAAGCGTGGGGGAGTACTTCAGCAATTAATCTGACGCAACAACTGGGGCCAGAATATCATAGCAATATATATATATATATATATATATATATATATATATATTGCTGCGGATTGGGGATCAATCTCTGGAACTTCCTAAAAATCATTCAAGCCCCAACGTTGGGCCGTCATAAGAGTGATGTGGATCGTGGACTTAACGTTTAAAATAGTCGAGAATGAGTCATTTGCCAAATACCTTTAAAAAAAAAATAAAAATTTCACCAAAAAAATTTCTTACCAGGATTCTTCTGCTGCATTTAATGATATCTTCAGCAGCTTTCCTGGCTAGCTCAGCTGTGCTTCTTCTCAGATACCTAAATTTACAATCATTCTTCCTTTCCATTCATACACCAATCAATAAAATCACAAAATAATACAACAATCATACAATCTTTATTTACCGCTATTTACAAAATTATTCACAGATATGTACATTTTTGGTACTTTAGTTACAACTTAATAAGTGCGATTTTTGTAAAGTCTTTGTTTTAAAATTTTAATTGCAAACACATTTAATACAACAGGAGTAAATGGGCCCCAAATAATACCCTATATTTATTATTGCAGACTGGAGTATGTTGAGCTCATAATAACCCAGTTTATTAATGTATGCTTTCCACTTTGCATAAAATTACTACAAAGTTAATAACCCATGTACCCTTAACAATCTAATTCAAATTCGTAATGAATTTTAGTAAACTTTACATACACCCTTTTCTTTTAATATTTAAAATATCTTCATAATAGTCAAGTACACGTATCTTTTCCAATACGTTAAAAAAACCATAAATAACCTGCAAAGTTCACTCACACGTCACAAATAATGCCAACAGTTTATCAAATAACAGCAAATTCAAATGATTTACCTGGAAAATGCTTCAAGGCTCTATCTCCGTCGAAGATGCTGTCCTTGAAATCCCTTGGCCTCTTGTCTATGCGTTCTGTTCCACCAAATATTTATAGATGATAACTCGGTCTATACTGAGCTCCGTGCCACCAATTACCATACATCCCAGCATCCAAGTTCTCGTATATTACACTTGTGTTTATTGCTTTATTAATTTACTAGCTTGACATGGTATGAGTTGAACCTCAGTTTAATTTAAACCACTCGCCACTACTCGCGTTAATAACTCTAAGGCCCCCAAATACCAAGTTATAAGAGCTAGTACTACCTTACTATATTACAGATAAATTTTAATACTCACAAAACTCTACTATAACGTCGGTTTGTTATTATATGTCAATAAAGCGCTGCGAAAATAAAGAGAAGAAAAAAGAGAATCAAAGAAAGAGAGCGATTTTAATTTTCTTTCCGTATTTATACACTAAAACTGCACTCCTTGGCCACTATTTACGCGAAATACTTAATTGAAAATAACATTTCTGCAAATTTTGGATATAACCGCTTTAAAACTTCCCGAAATTTAACTCGTGAACACGCTATATAATCCGAAACCCGCATTCACCTGTCGCGTGTTCGTCTGTTGTAAAACTATCTATTTCGACCAATGACACAGTCCTATGTCAACATAAAACTCCGCCTGTAATATTGTTATCTCCGTCTTATGCATATTAGATGTCGCGTTCCAACCTTACTTACGTTGCAGAAAATCTATATTGCTGACCGCGTCCACATGGATTGAATACATGCTTTAGAAATCGAATGCTTTTATACCCGTCTCTATCTGTGGCATCTTATTTATTGTGCATCCCTTCCGCTCTTTAAGAAACTCTTGTTAGCTTTTATGCGAAGCCACTGACGGTTGAACAATATATTTTATGAAACCCACTTTATTATGTTTACAAATACAACGAAGCTGATCTTTCAAACATGCAGGTGTTCCAAATTATTGACTCGTTTAAAATAACATTTCTTGGAGTTTGTATTTCATGATATTCAACCCAATCGATATATTTGTTTGTTACAATGAAAGCTTTTCGCCTTGAAATTATTGATTTTATATGCTCTGGTGTGTTTTCTGACGTTATTACCCGTTGAGTTAAAATAAATCAAATTAATTATGCGTTTCTATTTGTTTTTAAAACTGGTTTTCCTTTATGAACCTATTACTTTTCACTCCCTAATTATAAAATACTTGAATACTTGTTCGTTTAAATTAAATACATGAAATAAATTTTGCGCGTAAATAAATTGTTCCTTTCTCTATACAGGGTGTTTGAAATTGCATTGCTTACCCCAATTTAACCCTTTAAATCCACTACAATATATATATATATATATATATATATATATTACTCAAATTTAGACATCAAATAATTTTAATCACCGTGTATGAGGACACTTTCTATAAAAAGAAGCAAAATTAAAATGCTCAACGTGTATGTAATTTAATTGTTCCAAGTACGAAAACTAGAGAGAAATTACGTGCGAAATTTATATTAATTAATTCAATTTTAAGTAACGGGTATTAAACAAAGTGTACAAATAATATTTAATATTTAATTAGTATTCGCTAAAAATTAAAGGGTAGAAGTCAATCCCATTCATTATTATTTTAATTGGAGTTAATTGAATGATTATTAAGGTATAATAAGCATAAAAGCCTGTGAAAATCCAAAGTTAAAATACCATGAAAACAAAGTTCTGAGAATTATATTAAAACGTTCATTAGAAGCACACCTGCAAACTTTTAAATGTCAAATTCTAATAAATTTGAATGGATAAATATGCAGATTCTAGGTATATTGGAAACGGTCGGATAAACCGTAGCTTATATTAACATAAGAATCCACGTGGACTGAAATAACCGATAGTAAAGAATATCGATTTGTACCACTCAGAACAGGGTAGATAGAAACGGATAATATGCGCAAGGCAGAGACACAGATAATAAAAGGCGTGATTTGAGCAACGTCACGAGGAAATTATTGGTTGTAATAAGATGCAGATATGAGAGGTGTAAACGTAACGATTTCTATACAAAATTAATTAGTGTTCTCGGACGTGTTTGCGAGCCGTGTGAAAATTTCTTAGATTTTCAACTTGGGTGTGTGCAAATTTAGGAGAATCGCTGTGCCTGACCGTCGAAAGGGAACAGAGAATGCGAAATTCTGAAAACTGGCCGTCGCGGGACTAAACCGACCTACAGGCGAGCTATTATATAAACCCGGACTTTAAACAGTTTCGCTCTCTTAAATTTTCGATTTTGATTCAATACTTGAAACAGTTTGCTCTTATATTTTGTGATTATTGAATACTTTAAAATAGTTTGCTCTTTACGTGCTACGATACAAGTTATTATGCATTAGTGCACTTAGAAAAGAAGATACAAGGTAATAAAGTCTAGTTATATTTGCGAGTATTACTGAACCAATTATCCAAATTTGTAACGATAAATGAATAAACAAAAGTAGGCAGTTTTGGGTATAGCGTGAAAGAATTATGAATTTCTTTTCTATTTTTCGGGGGTGTTTATAATTAAATGTTATTCGTAATCGTGATTGGATCCACAAAACAAGATTTTGATACACTTAGATGAGTCCTGAGAAGCCCTGAAACAATTTTAGATGAATGGTGGTGTAGAAAATTTTAAAAGCGTTTAGAATCAGAAGCCGTAAACATAACCCAGTTGTAATGGTGTGATTAACAAAGGACGATGTACATTGGAGCCACGAGTGCATTAACCTTCAGGTAACTTATGCTTTGTTGTTCGATTTTTGATGTTTTGGGGTGTGTTGAATAACTTTATAATTTGTTTGCTAAAAAATGGACAGTAGTGAATTTGTACAAACAACAAATTTTTAATTTTAAGGTGGAATTTTCTTGTTTAAGTAGAAAGGAGTATTTAGCAGTTTATGTTCTTGATTATGATGAAAATTTGGGTCTGTCTTTGAGCTCAATTAGACTAACCTGTTTGATTAACGTAAAGGGATGGGAGATGCTCCCTGTGTACTCAGACTCAGGTTTGCAAATATTGTTAAATTAATTGACAAATTTAATCTTGAAATTTTATGATACTGAAATTTATGCTACTATTTAATTTTGAAATTTTAATGTATTATGAATATTGATGTAAATAGAGTTAACGTTGATGTTTGTGGTAGGAATGTGTTTGTTTTTTTTTATGAATGAGGATGAAAGTTTTAACTAGGTGAGCAGCCGAGGCGGAAAGAGTAAAGAGGCGATTATCAGAAGAGATTCAACAGGGAGAGAATCACAGCAAATCTTGGTGGCAAATTCGAGAGGCACGAATATCTTTTTTTACTCTAGTGAGGCTTTTTGTAGGTTTCACAGCAATATATATATATATATATATATATATATATATATATATAAGCACTAATTTTGTAATAATGACAATGTGCGGCTGGAACCGTATATATCATAAAAGTTGCTGTTCATTACGCGCACATTTAAAAAAAAGAATTATATATGTAGTTCGTGTGTTCCACTTGTTGCTTCTACGATTGTTTTCAACATAGAGACCTCCAGTAGCTGGGCGCGACGCTTTCAGCGTCGTTATAGTGCCTTATAATTCGTGAGAGTTTTTTGGCATGTTGATGTTGTTCTGTAGTTGTGGTGTTGATTGGTGGTTGAACTTCTTGATTAATATGTTGGTCTGGATTCCTCAAGGCCTGCTCTTAGAATCCCCTTGTTTTGGTGCAGTGAGCAGTTTCCCAGATCTTCCCCTTGGTTGACCCCCAACTACACGATATCCGGATCCTGAGTCCATTGGCCTGTGGTTTTCGACCAACAGGATGGCTATTCGCCACAGGCCACTTCATCGTCAAGTAGCTCGTCTAACTCGACTGACGGATGTGCATCCCCAACGACTTCACTTGTGTACCCATTCCTCGGCGCCCCGCATAGCCGGAGAACTTCCCCAAGTCGTCACCGTTCCGCTGCTCACCTTTGATCGCCCGGAGGCGGTGGTAGATAACTGTTGCTGCTTCGGAATCTAGGCAGCAACTCAACATAGAGAAAGCAGGAACTAGTTTATATATACCGTCCATGCGTGATGTACACTAATGGCTGTGTCTAAAATCACTGTCCCGTTACTTGAGAATAAGAAACACAAATTGGTCAGTGGTCAAATGTTTTATTACTAACCAATGATGGAACACAGTTTTTGAGGTGTAATGTGCCTGAACTATCTATCATTCTTAACCGATAATTTAAAGTATGTACTTATCTTTCGGCTATTCTATTGTAATAGATAAATCGACGTATTATTTATTATATAAATCTTAGGTAAATTTCTATTTAAAATCGAAATGAAATAATTACTCAATATTAGTCTTTCTTTATAATTGGTTTAGTTTTTACAAAAGTCGGGTTTAATAATTTTGACTGAAATAAGATTCGGTAGTCGTGTTTGATTTCACAGCCACCCAGGATTACAATAATTGTTCGACATCCGTTATTTTTATTTAACAATTCAAACTATAATTTGTATTAAACGCGTTTTGTGACTGATCGTAACATATTTCTTAGAAATTCTAAAACATGAAATTTTTATGCACAATATTTATTATTCCTTTTGATTTGGTGCCTTGTTTGCATTCAAAAGTTGGCCATTTAAATAATTTACAAAATAATACAATTGTTATCTTAGAGTTACGATATTTTAATGCAGCAGGGTATTGTGGAATTAATTTATACTTGACACTAATAGAGAACGGCTTAGCTATTCCAGACCAACTAATTTCGAGATGAAATAAAAAAAGCTCTAAGAGACTGGGCAACGAGTTTGACGGGATTGTGGATCATTGACAAGATTTAAGCACATACCTATTGTAAATTCTTGGTTCTTTAAGATATATACAACATCGGCGGCTGGTCGTATGAGGCAAGTGAACCGCCGCCTCACCTTTAATTTTATATATCTTCTTTTCAATCATAAAGAAAAATTCTATTACAACTTGTACAAACGTCTTCTAAACAATTTTTGGTCAAATATATCATAATTCGATTAATAATCAGTATTATATAATGAACGTTTGTAATACAAAATTCATTTCTTAATTCGTGCACGATTTCTGCCAATACAAATTCATCTGAGGCGTTATAAAGTGCGCCACACTTATTTCACCATCTCCATGCATCCAAAGCTACATTATACGCGAGCGCGATGCGTCCTAGCGGTTATCTCTATACATCAACCAACACTTTATACTCGGGTACTGAGGCTTCTCATCGTTGCCTCTCGGATCTTTGTAATCATAATAACGACAGTAGCAGCTGCGGGATGGCTGGATACTTAAAGGAAGTTAGTCAGTCAATGATCGGTAGGGATGATGAATGTCGGACTTTGTAATAGTTGTTAAACTGCACAAAAGTCGAAAATCAAACATATGTGAATGTTAAATATATAATTTTCTATTATTATAAGAGCTTAAACTTAGGTATTAGTGCAACCATTAACCCCGTAGTGGTTCCATAGTTTTTAACAACTGACATTGACAAGTTGGAATTATTTGTTGGTTTCATTTTAAATTATTGTATTGTTTGAAAGCTGTGTTTTGTAAAAACCTAGTTGGGTTAATTCTTCAATAGTGAATTGATAAATCGGGTTAACATTTGTACGTTTGGTGCTTTATGCCTCAAATAGAATACATTACACAGAGTTTAAGTGTTTACTGTTTAGTGTTCTTGTTCCTTATTTAGTACTTTATTTCTCGTGAATAGTGGTTAACCTTAATCTATATAAACAAAACTGATTGTTATAATATAATTCAAATTGTGTAATATCGTTATATTGTTCCAATTTGGATTGATTTCAAATTTCGGCACAGGGTCATGTATATCCCTTACATGATATTCTATTATCTTTATTTGAAACGCCTTTTTCAGTGCGCGGTGAGTTAGAAAACAGCAAATTTTATTTATGCGCCCGACTCCTCCACTAAATATAGTTAGTACTGATAATCGACAAGGTCGAAGTTTTAATAGAACTTTTCAGTTATCGTGGTAAGAAACCTACAAATGGATTTGCGGAAGTACATATAAACAGAGTCTATATTGTTGGCCGTGCGTTTTGTTATCAAATGTCAATAACAGCTGGACTTGCAGTAAAGGTTTTTGCGATTTAAAAACATTTAGCGTAGTGCAAAATGCATGAATGTTTCAAAGATCATATAAAAATGTTGGTTTCAAACGACTTCAACAAAATCGAACAACTATACTAGATGCACTTCAGGAACATGCGGGTTTTAATAAAATTATATATAACGAAAATGTCCGAAAAATAGGTTGTTGCTATCTTATTTAATTGATACTACCATACTTTTGAGTAAACAAGAATTGGCTTTTCGGGGTCATGATGAATCTTCACAATCGCTAAATCGTGGAAATTTTAAAGAAGTTTTGAATGTTTGATTAAGCGAAACGCAGAAGTATCAGAGCACCTATCAAAATGAGCCAAATCTTCACCGGCCAGTCAAAAGCAATTCAAAATGAATTAATATCATGCATTGAAGATTTTCTAAAGAGAACATTTCCCAAGAAATAGCAGCTAGTCCTTTCTTTGCTTTAATATCTGATGATACTACTGACATTGCAGACAAATCTCAGTGCGCAATAACTATTCGATTTGTTACTCGAAATTGTAAATTAAAAGAAAGGTTTATGGGATTTTTTGATGTAAGTAGTGATCGAACCGCCAGTGCTCTCTTCGAAGTAGTTCAGGGTGTTTTAAACCCATTTAGTTAAAGAAAGGCAAAAGCTAAGTCAATTGCACCTTATGCTCTTTTACTCATTGCTGTGCTCACCGGTTAAACCTCGTTTTACAACAAGGTACACAAAATATTCCGCAGAGTAGAATCTTTTTCTCTACTTTATCAGGTATACCAAGTTTTTTCCATCATTCACCTAAAAGATCAGTAATATTAGATCATATTGTTGGTAAACGTGTGCCACGAGCAGCGGAAACCAGGTGGTATTCAAGATCAAAAATTTTGAACATTGTCGCAAGCGAGTGGGACAACTTCGTAAAAGTTTTCGAAGCAATAGTAAATGATCCGACCTCGGGAGCCGAATCCATTCGTGCAGCTAATACAAATAAATACAGCTTGCGTCCGAATTAGCGAATTAAGGAACGAAGGCAAATTTTGGAATGTTTTCGGCGTGCCAGAAATTTAACAGAGTTACCTAATCGGCGCGGAACAACATCTCAGCAAGAGATATTTCAAAATACAACATTCTGTATTACGAAATTTTAGACTGCATTAGTCTGCAACTTAATACACGGTTTTCGAATCTTAATAGCTTAGAATTTCTCACTTTCTTTGATCACTCTAAGTATGAATTCTATACCACCAAATTTCCTAAAAATCTCTGCAATCTCTATTTGAAACTTATCCAAATATTTTTGATAGGGATAGACTTATTAATGAACTTTGTGTTTTTATAGAGACGAGCAGTTTAAAATTCAGATTTATATACAACCCTTAAAATACTTTCTTGTGACTTTGCTGATATATTTTGCCAGATTCAAACAGTTCTACAATTAATTTTAACGATTCCTGCTACAAGTGTATCAGTTGAAAGAAATTTCTCGTGTCTAAAACGCATAAAGGCATACTTAAGAAATACGATGAGTCAAGAGCGGCTTGGTGGATTAAGTTTAATGTCTATAGAAAAGGAACTATTATGCGAATTAAGTAAAATCCAGATTTTTATGAAAATGTAATCGATAAATTTGCAAAACTGAAAGACCGTAGAATACATTTGACTTATCAAACTTAATTTGCTTGTAGTTAATAGTATAGCTATGCAAACTAAGGGTATTAGAACCACTTTTGTAAGCTTTTCGTTTCAATAATTACTCTTGATTCCCAATGAATTCAAGGAATAATAAGAAAAGCACCTCTTAGATAACCTAGAGATTCATTTATATTAAATGTAGAGTTTCTAAATAGACTCATTTTGAGCCTCACCTCTTGTTCAGGTCACGAGCCGCCACTGATATACAATCCAGTATTTAAACAACCTCTGTATCGAAATGCATGTTAATAACCTTTATTTAATACAAGTGTTACATTAATGTGTAAATCCCTCAACTTTCATAAAAATAGAGCTGAAAGAATCTTATGCTACTTATAAGCCTTCGGGAAATAATAGCGTATCCTAAAAATATTATAATTAGACAGTTTCCAACTACCCAAATGCTTATAAATTTAAAAAAACGTATAATTATCTGTTAGTTCTAGGTACAAGCTGACCTACTTATCTAGCTATTTCCCCTTCAGTATCAGAAAAACTACAATCTGAATTTGACAATAGTGGTTATTTAATGCTTGCTTGTTTCAAAGATACCGCTACAAGTACAGTAGCGCCATCCACCCCCGCAATAGGGTAATATTTAGTCACACGTGCGGCCCCAAGGTGCGTGTATAGTAAATGCTTGGGATTTTTCAGGCGGCTCGCGCCAACCGGACCAATGTATTAACGGTGACTTGGTGAGGGGTGCTGAGGATGGACGGGGCATAGACCGACGGAAGACAGATAACATCTGTGGGACCGGCTGGCCGCACCCTCAACCATTGCTTATGGCTTATATACCTGTGCACTCCAGGCATTATAGTGCATTGTCTAGATACAGGTTGATGTACCATTCTACAACACCATGATACGGTGTGACTCATTTACATACGTTCAGGTAATTCAACTTAAAGCTAATTTCCAATATTGTTCTTAAAATAGTTGTAAATTGGACGCGGGCACAAAACGTGTATACTTAATGTGCTTTTAAGAACGTTCATGTGCGGATAATCAATTTTAAGTCCATAATAATAAAAAAACAAATGAAGGACATAACGAAAACTTAGTGACGTTTTCTTATAAGAAATGCAGTATTTGCGCAGGTAGTGTATCTTGCGTCAATTTTAGAAAACTATTAGGGAGTAAAATATATATTTTTAACTTTCATGGTTACGCATTTTACAGAAATTTCAGATAGAGCATAGTACAGATGTCATGTTACTTATAGAAACTAATATCCCAGAAATTTATTTTTGGAATGCATGTTAATAGAATTTTTTCACCAGCGGAAAACACCATTTCCCATTACTCATTAGAAAATAAACTGCATTTTCAAACTAAAAGACGCCCTTTGGTTATTTGTGTTTGATTACCTTCTTGTTCCTTTGAAATACGAAAGGTACAACAGTATTCTGCCGAGATAAATTAAAAGGCCCTACCATCAACTTTTTTCTAAATGTTTTTTGAGCGTTTCCCAATTGGTCTGAAACAATACACTTTTTGATGGCATTAGAAAGTTTTAAACCAGAGGTGTCAAACTCAGTTTTGTAGAGGGCCATAAATTAAATTTAAAATGTGTAGGCGGGCCAGATACAAATAAAAAAATGTACTGAATTATTATATCATTTTATTTATTTAATTATACAGTATAATATACGGTTGTTAAAAATCATATCAAAGTTATAAAAGAGTGTAATTATTTTGAGCTTGAGGATCCACATACCTAACTTTCTTGTTTTTGACAGCTCATTGATGTCAGGTATCATATTTGTTGTACTTATTTTAAGAATTGATTGGAGATGTTCATTCGTAAGCCTTGTGCGATGTTTGTTCTTATTTATTTTCATGACAGAAAACATCTGCTCACATAAATAGGTGCTGCCAAATATGCACAGAATGTGTGATGCATGCTTTTTTAATTCCGGGTAGTTTTCCAAATTCTTGAAATACTGTGTATAAAATGTAAGAGCGTTAACCTCTTTAAATTTTTCTTTCAGAATACTGTCCGATTAAAGATCTATCAACTACATTTGCAAATGAATTGGTGCCTGTGAAGCTTCAAAATTGAATGGATTGTTGACAATTGGGAATTCCATTTCATTCATTTTGTGGAAGTCTTCAAAACGATTGTTGAATTCCTTGATCAGATTTTGCAGAAGTTGAGAATATTGATCCAATTTTTTTTGTTTCACTGTGCCAAATGATTTTAAATGAGGGAAATGATCCAAAGTTTGATTTATTACCTGATTTTCCCACGGCCTCAACTTTGTTTCAAAGGCTTGAATACATGAATGCATTTGAGTGACAATCAGATTTTTACCTGTAACTTTATATTCAGATCAGTCAAGTGTTTATTCATATCTACCAAAAATGCACAATCAAACCACCTGTCATTGTCATAATCAATTGGGTTGACTTTTTCTAACATGAAAGCTGGAATAGGGTCACGTGATGCAAGAAATCTTTCTAAAACTACTCCTCGACTGAGCCAACGAACTTCCGTGAAATAAGGAACATCAGAAATGTTTTCGTCCAAATCTTGTAAAAACTTCCGTATAGGAATTGAGTAAAGTCTAAAAGCTCTAAAAAACATTATTCTTCTTGATACGGACCGGGGGTCGGATGCGGCTCGCGGGTCGTATCTATGACATGCATCACTAAACCAATACAGTGATGAATTATATTTAAATTGAAGTTGGCTCTTGCTCCAGTGTGAGGTCGCCTTCCATAAAAGAAAGTTCTAGGTGACAGAAAAATACCAAAAGTGCCCTAAATTCATAAAGAGTTGTTCTTAGGGTCTTTACGCTTCACGCAGCGCCGGATATAGGACTAGCGCAAATATTTGCTTAAAGCCCATGAAAGGACGAATAATTACAAACTTGTTTTACGTGGTAAAAACACTGACAATTAGAAATATTATAAGGGACCAATACTAATACAATACTAAATGATATCAAAGTAAACAAATAGATCCAATATAATATGGACAAAAAAGTATCCAAAATTTAGAAACGGCTTTTTCTCATTTTATTTGCAGCGAATTCTTTTACAGTTTCTTCAAAATTTCTACCAGCTAACAATTTTGTTTCGATGGAATTTGAGTAGGTGTAATACAGGCTATCCACCACCTCATTTCCTCCAGCTTCCCTCATTTCCTCACTCTTGGACCAAATTTACATGTAAATTCCCATAAGGAGGAAATGTAGATATGAATCTCCTCCTTGCTTCCTCCTTGCTCTCCTCCTTGCTCGGACACCCTCATTCTTTCCACCCTCGAGATAAATCTTTCTCCACATTTCCACCCACGAGATAAATCTATATTGTTTGGTATCAATTAATATTAGATTTTTCTCAGCTACCTGAATTTCTAGGTTTTTTTTTAGATAGCATCACCCCCCAGGGAACTACCCCAATTTTAAAATTTTTTTACCGCTAACATTCTGAATCAAATAGTTTTCTTCGACTAGCCATTTCCACCCAGGAGATAAATGTACATTGTTTGGTATCAATTAATATTAGAATTTTCTCAGCTACCTGAATTTCTAGGAATCTTTCAGATAGCATCATCCCCCAGGGGGCTACCCTTATTTTAAGATTTTTTGATGGTAGCGATTTTTGGCCGTCCTTATACATTTTTTAAACACGCAACGCATCAAATTTGTCTAGAATTTTACGCAGAATCCAAATATGCAAACAGCTTTAAAATAGGATCACCTCTTACCGTTTTACACATATACCATTTGCGAGATAAATCTTTCTCCACATTTCCACCCACGAGATAAATCTATCTTGTTTGGTAACAATTAATATTAAATTTTTCTCAGCTACCTGAATTTCTAGGAATTTTTTAGATAGCATCATCCCCAATGGAGCTACCCTCATTTTAAGATTTTTTTGCTGGTAGCGATTTTTGCCCGTCTGCATAAATCTTTTAGAAATGCAATATGTCAAATTAGTCTGGAATTTTACGCACAATCCAAATCTGTAAACAGATTTGAAATAGGACTACCCCTTATCGTTTTACACACATACCCTTTAGCGAGCATACCACCACCGCACCACTACTCGCTGTTAATGTTATACCATGCTTTCTATCTTGTTTAGCTTATCTTCTGAGATAAATATATTTTGTTTGGTATCAATTAATACTAAATTTTTCTCAGTTACCTAAATCTCTAGGAATTTTTTAGATTGCATCATGCCCAGGGAGCTACCCTCATTTTAAGATTTTTTACCGGCAGCAATTTCTAACCGTCCTTATACATTGTTTAGCCATGTTATACATCAAATTAGTCTAGAATTTTACGCAGAATCCGAATCTGTAAATAGATTTAAAATAGGACCACCCCTTACCGTTTTACACACATACCATTTAAGTTATAACTTTCCTGCAGCTCATACCTAAAAGAAAATCTAAAAATCATTCTTAAAACTTTTTATTACAGACAATTTTTACTAATACAGTTTAAATTTTGTAAACCACATTTCTAAATACATATTCACAATTTTTATTCTTAACCTAGAACTCCTCACATCGGCTTATACTTATTAATATTTATTTCTAAATAGAGCACCTTTTCCAAAGACCAACCAGACCCACGTGTTTCAAATTCCTCTGGTTTTGTTCTCATCGTTTCGCTTATGACTTCATACATATTTTCCAGATTACTAGAAGACGTTATAACCATATTTTTGTGTTAAAGGATTTCACATCGGTAGTCTTTTCTCCCATTTTTGTGTAGACGCTATAGAGTTCGAAATTAACTTTTATTGCTGTATGTTGTGTTCTTTTTCATTAAATAATCGAATAAACGGTTTTTTTCTGCTTCCAAAGAAACTCGGACACTCCATCGTCGACACTGGCGTTCTTTATGCGATAGCTAGCCATACGGTTGTTAAACGCTGTGCTAACCATTTCTACACCATCGTCGCAAGTAGCGGTAACTGTTGCATTTTTATGTCTGTTGCTCCTCAAGTGTGCGGCATACGTAGTCTTGTCTATTTCGAAATCGCATACTTTACACATAATTCGTGGTTGTTTCGTACAAGACTTTTTAACAGCTGGCGGAGCTGCAGGTTTACGGCTTAATGACATGCCGTGCTGTTTTTCCTTGTGTCGCAGTAAGTTGTCCATTCTCGTAAAAGCGATACCGCAAAACACACAGTTTAAGTACTTTGCTGCTGACGAATGTATAAGCTTAACCTTGGACGATGTTACACCACGACATTTGTTCTGGTGCCGTTTGAGAGCATTTTTCCAGGTATTTGAAGCACCGCAAAAGTTGCAAGTAAAAATATTTTCGGAGGGCATTTTAGTACAAAACAAAATCAGCACTATAGGACTTTGGTAAAACTTGTAAGCGAACTAACTTATAACTAAAAAGTTTACTCTCGCGTACCTGCTTTACGTACCGTATAGAATGCAAACCGAAGGTTTTCCGAAGACAGCCGAACGAAGTTAAGGATTCAGTGGGGAACTAAATGACGCCATTTTTTGCCAATCCTTGCTGCTCGTCCAGTACATTTAGCACCAATGCATGCACCCGGTTCGCATCGACCATGCTGCGAATGCAGTTAGTAGAAACACCGGAAACGTCTTCCATGTTATACGGGTCAGCAATCGCATCGCGTGCATATTAAAAATCCAAAAGGGTGGTAGCTCACGCACACAAATTGGCTGCAAGTCGTGCGGTAGAAGATGCAGTGCTACTATAAACAAAAACCTAATAAAACACTTTAAGCCTTTACTAAGGGAATACCAAACTTGTTGTCTACAGGATACTTACTAATAAAGCAATTTAATTTTAAATAACTTCTACGTCATATTTTCGGAAATGGCAGGCTTGAATATTTTCAAAATGAATCACCAAGCGAAAGTATATGCTTAGCGGCGTTAAAATTAACAGTTAGTTTCTCATTCTACGAGTTCAGCTAATTATAGATTAAAATTTAATTTGTTTTAAATAACGAAATTGAATACTTTACATAGAATTTTTTGTTGTTTCGTACAAGACCCTTTAACAACTGGCGGAGCTGAACGTTTACGGCTTAATGACATACCGTGCTGCGTTTCCTTGTACCGTGTAAGTTGTGCATTCTCGTAAAAGCGATACCGCAACACCCACAGTTTAAGTACTTTGCTGCTGACGGATGTATACGCTTAAGCGTGGACGATCTTACAACACAACATTTGTTCTGATGCCGTTTGCGAGCATTTTTTCCAGGTATAGCAAGCACTACAAGAGTTGCAATTAAAAATATTTTTGGATGACATTTTTCTTCGACCAGCTTCCATGGATAGCGCCATGGCTTATATACAGTTTGGAAACAATCGAAAATTGCCGAAGACACTCGAAGAGTGCACAAGCGCGGTCACAAAACCAATTAGCAATAATACCAAGTATTTCGTACTTTCGTATGTTGCTCATATCCTAGAACCAAATCTTCCGCATAGCGGTCGATAGCACGTAATCATTATTAGAACCGGCAGGTACTCGATATCACCCAAATAGAGAATTAGATGCTCAATGTCTGTTAACTTCCGATTCCCTCGTAAAAGGCATAAAAAACTCGGTCAATTATTCATCTAACTTATACTTCGACCCGCTCCTGCTCTGACAATTTCCAAACATTTTTCAACCGACAATGGTCTCAGAATTTTAAACCTCCGAGGGATCTATAAGTCGTGATCAATTACACGTTCGAGCTACCGGTAAACTAACATATTTTATAGTAACAGTGCGCTGTATAATACATGCATACCATTTCTCTGCGCTACTGCTATTCTTGTAGTTGCTTGAAAAAGTCTGTCGCCTTTTTACTGCTAGGACCGCTGCAAAGCACCATTCTATACTTTCTTTATAAGTATAGCACATCGCGCACTTTTTTGTCTAGTAATTAAATTTTGCTTATGTATGCTTTTACACTTTCGCATATTTAAACATCTAATACGATCGATTAACCACTTTCGATTATTCTAACGGGAACCACCATACATTCCACCGCACCACTTTTTTTAAATCTAACGATCCGATGGGCTTCCGCACACTAACACCTAACGTATATTTCCTACTGTTTGTTAAACAAAAACTACCGGCATCACCATGTCCGTATGTGGACGTAAGCAGATGTTTGTGGATGTGTACAAGAATATGTAACCATATACATTAATCAGTCTAAGTTATTCTATTTAGTCCACAAAAACCACTATTTTTCTAAATCACAATTAATAATCGCCTTTATAAGTTTAACATTTCTACCATTTCCCAATGACTGGTGCTACGTACATGGAAACTTTCATTTCTTATTGGAGAGAATCCTTATTCTTCCACGCACTGTTGCGTAGTTGCACGCCCACCCATTTTGGGGATATATCTCGTTATAGGTTGTAGCACCCCCGGTTTTACTTAACTACACTTCGCAAGACCCCTTTAATCTTTTTAATCGTGTCTTTCTTGCTTACAATACAGTAGGACTTAGTTTTTGTACTGACGAATTCTAATACTAGACCCCCATTAAATTCGTCTTTGAATTTCCCTACAACTTTTTTGTTGAAAAGCGGTATATTGTATTTATTATCCACGGGGTAGTTACTCTTTTAAAATAACTATATTTTGTTTGGTATCAATTAATATTAGATTTTTCTAGCGAGCCCAAATCTGTAAATAGATTTATATAGGATCACCCCTTACAAAGTTACGCCTTTTAAAGACCCAAACCTCTAATTTTTGCCCATCTTTATTTAACTACATCTTTAGAACCTTTTTTTTTGCGCTACCCAATACATATGCTTTAACCAACCATTTCCCGAGAACTCTAAAATCGATGTGTCCCGCGAACACCACGTAGGGATAACACGTATACTCTGTCCACTAGGATAGAAGCAGGAAGGATTTGGACAAAAGGAAGGTAGGAGAAGAACTTAAAAATTATGGAATCTTAAAAACTAATATATACAATAGATTTACAAAATCTATACAAATATAAACAACTATCTGAGATTTATATCTTTAAGACCCCATGCGTAAATTGATATGCTTCCAGGGATGACGTTACGCTTGTCATCTTCGCTCGATAAACTAATTTTATTAATAGCCAATAGTTTGATACATAGAGACCGTCTAGGTTTTCGAATTGCAAAATGTACCAAAGTTTGACTCTATATATAAAGTCTTTTATTCCACTGACAACTAGATCCATTCCTTCGTGTAATTCTTGCAGCTCGTAACGATCTTTTAATCGCAGCTTTCCCACTATATCCTGCATAAGTATCTTGTTAGCTTGATCGACTTCTTCTTGTCGGTATTGAAAGGAATCTTATTCTCCCACTCACTTTTGTGTAGTTGCATGTCTACCACTTTTGGGTTAATATGGTCGTTATAGGTTGTAGGGCCCTCGGTTTTAAATGATCCGAAAGGTTCTTTACTAGGCAAATATGCAATGTTTAGCGGAACCCCTTTGCGTGTGGTGTACGCCAAGGTTACGAAACCCGCATTTCTTAGTTCGTCTTTGTTATCGGCCATTTTGATAAATACGTTTTTAGAATAACCTTTTAAAAAGTATACGGATTTAGTACCATCCTTTTCCGCAAGGACGCTTACATAACTAAAAGAGTCTTTCTTACTAACTGCAAATGTATACAGCTTGTAGAACCCGGATGTATTTAATAAGTCAGTCCATCGGCACATAAGATAATCTTTTAGTTCTTCCTCATTTTCTCTAATAAGATTTTCTTTGTCTAACACATCTTTGTATTGTTCGCGTATTGTCGCAGTGTTTTTCATGTAGTCCAACTTTCGCCTTTTTGCATCCATTTTATCTAATTCCAGTTGTCTTTTTCTTCCACTTACAGCGTATGGCATGCATAATGGGGCAATTTCCTTTAGCGTAAACGGATAGAGTTTACTGCCAATATTTACGCGTTGTCGTACAACCTCTGGGCGAATGTTAGGCGTAGACTATTTGTTTTGGAATTGTAGAATATGGTGTTACAGATTGTGTAAAATATGTACTACCTGCTTTAATGTAGCACTTGCGTATGATTTTTATTTTATCTTGGCTGTCTTCCTCCTCTACTATCTCCAAATAATTTACAGGTAAATAGTTAAAACTAAAAGCCAAAAGCACATACTTTATCAATTTTTCCCTCTCCTCTGGTGTTTCGGACAACTTAATTTGCAAGCCCGTCAATTTCTTTGTATTGCCATTTCCCCAATACACGTATTGTAGTAGGTTATTATACACTAAACAGCAGCTATTTTGAAGCTTGTCCGATAACTTACTCCACATTTTGGCAAGTGGTACCGAGTATATTGGCGCCTTTATAAAGTATAACTTACTATCTTTCAATAAAGTTAAACAGTCTTTTAAGGGATTATACACCCGTTCCGCACTGACATAGTTTCCAATTGTACAGTTGTATATTGTCGCTTCCAATCGCGTAATACTATGTTCTTTGGCCAAAGTAGACGCAAATGTTTCCCTTAGACGTACATCTGGACAACGTAAAAAATCTAGTATATGATTGCCAAGTTGTTTATTAACACCAGGACTTGTTATCTGACATACAAATTTGTTGTATATCTTAATTCTTGCATTGGTTGTTAGCCATCTTAAGCAATCGATTCCCACAGTTTTATCGTTGTCAACTATAATATTGCACTTTTCTTCGTATTCGCCATTGTAGCAAAAGTTATTATTTGTAATTAAATAATTACGCATCTCCATCTTGCTAAATATGCCTGCAAAATCTTGAGTTACATCCATGTCAAAAAAATAGTAATAATCTTTTTTGAGTTGGTCTAATGTATCTGGTAGCTATGCTCTTGGTTATCTACTTTCGGCTACTTTTGCAAGGTCGTGGTGACGTTTTAGTCTTTTGTAAATAAAGAGCAATGTAATACTATTCTAAAATTTTTATTCTAACATTATACATAACAAAATTTTAAAATACTTAATGCCAAGCATGGAACCATTTAAACTTAATTTTAATACAAAGTTATACACAGAAAACAATCCTTTCTTTATGTTTGTTTGGAGTGGTTTTAATTTTATCTAATTTTATTCGCAGCTTAAAATTTAAATCAACACCCAAGTTCTCTATCTCCTTTTCTAACCAATAGTTTGATACATAGAGACCGTCTAGCTTTTTGAATTGTAAAATGTACCGAAGTTTGCCTCTATATATAAAGTTTTTGATTCCACCGACAACCAGATCCATTCCTCCGTGTAATTGTTGCAGCTTATGACAATCTTTTAATCGCGGTTCTTCTACTATATCCTGTATACGTGTCTTGTTACCTTGATCGACTTCTTCTTGTCGGTATTGGAGGAAATCCTTATTCTCCTATTCACTGTTGCGTAGTTGCATGTTCACCACTTTTGTGAATATATGGTCGTTATAGGTTGTAAGACCCTCGGTTTTAAATAATCCGAAAGGGAAATATATGGCAGTAAGGCTTATAGAAAGTTTCTGAAGTCGGAAGATGTTGCGATTACTCATACTTCCTTGTTCTTCCACAATGAAATATGGTAGAAAGGATGAACAGGGAGATAGGGCGTTATTTCGCACTTATTGCCACGCCCAGCATCAGAAATGGTGGCATTGCTTGGGAAAATCGAGCGCTTTTGAATAGTAATTGGTTCCAGTACTGGATTCATCTCAGAAGAAGTTCATACCAATAACATACACAATTTTAATAAACTAGGAGCTATTCCGTTTCCGGAGAAGCCGCAGAGTTCTCGAGATATTTTGGTTTTAGCGCGGTTCAGACTATGATCTAGAGTAAAAAAACGTAAGGAGCAGCACGATCGTAACCGCATAATTACGTCATTTAAAGTTGGTGACAAGGTATTGATAAGGCATCATGATCTGTCCTCCGCTAAAAACAATTTAACTTCTAAGTTTTTTCTACTTTGCAGGGGCCATTGTACCGTTCAACGAGTAGTCAGTCATAACGCTTATTGTATAGTTGTAGATGTTTCAGGAGCATCTTTAGGGGTTCAGAATAGCCCTACAAGTTTCCGATTGATGATTAATCGGCTTGCCATATAGCGAGTTTGTTGCTGGGGTACCATAAAGTTTAGTTTGTATAATTAACGTTTAAAGTGATTTCTTTGTTTGAGTAACAAAACTCTAAAACTATAAAGAATATTATTGTTAGACGTTTGTGTTAGGGGGTTGTGTAGTAGGAACGCCTTGGCCGTGTTGAGCTCTTCTACAGTTGTACTATGTCAAAATTTTATAGCCCGTTTTAAAAAATTTGTTATGCATCCTCTAAATAAATATTTTTAAGTGCCGAAATCGGCACTAAACATTCTTAATTAAGTTTTAATTTGTAAGAATTTCGCGCCATAAATTTAAAAGGACGTGCGCGTATTTCCGTCACTTCAAACAGTGCGTTTGCGCCAGATTGCGCCGACGCGGTGTGCCAAGAGGAAGGAGTGGTGGATTTCCGGGAGACGTGTAGAACTAGCCATGAAGATGTGAAAAAGGTTGTTGTCTTTTGTGTCTTATCGTATCTTTTTTTGTTATGTAGGTCCCTTTTTGCCTTCTCTTGACTACCGTTCCTTATAAACCAGTTCCTGTCGTTCCCTACATATAGAAAGAAGATAATTAAATTTGGATTCGACCAGGGCCCAGCAATCACCCACACCCGAGAAAGGCTAGCGAAGCCACGACCATCATGGAGTAATTCTGCAAGAAGCCCTACATGTTCACGTGACCCCATGGGGGTTTTCTTTAAAATTTGCATTACCGTTTAATTGTGTAGCAATAATTTGCATATAGTGTGACGTCATCTATAATTTGCGCATAATTTTTACATTATCTAATATTGTTACCAACTGACGTAGTGTCTCGCGTACCGCACCGGCGGGGTTATAATAATATTCAATGAAAGACGCCACAAGTAATGTATCAGCGCTGCCAATAACGTAATTAGAGGATTTCCCACTACGACAGGAAATAACACCACGAATGAAGTTCAGTTTTGAAAGGTCATTTTAACAGATGTAGTCCGTGATAATAAGACGTCGTGCCTGAAAAAGCACGATGATAATGTTATGTTTGAAGTGGGCGATTAGAATAGCCATCATATCAGTGAAGCGACAATGCATATATATGTGAATATGTTTTACAGTTAATATTGGTTAGTATAGTTCTTGAAAGCAAAAATCATTAATATAAATCTGTTTTAGCGAGTTATCTGGTTAGTTTTTTAGCTCTTCATATAATGCAGTAAGAGTTATTTATTTTATGGTTTGTCGATTGATACGTGTGTAATTATAATTTAATATTTATGAATTTAATACAAAAATTAATGGTTTGCATCACGCTGAAAATCCCTTATTTTTGCTGGTCGATACAATGGTTTGATAGTATTCAGCTACAAAAAGAGGCACATGTTAGGAACAACAGGTTAAAGTCGATCCTTAAAGCGGCGAGTTATGTATCCCCCAATTACCTATATATATTGATATATTGAATCTAATAGGAATTATTAGAAATTGTTAAATAAAAGTATAAGTCCATTGCAACATTGTAACACAAGAATAACCCAGAGAGGTTATCGACAGTTCATGAGAACGGACATGCAACTTTGCATCCGTGAGGGCAGTGATACTGCAGGTGGCAGGTCACAGGCGGTCAACATACCGCAATTACTTAGAATTAAGTTGTTACATTGTAATAAAGTGTACAATTAAGAGAAACGCAGACATGAGATCTGCAAGTTCCTACAGCCGTGTGAGGGGCAGGTTATTATAAAAAGCCCGGGAGCTCAATGCCCGGCAGTCAGTCTTCGAACTCCATACTTCGTTGTTCAAGCTACTCACTAGTACAATAATTATTTTTAGTATTATGTACAAGTTATCTAAATTTCAAATCAAATAAATGTGTTAAGAGTTTGAAGTTGTTTTTTAAAAACACAGCTCCAAGGGCCCGAACCTTAACTGGCGCAGTCGTAACGGATGTCAAAAGGGCACTAAAAATCCAAAAATCGGAATATTGGTGACCAAGAATTTTAATTCGAAATTTTGGCAGAACCCAAACCAAGTTGGAGGAAGAACAAACATAGTCTAAATCCAGCAACAAACCAAGTTGGACGCAGAACAAGAATCGTCTAAATCCAACAAACAAACCAAGGTAGACAAGATACAGCATCGATCGAGCCCACCAAAGAAACGGATGAAATTAATGTAAGTTCATTTCCATACCTTTTTTAAAACCAGAAACTATAATTTATATATGCTAGTATTATTATTATTGATTACCATTTATCATTGTTTTATGAATTTTATTTTATGAATATTGTTTTGAAAATAATTACAAAGTGAATTATTTCCAAAAAAAAACGAGACCTTATTTTGAGAAAGTATTAATCTATGAGACGAATGTTTAAAGAGATTTTTTTTTCTTTAAAAAACAAATGAGACTTGAATTTAAAAAAAAGGTTTTTACCACAAATATTAAAACAAACTCAAAATAAACCAAAAAAATAACGAACGCACACTCACTAACACCAAATAACTACCGCGATTCAACGCACGTTTATAAACCGGTAAACTAACGCAAAAGTTAAAGCTAATTCTTCAAAAGTAATCACGGAACGATTATTTAAACCATTGACCTTATAAATTATAGCAAAACACTCTGCTACGGTAACCTAAAACCACCTTAAGAAAGCAAAGTCCGCGAACGCAATATTATTATTATCTTAGAGAATCGCTTTCAAAACTAAAGTATAACTTTTAACGACGCAATTTGCATCATAAGTAATAAATCTATCACGACATAGTAAAGCAACGCAGTTTTGCATTAATACCCATAAGTAATAAATCCATCACGACATAAAAAAAAGCAACGCAGTTTTGCATTTAATATCTACAAGTAATTAATCCATAAAAGCGTGTACAATTGCAACAAACACGGAATAAAAAGCTAAACGTTTTTCAATTAAAAATTACTCATCATTATAAAGTGCATTATCTGAGTAAAGTTAAACGGCTTTAATTAAAGCGCTCATAATAGTAACCTGAAAACTAACATTACGGAGAGATTCAATTACCAACAAGCATTATAATTAAATACCAAGAGATCTAAAAATAAATAGACGTATCATTTATGCAAGCATTCAGCGAGTACCAAAGTGAAGTGTTTGATTCTTATTAACACCTGTAAGTGCTAATTACCTCAACGCACGTGATTAAATTACAAAGTAACAAAGACTACATCCTTTAGTATTTAAATTGCAACAATAGAGTGCGGAAGTAAGTGACCTGCAAGTCATAATTAGAATACAAGACAGACGAACTGTACGTTTACGCAACTCAATAAAACCCACGGAAAGAGTATTAATTACAAATTAACAGAATTAAACTAAAACAAAGCTAAGCAGATAAAGCAAGAACAAATCCATCCATTTCAGATTCTTTAAGAAGCAGAAACTCAAGACAAATTAAAAGCTGCATAAAAACAAGCAAATCCAAGACTACGGTATTGAGTATAAATCTTACGAGTACATCACCGCACTGTGTAAATTTTTATTTACCCAGTCTAAACTGAAAATTAACAAATACAAACCGAAATTAACGTTTCAAATAGGAAAATCATCCCCAATTTTTACAGAATTCAAAATTACCCAATCTAAATGAAAGATTAATAAACCCAAACCAAAATTAATGTTTCAAATAGGAAAATCAACCCCAATTTTTACAAAATTCAAAATTATTCAATCTAAAAGGAAAATTAATAAAACCAAAGCAAAATTAACATCACAAATAACAAAACCAACCCCAATTTTTACAAAATTCGAAATTATTCAATCCAAAAGAAAAATTAATACATCCCAAGCATAATTAACGCTACAAATAACAAAACCAACCCCAATTTCTACAAAATTTGAAATTTTACAAACCCAAACGGAAAATTAGTATATCCGAAGCAAAAATAACAGTACACATAGCAAAATAAACCTCAATTCAAAAAAAAAAATTTTTTTTTGAAATTTCCCAAAATCGAAAACAACCCTTAACCAACATGAGTAGCGCAGACATGCGACTCTATTTGGAGACAATACAGATATTTGATGGCACGGAAGCACATCTATCAAATTTCATTGGAGCAGCTGAAATGTTCCTAAAAACCTTCTACAAACCCGGAGATAACGAAAGAAATTCATTGCTTATACGCTTGATAATTAGTAAACTAACCGGAATGGCACTAACCTTAATCGCCAGTAGGGACGATTTATAAGAATGGCAGGAGTTTAAACAGCTACTAATTGCATAGTTTGGAGACCAACGTAACATAAAATGCCTGGTACGAGACCTAATAAACCTTAGAATGAAACACAATCAATCCCCCTACCAATTCGGAATGAAATGCCAAGACGTGAGAAGTTTAATACTAACCAAATTAAAAATCGAAGAACCCGATCAAAACGTTAGACATTTAAAAACAAAAATGTATGACGAAATGGCACTAGACACATACATAAACGCTTTACCAGAACGACTATCGGATAAAATCAGATTCCAACGACCCCAAAATCTAGAGGAAGCTATGAACCTAGTCATAGAAGAAGAAAATGTAATGTATTACCGCAACAGACTATACAATCCCAACGCGAATAAAAGTTATTCACCAATAATAACCATACAAGCCACAAGAGAAACAATCCCTCAACAAAAATTCACACCCTTTAACGCACAAACAAATCAACCGCGAATTAATAACCCAAGTTTCAACAATACGAATTTTAATAATCAATTTAAACATTTTTCAAAACCAACATTTAACCCAACTTTTACGAAACCAGCATTCCAACCAAGATTTAATCAAAACCTAAACCAACAAAGACCAGCATTCAACGCAAACCCCAATAGAAATACACCAATGACTAATATTAATAACAACCCTAATAATTATTACAAACCAACACCAATGGATACCTCATCTGGTAACACCAGACAAAATACAAAAATAACACATATCCGACCAAACCCTCATCAGAAACGCAATTTTACATCGGAAGAATTATTCCATCAAGAAATAGAAAAATTTGACACTGACCAGAATAATTACATTGAGACACCTACGAACAATGAATCAAACCATGCAGAAACTTACGAACGTGACGAACAATACGAAACTTACGAGGAGTACGACGACGAAAACTCGAATTCAAATTTTCAAATGGACCCATTCATAGACAACCAAACTTAATAAACTTAAATAACATAAATCACTTAGTATTACCATACATAGAAATACCCCACGCCAAATTCAAACTATTAATCGACACCGGATCATCAAAACATTAATTAGCCCCAGAACCGTACAAAACATTATTTAGATTATGTAGAAAGAGAACCATTTAAAATTAAAACAGCCCATCAAACGACAATACACCAATTTATAGCCAATATACCCTTACCAAGAACATTTAATGTTAAAATGAAACATAAATTTTGTGTATTCGAATTTAACGACAAATATGACGGATTAATCGGAATGGACTTCTAAGAAAATTAGGAGCCAACATTGACATTAAAAATCGCTTATTAAGGACAAAATACGGAAAATCCCAATTAAATTTCAAAACACACAAATTGAACAAAAATACACTATAGAACCCCGAACGGAAAGAAAAATAAAATCCCAGTAAAATCTAACAAAAATTTAGGAATAAGAAATCATATGACATTTCAACAAGGAGTAGAAACCCCAACTGCCTTAGTACAAATAAAAGATAATTATGCAACCACAACAATATTAAATTCAAACGACTATCCCGTAGAATTATCACTGACAGACCTAATTAACGTAGAAGAACTAAATTTTAACGAAATGGAAATAGACGAAAATTCAGAAAACGATCACAACCCAATAGAACATGACGAAATGTTAAGAAAAATTTAACTAACATCCGCTTCAATACCGACATCAATCAAGAAGAAGAAAGAGCAATTAAAACTTATGTTTTGAATACCGCGACATATTCCATTGCGAAGGAATACAATTAACATTCACCAACACAGTAAAACATAATATCGAGTTAACAGACAACAAGCCAATTTTTACAAAAGCATATAGACTACCTCATGCAAGCCAAGAAGAAGCTGACAGACAAGTAGCAGACTTATTAGACCAAGACATAATCCAGCACTCCAACTCACCATGGAGCAGCCCGTGTTAATAGTACCTAAGAAATTAGACGCAACCGGAAAGTGAAAGTACAGAATGGTAATAGATTATAGAAAGTTAAATGAAAAACGGTAGATGACAAATATCCACTACCAAATATAACCGAAATTTTAGACAAATTAGGCAAATGCCAATATTTTACAACATTAGACCTAGCATCAGGATACCATCAGGTAGAGATGGAAGAAAAGACATATCAAAAACAGCCTTCAGCACACCTAGAGGACATTACGAGTACAAACGAATGCTATTTGGATTAAAGAACGCACCCGCTACTTTCCAGAGAGTCATGGACAATATACTACGAGGAATACACAATAAAAATGCCTTGTATACCTTGACGACATCATAGTTTATTCTACATCATTGGTAGAACACATAGAAAGATTGAAAGAAGTATTCGAAAGACTTAGACAAGCACATTTCAAAGTACAATTAGACAAAAGTGAATTTTTACAAAAGAAGTATCATTTTAGGACATGTAATAACACCCCAAGGAGTAATGCCAAATCCAGACAAAACAAATGCAGTTCTAAATTACCCATTTCCAAAGACAACCAAAGAAATTAAAGGATTTCTAGGACTTAGTGGTTACTACCGCAAATTCATTAAAGGTTACGCTCAGATAACCAAACCCTGACAAATTGTTTAAAAAGGAAACAAAATTGAACACACCCGGAATTTATTAAAGCCGTAGACAAAATTAAAAACATATTAACGAATCACCCTGTATTAGAATACCCAGACTTTACAAAACCATTTATACTGACGACAGACGCATCGAATGTAGCATTAGGCGCAGTATTGAGCCAAGGAAAAGTAGGTAGCGATAAACCCATCAGCTACGCATCCAGAACCCTAAATGAAACCGAACAAAAATATAGTACCATAGAAAAAGAATTATTAGCCATAATTTGGGCAACAAAATATTTTAGACCTTATTTATACGGAAGAAAATTTTACATATACACCGATCATAGACCACTAGTATGGCTATGCAAACTGAAAGAACCGAATTCAAAATTACAAAGATGGAGAATCAGACTCGAAGAGTACGATTACGAAATTATATATAAAAAAGGAATTTATAACAATAACGCAGACGCTTTAAGCAGAATCCAACTCAATGCATTAGAAACGGAATCCATTATAGGAAACGTAGACGAAGCAGAAATAAGGGAAGATCCAGACGAGATCGACACGATGCATTCGACACAAAACGAAGAACCAAAAAACGCGATTAAAATGTTAAACGAAGCAATCGATATGAAACCCAATCAATTTATAATAACCGAAGTTTTAAATAACCCCAATCCAGTAAAATATACAAAAGTAGATAACAAAAAGATATACCAAATTCAAATAACTAAAGACGACAACGAGGAACAAATAATTAAAATTCTAAAAGAATACACCCCGAGAAAAACGATTTTATTTTTATTTCAACACCGAACATTTATACCAAAGATTTTCAGAATTATACATTAAACTATTTAATAACTCTGGACCTGAACTCATCAGATGTACTAGAAAATTAATAACACTAGACGACCCTGACGAAATAAACGATGTAATTAGAATCAACACGAAGGAAAAACCAACCATCGTGGAATTAACGAAACTATAAAGCAACTTGTAAGACGTTATTATTTTAAAGACATGAAGGAATTGACCACAGATTTTATTAACCAATGCGAACTATGTGACAGAGCGAAATACGATAGGAAACCCCAAAGATACCTTTAATGTTAACCAAAACACCCGACAAACCATTTCAAAACTACATGCCGATACTCTAGTAGTAGAAGCGCAAAACTATCTAACAATTGTAGACGCATTCACAAAAATAGGCAAGCAATACCAATCACATCCAAAAATAGCATCGACGCGACCCAAGGATTTTTACAATAGTTCACATTTTACGGAACACCCGAATCAATAACTCTAGACAATAGTAGCGAATTTAAAAATGAGACAATACAAAACACTTTAGAACTACACAAAATAAAAATTCATTTCATAACGGAAAACCACCCTGAATCAAACGGACTAATTGAACGACTACATTTAACCCTGTTAGAACAAATTTGATTATTAAGAATAAATTATAAAAAGGAACATATAACCAATCTAATGTCATACGCACTAATCGCCTATAATAACACAATTCACTCATCAACAAATTTTACACCCTTAGAATTAACCTTAGGACATTCAGATTTACGAAATCCCTATGACATACACTACAATAAGGAAGTATATCAACAATATGCGAAAGATCACAAACAGAAACTAAAAATAACTTACGACAAGGTAAAAGATAAATTAGAAAACGATAAAGAACGTATCACCACAACCCAAAACAAAAATACCGACTCAAATAAATTTTCAATAGGACAAACCATGTATGAGAAAAACTTTCAAAGCAAGCGACATAAAACAGCACCCAGAAATTTAGGACCATTTAAAATTAAGAAAATATCAGATAAAAACATAGCAGTAGTAGACAACGGTAAAATAACAAAGTACATTCATTTGAAAAACCTAACACCCTGTAATTTCAGATGGACAATCATCACTCTTACCGTTAACCTCCACCCAGGTAGAACGGACAACCAAGTAATGATATAACAAATAAAAACAACCCCGGTATACTATCAATAAACTAGGCAGTATACAAATTACAATATTTACTCAAATAATATCCACCCTTACTTTAATGCAACAAATTTTAGCAACATTAAGAAAAACGAAATAATATTTTTAATAGAAATCCCGATAGAAGAAAGTAACAATTATAATTATTATCATTTATTTGCTTTTCCAACGAAAGTTACTAGCACATACCAAGTAATCATACCCAAAACCAAATTCCTATCCCTAAATGAACTGAGATATGGTTATACAAACGAAAATGTACTGAAGTAACACCAAACCAATATTTATGCCAATCGATGACGACAACAACCATTCAAGAAGACAGCCCTTGTGAAGTACAACTATTAAAATTCTCAAATCATTACGAAAACTGTGAATCCAAACAAGTGCAAATAACTAACATGAAAATTCAAAAAGTTACAGATAACAAATGGATAGCCATTTTCCCAACAGAAGTAATAGCAACCATCCACTGCAACCAAGATGAAAATAACCAAGCATTAATCGGAAGCAAACTAATTACCCTCAAAGAAGACTGTTATGTGAAATTGAAAGATGAAGTAATCAGAGTTTATCAAGATCCATAGCAACAAAGAAACTTGCAAACCTACCGGAACTACAGTTCAAGATACAACAAGAAGACGAAGAAATAATCAAGAAACCTATGAAGCTAGAGCATCTAGACTTAGACGATCTCAACCACGCCGTGAAATTAGTGGTAAGTTATAAAGAACAATTAAGTGAACTCAAAACGCCAAAGTTACATAATATAAGTGTTTGGACAATTGTATTGATCATTTTAATAATTTTTGTAATTATATATGTATTCTACAAAATGTACCTTAGATATAAGAATGAAGGAAACAGTTCTAGATTTAAGGATACAAAGAGAAAAAAAGAAACAATGAATTTTAAATAATTAATTTTTTGTATTTAAAAATTAAGAAAAACCTTAATTTTTCATTTACGGTGGGAGGAGTTATGTATCCCCCAATTACCTATATATATTGATATATTGAATCTAATAGGAATTATTAGAAATTGTTAAATAAAAGTATAAGTCCATTGCAACATTGTAACACAAGAATAACCCAGAGAAGTTATCGACAGTTCATGAGAACGGACATGCAACTTTGCATCCGTGAGGGCAGTGATACTGCAGGTGGCAGGTCACAGGCGGTCAACATACCGCAATTACTTAGAATTAAGTTGTTACATTGTAATAAAGTGTACAATTAAGAGAAACGCAGATATGAGATCTGCAAGTTCCCACAGCCGTGTGAGGGGCAGGTTATTATAAAAAGCCCGGGAGCTCAATGCCCGGCAGTCAGTCTTCGAACTCCATACTTCGTTGTTCAAGCTACTCACTAGTACAATAATTATTTTTTAGTATTATGTACAAGTTATCTAAATTTCAAATCAAATAAATGTGTTAAGAGTTTGAAGTTGTTTTTTAAAAACACAGCTCCAAAGGCCCGAACCTTAACTGGCGTAGGTAATATGTCGACATCTGTCATACTTACAGATGTTAGAAGTATGGTGAGTACAAAACTATTTTTGGAATGAGCGTTTGTAAGCTTACGTGATAGAGGGCACGCATGAAATAGTATTTTGAAATTACATATTGGTTGAAGATTAATTTTTGAAAAATTTTGTTATGTAAAGTATATATGGAACAATGCGTATGATTCATATATGGTACTAAACATGTTGCAAACTATAGTAATAAAATTCAGAAACGAGATCGTTTATTATCAATTAAAATCTGTCAGATCATTATTAGAATCACATATAAACATGTGTTTAATATATTTAAGAAACAGCTTTGATAATATTTTAATAATCTAGCGTTGCATAAATTATTGTTATGTGTACCGTCGTCAAAGATCTTTGACCAGATAGGGCCATTGATGACAAGTACATCATTCGTAAATTATTGAAAACATTAAGTGTTTTGTATTGATAGAGCTTGAAATTATTTTCTCAAGTCAGCAAATTTTGTTGTAAATAAATAGGATAAAGGAAGCTTTAACGATCAAACCAAAAACAAAAAAAAGAAGGAATTTAGTTCAGTGAGGAAGAGACTAATTTTGAATGTACATAAATAACATGAAACATGAATAATAATTGTAAGAAAACTTAGATGTAAATAGAGGAACTGTAAGCTTGCCTAATTATTTCTTGAAATACTCACTCTGATATTTTTTGAACTGAAGTTTAACTAATTTGCCAGTAAGTGACATCTTCGATTAGAATTGAGTATGTTTATTTGAGGGCACAAATAGTGTTCTAATTTTTCTTATTAATGATATTGATCATGTATTTATTACAGGTTCAGTGGTAACACAAGTAGGTAATGTACTTAGAAGGCTATAGTATTTTTGTATGAAAGGAAATGTGTAAGGGTTTTCTGCGTTCTCCCTTAAACTATCTAATTTCGAATCAGACGCAGTGGCGCCATATTAGTTTTGAACCTATTGAAGTCAGCGGAATTTTGATATTCAATATAATTTTGACCCCGCCCTGCATGTCTCATGCCTCTGTAGGAATAGACCCCAAGTTAGTCCGGAAGAAACCTCTTTTGAATGACCTTCAGTCATTAGAAGAGGCCAGTGTTATTCAACCCAGGGAAACCGCCCCTAAGGGAAGAAAACAGTTAACAGTAAATGTTGTGTTAAGGTATGTAAATATTTGTTTATTTTCAAGTCGCCTGGGACCCTTAAAAATGACGGAGGGGATTGTCATTTTGAAAGATGTGATGGTTTTTTGCTTTTTGAGATTTGTATCGATTTTAATGTACTTTAAAAGCTGATTAATGCTATTTAATATACAGTATTGCCCGAAATAAACAGTACTGAAATTATAATTGTTTTGTATATTTAAAAAATACATATTATTGACACTTTATTATATGTTCTAAATGTGCACCTCCTCGTTCGAGACAGACTTCATAACGATGTTCTAAGTTTCTGGTCATGTTATTGAATAAGGGTTGTCTCAGGGCTGCGAAGAAGACTCTAACGGCATCCTTTAATTCATCGATGGTTTGTGGTGCCCGTTTGAAAACGGCATTTTAGCCATGCCCCAAATGTATGCGTCTGGAGGTGTGAGGTCTGGAGAATGTGAAGGATAAGGGAAGTCAGTAAATCGTGATATGAATTTGCTTGGAAAATGTTCTTGAAGAAATTGACGAATTGCGGCAGCAGTATGGCAAGTTGCCCCGTCCTGCTGAAAAATTGGTTTCGAAATGCCAAGTTACGTGCACGACAGAATTGACGTAGATCAGGGATAAATCGTGTTAAAATTTGTCTGTACCTCTGTTGATTAAGTGTGACTTGCCTACCATTCTCTTCGATAAAGTACGGACCAATGATTCCGTGTCCGGAAAAAGCACACCAGACACTCACTTTTCACTATGTAAAGGAACCTCTTGAACCTCATCGGGTCTGGCAAAGCCCAGAAATCGATTTGTGCGACGATTCACATAGCCTGACAAGTGAAAATGTGCTTCGTCTGAAAACCAAACATTTTCAAAATTCAGGATTTTCATACTGTAACGCGAGAATTCTGGCGCAATATTCCACTCTACTGCGGTAATCCCGAGGATGTAGTTGTTGATGTACCTGAATCACATACGAAAATGTACCCAGCTCCTTCAGGATTCTTTGAAAGGAAGTTCTTTTAAATCAAGTTGTAACGCTGTCCTTGCCTGGCTGACTTTCGGATTTTCTAAGATTTGCTCAAAAACACGTTCATGGTTATTGTTGTTGTTAACTGTCCTGGGACGCCCGAGTTTCCTTTTCGTTGGCACAATACACTACCTGTATTTCTAAACTTTTCAATAACCTTCAAAATTACAGCATTACTTGGAGAACGTTTATTAAACCTTTGTGTGAATTGATCAGACACGTATAGCAAACTTGCACCATTACGTCGGCCGATTTCGTATGAACGAAAATAATGCTCTACCAGAAACACTTTCTCCTCTGTACTTAACACCATTTTTAACAATTAGGCCCTACTAATTACTTGTTTGAGGTTTACTTGACAGGTCTATACTAGCTAACTTGAGTGTGACAGCGCACGCATAAAAACACCGCCAACTTAGTTTCAGTACTGTTTATTTCGGGCAATACTGTACAATGGCGTGTTTCTTTGATATTGAAATTGTTCCTTGTATTCTCAAAACACTCCTTAAGAGTAATAATTCAGTCGAGAGTTTAAAGGTGTTATTATCAAATAAAACATAACCGTTACAACGTTATTGCAGTGGAAGGAGACTTAAGTCAAATAGCACCTTGTAATTTGTTGAAAAATTGAACCAAATCAGAACACGATTGTTAATACGCTTTCCTACAATCTAGCCTACACTGATACAAATGCGCCAAATTAGTTTAATCGAACGAATTAAATAATCTCTAGATTACTTTCCAGTTTATCATATACATATGGGAAAATTTTCGTTTAATTAAATTTCGCTTGTTCTAATCTATTTTCAGCCAATTTTACGCTATTTAAATTTTTTCTCAGTGCAAGGAATACAGTGTTAGCACCAAGATCCAGTCCTGCTAAGATACATTCAACTGCGCCCCAAAATTATACTTCCTAATGTTATGAAAAAAAAATTGTAAACTGTATTACTTGGTTGCTGCCTATTTCAAGTTCAGCCAGCACTTATGCTTCTTGGCTACATAATTTTGCTTAATTCAAAGCAGGTAAAAGTGCTTGTATAACCTTTATTGATGCAGCATCCATGATTAATAGCGACGTTTACTTCTTGGATATAACGGGCGCACGGATGTGCTTTAATGATTACGCTCAAGCTTCAGGATAATGCTTTGCTGATCCTAAGGACTGCAATTTTTGCTAATTTATGAAATTTATTCCTCTTTTATTAATGGAGTTAATTACATATAATCTGTGTTTAAGAGCAGTAATTCTTCAACTTGTGGTTAATTTGTAATGCTATACGTATGTGGTACGATTTAAGAGCACGCTCTAAGGATGTTATTATATTACCTTATACATAATATTACCCATAATGACATTCATATGGTTTTAGTCTCGGAATTATTTTAAATTCGTGAAACATATATTGAAATTTCAAGTAGATAAAGGTGTGTAAAACAAAACTTAATTAGAAAAAAAAGAGAATTAGAAGGTATAATGTGTAATGTTGAATACATTGCTTTACTTATTGTTTCTGTGTTGTATAGATCCCCATAACATGAGTTTCGGTCAGGTCCATTTCAACTACACCCCCCTACAATCGAAATTTGAACTTATATCTAGTACGTCATTCGTTTGTGCATCGTAGGTGTACAAATGTGCACAGTGAACGAACATTTGTGCAGCTCTCTATACAAACGGCAGCACCCAACCGAAGAAATTTCGGATTTTTTATAGCCAATCGTCGTGCATCGTAGGTGCTCAAATGTGCACGGTATACGAACGTTTGTGCACATCTCTATACGGAGAAACGAAGAAATAAAGTGGGGGGACTGTAGAAACGGCACCCCTCCCCCCCTCAAAGAAATTTCTGATTTTTATAGCCAATCGTTTGTGCATTGTAGTTGCACAAATGTGCACAGTATACGAACGTTTGTGCACTTTTCTATTCAGAGATGCAAAGAAAATAAACTGAAAATATCAGAAGTCATGTTGATCTTGGAGATCAACATATTTTACTTGTATGCCTTCGTATGGTGGACAAAAGCGCATCAAAAGAAGATATATGTTTTTGTTATCGTGGTTTGAAGCATCCGTCAAAATTGTAAATTCGATTTACCATGATCAACATTTAATTCTTCAATCGCTGTACTTCTCAATACATTTACTACAGTAACTTATGTTTTCGTCCGATTTCTTGAAAAATCTAACATCGAAGATCTCGAAGCGATGGCACTGTCGACACATTTATGTCTCTCAGACTTTATATACTGTTCAATATTACCGGTACCGCTATGAGACACGCTGAATTCTGTACGTTTACGCATATGACATCCTAGGGAGTATTCGTTTGCTTAATAAAATTTTGCGTCCTCGTTGCAAGCGAGTTATTTAAAGAACCTCCAATAGGCACCGTTCACGCATCTACGAAAAATTTCCTAAATAACTTGTTCGCAATAACTTTTTTAATATAACTTCTTTACTAGGTGGGCGCAACATTTTGTTTTAGCGGCGCAAAATAACGCCTATTTATGCCACAAGAAATTTTTGAAATTCAAAAAAGTGCGGCTAACTTTACGCACATAACCAATACTAGCTATGCAGAAATTAATTTGAGTTGTCCACATGAACAGCAACACTTTTCCTACACGTCATACTCAATGTTTTTAGTGATTTTTGTTGGCGTGTATTGCACATACATAATTCTGCAAAAATCTCAACGTTTGTGCACTTTCGTACACTAAGGTAGAAGAAAAGCGATTTGCGAAGACCGTAGACCGCAGAAATAGTAACTTCCTTACCAAACAAATTTCTTCTCTTCTTTATGGATAATTGTCCGTTAGGCGTAGCGTTTGTACACTTTCTCAAACTATAATATAAAAACATATACATAGAACTGCCGAAGTGTCAGCGCCCATCAAATGAACGTTTTCCTACAAAAATTTTGTTGTGGACGGATAATGCAAAATGAGACAGGAAGAAATGGGTGGATAGAGGAGGGGAGTCTTGGTTTGCCATCCACGCCTTGAGTACTTCTTACTACTTATCGCCTTTTTTCAATTGTCAGTTGTTTCCACTAACATTCGCGTTTGAAGTGTTTGGTTTTGTAATTCCCACTTTAACTATGCCGAAATGCAAGTGCATATTTAATATTAGTTTACAAGCAAACTGTTTATTAAGCAAACGAATACTCTCTAGGATGTCATATGCGTAAACGTACAGAATTCAGCGTGTCTCATAGCGGTACCGGTAATATTGAATAGCTTATAAAATCTGAGAGACGTAAATGTGTCGACAGCGCCATCGCTTCGAGTTCTTCGATGTTAAATTTTTCAAGAAATCGGATGAAAACATAAGTTACTGTAGTAAATGTATTGAGAAGTACAGCGATTGAAGAATTAAATGTTGATCATGGTAAATCGAATTTACAATTTTGACGGATGCTTCAAACCACGATAACAAGAACATATATCTTCTTTTGATGCGCTTTTGTCCACCATACAAGGGCATACAAATAAAATATGTTGATCTCTAAGATCAACACGAAGCTTCTGATATTTTCAGTTTACTTTCTTTGCATCTCTGAATAGAGAAGTGCACAAACGTTCGTTTACTGTGCACATTTGTGCACCTACGATGCACAAACGATTGGCTATAAAAAAAACCGGAATTTCTTTGGTGGGGAGGGCTGCCGTTTCTACAGCCCCTCCACCTTATTTTCTTCATATCTCCGTATAGAGAAGTGCACAAACGTTCGTATATTGTGCACTTACGATGCACAAATGCTGGCTATAAAAAACCCGGAATTTCTTTGGTGGGGGGCTGCCGTTTCTACAGTCCCATTTTTTTCATATCTCCGTATAGAGATGTGTACAAAGGTTCGTATACTGTGCACATTTGTGCATCTGCGATGCACAAACGATTGGCTATAAAAAACCCGGAATTTCTTTGGTGAGGGCTGCCGTTTCTACAGCCTCTCCACTTTATTTTCTTCGTATCTACGTATAGAGATGTGCACAAACGTTCATATAATGTGCACATTTGTGCACCTACGATGCACAAACGATTGGCCAAAAAAATCAGGAATTTCTTTGGGGGGGGGGCTGTCGTTTCTACAGCCCCTCCACTTTATTTTCTTCGTATCTCCGTATATATATATATGTGCACAAACGTTCGTATACTGTGTACATTTGTGCACAAACGATACACAAACAATTGGCTATAAAAAATCCGAAATTTCTTTGGTGGGGGGCTGCCGTTTCTACAGCCTCTCCACATTATTTTCTACGTATTTCCGTATAGAGATGCGCACAAACGTTCATATACTGTGCACATTTGTGCACCTACAATGCACAAACGAATGACATAGAAAAAAGTTCAAATTTCGATTGTGGGGGGCTGTAGAAATAGACCTGTTTCGATCATGTTTATCTGCGTTTAAACTGTTTTGCAAAGGTAATCCTGCAGCAACATTAGCAGCAAGAGGTTCGCCAATGTACAGTTTTCAATAAACGTAATTTACGTTTTAAATCAATAAATAAATGTATACCTGCAAAATTTGGAATTTATTGTCAACTGCAGAGCGCTTTTGACTATTTAAGTCATTCTCAATGCATCTAAAATGAGAAATATCAATAAAAGCGATAAGTATTACGGTACAAAGGTATAAAATTACAGATAGTGCGGACAAGTGATAGTATACAGATGAATAAAATTCATATTGATATTAGTATGTTTGTTACAATGCGTAGACAATTAGAATTAAAACACATAAATTAAATAACGACTACATATTTAAAAGGACGGTGTAATTCACTTACGGGTAAAACTATAAATAGAACACCACAATGTGGGCGTTGTACAATAGACAAATGAAATGGATAATGTGAACTAACGAAAGAATCAAACGAGGAAACGAGTAGATAACTAAAACAGAATTAATTAAGTTCTTTTATATAGGGGGTAATAATTTTTGGTTAGACTAGTTTGTACATTTAAATTAGCGGGATTTGTTGATGTTTTTTGTTGTATTTCTAAATTTTCTAGAAATTGTAAGCTGGTAAAATTATCGGATGTGATATGATGAATAAGTTTATTATTACTTTTAGGGTCGAATGAGTGGTTATTGAATTTAAGGTGAAAGCCGAATGCTGAATGGGAAGGGTAATTGACGTGTTCCTTTATCCTGGTATCTAATGATCTAGTGGTACGACCAACAAACGCGGCACTGCAGGAATTACAGAAAAGTTTATATATATACCACTTTTTGAAAAAAAGGTATTTTGTCTTTGTTATTGACTAAGACAGAATGGAGAGAGTTAGAAATTTTATAAGCGATACGTATATCTTTTCAATGTTTTTATGAGTTTTGAATTTTACTGTTCAATTGTTGGTTAATAAAAGTAATGGGTACAAATTGTAAGTTAAGGTTGATGGAAGTGGATGAATAGGCTTCAGCTTTTTTCTTTTTAAATTTAAACTTATTAATCAGTTTTTCAATGATGTTTGGATCGTAGCCGTTCTTTGCGGCAATATATTTTAGTGTGTTGACCTCTTTTTGAAATTCTACTTCCCGCAAAGGTATGTTACGCAATCCGTGGACGTAGGCATTGAAGGCGGCAAGTTTATGTTGCCAAGGGTGAACGGAATTAGCCGGAATTACGTGGTCTGTTTGAGTCTTTTTTCGAAAAATGGAAAAGTCAAATTTGTTGCCAGAAGTTTTCTTTATTGTCAAGTCTAAGAAATTTAAGCAGTTGATATTTTCAAATTCAATAGTGAAGATTAAGTAGAGGTTGATGGAGTTAATTTTTTGTAAAAGGTAAAGAGCAGTATGGTTGTCACCATCTATAAGAACCAAACAATCGTCGACATAGCGAAATCATCCTAGGATTTCATGATTCTGCGGAATAACAGAATGTTCTAGTTAGTTCATGTAAAACTCTTCTGACAAAGGTGACAGCGAGCTTCCCATGGCTAGACCAATAGGTTGACTATAGAAGGTATTGTTGGAACTAAAAGAGCCTTGCGAAAGGCAAAATTCAAGAAGAGAAATAGTGTTTTTTGCATTGTGAGAAATAACGTTTAACTTTTTTAACAGTTCTTCCATCAACAGTATAGTGTCTCGCGTGGAATCGAACTAAACAGGTTTTGAACATCTAAAGATATCATAGAAAAATTGGAAGGTAAAGTCAGATTTTATAATTTATTAATTAAATGGATATTGTTTTTAATGGAACATTTAGGAGTGTTATTAGTCCAAGACATGATTAATTTTTGAATAAACGACGATAAGATGGAAATGTAACTACTGGTTTGATGGGTATATCAGCCTTATGAATTTTTGGTAACCCGTAGATTTTTGTTTAAAATTAGAAAATTGTCTGACAAAAATTTTTCAACTTTTTGAACGTATACACGTTGCTCTAAAATGACTACACAATTACCCTTATCTGCCTTAGTTACTATTAGATCGTTGTCACGAATCTTTTGTTTTAGGGCTTTAAAATTCTTGTAAAGATTAGATAGGTTGCAAGATGGTTTGGGGGTATTGTAATTGAATAATACGCACCCTACGTTGTACGTAGAGCGCTTTTTTCTTATTGACTAGTATGTAGTTTTTTAAAAGTTCTATAGCGAACTTTTTTAAGAAGTTTTTAATGTTGGTTGACTGAGATAATGACGTTTTAAAGCTTGATTGTAGTAAATTAAGTTCTTCTTTATTAAAAGATGTGGAGGATAAATTCTAAATTCTTGTGTGAAATTCAAAGTCTGTAGTAACGGAATTTTTTTTATAAGATTCTATATTGTGATACCCTTTTAATTCATTTAACTTACTGTTTAATTTTGATAATTTACTGTATCTACCGTAGTCCACATTTTCATATATCTCGCATAAAAGACTATCAAAAATACTACTTGGCAGCTCCAACGATAATCTACTGTATGAATTAATTAGGTCACAACAGAACTTAGATCTATAAACCTTCTAGACCGCAAAAGTGTAAACCAAATAGTTATAACTGTAAACCTTCGTAGCGCAATCGTTATTTTAAGAAAACAGGAGTTATGAAATAATAGTCTATTCGTTCCCAAATATGAGTTTTTAGAAATTTTAGTTAAATAGATTAAATACAATACTACGTAGTTGCAAATACAAAGAAAATCACATACAGACTTTAAACATATTATATATTATAATGTAAGAGCCAGACGCTATAATGGAAACATTCACGAGTATTAAGTTACATGTGATTTAATCTCCTTCATACAATATATTACAATGATTAGCCTAGTTTCATAAAGAAAAATTAAGCATGTTTGATAATCTATAGACAGGCATGCATTTTCACGTGTTACGTATTTGAATGACATATTCCTATGAAGCAGAGAAAGTTGGGATAATGACATCCCTAGAAAACCACTGGAACTCAATTAATTAAATACGTTTGATTTGTTGTAAAACATCTCTTTGATTATGGAATAATAAATAATGGTTCACATGGTAAACCACGGATTTGTACACGACTTACAAACACTAAAATAGATTTTGACGGTTTGCTTTCCCAGCAAAGTTTAGTAGGAATTAAATGCCCGAAGGATGAGATAATTACTCTTGGCTGCAATGGACTTTGTAGTTATTTGTGGGTGAAGTTGTATGTTAATTTTTAGAATTAGATGTTGATTTTGATGGAATTCATAGAGTATTGATAAATGTGTAGTGCTACATTATTATCAGTATAAAGTTTGGTCATTGCAAGTTTAGTTGCAACTGATAGTGATATTTAATCATAAATGGTTTTGGTGCATTAATAATGAACTGAAAATTAATTTTACCATTTTTGTTTGTTATATGTGTTTTGTTTTAGGAATATTCCTGGGTCACTAACCTAAATATTAATGTAAGTAAATTGAAAATTATTGTATGCATAATTGTTCACACAAATGCTGGAATAATGTCATTTCAGAATAGATTTAAACAAGATGAGTTCAAATTTGTGTTTTATTTGTGAAAAAGTCACCTGTATAGGTGACCTTTTGTAAAAAAAATCCATTTCATCAAAAAAATTCTGTAATTAAAATCCTCAGAGTTACTCGTCATTCAGAATGAATTTCACTAAACAGGACGAAGTTGGCGCACATAACCGGGTAAATGCTAGCAATAACGTAGTTTGAAATTGCTTCCAAGCAAATTTTTGGTTCTTACTCTATTTTGATATATTTTCTTTCACTTATTTCTATAGGAATACATTCTCGCATTGCTGCAATTAATTGACGCAACCTTATTTTGTTACTAGATTCTCGCCTTTTTATGGACAATTCCATATTCAATAACTTAACGCTTAAAACACCCGTAACATATCTTCGAACCGGATGAAAATCAACACGTATTAATCCGTTTTTTATGGAATAGTAAGGATCCTTCAAGAAATCAATATTTAATCAGAAAACCTAAAACCTCAGCAGATGAGATAAAACTTCAATACAAATTTATACCTTTAATCCACTCATTATTTGGACACACACACACACACACACACACACACACACACACACACACACACACACACACACACACACACACACACACACACACACACACACACACAATGTAACATTTTTTTTGTCAATTATAAAAGCTTATAAATTTAATTATAAAATACACCGCACTATTTATTCAAATAAACAATTCATTTTGCGATATTAATAAATGTTCAGATCAGTACCGCATACATAGTCCAATCACGAGGCGTATATTAATTAATAATAATAGTATAGACTCTATTCGTAAACGTTGGTTGTTTGAATAGCATTTCAAATGTCAGACGATTCTTGTTCCTTGTGCGCATTCCGTCATGTAGGGTCAGTAAAGCTCGAGCATTCACTTTGGTGACACGCACCATGGTTCAGAATTTGCTTCAAGCTAGCGACTTGCGAATTGCCATAAACATGGCAACGTGAACAACTGCTGAAAACACTTGACTTTAGTTCTGTTTCTGATAATGGTAAGCAAATTAAATTATTAGTATGGTAGACTAACGATGTTATTGTAGCGCTCACGACTGTACAGATTATTAATTTCTAATCTCACTAATGTGTATATTATCAATTGTTAATCATACGAACTTACAAATTATTGATTTTTAATCTCACGAACGTACAAATTACCAATTTTAATTTTACTAATTCATGATTTATAACGTTACGAATTTACAGTTCGATATCATGTTTTAATTTCTGAGTTTGCCGTTAAATAAACTCGCTTTAACATAAGTTAAAGAGAAGCCGAAAATGATGTATTTTAGATAGCCCGTTTTATGAATTAGTTTTGTGCTTCAATTTGCTTCAATGAATTGTAGAACAACTTGATGACAATGGTTCCCTATAATGGTCCAGTATAATACGCAGTAATGCATTTAATTCATAATTTGTTCAGAAGAATAAGATTAAGCTTACTCTTTGTAAGCGCAGATGTGGAAAGTTCTCTGACGTCACTTGTTTGTTGAAGAATTGCATGCTAACACATGTGGTTTCGACAAGGTATTTGTCTCAATGAAGTTCGTATAACTTGACAGCGAGGAGAATAATTGAAACTAACATGGTAGAATTTTACGACTTTTGTTCTACAAAGTGATTATGAGAATTTTGTTATTTGGATTTCATTACAGTATAAATTATTGCTTACATTTGATATTACTACAAATAATTAAGATTACTAATCTCTTTATTTAACCTAAAAAGTATTTCATTTAAATTCAGCGACACATTAAGTAACTATGAAAACTAATTTTATTTAAATTTGAATACATAACACATATTTGTAAACCAAGGTAACAGATCTGTGTATTTTGGGTAATTAATTTAAAAGCTTCGTGGTCATGTTTAATACGTTACTAATATTTAGATTCATAGTAGAGACAATCATAGTTTTCCTATTTAAATATCTGCGTCTAAAAGATTAGTCCACATTTTTGATGTATATTTTGTATATAAAATTTTATCACGAAGAAAGTTAAGTTTAATTAAAGAACTATCATTAAATTTAATTGAACAACTATTTTATTTTGGACAAGTGAGTCCAAAGGCAGTGTTTTTTGAGCTAAAAGGTAGAAGTATATATACACACTTTTATAAAAAATAAAGTTTTTAGCTGTGACTTGATAAAAAAGCATTAAAAAGCGCTTTTAATAATTTTAATATGTAAATTTCCCTTTATAATAATGTTTAAATTATTGGTATTAATAGCAAGAATCTTTTCTTTATGGTATAAGATAGAGTGTATCTCTTGCGTCCTTTGTTATTATATTAACACTATTTTTTACAGCTCCTGCTTTTGCAGTAAAAACGAATTTTCTCCCTGAGGATTTCCAAGTTTTCCCTTAGGGTAACCGGTGCTTTATCTATTCTAGGACTTGATGGTGCCCCTTTGCACCTCCTATTTTGTATTTTAGAGTCAGTCAAAAAGACGATGGTTTTGTTGTGAAACCCACGATCACTCCTTGTAAGCTCTACCCGAGGAATAGACCCCTAGCTTAGTCGGAAGACCGTCGATTTCCTTTCATTATAAGGGGATTGAAATAATTGTCTAATGTAAGATTAATTTGAGTTAGTTTTACATAAAGCCAAGTGAAATTGATTGGTTTCAATATATATATATATATATATATATATATATATATATATATTACTCAAATTTAGACCAGGGTAGAAAATTAATTAATTACATCAAATAATTTTAATCACCGTGTATAAGGAATTTTATTAGATAATACGCGTTATTAAAACGTGGAGCATACAAATTTATTCGTTTCATTAAAAAATAAGGGATTTAAATTATTCACTGGACGCTTTCTATAAAAAGAAGCAGAATTAAAATGGTCAACGTGTATTTAATTTAATTGTTCCAAGAAACAAGTAGAAATTACGTGCAAAATTTATATTAATTAATTCAATTTTTAAGTAATGGGTATTAAACAAAGTGTACAAATAATAAATTAATATTTAGTGCGTATTCGCTAAAAATTAAAGGGTAGAAGTAAATGCCATTCATTATTATTTTAGTTGGGGTTAATTGAACCATTATTAATAATATAATAAGCATAAAAGCCTGTGAAAATCCAAGGTTAAAATACCATGAAATAAAAGCTCTGAGAATTATATTAAAACGTTAATTAGGAGCACACACCTGCGTATTTTTAAAAGTCAATTTCAGTTTAATTTGTATGGATAAACATGAAAATTCTGCGTATATTGGAAACGGTCGGATAAACCGTAGCTTATATTAACGGGAAGGCTAGATAAGGGGTTATTTGACTCAAATAGGAATACACGTGGACTGAAATAACCGATAGTAAAGAGTATCGATTTGCACCACTAGGAGCAAGTTAGAAAAAGACAGATAAAATGCGCAAGGCAGAGACACAGATAATAAAAGGCGTGATTTGAGCAACGTCACGAGGAAATGATTGGTTGAAATAAGTTGCAGATATGAGAGGTGTAAACGTAACGATTTCTATACAAAATTAATTAGTGTTCTCGGACGTGTTTGCAAGCCGTGTGAAAATTCTTAGATTTTCAACTGGCGCGTGTGAAAATTTTTAGAATCGCTGTGCCGGACTGTCGAGAAGGGAACAGAGAATGCGAAATTCTGAAAACTGGCCGTCGCGGGACAAAACCGACATACAGGCGAGCTATTATATAAACCCGGACTTTAAAGAATTTCGCTCTCTTAGATTTTCGATTTTGATTCAATACTTTAAACAGTTTGCTCTTATATTTTGGTGATTATTGAATACTTTAAAACAGTTTGTTCTTTACGTGCTACGATACAAGTTATTATGCATTAGTGCACTTAGAAAAGAAGATACAAGGTAATAAAGTCTAGTTATATTTGCGAGTATTACTGTACCAATTATCCAAACTTGTAACGATAAATGAATAAACAAAAGTAGGCAGTTTTGGGGTATAGCGTGAAAGAATTAGGAATTTCTTTGCTATTTTTCGGGGGTGTTAATAATCAAATGTTATTCGTAATCGTGATTGGATCCACAAAACAAGATTTTGATATACTTAGATGAGTTCATGAGAAGCCCTGAAACAACTTTAGATGAATGGTGGTGTAGAAAATTTTAAAAGCGTTCAGAATCAGAAGCCGTAAACATAACCCAGTTGGAATGGTGTGATTAACAAAGGACGATGTACATTGGAGCCAGGAGTGCATTAACCTTCAGGTTACTTATGCTTTGTTGTTCGATTTTGATGTTTTGGTGTGTGTTGAATAACTTTATAATTTGTTTGCCAAAAAATGGACAGTAGTGAGTTTGTACAAATAACAAAATTTTAATTTTAAGATGAAATTTTCTTGTTTAAGTAGAAAGGAGTATTTAGCAGTTTATGTTCTTGATTATGATAAAAATTTGGGTCTGTCTTTGAGCTCAATTAGACTAACCTGTTTAATTAACGTAAAGGGGTGGGAGATGCTCCCTTGTATTCAGACTTAGGTCTGCACATATTGTTAAATTAATTAGTAGGCATCCTACAAGGACTTTAATTCGGGATGCAAATTAAAATGATAACAAATTTAATCTTGAAATTTTATGATACTGAAATTAGTGCTGAATTTTAATTTTGAAATTTTAATGTATTGTGAATATTGATGTAAATAGAGTTAACGTAGATGTTTGTGGTAGGAATGTGTTTGTTTTTTTTTATGAATGAGGATGAAAGTTTTAACTAGGTGAGCAGCCGAGGCGGAAAGAGTAAAATGGCGACTATCAGAAGAGATTCAACAGGGCGAGAATCACAGCAAATCTTGGTGCCCAGTTTGAGAGGCTCGAATATTTTTTTTACTCTGGTAAGACTTTTTGTAGGTTTCACAGCATACATGACGCCCAATCTGTGGGGCTCTAATGTTTTTTAGAAAGGGCCAGTTCCCGAAGAATGGTAAGGATAACAGCATAACATGACGGCCCAACGCTGGGGCTCGATTCGAAAACCGTAGTTCCCGAAGAATGGTGAGGATACACAGCAACATGGCGCCCAACGTGGGGCTCGATTCGAAAACCTTAGTTCACGAATAACGGTGAGGTTACACAGCAACATGGCGACCCAAAAGTGAGGCTCAAGTTCCAAATAAAATTTTTTGTGATTTTATTCCAGGAAACGCGATCTGAGAGAGAGAGTTTCTGTTTGTGTATAAATTTAAGAGTATTTTATAGTGTGTGTGAGTGATTTGAACGTATGCATAGAAAGGAGTGGTTAAGGAGTCAAGGAGTGGAAATTGGAAGTGACGATAGTGCATTGTGTGAAAAAAATTCGAAAATGGAAGAAGCTGGAGGCAGTAGAGATCAGTCGAGGACGGAATCAGGGGATCAAGGAAACGAGATGATAATGAGAATGCTAGAGAGGATGAACGAAGAATCCAATAGAAAATTAGAACAGCTAAGCGATGAATCTAATAGAGCTAGGGAAGAGTCGAATAGAGCGAGAGAGGACTCAAATCGAAAATTTGAGCAAATGAGTGAAGAATCGAACAGGAAGTTAGAGGAGATTAGTCAGAAAATAGATAAGACGAATCAAGAAGTTTTAGAATTTAAAAATAGTCTTACCGCGAAACTGGGGGAAGTAGAAAGTAGGGTTGATAAAAATGAGCGTGATATTACAGGTCTTCGACAGGAAATGGGACATTTAAGGTCCGAAGTACGCATTTTTTGTGAAGAAGAAATAAATATTAAAATGACTGAAGTAACGGACTCATGTAGGGATCAGTTAGGCAGGGTAGAACGCGAAGTTAGTAGTATTAAATACAACATGTCAAGTTTAACGGGGGATGGTCCCAGATTTTATACAGGTGGCGTATCATTGGACCAACATATGAAATTTTATGGAGATAACAGGGTAAATCCACAAATTTTTATTAATAGCGTAAGAAATCTACTGGGAAATTTATTCGACGAACAGACTAAACTGAATACGATAAAGGCTCTATTGAAACACAATGCGGAAGCATGGTACAATTTAGTAGGACAGGACATAGACACATATTAGGACTTTGAAAACAAATTTTTACAACATTACTGGAGTGATCACAAACAGGATCAAATTAGGGACGACTTGATTACAGGAAAATTTAAGGGAGAGTTTGCAGGTTCTAGGGAGCAATATGCCATCCGCAAATACAGTGTGGCCAAACAACTTCATCCACCATTGACGGACAGACAAATAATCAAGTACTTATCACGACATTTTGAACTGGAAATCAGACAACACGTGGCCTTGCAAAACATCACAGAACGGGAGACATTTTTGGAGTATTTACAGAGATATGACGATGTATGTGTAGGACGGACAAGAGAGATACGAGAACGAAGCGTTAACACGGTTAGGTTTGACAACAGGACACAGAATTTTGCGAGACGGCCTGACTACAACAGGAATTTTCGACCGAATTGGGAACGACGAGGACAGGAATACAGAAGCAATAGTGCGACTAGGGGACCGACGCCAAGACCGAGTTACACAAGACAGAATAGTTTACCGGAAGTAAACAGGACTGTGACGAGCACGCCGAATAGAGACAGGGATACGGATATGAATACGAGGAGGACGTACGCACAGGTTGTAGAAGCACAGCCAGGACCAAGCACGGAAAACAGGACGAGACAGGATTTTTAGAACGCGACAGACCACTAGATTTCTGTGTAAATGTGTATGAACATCCACGTGAATTTTTCAAAATTGAGGAGGAAGTAGAGCCAGAAACTATAGAAAAATTATGTTTGCCAATTGTTAATATAGGAATTTTTGAGAATAATGTAGAAGTATTACTTGATACAGGGGCAGAGGCGAGTTTAATATCGGAGGAATTCGTCAGCAAAATTAGGGATAAGGTTTGTGATAGAATTATGCCTATAAAGCGTAGCCATTTAGTAGCTCCAAATAAAAAGAAGTTTGCTGTAGTAAATAGTGTTGTGGTGCTTAGGATAAATATAGGAGGTTTAAGCTGTGAACAGGAGTTTGTAATTGTACCTGGCCTGAAGTTTTAGAGCATTTTAGGTGTCGACTGTATGATGCAGTTAGGGGTTTTGATAGATATGGAAAGGAAGGTAGTAAGGATTAAGGATAGGGTAGTGCCATGGAGGGGCAGTTATGAAGTCACAGAGGATGACACGGGGTTGAGTATTAATGTAGTAGAGGTAGAGAATGATGGAGGTAAACAGATCAACACAATAAGATTTCCAGAGGATAGAATAGTAGACGTTCAAGCTTTATTACAAAAACATGCAGAATTAGTGGGGGTAGAAGCAAGCACAGCGTTAGGCTATGAGCACGTGTTAGAAGTGGATAATTCAGAACCGTTCAACGCAAAGGTTTATCCAATTCCAGCAGCATATCGGGAGCAGGTGAAGGCAGAATTAAATAAAATGTTGGAAGATGGCATAATAGAGGTCTCAAACACTCATTTCATAAATCCGTTGGTGGTGGTTAAGAAAAAGGATGACAGTATTCGTTTATGTTTAGATGCACGAAAAATTAACCAACAGACCAAACCGCAATTCCATTGTCCACCATCCATGGACACACTTTTGACGAGATTAAGTGGCAAGTTTGTTTTTAGTAAATTAGATTTAAGGAATTCATTTTGGCTGATTCCATTACAAAATCTATAATTTTAAGGTAGTATCGTTTGGTTTGTCGACAGAAAGGGAAACAATAATAAATGAGAAACAGACAAGTGTAGTGACTGAAGAAGAAGCAATATTTAAGAGTCAGGATAATAGGGATGATAGGTTTATTGTATGTGAGATAATAGGGATGATAAGTATAGATATAGAAGGAGGAGAAATAGGGATGAAAAGTATTAGGATGGTGAGAAGAAAGACTTGGAGGATCAAGAAAAGAGTCAGATTTAAATAAGAAATGAAGATTAAATGAACAAAATATTGGATAGGGATAGAATAGGTGTATATAGAAGAGTAGAAGTAAGTGTTTATAGAAAATAAAGCTAGGTATAGGATAAATATGGGAGATAGTTAGAAATAGGTATAGGATGAGAAGGAAAATTAAATGTAGGAAGAAAATAAGATAATTTAAGTGTAGATATTTCTTATAAGATTAGTGGAGAGTTACGAATAGAATAAGAATAGGATAAGTATATAGGATTAGGTAGGAGGAAGTGAGTATAGTGAAAATTAATTAGAATTTAGGAATAGGATAGGTATATAGGATGTATATAGGATTAGATGGTGAAGTAGGATGAACTTAGGGATAATTTTAGTTTATAAAATTAGGTGAGAGTTAGGAATAGGATAGGGATATAGGATAGGTGTAAAATTTTTTAGGATTGGATATAAGTTAGGTAAGTTAGAAAGATAAGGGTAGAGCGGGATAGGCAATTTTATTTGGTAAATTTTTTTTGGCAGTCTAAATGTTTTATATTTGCATTCAAATAAGTGGGATTATTTGTATTCAAATAGGGGAAAATACTCAAATTTAGACCAGGGTAGAAAATTAATTAATTACATCAAATAATTTTAATCACCGTGTATAAGGAATTTTATTAGATAATACGCGTTATTAAAACGTGGAGCATACAAATTTATTCGTTTCATTAAAAATAAGGGATTTAAATTATTCACTGGACGCTTTCTATAAAAAGAAGCAGAATTAAAATGCTCAACGTGTATTTAATTTAATTGTTCCAAGAAACAAATAGAAATTACGTGCAAAATTTATATTAATTAATTCAATTTTTAAGTAATGGGTATTAAACACAGTGTACAAATAATAAATTAATATTTAGTGCGTATTCGCTAAAAATTAAAGGGTAGAAGTCAATGCCATTCATTATTATTTCAGTTGGAGTTAATTGAACCATTATTAATAATATAATAAGTAAAAGCCTGTGAAAATCCAAGGTTAAAATACCATGAAATAAAAGCTCTGAGAATTATATTAAAACGTTAATTAGGAGCACACACCTGCGTATTTTTAAAAGTCAATTTCAGTTTAATTTGTATGGATAAACATAAAAATTCTGCGTATATTGGAAACGGTCGGATAAACCGTAGCTTATATTAACGGGAAGGCTAGATACGGGGTTATTTAACTCAAATAAGAATACACGTGGACTGTAATAACCGATAGTAAAGAGTATCGATTTGCACCACTAGGAGCAAGTTAGAAAAAGACAGATAAAATGCGCAAGGCAGAGACACAGATAATAAAAGGCGTGATTTGAGCAACGTCACGAGGAAATGATTGGTTGAAATAAGTTGCAGATATGAGAGGTGTAAACGTAACGATTTCTATACAAAATTAATTAGTGTTCTCGGACGTGTTTGCGAGCCGTGTGAAAATTCTTAGATTTTCAACTGGCGCGTGTGCAAATTTTTAGAATCGCTGTGCCGGACTGTCGAGAAGGGAACAGAGAATGCGAAATTCTGAAAACTGGCCGTCGCGGGACAAAACCGACATACAGGCGAGCTATTATATAAACCCGGACTTTAAACAGTTTCGCTCTCTTAGATTTTCGATTTTGATTCAATACTTTAAACAGTTTGCTCTTATATTTTGGTGATTATTGAATACTTTAAAACAGTTTGCTCTTTACGTGCTACGATACAAGTTATTATGCATTAGTGCACTTAGAAAAGAAGATACAAGGTAATAAAGTCTAGTTATATTTGCGAGTATTACTGTACCAATTATCCAAATTTGTAACGATAAATGAATAAACAAAAGTAGGCAGTTTTGGGGTATAGCGTGAAAGAATTAGAAATTTCTCTGCTATTTTTCGGGGGTGTTAATAATCAAATGTTATTCGTAATCGTGATTGGATCCACAAAACAAGATTTTGATATACTTAGATGAGTTCATGAGAAGCCCTGAAACAACTTTAGATGACTGGTGGTGTAGAAAATTTTAAAAGCGTTCAGAATCAGAAGCCGTAAACATAACCCAGTTGGAATGGTGTGATTAACAAAGGACGATGTACATTGGAGCCACGAGTGCATTAACCTTCAGGTAACTTATGCTTTGTTGTTCGATTTTTGATGTTTTGGTGTGTGTTGAATAACTTTATAATTTGTTTGCCAAAAAATGGACAGTAGTGAATTTGTACAAACAACAAAATTATAATTTTAAGGTGAAATTTTCTTGTTTAAGTAGAAAGGAGTATTTAGCAGTTTATGTTCTTGATTATGATGAAAATTTGGGTTTGTCTTTGAGCTCAATTAGACTAACCTGTTTAATTAACGTAAAGGGGTGGGAGATGCTCCCTTGTATTCAGACTTAGGTCTGCACATATTGTTAAATTAATTAGTAGGCATCCTACAAGGACTTTAATTCTGGATGCAAATTAAAATGATAACAAATTTAATCTTGAAATTTTATGATACTGAAATTTATGCTGAATTTTAATTTTGAAATTTTAATGTACTATGAATATTGATGTAAATAGAGTTAACGTTGATGTTTGTGGTAGGAATGTGTTTGTTTTTTTTATGAATGAGGATGAAAGTTTTAACTAGGTGAGCAGCCGAGGCGGAAAAAGTAAAGAGGCGATTATCAGAAGAGATTCAACAGGGCGAGAATCACAGCAAATCTTGGTGCCAAATTCGAGAGGTTCGAATATCTTTTTTTTCTCTGGTGAGGTTTTTTGTAGGTTTCACAGCAAACATGACGGCCCAACGCTGGGGCTCAATTCGAAAACCTTAGTTCACGAATAATGGTGAGGTTACACAGCAATATATATATATATATATATATATATATATATATATATATACAGGGTGTTTGTTCTTGAGTTAATTTTGAGAAAAAAGTTTCATATGGACGTATGTCACATAGGGCAATTTATGTTAACCGTACGTATCACAAATTTATTTCGTATCATAACTTTATAATTCAAATAAAATTAAAACTGAACTTCAAAATTTATTTATTTATTTATTTGTTTAGATTTTAATCTAACCATGAGTACTCTTTCCTTCTTTTGTAAGTAGTTTTCTACACAGTGTCCTATCGTTTTGTTTAACAATACCTACACCCTAATTTCCTTCTTCCGATCCTGTGTGAATTACCCTATAGTTTCCAATCCAAAAATCCTCTGCCTCTGGCCAACGAACTTCCCTAATCCCTACTATGTATAATGTTAACGTATTCTTTTCAATTTTCAAGTTATCTAGTTTACCTATTTGCTGCATACTTCTGACATTCCACGCTCCGACTCGCAGAATGTTTCAGGCTCTTTCTTTATACTTTCCGATCACATCCTCCGAAGTAGTCCCTTCCCGGAGATCCAAATGGGGGACTATTTTAACTCCGGAGTCTTTTACCCCGCATGATGTCATTATCTTAAATAACAATTTAAGTACGCTGTGAATTTGGGAGGTAATGTGGTGATTTCCTGTTGCCTTCCACATCGCACTACTGTGGCTTAGAACGCCATACCGACCCCTATGGTCTCTGCTACTCTAAGTACCAAAAGAGTTGCTGCCCTCTTTCGGGAAACTGTCTTAGTCTGGTTCCTCACTGAAGACCCTACTAATTTGGTTAAATCTTTAGTACGGTTCTTTAGCTCACTGGGAACGCAAGTCGTTTTACCCGTTCTAGTAATCTAGAACTTCTTCAAGGTGCAGGTTCATTCCCTGCTGTACAAAATTAAAACACAAAATTATGTAAATTTCCGAAAAATCTATCAGGCATATAGCAAAATACTTATAATAAAAATTTTAAAATGTTGAGTTTTCATTTAAAAAAATGCAGAATTATAAGCAATTCTTACTTTTGCTCCTATGTTGTTCTACACGGAATGTCAGCGTGTTTCTCGATCAGATATAAAGAATGAGTGTGCTTATGTACACTATTTGAAATTATTTTATCTTTTTTGTTCAGAATATAATAGTGTTTTGAATTTTTCAGTGAAAAGTAGACTTCCATTTAAAAAGCAAGTTATTCTTTACATGGCTGCTAAAGCGCTTTTACCTATATCACAAGTGATAAGCTAATCTTTTTACCAGTTTCGAATCACATAACTTTTGTTTAGGTGTTCTTTCAATAATATACCATCATTTCAAAAAAGTTTACCGTTTTTTTAATAAAAAAGTAAACTTACTTCACAATATGTATTCAATGCCTAGAAGTTTGTTGATAACTAGTTTTGAAATTGCCAAATTCAACCAGAGTTTAGGGATGAAAATGATAACGTGGGGAAATCTAAGTATATATAAGGATGGATCTAAAAGCTTTTTAGAATCTACGATTATTTGCGAATTATTGTAAATTGTTTTCTATTTCTCTCTATTAGGAGTTAATTCCGGTAATAGATTAAGCTTCATTGGTTTTATTAAGAAATGATCTAGGTATTTTTTTCGTTTGTTAAGCACCGAAAAATAAACTGCTTCCGGCAAGCGGTACTACCTTTAATTATTGACCAAATTATTTTATGCTATGCATACTTTATCCGTAAAAATGAATGACCAAAATAAATTGGATATTTACCTCTTCCGCCTAGGTGACGGATCCACTTTCGGCCCTCATCTTCCGATACATCTTCAATATGCCACTCTGAAACAAAGACAGCAATTTATTTACGTAATCTATGCTCTAGGCAATGTTCGGTAATTTTCATGATACTAAAATCTTGATTATATCTAATAAAAACATCTAGAATTAAAGTTTAGATACCATCATAGTTATGCCCGTCAAGCATCCATAAATATAACTATTTTAGCTATAAACTCTAGATGACCGTACTAGAATACCGCACAGCGTGAATTACGATCGAGTAACGATAATTTAAAAAACTTAAGCAATAAGTTTGATTAACTGGATAAGTTTAAAGCATCATTGTGGGTCGGAAGTATCAAAAACTGGTGGCTACTGCTGTGTGCGGTTGCTAGCTGTGGGCGGTAGTGGCACGCGTGATTCGGCATTTTGAAGTCTTCGGTAGAGCTTTGATCTATTTGATGGCTATTATAATCATACAACTACCGTTTGTACATTTAGTATCCCACATACCTGTTGCAACATGAGCGCTGTTTAATCATTTCAATTCCTATTAATCGGGTAACTGAGTTTCAATATGGAACGTCATCTTGTTGAGTTAGTGTTAGTTGACCGTTGAAGTGCTTTTTTAGAATGTAGAATATATTTAACAGTTATTAATGAAAGAGTCGAAGTGCTCTTATAAAAGTCAAAAGCAAACATCGACTTTTGATTAGTACTGGTATTCGAATTTGAATGTGTTCGATACACAGTTGCGTTGCTTAAAAGCACAAGGTATATGCACTCAATAAACGCAATAATAAACTTAGTACATTTTAACATCAATAAATATCCCTTTTAAAATTATTCATTTTAGCGACTTTTAAGTGAGTATTTTAATACATATCAGGCCCGAAATGGACGCTTTGATTCGATTCTTTACTTGGACAATCTTTAATAAGTCGTGTTGACGTCTTAAGCGCCGCCATGTTTTAAATAATTTTTTTTAAAAGGAGATTTAATAAAGTTGTTCGAAAATTATGAAAAACATTAATTTCACTGTTTGTTAATAATGTGGGTAGAAAATTCCCAGTAGTTAAGCTATGTGCGTTCTGGCACAAATCGTTTATTTTTACATGTATTTTCCCATAAGAAAAGCTAAGGTTCATTTTGCAAATTTTTGTACCCTTCAAGATCATTTGTTCTAGGATCACGTCACGTCATCAGAGCGAGTTCATTACTATCACTTTTTGATGTGTGTATGTAAAGTTCAATCTTGAAGCGAACTTTCTTTTTTTATTGAAAAATTTGGGTGTCAATCGGACACACTAATACTATGATTTTTGACGTTGGGCGTCAGTGAAGCAATTTTTATTTGAAAAGACTTTATTCTTAAAATTATCACTTCCAATAGACTCACAAGCTTCACAATATTTACGGCTTAGTCTGGGAATTACCTCAAGGGTGAGCAATGAGATTGGGCGTGGATGTAAAGTAAACTCAACTATAAACAGGAATCGAAAAGGAGGAAGGTTGAGCGCCACCGCATCTATATGGACGATAAATATCTAAAGTATCCTGTGAGAAGATGCAGAAACCCACAAGCTATAGTGACTATCTAAAAAAATATACAAGTTAAACAAAACAACATTGCTGGAAACCTCTCGAAAATTGCTACTTCAACTCGTATTGCGATGATCCTGAAACAAAATGGTACACAATAAATTTTAATCTAGAGACATTATTAGTGTCTTCCAAAAGAAATACAACAACATTCATAAGTTAAACGGCATGAAATCACCACTCTAAAGGTGTTATACCTAAAATGGGTTTCAAAAAAAATCATTTTCATCACTTCTCTAACATAACTCTGCTTGGGTGTCCCTCAAGTTTCATTACTCAAATTTTATCTTCTCGAGTGGTTACGTCATTAATTTAAATACTCAGAAATAAAAAGATTTAGCGCTTTGAAGCAAAATATAATTTAAAGTAATTCTTTCTTTTTCACCAGTATATTGTAGCGGGCTACTATTAACGCGTTTCACCAATTTAAAACAAGTAATAACAAGTCTTTATTACTTACTGTTCATAAGTCTAATTAACAGTATATGCCTTGTTTATAGATGTTTTCAGTCCAACTGACATTGAAGCACTATCACACTAATGCTATTTACAAGCACTAATATCTTCTTAAACTAAATTCTTAACCATGGGTCTATTAACAACACTAACACTACTATTTATTTATTACACTTTTGTCTATTTATGTATTCTACAAGCTGGCGGTACAATATACACGTTCACATAACACAAATTTTTATTTACTAAAGGACTTTCAGAACGTAATGAACAACTAACTATATACGAGATGATTTATATACGACATTTTGATATAGACTAACTCTGTACTTAAATTAAATGGATGATTCATACCCCGGTATATGCTAGAAAATTCAAGGCCTCTGTAGTATATACATTGCTTACGGTGCTTGTGTGTTTGATGGGTTGCCTAATAGTAGCTCGTAACAATATGTCTAAATACATCACAATCCTTCCTACCTAGCTAAAGGTTCTAACGGTCCGGTGCTTTAATATTCCTCTTAGACCTAGTAAGGACGTTAGGAGAAATATTTAATTTTGGTTGATTCGTTACTACATTCTCTTTCCACGTATTGGCTTGTTGTTGGTCGACTACTATTTTTTCATTAACTACAGTAGTATCTTCAATTACTCTATCGTCTATTCTATTTTGACTCGCAGGTATTAAAGGTATTATAGATTCAGCCTTTTCAATATGGGGTGGTCCATTGCAACCCCACTCCAACATCCTTCGTATCCTTCCCTAGACTAGTACTTATGATTTGATCTATATGTCTTTTCCAATTCAATTTAGTATCATCTTACCGCACGCAACTGTAAGTCCTGTCTCCCAATTTCGAATCTATTCTTGCTTTGCTCCAACTACTGTCCTTCATCTCTTTGTAGTCCCTCATATAAACCATATCCTTCTTCAAATTCTCCCGACCTATCCCCTCTAAAGAACTCTACCTGTTTCTTTATGATTTCCTCTCGTTTATTTATTATCATAAGATCAAGCCTGGTCTTCACATGTCGGTTAAACATTAATTTGGTAGGAGCCTCCTATGTTACACAATGAGGCGTGTTTCTATACGAGAAAAGAAATTTTAAAATCAGGGTGTCCAACTTATTGCCTTGACAATTTGTATCAGACAGCAACTTCGACAACGTGTGCTTAAACGTTATAACAGAATCTTCCGCAGTTCCATTCGTTTCAGAATGATACGGTGGTGAAGTTTGATACCGTATACCATTATTCATACAGAAAGTGGCAAATTCTTCTGACGTAAATTGAGTACCGTTATCTGTAAAAATAAGGTTAGGCAATCCAAATCTTGCAACACAGTCCTTTATTTTTTCTAGAGTCGCCGCCGTATCTCTTCATTCCATTATATATACCCATTTAGAGTAAGAATCTGTGATAATCAGGTAAGTACGACCATTAAACGGTCCTGCAGAATCTAAATGAATTCGTTCGAACACTTTATTGGTAACGAGAAGTTTAATAAGTTTGGCCTTGTGGGGTGAACTTGAATTTCTTAAACAAATTTCTCTATATCCGCATTAAGCTGTGGCCACCAAAAATATAGTCTGTCCCACGCCTTCATCTATACTACCCCCACATGTGCTACATGCACCTCTCTAAGCATTTGAGCTCGCAATGTCTTAGGAATTATTGTTCGATAGCCCCAAGTTAAAATGTCACTCAATGCTCAATTCTTTTTCCTTTAATTTGTAACTTTTAAACTCTGCTGGTTCTTCCACCTTCTCTGGCCAACCATTTCTTACAAACAGATATACTCTACTTAAAATATCATCCTTCATTATTTCGCGTTTGATTCTTGCAGATGTATTCGGTATCTCATTGTCCATTAAAAAGTTAAAGTAATCAGCTTCATACTCCAGTTCATTAATTTCATTTACTAAAGGCAATCTTGATAAACCATCAGCTCCTCTATTACATGTACCTTTGATGTGACAAATTTATAATCAAATCCACTTAAAAATAGCGCCCATCTTTGGAGTCTTCCCACTGCCATTATTGGAAAGCCACTTTTTTTTTACCGAACAATGCCAACAGCGGTTTGTGTTCGCTGCATAAGATAAATTTATTACCCATGAGGTACTGGTAAAACTTCTATACCCCCCAATAAATAGCTAAAGCTTCTTTGTGTGTTGCTGAATATTTTCTCTCAGCTTTATTTAACACTCGAGATGCAAAACATACCGGTTTTTCACAACCATCCGCATAAACATGTGATAGAACCGCACCCATTCCAATGTCTGATATATCACAATTAAGCTCGATATTTTCCTTTACTAAAATATGCTAAATTTTGATCTGCCACAACTTGTTGTTTAGCCTTTTGAAACGCCCATTCGCACGTATCTGACCAGTCAAATTTTACATTTGTTTTCAGTAAATTATACAAAGGATCCAAAGTATCCGCTAATTTATCGATAAATTTCGCATAATAATTCATCATCCCTATAAATGCCTTAACTTCGGTTACATTTTTCGGCTTAGCTACATCCACCATGGCTTTAATTTTTTCAGCGTCTTTTTCTAGGCCCTTATTATTTATTACATTTAATTTCTTTTTCGAAAAATTTGCATTTTCCAAAGTTTAATCGAAAACCCGCCCTCTATAACCTCGCAAATACTACTTCTAAATTCAGTAAATGTTTCTCTTTATTTTCTCCTGTGACAACTATGTCATCTCTCTGCTCCTTGCAGGACCGTTTCGGCGCACTTTTGAAATAACGCACAAGCGGTTATTGTTCTAAAAGGTAATCTATTTGGAATGTATATACCCTTATGTGTACTCCAAGCTAATAAATTTTTAGAGTCTTCGCTTAGTTCTATTTGATTATATGCCTGCAAAAAATTTAATTTTGTAAACCTTTCACCTCCCTGCAATGCCGCAAACAATTCCTCTATTCGTGACAACGGATACTTAATCCGGAGTTTGCGGTAGCACGTTTTTATACGGTATATATCACTTTAATACCGTACAAAGTCAAGTCCAAAAAATCGATTGCGGTATATTACACTAAACCTAAATCTCCTAACCTAATTTTTCTCTATTTATTAAATTATTATGATTATGGATAATAATGCGGAAATGTTGCTTCTGCTCAGTAGTGTTAAAGATTTGGAGCACTACCTTGTATTTCGTGCTTTAGAAGGGGTAAAACACAACAGAAGTTGTTTTATATATGGGCGACATGATTTAAAAATATTTTAACTTTTATTTGTTACAAGCAGTTAGGTTATAAATGCACAGCAGCGTGAAGAGCGCAAGTCAAGTTTAAACTGTCAAATAGAACTACCTTACATGTGATTTTCCAATGCTCCACCCGAAGGTACTACATTGGCCATGAGGCGAGTTTTTTTTACCTGGAAAAATTTGGAATTTTGCCGAACCCTTGTTCAAGCAAGGTAGGGATTTTTAACGTGCGTGACAGCACTCACACACGAAACCTCCATTTTACCTCTCATCTGAACGAGGGTCTATTTTTGTGAAAAATGCCCACCTAACATTTTTCAAGAGGACCGTGTCGGGATTCGAACCCGAAACCTTGGGCGTAGTAGTCACACACATACTAACTACGCCACGGAACCGCCTCAAATAGAACCACCACAGGATTGGCTCCGTTTATTTTTTAAAATAGCGTTTCAATACTGGATTATGCGGTATGGATATAGATAAAATATGCAGATTTCCGCATACCGTATAAAAACGCGCTACCGCAAACTCCCTATTATCCTCTAAAAACGGGTTAACTGTGATTTTATAATCTGCACATATCCTAATTTTTCCATTAGGTTTTAAAACTGGAACTAACGCTGTCCCCCACTCGGAATTGTCAACGTTTGATATAATCCCTTCCCTTTCTAATCTGTCTAATTCATCACTAATTGACTTTTTAAAAGCAAATGCAATAGGTCTAGGTTTTTACAAAAGTAGGTTTTACGGTTTCTTTTAATCTTAGTATTGCCTTTTCATATTTGTAAACCCCTAATTGTGATTTTAACAGTTCCTCATATTTCGTTATTAAAGCTATTAGGTCCTCATCCTCTACAGAATTTATATCAACCCTAGAAGAGTCATTAATTTTAAAATTTAATACGGACATATTGTCTCTGCCCAATAATGGTTTGCTACTATTCTTGACTACCACAAACCTGCACCTTATGGTGATATTCTTATAACTAAGATCTACTGATATTTCATCCTGTGGTACTATAATTGATCCGTCATTGGTTTTAAGACAGTTTCCTTTAACTTAACGCTTGCAAAAGCAACATTAGATTTAAATAGTTCTTCTAGAATTAAGGACACCTCCGCACCAGAATCCAATTCCATTTCAATAATCACATTATTGATCTTTACCGGAATGACTATCGCCTTCAAACCACCACTAGCGTCTGTATAAAACATCTGAATGAAATCTAAGGAGTCTTCTTCTTTTGCTTCTGGAATTAGATTGTTAGGATGAACACTCACCTTTTGATCTCTTTTTTTCTTGATCTTGCATACCTTTGCTAGATATCCCTTTTTTTACACACCTTGCAAATATATTCCTTTTAACGACAAATGCTAAATTTATGATTAGTTTCACCACATGCAAAACAAACCAATGTTTTTTCTTTTGATTCCAATGCACTTCCTTCCTTTTTGCATCTTTTGGTTTACCTTTAATATAATTACCACTGATTCTGTTGACATGAACTACAGTGATTTGCCCTAACAAAGCTTTTTTATTAATGACAGCATCCATTATTTGTTCCAGCGTTGTTTCTTGGTTACATTCTACGTTTTGTCTAATATTGGACCTTTTCGTAACCTATGTACAAATTTGTCCTTAATTTTTTTAATTAATAATGACCCAAACTTTCAGTTGATTGATACATTTTTGACACTAGCAAACCACTCTCTCTGGTACCCTCGTTGTCTCCTTGTCTTAGGTCATAAAATGTATTACGTTCTTTAAACACCGATACTTTCTTTGCAAACTGTTGTCTTAACAATTCATATATCTTTTCAAAGGTTTCTTCTTTTGGCTTGAATGGATCACATAAATCGTGTAAAACTTTATACACCTTTTCACCAATAACAGTTAGCAATACTGCAACCTTTCTCCCTTCTTCTACATAGTTTGCCATAAAAAACTGTTCTAGTCTGTCTTCGTACAAACACCAATCTTCTCCAAAATTATAAATAGGAGCTACCCCCAAACTTGTTTAAAATACTGTGTTTTTTTGTTCAGCCATTGCAACGCTTTTATTCCTCGTCGCCAGATGTGATGTATACACCGTGCATACAAAATAACTACAAGAAACGATTCTAAAATCTGTATTAATATATCAGAACAACAACTATTTTTAACATGCAATATCCATTTTTTTTATTATGACAGACCTTACTATTTCTTTGCTTACTTGATTTATTTAGTATACAACTATAAATAACCTAAATATATCACAGATTCCTGTATTCATTAGGGTTGTAAATACCTGAATTTCGAACGTATGATAAAAGCTCCAACTCCATAAAAAAGTTTCCCAACCAAAAGCCTACGTCATGTTTTTCAACTAAATAAACACCATATGGGTGACCTCCAATTCTTTTTATTACTAAAGTTTATTCGTAATCTACCGATGCGCTGACACAATTAAAGATTCTGTTAGCTTTAGTATTTTCTAAAAACTATCACCTCACTTTTAATGAATTTCTATGGCCGGTGACTACGCTGTCACTTCATTCTATGTTCCGGTCGCCTGGGCGAAATCCGAGGAAAGGTCCTATCTCGGGCCTCCTCTAGGACAACCGTGAACACACCGCCTGCCTAGATGGCTATTCTGAGACACCAGATGGCACGTAAAAATGCTAGCATCTTCTTCTGCTTTTCACAACTGCTGTAGTCGAACAAAATGGCCGAGTCCCTTTTCGATACTGTCAATCTAAAAGAACAGCTGATCTGTCAGAAGCATCACTTCGTGACACTCTGCGCAAGCGCTATTTTAACCCAGTAATCCTTCAAAGTGAATGCAAACGCCTACAAATTAGGCAACACAAGTGACTGGCGTATAAAATAATTTTAAGACGTCTTGCTCTTGAGCAATTTAAAAATATTTGTTATAATTATTACGGTAAATCCAACGCGAATTAGATGGTAATAACATTCACCTCTATTATGAAATTGTTTATTTTGAGGTTATTATGCTAACAAAAGGATCAGATACCACAGAGTAGTAACAAATAGAAACGACTATAAAATTTGATATCATAAAATTTATATTTGTTACACTCTCACATCACTACCACCACATTCGCATCTTGACCAATGGAAAAGCGCATATAGTATAGATGTAGTAAGCGCCGCGGTGCTCCATTCCGTATTCGCTGTGAAGAGAAAAAACTAAAGCTCCGAGATTCGAACCCTGGCCACCAGCATGCTACCTGAGTAGTTTAACAATTGGACCACCTTGGTCGATAAAAAGTAGAGCTAAAACGGTGTACTAAAAAACATAAACAAATCAAGTTAACATGTGCCAGTGTTAATTAAAAAAAATCAGACCAACATTAATAGAATTACATAACATAGGTATGGGGTATCAAAATTGTAAAAAGTAGTTGTTTCCGTTATCTGGGGTAGGTGAATGAGCACAAAAATAGAAATAAGCCACGATATATACATAGAAATAAAAATTTATTAAAGAATCTATACACAGTAGTACCCCAAATAAATTACGCCTTAAAGTTTAATAGAACAAAACAAAAAATTGCACTTCCCCATAGATATAGCAATATCTATTACAAAAAGATGAAGTCGTTGACCTTTGGTTGCGTGCGTTTTTGTCGGTAAGCTGTTATTCCTTGGTCAATCAATGAGATGCCTCCTATACTCGGCATGCCAATCTACTACGTCGCGAGTGTAAACGTTGCCATATCAACATTTAGTGTTTATGTAACAGGATCGTCCAGGCCGTTAATACACCTCTCTACCCTTAAAAAGAGATGCAGGATGGATGTAAATAGAGTGACAAGGAAAAGAACAGCAACAAGAACAACACCGATCAATGGAGTAAAAGTAAACAACAGGTTAAATAACATCTACTATTTGTATAGCAATTCTTTTTCCTTTCATAATATTTTTCGGGGGTTAGGATCATACCAATTTAGCTTTTCCAACCAAATCTAATTTATGTAATATTGTATGGAATTGCGAGGCTGTCGCATTTTACGTGAAAACTAGGCAAAATACTTACTATTTTTCTCAAGAACCGAAGACGAAACCTTAAACTTGAAATGATGTGTAGACGTTACATAAATCGTAAATGCGAAGAAAGCGTGATAATGACGGCTTACAATTGAATTAATTTCGTCTTTATATTTAAATTTAAATAGCAGATACAAAAGTAATACTTATTTTACACACACACACACACACACCGCGCACACACACACACACACACACACACACACACATACACACACCGCAATTGTTTGATCAATTTCTAGAAATCATTTGCCTTGAGCAGTAAGTCAGCAATTTATAGATCAATTTCAAGAACTTGGTGCTCATCAATTTGCACAGACAACTTAAAACTAGTTCTAATTTTTCATCAATTTTCTGGCTATTTATTGCAACTTTAATATTTGAGCTAAATTACCAATCCATAGGATGTTCAGTAACTTGTTTATTTCTATAATAAATAAGAGGTTTGGTCTGTATTGTATAGTGTTTTAGTGAATTGCCTATGGTAATGTGCTAAACTTATATTAATTTAAATTATGTCAATAATCTGTATTAGGTGTGTTAATAGAAAGCACGTATTAAAAAGCGATTGGTGTTTCTGAATAACCAGAAAAAAAAGTTGATAAATTCATGATTCAAGGTTATTTTATAAATGCATGGTAATTTTCTACTTATTTAAGTAAGTTCTAAAATTGATCGATAGATTATTATTGTGTGTAAAACGACCTTTAATTCGTAAAACTAAATAAAACTACAGTTTGTAACATTTAAAAATTCTTGCAATATTATTTGTCGACATTACCGTTATAAATTCGCTATTTTAGAATTTACTCAACATTTTTTAGTCTGTTATTGGTTCTAGTACTCTTGTAGATTTAATAACTCAACAAACGTTCAAGGTACACTACATTTTCACTCGGTATTGCAATCTGCAACGTATTATGTGGTTCCAGCTGATACCATAATTACAAATCATTTTTACGTGCCCGTAGTTCGATTGTCCATTCGTGACAGATAGTCACTTTTAGTTTTCTTGTTGGAAGTGAAAGGTCGTTGCTGTGATTATACAGTCAAGATGGCGCCAGAAATTAAGTTTTCTTGACGAAGACGTAAAAAAGGAAAAGTTAAATCATAAAGAGTTGTCTGATGCGACTCATGTGTTAGTTATAACTTCAACTTCGCAACGGTTTGTTTGAATATGAAATTATTCTAAATTTATAATGAAATTCATTACAGTGCATCTTAGTTTTACTTTCATGGAAGGCAATTATAATATAAATTTTTATGCTGTTTCGTTGGACAAAAATGAAATTCCCGTCCGTATCTAGGCATGTAGCAAATTGTTGGTTGACCGATATGTGGTTTAAAGGTTAATAGGTCATTTGAAGTTACTTGGTAAGACAGTTTAATGTTTTATGATTATGCTGCGTTTTACGATGACTCACTGACTTATAAATGTAGTGATTTGTTGATTATAAAATCAAGTTCAATATTCAATTTTAATGATACTGTTTATCTTGTTTACTTCAAATCACATGTCAAGATGTTCACTTAATATAATATAGAATTATTTTTGACTTTAGTGTATTATTGAAGAATTATTAAATTCCTCCGAAGTGCTAAGACAGTTGAAAGATTCCACTCGCTATAAATTTATATAATGATGCAATGAAAATTAATTGAAACTGAAAATAAGGATTTTGTGTTTATACAGGATTATATAGGATTATAAGATATATGTTTATGTTTCAGAGATCCTAGAACTTCGTGAGTCCATAGAAGAAGAAGAAGATCAGAAGTAAGTAACATATTTATGGTAATGAAACTTTGTATTTAACGAGGCTGGTGATAATTTAGGTTTCCAAATTTTCCCTTTTTGCAAATTGTATTAGTCAGTTGCATTATAAAAAAATTTAGGTGGCGTCCATTATTTAATTTTTCAAGTTTAATAAACGCACTGACCCAATCTCATGCGACCGCGGGTCAAAACTCAGTTAGCTAAAAGTCTTTCAAGAGTTTCTTTTTCTAAAGGCCGTTTTCCATCCTAACTTTATCCTGGGCTTGTTATTATGATATAATAAATCTCGAACGGTTTAATAAAACTTCATTGAAAATTGTTTAACACGACAAGTTTTTGTTTATTTATAAATTATCAATCACCTTATGCAATTTGCTCAAACAGGTAATGCAATAATAAACATACCCTTGATTGATCTACCTTGTAATTTTAGTCTTTCTTGTTTATAAAACGTGTGCACCCCCTGTTAATTTACATATTTAAAATACAAACAACTTTTGTGCAGTCAAAACAAGCTCTCATATGGGATTATTATTTAAGATATAATTTGCTTGAATATTGTATATTTGACATTTAAAAATGCTTCTAAAATTGGAATTAGAAAATCACTGACTCTAGCTATGTGATGTAATGTTTCCATGCAAAACTCCAATTTTTAATGCATTCACATAGTGGACAAATTAAAAATGTTTCTAAAAATAGAATCAGTAGAGTATTACTAGTTTGCGATGTTATAGTTTGTTTCTTGCAAAATTCCATTTTTTTCTTTAATAGCATGTGTCATAAAGGAATCATATATTTAGCAATTTTCTATGAATGTATTATAGAAATTGGACTGTATGTTGATAATGAACAATAAATAATTGGAATAAATTTGGTTACACTGTATTGTGTTGATCCAAGTTTTGCTAGCCCCACGTTGGATGGCAGTGAACCAAAATTTTTTTCTTTAGAATGCACCATGTTGGATGGGCCAGTGAAACTTATATTTCTTCTACATTAAGGCGCTAGTGAACAAAAGTCTTTCGACATAGCTAGGGGTCTATTCCTGGGTAGAGCAATGAGAAGAGGGGGGGTTAGTCGAATTCTGTTTGCAAACCAAAGTTATGCTAAATCAAATAGGCGCCACCATGTCCTGAGATAATTACGATAATTGCAAAGCACGGTTCTAAGGGCGGACGTGGAAACCCAAAGATAAAATGATCGCCTTCGTTAACAAAAACCTGTCTTAACAAAATAAGACGCAGCTCCTGTAAGAAATTGCAAAGATTAAATAAATAAAAAAGTAGAACACCATTTGTGTCCTATAAAAGTTTATAAAAATAAAAAAATGTATATCCAATATAATATAAAAGCTTTAAATTTGAACTAATTGTTTACTAAAGAAAACTCTTTTAAAATATCGAAACTTGTAACAAAAAATTGTCATAATCAACTACATCAAAGTTAAAGTTTTGACTTTTTTTCAAAACAACCAACAATACGTTAAAACATGACTTGTTATAAATATTAGAGTGATAATAATTTATAAGCATAACACACTGAATTACGTTCTAACTTGGGCAAATCTTTTCAGGTAGATTACAATTACTAGAATCTTATATAACGTGGATTTGAACTTTCATATTTACGTTTAATAATTTATGTATAGATAAGGCTGATCACAAAAATAGGAATGTTTTGTTTAAATTACAGTACAGCTGCACGAAGCATCTGCTTTCAAAACGACACCTGTCAATTGTGCAAGACAAAAAAATGTGACGTCGAAAACATACGTTGAACTTATCGAAGGTTCATATGGAACAAAGCATGTTATTATAGAAAGCTAATCCGACAAAATTTCGTTTTACAGCTTATAAAACCAGCTCAACAATTAATTGAAATTTACACAATTTACATGTTGTAAACATAATAGCAAGTTTACGTGTTCTAACCTTTAAAACACATGCATTAAATATCTTACAACTAATAACGAACCAAAAACTGCTTTTTCTGCTTCACGATAAATTGAGACGGGATTTCCGTTCTTCAAACAAAGTTACCAGCCATTCTAATTTGATACGACTGCATCCAAATTAACATCCATAATTTCTTATCAGACAAATTTCTTATTAGGCAAATTTTAAATCGACTGTTTCTACATAATGGTAATTCTTAACTTTTTCTTGGATTCTAGTTGACGAATTCTGCATGTTTCATTTTACGTTGTCGCATTCTACATGTCGCGCGTTATTAGAAGATATCCCAACAATTAATAGTTGATGCGAAGGTTGCCAGCCTCTAGCCGAAAATACATCTTAACAACGCTGTTGCCGGCGGCCGACTGACTTGTCGAAACCAGAGCCGAGTGGTCGCGCCGTTAGAGGCGGGGAATACGAAATAATCAAATAGAGATGTGCTTGGAAATAGCTTTATGCGACACAGATATATTAATAAAAGTAGATCCCTAAGGAACAATGACGCTTAGCGCATTATTCTTGTAATTCTATGCAAATAATTATTATTGAAAATAAAAATGTTACAGTGTTCTCGAAACTACTTACATATTACACTTAACAAGGTTTACAGGATAAATCGGAAAACACGTCCGTATTGAGCGTCTTGTAGAACAACTCGTGGACTCGCAGATAACCTGTTACAAAGATGTTCCACGCAAATATACTGGCCTTCAACGGTTACGTAGTCATTATGTTTTTTTCTCCTAGGCCATAGAGAGCAATATTAATTTAATAGACATGTGTAGGCTAGTATAGTTTTTGTCAGTGACACTACACCTATTATTTGTTTTGTTGTCCATTTTGAAGCTATAGGCGTCACGTATTTTCATTACTGTTATTAGAATTCCGTTTTTTAGCGTAGTAATAGTTTATCGTGTTACTGGTTTTTGTTATAAACCTTTAATAGTGATTTATCAGATGTCCATATTTTATTTACGGTAAAAAAACGCTTTCAGTTGCGGCATTTGTTCTTGGTAAGGACAGCGCGTCTTCCACAATTTTTAATGCATTTTTGTATGGAGTATGGTTTGTTTCAAATGACGAAATATTTTAACCATTTTTTCTCTGTGTGGTTTTTGCCGATACCCAAAATTTACCCTGATCCTTTATCAATATATTTTTTTAATACTGATACCTCATTAAAAAGATTGTTTTCGAAAAGATTACTATTTGAAAGGTGTTGACTAATGTAATCGAATGATTTTTGCACATCTTCCCAATTAAGTTCTTATTTTAATATAACCCAATCAAAATGCTCAATATCATTGTAATATACCGTCCGCTCTTCTAAATAATCTAAGCAGTTACTATAGAACTTTTTAACGTGTTAATGAGATCCTTGTTCTTCTAATTGCCTTATACTATTACAGATGATCAACGGAAAAAATTATTTTCTAACCGTTTTTTATATTGAAATTTTAAATTTTTATTTCGCCTTCGACTACGGAAATTTTGTTACTTTCAATAAATTTTACAGCATTTTGAAAAAGGGCTTATTGATTGTGTACAAACTCTAGCCAAATTTTTGAAGATTCTCTTTCAAAAAACTCTTCTAAAGTTCTAGAACATTTATCCTGTGATAGAAAGTAGGATTTCAAAGGATAAAACATTTTCAAAATTCGTTCAAGTAATTTTCTGATATTCGATTTCCACAGTATTACAAAATTCTTTAAGACTTTCAACGCGCACGGTGTATATATAGAAATATGAATATAATTTAATTTTTTCTACATCTACGGGCAATAAGTGGGCAGCTGTTTGAATAACTTTATGTATTATGTACGCTCCACAACCAACACCCATAATGCTTTTTAAGATTTTCGTTTAATTTATAAAAAATATTATTCGTACCCCTTTTCTCGCTTTTCTTTCAAAATTTGCGTTTGTATCACAATGTGCAATCATTGTATGTTTTAAATATTTTTTTCAAAAATATTAATAATGGAATTGAAAATTATTTCTGAAGTTTCGCCGGGCAATGATACGAAATCTAAAATTCTAATTTTTATTCCTGTTTCTGAATCGAAAAATCTAATAATGGTAGGAAATAACTTTATATCCTTATGATTAGATGCGTTAGAATATATGAGAATAAAATTAATTTTTTTTAGGTTTTTGTTCAATTCTGAAAATGCATATGAGGAAAACCCATTACACACTATTGTCTCGGAGTTTGTTCCACCACAAGCAAATTTTCTTGTTGAATAACTTTAGGATACACAATCCATCGACCTGAAGCTGTGACTGTGATTAAATAGCACGAAAAGATATAATCCTTTCTGCCAATGCTAATTGCTGTTTTTCGTTTCCCTAAGCTTTTTTTCGAAAAAAGCCTGTATTTTGGAGAGCGAGGCAGCTATATGTAAATATCTTTTACGTTTCTGTGTCTTCAAGTGCTTTGAAATATCATTTTTCCCGCCATGCAAAATAGAAAATTGACCAGTACATTTCTCACATTTTACGATGTGATCGTTTTTGGTTTTCTTTAATAAACAGAAATTCACTTCTTAAATCATCATTGAACTTGCATTCTCTTTTCTTGCTCATTATGTTAAATAACTAAAAAAGTAAATTTAGAATTATATTTTAAATTATTATATTCATACAACGCTTAAATACGCTGTAAGTAGGTACATGATTACCTAAGCATATATTTTTGTTGATTTATAAATTAAATTAATTTTAAAAATTTGTTTTTCATAAAGTACCTATGGCAAACTATATTTTAACAATTACTCTAATCCTTCTGTATTTCTTTCTACAGAATAATAATACTCCCTTGTATTACTTTTCTTCTGAATTTGCTCGTCTGTCACTTCAATATTGTAAGCAAGGTTACCACCGGACCAAAACACCGGTTTTCTTATGGGATTTAACATGGGAAATTCTAAGGTCCGTTCTGGTCATTTTTGTTAGACACAAAGGTCATTCACCCCGGGCGATTCTACATTCAAGTTCATATGACTTTTGCTTAACCGTTATATATAGGAATTCTGGTGCAGTTCGATTGACAATCCACCCCTCCATGCTCTGCCCCCCCCCTATTGGATAGTCCTGGGACAGCGCCGCTAATCGTTTTTTAATGGGTTTACTCATTAAAAAACCATTAACACTAAACGCCTTTTAATTGAAAAACTCATTAAGACTAATCGCTTTTTAATGGGTAAACTCATTAACGATGTTATCATGTTTCTTTACGTCACATCTGTCATTACCGCCACCGCCGCCGCCGCCACCACAATCTGACCTAGGTTAAACCCTTGGAATTTTTAAAAACGCATCACCGAAGGGAAAGATTTCCTCCTTGCTCGGACGCCCCCGATACACGGACAACGCCACTACCATCTGCATCTTAGACAATTCATGCACACTCACTACGTCACAAACGCTATCCTAATCACTTTTACACATCAGCTATTTTTGCTAACGTTACGAGTACCATCCTGCTTACGTCACAACACCTTCCGGCGTCTAATGCAAGCGCGTTTTTCATAACTGGCTGACGGGAGCGCCGAAATAGATGTACGAGTATTTATAAATAAAATGCAAATCTTTTTAATTAAAACAATGCAATAGTAAACATATTTTATTGAAAATAATTTACATCATATTTTGAAAATCGCAAGCTTGACTATTTTCTAAATGAATCACCAAGCGAAAGTACATGCATTGTCATTAAATTAAAGAATTTGCATATCATTTGCGAATGCAAATATAAGCTTACTAACATTGTTCACAAACCTATGAATAATTATGCATACGTGGTCAGGTCAGTCGATTTCTTTAAAACTGAAAGTTCTTTTTCCTAATACAAGTAACTTTTCATGAGGTACTATTAACTGCATATTTGGTGACGCTAAAAAAATGCAATTATCGGTTACAGTTTTAGTATATAGTCAAAGAAGAACACGTGTTGTATCTATAATTTCTGCTCATCTATATTTAACTCCATCTTTAAAACCTCCTTCGGACATTTACTTTAATCTAGACAATAAAAAAAATTTAGGAGTGCTACCACTTTAAACCTAAGATAGTTTAATACGTTTATTAATAATTTTTGATTATGTTGGCGATACAAATAAGTAAAACAAATTTTATCAAGAAATTTTATGTTTTTAATAAAATATAAACATGTATTCATAACATCTATAAACCGCTGTGATAACCAGAGTCTGGTGAATTTGGGATAGCCAAATCTTTAAACATTTGCGTATACGATTGCGTCGCAGTCGCATCTTCTAAGTAGTGGATGGGGTGGCATTTAATAATTTCCAACACTGTCAAGTAATTTAAACTGTTGCAATCACTAAACAGAGAAATACCCGAACGGTTCTTTTCCTCTAATAACGTGTGAATTTTTCTTCGTCCGTCGTGTTTCCACATACATTTTTTTTTATATCACCTACAAATTTTTCGTAAAATTCTGGAAAGTTTCTACACCTCAACCCCTCCATTCTATAAAAGATTAATTCTTGCAAATTTAATAGCTTGATGCACTTGTACTCAGGTAGTACAATAAAATTCCGATCTTCGTAATTTCCATATTATATAAATTTTCTTCTCGGAATTTATTCGCCACCCATACACTTCTATTAGATGTTTCGACAATCAGATTCAATCTGAATTCAAGACCCAGTTGTAATTCTAAAACATCTCCGCCAGAAAAACCATTCAATCCAACGTTTGCTGCTTCTTGGGTAAATTGTATGATTCTAAATTCCAATCGAAAATTGCAAAACTCTCCCCATTTAAAGTACTACATTTCTATAGCATAATTTCGACATATTTTACTATTGCAGATAATTTGAACAACTGGTTGCAGACTACCTTATAAATCCAAACTAAATTCTACGTTATGATAGTGAAAATTTGATGTAAATTCACCTAGCGCATAGGTGGTCTAACCTACCCGTTTGTCGATATCTAATGGCACTATTACATCGCTTGTAACGTCAACACCAGAAAAACCCATCTTTAACTTGTAATTTTGATCAACTCGACAATACTTTGACAGCTATTTTTTTGGAACATGGCTCCCTCGCCTTTTATGCTGATGGCCGAGCGTGCACAGCTCCTTATTACGTTAATTGGTGTTATTTGCAAGTTTGACTGGAAAAGTGACGCTTATAATTGTTTTATAATGGGTTTTACCTGTTTATATTTAACCACCAATACCATTTTTAGAATTTTTATAAAAAATTACTCTTAGCGGTATTTTTAATATAACTCCGTTGTGTAAGATATCAATTATTATTGTGTTTTCCTCAGGTTCTCAAATTGTTCGAAATTTTTTTCAAATCAAACGACCCCTTACTGATTTACAGATCAACCTTTTACAAACCATACGGTGTTCATCTTTAATCTATTTCTAAACAGTATTGCTCTGTCTTTTGAGATAAACCATCGTGTAACCTATCAAATTACTACAGAATTTCTTGGAGAATCGAAATCAATTATCACGTCTTTTAAAATTAGTTCCAACAAAGACTCGTATAATGTTTTAATATTCAAAAACTTAAGAGCAAAACACCTCTGCAATTTTTTAGATTTAATTCAATAATAGAGTAAAACTCAAAAAATATTTATCAATATCTAGGAGTGTTAAAATTTTCAATTAGTGCGTCCACATTCAAATAATTAAACCAAAAGGTTAAATATATATATTAATTCTACACGATGGGCTGGAAAATAGTTCGATAATCTATTTTAAATATGGAACAAAATAAGACATATTTTCTAAATAAATATAGTGAAATGTATGATCCTCAGGCTTGCATTGTTTTGTTAATAACGTCTGACTAATAATCGTGAAAGATACTTTTCTACAATTACAGTTAGTATATGGGAATACGTATTCTAATAATTTGATTTAAATTAGGTGAGTGTAAGGACAAGTTAGACTTATACTTTCTCTATGTGCATAAATACGGGGAAAATGATACTAAAAGTTCATTTTGAATATATTTTTGTTAAACGTAAAGACGTTCAACGCGTAATAGTGTTGCAGAATTTTCCACATTTGAAAATTTCGGGGTAAGACGGCATTTTAAAACTTGCATGCTTAAACTGAGATTTCTATTGTTATTCAGCAACTTTACCTGCAAGACACCTTTTAAATTATCCGCTTGTAGACGTTGAAGAAATTAATATTTACATGTATAATTCAAAAACTGTTAATCATTATTTTTTCTAGAATTAACATCTTAAGTATCTCATGCAGTGTGTGTGAAAGCGTTTTTACTGGAAGTGACGCCGCAAACAAACACAACGAGAACCACATCGGGATGGTTTATTTCCAGGAGGAACTAAAAATTACAGACAATGAGTGAAAGCAAATTAAGGATTTAGAAAAGCAGTCGACCGCAGCGCATAAAGAATGTATAAACGCGGCAATTCGGTTAGAGCGGACCATGTTGCTATTTGAAAAACCATACGCTATAACAAAATCTTCTTCCAAAATCATAATTGTAGACCTGAACCCGTTCGACGATAATAAAATAACTTTCAGATTTGTTGACATCATTTCGCAGATCGTACTGCTCAATGTATTTAGGAAGTTCATATCGAATCTTTCATACATTGTAGGTACTATGGAAGTTGTTGTGCAAAATCAGATATGTAAATTTGACAGCTTGCGTTTTTATTTAAATAAGAATTGTTTAGTGAAGATGGTGACATTTGATGAGGACTATATGTTATTTAGCAAACGAACTTTAGAGCATTTTTAGGGATATCTCAGGTCGTTCTCAACTACGCTAATACTTTAAGAGAACTAACAGAAAATTGTCCTCCTGATATTGATCTGTTTCTGTTAGATGTAGCAATGGAAAGGTATAATAGGAATGGTGTTTTAGAGGATATCGCACATGATATAATTAAAAGCAAATACAGTAATAGTGACATTGGTATCATGAACCTTGGATGTAGGATCGCCCGGGGTGAATGACGTTTGTATCTGACAAAAATGATCAGCACGGACCTTAGAACTCCCATGTAAAAATCCATAAGAAAACCGTTTTTTGGTATCGTGCTAACCTTGCTATATTACTTATAATCCTGTTATAGCAAAAATGAACACAGTCTCACCGATATTATTTCAATACAACGATGCAGATCAATGTGCTTAGTGCTTACTCTTTCTAGTTACAAGCTTTCAAAAGCAGCGACAGACGAGAGGTAAGGCGCCCGAAATGAAGCATGCAACGAACTAACGCATAGACCAAACAAATAGATAAAGAACTTATTAGTACGACTCTTAGAAATATAGCGCCATTCCTGCGTCTTGGAAGGAACTATTACATAATAAAAACAAAAAAAACACAATGACAAGCCGTTTTCAAAGCGGTCGGCCATCCAAGTACTGATCACGCCGGACGTTGCTTAATTTCAGTGATCGGACGAACGCCGAAGCTTACAACATCCTACCTTGTTCTTTACTTAATTTATTACATTTTTGTTACCAATGATAAACCTCGTCTATGCTCTATATTGTAGTCTATCGACAAATTCTCGGAGGCTTTCACGGCCGGAGTCATTATAAATATTTATGGTTCCGGGTTGGGACCGTGTCATTTTATAAACTAAGGTCGACGTTTCGCCCACTTTTGTAAGGGGCTTCATCAGGACAAGAAAAGAAACTTAATAATAAACATAGAAATAATAATAAAGATTAGAATGATAATATTAAGTAGATAAGTTAAAGTTAAAGTGGGCGAAACGTCGACTTAGTTTAAAAAATGACACGGTCTCAACCCGGTACCATACATCTTTATATCGACAAATTCGTTTATTAAAAACAAGTACGGCGTTAATATTATAAACATTATAATAATGGCATCCAAATAAGACATGCGGAAAACAGAAGTCTAACATTACTCGTGTGCAAACCGGTTTAGATTTATATTGAATAAAACGCCTCTTGCTAGTGAGAAGAAACCAAATCATACGCCAAGGTCATGCAATTAATAGTATATTATACAACGAGGCTATAATGAAGGCTATTATTCCCGAGGGAATAGTAGCCTTCATTACAGCGAGTAGTATACTATACTTTACCTACAACTAACTATCAGTATAAGAGAGCATAATTTATATAATTTGACTTTCCAAATTATCGAAATTCTATAGTAAATTAGCGAAAACCAACACGGTTAGTTGCTTGTGTTATTGTATTGAGAGAAATAGTATTTGATATTTGGCATTTGACGTTTGGTTTAAATTTCGAATGTATTGGGATTTAATAATATTATGTTTCAGTTGGTCTGTAAGAGAGAATAAAGAGCCATTATTCCCTCTGCTCTTCATTATTCTCTAGCGTGATTAATATATAGCATTATACTGCAAAAACCACAGGTGTAATACGTTGTAGTTGTAGATAAAGATATTTATCTGCTTGTTTTTAGCTATGGCCAAAAGGTTCCATTATATCATAGAGTATATAACCCAGGATAGACCAAAATGTTCCATCTTAATGCAAATGACCGCGCAAAGCATGACCTCACAACCAGGAAAGTATTTGCAATAAAAAATAGTGAAAAAAACAAAGAATAACACGCTGTATTACAAAGCGCAAAGCGCTCACCCATCCAATTATGACTGCGCCTAAAGATGCCTAACTTCGGTGGTCGGAGGAGTACAAACAACAGCAACAAATAAATTTATTCAAATTGGTATCGTTGACTATTTGGGATCCTAGATTCCGCAGGGTTTTTAACCTGTTAGGGTAATTGTCTATAAAAACTATGGATATAAAATATTTACGTTTACCCCTCTACTATGATCTTTATAAATCTTAAAAAAATAAAGCATACGTTTATGACACATATATAATTGACAAACGATTAAGCGTTCCAAAACTAGAGACTTTTTCAAAACGCAGCGGCACGACGGACAAATTGTTAAAAATCGGAACTGCCCCGCCTAAAGCAAGACGTCTGGTCACCCTTCCTTAGCGGCCTTTCACAAATCTTGTCCGACTTTGAATGCTTTCACCATAATGTGCAACACGCAACTGGAATGTACAGTCTTGTTGATAATTAAGACGAAGGTCAGCCTCCGTGTGTAGCCTTAATCGGGCTGCCTGCTGAATTTTTTTTGTAGAAAATTGTTTTCTCCTGGCGATTGTTCCTTACTCAGGTACTGCGTTAGTATTTGTGCTGGCATCGCTGGGATATTGTATAGCTTCAGGAAATGGGCTTTGTAGACGGCCTTATCTAGTTTTAAGACGGCAAAAGTTGCCACCCGTAGCTCCTTCCCCACAAATTTGCTTCTTGGTTTGTTGCAAGCTTTACGTGGACATAGCAGTGAGAAGGTCCACCGGACCGGATATTCCATTGGTTCCTATGAGAATGTAGGCAGCTCGGGTTCCTTGTAGTGAATGATATTCTGCAAGTCCTCTGTAGTCATGGTGATTATTTTGGTTGATTGTTAGGTGTCACCTAGTTCTGACTTCGGTCTAGAAACTATAATATTTGTAGGAGGTTGTTCGACCTGCTCAATGGAGTATGATTGCCTTTTGCTTCTCGACATGGTGTGTTTGGTCACAAATAAGCTTTTAGAGGCCCCGCAATCTATGCGCCAAATGAAACCAAGGCAGTCGGTGGTATGTAGCAGGACACACTGCTACAACATATAGGACAATATATACATAAGCAACAAAACATTTATTCACAATACTGGCAATTAATATACGATACTATAACTAATTATTTACAAGATTAACACGTGTGCGTGTTAATAAACTCAATCGAGAACCAGCGTTAAGTAGTTAAGGCAAATTCAATATGAATGCAGGATTAACACGAGTGCGTGTTAATGACCACAACAAGAACAAATAGAAAATATACGTATAGTCCAATTCGCAATAAATACAGAAACTTAACCTAAAGAAATGTTGTTTTGTTATCGACTAATAAAGGATTATTCTATTGGCTACGGTTGCGAAGCTGGTGCTTCCACAGCTCATTGTGGCATATCTAAACCACGTGGATTCGCTGACAAGACCTAGCTGACTGGTGGCGTAGGCGGGGCGATGCTCTAGGTAGTATTTGAACCGGGATTGCAATCACCAGCGTTGTGATGAGAGAGCAATGTGTTTAACCAGGACAACAATCACTGGTTACGTGTAGCTTGATTTAATTACTTAAACTTATACGCAGCGTATTATTAGATTCTTGGATGTCAATCACAAGAGTGCTGGTTGGTACTGGTTCTTGGATAAAAATTGACAAGGACTGAAATCCGGTCGATTTCTAGCTGTTTGTATACGTTTCCCCCATCTGATTGCAGGCGTGATTATCGTAATCGGGACAGATGAATTACGTTTGTCTGGGTTTTTATATTTAATAAGAAATTTTTATGTGTGGTAACATTGTGAAGCTACAAATGTTAAAATAGAGAATTTATCTTTTGCTCTCTCAGCGTTCAGTAGTGCGATTCATGCCTTATGTAACACTAAAACAACGTCCACTGTCCCAGAGTTTACTCGTATTTGCAACTTTTTGCTCTCTATAGGAAGTAGCAAATAAATGAACAAAAACGCATACAAATTAAAACTGACAAATCAAAGCGCAATGCTGAGGATTTTGACAATATAATATATGAGAGCCATTCTGGACGGACCTGCACCTTGACGACGTTCTAAAATACTAGAACAGGTAGAATGGCTTGCGCGCTTTAATGAACTAAAGAGCCGAACTATAGGTTTAACCAAATTAGTGGGGTCTTTAGTGAGGAACCAGACTAAGGTAGGTCCCCAAAAGAGGGCAGCAGCTTTTTCGGTACTTAGAGTGGCAGAGACCATGGGGGTCGGTATGACACCTAAGACACACTACTGCGACGTGGAAGGCATTATAATTTGAATTAGGGCCGCTATACTTGCGGCCACGTCCCCAATGCTCCATCCAGAGGTACTACATTGGATGTGGAAGGCTGCGGAAAACCACCACATTACCTCCCAAGTACACTGCGTACAGAAATTGTTAAACATGATGGCATCCTCTAGGGTAAAAGATTATGCAGGTATTATAGTCCCTCATTTGCATCTCCGGGAGGGGACTACTTCGGAGAATGTTATCCAAAAGTATAGAAAAAGATCTGTGAACATTCTGCGAGCCGGAGCGTGGAATGTCAGAAGTATAAAAAAAGTAAGTAAGCTAGAGAGCCTGAAACTCGAAACGGATAGGTTAGCACTAGACATAGTAGGAATCAGCGAAGTCCGCTAGCCAGAGATGGGGGATTTTTGAAGTGGAGACTTTAGGGTAATTCATACAGGGTCAGAGGAAGGAAATTCAGGTGTGGGGATAGTTATGCGAAAAAAGATAGGACGACGTGTAGAAAACTACTTATAAAAGAACGAAAGAGTACTCATGGTTAGATTTGAATCTAAACCCGTAAATACAGTAATAATACAAGTATACATGCCCACCTCTAGCTACAGTGAGAAAGATGGAAAACTAATAACAAAAATAATAACTGTACTTAAACATGGTGATTACTATAAACAACTACAGATATTGGTTTTGCAATACTCTCCACTAATGTTAATTGTGCGAAAGGATTTACTGGAAAACTATTAATACGGCAAATGTCTAAGTGTTGGGGGATCCTTGGCAGCCACAGGCTGCTTAACCTCCATTACATACCACTGAATCTCGGTGAAATAGAGCATATAATTAGAAAACAATAAAAGGGAATCGAGCTGTATATAGCCTGTAGGCGGCTCCGTGGCGTAGTGGTATGTGTGTGACTACTACGCCCTAGGTCCCGGGTTCAGATCCCGACACGGTCCGCTTGAAAAATGTTAGGCGAGCATTTTTCGCAAAAATACACCCTCTTTCGGATGAGAGGTAAAATGGAGGTCCCGTGTGTGAGTGTTGTCACGCACGTTAAAGATCCCTACCTTGCATGGAACAGCAAGGATTCGGCAAAATTCAAAATTTTCCAGGTAAAAAAACTCGCTTCCTGGCCAATGTAGTACCTTCGGGTGGAGCATTGGAAAATCACATGTAATGTATATAGCCTGTTCACGATGCTAACGTAGGAAACGATAGGGCTGATAAATTAGCTAACGAGGCCGCGACGGGCGACTTTCGGATATCACATTCGTCGATACCGAGGTCTATACTTAAAAGAAAGCTGCGGGAATAATCAATCCGACAATGGGAAGAGAGGTGGAACAACGCTGCCACGCGCAGGTTGACCCACAAATTCATACCGAGCATAGAAGCTAGAGGTAAGATTGTAGTGAAACTCGATCATAAAATGGTGCAACTGATAACAGGGCACGGCACCCTGAAAGCGTATTTACAAAGGTTCGGTTTAACCGACAACGACCGCTGCGAATGCGGTGAGGGCGCAGAAAGCGCAGAGCACGTGCTCTTCGACTGCCCACTCGAGGTGGGAAATTGAGGGTTAGCTGATATGAAATTAGCTATTGTAGGACTAGCATGACCAAAGAGCCTAGAGGAAGTCAGGGAAGTGGCTAACCAGAAAGAGTTCTGGACAGTCTTCAAAGAATTTTCGGGAAGGGTATCGAGATTAGACGGTGATAACCGCGCGTAAATCGGAGAGGATAGGTGAAGATTGAAAATTTTTGATTTTGACTTGGTATGAGAAACGGACATGATATAACCAAAACCTGTATAAAAAATTTTAAAAAAATTAAAAATTAAAAATATTAAAAACAATTAAAAATAAAAATATTTAAAAAAAAATAAATAAAAAAATTAAAAAAAATAAAAAGCAAAAACAAAAGCAAAAATCAATAATCAAAATCTAATATGCACGACAAACCCCCTCACCACTAAAACAATCACTGTCCCACCTTATACGCGCGGAAAAATCGGAATCGAGAACAAATTAAACAAATAAATAACAACAAAATAAATCAGTAAACCCTAATTAACTTAAATCAGCAAATAAATAAAGAAAATAAAATAGAGTGAAACCGCGCATCCCCCCAGGACTTAAAAGTGATAGTGATTGTGATCCCCCTAGAACGTTTAGTGCATACCAACCAAAACCCTAACAGTGCATCATCTCCCTTTAGCAGTAATATACTAATAGACGTAAGAAGACGACCAGATATTCGGATGCTTAGGAAATTTATATACGAGGTAGGATTAAAATTGTGGCGGCTGTACTCGCAAAAGCATTGACTTGTATTAGAAGGAGATTTTGAAATAATCTAACGAGCATGTTTTGTGCGTAATAGCGCTAGCCATCATAATGCTTATGCGAGTGCAACTGACAATTTGGGCGATGCTTTTACTAATATGCACTGTTGCGTGCTTTTTCTTATTTAGATATTTATTAATTTATTTATATATTTATTTTATGTTTATTTATACATTATATTTATACTTATTTTATATTTATATTTTTGCTTGTATTTTTGTTCTGTGGCTTGTTTTTATTTGCTAGACGTTTTGCCACCAATTTTTGGTGACAGTATATATAGAAAAGAAGATTGTACTTGTAATATGTCAGTTAGGGAATGGTAGGGAACGCTAGGGATAAATTTAGAATGAAATTTGAATAAAAACTTAGACCAGGGAGGACGAATTTGTAAATATATAGAACAGGCAAAATAGCTGGATTCACTGTTGAACATTTGACGAATGCTTGGAAGGTTTGAATCCATTTTTAGTATTAGCTGGCTGGATTTGGATAGTTTTGGAACGACCCTTCGGGTCGAACCGGTGAACGGAGCTGGCGGCTGTTCTATATTGCGGATCCCTCCCCATTCATTTTTGCTCGTGTCTTGTGGATCGGGCTAACTCCGGAATCAACGCTGGGGATACCATTCTTTAAACTCTATTTTTTAGTTTCAGTTTGTTAGATTTTTATTTAGTATTGATTAACCTGAAATTGGATTAAATTTGGAGCACGTTTACTTTTTGCGTTTGAACCCGGTGTGGTGCCTTCGGGTGGGGCATTGGGCACGTGGCCGCAGGCATGGCGGCCCTTAATTACATTATCATGTATAGGGCTGTGAGAATTGCAGGGAACTGGGTAGGCTAACTCAGAACATAAATGACATGACACAAAACCCAATGACAAAAAATAAGTGCTCCTAAATCTGATCATTATTATAAACAACTACAGGTGTTGGTTGTGAAATATTTTCAACTAATGTTGATTGTGGGAAAGTATAAATTGGAAAAACTAGTAATTCGACAAAGGTTCAGGTGCTGGGGGAACTTGGCAGCCAAAGGCTGCATACCCCCCCTTTACATACCACTGAGTATCAGGGAAATAGGGTATATAACTGTAAAACAATAGAAGGTGACCGAACTGCATCAAACAAGATAGAACAGCAGCTATGTTCCAAAACAACGAACATAGATACAAGAAGAAAACTGTTCAAAGCATAGTGTGGAGCACAACACAGTACATCTATCTATGAAATAGGGGCAGTAGAAAAAGCAGACAGAAAGAGATAGAAGCCTTCTGGAATGTTGTGCTTCAGATGTATGAGGAAGGTAGCATGGACACACAGTTAATAACAAATTGGTTGTAGAAATAGTAGAGAAATAAAGATATCTGTGGAAAATGGAAAAAAAATAGGAGAGATAGAAGGACAGGATACGTTCTAGAACTGAAGACCTGATGATGATGATGAATATATGAGAGAAAGCAGATGACGATTAAAATATATCAGACTTTAGAAAAGAGTATAGGAAAGACGGAAAGATTTACTTTTCGAAAAAATCGTACGCAAAGATGAGAAAATATTTATGGAAGTAGTAAATACGGCTCTATCACAGTCTATTTCCAAAAAGAATTTCAAGCTTAAAAAAAGCAATGCAATTGGTTTTGGTGTGGAAATTGTGAATAGCTGTTTTTAATACACGATCGTGTGTTCTCATCTGTCGTTCATTAAATTATAAATCGAATCACGTTTACATCATGAACTCCAGAGAGAGGAATGTCGTCCGAAGTGCATAAACACTTTACCACTGTCGTAATACTAATAGTAACATTTACATTTAATGGTTTGCATAAGTGTAATCGTTAATATGTTGCATTCAACATTATCAACTTTTTTATTTAGCAAATACTCTGCTGAAATTATAGTCATAAAGTCAACTCGATAATATATTTCGGAACACACGTATCAATTAAAACGAGGTAATTTAAATGTGTCAGGTTTAAAGCCGATATTAAAATCTAAACTAAACAGGTTCAAAAATTTTAATTACTTACCGCTGTTCGCAACCTAACCAATCTATAGTTTAGTTACCTAAAGTTTAGTTTATAGTGCTTTATTTTGGTATTTAAATGGGAAGTGTTGCTAATGGCTTCCTCTAGAGGGTGACGGTTTTATCTCATTTTTGTAGTCCGAATATCATTGGAACATTACTAATAACATCAAGACTAATTAATACTAGTTTTTGTTGTGAAAAATGTAACTCTGAATAATTTTACAGTAAATGGAACCTTTTAAGATTAAGAATAAAACAGATTATCCTTACGACCCAGATTAATAACGACGAGCAGTAAATAGCATAAGAAATTCCAATGACTTTTTCTGAACATTTAAGTAGAAAATATCGGCACTGATTCTTTGCATTACTATTACTACTAAACAAATGCACATTTGAAAGCATACGATCGACAATGAAGTCTTGTGTCACAACGCAGATTTCGAGAACGAGAAAAGAAGGACAAATCAGAAATATGTGAACTAGTCCCGAAGAAGGTCATACCAAAATTAAGAATTGGGATAGCAGTAACAGGCTGAGAAGAAAAAGAAAAAAATATCAACAAAATAACGCAGGTGAGAAGTATCGGTCGGTGTGAGAAACAGTTAGTAGCTTGTGGTAGGTAGTGTGCAAAAGAAGCAAGAAACAATAAGAACTAAATACTTGGACGACTGAAACGTTTTCTTTTTACAAATCGCATTTCCTAATCATTTATACGTTTAACTTTCGTTTTAGTATTGGTTAAAAATTATTCTCACTCTCTCGCTTATAAGCATCCAATAGAATGGGTTACAATAATTACAAACCGTTATTCAAGTATAATTTATAAAAATCTGATTTTTAATGATACGTAGCGACATCTGTTCTTCCACGTTGCCAAATACCATTTAAAATATGCTTCGGGCACGGTCCTTTGCAGTTGGTTGTGGAGTCCACATGGGAATTAGCTAAATAGCAAGCGAACGGCGAACATCCCTAGTGTGTGCCTTGGTAATGTATCTTTGCTTTAAGCTACCGATATTAGTTAACAGTTAGCATTTTGCTGTTACTCTAGATTTATTAAATTTTATTTTTACAAAATTTTTTGCGCCTGAGATAAAGTTGTTTTCAAAACGTGAATCAGTCATAGAAATGGAGTAATCGCTATTTGTTTAAGTTTTGATATAGTTAACGCATGGAAACAAACTTTGTTTTTGCATGTTTGGTTCATTATTTATGTGCAGGAAATTATGAAGACTAGTAAGAATTTATAGGGTGAGCACATACTTGTAACGCTTTATTTTGAAAAGCTACAACATTTAGTGTATTAATTTAAGTTTATGGAACTGTTTTAGAACTCTGCAAAGGAAAATTCGCAGCAGATAATATCGTGGAGCCAACGCCTGCGAAAATCACATAAAGTTGTGATTCACACGCATATTGAGGTTATTAGCTTATTTTGTGGTCTGTGATTATTCTAACATGACAATTCTCGCGTTTGGTACGGCTTTATTCTGGTAATGTACGTCAGAGGCTTCGACCTCTGCTGTAGGGGGTAAATAACTCCTGACTTTCGTACCGACTTCCAATGAGGGCCGACGTGTTTTAGTGCTTCGATAATATCCCTTTTCTCCCTACCTTTTTTAAATCGTATCGAAGCGGAGCAACGGAGCAACACCAAGCATCAGAAAGCAACCACCGAACCCACCCTGAGAACCGGGCGCCACGCATCAGCTGAAAACCTCTATATACCTCTAGTATTTTACGTCAGATGCGGAGTTAAGGTTACCATTTGACTCCCAACAACGGAGCTGCTTTTGGTTAAAAATTTGCTGTGTTTGAAAAAAGAATAGTAAGTGACACACTGTCTACGGAGCTTGAAGTAGACTCTTGTTCTTTTTTATGTAATGGTATTTCTCTGCGCCCTATTTTCTCTCCACTTATATAACTAGCTAAACAGCCTTGGTGCTATGAAAACTCTTGTTTCGTGGAGTCTGTATTTTCAAACTTTTCAGTAATATCGTCTTTTCTTCTATCTGCTGCTTTTTCAATGCTGAGCAGCGTGGTGATTTGGGTTATTTAATTAAATCATTTGCTTCTTCACAAAAAAAAACAGCATAACTCATTCGGTCTTTTTCATTGTTTACGTTTCTTAACAAAACACACTTTAAATATATAGTCACAAAAATTGTTTATATTACACGTTAACGACAACCACAATTCTTTAAATGAACATGATTGTGTCGAAAGATCGAGATATACTGAGCGAGCGGGCGCGCTATAATTGCCATAGGACGCGGTGAGAGGATGGAAAGGGAAGGACCACCACAGCTGCCGGCTAGATGCAGTTATTCATCGTTTTGGGTCTCAAGCATAAAAATACAAACATAGTTGCCCGTCCTTACATTTTACATACTTAACTACTTCCAGCGCCTGCACTACTACATTGTACTAGAAATACTAAGAACCACGGTAAAGATTATTTTCTGTTGAAAAGATTTTCCAAAATGTTTGAAATCATTTGTGGGAATGGGGAATCTATATATAATGCTTTTGTATTTTTTAAAGATTTGAGCAACCATCATTTTACAAAACGAACTGAACAATATTGCGGTTTACTGGTAACGAGCTTAAATAATTTGTTAAAATGGAAAATGCATTCTATTCGATATTGAATAATGAAATAAACAAATCACCTGTTCCCTACTTAACACTGGCGGACCTCTAAGAAGATACTGCACCCAGTGCTAAATGAGGAAGTTGGTCGACGGAAACCAACACGTTTCCAATTAAATATTAATGAATAATTTTGCCCGAGCATAGGGAACGAAAATCAACATAAATTGTTGGTGATTTAGCAAAAAGAAAAACATATGACTGATTTCACTGTTCTTGCAGATCATTAGACGGACGCATCTCTTTTTGCAAAACAACCAACTCAGTTCTGGAATTATACACAAATTAAGGTGTATTTATAGTGCAAATGCTTCTCATGTGCCCTCTATACTCGAATATAAGCAACTGATTATCGATGACTGTTTCCAGTTTACGACGTGATAGTGTTGATGGCATTGCCAGACAAAATTTTAATAGCGAGTCAAAAGACAAGATGAAAAATAAAATAAACAAATGACTTGTTACCTACTTAAAACACTGGCGGACCTTCTAAGAAGATACTGCACCCAGTTCTAAACCAGGAAGTTGGTCGACGGAAACCAATACGTTTTTAATTAAATATTAATGAATAATTTTGCCTGGCATGGGGAAAGTAATTCGAGCATAGGGAACGAAAATCAATATAAATTGTTGGCTATTTTGCAAAAGAAAAGCCCGTGACCAGTTTCACTGTTTTTGCAAATCATCAGACGAACGCATTTCTTTTTGCAAAACAACTAACTAAGTTCTGGAATTATACACAAATTAAGGTGTATTTATAGTGCAAATGCTTCTCATGCGCCCTCTATACTCGAATATAAGCAACTAACTATTAATAACTGATTCTAGTCTTAGACGTAATAGTGTAGATGACATTGCCAGACAAAATTTTAATAACGAATCAAAAGAGAATATAAAAAATAAAATAAGCAAATGACCTGTTATCTACTTAACGTTGGCGGACCTTCTAAGAATATACTGCACCCAGTGCTAAACAAGGAAGTTGGTCGCCGGAAACTAATACGTTTCCAATTAAAAATTAATGAATAATTTTTCTTGGCATGATGAAAGTAATTCGAGCAGCTACACTATCACGTCGGAGACTGGAAACAGTCATCGATAGTTAGTTGCTTATGTTCGAGTATACAGGGCGCATAAAAAGCATTTGCACTATAAAATACACCTTAATTTGTGTGTAATTCCAGAACTTAGTTAGTTGTTTTGCAAAAAGAGATGCATCCATCTGATGATCTGCAAGAACAGTGAAACCGGTCACGGAGTTTTCTTTTTGCAAAATAACCAACAATTTATATTGATTTTCGTTTCCTATGATCGAATAACTTTCCCCATGCCAGGCAAAAATTATTTATCGATATTGAATAGATGATTTTTGCAAAGTATACTAAACTCAACTCGTCGTTTACTTTATTTTGTTAAAAGCGCTTGTCTCGTCTAAAAATTGCTGTGAAAATTGCCTTCAGTTTGGCATTTTTACATTTTGTGTTTTAGTAGTGAAATTTAAATATACTTAGCCTTATACCGAAGGGGGTTACAACTCCTTCCGCTTCCAAATAACGCCTTTATGTTTCCATGAATTTTGAATCGTATTTCATTTTTTAATTCCTTGTTATAAACCTTACAATCTTGTCATTTTTTAATTTTTGATGTATGTCGGTTTTCAATCTTTTATAAACGTTTAATCTTCCAATTTTATTATTGTCATCGAAGACAAATTCCACTATTTTGTGAACAAAATTGCGAACACTACAATTGCTCGAACTTACAAACAATCTACCAACGTTTATAAGCCGATATTGAACTTCAAAAATAAATTATTATTATTTGAATGGAAGGGTAAACGATGTGTTTATTTGACACTCTAGACTATTAATGCAGATACGGGACTGCGTGAAATTAGCCCCCCAACTTTTGAAAAAATTAATTTTCTATAGCTCGTTTGCACATTGTTTGCATATGTATGCACATCCAGTATTTTTGTTTGCACACTTTTCGTTTAAAAATTATTCAAGAAATAATTGGGGGGGGGGGCAACTTCACACTTTCAGGAAATTTATTTTAAACCGGCGGAATTAATACATCATCGTTTGTACATGTATGCACATCCATTATTTTTGTTTGCACACCTTTCGTTTAAAAGTTCTTAAAGAAACCATTGTGGGGCTTCACACTAACTCCCCGACTTCCAGCAAAATAATTTTAAACCGACGAAATTGATAGATCTTCGTTTGCACATGTATGCACAGCTATTATTTTCGTTTGAACACTTTCAGTTTAAAAGTTATTTAACATCCAGCTTCATAGTCCTCTCTATACGATAGCTACTATTAAAAATGTGAAAAAATTGTTACAATGAGCCCCATTGATATCTTTTTGTTTGGACATTACGAAACACATTAACTTTTTTGTGCAATTCTAACATGTGATGTTGTAAATTAGAAGATCTTCGTTTGGGCATTGCTAGTTCAACGGGAGTGCGGTTAGCATTTGATTCCATCAAGGTGCTTAATTATTATGCGTCCAGTTCTCTCTCACTTGTGAGTGTGTGTGTAAAAAACTTTAATAATAGATTTAACAAAATATGCAATAACATTTCACTGATATTGAATTGGAATGATATACTTAAACATACAAAAAATAAAAATTTGTGTCATATTACAAAATAAAAGCATATTAATGAAGAATAAAAGGATATTTTTATTAACAATATTTGGAATTATATTAAAAGTATATATGAAACGTAAAAAGTTTATGTGAAAGGTATATAGTTAGTATAAATGAATATATCAATTTTATAAAAAAATTTTTTAAGGATGCTCTGTTACTTTTATGTAAGCTAGAACACTTGGTTTAACTAAGAATCGTGATGCTGTTGATGCGTGTATGTACGTTTATATTTAAGATCGTTATAGTCTTCCCAGGCCTCTGTTTCTCTGTGGTAATAAGCAATATAATGACCTGTGTTTTGCTCTTAGTTACCATTGTAAGAAACAACTCCTAATAATTTGTATCTGATAATTTTTATTTGTACATTTTTAGGTATTTCAGATAACGGAACGTTTTTCGGTTTATCTGAAAATCCAATCACTGATAACAGTGTGCTGTGGTATGCATGTTTGACGTCGCATAATAAATGTGCGTTGGGAATGATTTCATGGGATATTTTAGTTCCGCAACTTTTGCACGGAATTTTTTTATTTGAGAAGAAAATATCTATAGATTTTAGTAATCCGCTTTGCAAACCATATTGAAAAATGTGTTTTGACTTTATTTCTGCTATAGAGGAATGTTGCTAGTTTCCACGTGTTGATAATCGATACATGTACTTTTCTGTTTAGCACTCGGTGCTTCAACTAACAACTTCGCAATTAGTGTGGAGATATTGCAAGTGCAATTGATAACATTGTCTTCGTTGTCGAACAATGGTAATAAACAAGAAATTCTGTCAAAATAAATGGCGTTGCTAATACCAGTGACAGCATAACTTACCACAATTCGGAAGAACACTAAATTTTTGTATTTCCCATGCACTATATGCTTATAGTTAACAGAATCCGCGTACGCTGTCGTAAATAATTCTGTTATTGTGTCAAATGCACATGTTGAAGTCATCTGAATTTTCCTTATGCCGACTTTCATCGGCCTAAGCAAAGAATCATTTTGAAAGCAAATAAATTCTTTTTTTTACGTAGAGGACGATTGTGAATGAAAATTATGTCAGGACATGGTGTTAGATATTTTCCTCTGTTCTTTATAGTAAGAGATTTTACTACAATATCATTTAGTTCTTCTTTTGGAGGATTCAAACCATGCCAATTTTCCTCTGCATCCAAACCTGGCTGTGTCGACTGGAATGAATACGCAGTAGATATCATGTCAATATCGGAGCAGAAATGTCCTCTTTTGATATTCTATAGGAGATTGGTTTTTTAGCAGCGTGCTTATCGAGAACTGCCCATTCAATTTTGCAGATACTTTCAATCGTGCGTATGCGTTTAATAATAAATTTATCAACTCGAAGGGACTTGCCTTCACCGTCAAGGGTAATATTTTTAATATCATTAAAATACGCTTTTGATATAGCTGACGACGCAGCAGAATATTTTGATTTATTAATAGGTGCCATTACATTAGTCCATAAAACATAATATGTTGCGAATTGCAAAAATGGTGCAACAAATTCTAGGCAATAATATGCATTAACATGCTGACTCAATCGTGTTTTTCGAGCTAAAATTTTGGCGTTAGCGTGTAACTCATCAAAATGAGATAAACTATTATCTTCCAAGGCAATATCCATTTCATTTAGTAAATGATAGTCAGTATATTCTTCTTTATCTTTTTCAATGTAATTCTTCTCATTGTCAATTGCAAAGTTACGTATAATTTCTAGAAGATATTGTTGTTTATTTCCACATTCGGTGGTTTTCTCATCGCAATCACCATGAGCTACTACTAATAGCGAAAGCAACATTTTCTCGAATTGTTTTTTTGTTTCAATAGTACTCAAAAACCCCACTCATCGTAAATAAAAATCTTTTATTCGCGGAGCCTTCCCACGAAAACATTCCCATTTGGCTATCATTTTTATTATATGCGCAATATCCAAACGCATGAAACATATAGGTACAATAGTCTTTAAGTTTTTCTCGGAATTTAGGCATTTTAAGCATAATTTTATATAATGCGCTAAAGTGCATTTATTAAACGCACGTGCGATAGCATTTAATAGAGCAAAGGAAAAATCTGTTATTACCTCACATGGCACCTTTGCTCCAGAACGTAACCATTCGTTCATCCAATATTGAATCGAATTGGAGTCGTGTTTTTCAGATAACATTTGAATCAATGGTACTATTCCACTTATACCACTTACGACGGCTTGATATAAGAATATTGCATTACTGCTTTTATTTGGTCTGTTTATATTTTTAACAACAGAACCGGCGGAGTCAATGGAAATTGGGTATTCTAATTTTACAAGGTCTTTGTACATATTTATTTGTAATGGAGACCAATACATATACTAAAACTTATTTAATGCAATTTCTTGTACTGTACCAGCATATTCGGCATTGTATTTTAAATTACTTGTCGATTCAATAGGATCTTGTATTTTATGCAAACCAATTTCTTTATACTTTCCTTCCTGACGCGCTTTTCTCAATACATCGGTGCTATATAAGTGCCCCGGTTCTGGATCACCATATTCCATCTCGTTCGTCGCCTCGCGACGCCAAACTATTGCTTTCTTGTGTATAAGTTGAAGCTACACTTTAACTCTTTCTCTATTTTTCAGTGCCCTTTCCTTCTCATGTGATACACCTCTAGTAGTTTTTACAAATAATTTTATACCACTTTCTAATACAATGAGCGTTAAAAGATGCACCACAGTCCTTACACTTTCCAAATATATTAATATAGGCGTTATTTTGAGATTCATATATTTCGATCTTTTAAAGCTGTAAGCACATGGAATTGTGGTTTTGGTCCAACAGAGTTTCGATATTAAATTCGTCCATCCTCGTTGTAATACCAAATATACTCGGGTACCCCTGTATTTGTCGTACGCTTTGTATGTTACCAATTTTGGACTTATATTTTTCCATGTTTCAGCATCAATTGTTATATCATAGAAGATAGTCATGCACTGTTGCCCGCTATTAATCTGTACTGCTTTATGGTCGCTTTGTACTCCTTCCATGCTTTCTCCTGTTGTATCAAAATTAATATCGGTAGAAGTCAATGCATGATCAACTTCTTGTTCAACAGTAATGCCTTTATAACTTAAAATGCGATAACACACACCATTCCTATTTTGTTTCAAATATAAGTATAGATTTACAACCCGAATTCTATTTTTTAAAGTTCGACATATGCCCACCCATATGGAGTCGCATCGAGATTGTAGTCGGCTACTTGAAGCTACAAACACTCCTTATCTTTTGTGGCTTCAAATATTTCTTTTGCTGTTTCACAAGCTTTACGAGGCATATTTGTCTTTATAAAATCTGAATTAAAAAAAATGCTGTTCAATTACTACACTTCTCGAACTACACCTACACTTTTATTACAGACAATGCAGCTAACCGATGCTGTTTTAAAAAACCGGTACGAATGCCGTTATTTATAAAATGTTGTAAAAACCTCTAATACTGTTTAATTATCTAACCTTACATGTGATTTTTCAATGCTACACCCGAAGGTACTACATTGGCCAGGAAGCGAGTTTTTTTCTACCTGGAAAATTTTGAATTCTGCCAAACTCTTGCCGTTCCAGGCAAGGTAGGGATCTTTAACGTGCGTGACAACACTCACACACGGGACCTCCATTTTACCTCTCATCCGAACGAGGGTGTATTTTTGTGTCGGGATTCGAACCCGGGACCTTGGGCGTAGTAGTCACACACATACCACTACGCCACGGAGCCGCTCTTTAATTATCTAATCACCACTAGTATCAACTCAAGCGGGTGCATCTAACTGCAAATAATTAATAGTCAAAAATACAACAGAAATTTCAAGTTTCCCTTGAGGTGAAGTACATACCTCCTGTTGTCTAGTATTCATACAAGACGGTGGAAATTAGAATTCTCGAACTAGCGAAATCTTGTGGCGCTTTATAATAATGTAAATACATAGGACTATATACATTGAAAACAATATTTTAGTAAATGTGTTGATTAAAATATTCTCAATCACTGGTATAGGTATATGTATACGTCTGGTAATGTGCAAACGAAAAGGTATCAATTTTTGCACATTTTGAACGGTAGCTATCGTATAGAGGGTACTACGAAAGTAAATGTTAAATAAGTTTTGAACTAAAGGTGTGCAAACGAAAAAGCGACTAGATTCATGACGAATATACTTTGATTTCTGTGATCACATGTTAGAATTGCACAAAAATTCGATATTTGACATGTGTGGTTAGCGCCCCTGATTAAATTTATAAAAATTTTTGGCTTACAGTGGTGTGCAAACAAAAAGTTGATGTGTTTCGTAATGTGCAAACGATAAGGTATCATTTGGGCTCACTGTACAAATTTTTTTACATTTTCAACAGCAGCTATCGTATAGCGAGGACTAAGAAGCTGAATGTTAAATAAAGTTTAAATTGGAAGTGCAGAAATGAAAATAGTAGATGTGTATACATGTGCTGGAAGTCGGGGGCTAGTGTGAAGTTGGGATCCCACAATGGTATCTTTAACACGTTGATTACCAGGGGGTAAATGAATATTGTTCAATCCAGACCACACATTATTTTGATAAATATGACGTGATATAATTTATGCTCTTTACTAGAAATATATTCCTAAGTATAAAATTTATAGTAGCTGCTGTTTCAGCCTACGTCACATCAGTGTGACTCTGGTCTATAAAAAAAATTTCACTCTCATAGACCAAGTGTCACATTTATGTGACATGAAGTTTGCAACTCACTTGTGACAGTATTTTGTTTGTATTGAGATAAACGAATTGAAATATAAATGAAAATTATTTTTTATTATACAGGTAGCTCAAAACTTACAAAATTTACTTTTTATCATGATAACATTTGAAACAATAACCAATACAAAGTCCTATTGGCTTATTGTCGGCTGTACATGTATCGCAAATGTAAAATGTTGCAGATCTTTTATTCTTTGCAGAGCAGACCCGACACCCTAGTCTTTTAGAATTTTTTATCGGAAAATGATTTGTTGTACTTTGAGTTTGATTCGGTGCGTTGCCCGGTGCGTTATTTATCATCAATAAGCTTTTTACTAGTTCTTCTCTGAGTTCGAGATACGATAATTTCTTAGAATGTACTTTATTGTATATTCATTGCTGTGATACAGCCTTTACTATTTTAAGCCCCAATGTTGGGCGTCATTTTTACTGCTATGAAATTCGCCTTTTGATATGAAATATTAATTTAGGTTTTTACCCCGACTAGCTCACTGAATAAATTTTATTGAATTCAAATAAAGCAATTCTAGAACACACAATATAATTATTGATAATATGTACAATACTCAAAATTTTCCTTTTTATACAAAACATCTACATTTACCAGATTTATGCTTTTCTGAAAACCAGCAAAAATATTTTTTAATTACATTCAGGGATCTTCGAACGTTCCAAGATACCTTCCCTTGTTTTCATATTTTTAAGTGACCTTTTTGATGAATCTTACAAATATACAATGTATAACAAATATTAAATTGGAAACAGTCTTTCAATAATAAAGTGTATTAAAAATTGCTAACCTGGAATGGTTTCTGGAGTTCCATCCTAGTCTATGATCTGCATCCCCTTGCTATGTACGCGTTCCACTTTTTCTTTTTGGTATTTTATGTTTGCGTTAAGTCATCAACCAAATTGTCTCCACAAAATGACATCAACAAAATGCCGTCCCCATATAAGAATCGCCTCCCATAAAATCGCTTCCAATTTAAGTCGTACCAAATTAAAGCACGTCCAAATTAAAATACGTCCCAAATTAGAATATGTCCCAAATCAAAGTATCTCCAAAATTAAAAAATCGCATTTCTATCGAAATACATCCCAAATCAAAGTACGTCCAGAATTATAATACGTCCCAAATCAAAGCCCCGTTTTGTTAATATTAGAAATGAATTTAATTAAGTTGTTTAACTTACGTGTATCTGTAGATCGGCTTATATTTCGTTGCACAAAATTCTTGGACTTTTAAATTTCATTTATTTATTTTTCATTTCACTAATTACGTGAGTTTTTACCACCTTCAAACATAGTTGTTGCTCAGTTAAATATAGACTAGAATGTTGCTCAGTTTCTATCGTATATATAAACTCTTCCTCCAATAGTTTTCATTGGCGTGTTTACAATCAAGGCTGGTGCCTTGCCTTATCTGGCAAAACCCGAAATTTTTACAAATTACCTAGTTTAAATCTTCGACGAATGCTCTATTCCTTACGTCCGCATTCAGCATATTGCAACATTATCCTAGGATTTCCAACTTTTGTCTTTTCATCAAGTCACGTATTCGATGTTTGTCAATTTATCATATAATTGAACCGCCTCGCCTGGTGTTTATTCGTTTGCCACAGAATGTTGGTTTTCTGAACAAATGTGTTCTTTTCTAGGCACGTAACGATTTTCTAATAATGAATTATTTAATATGCGTTTACGTTGATATTTTCGACGCAATTGTTAAATATTTGGAATGCCAATTTATCTATGTTTCCGGTAATTTAATTTTGATGCAATTTGTTGCGTTTTAAGATCTTATTTTTACTTGCAAACTATACTTAAACATTTATGTTCTCATGCATTTAGATACATATCTTTCATATACAGTGTTTTCTTAATTGACATTATGCAGAATAGTCGATTTACTCTTATAATTTCTGGAATTATTTGATTTTCTTAAAGTTAAAGTTGTTTATATTTATGCTACGACCTCTATGACTTAATCTACCCTTAAACCACCCTATTATCATAGCAATATATAACAAACATTGCAAATACAAATGTCCAACAAATGAAAAAGATGCTTTCAGATACCAGCGCACATATTTTGGAGGTGTGGAGTAATACGAAACCATTTGGTCACATCTGTCAATGCCTGACATATTTTTGTTATAGTCGATGATACACAATTGCTTGAATTTCATGTTGCCTTTTTTATTTATTACTTTTTTTAGTTCAGCTGTGTGTTTTGTAAAAATTGAAAGAACATTTCGTTTATTCATCCATTCTTGCACGAGCACCATTTTCCTCCTTTGAAAAACAGATTCTCTTTTCTTCAATTTAGCAGGATTGTGGTTTCTATTTTTGCGGAGAGTACCAACAATGTGCGTGTTTTTCTTGTACAGAAATTCCGCTAGTTCTACAATATTGTAGTAGTTATCCATGAACAGCGTGTGTTCCTTTCCCAAATATTTTTTAGCTAAATTGCAAACAACAGAAGCAGTGTGTCCATTCTCATTGTTTACTGTCCCCTTTCCACAATAGACAAGAGGGTTCAGCAAATAACCATTAGGTGTGCACAATTCATATAACTTTATACCGTATTTTGTCTTCTTATTGGGAATGTATTGCCTAAAACTGAGTCTTCCTCTAAACAAAAGTAGTGCCTCATCAAGTGACAAATTATTACCAGGATAATATAAACCCTAAATATTTTCCAAAACATGATTCAGTAGCTGATCAATTTTATACATTTTATGAGAAGTTTCGTCATTTTCGTGATAGAAACACGGGCATTTTAGTATAGTTTCGAAACGATTCCTTGCCATAGTGTAACGACTTCTTTTGTTTTACAGAAGCCACCACTGAAACGTTATTTCTTCTACGTTGAGGCGCTAGTGTAACTTATTTTTCTTAATGGGCGCCAGTGAACAAAAATCTTCCGACAAAGCTAGGGGTCTATTCCTGGGTAGAGCAATAAGAAGTGGGGGGGTAAGTCGAATTCTGTTTGCAAACTAAAGCTAAGCTAAATCAAATAGGCGCCACCATATCCTGAGATAATTAATAGCAGAGCAAGGTTCTAAGGGCGGACGTGGAAACCCAAAGATAAAATGATCGCCTTCGTTAACAAAAACCTGTCTTATTAAAATAAGACGCAGCCCCTGTAAGAAATTGCAATGATTAAATATATAAAAATGTAGAACACCATTTGTGTCCTATAAAAGTATAAAAAAAATAAAAAATGTATATCCAATATGATATTGGCATCAAATTATTACTCAGAAAAATTTTACCCATGTGTAATTAGATTTGATCGCATTTGACCAAAATAAAAGCCTCAAATTTGAACTAATTGTTTACTAAAAAAACTCTTTTAAAATTTCGGACTTTGTAACAAGTACCAAAAATTTATCTTTAACATCTATTTTAAAGTCAAGGTTTTGACTTGTTTAAAACAACCAACTATATTTTAAATATGAATTTGCTATAAATATTTGAGTAAAAATAAGCATAATACACTGAATTACGTTCTAACCTGGTCAGAACTTTTTAGGTAGATTACAATTTCTAGAATCTTACATAACGTGGATTTAAACTTTCATATTTAGATTTAATATTTTATATGTAGATAAAAGCTAATCACCAAAAATAGGAATGTTTGGTTTAAATTCCATTACAGCTGCACAAAGCATCTGCTTTCATGACAACATCTGTCAACTGTGTAACAAAAAAACATGACGTCGAAAACATACGTTGAAATTGTTGAAGGTTCTGATGGAACAAAACTTGTAATTATAAAAACCTAATCTGACAAAATTTTGTTTTGCGGCTTATAAAACCAGTTCAACAATGATTGAAAATTACACAAATTACATGTTGAAAACATAGCAACTTTACGTGCTTTAACCTTCAAAACACATGCATGAAATATCTTATATCTAATAACGAACCCAAATGCTATTTGTTGCTCCACGACAAATCGAGATGGAAATTTACGTTCTTCAAACAAGGTTACCAGATATTTTTAACTAGAGCGACTGCAATCCAAACTAACATCCATAATTCCTTGTTAACAAATTTTTAGTAGGCAAATTTCAAATCAGCAAATCCTAAGTAACGAATTTTAAATGATGGATCCTACATGACGAATCCTACTCGACGCGCTAAATAAATTAATTCAAATTACATTAGTTCGTAAAATATATACTTTACCAACCGTTAGTAGAAGATATCTTAACAGTTTCAGGTCTGGCACGACCTGACCTGCATTCTTAGTAATTAATGCGAAGGTCGCCTGCCTCTAGCCGAGAATACATATTGATAAGGCAGTTGCTAGCGGGCGACTAGTTTGACGAAACAAAAACCGAGTGAATGCGGCGTTAGAGGCGTGGAATACGAAAGAAACAACTAGAGATGCGCGTGGAAATAACTTTATGTCACACAGATACTTTTATATAAATAGATTAATAAGGAATAATGCATACTTAGCGCATTATCCTCGTAATTTAATGCGAATAATTACTACTGAAATTAAACGTGTTACAATAGTTGATCCAAAAGTGGATGAATGTAAATAACATTTTTTTTCCAATAATGTTTTATTGATGGCATTTGTATGTTGCCCATAACGATGCATAAATCAAAGAACTTTCCAATTTCATCAGGGGCAGTTGGTGTCCATTTGATCATATTGGACCCTTTTTTCAAATCTTTATCACTACATATCTTGTTTGCACGTGCATTTGTCCAGTTACAAAATTTTTTGATGAGTTGGTTATCAAAGATCAATGAAAAACATGTCATGAACAGAAGATGTAACTGGGATGTGCAGTTTCAATCCTTCTTGTTCAGAGAAAGTATGTATAACTGGGGGTTCATCCGTATCTGTCCATTTCTCTACATCATCGTCATTCATATCATTCATATCAATTGAGCGTCATCATCATCAAGTGCGTTGATAATTGGATTGTTGTCTCCTGATAAACTGTCTTCAGATTTGCTTGAGCTGCTGGATCCAGATGGATGATAACTGATGCCTGATTACGCAAACAATTTTTCTTCTGAACTGTCACCTTTTTCACTTCTCATAATGCGATCCACTTCTTCTTGCAATTCCATCTGCGTCAGAGATCTATTGCTTCCATTTGAACTCATTGTTATATATATCTAGAATAGAATTCAACTAAACATTATTAAATCACATTAACAGGTTATCTACGACTATAATACTCAAATAGGGCCTTGTTTATCTTTTCCTCATAAGTTATGCATTCGAAAATGATTGCTGTGTTCTTACATTTAAAAGTAATTCTTACAATCCCGCAAGCGCGGTATACTAGACGCAAAGGCAGTTGGTAACGCTAATCCAATAAGTGGATATTAACGCGCCCAACTGTCAATGACGTCACACAGTATGCAAATAATTAGACGTAAATGACGTAATATGCCAATTTTCATACAATAGTTTATAAAAGCGAAATACTCTCATGAATATATAAGCGTCTCACAGGATAGCTTCCTTCAGAATAAGTTAAAGATTGCGTCGGCAACGTCTATCGGGGTTGATAGGGGCCCCCTTCGAGATGATTTACGGAAGGTGCGCCTAGCGTCCTTCGGAATTGCTCCTTTTCAAATTAGTTAAAGATGGTGGCTGCTCCGGCTAGCTACGGCGGTCGTGGACTGCGGTTCGGCCAGGTTGCTTCAAATTATCTCCAACCTATGTAGGGAACGATAAGGAACAGGTATAGGGACGACAAACAAAGATAACAGAGAAAGGGGATCTACATAAATAAAAGATAAAGATACGTTACCGAAAACCCAACCACTCTTCCCGAAGTTCAAAGGCAAAAAGCTACGTTTCAGCGTCTCTCAGAAACTTCCCACTTTTTCTCTCGACACTCGCGTCAGCGCGATCTGGCGCAAACGCACTCTGACGTGACGGAAATACGCGCCAAGTCTTTCAAATTTAAGGAGCGAACTCCCGCACATCAAAACTAAACTAAGGAATGTTTAGTGCCAAATTTTGGCACGTAACAATCGCGACAAAGCCATAAAAGGAAAAACTTAAAAAAGAAAAAGTCTGTTAGCACAGTAACAGTTTAAAATCTAAATCCTAGTTACCCTACGTAAAACCTAACTTAAAACCTACAAAATATTTATTTAAGGCGCTACCTGGTTTCTTCGACCGATAACACGTCTTCCGAATTACCAGGAAACGGAAAATGTAGCCCCATTGTCTTTGACTACACTAATAATCGACAGCACAAATTTGTCGGGGAGCATGAAACACTACTTAAATTAAAACAAATGCGACAAGTCGCCTAACCTATCTAAACTAAAGCTAACATTAAAGTTTCCTACATGCAAATGCACATGAGCGTTGCATCAAAACTGTTCTTTGTTGGCAAAAAGTGCCCAAATTTAAAAATGTTCATGAGAGTGCGTTAGTCTACACTTTAGCAAATTTTTGTTACTGGTACTTTGGTTTACTTACGATACACATCAAAACTTGTCCATGACATGGTTGTGAATCAACAAATTTACCAAAAGTACCACTTTACTAAATCCTTACATTGCTAACCTAACAAATTACATTTCTACATCAGGTTAGCTTTTTCGCTTAATTTCAAGAAAAAATAATTCCCACGTCTGGTCATAAATACCAAACGTTAGGAAGATAACAAGATAAAACAAGATCTCAAATTGTTGTTAAAGATAATACATAAGATAACGATATTGAGCTTAAATTGATATCATCAAAGAGTAATAGGTAAGATAACGATATTAAGCTTTAGTTATTATTTGAGATACTAGGTAAGATAACGCGATATTAAGCTAAAGTTATTATTAGAGATAGTAGGTAAGGTAATGCGACATTAAACAAAAGTTATTACTAAAGATAATAGGTAAGATAACGCGAAATTAAACCAAAGTTATTACTAACGGTAGTCGGTAAGATAACGATATTCAACTAAAATTATTATTATAGGTAATCGGTAGGATAACGATATTAAACTAAGGTTATTATCAAAGATAATAAATAAAACAAAGATATTAACTTAGTTATTATCAAAGATAATAGATAAAGATAACGATAGAGTGGCTCCGTGGAGCCGTTAAATGGGGATTTCTCGTACCCTCTAAAAAGAGCAACCTGTGAAGCAGGCCCGTTTGCAATAAACGGCACGAGGGACCGGCAAATGGATTTAGGTGCATCCCTGCACCCGACGTTAATTGATATCGGTGATATAATCACCCGATACCCACACGATATATAACGATACTTATATATACACATACACTCACACATTCACACACTCATACATACCTTCACTGTCAGTGCCCATGCGCTGACAGCGGCACTGCATGACCTCACGAAAGATTCCCAGAGACGGGGTCCGGGTGTCTGTCAAAACCCTCCGCGCAACCACACGGTGACTAACGGAAATGAAAAGGCAGAGAAATAGGAACGGTAGAAAGAGGGAAATGGGTATTTGGAATGCATAAGAGGCACTTCCAGGTAGAAAAAAGTAGAGGAAGGGCTCGCATTGAGCTAAAGAGACAGAAAAAGGTGGATAGCAAAGCGCTACTTAACCAGCCAATGTGGTCAGTAGCCCGGAGTGAGGGAACATCACTCTTATGTGGCAGACGGGTGTTCCGGGACAAGAACAGGTCCACCGAAGGAAAGATAAGGCAGAAACGGAGACAGTAGGATAAGAAAAAGTAGAGTTTTTGGACAAGCGTCCGAGAGAAGGTAGAAAATTGTCCCTGTTGAAAGACAGATCTGTCTGAAGGACCACCTGCGATATTCATCCGATAAGATAAAGTACATCATAAGTTAAAAATTTACTAGGATCTTACGAGAACTAGTACGATCATTTTCCTAACGAGTGCATCCACTACGATCAGAAAATCAGACAAAAGTTGACACAACAGCTCAAAAGTATCACTACAGATACAATCACACAAAAACCCAACTGTTTCAAGGTAGTTTTTAAAACGGTAACGCCCTAAACACACAAAAATGCCTAATTATAAGTAGTTAAATACAGATACAATGTCCCAATATGCTAAAACAACCGAGAATTTAATAAGATGTCCATAAGAAGCGATAGCGCCTCACCACGAAGTTAAACAAAAAACAATGAAAAAAAAGTTTATAAGTTATGGTGATTTAGTAGGAAAAGAAAGAAATAATGATATAGTATAATGGGGGCGACTGTAATAATTCAGAGGAAAAACACATGGAATAGACAATCCTAGTTTTTTGCAACTGCGAATATGAACTATTTCTTACAATGGCATAGGCCGCGGCTCCTATGTGAGCCCAAAGAAGATAAACATCTACTCTAACATCAGCTTAAACCAATAATAAAAATTCAACGAGTTATTACAACCAAAGTTACGACAATTACCACACAATTAAACGATGTAAGAAAAATACCAAAAAACCAAATAATATGCTGTAGGAAAAGTTAGAGGATTAATTAAATGAAACAACAGAGTTATATTGGGGGGTGTAGAGAATAAAGCGATATATAAGTAACGGTATGGTCAAGGAAAAGTCAACCAAAAGGAAAAAGATAGCTAATTTGAGGTAAGTAAGTTAAACGTGTATGAGGTATATAATATACAGGAGAGGAAATAAGTAATTAAAGTTAACTAATTGATAGTGAGGGCTAAAAACATTAGATACATTGTCAAAGAAGTAAAACGTGAAAAGCATTTAGATGTACGTAGGGTTGAACGATTTTAAAGATAATTTTATACCATCTAATGAGGTTTAAATCGATACCTGAAGAGATAAGAGTAATCAAAACTCGATTCACTGATAAAATTGTTGAATAACAGAAAGATATCTTGTAAAACATATATTTACTGGGATGTGAAGCTCTCGTTTGAGTTCCACCCAAACTAATAAAGAAAAATTTCAGCATCATTCTTAAAAAAATGATTTAGAAATTGCTAAAACGACAAACTTACCATCAAACCTCGTCTAGACTTATAATGCTTAGCGACCGGCCCTTTGATGGGGCCTCGTCTAGACTTACAAAGCTGGACGACCAATTCGAATGGCAAATCTTGCTTAATAGATCTTAAAGTGCGTTGAAATATTAATATATATCTAAAAAAATATGCAATCAAGACAAACGCATACTCGCTATACAAAAGAAATATTCTACGATACATGTATAAAGAAACAGTATTCCAAATTGCTGAAATATTCTTTCGATATTGCGGGAGTTATCAACAACCATCGTAAATCAGTTTAGATATAAAACGTTAACGATAATTTCGTTATTACAATGTTTAAAGGAGCAGATATAAAATATTCAGTTTATTACAGTGTTTTGAAAGGTAAAAGATATAATTAGATAATTTCGTTAATTGTATTTAAAGGCAAAATTTTCTTTAAAAAGGCATTTGTAGGTTATACTGTTTAAATTTAATTACGGTAACTGTTTTAAATCACTAAGTAACTACGTTTAGAACTGTAAGAGGGCAAGATAGTGTTTAATGAAAGAAATACATCACGGTTAGGTTACAAATTATAAAAAGGTACATTATATGTGTTATTTAACAAATACAATAAGATTCCGTTACTCTAACGTTTTTAAAAGATATTCTAAAGGTTCAAATCATTACGTTAAATGCTTTTAAACACAAGCTTCCTTTAAAAGTAATCTAAAAATCATAATTAAATAGCTAGCTTACTAGAAAATGCTTTTAAAATGTTGTCAAACAAGACAGTGTTCATTCACGATTTTAAAAAACACTTTTTAAGGTTCAAAAGAAATGTCATAGATATGTTTAATTTAATATAAAATAGATAATTTCCGTAATAAACAGTGTTTAAGGCATAAAATTACTTAATTGCTTATTTATTTATATGCAAATATACTTACTTGTGTAAATTAAAAGTGAGGTTAACTTGTTGATCCTTCCTAAAAACTTATATTTCCATTTAAAAACAACCTATGCACCTAAATAACATAATTCAAGTTAAAAAAAGCACACCATATTTAAAATTGGAAGAAAACTAAATTAACACATATTTTAAAAACAAAAACTGTATTTCAATATCAAAAATGGCGGTATCCATTTTGTTACTCTAACAACAGCATTGACATTTTAGGAATCTGGTGGGTTCCAAAATACCAACATAAACTTTAAGGTCAATAGATATTGAAAAATTAAGATATTTTTTTTTTTAGTGAAAAAGCTATATATATATATATATATATATCGTTAATTAATAATTTTAAAACCATAAAACAAAAGAAGTAGTTCCTATACAACCAAAAACACGTTGAGGCGCCAATTCTTACATTTAAAAGTAATTCTTACAATCCCGCAAGCGCGGTATACTAGACGCAAAGGGAGTTGGTAACGCTAATCCAATAAGTGGAAATTAACGCGCCCATCTGTCAATGACGTCACACAATATGCAAATAATTAGACGTAAATGACGTAATATGCCAATTTTCATACAATAGTTTATAAAAGCGAAATACTCACATAAATATATAAGCGTCTCACAGGATAACTTCCTTCAAAATAAGTTAAAGATGGCGTCGGCAACGTCCATCGGGGTTGATAAGAGCCCCCTTCAAGATGATTTACGGAAGGTGCGCCTAGCGTCCTTCGGAATTGCTCCTTTTCAAATTAGTTAAAAATGGTGGCTGCTCCGGCTAGCTACGGCGCTCGTGGATCTACATAAATAAACGATAAAGATACGTTACCGAAAACCCAACCACTCTTCCCGAAGTTCAAAGGCAAAAAGCCACGTTTCAGCGGCTCTCGAAAACTTCCCACTTTTTCTCTCGCCACTCGCGTCAGCGCGATCTGGCGCAAACGTACTCTGACGTGACGGAAATACGCGCCAAGTCTTTCAAGTTTAAGGCGCGAACTCCCGCACATCAAAACTAAACTAAGAAATGTTTAGTGCCAAATTTTGGCACGTAACAGTGTAAAACTATGATATGCACACTGCAAGCAATAACGGCAAACTGAAATCTAACCTCATATTTGCGCTCTGTTTACACGTGCTCGCATTTTGCACTCTATTGCTTGAACCGGAATATATATCACTAGACCAGCGACACATAGATGTGACAGACATATAGATAGACCATGATGAAAAGAAAAAACCTTTCATGCAGACCACTACAAACTGCAAGGCATTTATATTATTAGATGTCTGTGTCACATATGTGTGACGGTGGTGGTTCACACAAATTGCTGTGTCACATATACGTGACGCCTGGTAGTCAACGTGTTAAACGAAAGGTGGGCAAGCAAAATACCCGATGTGCATACATGTGCAAACAATGTGCAAACGAATGAGCTATAGAAAGTTATTTTTTTCAAAGGTTGGGGCTAACTTCACGCGTTTCAGATACGGCTAGTGTACTCTGAAATGCAACAACGAAATAGGAACGCTGCAGTTTCTGAATCAGCAAACAGCGAATTTATTTAACCAGTCAAATGGTGAAATTAATGTCTCGCATATTTTACAGACATGATCTATTTACAGCCTAATAACCTCTTTACATTTTCAAAAATCAAAAATCAGCTTTGCAGTGTATCATCCTCTTCCGAATACAAAATTTGCTTTTATGATTGGTTTATTCACTTGCAAAATATTCAGATTGTAAGAGGGAATATTTTGAAAAACAATTGACATTTGATTATTCTAAACATTTTTACATACGTCAATCTCAAAATTTTAGTAGCAGCTTTTGTTTAAGCATAATAAAATGTGGTCGTTTTATTCCATAACATTCAGAAAAACAATTTTTAGACCTTAAGGAGAAATCCTTATAATTATATGTCAATTTTAAATGAAGTTGTAATTTGCTGCTCGTACTTCTATCTAAATTCCACCAAACTCGTCATAGCTACTACCTAGCCCGGGCACGTGGAGTTCAATTTTTAGATACACTTTATACTCAGTTGACAGCAACATTAATTAATGAGCAGCATTTATTTCAATGACATAAATCTAATGCATAAATCTAGTTTTACCGTTAATTACGTTAGGAGCCTTTAATTCCACCATCTTTTTTTATCACGGAATTCGATACGACCATATGGTGCTATTTCGGTGTAAAACAGGATTATAAAATATGTTGGGCTAGAAAAGGCACGCTAGATTATACCAATAGACAAAATTGTTTTCGTCTTCAGTTTTGCAACTTTAATCCAATTATTTAAATTAATGTGTACCAACTTAACGTATTTCCGGTGGATAATGTTTTATTTAGTTAGTGGTTTGCGTGGGATAACTTGAAGCATGTGCTTAGCACGGGCCGGTCTATAACAGCCGTAATAGAAGCAGAATGAGCAGCAAGCGGTGGTGTCCTGCGGCGTTGGTCACGTTTATAACAGCCAATTTGTAGGGAATAAGAGATTTTTAGTTGGTCATCAACAAAATTAGAATAACCGTGTAATAAAAAAGCCAAATATGGTCTTCAATATGGAAATTTATATTTTGGGTCATTATGACGTTCAGTAGGTACAATTTTGGTAATTGCTCTATTTTAATATACGTAAAAGCAGGGAAGAGCTTTCCTGTGGGTGGATCTAAATTGAGATAATAGTTCTATAAAGACAGATAATTTTTCAATCCATAAGAGCTATAACAATATCGGGTTTTTGTAAGCCAAGTACTGCTATCAATTGTAATATAGAATTGAAGAGGTGTAATTTGCACTGATGCCTTTAAATATTCAAAGTTCAAATAACAAACACAACATGTTGAATGTAATACTGCAGGAAGGTACTGGCACGAACCTTTTTATTGGAATTATTGGGCATTGGTTAACAGAATACTAAATTCAGGGAAAAGTTATTAAAAAGTATAAAATGATGAGCAATTTCGGTCGAGGTAATAGACCTGGTGGTGGAGGGGATCTGTGAACCGTTGTTACGGAAGTAGTGTTATTACAGCTTAATCATTTTTGTAGTGAGGTGATTTTAAATTGATTTTTGGAATATACTTTACGTTGCTAACTAGATTATGCAAAGTGATAATAACCGTACTATGGAGCAATAACAGGTCTGTGATGCCCTTAGATGTTCTGAGCCGCACGCGCGCTACACTGAAGGAATCAGCGTGTCTTCCCTGTCCACGTGGACCGGGTAACCCGCTGAACCTCCATCGTGTTAGGGATTGGGGCTTGCAATTGTTCCCCATGAACGAGGAATTCCCAATGAGCGCGAGTCAAAAGCTCGCGTTGATTACGTCCCTGCCCTTTGTACACACCGCCCGTCGCTACTACCGATTGAATGATTTAGTGAGGTCTTCGGACCGGCACGCGGAGACTTTCCGACGTCGTCAATGATGCTGAAAATATGACCAAACTTGATTATTTAGAGGAAGTAAAAGTCGTAACAAGGTTTCCGTAGGTGAACCTGCGTAAGGATCATTAAATTAAAAAACAAATAGTCCAACCAAAGTAGTAGGGTCGTTAGTGAGGAACCAGACTAAGACAGGTACCCGAAAGAGGGCAGCGGTTCTTTCGGTACTTAGATTGGCATAGACCCTAGGGGTCGGTGTGGCAGTCTAAGACACACTACCGCGATGTGGAAGGCAACGAGAAACCACCACATTATCTCCCAAGTACACAGCGTACTTAAATTGTAACAAACATGATGGCATTCTCTGGGGTAAAAGATTCCGGAGTTAAAATAGTCCCCAATTCGGATCTCCGGGAGGGGACTACTTCGGAGGATGCGATCGGAAAGCTAAAAATAATAGTCGGGAACATTCTGCGAGCCGGAGCGTGGAATGTTAGAAGTATGAAGCAAGTAGGTAAGCTAGAGAACCTAAAAATTGAAATGAATAGGTTATCACTGGACATAGTAGGGATCAGCGAAGTTCGATGGCCAGAGGCGGGGGATTTTTAGAGTGGAGACTTCAGGGTAATTCATACAGGAGCAGAGGAAGGAAATTTGGGTGTGGGGATAGTTATGTGGAAAAAGATAGGATACTGTGTAGAAAATTACTTACAAAAGAACGAAAGAGTACTCATGGTTAGATTAGAATCTAAACCAATAAGAACAAGAACAAGAACAATTTAATCATCACAAACACATTATTTCAACACCATGCTAGAAGACGATATACGTGCAAGATGCCAGGAGATATAGTAAGTTATCAAATAGATTGCATTCTTGTTAGACAACGGTTTAGGAATCAAGTAAAAGACTGTAGAAGCTACCCAGAAGCAGATACTGACCACAACATCGTAATTATGAAGGCCGCACTTAAATTTAAGATTGTGAAAAAAAGAAACGGAAAAAGGCACTTGCACTTAGAGAAACTAAAAGATAAAGGTATACAAAAAAGATTCGAAAAAAAGTCAAATGAATTGCTCAAAGATCTGATACTAAGGAAGTAGAAACAGAATGGAATGACATTAAATCCAGCCTAGACATGACCGCCAGAGATATTCTGGGGTATACACAAAAAGAAAATAAGAAACCATGGATAACAAAGGATATCCTGAATTTAATAGAAGAAAGACGAAAATACAAAAATAAATCAGACGAAACAGGAAAACAAAGATACAAAGCCATAAGATGGGAAATTATTCGAAAATGCAGGAAAGCTAAAGAACAATGGATTAATGAAAAGTGCAAAGAGGTACAAACGAAGATGAAAATAGGAAAGGACAGACGAAGCATACAAATTAATTAGAAAAATTTTAGGGATATAAAACCGTATAGCAAAAATATAAGGGAAGGGACGCACAAGAAAACGTCATCATAGAAAACGTAGAGAAAGTGGGTAGATGGCAAGAATATATAGGGAATTTATATGCAGGAGAGGAACTAACTGCATTAGAACAGGAATCAGACATTGAAAATGATGACTTGGGATATCCTAGATGAGTTTGAATTAGCATTAAAGAGTCTGAAAAATGGTAAGGCGCCGGGTACAGATAAGGTGCAAGCAGAAACTCTAAAAGCCGCTGGACAAGCAGTAACAGAACGTCTCTTCCAACTTGTAAGCTATATGTATGAGACAGGCGAGATACCCAAAGATTTCAAACGTAGCATCATAGTAACTATACCAAGAAAGAAAGGCACGGATAGATGTGAAAACTTTCGAACAATAAGTTTGACAGCATACGGGTCAAAAAATATTAACTAGAATTGTGCAAAGACGAATGGAAAAACGGGCGGAAGAAATGCTAGGAGAAGACCAATTTGGGTATAGGCGAAACAGAGTAACACGGGAGGCTATTTTAACTCTGAAAGTGATAATAGAGAAAACAATAGAAAAAGGGGAAAGCGTGTATATAAGGTTTGTAGATCTGGAAAAAGCATTCGACAATGTAAAATGGAAAAAAATGTTTGAAATACTTAAAAAGATTGGAATGAGTTATAGGGATAGACAACTAGTACACAGCTTATACAAAGAGCAAACAGCAGTAATAGAATTAGAGCAGGAACATAGAGAAGTAAACATTAGGAAAGGGGTGAGACAGGGATGTGCCCCATCCCCATTGATTTTTAACTTGTACATAGAAGAGGCAATGAATACTGTCAAATGTAGGAAGATATTTGGAATTACTATGCAGGGACAAAAAATTGATATGCTTAGATTTGCAGATAATATAGCGGTATTAGCCTCTAGCAAGGAAGAGTTAGAAGCTGCTATTAATGAAATGGAAACGGTTCCAACAGAGAGATACGGTATGAGAATTAAGAAAACTAAAACTAAAGTTCTGATATGCAAAGGTGGGAAAATAAATCAAAAACAAGAATGCAAGTATATAACACAAACTTAGAAGAGGTTAAGGATTTATGCTACCTAGGAAGCCAAATAACGCAAGATGGGAAAAGCACAAAAGATATAAAACAAAGATTAGCACAAGGTCGTGCTACATTTAACAAGAAAAAGCAACTACTGTGCTCAAAGACCACAAACATAGAAACAAGGAAAGGATTGCTTAAAACATATGTGTGGAGCACAGCACTGTACGGCTGTAAAGCCTGGATAGTAGGAGAAGCGGACAAGAAAAAGGTAGAAGCCTTTAAAATGTGGTGCTACAGGCTAGACTACTGCACACATAGTAAAAGGTGTAGGCTGTAGGGGTTTCAGGGAGATGTGTAGGCTAGCCCAGAATCAATGGAGGTACGCATCCAACCAATCCCAAGATGGATAAACTAATGACGAAAAAATAACTGTGCTTAAACATGATGATTATTATAAGTAACTACAAGAATTGGTTGGGCAATAATCTCGAATAATGTTAAGTGTGTGAAAGAATTTACTAGAAAACCATTATTTCGGCAAATGTCTAAGTGTTGAGGGATCTTGGTAGCCACAAGTTGCTTAACCCCTTCACTGAAATAGGGCATAAAATTAAAAAACAATAGAAAGGGAACGAGCTGTATACACGTGCTGTATGAGAATTTCAGGGAACTATGTAGGCTAGCTCAGAATATAAATAAGTGCAGGTACGTGTCCAACCAGTTTTAAGACGGAAAATCTAATGACGAAAAAATAAGCGCAGATAAATCTGATGATTAGTATAAACAACTAGTTGTTGGTTGCGAAATATCTGCAAGTATGCCTGAGATACGGACAGTCTGAAACGCAGACAAAAAAATGGTAGCAGCATTTTGAAATGCTGTGCTTCAGATGTATGAGGACGATAGCATGGACAGGTAAAGATAACAAATATGTTATAGAAATAGTAGGGGAACAAGGATATCTGGGGAAAAAGATAAGAGAAATAGAAGGGCAGAATACGTTCTAAGGCATTTTTGGTGAATAGTATGGGATATATTACAAGCTGAGATAGGAAAAAAGAGGTAGATGTAGACCTAAATCAGATAGTGATAGATGCAGACTGTGCAAATTTCAGGGAAATCTGTAGGTTAGTTCAGAACAGGAAACAGTGATGGTACGCGTCTAACCAGTTCCATGACTGAAGACCTAATGATGATGATGGAGTGAATTAAAACGTATTTTTGTGGTTTTTAAAAAATTCTACCTGTGCTACATTAGAAAATTACCAAAATCTAAATATATCTTTATCAAACCTTTATAAAGCCATATGTAAACCCGCATTAATCAAAAAATAATAATTAATTTTTTTTTTAAATAAATAAACATTGTTCGAATTCGCCCCGATGAGTGGGATAAATTTGAACGACACTTGGATATGCACGGTATTGTGATTTGAAAACCCCATATGTGTCAATTTGAACAAGATACTTTAAAAAAATTAATATTTTTTATTCAAAATTAAATGGCGTGCCCGTGAGGTAAAAAAAAAAAAACGACACATGTTGTTATAAACCAGTTTAATACAAAGCAAAATCTGCTTTCTTACTATTTGGTCTCTTTGACGCATGTTGTCGTGGTTAATTTTAAGTTGTTGTAAATTCGTAGTTGTAAATCAAATAGTAAAGCTGTCATCCCGTGTCCCGTTATATCCCGTCATAAATTTCCTTTGTGCCGATGGAAATTAAGTTGGACTAAAGGGGTAGTGATAGACACTTGCTCATAGACATCGAACAGAAACGGTTGTTGGTTCGATAAAGTGAGTTAAGTCATTACTGTCTCCTAATGTAATTTTATCAATAAACCTCTAAAAAACACAATGATAGTGCGTACGTAACGCGTCCAATAAATAGCCATACAGCCCACTTTGTTGAAGAGCAGAAATGACAATAGAAAACGCCTGAGGTAAGTCGATATATAAAATTATAAGACCCCTTGCGCGTTAGCACTTACATAACTAACCTTTTGGATTAATAGAAAAAAAATTAGATAGGTATAGAAACTTAAATCTATTTGATAACAAAAAGGATAAAGAATAAAAAACAGTAGAGCTTAATCAATGACACATTCTTTCGGTAAATCTTTAAATGACCATCGGCTTCTTTTGAGATCTTGTAGTGATTGCAGTTTTATTACTATGTAACTTAGGTTAAGTAAGGACTCATTTTACACGTCTGGATAATAAAAATAATTTTTTTGTCTCAAAAAATTAACCAAGAAGAGGTCTCGCTGAGCCTCGAACACCACACCAATAAAAAAAACCTTTTTTATTTGGGCAGTTAAAACTCACTAAAACAAAGTCGTTAGCACCCAAACTTATCCACACTTTCGAAGCTACTGCTTGGGTTATGGTTGTCATTCGAATTAAATTCTGTGATGTCATCCTCGTTCTCCATGTCAGACTCAAGAATTTTAACTCATCTTCAGAGGCACTTTGTTCCCTTGAGGTTCTTGGAAGATTCAAGTCACGTGCGGTGATTCCTTTTCATGGTGGAGTGTTAATTCTTTTGCCTCGTTTCTTGATCTGCTGGTTTTCAAGTGCCTTTGATTCTTTTATAAAACTGACGAACGTCGTGGCTCAACTTCGATTAATTTCATTAAGTTTTGCTTCCTTCTCTAGTTGGTCATCAGTAAATTTTGGATGCTTCTTTAAAACGCTATTCCTGTTGCAGGGAATTATTCCGTAAGTTCTGAAACCAGAAAGAATATTTTTGGTAGCATTAAGACCTACATCATGAAGAAGCCTCTTTAGTACAATAGGAAATTCTGATTTTGTTAGGGCGGGGAAAACTAACATCTAACGGTTGTAATAGATATGTTGAGTTTGGTGGTAGAAGGATAAAATCGATATCGTTTTTACACGTAGCTGTATAACTCGTATTGAAAGATGACTGGACAAATTGTTCCCTATTAAAATTTTTTTACCCTCGCATCTTTGAAAATACGGCAGCGCTAGTTTCTCAAACCAATCTTCGTATACAGTGCCTTCAAACTACCCACTCCTTGTACGATTATAAACCGCATCATCGGGACCATTTTCCATCCATGTAGGGTAAAGAAGTTGTGCTCTATAAACAATATATGGTGGCAACACTTTTCCTGCTCCTGTAACGGCAACCATTATCGATGTACTCGATTTGCTAGAATCCAGTATTCTGTTAACATGTTTCGTGTCTCTTTTGCAAATTACTTTGGCTTTACCGGAGTCGTCACACAGATTCATTTTGTGGTAGTTGACAATATTGCACGGTGGCACATTTTTCAAGAAAACTGACAAATTATCAAAATAATCATTTATTATGTCTAGGCTTAGATCAGCTAGACAGTGCTTGATATTCTGACATATACGTTCCGTTAATACTGGGTGCCTTTTCAAAAAATTGTAGAACCAGTCTATGCCGGGCATGTTATTTTTGAAGCATTTGACTGTTTTTCCTTTAGCATCCAAGAATTGCTTGACCAACAACCGGATATCAAACCTATTAAGGAGAAGTTTCCACTCTGCAGCTTTTTGAATTACTTTTGAAAGACTAAGTTCTTCATCTTCGTTTAATGCTGTAGGATCTTCAGCAGGTAAGGGATGATTTTTCTTTATTTTATTGCAGACGGTTGCTATAGGAATGTTGAACACTTCTGAAGCACGCCTGTACGTTTACTTGGTATCCTTGAGAGCTTTCAACGCCTTTCCTAACGATGATGTAGAATAATTACCATAGTGCGTTGCCCCAAGTCGCTTTTTATACGTTCTAACCATGTTCGAACTCACCCCGCTGTAAACGAATATTTTATAAAAGCGCCTCTCAAAATTATATTTATCATTATATTTTAGTAAGATTTACCATACATCTGAAAGATATGTAAAAGACTATTATTACAAGTTTTCAAAAAAACTTACTCTGATAGACTGAAGATACAACAGTTACTTTTCAGCGCTTACGTAAATGGATGAAATACAGTATACGATTATAAAATTCACGAAAAGTTTACCTAACAGCGAATATGCATGCTATTACCACCAGTGTACTCATCTGACCGTGTTCTATAACCATAATCCCCAGGTGGTAGGCTAAACTCGTTGTTACAAGTTCGTTTGAGATAAATGCAGAATAACAGCGGCGTATTCGAATTTACCTAGCCCAATAGAATTTGCCCCACATTACGGTACTATATTTCTGCCAGTGAGGTGATTTTAATATTGACATTGCTACAATTTCAGAAGCAAAAATTAAACTGGTAAATCTAATGGAAACATATAATTTACACTATTCACCACTTCCCAAAGCCATAAGAGTGAAACCAATCAACCTGCAACTGTAAGTGATAATATTTTTATAAATCGTAAATTTCATGGAAAGCCCAAATATATAACACATATTTATCTGATCATAAATTTGTATTGCTCCATGGTGAGATGCTCAAATCAAGATTATCAATATGTCAAGTTGTTTCAATAATTTGTATGCGCGTGACTATTGAGTCCAAGCTCTCGGGTTAGAATACGCTCTAGTTCGGATGAGAGGTAAAATGTAGGTCTCATAGGTGAGTGTTGTCAAGTACGTTAAATACCCATTCCTTGCTTGAAACAGCAAGGTTAAGTTTGGACGCAAAGCTTAAGTATACGGGAGTGCAACTCGAAGCTAACGGATATTGACTTGCTCCAATTCGTGAAGAATGGTATACGAGGTGGACTGGTACAGTGTAGTGGAAGGTTTGCCGGTGCAAATACCAAGTATATGGAGGGTTTTAAGGAGGATGACCTATTAAAGTTCCTGGCGTACCTGGACGCCAACAATTTGTATGGGTGGGCCATGTCTCAGTTTTTACCCAAAGGTGAATTTAAATGGTTGGATGACCAAGATATGAACACTCGGCATCGCCATGTTGTATTAGTGTTAATATAGTGACCAGTTTGTGTCTAATAGTGTAGTATTTTATAACAGGTAGCCATGCTTTGGCTCACAAGTTAGTTCTTCCTGGGTTTATATTACTGCGTTCTTTTTTATCAATTTGTATTTTATTTCTCCTTCAGGTGATAGGCGAGATGATCATGTTTCGCAGTCGGATCGAGGTTCCAATTGATTTATTGTGATAATTCCCGATGTCTTTCGAGTAATTAGTTTTTATTGTTTCTTGCTTTTTCTATCCACGGTACTATACCAGAAGCCTACAGCCCGAGCCCGACAGCTTCTCACATTATCTTCCTCTCTGAATTATTTCGTCTAGGTTGTTTTCTTATTCTTTTCTGTACCCGTTAGTCCCATCCAGGTTCTTAATTTTGCCATGACTTTCTTCGGGGCTAGTTCTTCAGTTTCTGAATGTTTTTCTCTTCTCATTTCCGTAATCTATTAGTAGTCTGCACGTTCTTCTAGAAATTTCTTGTGTTGAAAGTAGTCAATTCTAGAATATACCTCGTCTCACAGTTTCTAACTCCCTTCTAACTGCAAGAATAACATATTTAGCAGATCAAGTCTGTAAAAATACAACCTAGTCACTGCGTCACTTTATGCTAAACTCTATTGCAACGAAAATTATGGGCGGCTCCATGGCGTCGTTGGTATGTGTGTAACTACTATGCCTAAGGTCTCGGATTCGAATCCTGACACGGTCCGCTTGAAAAATGTTAAGCGAGCATTTTTCACAAAAATACACTCTCGTTTAGATGAGAGGTAAAATGAAGGTTCCGTGTGTAAGTATTGTCACCCATGTTAAAGATCCCTACCGTGCTTACAACAGCAAGGGTTAGGTAAAATTCAAAATTTCCAGGTGAAAAACCCGCCTCCTGGCAAATGTAGTACCTTTTGGTGGAGCATTGGAAAATCAAATATAAGTAGTGTCTCAATAATCGGTCGGCTCAGTCGCTTAGGTGGTATGCGTGTGACTACTAAACCCAAGTTTCCGGACTCGAATTCAGACACGGTCTGCTTGTAAAATGTTAGGCGAGCAATTCTCACAAAAATACCCCCTGTTTCGGATGAGAGGTAAAATGTAGGTCCCGTGTGTGAGTGTTGTCACACACGTTAAGGACCCCGACCTTGCTTAAAACAGTAAGGGTTCGGCAAAATTAAAAAAATTTCTAGGTGTAAAAAAACTCGCCTCCTGGCCAATGCAGTACCTTCGGGTGGTGCATTGGAAAAATCAAATGTAATGTCTCAATAATCGGTCGGCTCTGTGGCTTAGTTGGTATGCGTGTGCCTACTAAGTCTGTAGCTGATTAATTTTTATACTTTGCATCGAACCAAAGTTGTTACACATTCAGGCACAATTTTCCTTATTTCTTCTTACTTCCAATACAGAACAAACATTAATACCTATTTACACCAACTAGACCACATATTTGCAACGATTGTAGACAAACCAAGCATCATATCTACTGACGCCAACTCAAAATCCACACTATGGTTTAACGACTTCACTGACGAAAACGGCACTACTTTAGAAGACTTTACACTCCAACACCATCTTTTAATCCACAACTTCCCATCCCTTATCCCTACTAGTGAATCCCAATATGACAAATCAAACATCGATTTTACTCTCACCAACTCCCCAGCCTCAAACCTAATTAGTTCCTGGACAGTTTCTCACGTCAATCAACCCAGCGATCATAATCCAATTACATTTGATATCCTACCTAATTTCTCTCACCCCCCTCACACACCAGGAAATTCAACCCTTTAACACCCGAAAAGCAGACGAGCCCTTATTTCTAGAATTCCTAGTTACACTCATCTCCGCTTTTCCATTAATCTCCTATGCAAATTTCACACCTCATTCCCTCGCTAACAAAATAACCAACAATATCCTCACAGCTGCCTCTTAAACTATACCACGGAAACATTACACCCCACGAGCCACGCCGTGGTGGATACAACAACTTATTCACACACAACACAGACTCCAAAAAGCGAAACGTACCAATGCAGACCTCATTGCTATTAATACCTTATCTAACACATAAACCACTGACAGACGACAATACAAAATTCTCATTAACACCACGAGAAAACGTTACTACCTTGACATAATTTACGATCAACACACAAACCCCTGGAGTACGTACCTTAAACTGATCAAATCTCCCTCCTTACACATCCTCACGGTCATTTCAACTACAATCCCTTTCACATTTAAACAAACAATGTTTACCCTCCTCGATATAGCAATACCTTCGGCTGCTCTTGACATACCAACCCAACCCCAACAATGCATAATCGACAACACTCTAACCCAACCAGACACGGACCCAGACACAGACATTGAACTCTTCCTCTTAGATTCCTTCGTTACCAAACTAAACTCCCATAAAGCACCCGGCCCAGACCTCATCACCAACCTGTTCCTACAAAAATTCTGGCCCCTCATCATAGATTCCACGCACCTACTATTCCAAAAATGCCTCTCCTCTGGGATTTTCCTTTACCCATTTAAATTTGCTTCCATCTCCATTATATTCAAACCCAATAAGCCTCCCGAAGTCCCCAAATCCTACAGACCCATTGCACTCTTTCCAACACTTAGGAAACTCCTTGAACAGACTATCCTAAGCAAACTATACTCACATAGAACGACATTCCTTACTCTCACCTAACCAACGCGGATTTCGCTCGGGGCATAGAGTTGAACATACAATCCGCCCCCTAATACAAACAGTCCAAACATCCCCTTATACATACGTAGTCTCCTTATTCCTCGACTTTCACTCAGCCCTCGACCTCCTTTGGGGGCCCAATCTTCTTAATCAACTTAAACAAGCCAATTTCCTTCCAACTTCTACCTTTTAATAAAATCCTTCCTCTCATCCCGAGCAGCAACCCTAACCTCCAATTTCCACTTGGTTACTAAACCTCTTACCCAAGGATATCCACAAGGTTCCTGTTTATCACCTACCCTTGGAAACCTCGCAATCAATCCTCTCCTATGCTTTAATATCTCAAACACCTCCACCTTTGTTTACGCCGATGACGTAGCTTTCCTTATTCGCGGCAACACCCGTGCCTCTATAGAATCCACCTCTGCAATACTAATTAATTCAATTGAATCTTAGTCCTCTTTAAACAAACAACCACTCTTACCATCTAAAACAGAACAAAAATGCTCCTGCTCAAAGACCACCTCAACCCAAACCTACTTCACGCTCTCCCAAAGTCAGTCCACCTCACCAATTCAAACGGAAGACTAATCATTAACCACATCATAATCCCGATCTTCAGATACGCAGTAGATTCTTGGCTCCCACTTACACGCTCAAACCATCATAATACCTTTTCTACTATACACCTCAAGAGCGTACAGTACCACCTCCACAGCGTCCTTGTATACCTTGCTTCAAATCCCTCCGATCGAAATCCAACTAAACTCCTCACTCCAAAACCTCAAACATAACCTACCAATCATCCTACACGACAGAACACTTCACTATGACGAATACCGTACTCTCTAAAACTGACATAAAATTCCGAATACATAACTCCCTACTCCATTCCTGACAAGATCTTTGGTCCCACCCCCCCACCGGCAGATATACATTTGATATCTTCCCTGATATCACAAACATCCCTCCACATATTCCTTTTTCTAATCCCCCTACTATGCAATTTCTGTCCGACCATGGTAACTTCCGTAATAAACTTCATCAATTCCATTTAACTCCTTCCCTTCACTCTCCTTGCAACAATCAATCTCTAGAAACCCCGCAACATCTGATATACCCCTGTCTCCTAACCTCTACTACAAATCAACCTCAAATAATCTACAAACTTTGACCCGTTCTCCCCACTTCCTAACATAAACTTCCTAGTCACTAACTACCCTCAAGAATTCAACTATTTCCTAAATGAAATACTCTTAACCAAACCTACCACCCACAATCAGCGGCACTAACACACTTAATATACACTCTTGCAATTCACTATCACATCACACCTACATTCGCACTATACACACAATCAGCACCACTCCACGTGCACAGTCGACAACTAAAACAGGGGCACAAATCCCCCTCATCAGAACTTCAAAAACTACAATTGTCTTTGAATTACTTATTCTAAGTTCTTCATATATGTAAATAATTATAATGTACGATTAGTATGGGCTCTGGCCTAGGTATAGTCCACAACAATAAATTAATTTATCTATCTATCTATCTATTTATTTTGTACCCCACGTTGGGAATGCTAATGTATGGGATTTAAATAATGAGAAGTTGAAACTATAACAATTTGCCGTTTCCTCCGCTAGCTTGGCTATTGCCCCTAGGAGATCATGAGAAAAGGCAGGGTTGAAATATTCTTCGTTAAACCGAAAATTAAATACAATGAATTTGGACGCCACTGTATCTAGCAAGTATTAAAAAGGATATTTTAGGGTATACACAAAACTCATATTGGAATGAATTTTTAAAACTCTAATTTACTTTACTTCGAAAATTAAACCTGTTAGAATCAGAAAATATCTATTGTATAACAAATAACTTTCATCCAAAAAAATTAAATTAATTCACAAAGTTTAGTGATACGAAACACAATTATTATTTATAGAACATTTTTGTCTCTTAGGACTTGGATGAACAACAGATCCGATAATTACGTATATACTCTAATTTAAAGCTTTTTACAATTGTTATAGCTGTAAATTCTTAAATATAAAAGTTTAATCAATTATCATTTATTAAGAATCTAATCCTTGTATAAGAAAATTTACTTGTTAGTACTAGGTTACGACTTTTAACGATGGGATGCCGTGTCTTACGGACTACCACTTGGTGGCCATGGGCTTAGCCCTAGTAGAAAAGGGGGTTGCTAAAACAATGTATAGACCTTTTCGGAGTCTAGCAAAAAGTCACTCACACTTAACCACTAGTTGGCAGCGGCTTTCAAGTTGGTATGGCACAGGTACCGGCGGTATGGTCACAAGGCGTAGACCCCAAGCTAATACGGTGTGGAATGAATCTTCTTCAACATTTATGATCTGGTTATCTCACTAATGAATAACCCTACAGGCGGTTTGCGCTGCAATAGACACCGATTAAGGAACTAAAGTTTTTGAACAGCAGTCTCACCATGAACGACTTTTCGACCCACTTGCCTCGAAGATGTAGTAGAAGTGAGCGGATTAAGAAAATTGCTTCCCAGGACAGTTCAAGCGGGGAAGGTCTTATCAGAACAAAACTTTCAATACCCACGCGCCGTCTGTATAAAACAAGTTGGCAACTACGAGGTCTTTACTGAACCATAAGGTGTTTACACGGGCTTTTGAAAGATTAAAATCTCAGACTACAAACCAGGTTTCATAACAGCTGGATTGTATTCTGCAAAATTGTGGATACGAAATGTTAAACTTAACCTTGTGATTGAATCAAATTAGCAAATAACAAACTTACTGTTTTACATAAGGAATCAAGGAATTATTAAAATTTGAAAATTAACCAACTGCTGTAAATAAGTGGTATAGGCGGATATTTATATTTTTTTTCTAATTTGTTTCAACCAGCAATTTTTCCCTTTAAAAAAAATTATTACAAGTCCAAGCTCCTGGGTTCGAATTTCAACACGGTCCGCTTGAAAAATGTTAGGCGAGAATTTTTCATAAAAGTACGCCTTCGTTCGAATAAGAGGGCAATGTAGGTCACGCGTATGAGTGTTGTCACGCACGTTAAATATACCTGCCTTGCTTGGAAGGATTCGCCAAAGTTCAAAATTTCTAGGTAAAAAGAACTCGCTTCCCGATCAATGTAGTACCTTCGGGTGGAGCATAAGAAAATCAAGTGTACAGGATATCCCACCTGCCTCATACGTATAACATTCTAGTTGGAATATACGTTCTGTTACTGCTTGTCCAGCGGTTTTCATAGTTTCGGCTTTCATCTTATTTATACCCACAGTATGGGGAAAAAATACGTGGAAATTAGTAAGAAAAAATTAGAGATAAGATGGTAAGACACGTTTTAAGGCATAAAGGAATAGTGCGGAATAAATTAGAAGCCGAGGAAGGAGTAAATGGAGATAAAGGTACACGTAGACCAGACCATTGTACAAAGATAGTAAAAGATGTAGGGTGTGGGAACTTCCTGAAAATGTGTAGGTTAGCTGAGAATCGGAAACAATGAGGTACACATCCAACCGGTGCAGGGTTGAAGACCTAATGATGATAATGGCATTTTCCAGTTCGTGTTAAAGATAATCGTTATTAGATTAGTTTAAAAAGAAAATTCACAGAGTATAGCCAACTGTCAACCAATTTCCCTACTGTTTAGTTTCTCAAAAATTTTAAAACATACAATGTATAACAGACACTCAACATTTATGAGAAAATACAACACTAATTCCCTGGGTCATTATGCTTTCATTAAAACTAAATCTATAACAGCTTGCTTGGTATATTTCTATATTGATATATTAAATCTACTGAACAACAAAAGAATCCCTTGTCTACGTTCTGTGATCTCAGTTACTATCAAAATCTTAAAATCAAATGTGCGAGAGATTCCCGCAGCCGGACTATTTACATTGTTTACCAGATTTTGATTGTCACACCCAATGTTAGATTCCAGTAAGGCTATTGCTTAAAAACCAATTTGGCTAAGGTAGGTCATTAAGTATAAAAGAAAGTTAATTTGCATTTAGAAAGACAGTTGACCAGAACTGACCTATAGCCCTGGAGAACTGCAAGATCTTGCGGTGCTTACCCATAGTTTGCATTTCAAAGCAACGCTTGCGGCGCAGTTTGAAAACCTGGCAAATTCATAACGACGAACGCTTCCGGCGCCGTTCATAACACCCACAACTATACGCAATTTGTAACACATGCGCAGTACGTCCACTCGTTTCAGGACAACGCCACCGCTCTCCGCAAGAGCGAACGTAACATTCTTCGAAGTTTCACTCGACATTTCCTTCTACCACCTAAGTCTTTTTTGTGTATTCCACAATTACTGACGCACCAGAATTTGTGCCACCTGAACGACGACACCCACTAACGCTATAAAAAGGTTGTTTCCTAGACTCTCTGCTCTCTGGACTTCATACGCTACCAAATCCGCGTCGCCCACCGAACCAGCAGAATTGATATCGTATTCACTATTATGGAGCTCTGTGATCTCCCGTAGTGCGCCTGAAGAACTTACTAGCGCTAACATCAAGTGTTCAAAGAGTAAAACCCGCAGTGTAACAGAAATACCTCTGCAGCACTTATACTAAACAAAGAAATAACTGTATCAACTATACAAAACACACCAATACATATTGTGTATGTACGATAATCAATACCAAGAGTGCTGGGTCGTGAATGAGTGGTTTTACATACTTCCAGTTTTCACAAAACATAGAACCATATCTAGAAAAGGTAGCAAGGTTATGCAGAGAACATTCCAATCTACCAGTATTGATATTGGCCAATGTCAACGTAAAAACCGCTATGTAGCACAGCTACAGAACCGATGAGAGGGGATAATTAGAGGAACTAATGAACGCACGAGGATTAAAAATAGTGAACATGGCAGGCCACCCAACGACGTACACCAGTAGGGCAAACAGAGTCGAAGGTAGATATAACCTTAGCCATCAACTTAGCGCGGAACAAAATAAGAAATTGACGGCGCAGAAACGCATAACCCTAAGTAACCATAATTTAATTACATTTCAGATTAATAAAAACATCAACCAGGGTACCCATATTCCGCATTCAAGACAGATTCAAAAAAGGGATGTAACTTGAAGAAGGCAAATTGAAAACAGCTGTGTTATGCATTTATACCACCTACAGATATTTAATTAAATGAGGACATAGACGAACAAGTACTCTAATTAGTTTAATACAAAGAGCTATGAACGAAGCTATTCCATGCACAAGATACGACATCAGAGGGAAAGATAGGAACTGGGATACGGAAATACAAAGATTCAAATCAGAGCTAAATAGGGTTAGGAAGCAGTAGTAAAGGTTGCAAATAGAACAGGAGAGACAATTCAATCTCAAGAGTTATAGAAATGTCAAAGCAGACTTCAAACAGTTAATAAAAGATGGAAAGCGGGAAATATAGGAAAAATTTATCGAAGAAGCAAGTGGATGTCTGTGAATCCCATATAAGATATTGTTGCAAGTAATTAAACCACCGCCGATCCATACATTACAAACCGAAGAAGGGGTAAACAACAAGATATGGAAAGATGCAACAGATACCCTACTTAGTACACTAGTGCTAAATGACGACGAACAAAGCGATATCCAAGAACAGAGAGAAACTAAAAGGACAATAGAGCAAAACATCTATGTATCAAAGTGTGATACAGCGCAATTCGAAGGATATGAACTTAGAAAAGCGATTAGGGCAGCAAAAAAAGAGAACGCCCTCCGATCCAGACAACGTACAAGTAGAGGTGCTGCAGGTCTTGGGAAATAAACTAGTTAAACGACTTACATCGTTGGTTATTAAAAACCTAGGAAAAGGGAAGATAAAGGAGTGGAAATCAAAAATGTCGCAATGATAAAAGAGTTTGAAGAAAAAGATCCTATACAACGCGATTCGTACTGTCTAATATGCCTGGCAAACATCATGGGTATGGTACAGAGACGGTTGCGTATAAATACAGTTCAAGAACACCGAGAACACATTGGGGAACATACTGGGCAATATTGGTTTAGAAAGGAACGAACTGTTGAGGATGCAATAAATCATGCAATACAAACCATACATAACACCACCAGCAAGTATTGCATTGTAATATGAACTGTGAATACTTATCCCGCTTTATCTTGCACCTGCATCGGCGGAGGTGAAACAACACAGCATTGTGATTTCACTCACTGAGAGTAGTCTTCACGGTAGTCAGGGTCATTAAGTTGCGACCATACTTGCAACAACGGCCGTCACAACAGAGCATTAGGGTCTGCGTAACAGAAAAATACTATTTGGTCCAAAATTCACATCCTAGGAAAACCCTAATTTTTCAGAATTAGTATGCTACTTAAGAACCCATATTGAAATCCGCTTAAAAATGCTTAAAAGTGCATGTTCACTTACAAAAAATCCGTATCAAAACAAAGCAGATACCGTACAACATTTAGAACTCCCTTTCGAAGTCAATTTATTTATCCCAAACCACAAGAAAGTTAAATCTAAATAACATAATCATATCCATTGTCCACTACGGTATAGACTCTTGGTTTCCACTAACATCACCCCATTCCCGGACAAACCTTGATCCAATAATACATCCGTATCTCCTTTAGGTATTGCGAGCTTTCCGAACCACATGCACCGCGGCCCTGTACACACTCCTATACATCGCACCACTTCAAATCCAATTACAATCCATTTTACAAATCCGCAATCTGAAATTCTAACGTCCAATCCAATTACACAATGAAGTACTGTTTCCCGCCACATATCAAACCCTTCATACCACAGAAATCAAATTCCGACTTTACAACTCCTTACTCCATACCTGGCAATCACATTGGCCCTACTCCAATACCGGTAAATATACTTTTCAAGTCTTTCCTACCATTGCAAATATCCCCGCCCATATCTAACATTCCACCCGAACTACCTTATAATTCCTCACAGGTCATGATAAATTACGACAAAAGATCCACTCCTTCCATTTAATCTATTCCCCACTATGTTCCTGCCAACAGAAATGTTCCCGAAACACCCCACCGCCTAATCCACCACTGTCCCAATCTCTCCCATCTTTGAAACAACTTTAAGAACAGCATACACCTAGTTCTTTTCTCCACACTTCCAGACCTAAACTTTATCGTAACATTCTATCCTCTATCCTTAAATCATTTCCTTCAAGAGATCCTCAATAACAAACCACCCATGCCCAATTAAACCCTTAACCTGCGATAATCAGCAACCAATGAACAGTAATCAATAATCAATATTCAAGAACCAAGAACAAGAGAAAACAGCCAACAAATAAGAAACTAGAAGCTACTGCATCGGAGCTCAGAAAATTTCTCCCTCCCAGAGCTAATCATTCAAACAGACACAGGCGTCAAACAAGTCTTTACAAAATTTCCTACTTTCCTTATTTAAATACCATTTCATTTATTTTTATTGTTTTATTTATATTACGGCTAGCATGGGCTAGTCGCCTAGATATATTCAGAAATAAAAGTTATTACAATAACGATTTCAACAACTCACTTGCGATTTGTCCGCTTATAGAGTTGGTGCTGTAACGGCATACAAATTTGAAGATGGTTCAAAGCGTTCAATCACTTTCGCTTCTCGCACATTAGCTCCAGCGGAGAGGAAGTATGCACAAATTGATAGACAAGCACTAGCAATCTTTTTAGGATGAGAAAACTTCACAAATATTTATTTGGCACAAGTTTTAATATTACAACAGATCACAAACCTTTACTTGGTGTATTAGCTAATGGTAAACAGACACCTAAAGTGATGTCTCCAAAATTGTTGCGTTGGAGTATACATCTAACTTGTTAATCTTACTCCTTAAAGTATATGTCCGGGAAAAAAAATATGCAATGCTAATGCATTGAGCCGTCTACCAATTCCAGGAGAAGCTGGAAACCTTTATGCTCCTTTAGAGGTATATCCCACGGAATCGAAATGTTCATTGTTAAATGCAAAAGGAATTAAAATTCTCCAATCGTAAGATAATGTTTTTTTTTTGTCAGGAGATGGACATTATATGGGTGGCCTACTAAGAATGTTGAATGTTGTCTGGTGGTACAAAAAGACTCCTGTTGCAAATTGGAGTTGGCACACAAAGTCATGGTTGCGAGTTCATGTAGATGTTGTTGATCCATTTCTTGGACAAGTGTTTATCGTTGTCGTGGATGCCTACTCAGAATGAATAGAAGCCATGAGAGTTACAAGTACTTGTAGTTTTGTAGTAATTATTGAATTAAGCAAACTGTTCGCTACATTTGGTACATGTGATGTTTTCGTGAGCGAAAATGCAATGTGTTTTAAATCCGAGAAACTTCTAGATTTTGCAAGAAAAATGGTATTAAGTTAGGTAATGGCTCTCCATTTTTCCAGCGACGAATCAACAAGCAGAGCGCATAGTGCAATCTGTTAAACTTGCTTTGCTATGCAAAAGTTAAGTTCAGAAAAGGACTGGAACGTAAAGCTGGCGAGGTATTTATTTCTACAACTTTGGTCACTATATAGTTTAACTGAAAAAAACCCAGCGGAACCTTTGATGAACGGCAGATTAAATACATTGCAAAATCGTCTTCATCCAGATTTGCGTTTAACAGTAGACAACAAGCAATGCAATCAAGATACAAGGGGCCTATCCGACATTTCAATATTAATGATCGTATTTTTGTGCGGAACTATACTAGTAAACAGGTAATGTGGATTCCTGGTGTGGTTACGGAAGCGAAGGGGTCTCGACAATATGAAGCTGAAACGCAATACGGATGATCAACAAAATGAAACATTAATGAACTTCGTGCTAGAAAATCCAGGGAAAACAGTGTGCAGCCAATCACTCACTTGCCTGAAATATCGGAATTTGATCCAAGATATATAGACGATGAAAAGGAAAATCCAGAAATTGCTGATATTGCTGATTCTTCATCCTTAAATGTTGAATTAAGAAGATCTGCAAGAATAAGAAAAAGTAACACTTAGAGCTATTTAATAATTAAAGAGAGGGGGGAAGTGTTGGATGTAGGAATAAGGTTTGCTAAAAAAACAATCAAGTTATGAAATATCATAATAAATAATGACTGCTGTCACTGAATGTCGTAAACATTTTTAGCCTCATTAATTGTAAATAATAAAGTTTAGTATTGCTCAAAGTCTTGTTCCTTACTGATAATTTTAATACGCAACTCCGAATACGAATCAACGTTGATTGCGCACTAACGAAAGCAGACGTGCCTTTACATGTCTGTGAGCACCTTTATTGTACCGTATTCAATGATCCTCCGCTTCTCTCAAGCTATGGTTTTATCAAACATCCTTACCTGATAATCGCAAGCACGTCTTCAACAAAGGCTACAAATATTCTGTACAATATAACATCACTTTCTCTATCAGTGCGTATGCGTTATTTCTATGCGAATACCTACATGAGGCATTAAATTTCAAACAACAGAGACTTTAACAGACTTAGACTCCAACTAACACAAAATAATTTTCTAATGAAACTTAATGGAAATAAGTTTTAGGTTTATATACAAATGTTATAAGGTAACTACATTTAATTAGTATTTAAAAAGGTCAAAATTTAAAGAAGGTAAACTTACACTTATTAATTTCACTGAGAATTAAATACGTTAAAATAATGAAATATTTTTAAAATATTTGCTTAAATGAATTTTATTAATAAAGCTCTTGTAACCATTATTGCAGTTCTGTATGTTCTGTATATCGGAAGCATAGTGTCCTAAGTCCACTTTAGCCCAAAATATGTTTATTACATTATTGAAATCAGTATCTCAAGATCTTGTTAGTGGCATATAACACTAAGTCAAAAAAAATTATATTAAACTAAATGGTGATGAACAATATCATAGTAATTCCATATTTATCGAGAAGCATATAGTCCTATTTACACTTACAGCGTTTTCGTTCTCAATAATACGAAAACTAACGATGAAGTGTACGTCCTAAGTCCACTCTAAACAATATGCTCCGAACGACATGTAAGGATTTGCTATCACTTGTTGTTTGTGTTCAAATAGGTAGTGGTCCTATTATTTGTCTGCGGCAGCTGTTCTGATGGAATTCTAAATAATACTGTTTAAAAATGTAGTTTCGTTCACGGAAATTAGTAGATTTAGCTTTGCAAAGTGTGAAGGATGTAAAAGAATGTAAGTATGTGTTATTATTACTATGCATTTACTAATAAGTTATGTTATAAAGCAAACTGTTATACAACAACAAATACTAATTGTGTTATTATACAAGGTTTGATAGATCTATGATTTGATTTGAAATAATTTAACCTATACTTTACTGTATTAGATTCATCTACAACTGTATTTCTTGCGCTTACAGCAGTTTATTTTTTACAGTTGATGCAGATATGGATAACGCTACTATTTCAGTGTTGCAAAACGTTTACGAGGATGGAGAAGATCCTAAGTCAATGGGTAATAATGATATGGTTGCATCCACTTCCTCTGGCTCTCAACATATATTACACTGGTCTGCCAAAGTTTAAGTGCGCCCGACAATACTAATAACTCCTCGGCTATTCAGTCTTCCCTCCAAAATATAACTGAAATGCAGAATATTATTACTAATTTATAGTCAAAACCAGTTAAGCTGACCGATGACGCATCTTGTTAAAGCATATGCATCAATACAAGCAGAACGTATTTCTAGCATTCGGATTAGTTCAGTTGTTTATACAAAATGGCGCATGAAGTTTATATTGTGACAAATGAGCTGAGATCTCCCAAGGCTTGTATAAATGATCTTTTAATTTTTACGAATTATAAGAAATGTTTGTTGGATGTGCAGTTGACAATGGCGTTAACATAAATATAAAATACATTTTTTTTATAAAAATTAAACCAAAAAATTTAAGGTAAATTGGAAGTTTGGAACGGAAATAGACCAATATTTTATTTAGATGAATTGTGTTTAAATGAAGATATTAATAATATAATATGGAAATTCAGGAATGTAGATACAATCTTGGTATAGAAATGTACAACAGAACTGGATATTTTGGTTAGGAGCATGGTGTCGCAAATATTGTTGATTTTTGAAAACAAAGTGAATTTTCAAGATATTATATTGACATTAAGTATAAAGACGCGTGTGTTCTAACTGATTCGATAATATCTGAAGACTAATGATTACTGGTGGAATTGAGATTGTTATTCACACGATTATCAGGGAAATTGTAGTTTCGGGATTTTATATTATTCCTGTTTTAAATGGTTAACAAGTATGGTTGCACATATAAAAGTGTATTTGTAAATATTTAATTTGTATTTAATCAAATTTAGTATTAAACAAACAAAACGGTATTGTATTATTTTATTGTACTATTGCTCTACTACATTAAGGTAGGTAAAAGTCTTCTTAAGCTAGTTAATTTAAAATCATATATGCCGGCAGTAGCAAGCTCTTTTTGGAGTGTTTTGCAGTTACATGCAATCCTAAAAATATAAAAATCAGTTACTATTTACGATTAATTTTGTATTGCTTTTCGAGTGCATCTCATAAATTTTACGTTTAATTGCATCTGTATTTACCTTTTACAATGTGTAAGAAATCCTTTTAGTTTTGAAAAACTTATATATTTGCAATTTGAGCTAAATGTAAAAACGTAAATATAACAAAAAAGCAAAAACTACGTGAAAAGACAACAAAAAGTGACAGGAAACTAAAATTATTTATAGGTTATAATAATACATAAATATTAGTTATAACAGACATACGTTTTGATGCTGCCATACTTATCTTTAAAAGACGTACTTCTTCCTATCCATCCTTTTTAGCGCAGAGTAGTTACATATACTTACAAAGACAATGCAGTTTACATTATTATTTCTAATAATATACCGCGGTGAGTCATAGGTCAGCTTAAATGGTTTTGACTATACCTACAATTTCCTTCGGCATAGATTTAATTACACCAGACAATACCGATATTAATATGCCTAATAATTCCTCTCATCAAAATTTACAAACATACTTATTAGAAAATGATGATTTTAGCGACTTTGATTGAATGAGATACGCATTTTCTATTACATACAGCAACAGCAGGAAGCATTGGCGTTGTAGCTCCACTTTCAAGTCACAATGAAGCTATTGAAAATATAAATAAAAGTATTTTATTAAAAAAAAAGAAAAGTTTCTAATAAAGCAACTATAAAACAGAAAGAAAGAAAGCGCGTTCAAAACTTGTCTGAATGGGTTATAAACAAAAGAAAACGGAATTACGCTGGTGGGTACACATACGTTAGCAAGAAAGGTAAAATAGTACCTAGAAGAACACTAAAAACATCATGTACTGAAATGCGGTTCCAAAATTTCAGATACGAAACTGGAGGAAATCTTTCATTTATATTGGAATGAAAACAAAGATTTTAATGTTAAACGTCAATTTATCTCATTCTGTATTGAAACAAAACCCCCAGCAAGACAAAGATCAAGATCAGGTGACGAATCCAAATTGATAACATATAGTTTAACATATTCGTTTATTGAATATGGTAAAAAATAGTTATCTGCAAAACCATGCTCTTAAATACTTTATCTCTCAATCCGTTGTTAAAACAGCTTTGGCTAAAAGACAAGCCGGGGGGATAGTTGAAGCAGATAAACGTGGAAAGCATATACCCAGAAATAAAACAAGCAAGAGATTATTGATTCTATTATATCACATATATCTTCTTTTCCGGTGCACGACAGTCACTATAATCGAGAAAAGTCAAGAAAAGGATATTTAGGTTCGGAACTGAATATTGAGAAAATGTTTGAATTTTATCGATATTATTGTACTGGACATAATATAGAACCCCATAATGTTGCAAAAATATGGCTATATCGTAAGATTTTTAACACCAAATTTAATTTTAACTTTCAAGTCACCGGAAGTTTATACTTGTGATAACTGTGATTTGGTTGTCGCTCAACCAAAGGCAACTTTAAATGATACAGAAAGAGCAAATATTGAACTTCAGCAATCCCAACATTTAAAAAAAGCCAAATATCGATACAAACTTAAGTCCACTGATACACACGAGGCAAAAACCAATATCAGACATAAAGTAATCACAGCAGACTTACAGAAGAGTCTTCCAACACCTTTTCTCGCCAATTCTATTAATTTCTATAAACGAAAGCTTTGTGTTTTGTTTAATGTGGAACGAGTCAGAGGCAAACAGAGGCGTAAATGAGCTATCATCAGCTATAATTAAATGGGAGGAAATAGCTTTGACCGAAACTGATATTGAAAGTATAACCATATGGTCCGATAATTGCTTTAGACTAAACAAAAGCATGTGCCTAGTAATGTGCTGCTTTTTTCTTCTAAATAAGTATCCACAACTAAAAATAATTAACCAAAAATTTCTGTTAAAAGGCCAAATCCATATGGAAGCAGACACAGTCCATGCAGCAATAGAAAAAAAAAGAAAATGCTTCCTACAATGACAATTTTAACTCTTTGGGATTGGCGGCAACTAGTTGGGCAGTGTTCTACAAAATATAAAGTTATTAATTTAGAGACAGAAGATTTCAAAAATTTTCAACAATTGTATTCTGTTTCATGGATGTCACCTTGTGTTGTTCGGAAGGTAAACCTCAAGAAAGACCCATTTCTATTATCTAAAACTGTACAGATACACTACAGAAAAGACGACTTGGGGATACTCTACTACAAAACTGCTTTTGACACTGAACATTTTGAGGCTGTAGATTTACGAAGAAATACCAGAAAAAACACATTTGCATTTCCAGAAACTTTGCCAATCTTAAATCAGGGACTAATTCCAATATGAAACAACAAATACAAGGACCTCATGGAGTTAATACAGTTTTTATTTAGCAACAGTAAATTAGCTAGATCACTTCTAAAACAAAACCACCCATTTTCCCATGTATTTTCTTATGGAAAAATCTAATGTCCATTTTGGCCATTTTTGTACCATACATTGAATTCTCCATAAGTCTTAAAAATCCTCGTCGCATACATCTTTGATCGTAACCCAATAAAATATGTCATTATCTTCGTCGTTCATCATACCCAATACTTTTTGTACCAAGCATTGAAATCCCCATAAGGAAGATCATAAGATCAATTCAGGTCACTTTTCAAATAAGAAAAATCACCACAACGCAATGCTCTCGGCTACCGAGTTTCGGCTACTTTTCCAAGGTCATGGTGATGTCATAGCCTTTTATAAATAAAGAACAATGTAATACTATTATAAAATTTTTATTCTGGCATTATACATAATAAAATTTAAAAATATTTAATGCCAAGCATGGAGCCATTTAAACTTAATTTTAATACAAATTCATACTCAGAATACAGTCCTTTCTTTATGTTTGTTTGGAGTGGTTTTAATTTTATCTAATTTTATTCGCAGCTTAAAATTTAAATCGACACCCACGTCCTCTATCTCCTTTTCTAGCCAATAGTTTGATACATAGAAACCGTCTAGGTTTTTGAATTGTAAAATGTACCGAAGTTTGTCTCTATATATAAAGTCTTTGATTCCACCGACAACCAGATACATTCATTCGTGTAATTCTTGCAGCTTGTGACAATCTTATAATCGTGGCTCTCCCACTATATCCTGCACACGTATCTTGATAGATTGATCGACTTCCTCTTGTCGGTATTGGAAGGAATCCTTATTCTCTCACTCACTGTTGCGCAGTTGCACGTTCACCACCTTTGGGAATATATGTTTTTATAGGTTGTAAGTCCCTCGGTTTTAAATGATCCAAAAGGTTCAATACTAGGCAAATATACAATGTTTAGCGCAACCCCTTTGCGTGTGGTGTACGCCAACGTTACGAAACCCGCATTCCTTAGTTCGTCTATGTTAGCTGCCATTTTGATAAATACATTTTTAGAATAACTTTCTAAAAAGTATACGGATTTCGTATTCATACCATCATTTTTCGCAAGGACGCCTACATAACTAAAAGAGTCTTTCTTACTAACCACAAATGCATACAGCTTGTAGAACCCGGATGTATCTAAGTCAGTTCATCGGCACATAAAATAATCTTTTAATTCTTCCTCATTTTCTCTAATAAGATGTTCTTTGTCTAACACATCTTTGTATTGTTCGCGTATTGTCGCAGTGTTTTCCATGTAGTCCAACTTTCGCCTTTTTGCATCCATTTCCTTTAATTCCAGCTGGCTTTTTTTCCACTTACAGCGAATGGCGTGCATAATGGGGCAATTTCCTTTAACGTAAACGGATAGAGTTTACTGCCAATATTTACGCGTTGTCGTACAACCTATGGACGAATGTTAGACGTATTTATCAACCCCAATTCCGAAATGATTATTTCTTTTGGAATTGTAAAATACGATGTTGCATATTGTGTAAAATATGTACTACCTGCTTTAATGTAGCACTTGTGCAAGATATTTATTTTATCTTGGCTGTCTTCCTCCTCTACTATCTCCAAATAATTTACAGGTAAATAGTTGAAACTAAAAGCCGAAAACACATATTTTATCAATTATTCTTTTTCCTCTGGTTTTCCGGACAACTTAATTTGCAAGCCAGTCAATTTCTTTATATTGCAATTCCCCCAATACACGTACTGTAGTAGGTTATTATATACTAAACAGCAGCTATTTTGTAGCTTGTCCGATAGCTTACTCTACATTTTGGCAAGTGGTACTGAGTATATTGGCGCCTTTAGGAAGTATAACTTACTATCTTCCAATAAGGTGAAACAGTCTTTTCAGGGATTATACACCTGTTCCGCACTGACACAGTTTCTAATTGTACAGTTGTATATTGTCGCTTCCTATCGCGTTCTATGGCCAAAGTAGACGCGAATGTTTCCCTTAAACGTGTATCTGGACAACGTACAAAATCTAGTATATGATTTCAAAGTTGTTTATTAACACCAGGATTTGTTATCTGACACACAAATGTTTGTATATCTTAATTCTTGCATTGGCTGTTAGCTATGTTAAGCAATCGATTCCCACAGTTTTATCGTTGTCAACTATAATATTGCAGTTTTCTTTGTATTTGCCCTTGTAGCAAAAGTTATGGTTTGTAGTTAAATAATTACACATTTCCATCTTGCTAAATATGCCAGCAAAATCTTGGGTTACATCCATATCAAAAAGATAGTAATAATCATTTTCTGTCCGTCTAATATATCTGGTAGTTCTTCCAATAAAGTTTCCAACTTAACATCTGCTAGTTCTACTTTGTACGGAACACATAGGATTTAGGAATTTTTTTATTAATGGTCTTCTTTTACGTTAATTTCTTTTACTCCCTGGCCCATCTTGTTAGTGCTTTGCAGAGACAACTGAAGCTTAGCTTTAACACCATGCCTAGCGGAAACGAATCGGTCGAACTTTCTTTGTAGATAGCTGTTAAATGCACCATAAATTTCTTTTTCTAAGATAAACATCCTGTTGTTTGCAAATGTTTGCTCGGCGTCAGAAAGGTCGTTAATTTTAACCAACATTATATTGTCACAAAATGATTCTGTAATTGGTGTGTGTGTAGTCCACTAGTCAGCATCTGTTCGCCTTCGACATAACAAATATTACCAATATGACACCAGATTATTGTTGTACATATTTTCTGCCAGCAGTCATTTGTTGGTTTCACTTTATTCTCAAGAAGTTGTGGAACGTTAATCACCTTAGAAACGCTCAAGTTTACCGTTTTATCTACTGCCGAATACTAAATTGAATACGAAAAATTACCCCTTATATACCCTACAGAGTGAGAGCGTATATTGCTGAAGATACCCGAATATGACGGATACCGCCATATCGCTTACATTCTCTTGCTTAGGGACAGTTTTATTATCCGACCTACGACGGATTTAATCCGACCTAGGTCGGACTGGGCAGGGGTGCGCATCGACATATCTCAGATATATGTAACATGTTAAGCTAGGATGAAATTGCCTTATAGGGTGAAACTGCCTTATAGGGTGAAATTGCCTTATAGGACATATGTTGGACATATGTCGGATATATGTCGGATATATGTAGGATGTATTTTAGACATATGTCGGGTATAGTTTGGATGTATGTCATAGGGATGCGAAAGGCGAGAGAAGGACAAAGTAGGGTGGATGGGAAGCGGGTAGGTTAGTCTACGTTGTTTGGAGGTAGATTAGTCGGAGTTGTCTGAAGTTAGGTTAGGTTAGTCCAAACAACGTAAACTAATCTAATCTTCTCGCATCCGTATGACATACATCCGACATACATTCAAACTATATCCGACATACATCCGACGTATGTCCAGTATACATCCTACATATATCCGACATATATCCGACATATATCCGACATATATCCGACATATATCCGACATATATCCGACATATGTCTAAAGTATGTCCAACATATGTCCAACATATGTCAGCCATGTCCGCCATATGTCCGACATATGTCTGACATTCGGACTAAATCCAACATAGGTTGGAGGCAGTTTCACTCTATAAGGCAGTTTCTCCCTATAAGGCAGTTTTACCCTATAAGGCAATTACACCCTAACCTAACATCCTACATATATCTGACATATATCCGGAGATATATCGATGCGCACCCCTGCTCAGTCCGACCTGGGTCGGATAACAAAGCTGTTCCTAATGAAGAGAATGTAAGCGATATGGCGGTGTCCGACATATTCGGATATCTTTGGCAATATACGCTCCCACTCTGTAGGGTATACAATGGGTAATTTTTCATATTCAATTTAGTATTTGGCAGTAGCTAGAACGGTCGATATGAGCGTGTCCAGGGTGATTAACGTTCCTCAACTTCTTGGGAATAAAGTAAAACGAATAAATGAGCGATTTGGATTGTGGCTGCTGGCAGAAAATATGTGCAACAATAAATTGGTGACAGATGTTGGTAATATTTGTTATGTCGAAGGCGAACAAATGCTGATAGGTGGACTACACACACCAATTACACAACCATTTTGTGACAATATAATGTTGGTTAAAATTTACGACCTTTCTGACGCCAAGCAAACATCTGCAAACAAAAGGATGTTTATCAAAAAAGAGAAATTTGTGGTGTATTTAACAGCTATCTACGAGGAAAGTTCAACCGATTTGTTTCCGCTAGGCATGGTGTTAAAGCTAAACTTCCGTTGTCTCTGGAAAGCACTAACAAGATGGGCCAGGGAATAAAAGAAATTATCGGAAAAGAAGGCCTCGAAAGCATTAATAAAAAATTCCTAAATCCTATATGTGTTCCGTACAAAGTGCAACTAGCAGGTGTTAAGTTGGGAACTTTATTGGAAAAACAACTAGATATAGTAGACGGACTCAAAAAATATTATTACTATCTTTTTGACATGGATATAACACAAGATTTTGCTGGCATATTTAGTAAGATGGAGATGTGTAATTATTTAACTACAAACCATAACGTTTGCTACAACGGCGAATACAAAGAAAACTGCAATATTATAGTTGACAACGATAAAACTGTGGAAATCGATTGCTTAACATGGCTAACAGTAAATGCAAGAATTAAGATATACAACAAATTTGTGTGTCAGATAACAAGTCCTGGTGTTAATAAACAACTTGGAAATCATATACTAGCTTTTTTACGTTGTCCAGATGCACGTTTAAGGGAAACATTCGCGTCTACTTTGAACAAAGAACATGCTATTACGCGATTGGAAGCGACAATATACAACTGTACAATTGGAAACTATATCAGTGCGGAACAGGTGTACAATCCCTTAAAAGACTGTTTTACCTTATTGGAAGGTAGTAAGTTATACTTACTAAAGGCGCCAATATACTCAGTACCACTTGCCAAAATGTAGAATAAGCTATCGGACAAGCTACAAAATAGCTGCTGTTTAGTATATAATAACCTACTATAGTACGTGTATTGGGGGAATTGCAATACAAAGAAATTGACTGGCTTGCAAATTAAGTTGTCCGGAAAACCAGAGGAAAAACAATAATTGATAAAATATGTGCTTTCGGCTTTTAGTTTCAACTATTTACCTGTAAATTATTTGGAGATAGTAGAGGAGGAAGACAGCCAAGATAAAATAAATATCTTGCACAATATGCAACATCGTATTTTACAATTCCAAAAGACATAATCATTTCGGAATTGGGGTTGATAAATACGTCTAACATTCGTCCATAGGTTGTACGACAACGCGTAAATATTGGCAGTAAACTCTATCCGTTTACGCTAAAGGAAATTGACCCATAATGCACGCCATACGCTGTAAGTGGAAAAAAAGCCAGCTGGAATTAAAGGAAATGGATGCAAAAAGGCGAAAGTTGGACTACATGAAAAACACTGCGACAATACGCGAACAATACAAAGATGTGTTAGACAAAGAACATCTTACTAGAGAAAATGAGGAAGAATTAAAAGATTATTTTATGTGCCGATGAACTGACTTAGATACATCCGGGTTCTACAAGCTGTATGCATTTGTGGTTAGTAAGAAAGACTCTTTTAGTTATGTAGGCGTCCTTGCGGAAAAGGATGGTACAAAATCCGTATACTTTAGTAGGTTATTCTAAAAACGTATTTATCAAAATGGCAGATAACATAGACGAACTAACGAATGCGGGTTTCGTAACCATGGCGTACATCACACGGAAAGGGGTTCCGCTAAACATTGTATATTTGCCTAGTAAAGAACCTTTGGGATCATTTAAAACCGAGGGACTTACAACCTATAAAAAACATTTTTTTTCAAAAGTGGTGGACATGCAACTACGTGACAGTGAGTGGAAGAAAAAAGATTCTTTCCAATACCGACAAGAGGAAGTCGATCAAGCTAACAAGATACGTATGCAAGATATAATGAAAGAGCCGCGATTGAAAGATTGTCACAAGCTGCAAGAATTACACGAAGGAATGAATCTGGTTGTCGGTGGATTCAAAGATTTTATATATAGAGACAAACTTCGGTACGTTTTACAATTCGAAAACCTAGACGGTCTCTATGTATCAAACTATTGGCTAGAAAAGGAGATAGAGGACTTGGGCGTCGATTTAAATTTTAAGCTGCGAATAAAATTAGATAAAATTAAAACCACTCCAAACAAACATAAAGAAAGGACTGTATTCTCTGTATAACTTTGTATTAAAATTATGTTTCAATGGCTCCATGCTTGGCATTAAATATTTTTTAATTTTATTATGTATAATATCAGAATAAAAATTTTATAATAGTATTACATTGTTCTTTATTTATAAAAGGCTATGACATCACCATGGCCTTAGAAAAGTAGCCAAAACTAGTTAGCCGAGAGCATAGCGTTGTGGTGATTTTTCCTATTTGAAAAGTGACCTGAATTGATCTTATGATCCTCCTTATGGGGATTTCAATGCTAGGTACAAAAAGTATTGGGTATAATGAACGACGAAAATAATGACAGATTTTATTGGGTTACGATCAAAGATGTATGCGACGAGGATTTTTAAGACTGTTATGGAGAATTCAATGTATGGTACAAAAATGACCAGAATGGACCTTAGATTTTTTCCATAAGAAAATACATGAGAAAATGGGTGGTTTTGTTTTAGAAGTAACCTAGCTAATCTACTGTCAAGCTATTGTCACGCCTATTACAAAAATTTACCTCATTCTGACAATGGTTTATCCAATGTTTATCCAGAAGACGACAATGATAACTCATGAACGTCGAATGTTTTTTACAAACTTTTTTCACATCAGTGCTTATATTTAGATTTATGTAATTAATGTTGTCGTACAATAAACTCAGTTATCTTCGTATTGCTTACTATCATGTTCCATGGACTTACGACAGCAATATTTATTTGATGTTAATGCAAATAAAATAAATATTGAAAAGCATACTGTCCTAACTCCAATTTTCTTGTAATAAAAAAAATAGAAATTTGTAATGTACTTTAATGTAATACTCTTGGAACGCAATAAATTCCGTGATAAAAGAAATCCTGAAGTTTTGCAAAATTCTCAATATTTTTGGTTTTGTGTATTTTAAAAGTGAAGCAATTGTGATTTAAAACATGCTTCCGACATACAGTGTTGTATTTTAATTAAAAATAGGTACGTTGTAGTTATAGTTGAGGTAGCCGGATATTCGCTAAACCTTTAAAATTTTGGGTTGACATTTATTATTTGCTTTAGGAAAGACACCGAACTGGAAGCTTTTACATAATAATTAATTCTAGTATCAAAAAATTTGGTATGAACGCGTACACCATTTGATAAATTTCAGATATTATTCCAAAGACATTAATTAATCGTTAAACGCTGCAAGGCTTCAAGCATGTTCATAACGGTGTTGAATGGTATTGAGAAATTATTCATGCAGCTGCCGAGAGCAAATGGCGAAGATTCATAAATAAAACTTTTTAAAAAAAGCAAATATATTTCATCTACGATTTTATTCGACCGTAAGTCCACTAGCTTTCAACCTTGGAAATGTTCACCCTTGTTTTAATCAACCTGCTAATTTGAGCGACAAAAATATTTAGTATATTTTATAGAATTTTCAGTTTGATGTAATTTTTTTAATACTTATACTATTTAGAAATCATTGACTTTGTAACTGTTCTATGGCTAGAATTCTGGCAATGCCCTATATCAATTCTTCACAAATGCCGTTTTGTTAGAGTAATTTCTGCAGTGCCCACCTATCATTATACCCGATTATAACATTAGGTACAAAGCGTTGTAATAAAAGGTTAACGCTGGATTCTAAACGTATTTTTAAAAATAATGTTTTGATTCAGGCTAACATTAAAAAAGAACACATGTGCACGTGTACCTTTATTGTTTAATAATATGCATGGGAAATATGATTATAGGTTATTATATAGAACTGAGATTTTTAAAGGTAATATCTGATATGATATTTAATTGTAGACCACCTACGTTGGGACTATGGGTATCAGTATTGTTCTCAGCTTATGACCGATCTGTTTTGCTCAAAAACAATGAAGCCATATCTCTCTTAAAACTTTCTTACAATAACAATCTATACATAATATAAGTAGTGATTAAACTGTATTTTGGATAGAACAGGACTTTATTTAATATGGAAAAATGCTTTGATAAATAAATTATAAATTTGTACGAGTGCAATTAGTTAAGATGTGTATATGTTTTAAAGTACAGTTTAGGATCTTAAGACGATAGTGGCGCCTGAAACTTGTCGAGCTGGTTTGTTTTTAATGGTAAAACTAATGGACAATGGACAGATGCATGTCTTGAAGAATGATAATAAAATTGTAGAATTAATTGTCTTCTTCAACCGCTTGGTTCATAGAACCGTTCGATTTGTCTACATAAAAGTCACCTATGTTTACTTTTATAATAAAGTAGTTGCAGAAGTCAGCTTCCCCCGACATATTTTTTTGTGCTTTGTTTTTGTTCTAATTCTTTTATATCATATTCCTGTGTGTGCTGATGAGAATGTACGGGCTGAATTTTTGAAAATGCCCCCTAGGCAGATAAAATACTATTCTGTCAGGATCGTGTTACCCTAGTGGGAAGTGTGTTCATTACAAACAGGCGACGTATCAGAAAGTCGGCAATATTTGGTAAGTGGAGTGGCGGAGAAAGTAACTTTTAATAAAAGTATGTATCTGCTGTAAGTAGAGCTGTTTCCACTGTTACGAATACAACAAAATTAAAGGAAAAAATGTAGTGCATGCGGGTTGTGCAAAGTGCAATTACAACTTTCTTGTTTAAACGATATAAGGTACTGTAACGAAGCCTCCGGATTGCGGCTTAGTCATTCTTCGCACATTACATCAGTTTTCATTCACTGTGGGTCTAGAAATTCTAATCGCTATCAACCGACAAAGGTGCAACCAATAGACACCCCCGTCAAGGAAGGCTGTCTGTATCCTATCAATTGTTAATCAACTTCCAGTTTCAAGATATTTCTACAAGCCTAGGTAAGTTACATAAAGAAGCACGTTAATGTTGCAAAGGAAAGTCGGCTTCGAGAGCAAGTCAGGTGTATATCAGAAACAAATATACCAAATAAATTTAGTAGTTACTTGTGTGCTGTATTCAGTGGAAAACGCCAGTGTGTCTGCAGCGATGGCAGGAATGACAACACCAACTTTTAGTATGTTTTGTACCTAACCTCACAGGACAACACCAACTTTTAGTATGTTTTGTACTTAACCTAACAGGAAGGATGCTGCGTCACTGTTAATCAAAAAAACAACAAAAAGGTGTGTCCGATATTAAAATAAAGGTTACTCAGGTTAGTAATTATTCAATTGGGGGATTAATCCAGGGATCAGATTCAACATTCTGGCGATGAGGATGGGATGCGAATGCGAATGTTATTAGCTATCCAAACGTAATAAAGTTGCTACGTACCTAGAGGTAGCCGGAAAAAAGAAAATATTAAGCTAACTACCAAACGCGGAGAGTGGGGGGATTCACCTACATACCAAAAAAATTAAAAAGAAGCACGTCGCTCACGACTATCTATTAACAATAAAAATAAATTAATATTTCTTGATCCACATGGACATAGAAAGTATTAAATTTAAGTTATATTGTACAGGACAAATTTTATAATGGATTGACGAATGCGCATTTTGTAGCTAGCCTGTAATAAAACTCATTGGAATAAAGTAATGCTTAGATTTTCTCAATAGCAAGTGTGTTAAAATAAATTATTAAATGTAGATCAAGTTGTAGTAAGAATTAAAGAACTATAACCAGAAGCACCAGCGAAGCTAGCTTTTAAACATGTATGGTGAACTGGTTTCACAACATGAACCGCTGATAAATAATAATCCTCGATGTGCATAAAAAAAAACGAGTCACATACCTCTATGCGTCGGGATGCTTATCTTGTAATCCATCGGGTGTGAGTCAGCACAGCAACGCCACGGTAGTCAGGATCCATTCGCCCTGCCACCGTAACTGCAGCAGCGGTCTACAGAGAGAAGCAGTTGATCTACATCAACGAACAGTTGGGCCTACATAAAGACAGAACCAATTTGGCCTCCAGCTAAGAGTGATACACGAAAGATACCACCTACTTGTCGAACAAAAAGACGTGCATCGCTGTAGAAAATATTTCAACGCACAAGCTGCAGAATCAAATTAAAAATAGGTTCAAATAACACGAGTTCGAACTGCAATTCTTGCATTATCAAACCACGATTAGAAAACTGAAAAACACGCTATCAACTTATAGTAGGATCCATTATTTTGGCAAGTCTTTAGGTAGGAAACACAAGAGAAAGCAATTATACGTTAACGGAAGGTTTAACAAATTAACGGATACCTAAAACAAGGTATTGACTATTTAATTTATCAAATACATTTTCAAATAATAATTTTCGTTTTAGAATGAATATATTTGAAACAAATGTTATGATTGCGCGTACTATTGTAACGAGGTAAAAATATAGGATGAGGTTTTGAGTAGAAACAGAAACTACGTAAATGAAAAACGAATTACCACAAAATTGGAGATTATTCGCAAAGCAGAAATCTAGAGAATAATGGATTAATAAAAAGTGCAAAATAGATTGAAATAGGAAAGACAGAAATATACAAGCTAATTAGAATGAATTTTTGGGATATAAAATCGTATAGCAGAAATATAAAGGGCGCGTGAGAAAACATTATAGAAAACATAGAGAAAGTGGTTAACTGGCAAGAATATATCGGGAATTTATATGCAGGACAGGAACTAGCAGCACTATAACAAGAATAACACATTGAAAAAGATGAGTAGGGATACTATATACTTAGAGATGAGTTTCAATTAGCAATAAAGGGTCTAAAAATTAGTAAGGCACCGGATAAAGACAACGTGCAAGCAGAAACTCAAAAAGCTGCTAGATATGAAGTAACAGAACGTCTCTTCCAACTTGTTATCTATATGTATACGACAGGCGAGATATCCAAAGATATCAAACGTAACATCATAGTCACTATACCAAAAAAGAGGGACGCTGATAGATGTGAAAATTTTCGAACAATTGGTTTGACAACACACATGTCAAAAATATTAACTAGAATTGTATAAAGACGAAAGAAAAAATTTGCTAAAGAAATACTAGGAGAAGATCAATTTGAATTTAGGCAAAACAGGGAAATATTGGAGGCTTCGTTTGGTTCGGAGGGTGATAATAGAGAAGAAGGAGAAAGCGTGTATATAGGGTTTGTAGATCTGGAAACAGCATTCGACAATGTAAAATGGAAAAAATTGTTCGAAGTACTCAAAAAAATTGGAATGACTTTTAGGGATAGACGCAAAGTGCAAAGCGGTAATAGCATTAGAACAGGAACGTAGAGAAGTAAACATTAGGAAAGGGGTGAGACAGGGATGTGCCCTCTCCCCGTTAATTTTTAACTTGTACATCGAAGAGGTAATATATACTGTCAAATACGGGAAGACATTTGGAATTATTATGCAGGGATAAAAGATTGATATGCCTATATTTACAGATAATATAGCGGAATTAGCATCTAGCAAGGAAGAGCAAGAAAGAGTTAATGAAATGGAAATAGTTCTAACAGAAAGATACGGTATTAAAATTAACAACAATAAAACTAAAGTATTAGTATGTAAAGGAAGAGAAAATAAATCAAAAGCTAGAATATAAACAGGAAACGGAAACGTACAAGATGTAAAGGATTTACACTACCATAGAAGCCAAATGACGCAAGATTGGAAAAGTGTAAAAAGGATTAAATAAAGATTAGCACAAGAGCATGCTGCATTTAACAAGAAAAGGCAAGAACTATGTTCAAAAGCAACAAACATAGAAACATGGAAAGATTGCAGAAAGCATATGTGAGGAGGACAGCACTGCACTGTTGTAAAAGTTGGGTAGTAAGAGAAGCGGACAAGAAACAGATAGAAGCCTTTCGAATGTGGTGTTACAGACGTGTGATGAAGATAGAATAGACAGTCAAAGTTAAGGACAAAAAAGTTCTAGAAATGGTAGGGTAAGAGAGAAATATGTGGAAAATAGTAAAGAATAGGAGAGATACTTTGGTAGGTTATATGCTAAGGCATAAGTGAATAATGCGGAATATATTAGAAGCTGAGGTGGGAAAAAAGAAGGGTAGAGATAGGCCTAGGTTATACTATTGCACACAGATAGTCAAAGATGTAGGCTGTGGGCGTTTCAGAGAAATGTGGGGGCTAGCTCAGAATAGAAAACAATGGAGGTACGTGTCCAACTAGTTCCAATACGGAAAACCTAATGACGAAGAAATAATTGCACCTTATGATTATTATAAACCACTACAGGTGTTGGTTTTGCAATATTTTTAACTAATGTGGACTATGCGAAAGGATATATATTCAAGTGTTGGGGGATCTTAGTAGCCGCCAGTTGCTCAACCCCTTTCACATACTGCTGAATATCGGTGAAATAGAGTATATATTTAGAAAACAATAGAAGAAGAAGGGAGCTTATGTAATAAGAAAGAGCAGCGGCTATTTTCGAAGAAAACAAATATAGAAGCAAGGAAAAGCACACTTGTGGAGCACAGCACTGTATGACTATGAAATAGGGACATTATGAGAAGCAGAGAGGAGAAAGGTAAGAAGACTTGGAATATTGTGCTTCAGATGTATGATGATAATAGTATGGGCAGACAAAGTTAATAACAAAGAGGTTCTAGATATAGGGAAAGAAGGATATCTGCGGAAAACAAAAAAAAATAGGAGAACTAGAAGTACAGGACACGTTCTAAGGCATTTGGAAAATAATACGGGATAAATTACAAGCAGAGATGAGAAAAATAGAGGTAGAGGTAGACCTAGGTCAGACTATTGCACACAGATAACAAAAGGTGCAGGCTGTGGGAATTTCAGGGAAATGTATAGGTTAGCTCAGGAAACAATGGAGGAACGCGTTTAACCAGTTTCAGGACTGAAGACCTGATGAAATATAAATTGTAGAATTTAGGTGTTGTATAATTACAAGTGCAAAAACCAATTACGTTAAATAAATTAGGAACCTGATGTGAAATTGAGGTTACGTATGCATTTTGATTATCGACACAAAGATGATGTGAAAAATGACCCAAAAAAATTTTAAACGGAGTTTCTATTTTGATATTTTAGATAAGACTACTGCAAGAACGATTGGCCCTGCTTAATGAGAACTCTAATTACTTTGGGTTGTTATACAGCATTCCGGAATTTAAGAGAAAATTTCTGAATCAGATTTGCTGAAACACTTCATAGACTTAGAAGTAATATCAACTGACAAGAACGAGAAAAACATCGAAGGAATATAACCATTCGAAGAAATAAATACTTATTAGTTATAGTTTGATCAAGAACTACCTTATGACTACAATGCTTCAAGAACGTTTAATTGACCTGACAATGATATCTATTGAGTCAGAAATACTGGATGCATTAAATATTCATAGTAAATACCGAAAGTTTTCTGAAATTAAAGCTCGGCGTGTAAAACTTTTATAAACCGCGTTCCCTAGTACGATACATAATTATTATTGGTCTTCTTTAGGTTAATGTTTATTTAATTGTTAGCTGACCTTTAATTTGTAGAAATTGTTTTGCTATTATATTTACTAATATTAAAATATTTTTCTATCAACCTTCTATTTATTGGTACAGGCACAATACATTTTGAACACATGCGGCCAAAGCTCACGGCGCGGCCCTGTGTTTTGCACAGAACAAAAATTGAGCGTGCTCACTCTCATATATATATTGTAGTGTGGTTTATCTTCTGGAACGTCTCTGGAATCACGCCTCACTGTTGGGCTCCATAGTGTTGTGTAGTTAACCTGTAGAAATCGTGTGCCAGCGTTGGGCTGTCATAATGTTGTGTAGTTTAGCTCGATCCTTTCCCTCGGCTGCTCCGAATAAATCCTATTTGCTCAAATTTCCTAAACTAATATTGACACCTAGCTGTTACATCCAAAAACTTCCTTTCATTATCCTCATGCTGAAACCTAAATAGAAATTCACACCAATCACACACTCACAAATAACTTAATTAACCAAAAATATCACACTCTATTTAAATTAAATCCATAGTACATTTTAAAACACAATTCCTTTAGGTATATCTATAAAGGTCAATAATTTTATAACAATAATCATACAAATTAATAAACCTTTTAAACACATGTATTTTTATTAAAGTAAGAGGGCGTTCCTCATACCTTAGGTTACCCTTTTTGTCTTAGCATGATCTCATAGTACAACTCTACAACTGTGCATATAAATTTCCTGCACTACCAAATATCATAAGCTCTCTATACCTTTTTAAAACAACTGGATATATGTAAATTCATTAATTTTCAAAAATCAATTTCCTTTTAAAGTCCCATAAATGTCTGTTTATAAAATATCAAATAATAATAAAAACACATCAAAACTCAAATTCAAATAATCACAACCACCATAAAAATATTCACCACTCAATGTTCTATTCTATCGCCTACCCGGTTTCTATCTTCTGAATGTGCTCCACCACCTAGCTCCTTGGAGATGCTGCCATCTAGTAGGTTCTGAGTCCACCAGCTAACGCCCCGGTCAAATTACCATATCTGCCATGCATGCCGCTGTTTACAATTTCCAATCCAAAAATCCAATCTTCAAAATCAACTTTTATTATTCAAACATCGCTTTTTTTCATCATCCAAACAATTTCAAATTCTAATACTTCCGTGCATTCCAATACCAAAATAATAAGCTTTGTACTTACATACCACTTTAACGTTTTAGCAAAAAGATGCTCTATTCGCTTCTACATACATTTTTAATAAATTGCACTAGTTCAGTTGAAAGTAACTATTATCACGAATGATGGATGAAATCCAAAAAAAAAAAAAGATCGGTCTCTCTCTGCCAGTGATTAAATAAGTAAAATTCGTCCCCCCCCTATTTCAAATTGGCACGTACGCTTGTATACCCTTTCCTATAATTCTTGAAAATTCTTTTCCAACCGTCTGTTGTTCCAGCGAAAAACCCCTAACGAACATTGGTTTTTCGTGAAGTTTCCTAACGAACACAACAATACTCGGTAAACCCGCTTCAAAACTGTCAACCGCCGTTTTAATTTAACCTCTACATTTCCTATTGTCTACGCCTCCAATTCGAACAAACATCTTTCATATCCTATGTATCTATAGCTTTATTTCACACATATGCCTCCACCAGCTGGTTCTCTACCCTCCTTGTACAATTTACATCAATCACCTTGCTTGGCTCCATTCTCCCGCCTTTTAACAGACGCGTGATTGCTTCTAACTATCCTTGAAATTATTATTATTATTTAAGTTTCCCTACTATACTGTCTCTTGAATTAAGTATATGCATCTCTCTTGTACTCAATACATTTTTATTCTATCTTGGTCTTTTCTTGGTTCTCTTCTATACTACCTTCAAGATTGAAATCAATATTTTAACCAACAAACCGCGTTTACATTAATTCCAACGGCTGTTCTTTTCCAATAACCCATTAAAGTTTGTTTGTTGTCAAGCTTATCGAGAAATATTATCTCCCCTCGTTGTTTTGTTTTAAACATGTTGGATTTTACGTTTGAAAATGGAAATATTATTTTAACACTTGCTCCACGCTTTTAGATTGTAATATAATACTTCACTACAAATTTAAATACGTTAGAATAATTTTACCCCAATTATTATTTATTATGCTCTATATTTACACAAGTATTATGTTACATTATCCCTAGCTAAATTAAATTGACCCTACATTATTTATACACTACTTAAGCTTAAAAAATTAATTGTTAAAAAAATATTGTAACTCCCTAACTGAATAAATTTATTTTATCTTATCCAATAGCTCTCAACCTAGAGTTCACTTGTGCCCTTATATATCCGAATGACCCCTTAATTACACGATATATATATATATATATATATATATATATATTGCCGTGGAACTCTGTTCTAATTTAGTACTCTCTCAAAAAACATTCAAGCCCCAACGTTGGACCGTCATAAGATTGCCGTGGAACTCGGGTAAAATATTCACCAACCAAAAATATATTCGAAAATTTTATAAAATTTTCAAAACTCGAAAATTCAAAATTAAGTAATACAAAAAAATATTCCTTACCCGTTTTCCTTTCTTCCTCGGTTGAATGGCCTTCTTCAACTGCTTCCGGCTAGCTCATTTGGACCTCCTTTTGGATATCTATATTCACTCTCATATTCTATCATTCACGCACACTACCAATAAAACCACAAAATACAACAAACATACAATCTTTTATTTATTACTATTTACAAAAAAAATTCAATATTGCCCATATTTCATTGTTCACGTTACACCTCAGTAAATTTTATTTTGTAATGTCCTGTATTTTATTTTAAAATCATCAAACACATAAAATGTACCTGGAGTAAATGGGCCTTGAATAATACCTTCCCTAAAATTCCTTCTTTATAATTTATTTATTTATTTTTTTTTAATCTAAGTAAACTCTGGGGTAGAGTGAGCTCATATTACCCAGCTAATTCTGCATAATGTATGCCTAACTACTTTGCACTAAAAAAACAAAGCCATGTACTCTTCACAAAAATTTCAGGTTCTGATGAAACGTTTAACAGCTTTATAAACACCTTCAAATTTCTAGTTGAATACCATAATAAAGTTATTTACACGTATTATGTTCAATACGGTGCAACCAAATTCCAAATTCCATTTCAATTATGTCTTTCACAAATATTTACAGTAATCTACGACACGAGTTGGTTAAAAATTATAGGTGATACCTCAATTAAAATAATAATCTCGGCACACTAACCGCGTACTAATCAAGAGGCTACCACCATGAAATATAATTTAAATAATTTAATAATACTTACAACTCGTGTTAACTTTCATACGTTGTTTTGGGACGATCGAAATAATAAGGGCACAAAGTTAAAAGAGAAGAGAGCGAGTGCTAGCTCTCTAGAGTATTTATATCCTTCCAATGTAACCTCTCCTGGCCACATTTATCCGAAATCCCCTGCGCACAACAACACATTCCCACAATTTTGCACTCACCCCGATTTTCAAATCCGCGAATTTCAGTACGTCGTTATAATATTTTAAGAAAATTACGCTACACTATCCTCGTGTCGATATCAAGTCAAACTAACATATCGACCAATCGTAGACCCCCTGACGTTTCTCAAATCCCTCCTATCCTACCGTTGTCTCATGCTTATGCGTTTTCTACGTCTCTTTCTAACCTGGTTTGAGTGGTAGAAAATCAATATTCTTGTTTGTGCGCTGTCTACCACACGTGGACTTACTACGTGATTTAACGAACCCCTCATTAGCATTTCATGCTAAAACATCCGACCGTTTGGACAATCCTTAGAATAATGTTATCTACAAATTAAATAGAACTTAACATTTAGAAAATAAGCAGGTGTTCAATCGTAACGTTTTAAATAACACTTCTACGAGTTGGATTTTCCACGTATTTACTGATATATTTGTTTGTTAGCAACGCGTCTCACCTTGGTATTATTGGGTTTTTACATGCTTTTATGCATATTATTTATCAATAATCGTTCAATTAAATTCAATTTAATTAATAAAGTAATGGCATTGGCTTCTACCATTTAATTTCTTTGCAAACCTACTAAATATTTATCATTATTTGTAAAACTTCGTTAATACCTGATACTTAAAAATGAATTAACTAATATAACTTTCGCACGTAATTTCTGGTTGTTCCTTTATACAAGGTGTTTTGAAATTGCTTCGTTTATATTTATTTTTGATCTTTTAAAACCACTATAATATATATATATATATATATATATATATATATATATATACCATAGGAACACGATATCAAAAGAATTAAAACATTAAACAACACAGAAAAAAGGTACAGCGCCCGCATAGAAGAAAATATTCCTGAAAAACGTGCTGAGCATGCAGAAATACACACAGAGACCAAAATAAAATATTTTTCAAAAATTCAGCCTGAGCATTTTCATATACATAAACCTAGGAACGCAGTACAAAAAATATTAGAACAAAAAAGCTATATAAAAAAAATTACGACAGCGTTCGCACAAAAGAAATCAGCGTTATAAAGAATGTACCTCTTTGTGTTTTGTTTTTGTTCTAATTCCTTTTGTATCGTATTCCTAGTGTAGATGGATGAAATTGGGTAGACTGAAAATCTTGAAAATGCGCCCTTGGCAGCGAAAATACTGCTCTTCACAAAGAAAAGTATACTTAAAAAATAATAAAAGGACAATATTTTGGCTGCCAAGGTCATTTTCAAAAATTCGGCCTTCCATTCGCATCTACACATGCACAGAAATACAATACAAAAGCATGAGAAGCATAAACAATACACAAAGAAAATCGCTCAGAAAATATTCTAAATTATATTGTAAGTTTATTCCTTTGTCTTATAAAAAAGGATGTATGAATTTTGCAAACTGCAAAATATTTCTAATGAATTGATAATTAATGCCAATTGGCTAAGTTTGAAATAATTAAAAGTAGGGCTAAAGTGAGTTCTGAATGCATCTGAATATTGCATAAGTTCTAGGCTACTAGAACGGGTAGAACGGCTTGCGGGTTTTAGTGAGTTAAGATTAACCAAATTAGTGGAGTTTTTATGAGGAAATTGACTAAAACAGGTCCCCAAAAGAAGGCAGCAGCTCTTTCGATACTTAAAGTGGCAAATACCATAGGGCGTGCCAAAAATGTTTTAAAAATTGATGGTATCCTTTGGGAAAAGAGTCCATAGGTAAAACGATTCCCCATTCAAATCTCCGGAAGGGAAAGACTTCGGAAGCTGTGATTGGCAGGGTCGATAAGTAGAAAAGAACCAGGAATATCTTACGAGTCGGGGCGTGGAATGCTAGAGATTCCTAGCAGTGAAGCAAACACTTTTTACCCGTATCTCAAAGTGTGAGATTTGCAGAAGTGAACCATTTCCGAATATCCCTAATCCTTTATCGAATCGCATGCCTAGGTCTCTTCTGCAGTAGATTTAGATAGTCACGACTGTCCCCCTAGAAATTACCTTCAAGACGTTTGATTATAATTGTTAGTTAGTTTCTATAACTTTAAACTGTCTCAATATAATAAATCGTTCAAATTAACTTTAAATATCTCATTTTATATGTAAGAAGACACCGACTAAACGAGGATTAATTATGCAGTTATTCCAATTTAAATAAATGAAGGTCCAAGACAAATAAGCATTTCTATATTTACAAATAAGGTCCAAAATTGCACATTCGTAAGTAACTATGCTTACACATTATAGGTATAAAATAGTTAATTTAGTTAAACGCTCATCTGTATAAATTAAAATGCATTCCAGTGAGCAAGCGTTTAATCTCGAACATTTTTGGATTGGCATCCAGATGCCCAATTCATGTCAACACCCATGTATTATCCATTCTTTCAATTTAAATAGCTTTATCACAAGTTGCAACTTCGCGCGATTCAACACGTAATATAAAAAGTTGAAAAAAACCTATTCAGGATAAATTGATTGACCACAACACATTTCAACAAGAGGCAGGTTTGACAGAACTGTCATGTTGGCTTCTTTAAATGGATGATCGCGTGTCTGTAAAGAATGCTCTGACATAAATTATTTGCGTTGTCGTTTCATTGTAGTGTTTTTTAATAGACTGATGATTTAAAATATTGTAGGCCTTTCGAGCTGCAATATACAAGCAAGACAAAAAAACGGAACAAGTAGCGATCATTTAGTTTTTCAATTTAGGCCTAATATTTTATCGTTGCTACATAGCAATCGCTTTCCGCTATTTTGAAAGAATTAAAATATACACGATTGGTTAATAGTAATAGTAATCTTCATTGACCGGTCAGTTTGTGCTAGAAGAGTAATATCTACTCTTATGTAGCTGGAAACGAATAGCTTATACAGTACAGACATGATTAAAGTAAACAATCACTGTCGAGTACATAAAAAGATACACAGGAGAGAAAAGTGGGAGTATAATCAAACAGATATTAAACAAATGCGGTCTTCAATATTCTTTCCTGATGTCCAGTTCGAGCGGTGAAGATTCTTGGATCCAGAACACTTATTACTACACTCGAAAAATAATATAAAGCAGTGAGGTAGTCTTATACGGGGACTGACCTCTGAAACAGAAATTTATTGTCCAAGCGATGACAATAGACTGCGTTTGGCCGCGCAGTCACCAGAACATATGGCAAACAAGATAGAATATTGACGGTGAAAACGCGACCGGGTTTATCAAATTTAAATAAAAGAGCAGATATTACCATTAACAAATAAACTTAAATTTTATAGTAATAATATAAAGAAACTAAATAAATATATAGAGGGTTGGACGGAACATACCGCCCACCAAATTGGAAACATTTAAATTTCCATCTAGAGGGAGGGGGCAGAATTCAACCACAGAACGCATAAACTCACCACGCGCTGTTCTAACGGTGGCAACGTGGGCAATTCCGTCGACGCCAGAATGCACGGACATAATACGCCTAAGTGACCACTGAAGAGGAGGAAGAGAAACGGCTTTAATTAGGACTAAGTCTCCCGGTTGAATATTATTTTTGGCTACATGCCATTTGGATTTTACTTAAACAGTATGCAAGTATTCTCGGGACCAACGCACCCAAAAGTCCTGGTAGATACGCCGCAACAATTGCCATCTAGACAAACGATTTAAAGGCAGTGCCGTCAGTGCGGGACCAGGCGGGGCGGAAAGAGCGGAAAGGGTCAAAAAATGACCCGGCGTTAAACAACTAAGGTCGTTAGGATAATTACTAACTGGGGTCAGAGGACATAAATTGAGGACAGCTTTAATTTGGATGAAAACGGTTGACAACTCTTGAAAAGTTTAAACCGGCTCTCCTACAACACGAAGTAGCAGGATCTTGACGGATTTGACCCCAGCGTCCCAAAGACCCCCAAAATGGGGCGCGGAAGGTGGGTTAAAATTCCAAGTAATTAGTTCTTGGAAAGCTGCTGCTTTAGCATAAGAAACCAATTGCGACGGGCACTGACAAAGTTTGTACCACAGTCGCTGTGCAAATGTTCACACAGACCACGACGAGCAAGAAACCGACCGACGGATCGCAATGGAACTACTTTAAATTCCGCACATACCAAACAAACTATAGGTTTTTTAGAACCATTAAGAAAACGAAAATAAACGACGGCGCAGTAGTCGCCTTTCGAAGCGTCCCCAAAACAATGTACCTCACACGAATCGTAGTGAGAAGGGACTAGAAGGCGCGGTAAAAAAAAATCTGCAAGAAGTGGAAGGCTCTTAACATATCTCTCCCATAAACGACAAAACTCCGGCGGTGGACGGGCATCCCAATCTAGTTTGAGAGTCCAAAGACGTTGGAGGAAATGCTTTATTAAAAAGGAAAAAGGGAAGAGAATTCCTAACGGCTCAAAAATGCGGGCTAAAGTAGAAAAAATATTACGTTTTGTACAAGGTGTATGTATAGGATTGACCACGAAAAGAAAATTATCTGAAGAGGGGTTCCACTGGAGACCCAAAACTTTCACGGTAGGATCAGAAAGATCCCCAAAGCAATGCGGTGCAAACACCGATTAGGGGCAAGAATGCCGTAAAGCAAATTGGGATCATTTACTATACCACTTGTGTAGGTCGAAGCCACCTCGTTTTAAAAGGGCTACAAGGTGCTCTGTTAAATCCAAGGCGGATTTAAAAGTATCTCGGCCTGTCACTACGCCATCAATATAGGTATTATGACGAAGAGTGAAAGCGGCTAGAGGAAAGGGTCCACCTTCATCATCGGCAAGTTGCAAAAGAATACGTATGTATGATTATTAAGTATGTTTTAAATTATAGTACTAATATCTGCTACTGGTAATATCCGGCTCGTAGGACCAAATTTGAATGTTGAGTACATAAAAAGATACTCAGGAAAAAAAAGTGAGAGTATTACCAAATAGATATTTAACAAATGCGGCCTTCATTAATCTTACCTGATGTCCAGTTAGAGCGGTGAAGATTCTTGGATCCAGAATTCTTATTACTACACTTGAAATATAGTATAAAGCGGTGAGGTAATTCTATACGGGGAGTGACCTCCGAAACAGAAACTTATTGTCCAAGCGGTGACAATAGACTGTGTTAGGCCGCGCAGTTACCAAAACATATGGCAAAGAAGATAGAAGGTGAAAACGCGACCGGGTTTATCAAATTTAAATAAAAGAGAAGATTTAACCATTAACAAATAAACTTAAATTTTATAGTAATCATATAATGAAACTAAATGAATACATACAGAGTTGGACGGAACAAGCACCTTAAGCATTAAATACTAAATACTAAGTTGCTTAATATATAGTTATAATTATCTGCATAAAGTCACAGAAATTTAATTAAATTACGGTCGAACTTCCTTAACTCGAACTTCCATAACTCGAATTTTCTATAGCTCGAACCAAATTTTAATGGCAACAGCATATTCAGATAATACCACATCTGTGTAAAAGTTTATATTACTCGAACTGTAACTCAAATTTCTCTGGATCTTGAATATTTTTAAAGTCATTTATCTTCTATAATACGCATTCATTACTGATGCTTCCCGAGCGAACGTGGTATGTAGTTTAGTAATTTTCACTTCACACATTGTGTTTAATACATGTGCGTTGTAATGCCTCCGAAAAGGGCATTAAACTCTTTTCCGATAACTAAAAAGTTAAAACTTTTTAAAGAAGTGGAAAGTGGTGCTAAAAAGAAAGATGCAGCATGGCCAAATACTTTGTCAACAATTTTATCGGATAAATAGTTACTTGTTCAAGCGACGGACAGTGGCTATTGTATGGGCAGCAAACGCCTAAAGAAACCGATTCATAAAAGCGTAGACGGTGCAATTTTAGAATGGTTTAAATCTACTAGAGCTCAAAATTTACCTATTTCAGGAAGGATTACAAAACAAAAGGCATTAGAGTTTGCAGAGATATTAGAGGAAAATAATTTTAAAACTAGTACTGGCTGGCTTGGCAAATGGAAGCAAGGGTAGAACTATAATATTTTTTACGTAATTACATCATATACAAATTACAATGCAATTTTGGATATGCACCATAGAGAACATACAGTAAGAGAGTCACCAATTACATGTTTAAAAGTGGGAACAACAATGGCGGCTATAACCGGTGGTGTCTCCAGCGACTACTGGTGAAAACAAGAGCTAATAGCGGGAAATTTAGAATATTAACACTATAAGATTTGTCTGAAAACTTATTTTCAAAACTCAACAATATGTATTAACAGGTTTAATAAAAATTCATTAAGCATAAATGGTAAATAAATGAATTGTAATTCAACCTGTTTCATACATATTGTTGAGTTTTGAAAGTAAGTTTTTAGATAAATTTATTAATGAGAGCTAAACAAAAAAAATTAATAATAATGGTTTATTAATGTAAATATTCTGTATTATACATCACACTTAGAAAAGAATTTAGAGCTGCGTCAAACCGACTTTAAGTAAGTTCGAAAACAAAAAAAAATTAAAATCAGTTAACTAAATGTCACCATGACATAACTCACAATTAGGTAGCGGTCTGGCATGTTGGCAGTGATTCGTTGCCTAAGCCTTACCATAACATATAATTTAATAACCGTCACCATGACATAACTCACAATTAGTTAGTGGTCTGGCATGTTGGTAGCGATTCGTTGCTTAAGCCTTACCATAACATATAATTTAATAAACGTCACCATGACATAACTCACAATTAGGTAGCGGTCTGGCATGTTGGCAGCGATTCGTTGCTTAAGCCTTACCATAACATATAATTTAACATTTTTCTTTTTTGAAGCAGATAACCAGGTTATATTTCATTTCCTTATAAATGGTAATCATGTAAACATGTTAGAGTTCTTTAACAACCATCAGGTTGCTAATATCTATGTAGTGCCAGGTGGATAGGAAAAAGACCTAGACCAAGCTATATTACTCAAATTATTAGAAATTTAGGTTGTGAAGGGTATGTAGAGCTTTTTAGATTAGCACAGAATAGAAAAAAAGTTAGAGCTGCGTCAAACCGATCTTAAAAAAGGTCGAAAACAAAATGATGATGATACATCACACTTATCAACAGTACAAAATAATAAATCAGTAAATAACCTAAATGTATCATAAATCTAATATAGATGTACTCATCATATCAAATTTGATTAAATAATAGTTTATTATTCAACATACGGTAATGTAGGCAATAACTCACGCAGATGAAGTTTGCGGCACGAGCCGAAGGCGAGTGCCGTAATTCATCAAGTGAGTTATTGCCATTACCGTATGTTGAATACTATACTTTATTTACGACTACAACAGTGAACACTAAGACGTAAGTACACAGATAAAGAACACTATATTTATTATATTTAGAAATTTTGACAGGTATAATAATGATACAAAATTTTTTGTCTAATTACTCATTTTGCTTATTAACAAAATTAACAGTAAAGTTTGAACAACCCGTAAACTGAATATGTGGGACTGAATTATTTAAATTTATTGTTGTTACAGTTGACTTTGTTACTGCTACACCAATCTAGAAAGTTTTTATACAATTCTTTATATTTGGCTTGCGATTTTTCGAGTAATAGATTCTGTACTGTAGCATTAGCTACCTGTCTCAACTCTGTAGGTGTACATATTAATTCATTTTCACTATCAGAATTCATCGTATTTAACACTAATTTTACTTAATTCAATTTCAATTTGAAAACGTCAGAATAATTTATTTAAATTTGCCAAGTAGCCTTATCTCAATAATAATAATGAACCTTGCATTTCGTTGTATCATGCTCGTACAGAGCCAACTTCGCGCGTTGCGTCTATTCGATTATACAGACTAGACATGAAGGAATTTGACACCATCTAGTAGGAATACTGAGAATTATCATAAATCACAAGGGAGTTATTATAACTCACACTGTTTGTTTATGGATACTATAAATTACTCAAAAACAGCTGATTAATTAATATGTAATTTGATAGGAGTAGATAAATAATTAAACGCAAATAATTGCAATATAAAGAAATTTTGTTCGTTAATTAATTAAATTTATTAGAGGCATGCATTAGTCAATATCTTCTACTAATTATTTATTTTAGTTGTAAATGTTTTTATACAAGCAATTTTGTTTCAAAAATGTTAGTAAATTTACTATTCTTTGTATTCTTCTTAATGGACTATTATAAATATAATTTTGTATGGAGTTATATATTTTAAATACTTAATTTTTCCTAAATACCAAGTTTGTATTAAAATCAATTCCATGAAGCAGATATAGGAAATCCAGAATACCGTGAATTAAATTAAAGAAAAATACATTTGATCTTAAACGTCGACGTTCCAAAGTTTCGATATTTGCAAACGAAAGAACTTCCTTGTAACTGTACTATTTACTCAAAGTTCTTAGGGATTTCTTTCTAATGCATAACTATATGTATATTATAATACTCTATCCGAAGTTGTCCAAGTGTGTTTTTTCAGTGTGACATTTTTAAAAGTATTTTTAATAAAATTACCCATACGAGCTTCACCAACAGCAGACAACAGCGAATCTCTTTTTACGAGGAGTTATAAATGTAGAATCTTGTTTTCGTTTCTGACATATTGGGCCTGAAAAATCTCCATCAGCAGTTCATATATTATTGCAGTTTGTAGATAATGGAACAATATTACTAGTAGTTGTATTATGTAACGATGGAATAGATATTAAAATGTTACTACTCGATGTGTGCTTTTTGGTAGTGAAAATTTAATGACCAAATTACCACTGTGCTACAAAAGCTTCCTTCCGCAAAATGGTCATCACGCAAATGTGCCATACTTTTAACCACAGACAAATCTATTATTTCAAATCATCTTTGTCTGCGCTCTAGATCTTTATCAGGAAAGCGAAAAAATTTTTAGCTTCTGTAGTTGTTATCAGTTAAGTTAGTACAATATGCATTGTCACAAACTTTGGCAACACAATGGTTAAATAAATTTCCCAATAGGCATTGCGCTCCCCTATTAAATAGAAGGTGCTACGCCGATGAATACTACAAGAATATTTAATTAATAATTTTAAACGTTGATTTAAAAATAACGTACCTGTTAAGTAAATCCTTGTAATTTAATAATTATCCAATAACAAAACTAATAATTACAACAAACTGACAATAACAGAATAAGAACTATACTAAAAGAGTAGTTAATTAGTAATTTTAAACACTGATCTAGAAAGTAACGTACCTGCTAAGTCAATCCTTAAAATTTAATAATTTGCCAATAATAATGGTACTGAACAAAGCAACTAATTACTGTGAAAAGGAGAATTATGCTAAAAACGTATTATAATTAGTATTTTAAACACTGACTTAAAAAATAGAATACCTGTAACATCAATTTTTTGAATTTCACAATCAATCATAATACCATGATACCATATAGATTAGAATAACTTCTTGATGAGGAAAACATTCCCAAACAAAACAAGTAGGATAGAAGTTAGGTTGTTCCTACTTCTTTATTCATAAGTCAAGACATACGAAGGCTACATATATTTCGATAATACTGCAGCGCCTCCAAGCGCTACTGGATATGATATGATATGCAGTCAGTCAAAAGAAAGCATATGGCGAAAGTGCTGCGATAAATGAACAGGATTGTGATTACTGGAAGGTCACAGTTTTACTACCATCATCGCCATTAAGTTTTCAGTTCTAGAACTGGTTGGACGCGTACCCTCATTGTTTCCTAGTCAAAACCAAACTACACATTTCTCTGAAATTTGCACAGTCTGCATCTATCACTATCTGTGTGCGAAAGTCTAATCTCGGTCCACTTATACCTCTCTTTTTCTATCTCTGCTTGTAATGTATCCCGTACTATTCCTCAGAAATGCCTTAGATCGTATCCTGTTCTTCTATTTCTCCTTTTTTTTTCGTTTTCCACAGATATCTTTATTCCTCTACTATTTCTACAACCTATTTGTTATTAACTTTGTCTGTCCATGTTACCATCCTCATAAATCTGAAGCACAACATTCCAGTAGGCTTCTATCTCTTTCTGTCTGCCTTCCTACTGCCCCTATTTCATAAACATACTGTGCTGTGATCCACACTATGCTTTGAACAGTTTTCTTCTTGTATCTATGTTCGTTGTCTTTGAACATAACTGCTGTTCTTTCTTGTTTGATGCCGTTCGGTCACCTTTTATTTGTTTACACTTATATACCCTATTTCCCCGATATTCGGTGGTATGTGAAGGGCGGTAAGCAGTCTTTGGCTGCCAAGTTCCCCCAGCACTTGAACCTTTGTCGATATATAGTTTTTCTAATTTACTCTCGCACAATCAACATTAGTTGAAAATATTTCACAACAAACACCTGTAGTTGTTTATAAAAACCATCAGATTTAAGAGCACTTATTTTTTCGTCATTGGGTTTTACGTCTTGAAACTGGTTGGACTTGTACTTCAGCTTATTTATGTTCTGAGCTGGCCTATACAGCTCCCTGCAATTCTCACAACAGCCTATATACAGCTCGATTTCCTTCTATTGTTTTTCAATTATATGCCCTATTTCACCGAGATTCAGTAGTATATGAAGGGAGGCGGCTCCGTGGCGTAGTTGGTATGTGTGTGACTACTATGCCCAAGGTCCCGGGTTCAAATCCCGACACGGTCCGCTTAAAAAATGTTAGGCGAACATTTTTCACAAAAATACACCCTCGTTCGAATGAGAGGTAAAATGGAGGTCCCGTGTGTGAGTGTTGTCACGTACGTTAAAGATCCTTACCTTGCTTGGAACAGCAAGGGTTCGGCAAAATTCAAATTTTTCAGGTAAAAAAAACTCGCTTCCTGGCCAATGTAGTACTTTCGGGTGGAGCATTGGAAATGCAAGTGCACGGTATGTGAAGGGGGACGGCTCCGTGGCGTAGTGGTATGTGTGTGACTACTACGCCTAAGGTCCCGGGTTCGAATCCCGACACAGTCCGCTTGAAAAATGTTAGGCGAGCATTTTTCACAAAAATACACCCTCGTTCGGGTGAGAGGTAAAATGGAGGTCCCGTGTTTGAGTGTTGCCGCGCACGTTGAAGATCCCTACCTTGTTTGGAACAGCAACGGTTCGGCAAAATTGCAAATTTGCCAGGTAAAAAAAACTCGCTAGCTGGCCAATGTAGTACCTTCGGGTGGAGCATTAAAAAATCACATGTAAGGTATGTGAAGGAAGGTGTCGCCGTGGATCAATGTAGTAAGCGTATGCCTACGGATTCCAAGGTCCTGGTTTCAAATCCCGACACGGCCGACTGCTTGAAAAATGGCAGGTGAGCATTTTTCACAAAAATTACGCCCTCGTTCGGATAAGAGGTTAAATGGTGGTCCCGTGTGTGAGTGTTGTCACGCACATTAAAGATCCCTACCTTACCTGGAACGGCAAGGGTTCGACAAAATTTTAAATTTCCAGCCAACAAAAAACTCACCTCCTGGCCAATGTAGTACCGTCGGGTGGAGCATTGGAAATGTAAATAAACGGTGGGGGGAGTTTTGGCGGCCCCGTAGCGTAGTATGTGTGTGACTACTACGCCCAAGGTCCCGGGTTCGAATCCCGGCAAGGTCCGCTTGAATAATGTTAGGCGAGCAAATTTCACAAAAATACACCCTCGTTCGGATGAGAGGTAAAATGAAGGTCCTGTGTGTGAGTGTTGTCACGCACGTTAAAGATCCCTACCTTGCTTGGAATAGCAAAGGTTCGGCAAAATTCCAAATTTTCCAGGTAAAAAAACTCGCTTCCTGGCCAATGTAGTACCTTCGGGTGGAGCATTGGAAAATCACATCTAAGGTATGTGAAGAGACCCCCCCCCCCAGGTCCAGGTTCGAATCCCGACACGGTCCGCTTGAAAAATGTTAGGCGAGCATTTTCACAAAAATACACCCTCGTTCGGATGAGAGGTAAAATGGAGGTCCCGTGTGTGAGTGTTGTCACGCACGTTAAAAATCTCCACCTCTCTTGAAACAACAAGGTAAAAAACAACTCGCTTCCTGGCCAATATAGTACCTTCGGGTGAAGCATTAAAAAATCACATATAAGGTATGTGAAGGGGGTTAAGCAGCCTGTGGCTGCCAATGATCCCCTACACTTAGACATTTGCCGTATTAATAGTTTTCCAGTAAATCCTTTCGCACAATTAACATTAGTTGAGAGTATTGATAAACACGAATTCTTATCACTCAATTTAGCGACTCCATAGGCTCGTATTTCACCATATTTGAGTTGTGCAAATTAAATAAAAAAGCTTTAAAAATAAATCGATAATCTATTATAGTGGACTGTATGTTTATTAAAAAGATTTAATAAATTGAATATAAACATTACCGTGCAACATAACACATGTGTGCATCGATAACATAAATTTATAATACAAATTTTAATGTGAGAGCAATAAAACCACGACCCGCCGTTATAATGAACGTGCTAATCAGAGCATGGTCAAACCGCAACTGCCTTGTTCTTAGCGCAAGCAACCCCTTCTTCTTTCAACAATGTAAGGATGGTTGCCCGTCGCTACCATAAACTGCCCGCGAGCACAAAATCACTCACTTCACAATAACTAATTTAACACTTACAAAAATCAAATAATAAAGTCAAAGATGCAAGCAAAAGCGTATGCAACATTCAAATCTTAAAAATAAAACTAAAGATAATAATCCTCGTAATAACCCTTAAAAAATTATTAACATAAAAAATATCTACTCAGACCAAACTAATTACTAAGTATCCGATTCAATAGGAAGAATCGCAATTTTAGACACTGAAGTAACAAAAGTGCCATTTTTAGTTTTTAAGTGAACAACTCTAACTTTATTGTCTTTACCTGGTATAACCTTAATTATACGTGCTATCGCCCACTCTAATGGCGGTAACTTATCATTTTTTAATAAGAACTAACATACCTTCTTTTACATTAGGCATAACCTTTTTCCATTTTGGTCTGTTTTGCAACTGGCCTAAATAGTCCCTAGACCAAGCCTTCCAAAAACTATATTGTAATTGCGTACAAAGTTTCCAAAATTTAAGTTTGTTTATTGGCACATCTGAAACATTACCTTCTGGAATACAAGCTAAAGATCCACCAATTAAAAAATGGCTTGGCGTTAAACAAGACAAGTCTGACGGATCTTCAGTAAGGGCACACAATGGCCTTGAGTTCAACATGGCTTCTATTTGAATACAGACCGTGTTAAATTCCTCATAAGTCAAATTAGTCAGTCCAATTACTCTTTTTAAATGATATTTAAACCCCTTTATGTTACTCTCCCACAACCCCCAAAGTTTGGGCTATATGGTGGGATAAAAGACCACTTTATACGAAATTCCCCTATATAACTTTGAAACTGCTAATTAGTTTTTAAACAACTGTATAATTTCCTAAACTCATTATCAGCTCCTTTGAATGTGCTCCCATTGTCACTAAAAATCATTTGCGGTACACCTCTCCTACTCACAAACCTCTTTAAAGCATTTATAAATGTCTCAGTTTTCAAATCTGACACTACTTCTAAATGAATAGCTTTTGTTACAAAACAAACAAAAACTGCTACATAACCCTTTGTAAGAATCACTCTTCTGACTCTTGATTGCTTAATATAGAAGTGTCCAGCAAAATCCACCCCAACTTTCTCAAACGGCCGAGCTATGTTCACTCGATCGTACGGCAAACTGCCCATTAGCTGCTTAGAAGCATCAGACTTTAACTTCCAACAAATTAAACATTTAGCAATAACACTCTTAATTTCTCTAGTAGCATTTAATATCCAATATTGCTGTCTCAAAACTGACAATGTTAACTTTACACCGGCATGCAACAACCGTAAATGTTCGTTATTTATAATAATTTTTGTTATAAAACTTTTAGTAGGTAAAATTATTGGAAATTTATGTTGAAACGAAAGTGCACTGTTATGCAGCCTCCCTCCTACACGCAACAATCCTTGCGAATCCAAAAACGGATTGAGTGATAATAATTTCGAAGTACAAGATTTACTTGCTTTAATTTCTGCAATCTCTTTTGTAAAATACTCCGTTTGTACTTGTTTTAATATAATCGTACGCGATTCATCTATCTCTTCTATTGTTAAATTACTAGTTTTTTTGTTAGTTTTATTCCTACAATTGTAAATAAAACGCAAACAATATGCCAAAACTCTTTTCATTTTCATAAAATTTGAAAACTTTTCGAATAATACTAATTTATCTTTACTCTGGACTACAACATTAACTACGGGCTTCATTTCTGGCAACATTTCACTAAACTCGGACGGCCGAAGGTATTTGTCAACTGTACAATCAAGTGTCCCTAAAAATTCAGGACCCTTCCACCACAAGATACAATTTTCTATATTGCGTGGTAAAACTCCTCTCGAAACAAGATCAGCAGGATTTTCATTAGAACGGATATAACACCACATAAATTCGGACGTTAATTCCTGAATCAATTTAATTCTATTGGTGACATAAGTATTAAGTTTCCAATATTCTATTTTCAACCATGTTAATACAATTTTTGAATCGCAAAATAAAAACCTTTGTATTTTATCCTTCAGCATACCAAAAATTCGACTTATTAATCTTGCTAATATCAATGCCCCGTTTAATTCTAACCGCGGAATGCTTGTTTTATTTTTCAACGAATTTATTTTTGATTTGGAAGCTAACAATTTTATTTCCACTGTATTACTGACCGTAACTACTCGTACATAAACACAAGCACCTTGTGCAATTTGCGAAGCGTCACAAAATCCAACAAGTTCAATGGAAACAGCCTCGGAAAAATTTAAATATCTATCAATTTTAATTGCTGGCATGCATCTTAATCCCTGTGAAAATGATTCCCATTCCTCCTTCAATTTATCAGGTAATTCTGTGTCCCAATCCAGACCTGCAGCCCATATTTTTTGCATCAATAATTTTGCCACAGTAATAACTGGAGCCAAAAAGCTAAAAGGATCAAATAACCTGGCAATAAAGCCCAAAACAAATCTTTTGTTGCATGTTGCAGGAACGGTTTTCATTCCACAACTCATTATAAATTGATCCGTATTTACATCAAACGATAGACCTAGGGTTTTAAAATACTCCCTTTTCATTAGTAATATTTGTTTCTTCAAAATGTTGAAGTTGTCGTGAATATTTCGTACTAATTCCACATGGTTGGAACACCATTTATGTAATTCAAATTTAGCTAAACCCAGTAATTTTATAAGTTCAGCTTGAGCTTGCAACAAACTTTCCTTATGATCTGCACCAAAAAGGCAGTCATCAACATAAGTATTAAAACGCAAAATAAACGAAGCTAACGGAAATTCTGTTTCTCCCTCAATAGCTAATTGTAATAAACATCTCGTTGCTAAATGAGGACTGGATTTCAAGCCGAAAGGCAACTGTTTAAACTGCATAACCTGCAGCGGTTGATTTCTACTCTCTCTCCAAAGAAAATTTAAAAGTTTTCTGTGTGCGGGTTCTATCGAAATTTGCAAATACATCTGTTTTATATCCGCCATACAGACGTATCTATAAGTACGAAATAAAAGCAAAATGTCAAATAACTCAGGCTGAACAATATCTCCATTGCACAAAATACTGTTCAAAGAAACACCAGTTTTTGTAGTGGCACTACCGTCCATTACAATTCTAAGTTTCGTCGTAATTTTGTCATCTCTTACTACACCATGATAAGGCAAAAAATACCAATTCTCATTATGTAATGTAAAGGGATCAACCTTCATATCTTCTATAAAACCTCTACTTAGAAATTCCTTAATAAATTGCGAAAATTTTAAATATAAACTTTCATTTGATACAAATTGTTTTTCTAAGTTTTCAAAGCGTTTGAGTGCCATGGAAGCAGAATCTCCCAATTGAAACTCTTCTAAATTTACTTTTAAAGGTAAATCGACTTGGAACCGCCCGTCAACTCTTGTAAATTTATTTACAAAACACTGTTCTGCTATTTCATTTTCTGTCAGCGATTCTTGGTCATTTTTAATAAAAACATTTTCGGTTTCCCAAAACTTTTCCATCAACTGATTTAAATTTTCATCAGCATCAATTACCGCATTATGTAAGGACACTGCGTGCAAACTAGCACCACATCTTACTTTTGTAGTGAACGGCACTTTTCCACTCACAAAGTAACCAAAATAAGAATTCTGAAAATTAGGCTGATCTATACCCATTTTTATATTTTGCGGAAGCAAAACCGAGAAAAAAATATCTGCTAAAAGGAAGTCTACCTCAGCTGACTCAAAAAATTTGTCATCAGCCAACGGCAAACCCCTTGGCAATTTAAAACTGCTGAAATCAAAACTTACTTGAGGCAATTCAACTGTAATTTTCGGAATTACCCCGAAATCATGAGAAAATTCATAATTCCCATATCTCGAACGAATCGACAAGTCGATCCATTCTGAACACTCTGTCGAATTATCACAAATACCAGAAATTTTAGTTAATTTCTTTGTACGACAAGTGTCTAACCCCAATTTGTCACGAAATTTAACTGTAACAAAACTAGTCTGTGAGCCTGAATCTAACAAGGCTCGTGCCGAAAGTAATTCACCTTCAGCGTTTTTTACTAATATTGATGCCGTAGGCAATAAAACAAATTTTGAAATAGTAGACTTTACTGTAGTTATCCCCTGAGCAGCTACCACATTATCTACCGCATTTAACTGAACACTCGTATGCAAGTATGTGTGATGCTCCTTGGATTGGCATATGAAACATTTGAGATCAACAGAACAGGGTTGACCCACATGTACATTTAAACATATTTTACACACTTTGTTTTCCGAAATACACTTTTCTCTTTCCTGCATGCTTGCATTTTTAAATTGATCACACCTAAAAATTAGATGACCTCCATGCTTGCAAAATTTACAATTTACTGAGTTTGAATTCACTCTTTGTCTGCCTTTCTCAATTTTTTGCTTAAAAGATTTACCAGAATTCGGTACAGCAGTAATAGTGTTAGTTACAGGTTTAAAATGTGTTTGCTTATTAAATGTTTTACTATTATTTTGAAGTTTGACACTTGATTTAGTCAATTCCGAATTCAAAGCCCTCCTATCCAAAAATTCTAAAAGTTCTTCCAAATTAGCCCTAGAATTAGGTTTTCTCTCATTTTGATAAGCTCGATTGCTATAAATATCTAGCTTGGAAAGTATAAGATGAACTATCATAGCATCCCAAATTGATTCCCCTAAATTTTTTAGATAAGCTACAGTTTGCCTTATTCTGGCTACAAAGTCCCGTAACATACCCGAGTCATTACAATTTGCAATTGATAATTCCATTAAATCTTTGATATGACAATCAATAATCAAATAATCATCCTTATACCTTTTTTGCAAAATATTCAGTGCCGTAGTATATGAATTATTTTCCACGGGCAACGCAGAAATTAACCGCAATGGCTCATCCCTTAGATGTTTGCGTAAATACATTAGTCTTTCGATATTTTCCAAATTTGGATTTTTATCAATAAGAGTTATGAAAAGCTCAAAAAACGATTTAAAACCTTGAATTTGCCCCGAAAATATAGGTAATTGTAAGGCTTCCAATTTAATATTTCCTTTGACAACATTATTTGTGCCATCACTAGAAGATCCCTCAGACCCGCATTGCAATTTTAACAATCTTTAAACTTAGCGTAAGTCGTTGTATACAATTTTTCAACCACCTCTGCTTCATCAAAATTATCTTCTACTTCAAATTCTTGCAACTGACAACAAACATGCATAAACTCATCAAAATTACTTTTAATAAGCTCGAATTTAATATTTATTTCTTCAAAATCTAATTCCGCAATAGACATCGCTTCTGCCTCTAAGACGTAATTATTCGCCCTAGTTATGTTATTTTTCAAAAATGAACGTTCACCTAACAAAGTTTTTTTACCCTTTGTCATGATGATAAATATAAATTTTTCGCTCACACAATTTTAATTGCAATGAGAAACCTAATGTTTCTTGCTACCAGTATATAATAAGTAAATATACTTGCAGTTCGTACAAAACCCAACTATTAGTAATTCTGCATAAAACGGAAATTCCAGAACAAACACATTAAAATATAATTGCTTGTTTGGCCTACCTTTCTTATCTCCAGGCGAATACAGCTGTATACTATACCAAGGTCTCTGCTCGCCTCCAATATAACGACGTGCAGGTGCCGTTTGTCTATCCTTATTTACCGCACAGACAACAAACGAAATGAAAGCTTCTAATTCCTTGCATACACAATTCAAATTAAAACGTTTGTTTCACTGATATGACCGTTCGGAATTAATCAGTAAAAACTTTATACAAATTTGTAAAGATATGACCATCTGGAATTAAATCAATACAAATTCGCACTGCACTATTTTTAATTTAGAACACTTAAAATTCTTTCCAATAATATTTTGAATGTTCAATCGGATTGTTTATAATATGGTGAAAATTAATACCACATCCGACTTTAAACAATCATTTAAAAACACGTAATAATTCACTACGCATCCGGCTCGAAGGACCAATAAATATGATAAACACGAATTCTTATCACTCAATTTAGCGACTCCATAGGCTCGTATTTCACCATATTTGACTTGTGCAAATTAAATAAAAAAGCTTTAAAAATAAATCGATAATCTATTATAGTGGACTGTATGTTTATTAAAAAGATTTAATAAATTGAATATAAACATTACCGTGCAACATAACACATGTGTGCATCGATAACATAAATTTATAATACAAATTTTAATGTGAGAGCAATAAAACCACGACCCGCCGTTATAATGAACGTGCTAATCCGAGCATGGTCAAACCGCAACTGCCTTGTTCTTAGCGCAAGCAACCCCTTCTTCTTTCAACAATGTAAGGATGGTTGCCCGTCGCTACCAAGTATTGCAAAACCAATATCTGCAGTTGTTTATGATAATCACCATGTTTAAGTACAGTTATTATTTTTGTCTTTAGTTTTTCCATCTTGCGGCTGGTTCGAAGCGTACCTCCATTGATTTCTATTCTGAGCTAGCCTACATATTTCCCTGAAATTCTCACAGCCAACATCTTTCACTATCTGTGTGCAGTAGTCTAACCTAGGTCTACCTCTATTTCTTTTTTTCCTATCCTTGCTTCTAATATATTCCACACTATTCCCTCATATCTTAGTATGTGGCCCATCATCCTATCTCTCCTATTTTTACTGTTTTCCACACACTTCTTTCTTCCCCTACCATTTCTAATACCTCTTTGTCCTTAACTTTGTCTGTCCATGATTTCTTCATCATACGTCTGTAGCAGTACATTTTAAAGGTTTCAACCTTTTTCTGGTCTGTTTCTCCTACTATCCAGGCTTAACAGTCAGTGCTGTGCTCCCACATATCTTTTAAACAATCTTTTCCTTGTTTATATGTTTGTTGTTTTTGAACACAGTAGTTGTTTTTTCTTGTTAAATGTTGCACGTCCTTGTGCTAATATTTGTTTTATATTTTTTGTGCTTTTCCTATCATTATATTTAACTTCCTAGGTAGCAAAACTCCTTAACCTTTGGAAGTTTTCGTCACCTTTTTGTATTCTTGTTTTTGATTTATTTTCCCCTCTTTAACATACTAGAACTTTAGTTTTATTTTCGTTAATTTTTTTACCCTATTTCTCCGTTAGAACTGTTTCCATTTCATTAAGAGCAGCTTCTAACTCTTCTTTGCTAGATGCTAATACCTCTATGTCAGCCGCAAATCTAAGCATATCATTCTTTTGTCCCTGCATATTAATTCCAAATCTCTTCCTGCATTTGACAGTATTCATTGCCTTTTCTATGTATAAGTTAAAAATTAATGGGGATAAGGCATATCCATGTCTCGCCCCTTTCCTAATATTTACTTCTCTACTTTCTTGCTCTAATTATATTACCGCTATTTGCTATTTGTATAAGCATTGCTCCATCCGTCTATCCTTAAAACTCATTCCGATCTTTTTGAGTATTTCGAACATTTTTTTCCATTTTACATTGTTGCATGCTTTTTCCAGATCTGCAAACCCTATATATACGTTTTCCCCCTTCTCTATTGTTTTCTCCATTATCACCCTCAGAGCTAAAATAGCCTCCCGTGTTCCCTGTTTCTCCTAAACCCAAATTGATCTTCTCCCAGTATTTCTTCAGGTCGTTTTTCCATTCGTCTTTGTACAATTCTAGTTAATATTTTTGAAACGTGTGCTGTCAAACTTATTGTTCGAAAATTTTCACATCTATCTACGTCTCTTTTTTTGATTTAGTCACTATGATGTTACGTTTGAAATCTTTGGGTACTCGCCTGTCTCATACAAATCGGAAGAGATTCATTCCAATCTTTTGGAGTATTTCGAACATTTTTTTCCATTTTACATTGTCGAATGCTGTTTTCAGATCTACAAACCCTATATACACGCTTTCCCCTTCTTCTATTGTCTTCTCCATTATCACCCTCCGAACCAAGAAAAGTCTCCAGTATTTCCCTGTTTTGCCTAAACCCAAATTGATCCTCTTGTAGTATTTTTTAGCCAGTTTTTGTATTCGTCTTTGTACAATTCTAGTTAATATTTTTGACACGTGTGATGTCAAACGTATTGTTCGAAAATTTTCAAATCTATCAACGCCTCTCTTTTTAGGTATAATGACTACGATGTTACGTTTGAAATCTTTGGGGATCTCGTCTGTCGCCTACATATAGCTTACAAGTTGGAAGAGACGTTCTGTTACTGCTTGTTCAGCGGCTTTTAGAGTTTCTGTTTGCACTTTATCTGTACCCGGCGCCTTAACATTTTTCAGACCCTTTAAATGCTAATCCAAACTCATCTCTAAGTATAGGATATCCCAGGTCATCATTCTCAATGTCTGATTCCTGTTCTAATGCTGCTAGTTCCTCTCCTGAATATAAATTCCCTATATATTCCTGCCATCTAGCTACTTTCCCTACATTTTCTATAATGACGTTTCCTACCGCGTCCTTTATATTTTTGCTATATAGTTTAATTCTAATTAATTTGTAAGCTTCGTCTGTTTTCCTATTTCTATATTAGTTTGTACCTCTTTGCACTTTTCATCAATCTATTGTTCTTTAGCTTTCTTGCATTTGCGAATAATTTCCCATTTTAAGGCTTTGTATCTCTGTTTCGTCTGATCTATTTTTGTATTTTCTTCTTTCTTCTATTAAATTCAGGATATCTTTTGTTATCCATGGTTTCTTATTTTTTTTGCGTATACCCCAGAATATCTCTAGCCGCCATGTCTAAGCTGGATTTAATGTTATTGTATTCTGTTTCTACTTCCTTAGTATCAGAAACTTTCCGATATCTTTCAGCAATTCGTTTGACTTTTTTTCAAATATTTCATGCATATTTTTATCTTTTAGCTTCTCAAAGTCAAAGTGCCTTTTTTTCCTCTTGTTCATATTTTTAAATTTAAGTGCGGCCTTCATAATTACGATGTTGTGGTCAGTGTTTCTACCTGCTTCCAGGTAGCTTCTACAGTGTTTTACTGATTTCTAAGCTATTGTCTAACAATAATGAATCTATTTGATATCTTCCTATATTTCCTGGCCTCTTCCACGTGTATTGTCTTCTAGCATGATTTCGAAATAATGTATTTGTGATTGTTAAGTTGTTCTTGTCGCAAAATTCTACCAGCCTATTTCCCCTCTCATTTCTCGTGCCTAAACCAAATAAACCTACTATCGCTCCTTCCCTACCCTCATCTACCATTGCATTAAAATCTCCCGTAATTATTAAATTTTCATGTCCTTCTACGTATCTTAGTATGTCTTCGATATCTTTGTAGATCGCCTCTACCTCTTCCTCACTGTAGCTAGAGATGGGCATGTATACTTATATTATTAATGTATTTACCGGTTTAGGTTCAAATCTAACCATGAGGCCTCTTTCGTTCTTTTGTAAGTAATTTTCTACACGTCGTCTTATCTTTTTCGCATAACTATGCCCACCCCAGAATTTCCTTTCTTTGATCCTGTATGAATTACCCTGAAGTCTTCACTCCAAAAATCCCCCGCCTCTAGTCAGCGGACTTCGCTTATTCCTACTATGTCTAGTGCTAGCCTATTCATTTCGAGTTTTAGGTTCTCTAGCTTACCTACTTGTTTCATACTTCTGACATTCTACGCTCCGGGTCGCAGAATGTTCACAGATCTTTTTCTATACTTTCGGATCACATCCCCGAAGTAATCTCCTCCCAGAGATCCGAATATTTTAAATAAGCAATATTACTTAATAATATTAAAAACTGTTAGTTCGCTTAAATGTCTGCTGGCCATGGTCATGGACTAATTTACAAAATGACCTGAGGCGTATCCCATATCTAAGCAGATAGCTGCGACCGTAGCTGATGTATTAGTTAATCTACTCTGCCGTTTGAGAATATCTTTAGAGCTGCACGTTGACGTGGGCGAAAATTTTGAATCGGCACCATTTTAAGAAGTTTACCAGTTGCTGGAGATTAGAAAAACCAGATCAACACCGTTGCACTTTCAATTGGATGATATAGGAGAATGAACGAACCGCACTTTGGGAAAGTACCTCTTCACGGTAGTCTCTGAATATTAAAGGAACTGGGGCCACTACATACATCTTTTTTGTAGACCTACTGATCTGCAGTTCACAAGAGTAATGGACGGATTCCTGTATGCGCTATGCTGGGAAGCGAGGTACGTTTACCATATGACCTTCAGTTCGGTAGTATGCCTGAAGAAGGTGTAAGCGAAAGTTATGTCGAGAGACCCAAGTGGAAAACACATGGCATTCATGGAGACGTAACAGCGATTATTCAGATTATGAGCGACCGCGTTTTGTTATACAATAGACGAAGGCGTGTATAAACGCCAAAGCTACAAAGAAATTGGAAGGGTCTTACCAATTACTAAAACGGATCAAAATGTTGGTATATAAGATTCCTAAGCTTCCAAAAAGCAGAACAACAGTGGTGTACCTTAAAAACTGGAATTATACGACAGTGAGAACTACAACAACGTCGAAGGATATGAAAAAATAGTCGACTATGGAACCAGGAAGACAAATCAGGCACTGATCCAAATTATAAACGGTTCACATCCGTGTACAGCAGTACCAACAATGCGAGGTTTAAGAATACTGAAAACACCAAGAAAGATTTATTTGATATGCCGTTGAAATACTCCCTTGCGTTACGGTGCTCAATTGTAAATTTAGTGGTCTGGACCAGATTTGCCAACAACAAGAAGTGGACAAAACCATATACCTTAAGGACGGACGTCGTCGCTTTTATTTCCTAATGACAATACAATTGTCCTCTTCTAAATCCAGTTACAAGGACCTGTAGAGGGCATAGTTGATCCCAAGGACCCAATGATGAAGTTTAGGACAAGAAGTTAGCTATGCCTTAGATTGGTAGTGGGCTCCATGGATTAAATTGGAAAATAGTTCGAGTCATGTCCCAGATATTATTTAATAAGATCTTGGTATGCAGCTTTAACCCAAATGGAGCAGGCATATGCTGTATGGAAAATGTAAGCATAGCTCCAGTTGTTCGTCGCAGAGACGTCCAGCTTCCGGAACGCAAATTCTTCTGGAACAGAACCGTTTTAAGAGCAGGGTAGTGTAACAGTAATTAAAGAGTATATGGAACATTTTGGAAAGTACACTTATTCAGTTTTATTAAAGTGGTCTCGCCCCATATCTGTCTAGCGATAAGAAATGATGACTTACAGGTATCGTAATACAATCGTAATGAAATCGTATCTGTTTAGCTGATTAGAATGGAATGACTAACAGGTATCGTAATACAGTAGGGTTGTTTTTGAAAGGTTTAATGAATCACATTTTAGAGTTTTTTCATTTTTCTTAAATAAAGGATTATTGTATACAAACGCGAACTTCTTTGCGATAGTGTTATTAGTTTAAATTCTGTTCTAATAAACGATTGATGCACATAAATTATGTGATACAATCGTGTTAGATAAATAAATTATCAGTAAGATTAGTGCTACAATAGTGTTTAATTTGTCGTACCTAGAAGATTAACTTAGCGTCTACAAATAGTGATTAAGTTAGTGCTAATGTAAAAAGACTCTAAATATTTGTGATTGTGAAGGATAAAACCTGTAGTTATTGAAATTAATGACAAAGGACAATTAGAGTATTCATTATAGTATTATTGACGAAAGTGCTTCGTTATGATTGCCGACGTCCAGGCGAACTTTTAAACAATCATAAAGTCAGTAAATTGTAGCTGACAGTGTTATAAAATTGTAAAATACATTAAATACATTTATGTGATTGATTATCAAATTCTAACCCCAATAAAAAATTAAATACTCTCGGGCTATTATTGACAGAATGTCCAATGTAATTCACTTTTATCTAAGCATAAGTTAACCTTCCGTAGTAGTAAATAACAGTGTTTAAAAAATAACGGTAACTTTTTAAATGTTTAAAAAATAGATTCATTGTATTAGAAAATACAAAACGGTACCAAATAAAAAATAAGCCTCATTACCAGTGCAATGGAATTCAACATGAAATGGTCAATTCGATGGAACAACAATATGAACTCTAAAATACTAGATCTAACCAAAAAGGCTAACTGTTAACTATAAAAATGACCTATTATCCTCTATAACATCAGCTGCCCTTCTAAGAACGTTCCACACCTAATGTTACTGAGGATCTCGGTCGACAGAAGGCTTACGCGCTTTTAGTTAAATGGTGACATATGATCTTGTGTAAAGATGAGTAGTTCAAGTATAGTGACAAAAATTAATTTTTTGTTATTTTACAAAGAGAAAACCACATGACCAGTGTTGCTGTTGATGCGCATTTCTCTTTGCAAAACAATCAACCATTAAGCTAGAAGCGCGTTAGCTTCTTTCGACCGAGATTATCAGTAACATTAGGTGTAGTACTTTCATAGAGAGTCCTCTAATGTTATAAAAAGGCTTTGCAACGATTTCAATAACCATAGCAGCCATGATGACACTCTATACTAGTTTGGCTCGTACCATTATTGAATATAACTGTCAAATTTGGAATCCTTACAACCAAAATCAAATTAGTCAGATAGAGAAGGTTCAAAAAAAGTTTGTCAAATTTTTCTAAAATTTTTTAGTCCTACTGATACATTGAATTACGAAGACTCATTAAACTTCTTTAAAATGAAAACTCTAAAAACTAGAAGACTCACCTATGACCTATTATTGCTTTTTAAAATTATAAACTCACATGTTGATTTAATTGAAATTCTCCAGCAGATTAACTTTCGAGTACCTGCTCGTTTTATACGCCATCAAATTCCTTTTCATATTCCACAACATAGAACTAATTACGGTTTAAACTCTACGATCACCAGATTGTGCATTGCAGCAAATGAACTCTTTTCTAAAATGGCCTTTTTTGGAATTACCACCAATTAGAAAAAGTTTTAAATAGTTTTAAGTAAGCTAGCATTAATTTTATTAATTCATTTCAGTATTGTAAGAAAAATGGATTTTTTCCCGTATAAAATACTAATAAATAAATAATATATACGTCATTTGTTATTTCCACCTTAGTTTTCATAGATTAGTTAGTATTATTATATTTTGTCTGACAATACCATTTACAGTAAAATATTGGAAATTTGATCAAGTTTCTGATAGTTAGTTGCTTATATTCGAGTATAGAGGGCGTATGGAAATTGTACTATTTGTATGTACTAATACACTATAGTTCTTTTATAATTCAAAATATTTTTTGATTGTTTTCCAAAGAGAAATGCGCCAGTCTGATGAGCTGCAACTACAGCGAAACAGGTCATTATGTTTTTCTCTTTGTAAAATACCAACAAATTAATTTTCGTTTACTAAACTTTAACTGCTTATCTCCGTACAAAATTATGTCACCAAGGCTAAATATTGTTCAATAATTTTAGATTATACACCAGATGCTAATTACCAGGAACAAATTTCTGTAAGATATGTTAATACGAATATCATAAAAGGAAAAAACATTTTTTATTTTCACACTGTAAAAGTTGCAAGTAAATGCTTAACAAAATTTCTTTTGCCAGTATTAGAAATACAAGTATATTGACGCAAGCTTGACAATGTAACGACAGATAAGCTTCTATTAAAACGCTTTAATAAAGTGGGTAAAATATTGTAATGCGTCACAATGACACGCGATCGAAAAGTTTGGTTTATAAATACCACTTACTACAATATTCTATGACGTTAAATATTGTCTTTATATGAACGTTACAGAGTGAGAACAAAACTAGAATTGATTTATTAATTGCTTTACAATTGGAAGAGTTTGGTAATAATTATTATTAAACAAAGTTTTCAAAGCTCTAATTGCTAGATAACTAGCAATATTCTCACGCTTTTCTGAGAGAAAAATATTCTAATCTCTTTATGATTAGTAGATAATTATAAAAGTTTCTGAACTATCAAAATAATATTTTCGAGATTCTCTTTAGCAATACCAAAATAAACCTAAAGTAATTCTATTTATAGCACCCTTGTTTAGTGTAATTGAACAAACCGCAAGTTTAATTAGGGGTTATACGACTTACAACAAAACTACACTAAATAATAAAGTAATAATTATACGTTGCCCTACAAATATTCTTAAACTTACTTAAACAAATTAGAGTTTTAGTTGCGAATACCTGAAAATTTAGGTTTCATTAAATTTACGACAAGGAAAATAGAGAAACTTTAATTTATCTACCCAAAACAGTTAGTGTTCAAAATAGGTAAGCCGATTCGCATAATCAGCTTTCCAGTTGTTAAAGAAAAAAGAAAGAATGAAATTTATTTTAAAAAACAGAATATCCTGAAATAACACTTTTCTTAATGCATTTTCATGAAGAGAAACATCAAATATACGTATTGGAACTTATCTGAAGTTCAAAGTCATTGTGTACGTTTCTTAAATCTTACGGTTTATATTATTAGCTGCAGTTCTTTAGTTAAATAAGCCCACAAAAAAGTTGTCTGTATTAGATGCGTGAGGTGATTTATCTTACGTATTTTAGTGTGCCAAACACACGAATTTTTACTCAAAAAATGACCACTCTCAGTTAGATTTATCTTAAAAATTAAATTCGTCTATTTCTCAAAATGGTGTATTTGTTAATAAGTCCAAAGACAATGAAAAAACTCGAAACATTCCTCCCTATCCACCCAATCCTCCCAATTCATATCTAACCTAGGTTTTTACATTAAATTCCCATAAAAAAGATCTGCTGTCTTATTTTAAAGGGTTTCCTTCTTGCTCCCTCCTTACTCCCTCCTTGTGGATTTCCTTGTAGGGTTTTTTTCTGGCTTTATTTTTAACCCCACTATTAGTACCCTAAAAATCGGTAACCTAACCCCTAAAATTTAGGACCACCTCTTACAAACATCAAACCCAAATTTTATAACTTTTTTATTTATAAACAGTTTCTAATCGTGTATGGTAATTCGGATTTAATTTTTCTTGAAAGTCTTAATCTAACATTAATTTAAGCTTAGACCAACTCGATTTAAAAAATTGGTGTAAGCAGAAAAAATAGTACACATTCCTTTAAAACAATTTTATTTAATTATAAATATACAGTGTGCACTTAACATCTATTTCCATATAGGTAAGATCACCACTTCGCTATGCTCTTGGTTACCTAGTTTCGGCTACTTTTCCAAGGTCGTAGTGGCGTCATAGCCTTTTATAAATAAAGAGCAATGTAATACTATTCTAAAATTTTTATTTTGACATTATACATAACAAAATTTAAAAATATTTAATGACAAGCATGGAGCCTTTTAATCTTAATTTTAATACAAAGTTATACACAAAGAAAACAGTTCTTTATGTTTGTTTAGAGTGGTTTTAATTTTATCTAATTTTATTCGCAGCTTAAAGTCTTTGATTCCACCGACAACCCGATTCATTCTTTCGTGTAATTCTTGCAGCTTGTGACAATCTTTTAACCGCGGCTCTCCCACTATATCCGGCATACGGATCTTGCTAGCTTGATCAACTTCTTCTTGTCCGCATTGGGGAAAATCCTTATTCTTCCACTCACTGTTGCGTAGTTGCATGTCCACCACTTTTGGGAATATATGGTCTTTATAGGTTTTAAACGATCCGTAAGGTTCCTTACTAGGCAAATATACAATGTTTGGCGGAACCCCTTTGCGTGTGGTGTACGCCAAGGTTGCGAAACCCGCATTCTTTAGTTCGTCTATATTATCTGCCATTTCGAAAAATACGTTTTTGGAATAACCTTTTAAAAAGTATACGGATTTAGTACCCTCCTTTTCCGCAAGGACGCCTACATAATTAAAAGGGTCTTTCTTACTAACCACAAATGCATACAGCCCGTAGAACCCGGATGTATCTAAGTCTGTCCATCGTCACATAAAATAATATTTTAATTTTTCCTCATTTTCTCTAATAAGATGTTCTTTGTCTAACATATCTTTGTATTGTTCGCGTATTGTCGCAGTGTTTTCCATGTAGTCCAACTTTCGCCTTTTTGTATTCATTTCCTCTAATTCCAGTTGTCTTTTTCTTCCACTTACAGCGTATGGCGTGCATAATGGAGCAATTTCCTTTAGCGTAAACGGATACAGTTTACTGCCAATATTTAAGCGTTGTCGTGCAACCTTTGGGCGAATGTTAGGCGTATTTATCAACCCCAATTCCGAAATGATTCTTTCTTTTGGAATTGTAGAATATGGTGTTGTAGATAGTGTAAAATATGTACTACCTGCTTTAATGTAGTACTTATGTAAGATTTTTATTTTATCTTGTCTGTTTTCCTCCTCTACTATCTCCAAATAATTTACAGGTAAATAGTTAAAACTAAAAGCTGAAAGCACATACTTTATCAATTTTTCCCTTTCCTCTGGTTTTTCGGACAACTTAATTTGCAAGCCAGTCAATTTCTTTGTATTGCTATTCCCCCAATACACGTACTGTAGTAGGTTATTATACACTAAACAGCAGCTATTTTGTATCTTGTCCGATAGCTTACTCCACATTTTGGCAAGTGGTGCCGAGTACATTGGCACCTTTAGGAAGTATAACTTACTATCTTCCAATAACGTTAAACAGTCTTTTAAGGGATTATACACCCGTTCCGCACTGACATAGCTTCCAATTGCACAGTTGTATATTGTCGCTTCCAATCGCGTAATAACATGTTCCTTGACCAAAGTAGACGCGATTGTTTCCCTTAAACGTGCATCTGGACAACATAAATGTCTAGTATATGATTTCCAAGTTGTTTATTAACACCAGAACTTGTTATCTGACACACAAATTTGTTGTATATCTTAATTCTTGCGTTGGTTGTTAGCCATGTTGAACAATCGATTCCCACAGTTTTATCGTTGTCAACTATAATATTGCAGTCGTCCTCGTATTCGTCCTTGTAGCAAAAGTTATGGTTTGTAGTTAAATAATTACACATCTCCATCTTGCTAAATATGTCAGCAAAATCTTGGGTTACGTCCATATCAAAAAGATAGTAATAATCTTTTTTGAGTCCTTCTGATATATCTGGTACTTCTTCCAATAAAGTTTCCAACTTAACATCTGCTAGTTCCACTTTATATGGAACACATATAGGATTTTGGAATTGGTTATTAATGCTTTCCAGGCCTTCTTTTCCGATAACTTCTTTTACTTCCTGACCCATTTTGTTGGTGCTTTCCAGAGAAAACGGAAGCTTAGCTGTAACACCATGACTATCTTAAACAAATCGCTCGAACTTTCCTCGTAGATCACTGTTAAATGCACCACAAATTTCTTATTTTACGATAAACATCCTTTTGTTTGCAGATGTTTGCTCGGCATCAGAAAGGTCGCAAATTTTAACCAACATTATATTGTTACAAAATGGTGTGTGTAGTCCGCCAGTTCGCCTTCGACATAACAAATATTACCAATACCTGTCACCAGATTATTGTTGCACACATTTTCTGCCAGCAGCCACAATCCAAATCGCTCATTTGTTGGTTTCACTTTATTCCCAAGAAGTTGAGGAACGTTAATCACCTTGGAGACGCTCATTATACCGTTCTAGCTACTGTCGAATACTAAATTGAATACGAAAAATTGCCCTTTATGTACCCTACAGAGTGGGGGCGTATATTGCCGAAGATATCCGAATATGTCGGACACCGCCATATCGCCTACATTCTCATGTTTAGGAACAGTTTTGTTATCCGACCTAGGTCGGATTTTTTTGACCTAGGTCGGACTGGGCAGGTGTGCGCATCGACATATGTCCGGATATGTGTCGGATATATGTAAGATGTTAGGTTAGGGTAAAATTGTGCTATATGTTGAAAGTGCGTTATACGGTGAAATTGCCTTATAGAATGAAAATGCCTCCGACCTAGGTCGGATGAAAATTCGACCTAGATCGGATTTAATCCGGCCTAGGTCGGATTTAGTCAGCCAACCTCCAAACGGGGTAGGTGATTCATTATACTTTAAGTACAAAGGGTGTTATTTTAAAAGTGTCAGTTTCATTGCTAGACATTTGAAATGTATCACTACAAATAATGCTTTGGTCTAAGAAAAACTCTTCTAATTTTATGGATCGTCTAATATTGCGGTTTCAAATTTAAATTGTAACAACCAACCCTGGTCTGCCCTATTTTACCTAAATTTTACACAGCGATAATCTTATACGTACACAGCGATAATCTTATACGCTAGTTATTTAGAGCACCATATTTTTTTAATCACCAATTAAATTACTTGATATAAACTTTCTCAGCGCTTATAGCTGCGTTAGGTGGGAAAAGTAATCGTTCATTAAAGTTTAAGTACTTACTCTTCGAAAATAGAAATAATTTTCTTTTTCTTAAGAAGTTAGGGACAAATATTTCTCTTCAGTATGTATTTCCGGCGTGGTTTCAACGACGTGCAACCAACACAATCATTTAACCATCTTAACCTGTAATTGTATACACATTTAAAAACTTTGCGACTTTAACACCTTCTATAAAAATTGTAATGAATAGATTTCATAAAAGATCAACATCATCAGCAGTAAATGATCTGAAACAGGTTTTATTCTATTGATCAGTAATTAATTAATTGAGGGCGAGCTCTCTTAAGATTGAATCAAACCAGTTCACCAGTAGATACAATCTGCGATAAACGTCAAGAGATAACTGATCACTGCAGTGCACGTTTAAACTTTTTGGTATTTAATTAAGGCAATTAAGAGTTTCATATATAACTACCCCTTGCGATATAATCGAAGATGCTGATACGCGACAACTCATGTGTTTTGTAGCGCTAAATTATGTCACCAAATCGCCTCTTTGCCGATAATTAGGTGGAAACTTGATGTGTAGTGTATATTACATTGATGGTTATCTTTAGCTCTCGTGACAAAACGCTGTGTGACCCCACAATAATCATTACTTATTTATATAAGAAAAATAGAAGATCTGATTTTTACTTTTTTTATTTCGAAGGTTGCGAATTCACTTTGATTATCTTGGTGCACCATATAGGTTTAACAGTGCGTTCTTTATAGATAGCTGATAATTACCTAAGTTTGAAGCTCAAATTATATACGTAACATATCCTTCTTCCCTATTTACGCAGGCATCTGTTATTTAAGCATTTGTAAAGCAAATTAGGAACATACTCTATTACAATTTCGCAGCAAGAGAAATTTTAAAGGACCAGAAGCAACTTTCTTAACCATTTTCTGATACCAACAATCGTGGAATAGTTAACCTCTTCGACGATAATTGGTGTTCGAGAAATCGAACCACTAAATAATGTGTTTCAGTTAAAAATAGATTCAATTATTCAGCAGGCAAGTGCGACTAATAGTGAAAGTCATTCAATCTGCTTTTAAATTACAATGGGCCCTGTTACTTATTTCAATCTATTATACATTAACAGCGTAAATATGACAAGCGTAGAACCACCCCCACCACTTCTCACATCACACTTTTCTTTGCATCTCCCACATCCCAGTTCTCACCACTAACCTCCAACTCCACCTACAACGTCCATCTCCCACTTCCTACTACACACCTTCCACCTCATATAGGTAAAAACCCACAACATTATACTTTATCTACCTAGATTTAGTTACTTTTCCAAGGTCGCGGTGACGTCACAGTTTTCTAGCCAATAATTGGATACATAGAGGCCGTTGAAATTTTTGAACTGCAAGATGTGCCAATTTGTTTCTATACATAAAGTCTTTCATTCCATAGACAACCAAATTCATCCTTTGTGTAATTTTTGCAGCTTATAGCAAACTTTTAGTCGTGACTCTCCAGCTATGTCCTGCATAGTATCTTGTCGGCTTGCTCGATTTCTTTTTGCTGGTATTGGAAGCAATCTTGATTCTGACACACACTGCTTCGGAATATGTGACCCTTATAGGTTGTAAGACCCTCGGTTTAAATAATCTGAAAGTTTCTTTACTAGGTAAATATACAATGTTTAGCAAAACCCCTTTATGTGTGGTGTACGCCAAGGTTACGAACGCCACCTTCCTTTGTTCGTCTATGTCATCTGCCATTTTCATAAATACGTTCTTAGAAAAACCTTTTAAATAGTACCATCCCTTTCCACAAGGACGCCCACATAGCTGAAAAAGTCTTTCTTACTAACCACAAATGCATATAACTCGTAAAACCAAAATGTAACTAAATCGGTCCAACGGCACATAAAATAACTTTTTAATTGTTTCTCATTTTTTCTTTGTATAATACATTTGTATATTGTTCCGTATCGCTGCAGCTTTTCCATGTAGTCCAACTTTCACATTTTTGCATCCATTTCTTCTAATTCCAGGTGTCTTTTTCTTCCACTTACAGCGAATGGCGCACATAATGGGGCAATTTCTTTTAGCGTAAACAGGCAGAGTGTGTAACCAATATTTACGCGTTGTCTTACAACCTTGACGCAAATGTTAGGTGTATTAATCAACCCAGATTCCGAAATAATACGCTTTTTGAGATTGTAGATATACTGCGGCAGATTGTGTAAAATATGTATTACCTGTATTAATGTAGCATCCGTGTAATATTTTTACTTAATCTTAACCATCTTCTTTCTTTACCATCTCCAAATAATTTATAGGCAAATAGTCATGTCGAAGAGATAGTAATAATCCTTTTGGAGTACGCTCAATATATCTGGTAGTTCTTCCAAAAAAGTTTACAACTTAATATCTGCTAGTTCCACTTCGTATGGAACACACATCGGATCTTAAATTTTTCATTGATTTTCTCGAGACCTTTTTCGATAATTTCTTTTACTCTGTGCGCCACCTTGTTAGTGCTTTCCAGAGAAAACACCATGCCTGCGATAACAAATCTTTCGAACTTTTCCTGTAGATAGCCGTTAAATGTTCCACAAGTTTCTTTTTTTTAGAGTAAAAAACTTTTTGTTTACAGATGTTTGCTCGACCTTAGATAGCTCGCAAATTTTAACCAGATATCGCAGAATGGTTCTGTAATTGGTGTGCAAAGTCCACCAGTCAGTCTCTGTTCGACTTTCACATAACATATATTACCAATATCGGTAACCAAATTATGGTTGTACAAGTTTTCTGCCAGCAACCACAATCCAAATCGTTCATTTGTTGGTTTCATTTTATTTCCAAGAACTTGAGGAACGTTAGTCACTTTAGAGGATCTCATGTTTACCGTTCTAGTTACTGCCAAATACTGAATTAGTTAGGAAAGATGTTCCCTTATATGAACTATATAATGTTTGTCTTTGCTTTATGACTCGTCACAGAAGCGGTTGCCCTTGAGGTGTTGACCCTGGCTAGCAACAATTCTCCTGGATACACGTAGATTCTGGTCTAGTTTTGTTGTCTCGCTATTACCTGTTTAGAAAGAATGAACCAACTCGCAGCCTATTTTAGATGGGTTTAATGAAATAATGTTATAAAATAATGTAACAAAATAGAAACAAATACACAATATTTGGTGTGCCGTAAAATACAATCGCGACGAGGTTATACAACACTCCTTATACACATGCGGCGTTGCTATTCGCAAATGACCAAAATTCTAACTACTCAAACTTATCTGTTATAGTAATCCAACAATGAACGAATTTTAAAGATGCTGTCACTACCACTTCGATTAAACTACTCAATAATTTGTAACTCACTTACAAATCAACCATCATTAATACACGACCGGAGGACACGTGTCTAGACAACACAACCGAACGGCATCCCATCCTTAACCCGACTGACTTATACCTAAAAGACCCTAATATACAAAAGTAATAATATTTCAAGAGCGGGCCAGTACAACTATAGAACGAGAGTCAACGACGGTTGTCACAGACACCCAAACAAAGTTAGAGAGTAGGAGGAGAAAACTAAAATGAGATGTAAATACGAAAGAGCACAAGTGCATATGATAAAGCTACGGCACGCGTAGTTTTTAGAATCAATCGGAAGTTGTCGAGAGTACATCCAAACAAAGTCAACAACCGCCAAAAGTGCTGCCTACCCCAGTCGCGGCGTGTACTTCGGAATGACTCAGCGCGCGACGCAATAAAGGTTACATTTATTTATGCCAATTCGCGTGCCAAGACCCCATTCCGGCATGCCAACACTAATATTTCTCTACAACTTAAATTAATTCCGCAAGTTCTTACCGAATTGTAAACACATTTCGGAAGTATAATTTCTCATCTTGCAACGAAAATTATTTTAATGGGCAAAAGACATTTTGTACCATATAACAGTTTTCGAGCCGCATAGTTATATATTATTACTTCTTGCATCCTGATACCATGTTCCTTAACCAAACTATATCTAAATATAGTGTATAATCGAGCACCCGGACAACCGCTAAAAAGGTCATTATATGACTCCCTATCTATCTGCTAGTTATACTTTAAGCATTAGGTCATTTTCGCCTACTTAAATATTCCAATGAGAAATTAAAAATATATAATTCCGTAATTTAATCTTCATTTATTCGAGTTTGACATGTGTCTTATAATACGTTAAGTTCTTTTTATGATTCTCCAGTACTAAAGCTATACATTGTATTTCTACACATTCGAATAGTAACTTACATAGAAAAGATACTAATCTATACTCTATAGATCGAGAACCGAAACATGTCGAAGGAATACCAACAAAGTCTAACATTACGTTGAAAATGAATGTGTGGGGTAAATTCACCAGAGCGCAAGCATAGCAATGTACCGTCTTATACCGAAGTATGTCGAAGACGTCCGAACACAATTGGAGATTGAGCAGAGAAATATAATAGTAATAGGACGAATTTTGTTTGTAAACATGCAAGCGCTGCCAAAATTTTTCTTGTACAGATTGGAATCGATCAGCAGCTGTCGAAAGACACTCATATCGCATCCGGCGATTGCTTAGAAAAAAATAAAGGTAATAAACACATTTTGCATACAAACGCTCCACAATATTATATTTACCACACTTTATACGAGTCTTCTTTATTCGTACTGATACATTTTCGATAGTTTCTCCAACAGATTTCCTAATTAACGTCTGTTTGTCACGCTTTACGCAAAACACATGGAATGTGTATACTTCTCGTTAATATTTTCCAACCCTTCTATCTAATAACCTGTTTACACCCACATGTTTTTACTTTTACGCTGATACAAATTTTCTAGAACGTCCCGCATAAACAACTATTAAAGGCTTCACCTATCTCTTTTTTAACAAGAAATTTTCCATTTTGTGTATTCATTTATCTCGTACTATCCATAATTTTGATAACTTTAATAATCTTTTTTTTCTTAAGCGTTTACCACAGTTCGAGCGTAAATATGTATAACGTAATTATATTTATTTTTAAACAGTGTTTATTTTCCGCATAACAATGTTCTTATTACAGAGGTAGTCCTGCGGATTATAAGGCATTAACGTCTTAACTCGTACCCCTACTAAAAACCAGCTTATCCCATTCTTAAAAAAGCCATACTTAATACAATAAAATATGTAAAGCTGTATTTGCTTACTAAGTCGATTATCTCGATTTACTAGTGCAGGTGCTACATTAGCAGGGATCAGCTAAGTCTTCGGGGCCTCTGCAAATACGTAGATGCATTTCCGAGGTATAGTTCCTTATTTTCCAACCAAAGAATATAAGTGTATAAGAATTGGGCATACGCTCGGGTATGGGCCTGGGTTTTGAGCGTAGGCCCGGATTTTGGGGTCATTTTTGGCTATTTTGTAAGCATCTTGTGCTCATTCTGCATAAGGATAACCATTCTGACTCAGCACGGTCCGGCCCGGATCTATGCCGGGCTTCGGGTTGGGTTGAATTCGTTTAGGTGATTACAAAATTTAGATTGGGAAGGGGCTGAGTTGGTCTAAGTAAATCACTATCTTAAAGGTGGATGTGTAATCTTCGGTTTATTTGATCAGTACACATTGTCAATATTACAATTTTTCCATTATAAAATCCATGGTCGATGCAAGAATGTTAGAAGGTAATCTCTTAAAAATTTAAGGCCGATGATCAAAATTCCAAAATATATCTCGCCACCAGTACGTGTTCAGTTCCGAACGTTCTAACAATTTGCTATCTCCCTTAGAGACAGTGATAGGTTTGTTGGCGTCACTTACCTAGGATTACAAGAAACAGGGGGAAGAAGGTTAATCGCCGTAGTTTTAATTTGGTTGACGTTGGGTGTTAAAGGGCCGAAGATGTGAGGAATTTGTAATAGTCGGAAGGCGGGTATTAAAAGTGAGTTACGCCCGCCGAAGTTATAGTTTATGCAATTCGTGTCAGAGGTCTGCTTGCTTGGACCAATTTGTCACTCTTTATGTATATTGGAGATTAGAGTGCGATATAGGTTTGGGCCTTTACGAGCTTTTTTTAAAAACATTTATTTCCCAAAAAACTTTTCTATCTATTCCATTCTCAATTATACAATCATAAAAATATTTTCTTTCTGTTACAATCAACTTAAACGTTTATATTCACTAAACTATTTTAAATTGACAAAATACTTGAAGTTAATAATTAATAATTAAAAATTATGGTGAGTACCTTGAACTACCAACAATGTCAAAGTTATGAAGTTCGAGACTAACTGTCCATCAGGGGCTCCTCAGGGTATTTATGTAATCCCTGCTCTCACATCATCTTGTGGAAAATGCAGATCTAACCGTCTGCTATTTCTTGATAACATACAATGTCTTACTTCTTAATAATCTTAATTAAGCCTACTTTTATTGCAGTTTATTGTGTCCTGCACCTGCAGTATCAGGTTGCGTCTGGAATACAAAGTAGTTGCTTCCGTTCTCATGCCTGATATGAACTTTCGTTAACCTTTTATATTATTACTTTCAATTATACAATGTAACATTCTATTTCTTAAGACATAAGAATTGCATTTTAATTTATATACATACTCATTGGGGGATATGTAACTCGCGTTGACAAAAGATTGGTTTTAATAACCTAACCGATTCTATTTTTCTTAATAGCAACTGAAATCTAAGCTTACGTTGGGGTGTGTATGTGTGATCAAGAGATTCCGATTTACTTAAGCGTAGCCCCTATCCAACAGACAAATTATTAGTTTCTTTTACGGTATTAAATTAAGGCTTAGTTATTAATAAGTTCGTAATTATTAAGAAGATTAATATATTAGTTTCTGAGACTGACTTTCTTCAATTCAGGTTTAGTCGCATATTAAGTTAGTTCTTGAAGGAATCCAATTTATTTGGACCGCTTTATACCATCGTCGCGGTGACGTGTCAGAAAGGATCTTCAAGTATGTACCAAAATCATTGACGTGGAGGTGCAGTTCGTTAGGCTTCATGCACTTGGACGCCATTTTATGTCACCATCCTGGTTTCCACATACCTCTAAGAAAGAACAGTGCGCTGAATTCCTGGACTATCTGCAACGTTTCGAAACTTCCGACTATCTTTCCAACAACATTTATGGAGTTCCGCTAATTAACAAAAAAGTATTGAGTATGATGAAGAATAAAAATAATGGACGACTTATGACAGATTTTATTGGGCTACGATCAAAGATGTATGCTACAAGAATTTTTAAGACAGCCGAGGAGGAAGAAGCTGAACTCTTACGAGAAGAGGAAGATTCACCTGGCATCCGAGACTTTGGTGTTACAAAGAAAATTAAAGGGATTAAAAGATCAGTACTAAAGAATAGAATTACGTTTGAAGATTATGTGGAGTGCATAGAAAACTACAAGGAAGTATTTGTAACGCAGAATCTAATTCAATCATCCAAGCATCAAGTTCACACTATCGCTCATGAGAAGATTGCTTTAAGCCCGCATGGTTATAAACGCCACTTACTTCCTGGTTCATATGCAACACTACCTGTTGGACATTATTCAATTATGAAGCAAAATGAAATATAATACTTATTACAAATGTAGAATACTGATTGTAAATATATTATCCTTAATAAAATTTTAAGATTTATTTTTTATTTTTTAATTTCACAAAAATAACTGGAACAGAAGACGTTAGAAAAGGTTTATGAATATTACAGAATTTGAGGTCTGGGGTTTGAGAGTTGTAGGGGCTAATCCTTGAGTAAACACTTTAGTGGAAAGTGTAAAGATACTCACTCGCCTAGATAACGTTATACAGTTTTAGATTGGATACAAAAATGACTGAGTGGAGCTTTCCCCTTCTTATGGGGATTTCAATGCTTGGTATAAAAAAGTATTGGGTATGATGAAAGAAAGACGAAAATAATGGGCAATTGGATACAAAAATGACTGAGTGGAGCTTTCCCCTTCTTATGGGGATTTCAATGCTTGGTATAAAAAAGTATTGGGTATGATGAAAGACGAAAATAATGGGCAACTTATGACAGATTTTATTGGGTTACAAGCAAAGATGTATGCGACGAGGATGTTTAAGACTGTTAAGGGGATTTCATTGTATGGTGCAGAAATGACCAAAACGAACCTTGAGCCTCCTTATGGGGTTTAACATGGGAAAATTGCACCTTTTGAGTTCGTACGCCTCTTGTATACCTACTTGTACGTTATTTCCGAGGACCGGGTACTGCATATTAGTTTGGCTGGTTTTTTTAAGCCTTAGGTATATGTATTTTAATTATTTCTACGTTTCGCTTTTTGGGTTTTTCGTCTGAAGAAGTTGAGTTTTTCCTTATTTTGTAGATCTCCAGTAAAGACAAGGAATCCGTGCCCAATTAGGCAGAACTAAATTAAGATAAGGGTGATGCCCGAATTATTTGCCCCAATTTAAGACAAGCGTCACGATTTATCACTTTTTCGACCCCTCAACCCACTCCCGTCGCAACTGTAGCGAGCTGAGCTACGGTTAAAGTTTGTTCTCACAATTCAACTTACCGTGTTTGTCCAACTCCCTCCCCGGTCTTAACGATAAATTGGCATGTAACAGATTGTAGCGGGTCTGTGAAAGTACATGGGTGTATAAGGTGAATTGGAGTTTCTGGACGGGATTGGTTCAGATAAAAACGGAGTCGATTGGGAGTTAGACGAAATTGATGTAGTTTAGTCCTGAAGTATCCATGACCGGTAAAGAATTGGACTGTAGGTCTGCTAGAGTACGGAAAGATGTTTGTTACATCTGGGCATATTTCATAGGTCTGCCTGCCAGTGGAGGAGAGCAACCATTGATCTTTTCAGAAACGTTGAAAGGAAGCACGAATGAATAATTTGGTCTCTGACATGGGGCGCTTACGATAGTCCTCATGGAGTAGTGTTCTGTCATGGAGGGCTACGGGTAGCTTTTTCTTATGGGCAACTTCTTCTTGCGATCTGGATTGTGGAGTGTATGAGGATTTCAATTTGTAGGATTAGGAGCAGGGTGTACAGTGAGGAGAAGTAGTTCTGTGCGCCCTTGAGGAATATGGTAGGCATGGTCGTATGATGGCGTTGAGCGTACATCTTTAGGTTGTAGGTGTTAAAGGAAACCAGGAATCTACAGCATATCGGATTATCGGGGTTATTGTGTGGCATGGGATGTCTTTGGGTCTGATTTGTAAGTTAAACAGATTTAGGTAGGGCATGTTATAGATTGGTAAGAGTGGCTTTAATTTTGGGTCGGAGCGTAACCCATTAAGATCCAAGGATTTTTTCTTAGAAAAAAGTTATTTTATTTGGTTAACTTCGTGATAGCTCTATTTCATGCAAAAAGTCATATACAACCCCTATTCGGAAATTTCGGGTTCAGGAAATACTTGTATGTACTCACATGAGTACACTGGGATGAAATGGTATAAACAAATTTAAGTAGTTACAGGTTTTACCGAAAAAGGAACTTTACTTTATATTATTTTACTAAATCAGAACAGTTTTAAGTGTGGTAATTCTTTCTACGCATAGAGTGGCTTTACATTTTGCCCAACTCCATCCGACACTTCGATGATAATAGATACATCTCAATTGTTTTTCTAATTTTTAAGGAAAATTAGCTCCATCACGACTACAGACACTTTCTAGTGGTTCAACAGGTGGCCTAGTCATAGTATATCGATTTTCCGTGACAAGCTCTCTCTCAAATTCGAGTAAACTTATTGTTTCGGTGTTTGCTAGTTGAAAAAGTTTTCATGAATTTACGAGTGCCATATTTATCATATTGGTAAAAAGCGCCCACCACCACTTTTTACTGCATACAGATATTCTATAATTGTTCACTGCTTGGTTATGTAGATCTACTCGACCCATGGATTTGTTGTAGTTTTGATGATTGAACTTTTTTTTAGACATTGCAGATCATCATGTCACGCAACATATAAGTTCCAATGTATCATAATTTGTAAACATGAAGAATGTGCTATTGTCCAGCCATCTGACAACTAGAAACTTTGATCCGCTGTCATACTTGTGTTCAAAGTAGCCTCTTTCTATTTTCTGAATAATTTCAGATTATTGAAAGGACATTTCCTAGTTCTGTTGTCCCGTACTGTTCCTGTAGCTTTTTCACTTTTATCCTTTAGTAATTTTAGTAGTCCGTGACTGCTGAAATAATTGTCAAAAAAACTGCATGATCAGTAGGTAGTGCAACAGTTTTCAGAAGATCAAGAATTAGTTTTGAACCCAAAGGAAGATCACTAGCTTCCACGGTTTGAGAAAATTCTTTAGTACCACTATAGGTATCAAATGCATAGCAGTATCCCGTGCAGCTATAGAGCATGCAGGTCTTGTACCCAAATCATGCTGGCTTCCCTTTCATATAATTTTTGTCAGTATGATGACCAAGGAACTTCGCCATAGCTTCGCGAATAGATAAATGTTCATAAAAAATGCCGCACTGTTGAAATTTTTATTGAAGGTGCAAATCAATGGTCGCAAAGTTCATATTTTATCTTATTTACCTAAATTAACATTGTCTGTTAAGTGAACATATTTCTTTATTTTCTGAAACCTGTTTCGCGACATAGTATTTTTAATTACGGGTACATCTAAATCTTCATCAAGGCTCCAATAATTACGTTCACTTGGTAATTTATGATAACCTGTCCAAAGAGAATTCCCGCAAAAAATTTCGTATCAGCTTTTGATACAAAGAAATCATGCCTATTTTTTGAGAAGACTATAAATTAGTTTGCTGCACCAAAGAATCAAAAATTTCATCCGCAAATAGTTTGCAAAGACTGCCGCAGAGGTCAGATTTTCGAGCTCATTCTACATTATGTGTCTACATACTCTTTGGTCCACTTTGGTTCCACAACTTTTCTTTGCTTTGGTTCTTGTGGTGTATTAGATGTGAGACGTTGGCGCAAAACTGATAATGGCAAATTATATGTATCGCCACTGATTTCACTATCACTATCAATATGCTGAAGCTCTATTTCTCCGCTACATCTTCAGGTTAAAAAAGATGCTGTGTCTTGTATGTCAATATCATCAAATTCTTCTTCATCCGTTTGCGGATCTGGATCAGACGCATTTATGACAATATCAATTTCATTTTGACTGCATGACAAGACAATGTCTTCTAAGGCATGATGCAAATGATTGTTTTCTATCATAAAAAGTGCTGGCAGATATTTCCATGTAAATTACAAAAAGACAAACTTAGTAAAATTTTCACGTTGTATAGGTGCCGCTTTGACCCATTGTACTTAAACAAGTACACACCAATTTATCAACTTTTCTGTGACACATTATTAAATATTTTCTTACAAACAATCTCAAACACGCACTAATGTATTTATAACAATGTGATTACTGTGAAAATCTCAGTTTTAATACAATAATTTAAACTTTATGATACATTTAGTGATAAGTTACAGAAGCGCTGTAACAAACGGATCGTTACTGTACCCCAAATAACTCGCCATTTATTTATACGTCACTGCAATGGGATTCCCCTTAAATGAAACTGAAGAAAACCCTACAAGGTATCGTTTTGTACATTCTTAAATTAACTATTCCCCAGAATCAAAAATTTTTCAATGTACTCAAACGAGTACAGTGGGAGATAATGGGTTAATTAGGTAGGCGTGGGTTTTTAGACGGGTTGTAACGATTTTATTTTCTATCATTATGTCTACAGATATTTAATCTATTTATTTAATAAGAACCAACTTAATGCATAATAATGCTACACAATCTAAAAAATACATATTAAATATTGTCGAATACAATAATAACTTTTAATTCGGAAGTGTATAATTTTAAATTATGCGGTGACAAAAGATACTTTTCTATTAGTGTCATTCTTAGAGCTCCCTCTGTTAGACGATTGTAGCGTTGGGCTTGTTGTCAGGCAGTAACCCGCGTGATATGATCACTTCCAATACAGCTGTCGTTAGAAGAGGTCAATTGTTCCTTGAACGCAAGGACGTTGACGATTATTCGATCCACGTGTTGGAAGCACACGAAATTTAAATTGTTTTTTTGAAGGGCTTTTGGTTAACAGTAAGTACTACTGCTTTTGTAATCTTACTAAATAAATATTTTCAGTGCAACTTTTGGTTAATATGAACTTTTAGTTAAAACGTAATTTTATTTAACATGCAACGTAATTTTAATTAGCATGCAACGTAGAAAAATTTAGAAAAATTTAAGAAGTATAACTAATTTATTTGGACAAGAAATGAAATTTATCAGTGTTTAGTAAAGTTTAACCTTTGTACGAATGTCGATTTGGCGTGCATCAATTAGTTAATATGGACGCTGTGATATGGTTTGGAACTTCAATAAGCAGCAAATCTGGTTGTATGGAATTGGATATTTTCTGTATTTAAGTTTTGAAGCAGGCGCATTGTAAATCATCAATTATAATTCCGGGTATATCCCATATGCCCAGCAGGTATTTTTCCATCGGATGCACATCGGGTATGTAAATTTACTTTCATATGTCAGCTGTAGTATGGAAATAGCAGACAAATAATATTTTGTTTAATCACGTGATCTGAACTTCAAGTTCGTATTAGTTGAATGACAGACTATTCATTTTTCAAATAAAACAACAGAAACCTATAAGTTTTCACTTTGTCTTTTTATTAATATAGTAAATATACGGAAGATGTCATTATGAGATAAAAAAAGTTAAATGCTATATTCCATGAAATTTAATTTAATTATTCGAAAAATGATTTACTTAAATCTTAAAAATTAAATTTTTATATTTCATATTTCACTAATTGCTGAGTGGAGTATTTTTGTGAGGTTAAGTGGTACTACTCAATCAACCGAAATTGTTACATATAGTTAAAAATTCAAGAAAGAAACTCTTGCTTACTCATTTTTAAATAAATTTTGCTAGACATTTCTAACAGAAATTACCATGTTTCAATTATGAGAAGTATTTATACTATTAAATACTTATGTACATATTTTGCAATAATTTAAATTAATCCAGCTTATATGAAATGAAAAAGATGTTTTGTAAATAACATGCTAAATACTGAAGGAATAGATTTTTATTTTGGTCAAGACTATTCTTTTTAATTAAAAATGAATGAAGGTTGATTAGAATTAAATTTTAAATTTTGGGTATACATGCACAAACTGTGCTATCTTTGTTTAATCTGTTCACAGGTGTAGCAGTGATCTATAAAGGTCAAAGTCGAGCCATTAGGTAAGAAACTTTAGGGATTGTGTAGATGTAATAAATTGTATAGCGGTAATTGAATAAAGGTTTCCGCATTCGCCTTGTACAAGGGACTTAAGTAAGGTCTTCTTCGTATAGAAAAATTCGGTGGCGCCATATTCTCTACATTTTTGGTCGCAGTCCAACCCCGACCCTCAGCTCATGTTCTACCCAGAGCAAATAGTTCGACTAGCCGCTTAGCCTTTTGAGGTCTCCTCATCTACGAGCCATTTTCCATCGAAACTTGCCGTGGGCTCTATCCGCTTACTGGAAATCCTCGTAAAATTTTCTTGTGCCTTTCAGCTAGTCACATAGAAAAAAAACCTATTAGGAAAAATCCCTTAATATATAAATTAATATAAATAAAAAGGCTATAGGGTATCTAAGTTGAGGTCTAGAAAAGAGACCGAGTCCGAGAAGGGTACTGGAGAATTGAGGATGTGCATCTTTGTGCTGCGTCTGAGATCTAGGAAACCTTTCAACAGGGTCATTTTAGTCTTGGAAATGGAAAAGGGGCTGGTTGTTTAACGTTGTCCAGGATTCGACTAGGTTCATGAGGGAAGCAGTTGTTTATTAACTAAGAAACAATTTGCAAACACAAACTTTAATTAGAAGAGAATAATTTTAAATCATCCTCGGAGTTTTTAATTCTCCACTAAACATACGCCTTGTGCGATATACCTAAAAAAATATATAGCTTATCCATGTGATTCTCTTTCAATTTCTGACAATAAGACTAGTGGATAAACCTAACATATGTGAAACTCATCGTGGTTGTATTGGTAGCGCAAGGTATTCATACAAATCAATTGATCTCGTTAAGTTATACTGTCCCAGCTTATACCATAAAATGTGTTAATAAACGACAATCCACTGCCGTTATTTTAGCTTCAATAAATGCAAGTTAGCGGCTTTGCCTATAATAATCATTCAAGGATCCAATCTCTGAGTTATCCTGCTGGTAACCGCGAACAAACGATATCTCTTACTTTACGATCCATTTTATCCCGAACTTAAAATACGCGAAACGAATTAAGATAAATGAGTTTATTCGCGTAACAAACAAGAAAACCTGATGACAAGCTAGTCTATTTACAGTTCACTTCTTTCCTGTGCCCAAGTGTGTACGTATATTGTAAGGTAGAAATGAATACGAGAGATGAAGAATGCACGTACATATTTCCTGCTGGTCTACTAAACGTAAGAACCGCAGGTAGCTGTTGTAACGAAACCTGTCCAACTTGGCTCTGCAATGCTCATTAAATTTGTAATTTTATAAATGTTTCAGTAAAAGACTGCAATGTGCTTTTAGCGCCACACATTATTTCTTGAGCGTGGCCTAAAGATCTACTCGAAGTCCGGTTTGCATTCCAATTGTGATAGCTATAAATTATTGCATCGAGAGTAAAATTTATTTAAAGTCATTCAAACTTAGAATTACAAATAAATTCCTGCCAGATGGTGATTTAAACAGAATAAAGGCATTTCCACGTTGCATTCACATCTGAAACGAAGTTTGTTTAACCTGTTACTTGAACAACGAATAATTTTTCTAATAAAATATCAAGAGCGCATTATTTATACACGTGGTTGGGCTGTCAATAAACGGTAATTTTCTAAATGCCAACACTAATAATAATTCAGATATTACCATTGCATATATGGGTTGTCTGGTGTTTGGTGTTGCTCCTAGGGGGTAGGTAGGGTTCATTCGTATGAAGACAAAATCGGTTAGTTTTACATGTATTTTCCAATAAGAAAATCTAAGGTCCGTTTTGCAATTTTTGTACCGTTCAAGTTCATTAATTCCAAGGCTACGGGTCGTCATCTTGGGAGTTTATTATTTTCAGTTTTATATGAAATTCACGCTTACCCCACTTCCGCCATATTCTCTTCTCGGCCAATGGGACATGCCAATCATCGAATATCACAGATGTTAGGTAAGAATAAATCAATAAATAAATAAAATTTATTGAACAGTATATACATAGTAGTAATCAATATTGTTCCTATATCTATATTTACAATAATATAAATATTTTATTATTTTACGTGTAACGCCAGATAGGTTTTGGGCCTTTGGAAGCTTCTTTTTAAAAAGTTTTGTTGCCAAAAACTTTTCTATCAATTTTATTTTTAATTGTATAATTGCAAAAACAACTTATTTCTGTTACAACAACTTAGACGTTTATATTCATTATATATTAAGTAATTGAAATTGCTAAAAATACTTGAAGTTAATAAATCAATAATAAATAATTAAAAATTACGGCAAGTAGCTTGAACCACCAAAAATGTTAAAGTTATGAAGTTCGAAGACTGACTGACGATCAGGAGCTCTTTACAGTATTTATGAAGCCTCTGACCTCACTTCATCTTGTTGGAAAGTGCAGACCTTGCTGTCTACAGTTTCTCGATATTCATTCAATGTCTTATTCTAAATAAATTTCAATACGTCTGCTTGATTGCAGTTCATTGTTCCTGCACCTGCAGTATCAGGTTGCGCCTGGAGTACAAAGTAGACGCTTCCTTACTGTGGGATGGTAAGCTGATCTAGATATGGTAATTATAGTGAAGGACCAATTGCTTTTGTAGCAATACCGATGGCAGTGTAGCGGTTACGTAATAAATAAAGCAACTACGACAAACTACTTAATAAAGGATATAAATACCTTAAAGCCTGTGCTGCACTGGGCAATAAAAGTCACACACAAAAGGTTAGCGGACACCCAAGAACACGCACGTTCGGTGTGGTGTCGCTTCCAGGGCTCTCGTACAACTGTCTTCTGTAACCGTCCGAGTACGACTGATTGTTACTTCACGCACTCGCACTACCGGCATAAGGTTTCACTAAAAACTGTAAAGTACCCGCACTAATGGTATTTATTGTCACCACTACCAAATTGTTCAATGATGACGTAACATACCGCTCACCAAATTCATAGAATTTTGAAAAGAAGGGAAGTAGGTTGGGTGAAGGAAATCACATGGGATTTGACCTTGCTAGGAAAACAGGTAACGAAAGATAGGGTGGTACACTACAGCGAGCGATATCACCAACTATGCAAAATAAAAAAATATATATGTAAATAAACAAATATTTAAAAATGATATACCACCATACATGTAAGAACCGTGTATATACATCTAAACATAAAACAAAATTAAAATACCGGTAGCGGTGCGAGTTTGACCAAAGGTCGTTTTATTGTGCCATGTGCAGTTTTGATCTCAGCGACACGTATAATACCGTCCGCACCGGGAAAGGTATTAATAATACGACCAAACTTCCATTGAAATGGAGAAAGCTGGTCGTCCTTGATGAGGAGAATAGTGTCCTTTTCAACTTGTGTCACACCTACCTTAGAGTGCCATTTGACCTTCTGATTCAGAGTATGTAAGTACTCGTGGCTCCAGCGAGCCCAAAAATCTTGGTGGAGTTTTTGCAGGAGTTTCCACCTGCTCTTTAATGATAAAACGTTGTTTGAATGGTCCTCATCTGGTGGTGCAGAAAGTGGTTCCAAAGTTAGGAAATGACCTGGGGTTAAGCAACGCAAGTCATTTGGATCCGAATTCAAAGCGCAGAGTGGCCTTGAATTTAGAACAGATTCAATTTGAGTAAGAACTGTGTAAAGTTCCTCAAAGGTAAGTTTTTGTTCGCCGTTTACGCGAGCTAGGTGTGTCTTTACCGACTTAACACCGCTTTCCCACAAGCCACCGAAGTGAGGGGCGCTAGGTGGCATAAACGACCATTTTATATTTTCTGAGGTTATTGCACTATGCAAGTAACATGTAAGCTGACGATAGGCACCTAAAAAATTAGTTCCGCAGTCACTAAATATTTGAGAATAGCGTCCTCGACGTGCTATAAATCGGCGCAAAGCAGCAAGAAACGCGTCTGCCGACAAATCCGAAACAAGTTCAATATGTGCAGCCTTAGTGGCAAAACAAACAAAAATACAAATATAGGCCTTAAGAGTTTTAGAGCCTCGTAGGCGGTTAGTCTTTATTAAAAGAGGGCCAGCAAAATCAACACCAACAATACTGAACGGTTTGATTTGGGTAATACGTGCTGCCGGTAGGTCTCCCCTAGGAGGAGTTACCAGGACCGGTTTGGTACCAAAACATCTATGACATGATGATAAATAACTTCGGATTGAATTTTTAATGGAAAGGATCCAAAAATTCTGTTGTATAAGATACGCTGCTGTATTAACACCGAGATGGTAATACCTTTCGTGAGTTGACCGAATGATAAGTTCGGTTAATCGGTGCTGCTTAGGCAATAACGCAGGAAACTTTTCGGAATAGGAAAGCGAAGAATGTGTCAAGCGCACGCCTATTCTTAAGATATTTTGTGGATCAACAAATGGAGAAAGTTTTCGCAAGGTTTTAGGTAATTTATGTTTTGCCTTGATCGAAGCTATCTCCTTTGAAAATGTAACATTTTGTACATGCCGAACGATAATCATAAGAGAATGGTGTAATTCAATGTCTGTGAAGGGACCCGTATGACGTTGAGCCATGGGTTTAGAAAATCTATAAATGTAAGCCACGATGCCTTGGATTTTATATAACGATGAAAAGCGACTTAGTAAAATGTCAATGATGTTTGGATCTGTTTGAGCGACAAATGTTAGGATCTTCTTTTCCGTAGTTACCTCAGCAATTGAGGTTGACAATGTTGATTGAGGCGGCCACGAGTCACTAGGGTAGTGAAGCCATTCAGGCCCCGCCCACCATAGCGAACATGAAATAACCGCGCTTGGCATTAATCCCCGAGATGCAGGATCAGCCGGATCATGCGAAGATTTAATATAAAACCATCGACTAGATGCAATGATTTCTTGAATGTGGCTAACACGGTTTGCCTCAAAAGTTTTCCGACGAAAAGGTGAAGAACGTATCCAAGTGAGAGCGACCGTAAAATCACTCCACGCTGAAACATCGGAGATTTCAATCAAGCCTTGATAAGACCGAATGGTAAAAGAAAGTAAATCGGTTAATAAAACGGTGGCACATAATTCCAAACCTGGAATTGAAATGCGCTTAATTGGAGCTACTTTTGTTTTAGCGGTTACAAATTGTACAGTTATTTCTCCAGTAGTTTGATTTGTGAACTGGAAATATACTACCGCTGCATACTCTACCTCGCTAGAATCGCAAAACCCATGCAAATGACAAGTAAAAGGATCCGAAGGGAGTAAACAACGTGGTAACTTTAATGACGATAATAACGGCAACTCTTCTTGATACTGCTGCCATTAAGACGAAATGTCTGCTGGTGGGATGTCATTCCAATTTAAACCTAACATCCACAGATGCTGGATTAGGCGTTTTGCAAAAAGTGTTAGTGTGGCTAAAAATCCTAATGGATCATATATTCTGGCAACTTGCGAAAGTATGTTGCGCTTTGTACATATTGGGTTTAATGGTTTAACCCGAAATGAGAAAATATCTTCTGTAGGTGACCATTGAAGACCTAATATTTTTATTGATTCGTCAGAATAGAAATCGATAGACTATATTGGCAAAATCTGACGGAGTGCCTTCCAAAATAGAAGCTGAATTAGAACTCCATTTTCGAAGTTCAAAACCTGCCAAATACAAAAGTCGAATAAGTTGATCTTTAATTTCTCGGGCCGATTGTATAGAATCTCCACCGGCGACGAAATCGTCAATATATAGATTTGACCGTATAGCCTCAGCGGCTAACGGAAACCTTTTGCCTTCGTCAATGGCTAATTGCTGAAGGGTTTTTAATGCTAGATAAGGCGAAGACTTAATACCATAGGTCACTGTATTAAGCTGATAAGTCTGAATGGGTTCCTCTGCGGAGAACCGCCAAACAATTAATTGGAATTTTCGATGTTCTTCGATAAGTACGAAATTTAATTAAGATTGACGAAATGTCGTTTTGGAGACTAGGTCCAGCCAATTGAGTGTCATGGAGTGACATGTTGTTTTTAGCCTTTGGAGAGGCGTCAAAAATAACCCGAATTTTAGAAATATGACCTTCCTCTTTAAGCACAGGGTGATGGGGTAAAAAATAATTATCGTTCTCAACGGGCGGAGAATCGAGTAATGCCATATGACCCGCATCAAGATAGTCCTGCATGAAATTGTTGTACTGTGCGCGTAGCTCCGGTTGAGCATGCAATTTGCGCTCTAACGAAAATAGTCGTTTTTTAGCCATGTCAAAGGACTTATCAAAAATGGGCAAAGTATCGTTGAACGGTAACGCAACAATAAAAGACCGCTAGGGTCACGAGAAAACGTGTTTTCAAAAATCAAATATGCCTTTTCTTCTTCTGGAGAAGTATAAGGCTTGGATGGCAGCTTCTCTATCTCCCAAAAACGCAGTAAAAAATGCTTGGACAGTATCAGACTGAAAGCTTTTTGTGGGACCAATAATAGTCCAACCAAAAATTGTATTTATGGCGGCAGGCTGAAGAAATTTGCCATGTATAACACCGCCAGTGATGATGAACGGATAAACATCTGCTCCAAGGAGCATGTCAATGGTTCCTGGAGAGTTCCAGGTTGGGTCTGCAAAGTGCAGGCCGCATAAGTGTTCCCAATTATTAGGAACTTCAACGCTAGGTAATTTACCAGATATTGGTGAAAGCACAAAAGTTGTGACTTCTAGAGATTTTTCAGTCTAAAATAGAGCGAATGGTGCAGCTGACGGCACCCCTATTGACCGCTGAAGTTGTCTGCCCAAGTCCATAAATAGGAACTTGAGAACGTATGCGTGGAAGCCAAAGTTTGCTAACGCAATCGTCTCGAATAAAGCTAGCTTGGGAGCCAGGGTCTAAGAGTACCCTGATCGGTTTGTATCTACCTAAACGGTCTTGAACTTCCACCACAGCAGTGGAGAGTAAGACAGTAACCCCAATATTTGAATTCGTCTGTGAAGACAAAACATTTGCCGGAATAGGAGAGGCTGACTGCGTCCTATTGGCATTTTTATGCATATGTGTAGCGGTCGGTCCAGCTGAACGGCTAGAAACAGGTTGCGCTTCAAAATGTAGCAAGGTATGATGCGGCTTGGCGCAAGTTCGACAAGAGTTATAAGATTTTCATTGCATGGACGCATGGTCTGTACGTAAGCAATTTAAACAGAGGCGTAAGCGTTTGACAATGTCGAAACGTTCCGTCGGAGTTTTCTTTAGAAACGATTGGCATCTGTAAATTAAGTGATTGCCTTTGCAAGAAGGACAATGGTGCAAAAATGAATTCTTTGAGTCACTGGAGCTAATTGGTGCATCCAGTAAAACTACGTTAGAAGAAACTTTTGGTTTAAATTGAAACGCTAAGGATTTCTTAGGCACTGATGTGTGAGCTTGTAACGAATATATATTCTATAGCACCATTTTTGCAAGAATCGCATCAGTATAATTTTATTCTGTGGTATTTAATTTTCGTATTTGATACTATTATATCTAAAAGAAACCATTCTATAATGAAACAGGAAATCATGTTCGTTTAAATAACTTAAATGCTTTGCACAGAGATATTTAATAATAATATACATTCAAGGAACGTATTTATATGGGGTCTAGTCGTTTGTGCTGCCTAACTTGCAGGCGGATTATTCCCTTTCATTCGTTAGAATTAGAATAGCGCGTGCGTGACTACGGTTACGGGGTGATGCGCCACGCAGATAAGGTCCCGTGCTGGAACGGAACGAACAACGAGGTCGGCCATTGCTTTTGAAAATATAGTCGAGTTTGCATTGTACTTAACGCATGGGTTTTCAGGCCTTGCATAAGTGGGGCCTCCGGATAGGCGTGCTATCGTAAAGACAGGGGGGTGGTCGCCTTGGGACACAGCGAAGCTTCTCACTCCTGTGACGCCGGCAAGGCACTGGATCACGCCGCCCCTTGAATTGGTTTGTGTCGGAACTTGTTAACGCGCATGATGGAACAATATATTAAAATGATGTAATAACATGATAATATAGGAGGACCGTGATATGTTCGAATAAGGAGATTGGAACACTACTCGTTTATCAAGGCAACTACAGCTGTTGTTTAAAATTCTGTTACAACTATTTGATAAGCAGATTTCAGAGGACGTGCGTCGCAGTTTGATAACTAGGGATGACGACCTCATCATATACAGGTATCAAACCCTTTTGTTATCTTTGTGAGACCTCGAGTATGCTCACATAAATAGTATTCAGGGATTGTTTGGTCAAATTAAATTGTGTGCATAAAGAACAGCGTAGGAGAATATTGTCACGAAATGCAATTGTAATAATTTTGTAAGATTTGCAGAAATTCACTTGTTAAAAAGATGAGACTTCAAAGTCCATTTCTTGTTTTCTAGAACATTACTTGCAGATGTTAAATTTTTATAAGCTCATAATACCTGAATTAATTGAAAAGTTGTTTGTCAAAGTTAACTGCACGTGATTCAAATTTTTTTAAGAAATAATTTATGAGAAACATATGTGAGCCAATAATCAGATCTGGGTATTTGGTGTCAAAACTTGTTATAAAATATTATTAACTTAAGGTCTTGTTATGCCAAGGCAGATGTATAGAGAAACCAATTTTATTAGTTCATTTTTGTAAACATATTTAAAAAAAAATCAAGAAAGAGAAACTATATTAAATTTCATTTTTGGACTCAAGTTTTTTATTCCATGCATAATTAATTTTTTACTAAAAGTTTTTTTAAAAGAAAATAAATCTTTGAATAATGAAAGTATACGAATGCTGAAGTAATAGCACAGGTTTGCTACAACTCATTCGTTCTAGGTATTCATTTTTGATTTAAATATCTTTGGTGTGGTAATCTTAATATTATGCACCTGTATTTATTAGTCTGCTTTTTTATTAGAAAGTACCAACTGTGTCTTTTTAATAGAAAGTTTGTTGTGTATCTTTTTTCCAGGATCATCGAGATCGAAGAGGTCGTAAGTATGTTCCAGAGGTTTTCAGATACATTAGTTCAGTAAGTTGTAATTTTTTTATTGTGTTTACATCCCGTGAGTTTCTGTATCTTCTCATAGGAGTAATGAATCTTTAGTGTTATCGTTCATACAGATACAGTGGCGCTCAACCCATTTTCTTTTTGTTAGTTTATTGTAGAGTTTAGACCATCCCCACACCCTTTCTCATTGCTCACCCTTGGGGTAATTCCCAGACTTAGCCGCGAACCTATAAGGCTTCACTTGTATCCAACTAGTGGAGGCCATAAAAAAAAATAGTACAAGCTGTCTGAACAGTCGTCGAATAAGAAACAAGTGCGGTTGAAGAAAAGGTTTCCAACGCTGCACATTGTTGAGTTAAAAAATATCTCAAATCATCGAAATTGGGTATTTGCTTCGAATCCGATTGGAGTTCAAAGCGTTTTCTAGTAAACGGATCGAGTTTTTCTAAAAGAAAATCGACCAGAATGAAGTTCCAATGTTCAGTAGGAAATTTTAAGTTAGAACAGCAAGGTTCTCTGAAAAACAATCAATAAGTGCCCTAAGTTTCTTAGCGTCTTCTGATTTTAAAGGTGGAAAGTCTTTCATAGCTTTCCAATGCAAAGTTGCTAATAAACGTGGATTGCTAAATCGTTCACGCAAGGCATTATATAAAATAATAAAATTATCACCCGAAATGGGTACAGATTTAATAATTTTCCAAGATTCCCCGCTGCAGTAGTTAATAGGGTAATTTATGTTCTCAATATTGGTCAATGAAGCATTATTGTAAACCAGACCGTCAAATAAATCAATAAAAGATGGGAATTCAGTTACCTCATTATTAAAATGTGGGAGCTTTAACGGTAACAATTTTGATCCCGTACTGCTTGATGTACTTTCATTAATTTGCGGTGTTCGCATTTCTTGTATCGTTTCAAGGTGCAGCAAAATGCAATAGTAAGCTGCATCTACCTCTTTACGTAGAACGTTGTAATTTAATAATTCTACATCGTTACATGAAGCTAAGACATCAATTAAAGTCCTATTAATATTGGAATAAATGTCATTTATTCCCCTTGTATGAATATGAAATAACGTTTTTAAACTTGAATCACTCTGTATAGCGTTGCCGAGCTCTAAAATTTCCATAATGCGTATTTTAAATAACTTTTTTTTGGAGCCATAATGACAATTTATTCTGAAAGATGTACAAATAAATCCTGTAAACCGTAACCGCTCAGCTGTGCGCTGAGAAATATTAAATATTATGGGTTGTTGTTCAAGCACGAAAATGTAAAATAGCGCATAAATCAATAATTCACGTTTTATGAATATTAGGCTCACATAAGTTTAAGCAACAAGTCGTAAACTAACGGTTTGTCAAATTCTTACAAAGCGTTTAGATAAAATTTATAGTTTAGAACGGGCGGCTTTTAACATGAAAGAACACAGGTCCACCAAATTTTAAAATATGGCTAACATATTTGCAAGAAAGATGCAGCTTTTACATTTTATTACCCTTTGCAGATGTATTCAATATTTCACTTTGTAAACCGACTGCAAGGATTGTATGTGATACAAAAAACGCGCAATGGGTTTTATTGCAAATTAGCAAGTTTTATATTAAGGATTTGTTTGTAATTAAACGCTTGCTGGTTTAATTACGGCGAAATTGCTTAATTTAATGTAAAAAGAGTATATAGCTAATATTTACACATTTTAACCCGTTAAATATGGGGTTTAAATACAAATTTAAAGCTAAAGTAAATGATTAAAACACGCTCACTGAAATGCAAAATAATATTCAGTTTAGGACATGCGTATAAACATAAGACCGGTGAAATTCGGATCGTATTAGGATTAAATCTGGGATGGTAAGGTGATCTAAATATGGTAATTATAGTGAAGGACCAATTGCTTTTGTAGCAATACCGATGGCAGTGTAGCGGTTATGTAATAAATAAAGCAACTACGACAAACTACTTAATAAATAATATAAATACCTTAAAGCCTGTGCCGCACTGGACAATAAAAGTCACACACAAAAGGTTAGCGGACACCCAAGAACACGCACGTTCGGTGTGGTGTCGCTTCCAGGGCTCTCGTACAACTGTCTTCTGTAACCGTCCGAGTACGACTCATTGTTACTTCACGCACTCGCACTACCGGCATAAGGTTTTACTAAAAACTGTAGAGTACTCGCACTAATGGTATTTATTGTCACCACTACCAAATTGTTCAATGATGACGTAACACTTACCTATTTCTGATATGAACTCTGTTAAACTTTAATTATAACCTTCATTTAATACAATGTAACATTCTATTAGTAAGGCATAATAAATGCATTTAATTTTATATACATTTTAATATGGGGAATATGTAATTCCTCCCGACTTAGATGAAAATTAAGGGTTGAACTTAATTTTTAAAACTCATTGTCACTAAAGTTTCATTTGTGGTTTTTTTGTTCACTTTTGTTTTTTTGGTCTTATATCTAATATACATTTTGTACAATAAATATACAGCCAATAACAATAGTACAATGATCAATAAAATTGTCCAAGCACTGATATCGTCGTAGTGTAACTTTGGCATTTTTAACTCGTTTAAATGTTCTTTATAATTGTCTATTAATTTCACTGCGTGGTTGAGGTCGTCGAGATCTAGGTGTTCTAGTTGCATTGGCTTCCGGATAGTTCCGCTGTCTTCGGTTGGAAGTTTGAATTGTAGTTTGGGTAGATTTGCAAATTTGTTTGTCTCTGCTGGGTTTTGATATACTTTAATAATTTTACTTTTAAATTTCAAATAGCAATCTTTTCTGGTGATCACTTTGCTTCCAATTAGGGATAAATTGTTTTCGTCTTTGTTGCAATTGGCAGTTGCTATCACTTCTTGAAGAAATATAGCAATCCATTTGTTGTCCGTAACTTTCTGAATTTTCATGTCCGCAATTTGTACTGGTTTTGACATGCAATTCTCATAATGATTAGAGAATCGTAATAATTGCACTTCACAAGGACTATCTGTTGGAATAGTCGTTGTCGCTATCGATTGACATAAGTATTGGCCGGGTGCCACTTTTTTGCATTCCTCATTTGTAAATCCATACTTAAGTTCATTTAGAGAAAGGAACTTGGTCTTAGAGATAATGACTTGATATTGACTATTAAATTTCATAGGGAAAGCAAATAGATAATAATAATTGTAAGTGTTAATCTCTGCAATTGGAATTTCTATTAAAAATGTAATTTCATGATTCTTTACATAACCTTTTACTATGGCTATTTTTTAAAGAAATTTGGTTTCTAACAACAGTTTTTATGTTATTCTGGTTGTTGATCAATTCTTGTATTGCATTGTCGTATCGTTCAGCATCTTGATTGTCTAAGTTACCTGTGATTGCTTTTATAATATTACCTAATCCGTTAATAATTCTTCTTTTCTGTCTTGTGATTCGGTCTGTTGGTATTAATCGACTGAATTTGTCGTTTGTGTTTCTTACGATATTTTCCATTATACTTTTGTAATTAAGCATTCCTATCGCATAATCTTTTTTAAATCTGGCTGTGTTAATTGATTCTTTCAGTCTGTCATAATTGTCTCTAATTATATAGAATTCTTGTTCTAATTCAGTTAAATCAAATTTCTGTGCGAAAATCCAATAGTCTACTGTGTTTTGCATACTTCCCAAATTTACTGGTAGTATACAGGTGTTATTTTTTATATCTTCTACTATTATTTCGTTGTCGTCTGTTCTACCTGGGTGGAGGTTGACGGCAAGGGCGATGGCTGTCCATCTGAAATTACAGTGCGTCTTAAATTCTTTAAATGGATGTATCTTGTGGTTTTACCGTTGTCAACTACTGCTGCATTTTTGTCTGAAATCTTTTTCATTTTAAACGGACCCTAATTTCTGGGAGCCGTTTTATGTCGCTTACTTTTAAAATTTATTTCATAAACGGTCTGTCCTACTTCGAATCTATTTATATTGGTGTTTTCATTGAGGGTTTTTGTAATACGTTCCTTATCGCTGTCTAATTTATTTTTGACGTTATTATAAGTGATTTTTAAATTTTCTTTGTGATCTTTGGCGTACTGTTGATATAATTTTTTATTATAGTGTATAGCATAAGGGTTGCGAGAGTCTGAGTGTCGTACTTTTAATTCAAATGGTGTAAAGTTAGTTGAAGAATGAATTGTATTGTTATAAGTAATTAGGGCATATGACATTAAATTGGTGCTGGGTTCTTTCATATATGTTAGTCTTAAAAGTCTTATCTGTTCTAATAAGGTTAAACGTAATCGTTCATTAATCCGTTCAATTCCGGTTGATTTTCTGTAATAAAATGAATATTTATTTTATGAAGTTCTAGGGTATTTTGTATTGTCTCGTTTCTGAATTCACCGTCATTATCTAAAGTTATTGATTCAGGTGTACCGTGAAATGTACTGTACTGTAAAAGTCTTTGAGTTACATCAATACTGTTTTTTGAAGTAATGGGTATTTGCTTGTCCTACTTTTGTGAATACGTCTACGATTGATAAAAATTTCTGAGCTTCTACTACCAAAGTGTCTGCATGTAATTTTTGAAAAGGTTTGTCGGGTGTTTTAGTTAACATCAAGGGTACTTTTGGTGGTGATCTGTCGTATTTTGCTCTGTCACATAGTTCGCATTGATTCATAAAATCCGTGGTTAGTTCTTTCATATCTTTAAAATAATATCTCCTTATGACTTGTCTTAGAGTTTCGTTTATTCCACGATGGTTTGTTTTACCTTTGTGTTAGTTGCGGATTACATCGTTTATTTTATCTGGGTCATCTAAAGTTATTAGTTTTCGTGTGCATCTGATAATTTCTGGTCTTGAATTATTAAACAATCGAATATATAGTGCTGAAAATCTTTGGTACAAATGTTCCGTTGTTAAATAAAACTAAAAACGTTTCTTCTCCGAGGTATACTCTTTTAAAATTTTAATTATTTGCTCCTCGCTGTCATCTTTTGTTATTTGGATTTGATATATTTTCCTAGTGTCTGTTTTTGTATATTTTACCGGTTCAGGGTTGGTTACAACTTCGGTAATTATAAATTGATTAAGTTTCGTATCTATCGCTTCGTTTAGGATTTTGATAACAGTTTTTAGTTCGTCGTTTTGAGTTGAATGTATAGTTTCTATTTTTCCTGGGTCTTTTCTCATCTCGGTTTGGTCTACGTTACCTGCAACTGACTCTGTCTCTATGACGTTGAGTTGTATTCTGCTCAATGCGTCCGCATTATTGTTATACATTCCTTTCTTGTATTTGATCTCGTAGTCGCACTCCTCTAATCTAATACTCTATCTCTGTAATTTTGAGTTTGGTTCTTTCAGTTTACACAACCATACTAATGGTCTGTGGTCTGTGTATATATAAAATTTCTTTCCATAAAGGTATGTCCTAAAATATTTTGGTTGCGTCTGGAATACAAAGTAGTCGTTTCCTTTCCTATTTCTGGTATGAACTCTGTTAATCTTTAATTATAACCTTCATTTAATACAATATAATATTCTGTTACTAAGACACAATAAATGCGTTTAATTTTATATACATTTTAATATGGAGGATATGTAACTCGCCATGTATTTAAAAATAATTATACATTTAAACCATACTAATATATCTATAATTTTCCGTTTGACGGGATGGGTGTGTGAGCTTAAGGAAAATCCTTGTTTTTGTTGTATTTTTTTAAATAATTCTTTTAATTTCTTCAGCTTCTTGAAACCTTTCTAATATTTAAAAAAAATTTTCGTCTGTCGTTTGGCTGTCTGAAGGGTTTTGGACCTTTCACACCAAACCCGTGTATTTATGCAAGTTCTTTTTTCCTAATACATATTTTTTCGTGTTTGGTGAAGGAACTAATTTTATCCCGTTTATGCATAAAATGTTCTAATGATTCCTATGTATTCAAGTTGAATCTGTTATATACGGATAAGTCCCTAAATTTCAGCTGTTTATCGTTTCTGGGTGTTTTGCATGTTAGCAAACTTTTATCTCTGGCTTAGGGGATTTCCGTTCCTTAATCTAATTTATCTTCTATAGGGCATCTTCCTTCTTTACGAAACTGCTTACTATTATATTGTTACACGCCAAAATTGGCATTGTACTTTTTTAAATATGTGACTAAATTCCCGCCATTATTTTAAAATAGACTTGTTAAATTTCCGCCATCCCGGACAGTTGCGTTTGCGCAAAAGGAATGGGTAGACGTGGAGTGGATGGGCAAGTGCGCGGTGTGTGATACGACATGATTAGCGAACGAGACGTCAAACGGTGACGTTTGCCGGTGTCTTTCCTTTGTCTTTTCTCTTTCAGAAAATGTAGGTTTTTTCCTTATCGTTCCTTACCTAGTTTTTCCTTCGTTCTACCTACAAACAAAGAAGAGGGAAGACGTTAAATCTAGTTTCAACGAGGGCATGACGTAATCCACCCCCAACAGACGAAACGCCCAAACGAGATACATAGAAATTAGCATGGCTCCTGCGCAAGGATGACCGCGATATCGTAAAGAGTTTTACATTTATGGGTGAATGCTTTTTTGTCTTTTTTAGGGTGCATCTTGTATCATTGTAAACATATTTGGCATGTGATACAATTTGACACGTAGTTATGTCGTAATATCTTTGTTGTGTAATAATGTAAACGTGGATAGTATCAGTGTTGCCAACTGTGGAAGTGGCTCTGAACGCGCGACGCGGGAGTGTAACAATATAAAGAAAGACCACGGTTTTTTTGGTTTAGTCTCTATTGGAACTGCACCTGAAGGTTAGCCTTGTTTGCTACTTGCAACGTTTTTCATTTGTAACTTCATTACTTTTGTTTGGTGAGATGGATGCATATGAACGAGAAATTATTGCTCTACATGTGCTTTATGGTAAAGTACCAACTCCGGACGCTTCTGAAGAATCTGAATCAGAAAATAGGTACGAAAGACATAATTAGTGAACACAATATAAACACAGAGCAAGAAGAACCAGATAAAGATGACACTTAATCAGATATTGCTAGTACTACCTCTACATATCTGTATTGTTGTGAAGGGAAATGGAACCAAATGGAGAAAGCATGTTCAAGCCAACGTGTTCGAATAAGAAGCAAAATATTGTTACCGACCTTCCAGGTGTTCGTGCAGCTACAACAAACGTTTAACATCTCAATCCTGTGTTGAATGCTTCTGTTTAAATTTTGGATCCAGTTATAGTAAATACAAATTTATATGTGCAAAATTTAATACTAATATATAAGAATAAATACGATGTTCCGCCTACTAATAAAATGGAAATGATTTACTGTATATAACCGGCGCTCGGCATGGGGGACGTAGAAGATTATTCAAACTTTGGTCCAAGGAGGGCTTAAGGTTGCAATTGTTTCGTGCTAACCTGTTTCGGCTAGGGTATGTTTCTGACAAGGTGTATATGTTTCGACAAACCGATAGAAAGGAAGAGCAAAAGATATTGGATAAACTTACTGCCGTTACAGATATATTTGAAGAATGCTGTAGAATGTAGAAAATATTATAGTGTGGATAAATACGTGACCGTAGTCGAAATGTTGTTAGGATTTCGTGGAAGATGTAGTTTTTGGATTTACATTCCAAATAAACCAAATGAGTATGAAATCAAAGTGTTTTCTACATTAGGCGCAAAAACCTATTACACGCCGCATTTGCAAATATAAGCTGGAACCCAACCTGCAGGTCCCTTTTAGGTAGACAATTCTGCAACAGCTCTGATTCTAAGAATGGTAAACCACATCTTAGGAACTGGAAGGAATGTTACCATGAATCGATGGTTTACTAGTGTGGAAGCTTAAGCCGCTGGTTGCGTGATTACCGCCTAACAGTAGTTGCTACAATTCAAGCCAATCGAAGGTCGTTGCCGAAAGAGATTAAAAGTGTCAAAGATAGGTATGTAGTCTTTCTTTTTGCATTGCATGCTGATATGACATTAATTTCATACGTCCCAAATAAGTCAGAGAATGTATTGCTTGCATTGTCAATGCGCTATGATGACAAAATAGACGAAAATACTGGTAATAATAAGGAATCAGAAATACTAACATTCTACAATTTCACAAAAGCGACGTTGATGAATGAAGCATGATTACATCTTACAATTTAGTTCGCAACATAAGACGATGACCATTGGGGTTTTTCCGGCATACTCAATGTAGACGCAATCAACACATTTATAATAAATAAAATTAATAATTCAGATGGAAAATTTTCAAAAAGTAGACGACTATTTTTTAAAAAATTGGAGCAAAGACTTAGTACTAAAAAGCACGAAATAACGAAAGAATATACAAAATCTACCACGGAGAGTAATTCTATTAACGGCTAAATTTATCAGGAGTCATAAAAAACCCAGCCAACGACTTTAACTGCTTGAAAAATGTGCAAATTCTGAAAGTACCGAAAATCATGATATTCATCCAAGTTTTGTGGTATCTGAATTTATTTAGAACACACAAAACCATGTTGCATCGACTGTGCCACAAATCTTGAATAGCAATATTTTCAGTACAAAATTTTGTGAATTTTCACAAATATGTAAATGATCAGTTTGAACTGTTTACTTGAAAGGGTGTATATCCACACGATTTCGTTGGTTCATTTGAAAAACTCACTTGCACTTCACTACTTTGATACGTGCCGTCCATGCATGTAAATATTTTCGTTCGTACTTAATTAAATTTCATATTTCTTATTGTATTCACGAATTTGAGAATTTTCATTAACTATTTCGACTGCTTCCTAAACGTAAACGATTGCTTATTCATCACCCTGTAGGATTTAATAGTACATGTAATTATAATTTAAATACTGTTAATCTACTCTATTTCAATATAGTATTTGAAGTGTTCCGTAGTGTTTCTAAGTCGTTTTCTCATTGGTTGATAATTATTACAAATATTATAGTGTACATTTCGATATTCGAAGGTATTTGTTAGTAGTTCTGTGACCACTTTCAGGTTTCTGAACGCATTCCGGGATGTCAGAATTGACAACATAAGGGGCGCATGCGTATGGGTAATCGAGACAGTCGATAAGTTTGAAAAGCACTTTGTCTTGAGTTTTCAAAATGATAGGTCGGAAAAACTTACACTTGGCTGTTTTTATTAAAGGTAATGTTTTATAAATTGATAATGTAGTGATTATTTATGGTAATCTGATTACATCTTTGTAATCAGAACGTTGTTTTGAATGTGATGTTGATATTTATTGTAAAACCGTTAGTTATTTAATCATTGATGGAAATATTTATGTAATACCTGTTGCTTTTGTCATAGAATTTGATGCAGGTTGTTTTATATATAAATGAGTGTGGTTTGGTTTAACAACTGAAAACTAATATTTATTTATCTGAATCATTTATTTAGTATCTAAATCCGAGTAAAACTAATATTTATTTATTTGAAATAATGTTTGTTTAGTCTTTAGTACAGAGTTCGAGCTTACATTGCATTGCCTTTATTGCCGGATTAATAGTATAAATGTATACCCTTACTGTGATTTTAAGAGAATATATTGTAATGGATTTTTTTTTTAAGCACCAGCCCCACATTGGGTGGCAGTGTAACGGGTTTTTTCTTCTTATTTAGTTAAAAGGCTAGCCTCACGCATGGGCGCCAGTGTAACGAATTTTTTTATTATTATGTCTTGCACCACGTTGTGTGCCAGTGAAACGATTTTTCTTTATTCATCTGGCCCTAGACGTTGGGCGTGAGTGCAACTGTTTTTCTCTAGACACCAGCCCCACTCATGGGCGCTAGTGAAACAAAGTCTTCCGATATAACTAGGGGTCTATTCCTTGGGTAGAGCTATGAGAAATGGGGGGGTAAGTCGAAATCTGTTTGTGGGTCAAACTTAATCTCAGACAAATAGGCGCCACCAAGTCCGGACTTATTCAGGATAATGGCATGGCATATTTCTAAGGGTGGACGTGGAGACCCAAAGAAAAAAAAGGTCGCCTTTGATGATCAAAACCTGTCTTAATAAAATAAGACGCTGCTCCTGTGAGAAATTATAATAGTTAGGTTAATAAAAAAGTGGAACACTATTTGTGTCCCGCAAATATACTTAAAGAAGTATTAAAAAGATATTTTCTATATAAAGTTGGCATCAAAATTCTACTCTTAAAGATGTTAGCTTTCTATAGTTAGGTTTGATCATATTTGATCAAAATAAAAAACTTTAATCTTGAACCAATTATTTACTAAAAAGAATCTCTTTTAAAATAAAATGACTTGCAACAAAATTTAATTAATAACTGAATTACTTCGTGGATTTTAATTTCAAGTTTATCTAAATTATTCATAATCAAACATTTTACAATAAATTGTAAACTTGCTACACAAAAAAACTCCGACCCGTGCAGATCTGTTCAGGCGGTTTACATTAAAAAATGTTACTATTCAAGTTTTCCTTTTTAAGTTACATGTACTAGTTTTAGTTTCTAAAAAAGCAGATCACAAAAATATTCTTGTTTAGATAACTTGTGCTAAATCTGTTTGAAGCATTTGCTTTCAAGAACACATCTGTCAGCAGTATACTACAGAAAAATAAGTGACGTCAGTAACACCTGTTGTTGTAACTAACGCTTCATACTGAACCACGCGTGTTCTTTCTTAAAACATCAAATTAGTGAATTTTAATTTCGACACTGGAAATCCAGCTCAGCAATAGTTGAAACTTTTATAATAATCATGCTTTTACACATAAGAACAAATTAGCGTGTTTCTGATGTGAAACACCAAACAAAGTACTTAAAGCTAACTACGAACCAAAAGCTGCTTTTCTCGCCTTGATGAGGTACTTGTTATATCGTGCGAAGTTTATTGCGTGTAGTGTGAACCAAGCTCGTACTAAACAGCCTCTACCAAAGTAGCATCTTTACGCTGTATAACAAAGCGATCTTCTCCTAATTGGTTAAACTTTCTATTATCAAAGTTGCATTCTTCACGTCGTATAACAAAGTGATCTTCTTAATAAAATTGGTTAAACTTTCTATCTTCTAAGTTGCATTTGTTTTAGTTGCTTACATTACATCGTACGCGCGCTATTCAAAGATGTGTCCCGACTCCTCAAAGTGGATACGCAAATTGCCGGCCTGAAGTCTTTGGTACATCTTATCTCTTCTTCCACGTATGGCCGACTCATCACCAAACTAGCTCGGGCGACCGGAGCGTCCGAGGGGAGGCTGTCAAACCGAAACACGCCTGCGAATAGCTGTAGAAGACACAGATATTCAACCTCAAATAGAATACCAAAGTACGATGCTGCTTTAACGTATTACCTTAGTTATTAAATGTATTTTACCATTATTTTAATAAAAGTGTTTTATTATTCTCGCACTTTGATGAAGGGATTTATTAATCAAAAATAAAATTGTTACAATATGAAAGGTACCAATGTCATTTTCTTAGATATATTTAATTAAATTGTTATGCGGGTTTGAATACGAACAGTATTATACTTCTATGTTATATTTGTTTTGTGTTTTATTGAATTTAACCACAACGATGTTGTGTATATTTCTTGTTTGTAATTTGTAATGTTACAATATGTTTAATTTTTAAAAAGTATATTTTAACCGATGCAGTCATAATGTATAATTTTTAACGTTTGCTTACTAGATTTCCTATATTTTAACTAACATGCTTTTATATAAACATTTAATGCCTGAATCTGGGCTTGTATTTTGTGCTATAAAATTTTGATATGCTTGCTGCCTACATGTGTATAATGTTTGATATTTGTGATGCACTTGACCTTTATTATTTTATGTGTAATTGTTTTATTTCAGCTTATTAACTACATATTCCACTGCATCTCTCATATCTCGGTTAAAACGTAATTATATGTTGTTCTGTCGTTTACCCTATTATCTAGCCGATGTTCCTGTAAAATTAACTAGTATCTAACGTTTGTGATAATTGTAGTGATGTAATTAACTTGAACCTCTGGTATGACCGACCTTCACGTGCCTTACACGTTTGCAATTATGACTATGTTGGAGATAGTCTATTCAATAGTAAGCGCCCTTTTAACTATGCGCAATCATACCACAAGTTCACTTCAGCGATTCATGTCGTCTTGTCAATGTACTTGTAGTTGTACTCTTGCAAATAATAGAAAGTCGGCTAACCTTTGTGAAATATTTTTGTAACACGGGCTGGAAACTGTTAATGTATGTATGTGGGCGCTTGTGATCAAGCCTTGTTAAATATTACTAACATTTTATGTCCGTGCGGGGAGGAACATTGGTAGTCAAGGTGCAGGTCATCTTCCTGGTGTCTTCTCTCTTCAACTTTAGCTGGGTAGTATTGGCCTAACCGACCTCAGTACTTACCAGAAAAGACTAGCTGGTTTACACTGACGTTTCTTCAGTTGTCACGTGAGATATGCCTGGTAACTGTTGTACGTTGCCCGTCCTTGTCGAGATGTGCCAAATGCAGTTGCAAATGTGAGGGCAGTTTGGGGATTTCTCTGCCGTGCTCTCGTCTAGGTTGAGTACGGCACTGTTTGCTTTGAATGCCATTTTCCTATTTCTGTCATGCGAATGACCTATTTAGTGGTTATTCTTTGGATTAAACGTAAGTTGGAAAAATACTAAACTTTTATTTCAAACCTTCCCGCCTTAACGCCATCTTCCCAGTGTGAATTTGGGTTACATTATAACAACACAACGTAGGTGTCGTCGAGCCACTGCCACTAGATGTTATATCATGGAGTCCGGTGTGCCGTTCATAAAGGGCATTTGGTCAGCCTTCAGGTCGGTTACACTACATATTGAAGCTGGTATTTTTCTTAAAGATTACAATAAATTTAAAACGTGGTTTGGTAATCAGATTAATTCGTTGACAAAAGATTGTGTTTTTACGTGTTTCTGAAAAGTTATTTCGAGCCCGCTAATTTTATACGCGAAAGTAAGCAACACATCTTACGGGTACGTAATAGGATTTATAATTTGATGAACATTGTGTTGTTTAGAAGTGCGACCACTGGTTCTGGAAAGCAGATTAAACATGGGATTTTTCATTATTATTATACACGTCTTGTTACGTGCCGAAATAAGTCGTAAAGAATCTTATTAAGTTTTAATATGTGAGAATTTCGCGCCATAAATTTAAAAGGACGTGTGCGTATTTCCGTCACTTCAGATAGTGCGTTGCGTGAGATTCGCGCCGACGCGTGTGAACGAGGGGATAGTGGGGGATTTCCGATATACGCGTTGGAACTAGCCTCCGAGATGTGAACAGGTGTAGTTGGTCTGGTATCTTATCGTAACTTTTTGTTATGTAGGTCCCTTTTTCCCTTATCGTTGATTATCGTTCCTTATAAACCAGTTTCCCGTCGTTCCCTCTACATAGAAAAAAGGCAATCGAATTTGGATTCAACCTGGCTCAAGAATTCCCACACCCGAGAAAGATTAGTCAAAGCAGCCGGCGACCATCATGAAGTAATCCTGAAGTAAGCCGCCGCCATCATGGAGTAATTGTGAAGGAAGCTCTACATGTTCACGTGAGTGCCCCGTTTGGGGTTTTCTTTAAAATTTATTTCCTTTAAAATTGGTGTAATTATGTTGCAGTAATTTGCATATTGTGTGACGTTATCGATAATTTGCTCGTCAATTTTCACATTATGTAATATCTCTACCAACTGTCATTAGTAGCTTGCGTACCTCGTTTACTGGGCTATAATAGTGGCGCAAGCCAACGTTGGTTCTTGTTGAATTTTTTTTCTGATCTTTTTATACCTTATAATGTATTAATTAACTATATTCCTAGCTTTTTCATTTAAAAAAAATATAATTATGAACATTTTTAATATCTATTAACTCATAAAAATTTAGGGTGGTAGCTCTAAAAGTTACTATATAATTACCTGAAATGACATAACAGCTGTTATGATAATTTAACATAAACGGCCATATTGACTATTGATTTTCCTGGTATATTTTTTTATAATGTATTGCTAGTCCAATTAATTCTCTTGTAACTATAAAAATAGTGTGCTTTCTAACTTGAATTTTTTTAAATAGGTACCTGGTTTGTTTGGAATGGAATTAAAAGTGTTTTTCTTTTGGGAGTGTCTGTTACATAATATAACCTAACTTTCGTGTTTGGGGTATATAACAATTTCGCATGTAAGTACATTTAAATATAATAATTTATTTATTTATGCCTTATTCCTTGTTTCTTATGGAAATTGTTTGTTTCATATTATATTAAACATAACTATATGCTTGTTTTTTGGACTTTTAAAAGTGTGTTTTTAATCATGTATAAACACTACCTTGCTTTGATACCGCTTTAAAAGTGTTTTTAAATCTTGTATAAATTCGTCTTGCTCTAATACCGTTCTAAAAGTTTTTTTTTTTAATAATTTGAACATTTAGCTGTAACTTGCAGATTCATTTTAAAGAAAACTTTGCGTTTAAAAACAGTTAACGTAATCAATTGAGTTTTTAGTATACCCTCTACTTTTCATACTATTATAGTATCTTGATTTCTTTATATTTGTTGATTGTTGTCTTAAATACTACCTTAAAATGAATAACATTCATCTCAAGTCATCCGAACTGATTTACGAAATTCAATGTAGAAATATTAAACCCGCATCTAACCAGAATGACAGACAGTTGCAACTTAAAGCTATACTAGCGCAAAAAGCTAAAGGGCTACCTATTTCGAAAGTAATAGTTTTTGATTTACCTTAAAATATGTCCGAAATTAAACAATCTCTTGAAAATATAGCTAATATAATAAACAAAATTGATCCCGACCCAAGCGAAACTGAATTGAAGCGTGTTGTTATTCGCATAGTTCACCTTAAGCAACGAATAGAGTTGTGTTTATTTGACAATGAACAAGCGAACCAAGCTAAACAATCCTTCTTATCGGACATTCTGTTACTTGAAGGAATAGTTCTGGATAGACTTATTCTAGATGTAGACACAGATATACCTGTACCTTTATCGAATCTCGCAATTTCTCAAGCTCCAGCATTGGGGAAATCCATATCTGTCTACAAATGGGGTTTAACTTTTCAGGGATTTACCCCAATTGTCCTTAATGTTTTTTCTTGATAGGATTAACGATTTCCGAATTTCACGCAACTGTACAGATCAAGATTTATTTGTTTCAGCGGGTGAATTATTCTCTGGTTCTGCCTTAATCTGGTATCGTAACATTAGAGGTTAGATTTCTACCTGGGAAGAATTAGTTACGTGTTTAAAACGGGATTTTTTACCGCACGGTTACATTACCGACCTTTGGAATGAAATACGAAATCAAACCCAGGGACCTGACAAAAATGTAATTTCCTTTATTACTTTAATAGAAGCTCTATATAGTAAACTTGATAATAAACCATCAGAATTTGAAATTATCAATCAGTTGCGTAGGAATTTAAATCCATATTTTTCCGAACGGTTAGCGTTACAACACATTTCTTCTTTACCTCAATTCAAAGATTTATGTCGCTCGCTTCAAGAAGTAAAATTGCGGGTGAACAAATACCGTCCCCTTCCAGAAAAACAATCTGGCTTATTAGAACCCGGTTTAGCTTGTCAAGTTCAATCTTCTCGTAAAGTATCTACCCTTAATATTCTTTCTACCTCAACAAATAACTCACTTACCTGTTGGAATTGTAAGAAAAGTGGACATAACTATAACGTTTGCACATACCCCAAGAATATTTTTGATATGGCTGTGGTTGCGCTAATATCTATAAATCTAACTGTACGAATTGTAATTCTAACGTATCGGGAAACCCCCGCCGAGATATTCCTACCCGGGACGTGAATATCTCAAGGAATCAAAATCGTCCTCAACACCAACCATTCAACGGACCCAGACGTCAATAAATTTAAAGCATAAAACTACCTCTAACGCTGTACCTTTATCAAATATATCTAAGAATAATATCGCTACCTTGAATTTACAAAATGACACCTTCATTAACAGAATTATGTTATACTACCCCGTCAGAATGGTCGAGTTGGCTACAAACCGTTAATTCCTTTTACCATAAAAAGTCTGCTGCCTTACAACTTGCTAAAAAACCCTTCGATAACCGCCCACATTTACTCATCTCGATTGGTTCTTTAAATGTAATAGCTTTACTGGACACAGGTTCCTCATGCTCCCTCATAAACAACGAAGGTCTACAACAATTATCTAAACAAAATATTAAAATTCAAATTGCTCCCAAAAAACTTCCATAAATTTAGCTGACGATAATCAAATATATGTAACGAGTTTTCTTAAATTAAAAATTCGAGTAGAATCACTTGAACGTGACGTTCCATTTTGATTGTGCCTACATTAGCTTATCCGTTTTTACTAGGTGTAGATTTTGTAAACCTTTTAATTTATCGCTTTAGTTTCAAGATTTTTCTTGGCAAACTTCCCTTAAAACAAATTCCTGTGCATCTGCAGGAATATCTAATAAAATTTCTCTTACCGACTCCCAAAATGTAATTATTAACTCTACAATCGACAAATTTCGTAAACTAAATACCTCTGAACTAGGTTGCGTTACTACTGCAACACATATTATCTCTACAGGTGATGCCCTCCGTTTTAAGCAACGTCAATATCCGTTATCGCCTGCATTACAAAAGCATTTGCATTCCGAAATAGATAAAATGTTAGAATCTGGTGTTATCTGTCCCTCAAATTCACCATGAATGTCTCCCGTGTTATTAGTCCGTAAGAAAAATTACGAATGGCGTGTTTGTTTTGATGGTAGAAAGCTTAATTCTCTAACTGTCTCCGATGCTTACCCTCTACCACAAACTGACTTGATTTTAAGGCGGATTCGAAACGTAAAATTTATCTCATCTATCGATCTTAGACAAGCTTTTTATCAGATACCCCTCGACTTACCTTTCCGTCCAAAAACTGCTTTTTGTGTTCCAGGCCGAGGTCTGTTCGAATATAATTTTTTGCCATTTGGTCTCTGTAACGCACCACAAACCTTAAAACGTACTATGGATCAAACGTTAGGTCCTATCTTACATCAGAAACGTGCCTTTGTATTTTTAGATGATATTTTAGTTATCTCAAGTTCTTTTGACGAACATATCGCCACATTGAATGAAGTTGCAGAACGCCTAAATGCAGCAGGTTTTAAGATAAACTGGGAGAAATGTCAATTTTGTTGTTTGTCCCTTACATTTCTTGGTTTTATTATCGATGGAACTGGTCTACGAGCAGATCCTGCTAAAGTTGACGCTATTACTAAATTCAAAACACCTAAAACTGTTACCGAAATCAAACGTTTAATTGGAATGATTAGCTATTATCGCATCTTTCTACCCAACCTTTCAACTATATCTACACCAATTGCCGCTTTAATTAAAAATAAAAAGAAGTCCCAAACTATCGAGTGGAATTTAGAAGCTCAGCAGGCTTTCGAACAAATTAAAACGTGAATCACTTCAGAATCCCTATCTTAATCTCGCCCAATTTCGATGAAAAATTATATATACAAACCGATGCCTCACTTACTGGTTTAGGTGCAATGTTGTTTCAGGTGAGCAATAGTTTAGAACACCCAATCGCTTATGCAAGTCGCGCCTTAACTTCTGCTGAACCAAAATACTCAGCTACCGAACGAGAATTATTGGGAGTTATCTTTGGCATCGAAAAATTTAGAGCATATGTTGAAGGTACACATTTTACCGTAATTACTGATTGTGCAGCTCTCACGTGGTTAAATAACTTAAAACAACCCGCAGGTCGTTTGGCAAAATGGAACTTGCGTATCTCTCAATTTACCTTTGATGTTAGGCATAGACCTGGCAAATTAAATATCGTACCTGATGCCTTATCTCGTGATGTCGTCTCTCTTAACCTTCCAGATCTAATTCCTGATACTTGGTATCTTAATATGATTAAAAAAGTTTCTGAAAGTCCCAATAAATTTCCTACCTTTCGTGTAACCAACAATAGATTATATAAATTTGTATCTTCTTCATCTCGCAAAATATCTAACATCCCTGAATGGAAACTTGTGGTCCCTACCGCTAACCGCAGCGAAGTGCTTAAATTATGTCATGATGATTTTATAGCTTCTCATCTTGGTGTTACAAAAACTCTCGCTAAAATATCTGAATTATATTATTGGCCCACACTAAAACAATCTGTTTGTCGTTATATTGGGAACTGTAAAATTCGTGGTTCTCATAAGAGCTCACAAGAGGCTCGTTCTGGCTTAATGGGTAATTTTAAACGTGTATCTTATCTCTTTCAATTGATATCACTTGATTTATTACGACCTCTCCCCCGATCGAAAAAAGGTAACCAATATCTTTTAGTTGTCACCGATTGGTTTTCTAAATTTGTTATGGTTCAACCCTTACGTAAAGCTACATCTGCCACTATAATTAAATTCCTAGAACAAAATGTATTTCTTATCTTCGGTGTTCCTCAGATTATTCTTTGCGACAATGGGGCACAATTTATCTCTAAAGATCTTCAAAATTTCGTTAAGAGTTACAAAGTACAAAAAATTTGGTTTAACGCAAAATACCATCCCCAAGTAAACCCTACCGAAAGAATGAATAGAGTTTTAATTACCGCTATCTCTTCCTATATTGATTCAGACCACACTACATGGGATGAAAATATTTTTAAAATTGCTCAAGCTTTACGCACATCTAAACACGAAGCAACCCAATTCACTCCGTCATTTTTTGTTTTTGGAAGATATACCCCAATTGATGGGAGTTATTATGGTTTAGTTCCTGACGATACTAACGTAATTGAATTTGACGATAAAGTACGCTGGGACAAAGACCAACAATCATTACCTTCTATCTTTAACGACGTTAAGTAAAATTTGTTAAAAGCTTACGAAAAGAGTAAGGACCATTATAATCTACGTAAACGAAATATTTCCTTCGCCTTGCGCGAACAAGTTTGCAAAAGGAATTATGTCTTATCGGATGCATCTAAGAAATTTTCTTCAAAATTAGCCCCGAAATTTATTCTTTGTAAGGTCGCCCGTGTCGTTAGTCCACTTATCTACGAACTTCAAGATGTTGAAAGAAAACGCCAAGGAAGGTGGCATATTAAAAACCTTAAGCCATTCTCTGCTGACCCAAATGCTAGTTAAGTTTTTCACGTTTCATTTTTTTAACAATTTATCTAATATTTTTAGTCCCCACTATCAATTAATTATCTTTAATTACATATTCCTCCTCATATACACCATAAACCTTTAATACGTTTAACTTATTTACCTTAAACTTTTTGCTTCTGGTTGATTTTTCCTTGAACATACCATTAGTTATTTATCGTTTTATTGTCTAGACCCTCCAGTATAACTCTGTCGTTTCATTTAATTAATCCTCGAACTTTTCCTACTACATATTATTTGGTTTCTAGTATTTATCTTACATCGTTTAATTGTGTGGTAATTGTCATAACTTTGGTTGTAATAACTCGTTGAATTTTTTAATGATTGGTTTGAGCTGATGTTAGAGTGGATGCTTTCTTCTTTGGGCTCACATAGGAGCCGCGGCCTATGCCATTGTAAGAAATAGTTCATATTCGAAGTTGCAAAAAACTAGGACTTTCTATTCCATGTGTTTTTCCTTTGAATTATTACAGTCGCCCACATTATCCTATATCATTGTTTGTTTCTCCTTCTACTAAATCATCATAACGTATCAACATTTTTTTCGTTGTTTTTTGTTGAACTTCGTGGTGAGGTTCTATTGCTTTCTATTGATATCTTATCAAATTTTCGGTTGTTTTAGCATATTGGGACAGTGTGTCTGTATTTAATTGCTTATAATTAGGCATCCTTGTGTGTTTAGGGTGTTACCGTTTTAAAAAATTACCTTGAAACAGTTTGTTTTCGTGTGAATGTATCTGTAGTGATACAATTAAGTTGTTGTGTCAACTTTTGCCTGATTTACTTATCGTAGTGGATGCATACGTTAGGAAAATGATTGTACTAGTTCTCGTTAAGAGTCTAGTGAATTTTTTAACTTATGATATAACTTAACTTGTCGGATTAATACCGCAGGTGGTCCTTCAGACCGATCTGTGTTTTAATAGGGACAATTCTCTACCTTTTCTCGGACGCTTGTCCAAAAACTCTACTTTTTCGTATTCTGCTGTCTCCTCTTTCTGCCTTATCTTTCTTTCGGTAGACCTGTTCTAGTCCTGGAACACCCGTCTACCACATAAGAGTGATTTTTCCTCACTCCGGGCTACTGACTACATTGGCTGGTTGAGTAGTGCTTTGCTATCCACCTTTTCTGTCTCTTTAGCTCAATGTGAGCCCTTCCTCTATTTTTTCTACCTGGAAGTGCCTCTTATGCATTTCAAATACCTACCTCCCTCTTTCTACCGTTCCTATTTCTCTGGCTTTTTATTTCCGTTAGTCACCGTGTAGTTGCACGGGGGGTTTTCACAGACACCTGGACCACGTTTCTGGAAATCTTTCGTGAGGTCATGCGGTGCCGCTGTCAGTGCGCATGTCGCTAACAGTGAGCGTATTTATGAGTGTGTGAATGTGTGAGTGTATGTAGATATATATCGTGTGGATATCGGGTGATTATATCACCGATATCAATTAACGCCGGGTGCAGGGATGCACCCAAATGCCTTTGCAGGTCCCTTGTGCTATTTATTGCAAACGGGCCTGCTTCACAGGTCGCTCTTTTAGGGGGCACGAGAAATTCCCATTTAATAGCTCCAAGGAGCCACTTTATCACTATCCTACCTATTGTCTTGAATAATAACTTAAGTTAATATCTTTATCTTATTTATTATCTTTGATAATAACCTTAGTTTAATATCGCGTTATCTTACCTATTATCTCTAATAATAACTAAAGCTGAATATCGTTATCTTACCTATTACCTTTGATAATAACTTAAGCTCAATATCGTTATCTTATCTATTATCTTCGATAATAACTTGAGATTTTGTTTGATCTTTTTATCTTCCTAACGTTTGGTATTTATGACCAGACGTAGGAATTATCTTTTTATGAATATTAAGTGAAAAAGCTAACCTGATGGTAGAAATGTAATTTGTTAGGTTAGCAATGTAAGGTGGTACGTTTGGTAAATTTGTTGATTCACAAGCATGTCATGGACAAGTTTTTATGTGTATTGTTTATTAAACCAGAGTACCAGTAATTAAAAATTTGCTAGAGTGTACGGTAACTCACTCTTTTGAACATTTTTAAATTTGGGCACTTCTTTGCCAACGAAGAAACAGTCTAGATGCAACGCTCATGTACGTCTGCACTTAGGAAACTGTAATGTTAGCTTTAGGTTAGTATATAGGTTAGACGACTTGTCGCATTTGTTTTAGTTTAAGTAGTGTTCCATGCTCCCCGACAAATTTGTGCTGTCAATTATAACTGCGCCGCAACATAGACTCGTGTGTGCACTTTTCCGTTTCCTGGGAATCCGGAAGACGTGTTATCGGTCGAAAAAACCAGGTGGCGCCTCAAATAAACATTTTGTAGGATTTAAGTTAGGATTCATGTAGGTTAGTTAGGATTTATGTAGGCTAGTTAGGATTTAGATTTTAAGATGTTACTGTGCTAACAGTCATTTTTTTTTTAGCTTTGTCGCGATTGTTACGTGCCGAAATCGGCCGTAAACATTCTTATTAAGTTTTAATATGTGAGAATTTCGCGCCATAAATTTAAAAGGACGTGTGCGTATTTCCGTCACTTCAGATAGTGCGTTGCGCGAGATTCGCGCCGACGCGTGTGAACTAGGGGGATAGTGGGGATTTCCGATATACGCGATGGAACTAGCCTCCGAGATGTGAACAGGTGTAGTTGCTCTGGTACCTTATCGTATCTTTTTGTTATGTAGGTTCCTTTTTCCCTTATCGTTGATTATCATTCCTTATAAACCAGTTTCCCGTCGTTCCCTCTACATAGGAAGAAGGCAATCGAATTTGGATTCAACCTGGCTCAAGAATTCCCACACCCGAGAAAGATTAGTCAAAGCAGCCGGCGACCATCATGGAGTAATCCTGAAGGAAGCCGCCGCCATCATGGAGTAATCCTGAAGGAAGCTCTACATGTTCACGTGAGTGCCCAGTTTGGGGTTTTCTTTAAAATTTATTTCCTTTAAAATTGGTGTAATTATGTTGCATTAATTTGCATATTGTGTGACGTCATCGATAATTTGTGCGTTAATTTTCACATTATGTAATATCGCTACCAACTGTCATTAGTGGCTCGCGTACTTCGTTTACGGGGCTATAATAGTCTTCCTCGCAAGAATAAAACTGAATTGATTTCAACTTTACGAAGATAATAATAAGTGATGTTCTACGAGTTACCTACGATGATTTTTTCTAGGAAGCATTACTTCTTTTCGTTTGTGTAATATTAGAAATGTTATATGTTCCTCAATAAGTAAGGATTTGAGTGTGTAATGTTTAGTGAAAACGTTCGGTCTATTAAGAACTGGGAATATCGTACGCACTCTCAATCTGCGACGATGGAACTAAATTTTAGTTGATAGTATTTAATGTGAAACTGGAAACTTTTAATTGGTGCTTTTGTGTAATTGTCTGGCGACTACTGATGTTACTCATTTCTCATTTTATAAATCAACAATTTTAATGTGTTGCTTACTATCCTGCCCACTTTGTTAGTTCAAACTTCACTTGTGTTGTTAGTGATAAGAAGAAATGCGTTAACAAGTTGTTTGCGGCACAGTAATGAAGTATATCAATAATGTAGTGTTTATTATACGAAGTTTGCTAATTTGTTATTTATGAAAACTTCTATTTAAAGAAAAACAGTGCAAAATATATTTCAATTTTGATTGGAGATAAATAAATTCGTGTGATGATATTTTTGATACTAAGACAAATAGTTCTAAAATGATTGTTGACCACATTAAGAGCTCCGACTTATGTAAAATGTACCGAGCAGGATAATCCTGGGGATCGAGTTAACATATGTGCAGCACGTCATGCCCAACTGTAGGGATTGTTGTTTCTTCTCCATGTCGCTTTGATGACTTCCATTGTGAAGAATTGGGTCGGGATTCTTCAATTTACTGATCGCACAACTAAATGTGTTGGGATCATTGGAGTGTGCTTATGATGATGACTCTTACTGTTTGGGTATTTATTTAGAGATTAAGTTTTATATTAACTGACCATAAAAATTTTCCACATAAAGTTACAGTACACTATTGTTTGATTGTGAAGTTTTTTCTTAATTGTTTTTTTTACAGCTACAGCGAAATCCATTTCGATGCGTAGATGGTTTCTTTCTTTCTTGCCGTAGTATACCGTTACATCTTTTGTACTTACTTATCAAGAGTTACTTGTGGACAATATGTAAGTACGTAGTTTTTATGACTATTTTGATATCAAAGATTTAACATTGGGTTAAAAGAAAAGTGACTGAAAACAGTTCGCTACATATTTTTTTAATTGCTGTTTTATGTAAATATTAGTATGGGAAAGTAGTGACTGAAAACATGAAAACGGTTCCCTATATATTTTTAATTTCTGTTTTCTTTTATATAAATATTATGATTGAAGGTAACATTTGGTTTAAAGTAAGGCAGGAATGTATAAATTATTTTTGCGTAGATTTTTATACTCCGGATAGATCCTTCGGGATATGTTTTGGACAAATGTTGTTTTCTATGCTAGTTGGTTTTTCTTTTATAACATGTTGATTTCTTAAGGGTTTGTAAATAAATTTTCTCTCTTGATGTTTCCCTTTTCTTTCTGTGTGACCCACCCCACTCTCGGTTTGTTTAGCTAGTATGGCTTTCTTTGGATTCCCCTATTTTGTTGCGGTATTCGGTGCAGGCTATTTTCTCTAGTTGCTTTACTTTTCTTTCTTTCTGCACAGAATACCGTAACAACCTAGTCAATAAGAATTTTACAACAAGCTACGAGATAAGTAAATTACTACAAAACATCATCAACACGCTCAAACAGATTGAGTATTATTCGAAATTTAGAATTTGGGGCAGTATTTTGATTTATACCTCAAAACAGATGTGATAATACTAGCTGATGTTTTGAGCAATTCCGTACAAGTTGCTATTTCACATATGGCCTTGACACGACCCACTATTATACTTTTCCTGGGTTTACGTGATGCGATGTTAAAACATACAAGACAGGAGCTCGAACTGTTGAAAGATATTGATCAGCTGTTATTTATTGAAAATGGAATATGAGGAGGCTTTAGTCAAGTGTGTTCACTGGAACGTCCCGTTCTAAGTTTTATAACTCATTGCAACTTTTAGTATCTTTTTAACATAATGCTCTGTGGTTAAGTATTCTGTTATGGTTAGAAGCCTTTGAATCTCTCATTTGGTTAGATATTTCACTGAATTGACATTTGTGAAGTTGTTATTATAGTACTGTATTAATGTGATGCACATTAATTTGCTTTTGTTCATAAAAAGTGGTTTAATTGTGGGAAAATGTTATCTCACCTAAGGGTGATAACGAGCCCATGTGGTGGCTCTTCCTTCTTGATCCAGCCTTCGAATCGAAACGACGAACTTGGTGCGTTAGCAAAATTTATATCGCTTATTTTAGCGGATTCTAGCTTACTACCTTGGATAAAATTAATCTTTCTGGTGTTTGTGAGTAAGAAAGTTAATTATTACGCCTTTGGCGGATTTCACGTCGTTTTTATTAATACTATTGGTTTGGCCTTCGCTCCGTTAGTGAAGCACATTTTTGTGATATTTGTTATATTCTACCCACATTGTTATGTGGTAAGTAATTGCTTTGTAGCACTTCTTGTTCTATGTGGTACATGAATTTTAGGGTCCAAATTTAAGTCCAAATTTACGCCTACGTCCAAAATTTACGTCTAAGACTACGACTAAGTTTAGCAGTTCCAATTTAAGTAGATGCACATTTGTGAAGATTTGTCTAAGTAATCGTTCTGGTGGTATTACGATTACCCAGACTCGACAACTTACTGAAATACATGGTATTGAAGCTCCCGACGAAGAACTAATTATTGATACAATAAGTTCCATCTGCTGGACTACCGAAATATTAATCGAAACCTGTTGGAGTTATCCGTGGATAAATATTACACCTGAAGCGATTTTGTGTGACCATCTGTAATTGCTGTAATCCCGTTAAGTTGGATTTGGAATCCTTGACTGCTACTGGTGCATTGGAATTACTTCTTGAGGTCGTATACTTCCTTATTTAAGTGTGTTGAGTATGTTCTGTTGAGATTATTGGATTAATACTTTTGTGTATGAAACCTTATATTCACCCTCTTATTATTTTGCTTTGCATGCAACCATACTTACACCTGTGTTGTCAGGTGGGTTGCGATAATTAACGTAAAATCTGTATTTATGATAAGATTACTTAGGTATTAATGTTTGAATGCTTTCTTAGTAAGTGCTATGTTCTTATGATTAATGCTAACAACTCGTTAATGCGTTCCAGTGATTTATACATATTGATTGTAAATCTAGTCACGAGCTTAGACCTTTGGTTAAATTATTACTCACTTGAGTTATGCGGTTACAGCGTACTTAGTGACCACCAAGTCTGCGTACCCGATTATTACTTAGTACGAATTATTTTTGCGTATGGGCTCGTGCCCGGATATTCTGAACACCATTTCGTTATTACTGTTTAATATTATTTATACAATCACCTGGAGTAAACATATATTTGCTTATTGTGAGCACTTAGCTTGGTTAATTTTCTCTTGAATCATTTGGGTTTGAATCTTGTATGTATGATTACTTGTAGAATTATTTGTTCTAGTAAAATTTATATTTATGTGTTTGATTTCATATTTGGTATTGTAGTTACTTCAATAAATCCAGGTTTAATTCTGTGCCCTGTTAATTTATTGATATAGTGAGTTACCTTGGTTTCGCCGAGAATAGTGGAACATTTCTCGTTGATTTGGCTTGCTCCTGTTCCTGGCGCCCATTAATAAAATAGTTAGTTTTGACTTATTGGACCTTTCTAGTGGTTCCTTATGGTCCCTGAATGCGATTCTTTACCCACCGCCCTGATGAGTCTTTTCTGAGCTATTCCGGAGCACTATTTGTCATCGTAACGTTAAGGAACCCATTATATCGATTAGATATCGAATTTTTACCGTGGCATCACAACCATGTGCTACTGCAAACAATAATTCAATAATCAATAGGGGTGTGTAATGATTCAACCTCTGCCCTATTGATGTTTTAAATAAGGAGAACCAACATCGATGTGTTATCAGTTCCTAAAAGTGCTTTAGAAGGTTATATCTTTAAAGTTGATTTGAAGTACCCCAAGTAGCTCTATGATTTACATAAAGATATCTCGTTTTGCCCTGGGCATAGTAACCCAAAGACTGGTAGACCATCTGAAAAAAGAACTCAAAATATCAAGTTGATAGCTACATTAAATTCTAAAAAATATATATTTTCCACTACACAAACCTTGAACAAGCCTTGAAAAATGGGTTTTAATTATTGGCTATCGAGTGCTAAGATTTAGGCGAAGTTATTGAGTAAAATCCTAGCTAAACCTAAATATCTGAAGTTCGGAAATGTGCAAAAAATGACTGAGAATAACTTATTCAAGTTAACAAATAATACTGACTATGGGAACAATTGAAAATATACGAAAACGTTATAATGCAAAGCTTGCGCAAAACTGAGATGGTGAATATCCAACCTTGTAACGTATTTTTTTTCTAGTTACACTTCGTCCTTTAAAATAAAAATAAAAGAACTATAATTTAAAATATTTAATTTGTGAATTACCGTCCAATAGAAATTAATACATAGAATTGATAATAACACATAGATTCCTTTATCTTTATGCTCTAAAGTTCGTTACTAAGCTCTGTCGAGTTGTCAATTTGTTCACTTCATTATCAGCGTTCGAACGAGCAAGCTGCTCTGCAGGATAAGTGAAGTCAAGATGGCCGTGTGTAAGCACGTGACTTCTAACAGTGTTAGAAAAAAGAAGGTTAATTGATTGAGATGGAAGCCCCCTTTGACATCATTAATACATGCAATATCTTATATAATATCTTTTTAGGCAATATCTTAACGCAATATCTTGACGCAGTATCTTAAGGCAATATTTTAAGAAGGCAATTACATGTGTTCCGTATATTTCAACTTCACCAATAAATAACATCAAATAAGTAAATCTTGGAGCTAAAATTTTGTTGGAGAATTAAATTCAATCAAGCTGAGGTTGGTTTCTTTGTGTAATAGTTGTATTCCGAAGAACTTTGATATTCGATGGTTATGGAAATTTCCGACAGCTGAGCTCCTATATCTTTCGTTCAGAGCAGTTTCGTAGCACGTGAGTGTAGCTTAGGATTTAATCACTTTGAACATTAATTAATTTGCAATAAAGAATATAACAAGAAAAATTTGAGTAACGTAAAAAGCTTTTAATGAAACAGCAAATTAAATAACAAATCTATTGTGTGTCAGAATGTTTACACGTACACAAAGTGTACATTTGGTAAAGCTGTGAATGACATTTTATGTCAGATATTCAAAAAACATAGATTCAGTTGTCTTATCTAGACGTCACATGTCGTCTTAATTTAATGCAAATATGTTTAAATATTTTGAGGTCATGAACTTGCATTTTTCATCGACATGTGAAATTCGCGTACTTACTGTTAAATAAAAATAACTTAGAGTAATTACATTCTACAATATCAGCACTTTGATATTTAAATTTTATTGTGAAGGTCAAGGAAGTACTTCATTGATTTAAAGAAATTTATGTATTATGAGTAACTTAGAAAATTTCAAGTCAGTATATTTAAATTTTGTAAAAAGATCCATTCAGAGATCTTCCTATTTTTGAATGCAAAACTTTACTAGTATATTTCTGTTCTAGCAAAATAATTAAGTGAACATTTTTTAAGAGATACGAATTTAAATATTATAATTACATGAATCCAGAAATTTATCCAAATAGAATCTATTTTGCTTTTGAATGACTTTTTATTATTTAGAATTCAAAAAAAATTACAAGTCATCCCCGATTAGAAATTGTGTGTAATGAAAACAAATTCCCTGGGTATATATTTTAGAAGCCTAAATTCTATTATTTTACTTTTGGCAAATATTTTTGAGGACACAAATGGTGTCCATGTTGTACCTTTGTTTGTCCACAGGTCAAGCCGAGACATCTGTATGACATCTGGTGTTTGAGGTCTTGGTAAGTATGTTTTAAAGAGTGAAATTCAGGTTTTATGGCTATGTTAGTGGTGTTGACATAAGGTTTCCGCATTCCCTTATACAAGCACAGTTAAATTATGTTGGTTATTGTATTGAAAAATACGGTGGCGCTCATTAAGTATATTTTTGGTCTTTTCACAACCCATTACCCAAGCTCATGATCTACCCAGAGCTAACACTCGACTAGCCGTTTATGTCTTAAGAGTTTTTCTTTATCTCAAGCCATTCTCCATCCAACTATACCTTGGGCTTACATTAATAAGAAGAAATTCTCGACCTTGTGATATCAGGTTATGGTTTAGGAAATGTAAAGGTATAATTTTTTAGCTGATAGTCACGAGGATAAAGTTAATAATAAAAAATCAAGAAAGAAATAATTTTTTATAACAACCTACTATTCAAAAATGTTAGGATGTTTGATAAAAATCTTGCGGCAGTGAAACTGCTCAGATGAGAAATATAGTTTCATAAGTTGGAAGACATAGATTACATTCTTGTTCGACAACTGTTTAGAAATCAAGTAAAAGACTATAGAAGTTACCCAGAAGCAGATATAGACACTCACCACAACATTGTAATCATAAAGGCCGCTCCTAAATTAAAAAATTTCAGGAAAAGGAACGGAAAAAGGCACTTTAATTTGCAGAAACTAAAAGATGAAGATATTTACATAAGATTTGAGAAAAAGTCAAAAGAATTACTGAAAGACATCGGGAAAATTTCTGATAGTAAGGAAGTAGAAACAGAAAGGAATAACATTAAATCCTGCTTAGATACGGTGGTCAGAGATATTCTGGAGTATAAACAAAAAAAACAATGGGTAACAAAGGATGTTTTAAATTTAATAAAAGATAGGCAAAAATACAAAAGTATACCTGACGAAGCAGGTAAACAGAGTACAAAGCCATAAAATGGAAAATTATTAACAGCAATGGATTGATAAAAAGTATAAAGAGGTACAAACTAAGATGGAAATAGGAAAAACAGACGATACGTACAAACTAATTAGAATGAATTTTAGGGATATATAACCGTGCAGCAGAATATAAGGGGCGCTGGAGGAAACGTCATTATAGAAAATGTAGAGAAAGAGGTTAGATGGCAAGAATATATAGTGAATTAAAATGCAGGACAGGAACTAGAAGCACTAACACTGCAATCAGACATTTAAAAGGACGACGGTATATCCTATACTTCGAGATAAGTTTGAATTAGCATTAACAAGTCTGGAAAGTAATAAGGCACCGGGTATAGATTAGGTGCAAGCAAAAACTTTAAAAGCCGCCAGACAAGCGGTTTCAGAATGTCTGTTCCAATTTGTAAGTTATATGTATGAGACAGGCGATACATTCAAAAATTTCAAACGTACACCAAAGTCTCTATGCCAAACAAGAAATGTGCGGCTAGATGTGAAAACTTTCGCACAATCAGTTTGACAGCACACGTGTGAAAAACATTAACTAAAATTGTACAAAAACGGATGAAAAAGCAGGCTGAAGAAATACTAGGAGAACATCAATTTGGATTTAGGCGAAACAGGAGAACACGGGAGGGCATTTTAGCTTTAAGGGTGTTAATGGAGAAAACGATAGGAAACGGAGAAAGCGTGTATATAGGGTTTTTAGAATTGGAAAAAGCATTCGACAATGTAAAATTGAAGAAAATACTCAAAAAGATTGGAATAACTTATAGGGATAGACGAATAGTACATAGCTTATACAAAGGGCAAACAGCAGTAATAGAATTAGAGTAGGAACGTAGAGAAGTAAATATTAGGAAAGGGGTGAGACATGGATGTGCCCCAGCCTCATTAATTATTAACTTATATATCGCAGAGGCAATGAATGCTATCAAATGCAGAAAAATATTTGTAATTACTATGCCGGGACAAACGATTGATATGGTTAGATTTGAAGATGATATAGCGGTATTAGCGTCTAGCAAGGAAGAGTTAAAAGCAGCTCTTAATGCGATGCAAACAGTTCTAACAGAGAGATACGGTATAAAAATTAACAAAGATAAAACTTAAGTGGTAAATAACCGGAATTCAAATAGGAAACGAGAACTTACAAGAGGTTAAAGATATCTGCTACTTAGGAAGTCAAATAACGCAAAATAGGAAAAGTACAAAAAAAAATAAAACAAAGATAAAGGTCGTGCTGCATTTAACAAGCAAAAGCAACTACTATGTTCAAAGACAACAAACACAGAAACGCGGAAAGGATTGCTGAAAATATATGTGTGGAGCACAGCACTATACCTTCGTGAAGCGTGGACAGTGGGTGTTACAGACGTATGGTGAAAATATCATGGACAAAGTTAGAACAAATAGGTTCTAAAAATGGTAGGGGAAAAAGAAATATGTGGAAAACAGTAAAGAATAGGAGAGATAGGATGATAGGGCACATACTAAGGCAGGGCTTCTTAAACTTTTTTATATAGCGACCCCCTTCAAGCTTAGGAAATTTTAAACGACCCCCTCCTCCATATAATGAAATATATATTAACCGTAGATGTAGATGTAATATCGCACTATTTTACAATGTAAATAAAATAAGGATTAAAGAATACGTACCCATTCATTTCACATATATATATAATTGGAAACGTTGACGGGATATCGGTCGTAATAAAACACAATAAATAGAATGACATAAAACTATATATATATATATATATATATATATATATTCAATAGAAAAAATAAACTTTTGTAACAATTTTTTTATAAGAAAACATAAAACTATATCTATATATTCAATAGAAAAAATAAACTTTTGTAACAATTTTTTTAATAAAAACATATTATTAACATCAAACAATATTAATGTGACGGATGTGATTGTTTATTTTACACAAATAATTAAATCTAGGCTCAATTTGAGTTAGTGTAGATCGTAATAAATTTTTAACGTTTATTAAAGTTGAACGGTATTTTGATTTTATGTAAGTTAATGTGGAAAAGGCTGATTCACATAAATATGTTGTACAAAATGGCAGTAATTTGTTCATTGCCATTTCCGATAGTAGGGATATTCTGATTTGATTTCTATCCAAAATTCATGCACAGGCACTTGAGAAAATCCGAGTCGCAAGGTACTATCACTTGTTAATTCGGCAAATTCTTCTTGTGCTTTTAAGTTTAAAAAATTAATTTCTTCCATTTCAATTGAAAATGGATTGCAAATCCATTGTTGTGTATCAATATCATTGGGAAAATACCTATGCATGTAAACTTCCATATCCTTCAAATGATTAACTATAATTTTTGTTATAGGAGTATCTTTTTGAAATATTGTTACTAATTATATACTCGTCAGTAAATGGAAACATTTCGAGCGATCCACTTTCCACTCTGTTCTTCCATATAAGAATTTTTTAACAAAGGCCTCAAGTTTATTTTTAACATAAACATATTAACGCAGACTCCTGCATTGATAAATTCATATCATTGATTTTATCAAAATATCTGCCAAATAGCATAGCTTGAGAAGCCATAAATTATCGTGAAAATAATCGGCCAAATTAGAATTTTGCTCTGTTAGAAATATAAGAACTTCATCTTTTAAAGTTAATAATCGTTTCAAACTTCGACCTCTTGATAGCCACCTAACTTCAGCATGTAGCAATAAACTTGTATAATCCGAATCCATATCAATGCACAAATTTTTAAACAATCGACTATTAAGTGCTCGACTTTTAATAAAGTTAATGATTTTGACTGCATCAAAAACACAGTGTTTAATTCTGGTGCAATTTTTAACAACAAGTGCCTCTCGGTGAATCATACAATGTGTAAATGTAATATGATCATTTCCAGCTTTAACAAATGCTGTAAAACCAAGATCTTGTCCGGTCATTGCTGCAGCACCGTCCGTGCACACACCAACACAATTTTTCCAATTTAATCCTTCTTTTCAAAAACTCATTTACTTTTTATATATATCTTTTCCACGAGTATGACCTTCCAGAGGACGACAAAACAGTATATCTTCATGAATGCTTCCTCATAAATATATCTTACAAAAGTAACAACTGTGCCATTTTTGAAATGTCTGTCGACTCGTCCAGTTGTATTGCAAACTTTGAGCTGTCTTTAAGCCTCATAAGAAGCTGTTGAAATTGATCATTGCTAATGTCTGAAATTCTTTTGGACACAGTGTCATTTGATAATGGAATTTTACTAATTTCAGCAGCATACTGTTTTCCATGAACAATTTCAGACATTCTTATAGCTGCAGGTAGTAAAAGTTGCTCAATAGTAAAAGGCTTTTCGTTTTTGCTATCAAATACGAAACTTCATACGATGCCAATAGATATTTATGATTCAAAGTAACATACTTCTCCAAAGTGTTCTTTTATTTATTTGATGTTTGCAAAAGACGCTCAATATTCTATTGGCTTTTTTGATAACGTTGCATGTTTAGTATTTAAATGTCATTGCAGTTTTGACGGTTTCATGCTTTCTGCAGCCTAAACTTCTTTGCAAATTAAGCACACTGGTTGTTCTTCATTGTTGTGAGAAGAGCATGTGAAGCCAAACTGCAAATATGATTCGTCATATTTTCTTTTTTTTTGTTTTGCTAGAAGTCGGATTTGAAGCACTGCAACTTGGTTGTGACGGCGTGGCTGACTTATTAGTTGGAATTTTAATTAGCCATTTATCCATGATGGTTAAATAATAATAAATAATTAAACAAAATGTAGTTGAACTTTAACGTAATAATTAAAAACACCAACTGAAAATTACACAGTAAATACACACATGTCACTACGAAGACAAAGCTGAGTCCAAACTGAAGTACAAACAGAAAAATAACTACACTCGAATCTTTACCAGTGCAATGACAACAAATTACGATCAGATCAACCCCGACGCATGGCGTGTTTAAAGTGTGCAGCGCACAAAGGCACCGTATCACAAAGACGTCGAAAAAGAAGCTTTCATTTAATTTTTTTTATTATTCTTTTATAAAAATAATATGCCAATTCGCCTAGCCTAGCTTGATTATGCTTCCGTATTGTATGTGTAAGCTGTAAGGCGACGCGGCGTCTGGGTACTTATAATCACTAAGTTATCTTGCAAACACTGACGCCGGCGGCCAGACATCAATGTCGAACGTTCAGTTGAAAATCGAGGAGCGCGTTGTATTTATTATTTTAAATGCAACTTCCATATTTTCATTTATAGGCCCTACATAACAGTTTTGCATTGCCACTTTTTCAAAAATAGTTATAATAAAACTACAATAGTATTTTGTATGATTTTTATTTGTATTTATATTTGTACGTAGTGTGTATACTAATTTTAAAATTTTATTTATAATGATTGAAAAGTATCAGATCTTTGCGACCCCCTTTCAGTAGTCTCGCGACCCCCCTGGGGGTCGCGACCCACAGTTTAAGAAGCCCAGTACTAAGGCATGAGGGAGTAGTGAGTAATATATTTGAAGCAGAGAAGGAAAAAAAGAGAGGTAGATCTAGACCTAGATTAGACTATTGCACACAGATAATGAAAGATGTAGGCTGTGGGAATTTCAGAAGAATGTATATGTTAGCTCAGAATAGGAAACAATAGATGTACGTATCCAACCAGTTCTAGAACTGAAGCCTTATTCATGATGAAGCCATTAGGTTAGCTCAGAATAGAAATCAATGGAGGTACACATCCAACCAATTCTAGCACCGGATCTAATGACGAAAAAAGTGATTGTATTTAAACCTGATGATTATTGTAAAAAACTACAGATGTTAATTTCGCAGTATTTTCAACAAATGTTGATTGTGCGAAAGGAGTAATTGGAAAACAATTGATTCGGCAAGTGTCTACATGTACCATTAAATATTGGTGAAGTAGGGTTTTAAGAAACAATAGAAGCACCAAAGTGCAAAGGATATATAATAAAAAAAAAATCGGCACAAGTCGTGCTGTATTTAACAAGAAAAAGCAGCTACTATGTTCGAAGACAACAATCACAGAAACGAGGAATAAGTTGCTGAAAGCATATGTGTTGAGCATAGCACTATTGTGAAACGTGGACATTAAGAAAATCGCACATATGAAAGATAGAAGTCATTGAAATGTGGTACTACAGACGTATTATTAAGATATCTTGGACAGACAAAGTTAAGAACAAACAGGTACTAGAAATGATAGGGGAAGAAAGAAATAGTTGAAAACAGTGAAAATAGAAGAAATTGAATGATAGGACACATACTAAGGCATGAGGGAATAGCGCGGCATATGATAGAAGCAAACAAGAGAAAAAGAGTGGTAGAAGTAGGATAGATTAATCTATTGCACACAAATAATAGATGATGTTGGCTGTATAGGAATGTCAAGGAAATGTGTGGGTTAGGGCTAAGAGAAAACAATGGAAGTACGCATTTAGTTAGTTCTAGGACTGAAGACCTAATGATGATGATGAGCAATTGAAGCTAACATATTTTAAGAAACGTGTGTCACCTTCAACAGATTTGTAGGAAAACCTAATATAAGAAAAAGCTATAAGTTTTGTATTTGGATGTTACAAATTAGTAATCACTCCTGCTAAAGTGAATTTTAAATAACGAATTTTTGTAATAAACCTTAGATTGCTGAATTTAAAATCTTGTATATTAATGTAGGTATCTTAAACTGAATTTTTTAACAGTACATGAAAAATAAATTACCTTAAGAGTTATTCTTTTAAGGTTTATTGTAATAACAAAAATTTTGAGAAACCCTATAAGTATAATGTAACAAATGATCACACGTTATCTGTTTTGAAGTTTAATGTGGTCAGACCTCCTTAAATTTTGGATAAATCCTGAATTTTTATATTTAGGTGGAGAAACACAAATTTTGGTCATACTGAAGTTTCCAATTTTTCTTTCTGTGTGATTCATCCCACTCTACAACATTTTGGATTTTTATTCTAGGCATCTTCCTGTTTTGTTGCGATATTCAGTGTAGACAATTTTCTTTACTTACTTTATTGCTTGCTGTCTTATCTGCACTGAATACCGTAACAAGTTGATGGAGAAGAGGGCTGGGGCAAGAAATGAATTTACTCTACTTAAAAGCAATTGAAGAATTTATAGACAAATAGCATAAAAACACCTGATGGCAGTAGGCGGTAATCCTCAATCTTGGTCTTTAAAGAATAGAATGCCTACTTTTGTAGATATGCTAATAAATATGATTTATTTTATGTCTAAAACAAACATCTGTATTAACAACCCGTTCCCCTACAGCCGGTATAAATATTCAGTACGATTATAAAATTTGAACAATTTTATCTGCAAATTAAATCGAAAGTAGTATAATCGAGCACCCTTCAATTTTCTGTAATATTCATACTACCGTTTTGGAGTAGTTTAGAAAATTAGAATATAAATCACGTACTTTAGTAAAAGTAAAACGCCCCTTAGATTAATCTATTGCTACATATAAATCACTTAAATAGTCCACCACAATAACGCCTTAGGCTGTACAGGTACTATTTCATAAAGCAACCTGTCGATGAAATAAATAGAACATCTACTTCCTCATTAAACAGTTTTCTAAGCGCGTTTTCTTTTGTTGATGTATCTCAAACACTTTGCAAGTTTATTTAACTTTGCCGAAAATTAAAGCACTTCATAACTGGAATTTGAATTAATTACTTATTATTTCAGGGTTGGTACTTTAACATACCTGAACACGAACAATCGCTCGGGGTGACATTGCTGTGATTAGACGAGAAGGTCCGTAACATCCCAAGCCAGCTAATGGCAAACTTGAGCACCTGGAAAAAATATTAATTGCACCGACCACAGCAAGCATGCATGCTTGATCTCGGCTTGCTATTATATGCATCATACGTCCAGGATTTATTGTGAAGATTTTAATTTATTCGTATAGCTTCAAGGCAAATAGTAAAGCATCTTTTATGGTTGTCCGACACAATATCGTTTATATATAAAAAATGAATTATAAACATTATTACATTTTGATGGAACGAACCCGCTCTATCTCATGATAGCATCAAAACCCACCCATTCTCACGATAACAATATTGTTGCTTTTTGTATATAAAATCCTTATTGAATATGTTGCCTTTCACGCCCAAATGTCACTTTCATGTCACAACGAACGGTTTAATTCTGAATGCATTGTATCGGATTTAAATCAAAAGGCTTATTTGTCCATACGTCAGATGTATCTCGGCCACTAACAATGGTAGTACGTGACGAGCTTACAACGCGTGTTGTGGTAGCAAAACCACTTTTCGAATTCTTGTCGTCGTTTATTCTTCGCTTTGATTTTGATTGCTATTGCTTGATTCAAAGCTATATATCCTACCAGATGTCAAGTGCCTACTGTTTATTTGTTGCCAACACTTAGTAAAATATTAATTTAGAAACGGCGTTAACAAATACCAAAGAAATGCCTTTAAGGCCGTTTTGAAAATTATTTTTTGTATTGTCGCTTATTTCAACAGTTTATTTTTGGGAATACAAATAGGAAACACTTGTTTCTTGAAAGGTTATAAAAGTGAAAACGCTAAGAAGAGCGTGGATGGGTGAGTCTGTCCGTTCACACTATAAAACCTTTAAGTTGATAAACGAATTATAATAAAAATCATCATCATTTTGATTTCGACATTACTTAAGTTCGGTTTGACGCAGCTTTAACTTCTTTTCTATTCTGTACTAATCTAAAAGTTTTACATAGCCTTCACAACATAAATTTCTAATAATTTGACTAATATAGCTTGGTCTAAGTCTTCCTATACTCTTCTATCTTTTTCCTATCTACCTGGCTCTATACATACATATTAGCAACCTGATGGTTGTTAAAGAACTCCAACATGTATGCATGATTCCCATTTATGAGAAAATGAAATATTACCTGGTTATCCCCTCCAAAAAAGGAAAAGTGTTAAATTATATGTTATGGTAAGTCTTAAGCAGCGAATCGCTGCCAACATACCAGACCACTAACTAATTGTAAGTTATGTCATAGTAACATTTAGTTAACTGATTTTGATTTATTCTTTTTTGTTTTGTCTTCAAACTTACTTAAAGTCGGCTTGACGCAGCTATAAATTCTTTTCTATTCTGAGCTAGTCTAAAAAGGTCTACATACCCTTCACAACCTATATCTCTAATAATTTGACTAATATAGCTTTGTCTAGGTCTTCCTACTCTATTCTTATTTGATAGTCTATAATCTAAGACCTTACTAAATAGTTCCTCATGTCTTAACTGGTGCCCTATCATTCTTTCTCTCCCGACCTTTAATTGTTTCCACATATAGGGTTCCTCACCTATCCTTCTAAAACTTTCTCATTTGTTACTCAATCTGTCCAGCTAATCTTTAACATTCTCCTATACCACCAAATTTCAAAAGCTTTTTCTTATCTACCTCTTTAATTGTCCAAGTCTCACTGCCGTATAATAGAACGCTCCATACGTATGACTTTAAGAAACTTTTTATATTATTTATACTAATATTATTAGCAATTAGTATATATTTTTTTAAAACATTTTTCTAGCTTGAGCTATTCTAGCTACTATACTTCGTCCTTTGTAATTATACTACCTAAATAGCAAAATTCATCTACCTTCTCTAACTCGGTACTGCCTATTTTTAATTTTGGTTTAGAATTAGGATGTAACTCACTTGTCTTTATCTTTGTCTTTTTGAGTTAATTCTTATACTATAGTTACTCTATAGTATCTCATTAAAATATTTAAAAACTCTCCTAACTCTTTTCTAGACTCTACTATAACTGCTATATCATCTGCAAAACGTAACATGTCTATTTTCTGTCCTTATACACTAATACCTATCTCTTTTCTCTCTCTAGCTAAGTTTAAAGCTTCCTTAATGAAGGGAGTTAGTATACAGCCCTGTCTAACCATTTCTAATCTTAGCTTCCTTTGCTATTTCATCAAATCTAATTACTACGTTTTGGTTTTATATAGACTGTAAATAATTTTTCTATCCCTATGAGAAATTCCAATTCTTTGCAAATCCCTGAACATAACAATTCAATGAATCCTATCAAATGCTTTTTTAAATCTACAAACACAAAATGAGTCTTTTTATTTTTTTGTAACCTTTTTTCGATAATTGCCCTAATCATTAGTAACGATTCTCTACTCCCTCTGCCTTTACGAAAACCATATTAATCTTCGTTTAAATAATTCTTAGTCAAAGCTTATACTTTATTTTTAATTATTATTGTTAGTATTTTGGAAGCGTGGGAAGTTAAACTATCCATTTTAAAATTCTCACACCTATCAGCTCCTGCTTTTTTGGGATTGGGATAATAATATTTTTTCTCAATCTATTGGGACCTCACCTGTGTCATATATTACTTTTACTAGTTCATATAATCTGTCTAACGCGTTCTGACTTGCATATTTTATTAATTCTGCGGATATATCGTCTATCTCCGACGTTTTATTTAGTTCAAGATCACTAAAAGCTCTATCAAATTCCTCCCTTAATATTGAGAACCCTATTTCTACATCCTCTTCTTGGTCGTTCTCTAACTCATCCATATCGTCTTCCTTATCTTAATCTTCTAAATATCTTTTCCATCTTTTCCTCATTATTCTCCTTTAATACTATTATATTTTTTTCTGCCTTCCCCGAAAAACTTTTTAACTGCCCTGTAAACTTTGTCTGTCTTACCTACTCTCAAATCATCTTGTATTCTCTTACAATTCTCCTCCATCCATTTATTTTTAGCTTTTCTACGCTCATGTATCTTATATATCTCCTACGAGCTCTCTCGTACTTAGCATTTCCTGCAAGGTTAAAATTCCGAGTTATCTCGTAGTCGTGTCTGCCATTAGACTGCTAAATACGAGTTATCTTGTACTTAGCAGCGAACGTGTTAATACCATTATATTTTTTTCTATCTTTCCCGAAAGCTTTTTAACTGCCCGGAGCCCTATCTGTCGTACCTACACTCAAATCATCTTGTATTCCCTTATTCCCTTATTTCTGACTCTATTATATTTTTGCTTACTTTCACTATCCAATTCTCTGAAAAATTTAAGCTTTTCTCTATTCTCTATTAAATCTAATATCTCCTTTGTTACCCAGGGTTTCCTCGCTCCCACTTTTTTCTTACCTATAGTCTGTGTTGCTGTACCATGTATAGCCCTTTTTATTTCTTTCCATCTATTTTCTACGTTCCTCCTATACCTATCTCTTTGATCTTATTATATAATACTTGTTTATATTCCTCTATTACCTCACTATCATTACCATTCCTCTCTTTTAGCTTTTCTCAATTTTTTGAATTTTATATTACACTTCATTTTAACTAAGTTATGATCGCTATCTATGTCAGCCCCTGGATAACTACGACAGCTTTTAACTTGGTTTCTAAATCTTTGCTTAACTAAAATATAATCTATTTGGTACTTAACCCTATCACCTGGCGCGTTGCGGGTATATCTTTTTCTAACATGTTGTTCGAATAGGGTGTTTACAGTTACTAATCAATGTTCGTGGCAAAACTCAACTAATCTTTCTCCTCTATCATTTTGTCTACCATGCCCAAATTTTCCTACCATTCTTCCCTCACTACCTTCTCTCACTGACGCATTAAAATTGCCCATAACTATAAAATTCTCATTTCCCTTTACTCTTCTCACTATACTATTTATATCCTCGTATACTTTTTCTACTTCCTGATCCTCGTACTGACTTGTTGGCATGTAAACCTGTACTAAAACAGTGTCTGTGGATTTCGTACTCAATCTAACCATAATTATTCTATCACTAAATTGTAAGTACTCTATAACTTTACGTCCTATTCTTTTACCTAATACTATTCCTACCCCTACCTGTCCAATAGTTGAAGAAGTTGTAATTATTCTATAATTATCTTTTCTAAAGTCATTACTATCTGATCATCTCACCTCACTAATAGCTAAAATGTCCAACTTTCCTTTTCTCATTTCGACTAATAAATTCGTTAACTTATCTACTCTAAGTAATGACTTTACATTCCAAGTCCCTATCATTAAATCTAACCGTTGTTTTAAATTCTTACGATGACGAGCCCCAAGTACCCCGTCCCGAAGATCCGAATGATGGGGTATTTTACCTCCGGACAACAATTTTACCGGTGAGCTCTCCATCATACATAGTTCGTGTTTTAGGCCACGCATACCTGGGACTGGGAAATACTGTGGTAGGTTCCCAAATCTTTCCACAACGCAGTTTTTAAAGATTTTAGCAAAATGCCGTATCTGTCACGGCCAATGCCTCAAAAACCTTGTAAATTATTGAAGATCGCCCGAGACCAACCGACTCTCCTCCAATATCTTTTAGCCAGCAAGGCTGCGCCCCTTGCTGCGCATTTTAATCGCCTTTTACGATAAGCAGGCTTACTATAGTAGTATTCTTTGTCCCCTACTAATAAAAATAACGAAACGAAAATCTTTGACGTCTGTAACAAATGGCCTTCTTTTAATTTGTTTACAAAATGGGCAGTACCCTAGTGGATGCTGTTTTTAGAAACATGAGGCGGATGGGTGTCCTAGAGGGTCTAAAGGCAGATAGCTCATTCTAAATGAAATTAATAACATAATTTTTATAAAATTATTGTTATGGTGATTTAACTATTCGATAATCATCTAAATTTTAAATTCCTCTTGCGTGCATCCTACACGGTCAATTTTTTTATAAATTTTCGGTGTCGGTTATTCAATCATTTAAAAATTTTTCAAGATCGACAAAAAATTGATGTCAATTTGTATGTCTATGAGCAAATAGAGTACGTATCAATAGCGTGTTAATTAAGTTAAACTACATAAATATATTAATTTTTACTCAATTTCATAGAAGAAATTTCATCTATATCTAAGGTCTTACGATTCAATGCTCGAATTAACACTGGGTTAAATATAAGTAAAAGGAACTAGTACGTAATAGTTAACAGTATAATCAGTAGAGGTTGGACACGCGAAGACAGAACAACTGTGAGTGTCTGCGCAGGCGCTAAAACAAACAGTGTCTCCGTGAATTGTAATTCGGTAATGAATAAATATTAAATTTTCTGTTAACTAAATAAACTACAATAGAAACTCATGAGATATGTCGAGTGACAGTATAATTTGAGTAGGGTTCACTGCACTTGAGGCTTCGTTCTCAATGCTCCATCCGAAGGTACTACATTAGGTTTAAACGCGAAAATTTACGTGGTTGAAATAAATCGAACTTCAAAATTAATTAATCGACAAATCAAATTTATAAACTGAAACTAAAGTTTGGATTTAAATAATGGTACCCATAGTAGTTGTTTTGGAGTGAGTCTGATCAACAAGACACTAGCAAAAAGAAAAAGATAAGAGATCCGTAATAGTGGATAGCAGCCCCTAAGCTTTATTTACCGGTTCGACCGTCTAAATCTAGTTAAATTAGTATTTACCAATTAGTGATGGATTCGATTCGAACCGAACCGAACCGAACCTTACCCTAGGTTCGGTTCGGTTCAAAAACTTTTTAGTCCGGTTCGGTTCGAGGTTCGATTCGAAAAAATATATTCCGGTTCGGTTCGGTTCGGTTCGAAAAAAACAAACCGAACCTCGAACCGAACCGAACCGGTTCGATATTTTGATATTTTAAACAACTAGTACGTTCAACTACAACAATTTAAATGTTTAATGTAGTTTTTATATTTAGTAGCTGCTATTTTTAAATAAACCCAACATTAATATGTTTTAAATTTTAGTAGCATAAATCATATTAATACTAATTGTCCAGGTTTGATTTTTCAATACGTACTCTCTTTAACAAAACGTAATTACAATTAGGTTAATAGTGAAAACCACCTCTAAAATTTAGCATGTGTTAATAATTGATGAATTTTACTAATGTCATTTTACCGTGAAAGAACGATATCACACGATCTTTGCGATTACTTTTATTTTAGTTTTAGTTAGTATAAAAAAAGTATCAAGACAATAAATAAGGTGTTGCTGATTTCTTATACAGTACAAACAAAAAGCTGTTTGTCAGGTTATCTTTATTATTATTTCTTTTGAAAGACAATATCAGATGGTTCTCGGAAAGAATCGTAAATCTACCTCAAACGGTGTTTACGTTTTTCATAATAAAATATAACAGTATTTATGGCACGAACATTATGTCTGCTTATTATTTGCATTATAGTGTGTTATTTTATGTCGGCATTGATTGAAAAGTTTATGCCCCTAAGAGTCATAAACTTCAACCCTTGGTCGTGAGAGAAAGTTTGGGGTCATTCTTTTGGAGTATCGGCTACTTCTAAGGACGTTGGTAATGGCCACAATAAATAAACCGTAAATATTATCGTACCATGCGTTTTGTAACACCATTTGTTGAGCGATTGTGTACAAAAGAAAAGGAGATTAGTTTTTGCTACAAGGTCTTATTTTTTAATATTAATAGAGAGCTGGTTTTCATATAAAAGTAAAAAATTCAAAATGATAGATTAGTAATACATACTTAATTAAAAATTAAATTGTTTCGTTTATTCTGAGAACTTCTGTAGTCTCTAGACCGTGACCCGGGCTTGTATATGTTTAAGATGGTTTTCAACATGACTTGTGTTTATTAAATAAAATAAACTTGTTTTTAAAACCAAATTTTCAAAATCATTTCGGGTTTCACCAATATCTAATACCAGTTATAAACAAACAACAATTTGAAATAAGGAGCATTAAACAAATCGAACTAATCTAGAATTTTTTGATCTACATACGTGGCTCGATGACAAAATTTATTAGATATGTATCACTAATACCTATTAGATTATTTACCTATTGCCTTAAAACTCGATGACCATTTACATTAGAAAATCGTTCTAATTCTTATATGCTTGCTACTAGAGATTTTTAAAATGTGCGTTTGGGAGAAATTAAGATTGACATGTTTTTAGTGAAAATTAAATTTTTAAACTAAATTTTTATTTAAAAAATCGAACCTTTCGAACCGAACCGGACCGAACCTTGAGCTAGGTTCGGTTCGGTTCGAAAAATTTGCCGGTTCGGTTCGAGGCTCGGTTCGAAAATAAAATGTCCGGTTCGGTTCGGTTCGGTTCAAAAAATCGTGTCCATCTCTATTATCAATGGATTCGAATTTCTAAGCATACGCCAATTTTATTAACACGAGGGCAATTTTTTTTCAAGGTCCGATCGATCGCAAAATAAAAACCACAGTACAAATCAAAAATTATTTATTTGTAACAAGTACTTACATAATTACTCTATTTTTCTACATAGTCGCCACTCAGATTTAGACATTTGTCGTAGCGTGGTACTAACTTCCCAATACCCTCGTTATAGAACGTAGCCGCTGTGTGTTTAGTCATGTTTGTACGCTGGTTTGCAGCTCAATGTCTGTGCCAAAATGTTGTCCTCCTAACCAGCGTTTCATGTGAGTAAACAGGTGAAAATCAGATGGAGCCAAGTCCGGGCTGTATGGTGGATGACCAAACACTTCACATTGAAAAGACTGTAGGAGTGTCTTTGTTGACACTGACTTCCTTCCCTGACCGCCTGCATCATGAACATCTGTACGTCCTGCTTTAAAGTTTCTGCACCATTGTCGCACTTTTATAACGTGACGTGGTGCTCGCAATGCAATGACAACGAGCAAGGGGAGATTTCAAATTGAATTCTAATTTACACTAAAATCGCTAATGAGGTAAGCAAGGTAAATGCTTATCGGGGCAGTCGGAGCAATCAGCTTCAATGTACCCTGAGCTAACCCAGTACCGAGGCGGGAAGTGGGGTAAACCATCAACCAAACCTCTTACCAAAAATGAGCGCCACCTAACTCTAACAGCTGGGCTCCGACGGAACTGAGATAGGAAATTCCTAACGATCACCAATAATACCCACACAGCATACAATCCAGCTAACATACGTTGACACATAGTAATGTAGACCTCATAGCTATTCAATACATTTACTATACAAGAATATATCAAATTAATAACAATAAACACATCTACTATAATTTAATTAATAACTGGACTTACCCACTTGTTATGGTGCAACTTTTTACGATACATATACATCGGTTGACTAATTTCAATTTTAATTTTAAATCAAATATTAACACAGCCAACAAGGCAACATAAATCTGCGACCATACGGTCGATTTAAAAAGACTATTACGCAAGTAAGGGGTTGCACTAGGATTCTAGCAGGATAACCCTTAAGTACTGCGGGCATCTGCGATAATACCTGTAATAATAATAGGCGGGTCGTTGGCTTAGTTTTACATACTCTATTAAGTATTATGAATATGCAATGATCAACACCCTAAACTAGAACCCAACCCTATTATAGTAAACCCAATAATGTTACAATGTAATTCACAAGCATGCAAAGTCAACCAAACGGTTGCGATGATAAAAATAAGATATGGAACGGACTCACCAACTGCTGATGTGGATGGCGATGTTCCAGCTCAAATGACGCGTGCAGGTAGAATATCGCTACAAATTATCTCGCATGGGTCCACTGGATCCTTACTTGTAAACATCTTCTCCTTTTAATTACAGATGCCACATCTAGAACTCGAAATTCAACATATCGGTTACAACGGTATTAGAACATAGAATAGCAGAACGTGGAACGTGGAATGTAGCACGTGGAACAAAACGTAGAACATAAATCTTGAATGGAACTGAAGTAAAACTTGAACTAGAATTAGAACCCTAAAATATAATCCCCTAATTACAGTCAGTAAAATCGCGGTTTACTTACCGATCCACAATCGGGTTCAATGTGCAAACAAACAAAATATGTAACAGGTGGTTACCAGATACTCAACTTTTTGAATCGCCGTAATCCCAATTAGGCAATAAGGAAAATTATATTAAATTACCTCAGAATAATTTCCTTTCAAATTAATTCGCTAAAATCCCTTCAACGAAGGCGGGCATATATACGAACCCAAAGCATAAATTAAAAGTGTACGATTCAAATGAAGAATTATGTGAAGATGATACCACTAAAGCTGGTCTGCAAACTCGTACCTGATAACGCGCTATCAATATTAAAGTATGTACAATCTAATACGGAAAGAATTAACTATTTAATACACTGCTAAAAATCAAAAGTCGTAGTGAAAATTTCAACCGTAACACTTTGCTGTCATTCATTGAAGTTTCACCGTACACAGTACTTATTCGTCGATGAATTTCGGCTGCATTACACCCCTCAGCCTGAAGAAATTGACTTACCGCACGAACTTCACACTTGGCGGGAGATGCTATTATTGTAGACATGTTTACGTGCTACCTACGTGAACACATCTAAACGGAAGTGACGCGACGCGATTGACAGCCATACTAGTGACGCTGCGCAACACATCTGCGCACTGGTTCATCCGATTTTTAGGAGAGTTTTTATTTCGCGACCGATCGGATCCTGAAAAAAATAGCCCTCGTAGTGAATTTACCTATTTGTTCCCATTCTATAAATTTAATAAGAACGTCCGTCCTACTCTAAGTAATCAACCAAACTTCGTTTGGTTAATGAGATGGTCTAGTCTGTCGGTCGGTCTGTCGGTCGGTCTGTCTGTCTGTCCGTTGCACGGTTCCCGTGATGTTACAAGACATATAATATATGATTCTTATCCAGTTTTTTACGCTGAATACGAATACGCTATTCATTTTTCGATATTTCAATTATTAATCAAGATATTCGACTTTAAATACGAATTTTTACACATTACTATTTATTATTTTCGCGTACAATTAAATTTCAAATATTTAACACAAAGGTAAGTAATATTTGTTGAACTTAATGTCTAAGTTTGGTTGTGAGCCGTACATGCGGCTTAGATTTTTTTATTCTAACTTTATCCCATATACTCTCTCAACGTTACCTATCGTCCCTAACTGACTTATTCTAATTTCAATTTTCATTCCTATGGACACTACGACCCAAGTAAGCACAACGCCAAACAATACAAATCAAGTAACAACAATTAATTATATAAATGTACAAGTCAGATATAAAAATGTAAATACCCAAATAACGCATTAAAGCATATATCAGTGCATAAAATAGCAAAAGCATAACAGACTATCAGGTGCATTCGCATAAGCAATGTGTATGGCCAGCGCCATCACACTAAAACATGCTGGTTTAAAATTAACAGCAATATTTACTTATTAACACAAATCAATGCTTATGCGAATACAACCACCAAAATATTTCTAAATACCTCAAATATAAATTTGGTCGTCTGTTTACATAAATTAACTTCTTCCTGTTAATAGGAGGTGGGTATGCACTGCTACAATCCTGGTAGGGTATGCACTAAATGTCCCAGATGATCATAATTACCGTCACCGTCTTAGGGGCGTACCCTGCGTCACTCTTTTTTAGTTTATTTGTTTAATTGATTTATTGGATTTGATTTAGGTTAATCAGGATATCTGATTTAGTATAGTTATTTATTATATCTATTTAAAGTTTTATTTAAACCCAGTGTTTTGTTACCCGCGTTTTAGGTCAGACAGTATTGATTTAGTGTAGAATTCATCGTGCATATTTATCATCGTGCATGTTTAAATATCTAGGTGTTTTATGTTTTGTTGTTTTTACTTTATTTGTACTTGTTTTAATTTTTGTTTTTTTGTAAATTTTCTAAGTTTATCATGCGCAAATTTTATGCCAAGACAACTAACTCACCTAACTCTACTACTTACTCCAATTTATTGACTCCCTCCCGCACGCAGGCTTACATCCGGTTCTCAGCGACCAGTTTCTCAATCCTTCCCACAAACTCCTTCAAGGCTATCTAAAACACCTTCTGGTTAGTCACTCCTGGACTTCTTCACAATTTTGGTTCATTCTATTGTCTCGACGGTTAGTTCCTGTCCGCTAATTTTCTGTTAGACATCTCGATCGGATAGTCAAGCAACGCGTGCTCGGTGTTTTCTGCAACGGTCGTTCTCACTCAAACAGAATCGTCACACGTAGGCTTTTAAGACCCAATGACCGGTTACTAGGTGCTCTTATGGTCTCAATTGTTAACTATCTTGTCGCATGTTTCTAACTCGTTATGAAACTGTAGGTTGCCTTGTCCGTAGAAGCGTTGATAGACCTCTCTCGTTACTTCCGAATTGATGTTTCTCGCAGATTTTTCTTTATTAGTGATCTCGGTGACAATGAATACAACGTACAGAATTTCCCTGTTGTGCCCTCCTTGACCAGCTCATCGCCTTGCTGTTTCATTGATTTCCGTGATGCGACCTGACTCAGTAAAACTCGGGTACCGTACGCGCTATTCTCCAGATCGAGAGAGTCTTCCACCATAGAGAGCTCAAGTGGTAGTCGTCTTGAACGACGAGCATAAAAAGCGTTTGTGTATAGACTATTCTCAAACCATTAATCGGTTTACAATGCTGGCTGCTTTTCCTTTACCATCTATAGAAGTTCTTGTTGATAGGATAGTTAAAAATAGAATTTTTAGCAAGATTGACCTCACAAGTGCCTACCATCAAATGCCAATGCTAAATGATGAAAAACCATATACAGTTTTCGAAGCTGTGGTCAACCTGTATCAATTTCGTCGGATTCCATTCGGCGTCACAATTGTTATTGCGTGCTTACAAAAGGTAATCCACAAAATTATCCAAAACGAAAAACTAGAAGACGTAGAAGCTTATTTGGATGAGTTGACTATTTGTGGTAAAACTCAAGAAAACAACTTAATGCATTTATGGAAGTCGTTCGCAAATACAATCTGACCGTGAATGAAATGAAAAGCACATATTCCGTAACTGATATCAAGGTACTCGGTTACTACATCTCGTGCGGAGAAATTAAGCCTGATTCGGACAGAGCTGCCCATATTTACGAATCTAGCCTCCCTGCGTAGGGCTATGGGGTGTTTGCACACTACGCTAAGTATATCGTCAGCTTCTCTGAGAAAATCCAACCTCTAATCGAATCGAAAAGGTTTTTCTTAGCAAAGAAGCGGTGAAGTCGTTTAATCAACTGAAGCTGGACTCTTCAATTCTGCGGTCAATGCAGGTATTATCACTAACTCCTTACCGCCGCATACATCACATGTCAGTCTGCTTTCTACAACCCCTCCTAATCACCGATTGAGCCCGGTCATTCCTTGACTTTCTGTGTGTTACGCACGGCTACGAGCCAACGTAGCATAAATTTGGCGCCCAACGTGGCTGCCACGAATTAACGTAACATAAATTTGGCGCCCAACGTGGGGCTCAAAATTATTTTTCTTCCTTCTCGTTTAAACTGGTTTTTGTTTAGTATTTAATTATTTCATTAATTTAGTTTCTCTATCGAACAAGCCTAATAATTCGTTTACGTGCTACCTACGTGAACACATCTAAACGGAAGTGACGCGACGCGATTGACAGCCATACTAGTGACGCTGCGCAACACATCTGCGCACTGGTTCATCCGATTTTTAGGGGAGTTTTTATTTCGTGACCGATCGGATCCTGAAAAAAATAGCCCTCGTAGTGAATTTACCTATTTGTTCCCATTCTATAAATTTAATAAGAACGTCCGTCCTACTCTAAGTAATTTATTCTAACTTCATCCCATATACTCTCTCAACGTAACCTATCGTCCCTAGCTGACTTATTCTAATTTCAATCTTCATTCATATAGACACTACGACCCAAGTAAGCACAACGCCAAACAATACAAATCAAGTAACAACAATTAATTATATAAATGTACAAGTCAGATATAAAAATGTAAATACCCAAATAACACATTAAAGCATATATCAGTGCATAAAATAGCAAAAGCATAACAGACTATCAGGTGCATTCGCATAAGCAATGTGTATAGCCAGCGCTATCACACTAAAATCAATGCTTATGCGAATACAGCCACCAAAATATTTCTAAATACCTCAAATATAAATTTGGTCGTCTGTTTACATAAATTAACTTCTTCCTGTTAATAGGAGGTGGGTATGCACTGCTACAATCCTGGTAGGGTATGCACTAAATGTCCCAGATGATCATAATTACCGTCACCGTCTTAGGGGCGTACCCTGCGTCACTCTTTTTTAGTTTATTTGTTTAATTGATTTATTGGATTTGATTTAGGTTAATCAGGATATCTGATTTAGTATAGTTATTTATTATATCTATTTAAAGTTTTATTTAAACCCAGTGTTTTGTTACCCGCGTTTTAGGTCAGACAGTATTGATTTAGTGTAGAATTCATCGTGCATATTTATCATCGTGCATGTTTAAATATCTAGGTGTTTTATGTTTTGTTGTTTTTACTTTATTTGTACTTGTTTTTAATTTTTTGTTTTTTTTTGTAAATTTTCTAAGTTTATCATGCGCAAATTTTATGCCAAGACAACTAACTCACCTAACTCTACTACTTACTCCAATTTTTGACTCCCTCCCGCACGCAGGCTTACATCCGGTTCTCAGCGACCAGTTTCTCAATCCTTCCCACAAACTCCTTCAAGGCTATCTAAAACACCTTCTGGTTAGTCACTCCTGGACTTCTTCACAATTTTGGTTCATTCTATTGTCTCGACGGTTAGTTCCTGTCCGCTAATTTTCTGTTAGACATCTCGATCGGATAGTCAAGCAACGCGTGCTCGGTGTTTTCTGCAACGGTCGTTCTCACTCAAACAGAATCGTCACACGTAGGCTTTTAAGACCCAATGACCGGTTACTAGGTGCTCTTATGGTCTCAATTGTTAACTATCTTGTCGCATGTTTCTAACTCGTTATGAAACTGTAGGTTGCCTTGTCCGTAGAAGCGTTGATAGACCTCTCTCGTTACTTCCGAATTGATGTTTCTCGCAGATTTTTCTTTATTAGTGATCTCGGTGACAATGAATACAACGTACAGAATTTCCCTGTTGTGCCCTCCTTGACCAGCTCATCGCCTTGCTGTTTCATTGATTTCCGTGATGCGACCTGACTCAGTAAAACTCGGGTACCGTACGCGCTATTCTCCAGATCGAGAGAGTCTTCCACCATAGAGAGCTCAAGTGGTAGTCGTCTTGAACGACGAGCATAAAAAGCGTTTGTGTATAGACTATTCTCAAACCATTAATCGGTTTACAATGCTGGCTGCTTTTCCTTTACCATCTATAGAAGTTCTTGTTGATAGGATAGTTAAAAATAGAATTTTTAGCAAGATTGACCTCACAAGTGCCTACCATCAAATGCCAATGCTAAATGATGAAAAACCATATACAGTTTTCGAAGCTGTGGTCAACCTGTATCAATTTCGTCGGATTCCATTCGGCGTCACAATTGTTATTGCGTGCTTACAAAAGGTAATCCACAAAATTATCCAAAACGAAAAACTAGAAGACGTAGAAGCTTATTTGGATGAGTTGACTATTTGTGGTAAAACTCAAGAAAACAACTTAATGCATTTATGGAAGTCGTTCGCAAATACAACCTGACCGTGAATGAAATGAAAAGCACATATTCCGTAACTGATATCAAGGTACTCGGTTACTACATCTCGTGCGGAGAAATTAAGCCTGATTCGGACAGAGCTGCCCATATTTACGAATCTAGCCTCCCTGCGTAGGGCTATGGGGTGTTTGCACACTACGCTAAGTATATCGTCAGCTTCTCTGAGAAAATCCAACCTCTAATCGAATCGAAAAGGTTTTTCTTAGCAAAGAAGCGGTGAAGTCGTTTAATCAACTGAAGCTGGACTCTTCAATTCTGCGGTCAATGCCGTTAATTTAAACATACCGTTTACCATTGAAATCAATGCATCTGACCTCGTTATAGCTGCAACGCTTTCACAAGATGGTCGTCGAGTTGCGTTCTTTACAAGAACATTGTCTGATTCCGAATGTAAACACTCCACTATTGAGAACGAAGCTTATGCCGTAGTGTAATCCCTGCGTAAATGGATCACTTCCTATTAAGCAAGCCGTTTAAGCTAAATTACGAATCAGGAATCTGTCAGTTTCATGTTTGAAAAAAAACATAGTAGTAAGATTAAAAATGATAAAATCCTTCGTTGGCGGCTGGAACTTTCGTGTTATCACTTCGACAGAAAATATTGTCGCGCATGCTTTTTTGCGCGTAGCAGCCATCGCGGACTCTAAAGAAAAACTGGTGAGAATTTACGAAAATCTTTGCCATCCAGGTGTAATAAGACTTACTCATTGGATACGCAGCAAGAACTTGCCGTATTCTGTCAAGGATGTGAAGACGGTTACGTCCAACTGTAGAGTCTGTTTGCAACTCAAACCTAAATTTATCAAACAAACTGCTAAGCTGATCAAGTCAACGGCGCCTTTCGAAAGGCTGTCTATAGATTTCAAAGAGCCTATACCGTCGAGTAACGCGAATAAATACATGCTCACAATGGTAAACGAATACTCTCGCTTCCCCTTCGCCTTTGCGTGTCAGAATATTTGTTCAAAAACTATGATAAAATGCCTAACTGAACTGTTCATTCTCTTCGGATTGTCGAATTACGTTCACTCCGATCGTGATTTCTCTTTCTTTTTGAACGAGGTCACGCAGTTTCTGACTGAGCGTGGGGTTGCAAAGAGCTACTCAACAGTGTATAATGCGCAAGGCAATGGTAAAGTAGAAAGATATAATGGAGTCGTTTTTAATGCTGTCAAATTAACATTGAGGTCAATACAATTAGACATCCGGAAATTGGAGCGGGTGCTACCACAGGTTGTGCATTCCGCGCGGTCTTTGCTACAAATGAAACACCGCATAATAGATTCTTCGTCCATTCAAGAAGATCCTCAAACGGCCAATCTACTCCCGCGTGATCTCAATCTGGTCCGGTATTAGTGAAGAGGCGCTTTCGACAGCAAGTGTAAGCCTATAACGGAAGAAGCACAAGTATTGCATTCGAACCCATATCCTTTAGTTCGCCTTATCAGCGGGAGGGAAGTAACAATGTCAAACCGACACTTGGCCCCATCCAAGGGCAACAAAGAAACGTTCGAAGTTGGGGATACCGACCACGAAGTCCAAAACACGGAACATTCCGACGAAATAAAAGTGAAGATACTCGGTTTGAAGCCACAACTGGCATCGACTTAAGTCAACGAGAGAGTGAATCGACTAGTCAAGATAATGACCAGCCTCAACAAACTAAACGTCTGCGTCGTTCTGAAAGAAATCGTCGTAATCCCGGTTTCCTCAGTGATTATTTTTAAGAGGGGAGTGTAAATGTGATGAATATGATGTATTCACAGTATTTCTCCCAGTATAATAGTTATCTATGAACTATATGTAGTTATAGTTTACACTACGACCCAAGTAAGCACAACGCCAAACAATACAAATCAAGTAACAACAATTAATTATATAAATGTACAAGTCAGATATAAAATGTAAATACCCAAATAACACATTAAAGCATATATCAGTGCATAAAATAGCAAAAGCATAACAGACTATCAGGTGCATTCGCATAAGCAATGTGTATAGCCAGCGCTATCACACTAAAATCAATGCTTATGCGAATACAGCCACCAAAATATTTCTAAATACCTCAAATATAAATTTGGTCGTCTGTTTACATAAATTAACTTCTTCCTGTTAATAGGAGGTGGGTATGCACTGCTACAATCCTGGTAGGGTATGCACTAAATGTCCCAGATGATCATAATTACCGTCACCGTCTTAGGGGCGTACCCTGCGTCACTCTTTTTAGTTTATTTGTTTAATTGATTTATTGGATTTGATTTAGGTTAATCAGGATATCTGATTTAGTATAGTTATTTATTATATCTATTTAAAGTTTTATTTAAACCCAGTGTTTTGTTACCCGCGTTTTAGGTCAGACAGTATTGATTTAGTGTAGAATTCATCGTGCATATTTATCATCGTGCATGTTTAAATATCTAGGTGTTTTATGTTTTGTTGTTTTACTTTATTTGTACTTGTTTTTAATTTTTGTTTTTTTGTAAATTTTCTAAGTTTATCATGCGCAAATTTTATGCCAAGACAACTAACTCACCTAACTCTACTACTTACTCCAATTTTTGACTCCTCCCGCACGCAGGCTTACATCCGGTTCTCAGCGACCAGTTTCTCAATCCTTCCCACAAACTCCTTCAAGGCTATCTAAAACACCTTCTGGTTAGTCACCCTGGACTTCTTCACAATTTTGGTTCATTCTATTGTCTCGACGGTTAGTTCCTGTCCGCTAATTTTCTGTTAGACATCTCGATCGGATAGTCAAGCAACGCGTGCTCGGTGTTTTCTGCAACGGTCGTTCTCACTCAAACAGAATCGTCACACGTAGGCTTTTAAGACCCAATGACCGGTTACTAGGTGCTCTTATGGTCTCAATTGTTAACTATCTTGTCGCATGTTTCTAACTCGTTATGAAACTGTAGGTTGCCTTGTCCGTAGAAGCGTTGATAGACCTCTCTCGTTACTTCCGAATTGATGTTTCTCGCAGATTTTTCTTTATTAGTGATCTCGGTGACAATGAATACAACGTACAGAATTTCCCTGTTGTGCCCTCCTTGACCAGCTCATCGCCTTGCTGTTTCATTGATTTCCGTGATGCGACCTGACTCAGTAAAACTCGGGTACCGTACGCGCTATTCTCCAGATCGAGAGAGTCTTCCACCATAGAGAGCTCAAGTGGTAGTCGTCTTGAACGACGAGCATAAAAAGCGTTTGTGTATAGACTATTCTCAAACCATTAATCGGTTTACAATGCTGGCTGCTTTTCCTTTACCATCTATAGAAGTTCTTGTTGATAGGATAGTTAAAAATAGAATTTTAGCAAGATTGACCTCACAAGTGCCTACCATCAAATGCCAATGCTAAATGATGAAAAACCATATACAGTTTTCGAAGCTGTGGTCAACCTGTATCAATTTCGTCGGATTCCATTCGGCGTCACAATTGTTATTGGTGCTTACAAAGGTAATCCACAAAATTATCCAAAACGAAAACTAGAAGACGTAGAAGCTTATTTGGATGAGTTGACTATTTGTGGTAAAACTCAAGAAAACAACTTAATGCATTTATGGAAGTCGTTCGCAAATACAACCTGACCGTGAATGAAATGAAAAGCACATATTCCGTAACTGATATCAAGGTACTCGGTTACTACATCTCGTGCGGAGAAATTAAGCCTGATTCGGACAGAGCTGCCCATATTTACGAATCTAGCCTCCTGCGTAGGGCTATGGGGTGTTTGCACACTACGCTAAGTATATCGTCAGCTTCTCTGAGAAAATCCAACCTCTAATCGAATCGAAAAGGTTTTTTCTTAGCAAAGAAGCGGTGAAGTCGTTTAATCAACTGAAGCTGGACTCTTCAATTCTGCGGTCAATGCCGTTAATTTAAACATACCGTTTACCATTGAAATCAATGCATCTGACCTCGTTATAGCTGCAACGCTTTCACAAGATGGTCGTCGAGTTGCGTTCTTTACAAGAACATTGTCTGATTCCGAATGTAAACACTCCACTATTGAGAACGAAGCTTATGCCGTAGTGTAATCCCTGCGTAAATGGATCACTTCCTATTAAGCAAGCCGTTTAAGCTAAATTACGAATCAGGAATCTGTCAGTTTCATGTTTGAAAAAAAACATAGTAGTAAGATTAAAAATGATAAAATCCTTCGTTGGCGGCTGGAACTTTCGTGTTATCACTTCGACATAGTTTATAGACCGGGTTCTGAAAATATTGTCGCGCATGCTTTTTTGCGCGTAGCAGCCATCGCGGACTCTAAAGAAAAACTGGTGAGAATTTACGAAAATCTTTGCCATCCAGGTGTAATAAGACTTACTCATTGGATACGCAGCAAGAACTTGCCGTATTCTGTCAAGGATGTGAAGACGGTTACGTCCAACTGTAGAGTCTGTTTGTAACTCAAACCTAAATTTATCAAACAAACTGCTAAGCTGATCAAGTCAACGGCGCCTTTCGAAAGGCTGTCTATAGATTTCAAAGAGCCTATACCGTCGAGTAACGCGAATAAATACATGCTCACAATGGTAAACGAATACTCGCTTCCCTTCGCCTTTGCGTGTCAGAATATTTGTTCAAAACTATGATAAAATGCCTAACTGAACTGTTCATTCTCTTCGGATTGTCGAATTACGTTCACTCCGATCGTGATTTCTCTTTCTTTTTGAACGAGGTCACGCAGTTTCTGACTGAGCGTGGGGTTGCAAAGAGCTACTCAACAGTGTATAATGCGCAAGGCAATGGTAAAGTAGAAAGATATAATGGAGTCGTTTTAATGCTGTCAAATTAACATTGAGGTCAATACAATTAGACATCCGGAAATTGGAGCGGTGCTACCACAGGTTGTGCATTCCGCGCGGTCTTTGCTACAAATGAAACACCGCATAATAGATTCTTCGTCCATTCAAGAAGATCCTCAAACGGCCAATCTACTCCCGCGTGATCTCAATCTGGTCCGGTATTAGTGAAGAGGCGCTTTCGACAGCAAGTGTAAGCCTATAACGGAAGAAGCACAAGTATTGCATTCGAACCCATATCCTTTAGTTCGCCTTATCAGCGGGAGGGAAGTAACAATGTCAAACCGACACTTGGCCCCATCCAAGGGCAACAAAGAAACGTTCGAAGTTGGGGATACCGACCACGAAGTCCAAAACACGGAACATTCCGACGAAATAAAAGTGAAGATACTCGGTTTGAAGCCACAACTGGCATCGACTTAAGTCAACGAGAGAGTGAATCGACTAGTCAAGATAATGACCAGCCTCAACAAACTAAACGTCTGCGTCGTTCTGAAAGAAATCGTCGTAATCCCGGTTTCCTCAGTGATTATTTTTAAGAGGGGGGAGTGTAAATGTGATGAATATGATGTATTCACAGTATTTCTCCCAGTATAATAGTTATCTATGAACTATATGTAGTTATAGTTTCGATTGTTTTGTTCTGATTAATGTCATTATCTATTGTTGTATATCCTGGGTAGCCGCTGTGATACATACATATATTTGGCATCTATTGATGGAAAAGGAGCGATCAGATCAAGGGAGGCGAATGTCACGGAATTTTGAGAGACATTAAAGAGGACATTAAAATTATAGTTTTTTGTTTAACGAACATTACCATTAAATTATTCTTTGTGATTAATTATTTGCAAATAATAAACAGTGTTTAATAAATTATTGATCGAGCTACTTGTGTGTTGACGAGTTGCAGTCTCAGACAACATCAGAAGTGGCGGAAGCCCACGATGGGGCGTTCAAAGGAGAAAGTAAAACAATCTGCTAGGAACTCTACATCATCTACTTCAATTTCAAGTCATTCTACTAACTCATCTGGTAACGACGTTGCAATTTATTGTGCTACGAAAAAAAAGATGTATTCGATGCTATACACCTCCTACCAGGCCAGGTACTAGTATTAATATAGGGGATCCAATTGGGATAAGTAGCACATTCGCTAATGCAAAAGATACGTTCTTACTTAATTCCATTCTGCTCCCGGAATTCGATCCCGCAGTCGACGATGTAGACCGGTGGCTAGAGGTTATTGAACATTTGCGCAAGTTATATAACTGGAGCAAACGAAACATCATATTTCAAGCCCTTAATAAACTTCGAAGGACGGCACTTATATTTTATCAAAAAATTGTTAGAAATGAGGTTGGTTGGTCGCAATACACTTGGCGGGAATGGAAAATTTTAGTACAAAACACATTCGTTACAAAAAGGAATATGTTTAATCTATTGCAACACCTTCTAGTACACAAACTGGCAGTAGGTGACAGACTATATGAGGTTCATTTTAAGCATCTTGCAAAGATATCAGATTTGAACCTAGAATTTACTAAATCAGATAAAATTTCCTTAATTATTGGTGCTATAGGAGACGTAAATATTACGTCGGCAGTAGAAGCCGCTAACATAAGCGATGTTAATGTTCTAGCAGGTTTTCTGCGAAATAAAGTGTGTTCAATGCCAGGCCATGCATATAAAAATATAAGAACAGAACAGGTTCGGCCTCAAACACTTACGAATGTACAAAGGGGTCCCAAAATTATGCTGGTCCACAATACCATGCATATAAAAATATAAGAACAGAACAGATTCGGCCTCAAACACTTACAAATGTACAAACGGGCCCCAAAATTATGCTGGTCCACAATACCAAAAACATAGGTGTTAATAATAATTCATCAAGGCACGAGGGTCCGTCACAAAGTAATCCCGATGCTTTGCCAATTGCACGCCAAAGTGCTAGGGGCTCTAACACTTATTCTACATACGATAATGTGGGCCATATTCAAGCCGTTTGTTCAAAGAATATAAATCCTGATATAAAGAAGCAAGTAAATTTAGTTACTAGCACATGCGCTGATAAATTTCAGAAACAAGTTCTTATACAAGATACGTTAGTCCATGCTTTCGTTGACTTGGGAAGTAATTGCTCCATAATACATAGGGCCAAGGCGGGAGTACTGGGTCTTAACATTTTTCCTATGCAAAAGGTAGTAAATTTATCGGGTTTCTTAGGTTATGGTACTCCGTTGGCGATTACATATACATTGCTGTTACTGTAGACGAAGCTAAGGTGCAATGCAAGATATACGTCATAGACGATTATTCATTTTCTCATGATGTGCTAATAGGACGAAGCTGTTTGGAACATGATTCTGATATTTACTATAAAGTAGGGAACTCATTAAAATTTAAGCAGAAGCCCATTGATAATTTGCTTGATTTCGTTGTTAATCTTTGTTCAGTAACGGAAAGTGCAAAGACTGTCTTATACCAGATACATAATGAGTTTAAATTGTGTATTTCTCGTAAACCCACTAACTTGGGGAAAGCTCTCAATTTTTTTGAAGATTGAAGTAACTGATACCAATCAGATAACCTGCAGACCCTACAGATTATCTGATAACGAAAAAGAAATTTTAATGGGTATCGTCGATGAATTACTAGAAGCCAATATAATTCGGTGAAGTAAATCTCCTTATGCAAGGCCCGTGTTGTTAATACATAAAAAAAGGGATCGAAAAACGAATGGTTGTCAATTATATTGCTCTGAATAAAATTACTGTTAAAAATACATTTCCCATGCCTCTAATTGAACAGCTTATTGATCAACTTTCCGGATACACTTACTTCACATCGATTAACCAAGCTTCTAGCTATTACCAAATACCGGTTTATCCGGATTCGGTTGAAAAGACCGTGCATTTACATTTCCAGTGCTACACCCGAAGGTACTACATTGACCAGGAGGCGAGTTTTTTGTTGCCTGGAAATTTAGAATTTTGCCAAACCCTTGCCGTTACAGGCAAGGTAGGGATCTTTAACTTGCATGATAACATTCACACACGGGACCTCCATTTAGTCTCTCATCCGAACGAGGGCGTATTTTTGTGAAAAATGCTCACCTGCAATTTTTCAAGCAGTCGGCCGTGTCGGGATTCGAACCCAGGACTTTGGGATCCGTAGTCTTACGCTTACTACATTGATCCACGGCGACGTCGGTTGAAAAGACCGCTTTTATAACGCCGTTTGGTGTCTTTGAGTTTCTCAGAACCCCTTTTGGGCTAGTGAATGCCCCATGTAAATTCCAAAGAATGATGACCTTAATTTTTGACTGCTGATATACATTGATGGCATTCTAATCCATTCAAAAACTGTAGAGGAAGGTTTAGACAAGCTACGGTTAGTTTTGGAAGTGCTTCAGGAATACGCCTGACGATGAGATTATGCAAATGTTCATTTTTAATGATCGAGATAACATATTTAGGTTATAACATTACAAATGATTGTGTTTCTCCTAATGAATTAAAAACCGACGCCGTTACAAATTTTCCAATTCCTAAGTCAATACATCAGGGACGTCAGTTCATCGGTTTAGTAGGGTACTTTCGAAAATTTATACCAAACTTTTCACGCAAAACCGTATTGTTAACAGTGTTATTTAAGAAAAATCAACTCGGCGTTGGACCGAAGAACATACAAAAGTAGTAAATTACCTCAAAAGTGTAATTACCTCTAAACCAATGTTAGCAATATTCAATCCGAACCTAGAATGTGTAGTGTACACAGATAAAAGCAGAGATGGGTTTGCTGGTATTCTAGTACAGGTTACAGAGAACTTAGAAAAACTGGTAGCTTATTACAGCCGAAGTACAACCAGGGAACAAAAAAATTACAACTCTTTCGAGCTGGAATTCTAGATTGTATAAATTATCTACAACTGTTTGTTGGATAATCAGGCCTTCCATTTCTAGTATTAATGTCTGTGTGATTACGTTGTCGTATGCTGTTTTAAGATCTATAAAGATGAGGATAGTTATTTCCTGTCTAGTGAACCCTAACATTATTTTTGTGGTCAGGTATGCCACACTTTTCATTATATTTCGCCCTTTCCTAAATGATGACTGGGTAGGTTGCCTCCATTTTGTAGCTGCCATTCTATTCCAAATTTTAGTATATTTTCGAATACTTTTCTTACGCAGTATGTTAAGCCAATGCATCTAAAGTTTATCGGATCCTTAGGATACTTGTTTTTTAAGATTAGTAATATTAGAGTCGTTTTCCATTGCTCTGGAATTTGCGTTAATGTTAAAATTTTGTTGCAAAGAGCTACTCAACAGTGTATAATGCGCAAGGCAATGGTAAAGTAGAAAGATATAATGGAGTCGTTTTAATGCTGTCAAATTAACATTGAGGTCAATACAATTAGACATCCGGAAATTGGAGCGGTGCTACCACAGGTTGTGCATTCCGCGCGGTCTTTGCTACAAATGAAACACCGCATAATAGATTCTTCGTCCATTCAAGAAGATCCTCAAACGGCCAATCTACTCCCGCGTGATCTCAATCTGGTCCGGTATTAGTGAAGAGGCGCTTTCGACAGCAAGTGTAAGCCTATAACGGAAGAAGCACAAGTATTGCATTCGAACCCATATCCTTTAGTTCGCCTTATCAGCGGGAGGGAAGTAACAATGTCAAACCGACACTTGGCCCCATCCAAGGGCAACAAAGAAACGTTCGAAGTTGGGGATACCGACCACGAAGTCCAAAACACGGAACATTCCGACGAAATAAAAGTGAAGATACTCGGTTTGAAGCCACAACTGGCATCGACTTAAGTCAACGAGAGAGTGAATCGACTAGTCAAGATAATGACCAGCCTCAACAAACTAAACGTCTGCGTCGTTCTGAAAGAAATCGTCGTAATCCCGGTTTCCTCAGTGATTATTTTTAAGAGGGGGGAGTGTAAATGTGATGAATATGATGTATTCACAGTATTTCTCCCAGTATAATAGTTATCTATGAACTATATGTAGTTATAGTTTCGATTGTTTTGTTCTGATTAATGTCATTATCTATTGTTGTATATCCTGGGTAGCCGCTGTGATACATACATATATTTGGCATCTATTGATGGAAAAGGAGCGATCAGATCAAGGGAGGCGAATGTCACGGAATTTTGAGAGACATTAAAGAGGACATTAAAATTATAGTTTTTTGTTTAACGAACATTACCATTAAATTATTCTTTGTGATTAATTATTTGCAAATAATAAACAGTGTTTAATAAATTATTGATCGAGCTACTTGTGTGTTGACGAGTTGCAGTCTCAGACAACATCAGAAGTGGCGGAAGCCCACGATGGGGCGTTCAAAGGAGAAAGTAAAACAATCTGCTAGGAACTCTACATCATCTACTTCAATTTCAAGTCATTCTACTAACTCATCTGGTAACGACGTTGCAATTTATTGTGCTACGAAAAAAAAGATGTATTCGATGCTATACACCTCCTACCAGGCCAGGTACTAGTATTAATATAGGGGATCCAATTGGGATAAGTAGCACATTCGCTAATGCAAAAGATACGTTCTTACTTAATTCCATTCTGCTCCCGGAATTCGATCCCGCAGTCGACGATGTAGACCGGTGGCTAGAGGTTATTGAACATTTGCGCAAGTTATATAACTGGAGCAAACGAAACATCATATTTCAAGCCCTTAATAAACTTCGAAGGACGGCACTTATATTTTATCAAAAATTGTTAGAAATGAGGTTGGTTGGTCGCAATACACTTGGCGGGAATGGAAAATTTTAGTACAAAACACATTCGTTACAAAAAGGAATATGTTTAATCTATTGCAACACCTTCTAGTACACAAACTGGCAGTAGGTGACAGACTATATGAGGTTCATTTAAGCATCTTGCAAAGATATCAGATTTGAACCTAGAATTTACTAAATCAGATAAAATTTCCTTAATTATTGGTGCTATAGGAGACGTAAATATTACGTCGGCAGTAGAAGCCGCTAACATAAGCGATGTTAATGTTCTAGTAGGTTTTCTGCGAAATAAAGTGTGTTCAATGCCAGGCCATGCATATAAAAATATAAGAACAGAACAGATTCGGCCTCAAACACTTACAAATGTACAAAGGGGCCCCAAAATTATGCTGGTCCACAATACCATGCATATAAAAATATAAGAACAGAACAGATTCGGCCTCAAACACTTACAAATGTACAAACGGGCCCCAAAATTATGCTGGTCCACAATACCAAAAACATAGGTGTTAATAATAATTCATCAAAGCACGAGGGTCCGTCACAAGGTAATCCCAATGCTTTGCCAATTGCACGTCAAAGTGCTAGTGTCTCTAACGCTTATTCTACATACGATAATGTGGGCCATATTCAAGCCGTTTGTTCAAAGAATATAAATCCTGATATAAAGAAGCAAGTAAATTTAGTTACTAGCACATGCGCTGATAAATTTCAGAAACAAGTTCTTATACAAGATACGTTAGTCCATGCTTTCGTTGACTTGGGAAGTAATTGCTCCATAATACATAGGGCCAAGGCGGGAGTACTGGGTCTTAACATTTTTCCTATGCAAAAGGTAGTAAATTTATCGGGTTTCTTAGGTTATGGTACTCCGTTGGCGATTACATATACATTGCTGTTACTGTAGACGAAGCTAAGGTGCAATGCAAGATATACGTCATAGACGATTATTCATTTTCTCATGATGTGCTAATAGGACGAAGCTGTTTGGAACATGATTCTGATATTTACTATAAAGTAGGGAACTCATTAAAATTTAAGCAGAAGCCCATTGATAATTTGCTTGATTTCGTTGTTAATCTTTGTTCAGTAACGGAAAGTGCAAAGACTGTCTTATACCAGATACATAATGAGTTTAAATTGTGTATTTCTCGTAAACCCACTAACTTGGGGAAAGCTCTCAATTTTTTTGAAGATTGAAGTAACTGATACCAATCAGATAACCTGCAGACCCTACAGATTATCTGATAACGAAAAAGAAATTTTAATGGGTATCGTCGATGAATTACTAGAAGCCAATATAATTCGGTGAAGTAAATCTCCTTATGCAAGGCCCGTGTTGTTAATACATAAAAAGGGATCGAAAACGAATGGTTGTCAATTATATTGCTCTGAATAAAATTACTGTTAAAAATACATTTCCCATGCCTCTAATTGAACAGCTTATTGATCAACTTTCCGGATACACTTACTTCACATCGATTAACCAAGCTTCTAGCTATTACCAAATACCGGTTTATCCGGATTCGGTTGAAAAGACCGTGCATTTACATTTCCAGTGCTACACCCGAAGGTACTACATTGACCAGGAGGCGAGTTTTTTGTTGCCTGGAAATTTAGAATTTTGCCAAACCCTTGCCGTTACAGGCAAGGTAGGGATCTTTAACTTGCATGATAACATTCACACACGGGACCTCCATTTAGTCTCTCATCCGAACGAGGGCGTATTTTTGTGAAAAATGCTCACCTGCAATTTTTCAAGCAGTCGGCCGTGTCGGGATTCGAACCCAGGACTTTGGGATCCGTAGTCTTACGCTTACTACATTGATCCACGGCGACGTCGGTTGAAAAGACCGCTTTTATAACGCCGTTTGGTGTCTTTGAGTTTCTCAGAACCCCTTTTGGGCTAGTGAATGCCCCATGTAAATTCCAAAGAATGATGACCTTAATTTTGACTGCTGATATACATTGATGGCATTCTAATCCATTCAAAAACTGTAGAGGAAGGTTTAGACAAGCTACGGTTAGTTTTGGAAGTGCTTCAGGAATACGCCTGACGATGAGATTATGCAAATGTTCATTTTAATGATCGAGATAACATATTTAGGTTATAACATTACAAATGATTGTGTTTCTCCTAATGAATTAAAACCGACGCCGTTACAAATTTTCCAATTCCTAAGTCAATACATCAGGGACGTCAGTTCATCGGTTTAGTAGGGTACTTTCGAAAATTTATACCAAACTTTTCACGCAAAACCGTATTGTTAACAGTGTTATTTAAGAAAAATCAACTCGGCGTTGGACCGAAGAACATACAAAAGTAGTAAATTACCTCAAAAGTGTAATTACCTCTAAACCAATGTTAGCAATATTCAATCCGAACCTAGAATGTGTAGTGTACACAGATAAAAGCAGAGATGGGTTTGCTGGTATTCTAGTACAGGTTACAGAGAACTTAGAAAAACTGGTAGCTTATTACAGCCGAAGTACAACCAGGGAACAAAAAAATTACAACTCTTTCGAGCTGGAATTCTAGATTGTATAAATTATCTACAACTGTTTGTTGGATAATCAGGCCTTCCATTTCTAGTATTAATGTCTGTGTGATTACGTTGTCGTATGCTGTTTTAAGATCTATAAAGATGAGGATAGTTATTTCCTGTCTAGTGAACCCTAACATTATTTTTGTGGTCAGGTATGCCACACTTTTCATTATATTTCGCCCTTTCCTAAATGATGACTGGGTAGGTTGCCTCCATTTTGTAGCTGCCATTCTATTCCAAATTTTAGTATATTTTCGAATACTTTTCTTACGCAGTATGTTAAGCCAATGCATCTAAAGTTTATCGGATCCTTAGGATACTTGTTTTTTTAAGATTAGTAATATTAGAGTCGTTTTCCATTGCTCTGGAATTTGCGTTAATGTTAAAATTTTGTTGAAGATCGCTATTAGGAGTTGTATTGCCTTAATTGGTAGCTGTTTTACCATTGAATAATGTATTGTGTGTAGTCCACATGTTGTGTCCTTTTTATTTTGTATAACCTCATAGAGTTTTGTGATGGATATGAAATCTCTTGGCTGTTCACCTTTGATTAGTATGAAATCTAGGCATATTTGAATTTGTTTTCTTGTGTCTGCTATTTTCTTGTCCACTTTATCATTTGGTAAGCTTATATCGATTTCTTGTGTGTTCGGAGAATATTCTCATGATTCCGCATATGTCTTTGATATCGGTTTACCTAATTTAAAACTGTTTCTTTTTCTCCGTGTCAGTCCCTTCATTCCGGTTACTTGGGCTTTGACCTCTAAATAGTTATTTAATGTGACTTCTTTACTGAATTTGTGCATGGCCTATCTTTGGAAGTGCTTCCGAATAATCCCCATCCCACCATGGGACTATTGGTTTCTTTTATTTTCTGATTCTTCTAAGGGAATGTTGTCTGCTGCTAAGATGATAGTTCTTTCCCATTCCGTGTAGTCTGTTTTCTCGTCTGCTATAGTTATTAGTGCACAATTAGGTCAATCTGCCTTTTATAGATTTCTTGGGGTGTAGTTTGAAGATTAACCGTGGGTAAATTTTTACGCAGTTCGATTAGGATGGGAAAATGGTCGCTATTGCCGCAGTTTTCCAAAACTCTCCACCTTAGTTTAGTGGTTATATATCTGATGTTGCTAATGTTAAGTCAACTGCACTTTTATTATTGTTTGTTGCTTGAAATCTAGTTTCTATGCCATCGTTTAGTTCATGTGAATCCAATGCCAGTTCTATCGTTATACTGTGAAAATTTCTATTACTGCGACCCCATCTAGGATTGTGTCCATTCAGATCTTCTTTGATTATCGTTGGAGAGCTGATGATCCAATCTCTGAGTTATAATCTCTTATCTGGGGAGCAGTATACATTTATTAATGACAAGCTTTTGATTTTGATTATTTGCAGTTCGATTCTGCCATCGATGTTTAGGTTGGGTTTTTGTTCCTCATATATTATACCCTCATTGATCAATATTGCTGGGACGCCATAGCTATCCTGTCTGTCTTTTCAAATTGTATTGTATCCTTGTATATTGAATCTGTAATTTGGTTTTAGCCACGTTTCATTAGTTGTTACTGGATTATATTGGCTAATCAGTGCAGTTACGTTATCTTTATTGCTATTAATACTTCTGATATTCCACTGTAAGATATTGAAGTTTAGTGATATGGGGTGGTTATGTTGTTGTGTCATTATTGTTATTAAAAGTAAGTAGTAGATTGTTTACTTAATTTCCTGTTTTATAAGAGTTTTGGTCTATGATTTGTGTTTCCTGTTTGATTTGTTTAATAGAGTTAAACATGCGAGTTAAATCACCTTGACTTAGTTCCTCTAAGTCCCTTAATATGTCAGATGTAAATCTCCTGTACACCGTCGTATTGATTAGGAACATTGCATTTGAGCCTTTTTCTGTTCTGGAATTGGAGAAGGCTAAACAAGCATTGCGATCTTGCTCGTTATACTATTTTATGGGTGACGGTGGGGTTTTGCGTATTTTACTCCCTGTATTACGTTGTAAGCCACTATATTTTGTTTTTGGGCTCCATTATGGTTAGTCTTCTTTGATTTACTTGCATGGAAGTTTTTCTCTGGGTGCTTAATTCTGGGCAGTCTCTTGGAGTATAGCTTATAGTTGCTGTTTTTGAGGCACTTTTCATTGGCTTCGTAGTATGCAAGATTGTCTGCAGACATCAAGTATTCTGTTATTGTAGTTCTAATTTTCTGCATGATTTATCCAATGTTTCGTGGTCAGTAATTTTACAATTAACGCTCTAGGTCTTTCTTTGCTTTCCCCCTCGTAGATAAGTTGAGAGCATTTTGGCATTTAGTTTTCCCTCTGCATGAGTTTTTGGTGTGTCCAAATAATAGGCAATTGTAGCATTGTGCCACTGGTAATATGTAGGGAATAACTTTCACTGGTATCATGCATATTTTCACTGCGGTAGGTATCCCTTCAAACGATACAGCAATTGATCCTGTTAGTGAATATTGCACCTGTGTATCTTCCGTTATAATACGTCTTTTTAGTCGTCTTAGGCTTATTACTTTTTTATGGTGCTTCTATTGTTTGCAATAATTCCTCTTTCATAATTCCCTTGCATGAGATCATATTTGTGGGTATAAAACTTATGCATTCCTTGTTGTGTAGATACTTTTTTAACCAACTCATTTGCTGGTAAGTAATTTGTGAATTCTATGCCAATTCTATTGCGTCCTTTTTCATCTATTTTATAAATGTCTTCATTTTAAATGGTACACTTTCCTCGCTAGTGCCAAAGAGTGATGTTACCAATGTGTTGGTCTGTACCTTGTATCGCTACCATGTACAGTAGTTCTATATTCGTTTGTTTATAGTATAAATTTTTATGTGATTTAGTGATTATGTTATCTATTGTGTTTTTTCCGGGTTGATGGTGTTCGTCTTATTACCTGCGTACTTTCTTCTTGAGTTACATTCATTTGTTTTTCTTTGGGGAGCTCAGGCCACCCGTAGCACCTATTCATTTTCTCTTAAGATTTTACAGATGGTGAGGCGCGTTGATTAGTTGGTATTGTTACTTACATTAAAATAGGAGTTTAGTATATTAGCAAAAGGTCTCCTGAGGGTTGTAAGATGGTTGTATACCTTTATGAGGTAACATTTAAGTACATACTCGAGAGTCGAAATAAATATTTAACATTGTTTACACATTCTCTAGTAATAGTTATAATCACTGAACATCCAAAATTTCATTCTATCAACTATACTTTATAACTCTGAAATATTAAACTCTTATTTTCACCGAAATTCATAAATTGTTAAACAAAACATCAATTTTTCACTGATTACAAAGTTATGAATTTATATAAACTGTTTTCAACAAATTTAAAGAAGAAAACGACACAGATGCTTCACAATATGTATGACCTTATAATTTTCTAACATGATAGAAGGTAATAAACATAATACAGGGCGTGAATTAGATTTTAGGCCTCTTGAAGCGGCTTTTTAAAAAGACTTCTTCCAAAAACTCTTCTAACAAGTTTATTTAAAACAGAAATTACTATAGAAATTAACAAATGGTTGCGTTATATTCATTAATGCTTTTAACAATCAAAATTACTTTACAATTACTTTCACTAATTAAATTAATTAAAGTAAACTTGAGTAGCTTGAACAACCAACAATGTTAAAGTAGTGAAGCTCTAAACTGACTGGCCATCTTGGGTTCCTGAGGGTATTTATGCTGTCCCTGGCTCTCACATTTCTGTGGGAATTGCAGAGCTCATGTCTGCTATTTTCTTTATTCATTTGTACAATACAATGTAACAATTTTAATTCTAACAATAAGTTTCTTACAGTCTATTGTGACCTGCACCTGCAGTGTCAAGTTACGTCTGGAATACAATGTATTCACATCCGTTCTCATGTCTGGTTTATAAATTTCCATTAACCTTTTGTAATATGTCCTTCAATTATACATTGTTACATCTAATTTAAGTTTTAATGATTCTATTTAATTATACATATATATTGATTTGGGGGATATGTAATTCGTGTCGTCTCCAAAACCACTTAAAACTAAATTTATTCATGATTTTAGTGCCTTAAAAAATTTAAAACAGTACACTAGTAGATATTTTGCGACTAAAATGAGTTTCTGTCTTTTTTACAGGATTTGTCTCAAGGCGTTAAACGCTAATACAGACACTTCGAACTTTTAACATTCCGAGATGAGTCTAAGTACGAAAAGTTAAAGGGTTGCTACAAAATTATGAGAACATTTGCTACTTGCAGGCTAAGCTTATGTAGAGAGACATGAGCTAGTCATGGACGATTTTGTTGACCAAAAAAAAATTTAGGCACTGCGTTTATGAAAATACACGCAAAGGAGAAACCATAAGGGAAACGCAGAAACCTTCTGGTATAAACAAAAAAATATTAATTACTAAACTTCTTCATCAATGGACCCACAGCTAAAGTGCATATAAAAACATATTTAAACTTGAAAAATAAACAACATAGTAAAGTTATCAAAGAAAGAACGCTTTTGCGTTCTGAAAATAAATATTTTCTTTCAGAAATCATTCGCACTCACAAATAAAATTAGATATTTAAAGTGGAAAATACATTTACTAAAATATTTCTTTTATAAGCATTTTTAATTTTAAAAATAAGTTTAAGGATCAAAGGTCATTCAATTTTTAAGATATTCTAAAGAAATTAAATTGCGTACAACTTATGTTACTCCAATTAGACAGCCCTGGCATGATTGGATCACAAACATAAAAGCCAAAGACAGCACAAGCTGTTTGTTACATGATAAAATTTAACAACTGGACAACAAATAGAAAGTTTTTCTTGTAAACTTTTATGAAAAATAAATCAAGTTAATTTTGTAAATAAAATTATGCTTAGAGCAGCTGCAAAAGCTCTAATTTTAAAACTTATTTCACTTGACCAAACAAAATTCAAGTTCACTCATAACAGGTAATAAACTTAAAACTTACATACAGGCCAGTTTATCCTGCCAACAAACACTTGGATATTAAAGCGGCAAACCAAGGCACAAAACTCTTGATAGTCCGTAAAACTAACAGCAACATGCCGTTCATCCACAAGGACAATAAATTCTAATAAATGCACACGCTGCAATTGCGAACATCTGGCATACGGCTAATACGGTTGAATTTCCATTTAGGTAGATTAATGCATATTTATTTAACAATGAAGTAGATCTACTAAAAATGGCCCATAATAACGAAAATGGAATGGCTTCACTATTTAAGAAACGCGTTTTAGAAATCACTACAGTAGTTTTGCATTTACTTTTAATATAATTTCCACTCTTTGTACTACTGAAGTTAATAAGCAAATTTATCATATCTAGGAACCGATCCTTCCTTTAAAAGGAAAGGCTCCATTCTAATGCTTTAATTTGCACCACGCCAGTATGTACAAATATCAAAATTAAGATAATAATGAATAGCTCCATTCTGCTGTTCATTGTTTTATTTATCTAACTCCATTTCTGCACGTTTGCGCTAATACCTGATCAAACGTACAACTCAGAAGTGTTAAATGCATTTTTAAATACACTTGAGTTAAGAAGCAATAAAAATAAAAACCAATAGCAATACACGAACTGCTAATGACGAAATACACAATAAGGAAGGATACCATAATGATATTAGTATTTTTAACTGTTTGATACTTAAAACAAACTGTAAAACCAAATCAGCATAATTTAATGTAGCGGCAGCGCAGTTATATACCAAAATTTGCCCCAAGATTTTAACATGTTACACTATTACACATCACTTGTAGTTCGACCGGGGAGTAGTGAGCTGTGGTAGAGATCAATGCAAAAACATCACAGCGTGGCCGGGCCATACACTTTTGAGTATTACTGCTCTCAGTGGTGGCTTCTTTGACCACTCTTCCTTGCGCTACATTTTCAGTTGAGATTGTAGATGGTTGGGATCGAATATCACTCGTTTGGTTTGCTTGCATCCGTTTCTGTTATTTGGTGCAGACAGTGGGGATCTAACAAACATTTTATAGTATTTTTCCGTCGACCTAGTATTGGTGTATTTATACAGTCGAATCTTCGTATGTCAAAAGATTGCTCACAGTCTCATCGACTTATCGCCAATATTTTCATATACAATCATGTAAAAATGTCCTGATGAGGATAAAGCGAATTTTGATTTGTCGAATTTTCAGTTTTCTCAATGTATTCAAATTCACATCGATAGTATTTACTCTTAGTAACTGGAATTTAAAACTTTCGGTTGTAATAATTCTGATAAATACGTCGGCGCCTTTTTTGTTGGCATCCTGTAGTGTCATGGGTAATTCTATTTTTCAGTAAATCTTGTTCTCTCAAAAATTGTTAAAGTGTGATCAATGGTAGATACTGAGATATTGAAAAATTAAGGTACAATTGTATGTCCAAATACCTTCCATAATAGAAGCAAGTAGTGCTGTTGATGCAATGTCAATTTTCCTAAATACTCAAGATGCTCTTTCGCCTAGAAATTATTGTGCTTTTAGAAACTTGATAGTTTTCGTAGCATTCAACAATTTTTTACATTTTATTTTGTAGTTTGAATATTTTCTGCACCTTACACTCTACACTCTGTTTTAATAAATGCGTGTTTTCAATTTTGGAAAAGTGCTCAGAAATACGAGTCGTCTATGATGCGTGTAATTAATATTTATTGTAGTTCAATGACCTAGTTTAATCGTAATTAGCTAAACCCGCCGCGTGTCCTTTGAGTGCTAAAAATGCGCTTCAAGTTGTTATTATATAAAGGGTTGTTATCTATATTTTTTCTATCAACCTATTCCACAATGAATTGTGGAAGATTAACATTACCTATCGAGAATTCTTATGTACTTGTATCAAGCCCAGGGTAAGGTTTGGATGGAAATTGGCTTATAGTAAAAGAACACTCTTAAGACATTTAGCTAACTGGGTTTTCTGGCCCACGGTCGCATGAGATTGGGTATATTTGAATTGAAAGAAACAGAAGAAAGGACGCCACCTAAATTTTTTATAAAGCAAGTGACTAAATGAATTTGCTTAAAGGAAAATTTGGAAACCTATATTATCATAAACCACTATAAATACAAAGTTTGATAGTCACACATATCATACTCACATCTGTTGGTCTCCTTCAAAGATCTAATGATGAGTGGGGTGACTCCGAAACATAGCCTTCACCAACATAGACACCTTATATATATATATATATATATTACGGATCAATATGAATATAGTATCTTTGAATTAAGTTCAATTGTCTCTACTATCTTGATACTCCCCCGGACAAGTTCACCCTGTAAACACCGTACAAATTTTGGAGAATTTAATATTATTGAAAAATAAACTGAAGTCCAATAAAATAATTCTGTATTCTCTTTAAAGAGAAGTAAATAACATCATGCTAAATAACATTACTAAAAAAATTCAATTCTTATGAAAATGATTTGTAAGTCAGAAATTTAATTATGGACATTTTATATTTTTATAAGTTAGTCATTGTAGCGCTACGCGACCTCACAATGTTTAAATATTCCTTATTAAACTTTTGGCAAAAATCAAAAATTGTCAGATTACTTACTTCCAATTTACATTATATAGCTTTCAAGTGTTATAATTTAACATATTAATATTTCAATTCGTTATAAACAAGATAACTGACGAGGTATATCCACACCTGTACAATCGGTGAGATATGATATTTTAAGTTGAACACACTATTAATTAGAAATAGGTCATGGTACTCATTGTACTTTATACTTTACAAAGGGATTTTTAAAATTTAATTGACAAAACATTTATACCAGTCATATTAAGTTGCATACAGCAACGTAATGTAAAACAAGTTTCAAAAGCATATCATTGCATGCAATATTTACGCAATGGACTTTGTAACGTTAGCATTACTTTATAAACTAATACTTTCTTACCGACAGCGGCAATGACCTGTAACCTTGAAACGACCTGTGCATCAGTAGAACACGCTGGTTACAAGCGACGTCGGCCACGTGTGGATCACAGTAGTTTACAGCTTTGCCTGCTAAACGAGTTCCATAAATTGAACTAAATCATACCAAACAAAATATTTTCGTTTATCTAAGACTGCATCGAAATTATGTGAAATCACTTCAAAATTATTACAAGACCATCCATATTTCCAGAGTTACAGAAATTTTAAAATTCAAAGTTTCATTATTTCGTGGTTGCAAAGTGGTACGGTATCAAAGTTGCACTATAATAAAATAATTAATTTCACATTCTAATTTATTTAGACAAACCGTTCGCCAAGGGATTTGTACACTGCAATAGTTGTCATGGACAACTTTCAACAGTCTGCTCGTCTTTTACGACGTCGTCGCCAGGAAAGCTTGAATTTCCTGCACATGTTGAATGTTTTCAACACGGAGCGACCTTCCAGTTCAACTAAGAAACGAAAAATGCCCAACGATCGCCAATCGTCGGAACAATTTAAAATCTTAGATACTTTAAGATGTAGGAACACGTTAACAAGTTTGTATATATAAATGTTATCAAAAGGAATATGTAGTATGTATATTTTAATTGTAATTAGGATTAAAATGTGCTTTGTGAGTTTATTGGTTTTAAATATGCAATAATGACTGAATGAATTATATAAATGTTGTTAGATAACAACTAAAATAACAGATACACCGCGCTAAGGTCAATGAACAAATTTACCGAAAATTTATATGTTACAAGATTCTCTGTGAATATCGTTAGGAAACAGTTTTAGAATACATTCGTTGAACTCGTTCACTATACTTCGAGTATTAGTTTGCGTGGGTTCTTTTGTGATAAATATTACAAACCCATCCAGGCAGTTACAATATCTTTATGGTGAAAATTTGCTTTATTTGTATGTGACTGGTAGGTATTTGAAGGATGATGTCCTTTAATAGAATTTTTAATACTTTCAGCCCGGATTTTAACCCACGTTTTTAGGTTCTTTAAACCAATGCTTAATTGGCGTTAACACAGAAATCTGATATTGCTATTACGACATATTTTGTCTGCCTGCCGTTGTACGCAAATTAAGTTCTGGTAGGAAAGCTACATTGCAGAATACGTGAGAGAATAGCCTCTTAGCTAACAGATGATGATTGATTTACGCATTTAATTGGTTTCAAAATTGTATATTGACTCGATAGTTATCTATCAGCTGTGGTATTAGATTAGTTATTGGTGTTGGTTTCTCGATTTCGCCTAAGAATACTATTGTAAACATTTATTTTGTGTCGTAGGTTTGTAGATTTTATTGGGGAGAGCTCGTCATAGTCAACGTAGTAAGTAACTATGTAAGATTTTTGTCATATTTATATTTTTTACTGGTATATGAAACGGAGTATAAATATGTGTAGACATTTTCGAATAAACGCTATAATTACTCTATTCAGTTCTTTGTGTTATTAGTGGAGTGTTTTATTTTATTGTATTGGGCTGAGTAGTGTTCTGTCCGCATTTAAATGTTGTGTATATGCTAATCTTTTTTCCAGGGGAATTGGATTGTGTACATTTGTTTCGTCTTTTCGCTCCCATACCATCCTCAACTGTGTTAACGTTACATTCATTTACTTTGTTTCCTTTTTTCTGTTAACGTAATTCGGGCGAAAATCCCGTTACTGGCTTCGTTCTTTCTTCTTGGCCCGCTCGTCTTACGTATAACAAATTGGAAAAATTAAAAATAAACCACATTGTTGGGTTACGTAAAGACATTGAGTGGTTGTGAAGCTGTACAAATCAAGCTGCCGCGGCGCTTCTTTTATAAACTCACCTCATACCATATCTGTTACTGTCAGAAGTACGGTCCGACAAAGGTTTGAGAGCAAGGCCGACCACAGAATAATTTGTAGAGGGGGTCAAGACTACTTTCAAAAATATTAGTTATGTTACACAAAAGATGAACACTGTTAATGCAACCCCGTTACCGGACGTATTGGAAAGTAATGTAAGGCATAAAATCTTATTTCCTTAGAGTAGCTCAAAAGCAGTTAGGACCATCAATAATGCAGCGTTTTTTAATATTATAGTTGAAATCACGAAAGAATGCATTCACGCCATAGGTTACTGAATTTAAAAGCGATATACATTAAAAGTATGTCGGTGTTTAATTCAGAAACCTATGAAGCGAATGCATTCTTTCGAGATTTCGGCTATAGTATTTGAAATTAAAAGAAAAACGTAGGATTGATAGTTTCTTAATAAATGCAGCATTCTGTAATTAATCGAATTTTCATAAAGTGTAAAGTTACTTACCAATCTGGTAAATTGCTGGTGCAGCAGGTTATCAATTCTTTTGGCTTGATGATGCACAGGGTAGCAAATGGAAAAGATTGGATTTTACATTAACACACACTAATTGAAAATTGAATGGACTTATTCCAATACACGTAATAAGCCGCCCGTAAGAAAATGTAAGAATACAGACACGGCACAACCATATTTAACGGAAACAGAAAAGCCACATTGTCAATCAAATGGCCACAAACCACAGATATTAATTAATAGTAAATAAATATCCGACCGGCACTTTAAATAGTGTCTTTAATATTTGTTGCACAAACAAACATGACTAAGAACTAAGAAGGGTACAACAAACTATTATAACTGGCACTGCTGAATAGGACTGTTCTCGCATTTTATTAATCATCATCATTTTTGAATAAAAATATCAATCTTCTTCGGTCTTGACCAAATCTATTTAGGACTTCATTTATAAATGCTTGTTTCTCCCTACCTACCATGTCCTTATGTACACTAAGCATGCATAAACCTGATAATCTATCCCCTGACATGCTTGATCTAAGCCACGATTTTACCCGCTTTAGCGTACTAAATGACTTTTCTATTGTTGCAGTAGTTGGAGGTAATGCCAAAAAAATACTCAGCGCAGTTTTGATGGCCGGAAAAAAAGAAACTTCATTATCAAGCAAATGTACAAAGTCTGTATCTTGTTGAATCTCTATTTTGCCAAAGTTCAACCCACGTTTGCAACTGTTCTGAAAAGTTATCAATGTTGTAACTTCTGGCTATTTCTTCTTTTTTATTTAACAATGCTCTTTTTATATTGTTGTCTTTTAAGTTATTTGGATGTAATCCAGAGAGTAAAAAAGAAGTCGTAGCATCTTCAGAAAACCTTGTGGAAATAGACTGTATAACAGAATCCAAATAAGGAATAAAAAGGCTTACTCGAAAGTAATCTTCAACCCTACTCATATGATAATTAGACCTATGAGTTTGTCTTGGTGCAATACGTGGTAATGTAATTTCCAATCCAAAACCATGGGCATGTTCAACACTTTTTTTATAAACCTCTTTAAAATATTGTTCAGGATCACTACGGTGTGTCTAAAAAGTTTGAGTAGTTCATCTATGTGCTGTTTAACGGAAAATAAGTTTATACTTTTAGACTGCAGTGCATTACAAACAGGTTCCAATTTGCTAGAATATTTGGCCATAATATGCAGACAAAGAATAAATTTCGACAAAGAAACGCAATTTAAAAGTTGACTGGCCCTATTTCTTGTCTGAGCATTTATTTCACGGTTATGAGCTAAATTTTCCAGAGCGTTCATAGTATCTGCAAAATGTTCCGCAAACAACCTCATTGATTTATATTTGGCGGACCAGCGTGTTTCACATAATAGTGGAATATTAGAAACATATCTACGTCTTAATGGACTAACTCGAAAGAAAGTAATTACTTCTTTAATGGTACCTACTGAATTTTGAATATCCGGAATCTTGTTCAAATCATTTATCACTAAATTTAATCTATGGGACGCGCAGTGAAAATATACCGCTTTTGGATATTTATTTTTAATAAGTTTTTGAACTCCCTGCTCATGACCTGCCATCAAACCCTAATTCAACTAATTTATCCATACAAAGACCATATTCATTACAAGCGTTTAAAATCGCAGCAGTTATACATTCTGCGTTCATGATGTAAGGACTACAAAGCCTAAAAATTCTTCTCTGACCGAATTGTCATTACTTACAAATTTTACTCCAAGTGATAACTGTTCTACCCCAGCAATATCTGCACTTTCGTCAGCCAGAATGGAAAATGCTTCACTCAAATTCACATCTTTCACAATTTTTTCCCTAATTAATGTTCCACAAATTGAAATTATTTGATTTTGAGTTCTGTGAGAGGTGTATTTTGAGTTCTTCTTGCAAAACTTTAAGTGCTCGTTTAGAATGTGATCCCCACTTTCTATTCTGAATTGTAAAAGATCCTCAAAATTACCTTTTTTATCACCTCGTAATGGCAAATCATGCATACCACAAAAAATGACGGTGGATATTATTGGTATAAGTTTTTTGCGATTCGATTCAATCAAATCCCGCTCAGCTTCATTTATTTGAGAGGTAATTGATAGACGTTTTCCTTCAATAATTTTTGTAAAACTAGAAGCTTTTATAGTTGAATCACGATGCCATTCGGTTGTAGCATGTGCTTTTGCAGAAGCGACAGTCATGATATTTTGTGAAGGGCTTCACAATGAAAGAACCAAGAGAACCCCTCTTTTAACAGTTGGCCGAAAAACTACGCAATATTTGCAAAGTGCGCCTTTGAGTTTTGGAGAATACGCAAGCCAATCGTATTGTTGAAGCCAGTCATAACTAAAAGCACGTCTTCTTTCTTCGGAATCGTTCTTGAAATTATATTTAGGATCTGGTTTGTAAGGATTTGTTAATAATGAAAAGCGAACATCGTCGAAAACTGTTTCATTCGAGTTAACAAAATTGCCCAAATCGAGCATGTACTCATTCTTATCAGTTGAAATAGATTTTAAAGTATAAGGTGACGAACTACCAGCTTTATTTAGATCATTGACACTATTATGTACTATACTATTACACTCAAAAATAGCATTAGCACCAGCACCGCTACTACTACAGCCTATGCTAGATGATTCTTTTAGTTCATTTCGTTTGAAAAATTTTCTAATATCCATTGTTAGTATTGTTACTGATCTTAGATCTGAATTTCTGAAAAAAATAACACGCTTTACTTTTCTGATACTTCAAAAGAAGAGATTTGTTAATCAAATAGACTTTAAAGAAAAAAATAAGAATCTCCCAATTGCAAATAAATATTATTTTTAAATATGTATTCTCACGCATTAGGTACATTAGTACTTACTGCTATCCTATCCGTAACTAAACTGTAACTGCAATCTTCGGCCTTCTTTAAAAACAAAAACCAGTAACTACACTACTTATCAACACTGATAACAATAACTACAAGGAAAATAACCAATCAATATCTATCAACATACACGTCTTCTACTAATTCAACAGTCAGATAAAGTTTCCTAAGTCACAAATTAAAAGTACACCGCATTCGAAAAACACTGAATACAAGCTGAAGTCACTGAAGATATAGACGTACTTTACTGTTATAGATTACGAATATATTTTTTCTCAGAATAGAACACAATGAGACTGTAACAATTTGATTTTTGCAGTAGGAGAATTCATTCATTAAACGTACAATGAATAGTAAAATACCTTTATTAATTAAAATAAATATTCAAGTAACAATCAAACTTTTATAGTATTATAATATCAAGGATTATTAGTCGAGTTGTTTCCGAGTTCGGTGTAATTTCACAGCCACTGGCGCGCGCGTGAGAGGTTCGAGAACTAAAATCCGGAACCTCCCACCATACAAGAAAGCAGCGAGCGCACTCGTCGATAGTTAAAAGTAGCGTCAAGATGCATTCTAAGAGAATGGCGAGTGACCTCCGAGTCGCTCTATGTTTGTGAAACACTTCCTGAGTAACGGTTAGTACCTAATCCACATTTTGTATATTCGTTGTCATATTAGCTAATTTACAAAATTTATTTAGCGCAACGACCCATTTGAACTCGCAACGACCCATTTGAACGCGCAACGACCCATTTGAACTCGCAACGACCCATTTGAACTCGCAACGACACATTTGAAATCCCAACGAGAAATTAGAAAACTGCATGGATAACGTATATATCGCACACCACGTCGAAAATCGCAACTGTAAAATTTGAGACAACATGATCCCTTTGAAGTTACAATTTAGAAAGCTTAATTTGTTGGCTACGCAATGAAAAATTATTTTAGTAAATAAATTTAGACAACGGAAGATTACGTTACAAAGTAATGCTGCCGTGATCCAAGTAAGGAACCCGCTTTGCTCCTACACCTGTGTTAAAGCATGGAAAGCAAGTATAATTAGTTGCTGTTCCCGCGCTGCGAGGTAATTTCCATTACATCAAGGGACAACTGCTGCTCTTGGGTTCGTAATAGAATTAAGATTTCCTGAGTACTTTCCTTCTGAAAGTACATTATTTCATTTGTTTGTTAGACGTACAAAATTGTTATTCAGTTTACCTGTAAATAAGCTGGTTTTCCCCAGTATTAAATTTGCTTTCACTTAGCTTCGTAAATACGTGATCACACGTGGCTTCAACGTAATTTAACAGCTGCTATTACATCACCTGTTTGTTTGTTCACTATTGTCAACAATTGCCCAATGGCTAACACATGTTTAGCATTTTAGTACAACCACTATTGATAACATTAGAGAATATCTTGGTGATTATTTTGACTTCAAACTAAATTTAAGTTTGTTAACCTAAAGAGAAAATTTCGTATATTCATTTGTAAATGACTCACACAGATCTGATTGGGTTATAAAGAAACTCTAGCATTTTTAGTTACATAGAATTATAAAATATTTGAGTAAGGATTAGTTGATAACCTTTACTACCAGTTTTGCAAGTACTTCAAATTTTTATTTTATTTAATTACAATGATACTTTATTTACTGAAACCAAGAAAATTCTTATTAGTAAATTAATATTCTTCATTTAAAGTTTTTTATTCTGATCTAGTCTGATCAGACTTGGTAAACAAAAAGCAATAAGAACTAAAATTTTATGATCCCATTATGTAGAAAATATTCTCTATACTTTTTAGGTATACTTGAGGGACGCAAATAGTGTTCCCATTTTTATGTGACTTAATTATTATTCTTTCTTACAGGAACAGCGTCTTATTCTGTTAAGACAAGTTTGTGTATCAACGAAGGCGATCTCTTTTTTGGGTCTCCAAGTCCGCCCTTAAAAATAGCTATGCCCCTAAAATAAATCAATTTGGACTTGGTGGCGCCTGTTTGTTTTTTTGTTAAGTGTAACCTCCATAGATTTCGACTTACCCCCATTGCTCATAGCTCTACCCAAGGAATAGACCCTAGTTACGTCGGAAGACTTTGTTTTGCTGACCCCCAACTTCTAGAGTCAGATGTATGTATTAAGAAGAGAGCATTAGTTAAGCTCAATTTAGGAAAGAATGTGACCGTTTGGGGTTAGCGATCAAGAAAATATAATACGTTTCAAGACATTTGTAGAACATTCCAAAGTTTTAGTTGTAGAGTACCTGAACCTGTACAATAAGAAAGAAACCATTATGAAAGCCTTTATTTATATTTCGTTTAAATAGAAACTTTCAGGGTAAAGATATTTAGATATTAAAGAATGAAAATAACAGTTTTGTTATAGGCGGTTAGGGTTACTATTGTAAGGTAATCGCATTAATTCGCATTTCCTGCTGAAAATGACATACAAAGTCGGTCTATTTATAGTTAGACAATAGGCATACCTGTAGTGTAATCTCAACATTTAGGTTTACTTTATTTTTAAACAATAGTATAACCGATAGTGATCGTAATCATTTTTCAATCTCTAGTGAAGGTGCACTTCGTGTTGCGATTTCTAACGAAAAAAAAACCAAAGGAACATATTCAGGGGGGAGTCAGACGACCCCCATTGACCCCCTTTGTGGGCGGCCTAGTTTGAGAGCCGATGTGCGCTGGAATTACAGACAAGTAAGAAGGTCGCAAAATTCTCATCACACCTAGTGAAGTAACTTTACACATATCTTGTAAACTTTGGTATAGGTACGAATAAGAGTAACGTTAGCGCTATCCGCTTCGCCGGCGGCGTGGGGAGGACTGCTCGTCTTATGCAATGGCAAAACGTATTTTTCTTCATTTTCGTTTTAAAATCCTGATTTTAATGCGTCTTGAGGTTCTAACCCAGTAGCGTCACCCCCACTCATACAAATTTGTGCCTAAAACATTCTAGTAAAATTCACTACTTTAATATCAAAGTTTAACAAATTAAGTTCAATAATTCATTTTTAATATATTTCAAAAACTATTGTAACATTTAACAAATATAGTGTTAAAAGTTCACAGCAAACTGCTAATGTGTACCACACTGTATTGTAATTATAACAATCCACAATATTTGGTAGGGGTAAATACTTATTTTAAGTCGATAGTTACTTAAAAAGTAAAATAAAGGCAGCAGTAGGTAAAAGCTTTAGTAAATATAGTTTCGTGTATATGCGTAAAATCGATCTTATTATTATTATTATTCTGGCTTTTAGCGTCCTCTCACAAGTACTTTACACTCTTCCGACAAAGGAAACGAGAAATATTAGAATAATCATCAAAGTGTAGTAGAATTTAAAGTGTTTGAATTAATTTTCCCATAAAGTTACCAAGCTGAGGGTACTCTGTGAATAAATGTATTAAAGAAGTAATAGATTTTTATTGGTCTGTGAATAATACCAACAATTACCCTGAGTGATGGACAGTGTCACGACCGCTAACAATTTAGAAAGAAAGACTTCATTGCGCCTAAGCCAAATGCTGAAATTATTAATTTAAAAGGATTACTTCACGAATGGGGTTTGAAAAAATTCATAAAAAATTTTGATGGTAATTTAAAATTATATAGAATCATTTGCTGGCTATAACAATTTACAGGCATAGGTTAATATGTAGCCCCTATGGAATTAATTTTAAATCAATGTCTGTGCAGAGTGATTGTGATTAAGTAAAGGCGATTTACATTTTGTCATTAACTAATTGTGGTTATGTAAATTCGCAGAGTTTAATTTCTAGAACGCTTATCAATCGATATTGATTAATGCAAATTTGATTCAGTTATAAGTTAGGTTTGAAAATAAGGAGAATTAACAATAGAGTGGAAAGATATGAAACAAAAGTGCTAAATACTATAAATATAAATTACCCTATGTGATATAAATTATTGTAGTAATCGATACAATTTAATTATAGTGTTTTGATATAAATTAATTATAGTACTTCAATATAAATGAATTATGGTGATTCGCTAGTAATTAAGAAGATAACATAGTAGCTTTAAGAATTATATATTTGTACTGTTAGCGATTAGTTGGAAATAGATTGTCATGAGTGCTTTAGGAATTTCACTGTAGCTGCAAGTTGTTGAAAAGGCCCGTGTGATTAGTTGATAATAAAGAACAGTTGTTTCGCAAAAGAATTTTTGTTACACTGGTATCAAGCAATGGGATTGTATTGGAAAAAGTCATTCGAACGATTTTTATTTGCATGCCAGTATGTCGTAATAAACATTACATTTGAGTTTCCAATGCTCCACCCGAAGGTACTACATTAGCCAGGAAGCGAGTTTTTTTTTACCTGAAAAATTTGGAATTTTGCCGAACCCTTGCTGTTCTAAGCAAGGTAGGGATCTTTAACGTGCGTGACAACACTCACACACGGGACCTCCATTTTACCTCTCATCCGAACGAGAGTGTATTTTTGTGAAAAATGTTCGCCTAACATTTTTCAAGCGGACCGTGTTGGGATTTGAACCCGGGACCTTGGGTGTAGTAGTTACACACATACCACTACGCCACGGAGCCACCTTGTCGTAATCAACATTATAATTTGAATAAGGGGCCGCTTACTTTGCGGCCATTTTCCCGATGCTCCACCTAGACGGTACTACATCGGGTTTAGACGCGATTAATTTACTAGCACTAGGACTGATATCGCCCGATAAATTTAATATAGATCAAGCTGGCTCCCATAAGTTTTGAGTTTAGATTTAAGAGATATGCTCGAAGCTACAGAGCAATAGCAAATCGCGAAATGAAACGTCATGAGAATGACGCGAGCGGCAGTTCTGGTTACCGTTGCGACCTTGCGGTCGACTTATAACTAACCTGATTAAAACATATAATTTAATTCCCTGGTGTTACGCCATTTGATTTGCAAAAAATAATTAATTACTAATCGCCTGCTCTAAGATATTTCACTTAGTTTAATCTAAATAATTTATATCTAAATACTTTATACGATCGGAAGTTTTCCTCTCTTCTTCTTCTGCCTCGGGTACCTATACTACTCGTTATTATTTTGTTTAATTTGTTTATCAGTTTATTTGGTTATTGCTCCGACTTGTCTGATTTATAACAATTGAGTGGGATCCGTTCTACCTATTTTTATATTATTTATTATTATTATTGCCGTCCGCTGCGGTAAAATTGCTAAGTTGGTCTCCGCGCCGGGTTAATCATTACCGAGTATCCGTCCCGCCGTTTCCCTAAACCCTATTATCTGCTTCAAGCCTAACCACCCTACCTGCGAATTCCTTAAGAACCACCCAGAACGCATTCTGGTCAGCGACTTCCTGGACCTCCTCCAGGTTTCTAGGTCACCTTAGGCCTTCGGTCGCTAACTTTGTGTCAGCTAACTCTCTATTAGAAGCTTCGATGGGGCAATCGAAGAGCACGTGTATAGCACTCTCCGATCCCCCGCCGCGCTCACAACCGTCGTCATCTCCGAGGCCAAACCTCCTCAGGTATGCCTTCAGCGCCCCGTGACCCGTAAGGAGTTGCACTATTTTATGGTCGAAATTGATTCCGATTCTGTCCCTAGCCTTTATACTTGGAATGAACCTATGCGTCAATCTGCCTGTGGTGGCGTTTTCCACCTCTCTTCCCACTGACTAATCGATCTCTCCCGCAACTTCCTCTTAATTAACTACCTTGGTATAAATGAACACGATGAACGGAACTCCCCTGTGACTGCCACCTTAGCCAACTCGTCGGCCCTATCGTTCCCTTTACATCCCTGGTGTGACCTAACCCAGTAGAACTTCAAGTCTCGAAAGCCCAGCGCCATGCGCGCTATCCTCCAGACATCCCCCTGAAGGTCGGTCGAAGTAAGCATATTCGACAGGGCTACTAGAGCGGATTTGCTGTCGCTGATGATAGAGTACCCACTCGCGCCGGAGTGGTTGACGACATACTCTATAGCTTCCCTTAGAGCCACCATTTCGCATTGAAAGATAGTGCTCCAATTCGCGAGTTTGTGGAAATGAAACACTTCCCTTTCCTTCTTGTAAATCGCGAACGCCACGCCTGCCTGCCCGTCGTCTATCCTTGAACCGTCCGTGTAGATTCTAACGCCTCTAGCGCTTTCGTCCCCTTCGACAAACTCAATCCCCTTGATGTCCGCCGGGTGCCCTAATTCCGAAATAACTATCTTCCTCTCGACTTCCCTGTCACCTAGGCCAAAGCTTTCGATATGTTCTGTCCACTCCTCGTATCGATGATTCTGCGATCTCTAATTTCCTTTATAGCGAATTCGATAGGAAGAACCCTACTAATAACCAGCACCGCCTCCGTAGAGGCGGCCCTGTATGCCCGCGCCGCCTTGACCGCCGTAATTCTTTGCACGCTTGTCAACTGTCTACCTTCCCTGACCTTACAACCTTCCGCCCAGACCGATGCTGCGTACAACATCGCTGGCTCGATTGCTCCTATATAAACCGTCTTCAAAGATTCGCCTCTAAATCCCCAATGGATTTTAGCGGCCGCCATTATCCTATTGGATATTTCACTTCCCTTAGCCCTAATATACTGCACGTGCGCCTTCCAATTCAATTTATTGTCAATTTTGACCCCGAGGTAAGTGATGGCTTCCCTAAACGGAATCTTGTCGCCTCCTAGCTCTAACCTAGGAGGGCGTTGCCCCGGCTTCGTGCCAAAATAAAGAGCCTCTGACTTCGAAGTGTTATATTTTAATTTAACCTCCTGCGACCATTCTAACAACTTCTCCAGCGTCTTGTTTGGTTTAATACGCATTTTCATAACCAACCTTGACCTAACAATTACTAACGTGTCGTCCGCAAACCCTGCAATCGTGCACCTCTTAGGCAACCTGACCCTAAAGATGCTTTTGTATGTCGTAATCAACAACAGGAAATGGACCGTGAGATTCTTTCCTTCTTGATGGAGTTGAAGTAGATCGTTACGGAGAGCTTGGCTGGCAACTCGCTTAGTGAGACTAGACTATCAAAAAACAGCGGTTAGTCTTCTAGAACTAATGGAAATCCAGACCTTCATTGATAGAATGCACGACGAAGAAATCGAGAGAGAACTACAGCTGGCCCAGCCAAAGACTTCATTCACATGCAGCGCTGGCTCATGACTTAGACTTCGAGGTGACACAGCAAGGGATGCATTATGGCAAGGTTGGACGCTCTGGAAAATAATGGAGCCAAGAAAGCGTAGTGGGGATGATCCGACGGGTACTTCGTAACTAGTAACCGGAAAAAAAGAGCCACGACGTCACAACCGCCTATTTAGGCACAGGCAAAACTGAAGTAGACGGCTCAAGGAAGAACACGAAAAGCCGAAATTAATAAAGGAAGTCGACGAAATGGGGCGACAGTTGATATGCACAGATTCTGCACGGAAAATGGTCGTCCGTAACGCTCGGGTAAAATGTGACGTTGCTGATCGAACTACAGTGATCAACGACGATTGGCAGCCCATGCAGTTGAGAACCGAACAGGATAATTCTTAGAAAGCAAAAGGAGAATGTCCATCCTGACAGAACATTAGCCCGTTGAGTAACGCCCTGAAATGGTACTGAAGGTAGTGAATGGAATCCTGATGCGGTGCTTGGAGAACGGAAATGGATCCGCGGGTAGGCTTCGGATGGTGGTTCCTAAAAGCCGGTGTTAGACGTTTTAGGATATCTATATAATAGGACTTTGGAAGAACAGTTTGGCGTTAAGAGGACTCTACAGAAAGTCCGAGCAAGATTTTACTGGATAGGTTGCTAGACCTATATTATAGAGTGGTGCCGCAAGTGTAAGTTGTGTGCATCACCGGGAAACCGTAAAGCTCCAATGATACAATAACAAGGTGGGAAACACCTTTGAGAGGGTAGCAACTAGTTTTTTTCCCTAAGACTGACTCCAGGAATAAATATATCTTGGTGGCCATAAAATATTTTACGAAGTGAACCGAAGGCTATTCTATACCAAACCTAGAAGCTGCAAGCGTTGCTGTCATGCTATGGAGTTGCAGGCCGAACAGGGCAGAAATTTTGACTCGATGTTATTCCAAGAAGTTTGCCGGTTGCTTAAGGTAAGGAAAACCCGAATAATACCATTGCAACCACAATTGGACGGTATGGTAAGGCGCATGAACCGTACCTTGGACAAGTGCCTATCGAAGGTGGTCTCCAAACATCAGAGAGACTGCTACCAATATTTACATCTATTTTTATTGCCTATCGACCTTCAGTTGATGAGAGTACTGGATAGCCTATATACATGCGCTATGCTTGAACGCAGGATAAGTTTACCATGTGGCCTTGAGTTTGAATGTAAACCCGGAGATGACATTGTGGGCGGGAGCTACGCCAAGAGGTTCAAGCGCAAGATTCATGACATCCATGGTGATGTAATGATAATATTCAGATCGCAAACGATCGAATGATGACCAGATATATCATCAAGACGCAATAGTCTGCTTTTCTAAAGGGCGACTGCCTAGGTCTATATAATCCCAGACAGAGGAATGTTTGCTTCCCACACAGTCGGTCGAATTCCCTCGTTAAACTTCGTCGAAAACCAGTAACAAATTATAAACAATTGTTATGGAAAGATGGGTATATAACGATCCATGCTTAGAATGTTTATCACTGGGAATCGATGGAAAAGGAAAGGAGTTGTTTAAAAGGATCAACAAACCAAGTCTTCAACTGGATACCAGATAAACAAACATCCCAAAAAACAAATTTTAGAAAATAGGAAAAAAACTCAAATCAATTGAGGTGTGTATCATTCTTTGGTGTTCAAAACGTTTCATTCCAAGGACATCAATCGATCGAGATTTAAGAACAATTGCCAATGCTGAAGAAAATTTTGCCAATGGTGTAATTTTTGTGAACTAGATCGCTTCAGAGTGAAAGCTGGATTGTAGTTCTTGCCAACCATATTAAAACTGCACTTGGAAATACCAAAGCAAGACCGTGCAAAATAAATTGATGCTGCGCTGGAAAAAAATTACAAAAATTATAATTGAAAGAGTTTTAGGCAGTAAACAGAGCGATATAGTTATTTATGAGATAAAAGATGTCATATCAGTTACAACTTGCATTCGCAATTCGTTACGTACATAACTGTGTTATCCATGAAAATTTTATTGAGTCCTTGAATCCATTTTGAATACTTTTCATTGCCTATTTACTGAAGCTGAAGTTTTAGCCTTTTTATTAAGCACTAAAATAAGTATTCCTAGAGTAGTGAATAGCCAAAAGAAAAGATATAATTATAAAACTAAAAATCCTAAAGACTATTATTTAGTCGTAGCATTCATTCCAATATTAGATTATGTCATAAACGATATAAAGGAAAGATTTTCTTCAGACAAATCACTGATAGCCTACAAATTTGTCTATTCTCATTGTATTGCAATAAACAACATCAAGTTTAAAGAAAGGTTTATTTAAATATAAATCAAGCTAAGCGACTACACATCATGAAAGCTTCTTACGTTCCCGTATATCTCTGAACAACAAGTTACAGTAACCCCTTACTTACTCCCTCTACTACCCTTAGGTCTATCGACGCACGCAGAAGGCCTGAAATATTTTACACATCTTCCGGCGCGGCGGTACAACTTAGCTTATCACTTCTTACTTCTAAAGAATACAATAATTGTATTGGGCGCCTAATTACGGTGCCATTCGCAATCCTAACGTAACAGACACGCACTTTGCCATCACGGCCGTTTATCACGTCTTTCACCAACCCTCATTTCCACAATAACCGTCGCTTATCGTTTCCATGTATTAATACGACATCCCCTTGCTTAATCGCACACTCACGCGCATTCACGTTGTGATGAACTCCTCTTAATAATTGTAAATATTCTGCGCTCCATCTTTTCCAAAAGTAGTCTATAACGTTTGTTCTCTGCTTCCATAGCCTACGAATCTCATCTCTATTAATAACACGGTCAACAAAAGGAATAGTAGCCAAAGCGGGTCCCAATAAAAAATGCGAAGGGGTTAACGGCATTAAATCTATAGGTTCACTACCTAGATATGTGAGCGGGCGGGCGTTTATTGTTGCTTCAACCTCGGTAATGAGTGTATTTAGTTGATTAAATTTAGTAAAGAACGTCCTATCGTAGCCCTAAGGGCGTCTTTTACACTTTTTACAAGTCGCTCGTAAAATCCGCCGTGCCAAGCCGCTCGCTCTACAATAAACTTCCACTTTATTTGGTGACTGTTCACAAACTCGATCAATTCTGTACTCGCCATCACTTCGTTTAAGGTCGATATTTCACGTGATATTCTTTTAAATGTTTTATCGTTATCTGAGTAAATGACCTTAGGAATCCCTCTACGGGCAAAGAACCGTTTACATGCACTGATTGTAGACGCAACATCCATTTTCAAAACAATCTCTAGATGAAGTGCTCGTATAACAGCGCAGGTAAATAAAAGCACCTAACATGGTTTTGAGTGATAACTATCTTTAAAATACAACGGTCCGGCGAAGTCTAAACCTGTCACTTCAAAGGGCTTTGTTTGCTGTATTCGATCTCTAGGTAACGGCGCGAAGGAATGCGACCCTGATTTTCCACGAAGTCGTTTACAGATAACACATCTTGCTAAAACGGACTTTATTAATTGCCGTCCTCGTACAATCCAAAATCGTTTACGTAATTCGTAAAGTGTTGCATTAACACTACTATGATGAAGAGTTTTATGAAACTTCATTATTAGTAGTTTACTTAAATGTGCATTTTTCAATAGAATAACGGGATGCTCGAGGTCGAAATCTTCTCTTAAATTATGAAGACGCCCACCCAAACGCAGCAATTCATGTTTATCCAAGAAAGGGCTTAAAGTTGCAATACTAGATTTCCGTTCAATGCCCTCACCCTGTTGTAAACTGTTAATCTCCGAATAATAAACTTCCCGCTAAGCTTGCCTCAGCAAACATATTTCGGCCCTTTCAAATTCGTTTACGGTTAAGCTCTTCATTTTTTTATTATTTCTGGTTTTTAAATTTCCTATAAATCGTAAAACATACGCCGTTATCCGCACTAAACGATCAAAATCACTGTATCTGGAGGATTCTATAAATTGATTGCTACCTTTTGTAGTGTCGTTAATTAATAAGACATTTTCGATACTATATCTATCGTTGACCTAGCTTTCTCTATCGTATTATCTGACCATGTTTGTTCACTTTCTAGCAACCACCTAGGACCGTGTAACCAAGTTTCGGAATTTATTAAAGTACTTGAACTTATTCCGCAGGTTAATAAGTCCGCAGGGTTCTCGCGACCCAAACAATGTCTCCATGTTATGTGTTTCGATAAGGTCTGAATTTCTTTAACACGGTTAGGCACATATGGTTTCCACTTTGACGCATCACCTTTAATCCAATGCAACGCGATCAGAGAATCTGTCCAACACACTACCTTTTCGATTTTAATTCTATCGTTCTGATTGCAGCAGTTAATTCCTAACACCTTTGAACTTTGTGCATTTTGCGATTCAACCTTGCTGTTTACTTCGAAATAGTTAATCGTACATTTGCGTAAATTCATGGAGGCTCTTTGAAAAAGCTTACTTGAAAAGTCTTTTAAATGTTCTGCAACATTTCGATTGTTTACATTGACCACTAGATCGTCTACATAAAATCCCCTTTCTAAGATTTCAATAAATTCAGGGTTTTGTTTTCGATTATTGATTAAATGTGTTCGTATCACAGAATTTAAAAGAAACGGGCTACATGTAACTCCGAATGTTACTCTATTCATACGGTACGTTTCCAGTTCATTGTCGTTATTGTACCATAAGAATCGATGTGCGTCTATATCGTCGGAATGTAAATAAATTTGTAAAAATGCTTTCTCAATGTCAGCCGTAATTCCGATCTCGCCTACAGAAAATTAAGTAAAATCTCAATTAAATCTGGACTTAAATTAGGCCCCTTTTCTAATAAGTCATTCAACGATTTTTGTCCCGGGGCATGTGAAAAGGCATCGAAAACCACTCGCAAACGCGTTGTTTGTTTATCTTCTCTAAAAACAGGCCTGTGTGGCATGTAGTAAACACGATCGCCATTTGTTTTTCAGCATCATCGCGGGAAATTAACTCGACATAATTATTATCCAACATTCCTTTCATAGCAGCGTTATATTCACATATTTTGTTAATATTAGTCTGAGCACGAACTCGCGCGCTAATTAAATTATCATCTTCAACCACTGCATCCTCATTCTTCCACGGTAACGCTACTAAATATTGATCATCACATTTATGAACGTTATTTTTCAAAATATTATCGAAATATCTCTTATCATCGTCTGCTTCTTTGGTTATACCTATTGTTTCCAAATCCCACATACTTTCGATCTCGGTTTCTGCCTTTATAATTGTCGCATGTAACACTGTCTGCAGATTTACTCCTATTGTTGTAGCATCAACTGGTAGGGGACCATGCAAAGCATAACCAAATTTCGTGTCCACTGCTACTAAACCTTCGTTAAGACGAATATTTTTTCCTGTCACTACTGCCCAGTAATAGTCCGCCCCAATAAGTATACTAATTCCATCAACAATTAACGCTCGATCTATATTAAACGGCATATTGTCAGCAAGCTGTAAGTTTTGATACTCTACCACGCTTTCTTTAGGTATATGTAAATTATCCATGCAAATTTCTCGAACTTCCACAGCCTTAATCGTTAAAATTTCATCTGTATATTGTCCTTTCAAAGTAATTAAAACGCGGTTGTAAAGTTTAGAAGGTATTGATGAACTATTTCCAAACGCGGCAATACGAATCCTATGTTGTCCAACAATAGGTAAATTTAATATCCTTGATAGATTCTCCTTAATAAATGAAAGTTGACTACCTCCGTCCATTACTAATCTAATTAATTTTTTTGAATTTTCGCCAAAGACATAAACACAAGCCGTTTGCAATAGCACATTTTTGTTTATGTTTGTCTTCAAACTGCAACACCAACTCTCGCCTTTCGTTAATTTCACTGTAATACCTGTCGTCTCAGCGTTGTGTCTATTTTTACTTGACTTAAAGCTTGGGTCGCACATTGTTGTTGCGTGCCTATCTCTGCATTCCTTACATCTTAAGAATCTATTTTTACAATACTTAGCACTATGGTTATTTCTCGTACAACGGAAACAATTTGCTGCTGCCTTTAGAATTTCTTTCTTCCTTGCCAAAGGTACATCTGCGTCACACATTTCGGTTTTATGGCCTTTCTTGCAGAAAGCACAGCATTCAAGACGTTTGTTCGGCGTGACTAATAAACTAGACGCAGTTCCTTTGTAATGCGTTCTCTTTTCTGTTGGGAGCATCTTTTCTTTACAATCTGCATCCGGTTTTCAAGCTTGTTCCAACGACTCGAGTTCGTTTTTAAGAAATTGCAACAAATCCTTTACCTGGCGATCTGCATCTCTCTCTGACCTTGATGATGAACTTTCTAAATTATTCGTAATAATTTCTAGATGATTGGATGATTTCATTTTCATTTGTCGATAAAATCCTAAACGCAATTCCGTTGGCAACGACTTCATGAGAGTCGACTTTACGATTATGTTATACTGAGAACTAGATACTTCTAAGATTTCAAGAGCACGCATAGCTAAAGTGATTAGATTGTAATTTTTCCTTAAAGTGCTTACGTCATATCTGGATTTTACAGGTTCGATTTTCATAATGCTATCAATATATTGTTCAAATAGCCGTTCCCCAATTTCAAATTGATCTTTTAATATATTTAAAGCTTCTTCATAAAATGCTCCAGATGGAGGAAATCCCTCAATTCCTTCAGCGGCCCTTCCCGTGACATACATTCGCAGGTAGTTGAATCGATCTCCGTTCGTTAATTGTTGATTGTCGTGGATCATACTTCTGAATTGTTTCCAGAAAGGAAGCCAACCCTTTGCAGTACCGTCATACTTTGCTAACTGTACACGTTGAAGCAACACTGACGTAAAGAACGGCCTACTTGCTTTGTTACTTACTGGTACCGTATTCGTTAAATTCGAGTCAACCTCTATCTGCGATTTTTCTGGGCATTTTAATCTAAATTCCAACTTAGACATCGTAGTTACAGCAACCTCTTCATATTCATACTTTTTTATTATCTCGTGCTCTAGATCTTCTTTAGGCAGATGTTCAATTTGCTTATCAATTTCTTTCAGATTGTCACTCGCAAGCTTTAACTTTGACATAGCTGTATAAATGTCTTCAACACTGAAACTATTTTCTAGCATAGAATTTATATTATTAACTGTTTTAGTTAAGTGCGTTCTACAGATTGTCCGTTTTACTTGTTCCATCACGAAGCCTTGATAGTATAGCCGTCTGTTAAATATTCGCGTTCACGTTCCGTTATTCCGATTATTTACGTTAAAGCTCGTTTATATTTATCACCAGATCTTCCCGTGTTTCGGCACCAAAGTTGATGTAATGCAATAAAGAACATCAAGTTTAAAGAAAGGTTTATTTAAATATAAATCAAGCTAATCGACTACACATCATGAAAGCTTCTTACGTTCCCGTATATCTCTGAACAACAAGTTACAGTAACCCCTTACTTACTCCTTCTACTACCCTTAGGTCTATCGATGCACGCAGAAGGCCTGAAATATTTTACACACTCATCGCAACGAAACTAATGAAAGCTGATTTAACAAATGAGGATGTCCAGAGCAAGTTATTAGAGGTTGCTAAAAAATATTCCTTTGCTGTGAAATCGAAAGAACTGTTGAAAGGAGAGTTTCTCAATTGATCAGAGATGGAAAGCATCAAAATAATTTCAGTCAGAGGTACTAAAAATGCTTTACAGGCTTTAAGAGAATGTAGCCAATAGCCAAGCATAATATTCAAACATCAATGGGCTGGTACGAATTCTGCGTTCTTTATTTATAAGCGTTGCAGCAAAGAAATTTTTTACTACTTACGCCTACTAAAAGGCTGGATTGGAGTACTATGACTGTAACTAGACTGACTGGTTTTGCTCTTATGTATGTTAATAAGGATATTGTTAAGAAAATTGATCATGACTAAGCAATTGATTGATTTGCAAAGCAAAATAAAAGAAACCTGAATCTTGTTTTTCAATATTATGTAAAATATAGACGAGTTTTTATTACTTCTTGATTTTTGCAATTTTTTTAGACTCTCCTGGGCATCCACTTCTATTTCACTTCTTCCATGGTAGTGTAGTAATGTATGTAAAGTTTTTTGTGGATCCGCACCTGCCTCTGCAACGTGAAATGTATCAAGTTTTCCCAAACAGCAAAATTCTGTTCACAATATTACACAAAAATAAGATGAAGGATGCATTCAATAGATAAAATTCAAACTATTGATTTACATAAAAGAGATTGTTGAGTTAATCACTTGTGGTTAGGTCAGGTTAATTATTCTGTATCTTGATAGTCTCGACTTACAAAATACCTGGAACTAGAACTATTATACCAGATGCATTTTGCCAGGTGGTTATTATGATTCGTAAACTGGAATATTATTATTTAATTGGAGGTAACTCAAATGTACGGTTCAAACTTAAATTATTACGTAGTTAAACCGCATTACTAATACATGTTTTATATTTGAAATACCAATAGAAGTATAAGAAAACCGCAAAAGAGTTTGTGGTTTGAATTAAATATAATTTGTAGGAATAAATTGTAAGATATTTGTTAACAATATTGTGAATCACTTTCATTCATATTTATGGTGTAGTTTTGTGAATAGGTTATTACTACTTCATCCTTAACTCGAGCGTGTAATAATAACAAAATATTACCGCAGTAGCTCGAATATAACACGACCCTGAATTTAACGCGACACCCAACTCTTTCATAAACATATTTAGAAATAACAAGTTGAAAATGCAAGGCATTGTCGCAACGAACTTCCAAATGTAGACTTACTTTAAAACAATTTAAAGAAATTAACATTATTATGTTGTAATAATTATAAGTATTCAGATAAAAAAAAACAAAAATTTATAAACAACAAAAGAGACATTTTAATATATTTTATTTTATTGAATAAATATTTTAAAAGCTATATATTAGTTCTCATCAATAAGATAAGAATTTTTTTTTTATATGAATCTAATTATTTTTGGTAATCAAAATTTAAGTTTAAACAATGTCTATAATATTGGAATAATTGGCATGAAATGCCATAAATTGTTCAAATATGTGTCGCATATTGATTTTAAACTTATTTAAAATTTTAATTATCCCTGTGGATTTTCCCGGGGGCTCGGCGTCCCCATGGCCCGATTTTAACTGACATCAAAACTTAAGCTCTGGACACCGAGCTGAATCGATTGATGTATCACACATTGATGTCCGACTATTAAAAAGGCCTCCGACACCCAGACAGACAGACACACAGACAAATAGATTCCATAAACGAACGAAGTTCGTTGAAAATAGTCTGTATTTAACGCAATCCATTGATTTTTCATAAAACAGTTTAAAGAAAATAAAATTCAATCAATTAAGCATTTATTTAATAATAATAATAATAATAATAATAATAATAATAATAATAATAATAATAATAATAATAATAATAATAATAATAATAATTCAAATTCAAATTCAAATTTATTTATTTCAAATTCAAATTTATTTATTTCTTATTTTTACAAATAATACACCTTAAGCTAACTCAACGTTGCTTGACAAGGTGTTTTAATATTTTATGAATTTTGTAGAGTTGCCTTACTGATTAATTGTCTAGTAAATCTAAATAGTACAACCTACATATACACATTGTTTTGATTTCTAAATTATTTAGTTTTGGCTCAACCCTCTATTTACATAATTTATAATTAATCCCTGCTTTGTATTAATTTTTATAAGATAAGTAATGAATATATTAACTATCATATTTATGTATTTTCTAGTATTTAACTTAACTAATATGTAAAAATTAATAGCTAATGTTAATGTTAATGTTAAGGTTAGTTAAAATTAAAATTATTCTAGCTTAGTTAAAATCATTTTACATTTCTATATTCTACGGTTTTGTAAGTAACTTAAGATAATGTACAACTAAATTAAAACTAAATTAAACATGAATATTAATTTTAAAATAATAATTGAAACTAAATTAAACATGAATATTAATTTTAAAATAATAATGTAAATAATGTAAATATTAAATATTAATTTTAAAATAATAATTGAAACTAAATTAAACATGAATATTAATTTTAAAATAATAATATAAATGAAAAACATTAATACAGTTACAAAGGAATTGGCAATTCTATTATGATTTTTAATCTTGTAGCTCCAGTAACTGCATGATTATTGCTAAAAAGTAATAAAATATAATAATTTAGCCCTAGACGCTTATATTAATTACTACTATACATTATATTTAACTAAGTATTTCTTCAGATCATTTTTCAACTTAGCCATATTTACAAATATTTTACAATCGTCTGGCAGTTCGTTCATTAATTTAGGAACAATGTATGAAAGTGTTCTTTTTGAGTATTCATTATGAACACGCGGTACAGTATACTTTTCATGCCGCAGTTCATATCCAAAGCTTTGTTTGACCAAATATGACGATAGAAAATAGTTATCCATAATTATTTTATAAAATAGTAATGCTCTTATACCTAAAAGGTTACATCTATCAAAAGTTCGTTTAGCTTGACTCCTGAACCAGAATTGCAAACTATTTTAAAATTCTCCTCTGTATTCGCTGTATATGTTTAAGATAACAATCGCTTGCATATCCCCATGCTTCCAGCCCATACCTGATTACCGACTCTGCCAATGCTAGATATAAGGTCTTTTTACATTAAACGGTACAATATCTTTTACATAATATAATTTAGATAAAACTATTTTAAGTTTATTACATATGTCTTTGATATGGTGATCCCAACGAAAGTAATTGTCAACCGTAATTCCCAGATATTTATAAGTTCGGCACGATGTTACATATTTACAATCAGTAAAGCACGTCTCTAGTTTAATTTTTTTCTGCAACTGGAAGCATTTACACGAGTGAATTTTAACTTTAGGTTCTATTTGCTGATTGTAGGGTGTAATCATGTGCATTATTTTTGTTTTATCCGTGTTAACTACTAAACAATTGTCATGCGACCATTTAGTTAAGCTATCGAGATCGCTTTGCATATTGCTTTCTGCAACCTGATATGATCTATGTGCCGATATCAACAATATGTCGTCTGCGAACATTAAAACTTTACAGTGTTTTATTACCTCTGGCAGTGCGTTTATGTAAATGTTAAATAGTAGTGGCCCAAGCACTGAACCTTGGGGTACGCCCTCATCTATTATAAATTCCTTGCTATGGTGATTATTGATTTTACTACAAACTTTCTATCATGCAAGTAGGTTTTAAACAACTGAAGTGTAATTCCTTAATTCCCAGACTACGTAATTTGTTTAACAAAATATTGTGATTAATTGTTTCAAATGCTTTTGTATAATCAACAAATAAGCATAAAATATGCATATTATTCTTCAGTTTGGCGTTCACATAATTTGAGAATTCGGAAAATAGATTGTTTGTCCCCAAACCTTTTATAAACCCGTATTGCTGTTTACAAATTATAGAATTTTTCATCAAAACTTATTCATTTCGCTTGCTATGTGTTTTTCAAATACTTTTTCTATTACAGGAAGTATTGATATTGGGCGATAGTTATTGTAATCCATGTATTTGCCTTTTTGTGAATTGGTTTAACTATTGATTTTTTAACTTATCTGGTACAATCCTTCTTAAGCATTAGGTTAATTAAATGTGTAATTACAATATATATCTCGTCATTCAAGAACATAATATCTTTAATTCTTATATTGTCATACCCAGGAGATTTTTATGTCCATTTTCTGTATCACATTAAGAACAAAATCTTTAGTTGTCAATGGTATGCGGAAAGTGCATTCTGTATTATATAAAATATTAATAGGTTCTGCATGTTTTAAGCTACAATGGTGTTGTACCGTTTTAACACCGTTGTAAAAGTACTCAACAAATTTATCCGGTAATTGGTTCCTATCTTGTAAAGGCATTGCTTTAGTTACAATATCGTCTACATTAGGTATTTTTCTTTTCTCAATACACTATTAATAGCAGCCCAAACTTCTTTAGGTTTTCTACTATCAAAAGTAAATTTTGTTTATAATAATTGTCCTTTTCTTTCTTTATTCTTAAATTTAGCCAATTTCTATATTTCTTGTAAACTATTCTATCAGCTTCATTCCTAGACAGCTTCCAAACGTTAAATAATCTATCTCTATTTTAACACACCTGAATAATGCATCAGACATCCAACACTTTTAAATTCTCCTCTATTACCGCATATATTTTTTCTTTTTGTACTCATAGCTTTTGCTATATATATTCTTAAATATATTTACAATTCTATTATACAAAATCTCCGGATCTTGTATATTGCATATTCCTTTTAGATCACAATTCTGTAATGCACTTTTGATGTACTTTTCATTAATAGTTAACCTTATATTAGTCTGGTTTAAAATATTTTTATTGGTGAATATTTTCATCGCAATCATATAATGGTCCGAAATTTTTATTTTAATTACTACAGAGAAAATTTTTTCGTATATACCTCTAACAAAAAAGTGATCTATACAAGAAGACACAAGGATTCCATTATAAAAATGTTCTCTTGTATAATACTTGATACATTTATAAAATCCATGTGAACTTAGCATTGCCTCATATTTGTTACTTATCGGGTTTAAATCAGCCAAATTTATATTAGTATCCCCCGCAAGAATGATTTCTTTATAACAACTACTATTTTTTATTTGATCTTTTAACTCTTTAATAAAATTGTGTACATTGCTACTTGGGGGCCTGTAAATGAATATTAATTTATAACATTGATTATTTTCAAAAGTTAGAATTCCTTCAACGTTTTCGTATGTTATTGTGTTATACTGGTTTTCTTGAAATATGAAAGTTTTCCTTATATATAAAATTATTCCACCACCTCTCGCGTTTGAACGTAACTTTGAATAATAATTATAACCTTCAATATTGTAAATTGCAATATCCTCCTGATGTATCAAAACTTCAACTAAAACAATAATATCAAAATGTGTTTTGGATAGATAAACTAGCAATTCGTCGAAATGACTTTTGATACCATTAATGTTAAGACAAATAAATGATAGATTTATATGGTTGTTATCATAAATACTTGCAAGTGTCTTTAACTCAATATTCCATTCTGATATGCTATTTAACGACTGATATTGAACACAGGTGTTTTCATAATATTGTTCGTTTATCATTGTTAAAATTAAATAATTATTCCCACTTATCAACTTAAACTATTTTAAAAACTTATTTCTAATAAAGCATGTTTCAATGTCAATCTAGTTTACACAAATCGTTTATGTTATCTATTCTTACCACTCGTGGCATATCACTTGATTTCCTTGCAAGTATTTTCCCATATTTTACCCAACAATATTTCCAACCTACTTCTCTCGCACGTGCTTTTGTTTGCCATAACAAATTCTTAGTATACGGAGTTAAATTTTCACTAATAAATAATGGTTTATCGCTTTTGTTGTTTAAAACTTGATCATTGTTTACAACAACTTTCCTCATAGTTAAGATTTTGTCTCTAATCATCTGTGACGTACATCTTACTATTACTGCTGGTACACTGTCATGTTTTCGTTTCGGAAGGCGATGTGCTACTTCAATTTCTGTATTAGACACTTTTACACCAACACATTCCGTTAATTTTTGACTACAGCCTTTAAGCTCTCTTCGTTTTCGGCATGAGTTACCTCGAGCCCATGAATTTCGAAATTAACGTTTCTACTTTTTTGTTCTAATACATTGACCCGCATCTCAAGTTCAATTATTTTCTGCGCCTTCTCTTTGTTTTCGGCTACTAATGTAGCAACACTCTTTGACAATTCCTTATTGACCTTTTTTAGGGACATCATTTCCTCTTTTAATTCGTCATATAAATTAGACAAGCCTTTGACATCATTTAAAATATCATTCATTACCTGCTGATTATCGTCCAACCTTTTAGTAATCTTTCGAAACATATCTTTCACAGATTCTTCTTCTACTACTGGTTGTGCTGTTACCTGCTGCGATTTTACCTGCGAATCTTTACCTCTACAATTTCTGCATTTCCAAGTTTCACGGCTTGATGCTGACATTCTTTCGAATGTAGCTTCAGCAACACCAGAGCAGGCAAAGTGCAAACCTCCTTCGCAAGCATTACAGGTAATGTAACTTCCATCTTTGGCAGCAGTTCCAAACATTTCACACATTTCGGTTTACTCATCTTATCACGATTATCTAATACTTGGTGCAGGATACTTCAAAAATAGGGTATGCTGTTACACATAAATTTTGCTACACTAAAGAAATTGTAATTTATCGCGTACACTCAACAAATGGATAAAATTTTAATTTAAATATCAGAGCGACTTAAACACGTCTAGCTCGTGCGACGGTTGAGCCAATAATAATAATAATAATAATAATAATAATAATAATAATAATAATAATAATAATAATAATAATACGTAATACCAAAGATCACATCTATGTAAAAAAAATGAAGTACAGTACAGGGTGTATGATATATGACTCCCTATTTTTGAACTGACATCGGGGCAGCGCGTAGGTCAATCATACGAAACACGTCTTCCTATTCATTTCCCAGCGAAATGCTCATGAAATCAATTTCTTCCCAGGAAGACTGAGCAGTAGCGAAGAAGGTGCTTCTTCCAAAATTAAATGGGCGATAAATACTTTCGAACCATATAAATCTCTCGGCATTGACAGGATTATCCCAGCCATGCTACAAAACGGATCAAATCTTCTGCTGAGCTGAATCTGCAGAGTTTTCAGGGCTAGCTTGGCATTCCAATATATTCCGCGCAGTTGGAGGTTAACTAGGGTAGCCTTTATTGCTAAACCTGTTCGTACGGACCACTCACAGGCAAAATTCTACGGCCTGTAGGGCCTCATCAGTCTCGTATCCTTTCTTCTTAAGATGATGGAAAAACTGCTTGACAGGCATATCAGGAGGGGTGTGGCAACTAACCCATTACACCCGAAACAGTTTGCGTTTAGAGCAGGACTTGCAACAGAGTTAGTTATTCATTACCAGGTTTCCAGGGCTGAAAAGACTAGCTAACAAAGAGATTTCTCTATGTGGCTTTTTGGACATCGAGGGAGCCTTTGCTAATACATCCTTCAGCTCCATCTTGACGGTCACCAGATCAGTTGGAATGGAGAAAACTTGTTGCAGGTGGATAGACTATATGTTAAGTGGAAGGGTGGCAGTCACAGAACTGTTTGGTGATTCCATGGCAGTCCATGTGTCTAGGGGATGCTCGCAGGGGGAATCTATCATTCGTTCTAGTTTGGTTCGTAGCCGCAGTCTAGTTATCAATTCAAGAAGATGTATTCCAGACTAGAGGCATGCGACCTTAGGTTAAATTTTTTGTGTGAGTGATTCAAGTCATGCTAGACTTGAACAAATTTCAGTAACTTCTACTAACGGTTTGTAAATTATACATTTTACAAACTAATTTAATTTTGTTTCATTTATTTAGCACGCCTACGAAAAACTATAGGAAGGTACAAGTAAGATTTTGGTTTTGTAACTTGTATGGTTTTGTACAAGAATTCGTCAACGAGGAATTCGCCATCGAACAATGATGGATAAAGTACGAGTGAAGATGTTGGTTTTGATTGCAGTCGTCCAAAATTAGAAATGGCTAGTAACATTGTTTGGAGATTATGAATTTCCATCCAGATTTGTCTTGGAGCAACAGAGGCAGTTCGGTTTGCTATTAGATATAAGAAATTTCTAGCATGTGTTTTGAATGTCGTAAAAATTTGATAAACAGACTATCATATAAAGCACGAAAAGTTGCTATTATGTTTTCGAACATGTAATCTGTTTAATTCTCAATTATTGTTGAACTGGTTTTATAAGCCGTAGAACGAAATTTTGTCAAGTTAGGTTTATATAATTACAAGCTTTGTTCCATTTGAACCTTAGATAATTTCAAGGTATGTTTTCGACGTCATACTTTTTTTTGTGTTGCACAGTTGACAGATGTTGTCATGAAAGCAGATGCTTCGTGCAGCTGTCATAGAATTTAAATTAAACATTCCTATTTTTGTGATTAGCTTTTATCTACAGATAAATTATAAAATCTAAATATGAAAATTTAAATACACGCTGCGTAAGAATGTAGAAACTGTAATCTACCTGAAAAGATCTGCCCAGGTTAGAAACGTTAATTCAGTGTATTGTAGCTACAAATTATTTTTAATCAAATGTTTAAATCAAGTTTATGTTTGAAGAGCAGTTGTTTGTTTTAAAAAGCCAAAATCTTGACTTTGTTGTGGATGTTAATGATGAAATTTTTTTACTTGTTAAAAAGTTTTGAAATTTTAAAAGAGAGTTTTTTTAGTAAACAATTAGTTAAACTTTGAGGCTTTTATTTTGGTCAAATGCGATCAAATCTGATAACATAAAGATAGAATTTTTGAGTAATAATTTTGTGCCAATATCATATTAGACATATATTTTTTATTTTTGATACTTTTATAGGACACAAATGGTGTTCTACATTTTTATTTGTTTAATCTTTGTAATTTCTTACAGGAGCTGTGTCTTATTTTCATAAGACGGGTTTTTGTTAACGAAGGCGATCGTTTTATCTTTGGGTTTCCACGTCCGCCCTTAGAATTGTGCTTTGCTATTATCGTGATTATCTCAGAACTTGGTGGCGCCTATTTAACTTAGTTTAGCTTTGGTTTGCAAACAAAATTCGACTCCCCCCCCCACTTCTTATTGCTCTACCCAGGAATAGGCCCCTAGCTATATAGGAAAATTTTAGTTCACTGGCGCCCATTTGGAAAAATAAGTAACACTGACGCCACAACATATATATATATATATATATATATATATATATATATATATAAATCAAAATCAGTTATACACTGGTTGTACACTAGGGTCGTCAGATCAGCAACAACATATGCAGCCTTGGTATGGTGGCCCAAGGCTGAACAATCAAACACCAAAATAAAGTTGGGCAGAATCCAGAGACTGCCCTGTCTAAGTATTACAGGGGCGATGTGTTCCACGCCCACTGCTGCTATGGAGATTCTCCTTGGCCTTCTCCCGCTAAACTTATTGGGGTGGGAGAGACAAGGCTTGGACTATACAGACTTAAGAACCTTCAGTCTAGGATTATTGAAGGTACGGAGCATACGAAATTGCTTGGGAGAAATTGGGGGCATCTGTTTGAGATGCGTTCGGACCAAATGACTCCCCAGCATCCGCCGGATACACTCTTCAAGACTGCTACCCAGGATGTTGTTATGATTTTAAAACGTGTTGACCAATATAATTAAATACGGCTTCACTGGAAGACTTTTATTAATTAACTAACTGCATTTATATAATTGATTACAGCGTGTTCAACTTCTAGAAATTGTCCCTTGACTTGCAAAGAGGAAAGAGGGAAGTTGACAGGTTCATCACGTTCCTAGATGTTGTACTTGACATGACTGCTGGCTTCCACAGACTAATAATCTTCCTTGACAGTGATTTGTAGAATTAGACAGTTAATGTTAATACATCACAGATGTGGAGTGGGAAAAAATGAAGGGTAGATTACCTCCGGGCAGCATGGTCTGGTACACGGATAGCTCTAAGGGCGAGACCAGGTCCGGATCTGGTCTCTTTACGGAGAGACCGGAGGTACGTTTAAGCGTTCCCTTAGGAGCAAACGCTACCATTTTTCAAACGGAAATATACACCATACTACAAAGTATGCGGGAAAGTATATTGTATCTGACAGCCAGGCGGCACTGAAGGCTCTAACAAGTCAGAAAGTGTCATCTAGACTGGTGTGGGAATGTATTGAGGCACTTAATGGACTGGCACAACAAAACTCTGCTACATAACAGTAGGTACCAGGCCATCAAGGGCTCAAGGGAAATGAAATTGCAGATGAACTTGCAAGACAGGGGGCGCAAGGGCCATTTATCGGTCCCGAACCTGCCTTGGGAGTCATCAAAGCTGTCATTCGTAGCTATAACAGCAAATGGATGTGCAACCAACACCAAAGAGACTGACAGAACAGACCAGGACAAACACATAGCAAGGCGCTGGTAAAGGGGCCTAACAAAAAACAAAACCCAGGAACTACTTTGTTTAAGCAGGGAACAGCTCAGAATCACTGTAGGGTTTCTGACAGGACACACTTCTGTCAAGGTTTACATCCAGAGGATGCATAAATATAACGGAGACCTCGATACAGTCGTTTGGCAGACGCACCCGCCAGGAGGGAGTGGTTTTAATGGGTAGCCCGTTCGGAGAGCCTCACACTTTGGCTATAAAAGCTTTCCACTCCACAGGGTTGGGATAACTATCAACAAAAAAAAGAAAACCGCAAAACAGTTTGTGGTTTAAATTAAATATAATTTGTACGAATAAATTGTAAGATATTTGTTAACAATACATGAATCCCTTTCATTCATATTTATGGTGTAGTATAGTGAATAGATTATTACAACTACATCCTTAACTCGAGTATGTAATAATAACAAAATATTACCACAGTAGCTCGAATATAACGCGACCCTGAATTTAACGCGACACCCAACCCTTTTATAAACATATTTAAAAATAAAAATAGTCCGTATTTAATGCAATTCATTGATTTTTCATAAAACAGTTCGAAGAAAACAAAATTCAATCAATTAAGCATTTATTTAATAATAATAATACGTAATACCACAGATTACATCTCTGTAAAGAAAAATCAAGTACTGTACAGGGTGTATGATATATGACTCCCTATTTTTGAACTGACATCGGCGCTGCGCGTAGGCCAATCATACGAGCCACGTTTTCCTATCCATTTCCCAGCGGAATGCTCATGAAGCCAATTTCTGACGTCGTTAGCATAATGTGGAGGAGCAGCTCCATCTTGCATAAAATGCAAGTTGGGCATATGCCATTGCGATATTACTGGCCACATTTGGTTCCCCAACAAGTCCAGATATCATTTAGCCTTCATTGTGATTCTTAGAATAAAGGGTTTAACAAATCTCGTGAAAGTGAAACCCCACCACACTGTCACTTTATCGCGGCCCTGAGCTTTTATAACATATTTATGTGGATTATCCAACGCCCAGTAATGACAATTATGTCTGTTCACAACCCCCCATGTGAAAGACAGCTTCATCACTCCAATTTATATTGTTAAAGAGTTCCGGCCAATCTTCCTGCCACAACAACATGATCTCAGCAAATTTCATTCGTCTATCACAACCTTCTGGGGTAATTTCTTGAACATAATGTGGTATCCAGGGTTTAAAACACAGATCATTTTTGAAAATTGTTTGACGTGCATAATGAGTCAGACAACTATCTCTGACAGTGGCACGCACAGATTTTGACAGACTTCTGGTGAACATTTCATGAACCACTGCAATGATTTCTGGAGTGCTTAACAGAACCAATTGTCATCAATTACTGGTGATAGTTTTTAATTGTCTTTGAATCAAGTGTCCCATGAATACCACGCATTTTTTAACTAAAACAAAAGAAAAAATATGTTAAACGCAACCTCATGGAGTGCTGTTTCTAACAAAAGTTGTTCTAAAAAGTTGGTACATAATTAAAGAAATTATAACAGTTTAGAAATAGGGAGCCATATATTATACACCCTGTGCAATAAAATTAATATTAGGTAAGTATCAATATGTTCTAAACGAAACTGTGCCTTGACGAAGATCCAGAATGCACGGATAGATTGGTTTGCGTGTTTCAGTGAGCTAAAGAGCCGAATCGCAGGTTTAACCAAATTAATGGTATCTTAATCTATGAATCAGGCTAAGGCATGTCCCCAGAAGAGAGCAGCAGCTCTTTCGGCACTTAGAGTGACAGAGACCATAGGGGTCTAGATGGCATTTCAAGATACACTACTGCGATGTGAAAAGAAACCGGAAACCCCACATTACCTCCCAAGTACATAGTGTACCAACAACGTTTTTAAAATGATGGCATCCTCTAGAATAAAAATTCCCCGGTTAAAAATAGTCCCACACTTGGATTTCCGAAAGGACTATTTTGGAGGATGTGCTCGGCAAGCTTAAAAGAAGAACCGGGAACACTTTGAGGATGGAGAGTGAAATGTTAGAAGCACGAAACAAGTAGGAAAGCTAGACAATTTGAAAATAAAAATCGGTAGGTTAGTATTACACATAGTAGAAATTTAAAACCTTCGGTGCCAGTGACAGGCGATTTTTGAAGCGGTTATCACATAGGATCAGAGGAAGCAAATTCGGGTGCGGTAATAACTATGCGGAAAAAGATAGGAGACTGTGTAGAAAACTGGATACAAAGGAACGAAGGCGTACTCATGGTTAGAGTGGAATCTAAACCGGTAAATACGGTAAAATATAAGCTTACATGCCCACTTTTAGCTACGGTGATGCAGCGGTAAAAGCGATCTGCAAAGGCATCGTAAACATCCCAAAGATACATAAAGGGCATGAATATTTTATAATTTAAATTTAATACAGTGGTAGGTGAGCCTAACGATGAGCGGTAGTAGGCTTATTTGGTTTCGTCATGAGAAACGACAGAGGAAATAGGCTAGTAGAATTTTGCGACGAAAACAATTTAACCGTTACAAACACATTATTTCAACATAATATTAGAAGACGATACACGTAGGAAATGCAGGAGAGAGGGATACATCAAATAAGTTAAATTCTTATTAGATAACGGTATAAGAATCGAGTAAAAGGCTGTTAGAAACTACCCGTAAGCAGATATAGATATTGACCACAACATTAATAATTATGAAAACCAGGTTTAAATTTGTATATCTAGAAAGAGCATTCGCCAATGGAAAAAAATGTTTGCAATACTTAAAAAGATTGGAATGAGTTACAGGGATAGACGAATAGTACATAGCATATACAAAGAGCAAACAGCAGTAATAGAATTAGAGCAGGAACGTAGAGAAGTAAACATTAGGAAAGGTGCGAGACAGGGATGTGCTCTATCCCCATTGATTTTTAACTTGTACATAGAAGAGGCAATGAATACTGTCAAATGCAGAAAGACATTTGAAATTACTATACAGGGACAAAAAAAATGATATGCTTAGATTTGCAGATGATATAGCAGTATTAGCGTCTAGCAAGGAAGAGCTAGAAGCTGCACTTAATGAAATGGAAACGGTTCTAACAGAGAGATACGGTATGAAAAGTAACAAAACTAAAACTAAAGTTCTAGTATGCAAAGGTGAGGAAAATAAATCAAAAACAAGAATACAAGCATGTAACACGAACCTACAAGAGGTTAAGGATTTCTGCTACCTAGGCAGCCAAATAACGCAAGATGGGGAAAGCACAGAAGATATAAAACAAAGATTAGCACAAGGTCGTGCTACATTTAACAAGAAAAAGCAACTACTGTGCTCCACAAACATAAAAACAAGAAAAAGATTGCTTAAAACATATGTGTGGAGCACAGCACTGTACGGCTGTGAAGCCTGGACAGTAGGAGAAGCGGGAAAGAAAAAGGTAAAAGCCTTTGAAATGTGGTGCTACAGACGAATGATGAAGATATCATGGACAGACAAAGTTAGAAACGAAGAGATACTAAAATGGTAGAGGAAGAAAGAAATATGTGGAAAACGGTAAAAAAAAGAGGAGAGATAGGATGATAGGCCACATACTACGGCATGAGGGAATAGTGCGGAATATATTAGAAGCAGAGATATGAAAAAAGAGAAGAAGAGGCAAACCTAGGTTAGACTACTGCACACAGATAGTAAAAGATGTAGGCTGTAACTGTGCTTAAACATGATGATTATTATAAGTAACTACAAGAATTGGTTGGGCAATATTCTCGAATAATGTTAAGTGTGTGAAAGGATTTACTGAAAAACCATTACTTCGGCAAATGTCTAAGTGTTGGTGGATCTTGGTAGCCACAGGTTGCTTAACTCCCTTCACTGAATCTCGCTGAAATAGGGCATGAAATTAGAAAACAATAGAAGGGGAACGAGCTGTATACACATGCTGTGTGAGAATTTCAGGGAACTATGTAGGCTAGTTCAGAATATAAATAAGTGCAGGTACGTGTCCAACCAGTTTTGAGACGGAAAACGTAATGACGAAAAAATAAGTGCAGATAAATCTGATGATTAGTATAAACAACTAGTTGTTGGTTGCGAAATATCTAATGATGACTGTGCGAAAAGATATATTGGAAAATATATTAAATCGGTAAATGGTTAAGCGTTGAGGGAACTTGACAGCCACAGGCTGCTTACCTCCCTTCACAACCACTGAAGGTCGGAGAAATAGGGTATATAATTGTAAAACAATAGAAGTTGACCGAACTGCATCTAACAAGAAAGAACAGCGCCTATGAGGAAAGACAACAAACATAGAACAAGAAGAAAATTGTTGAAAGCATATGTGTGGAGCACAGCACATTATGCTTATAAAATACGGGCAGTCTGAAACGCAGACATAAAACGGTAGCAGCCTTTTGAAATACTGTGCTTCAGATGTATGAGGACAATAGCATGGACAGACAAAGATAATAACAAATAGGTTATAAAAATAGTAGGGGGAACAAGGATATCTGGGGAAAAAGATAAGAAAAATAGAAGGGCAGAATACGTTCTAAGGCATTTTTTGGGAACAGTATGGGATATATTACAAGCAAAGATATGAAAAAAGAGGTAGATGTAAACTTAGATCAGATAGTGATAGATGCAGAATGTGCAAATTTCAGGGAAATCTGTAGGTTAGTTCAGAATAGGAAACAATGAAGGTACGCGTCTAACCAGTTCCAGAACTGAAGACCAAATGATGATGATGGGTTTGAATTTGAAAATTTGAAAATTTGAAAATTTGAAAAAAAGAACGGAAGAACGCACTTTAACCTTTTAACCTACAAAAGACACGAGAATAAGTGAAACGAATTATTGAAAGGCATTGGGAGAAATTTCTGATACTAAGGATAGAAGAATGAAATAACATTAAACCCAGTTTAGACGTTGCGGTTATAGATAATCTGGGGTATAAACATACGGAAAATAAGAAACCATAGGTAGCAGAGGATGTTCTAAGTTTAATAAAAGAAATGCAAAAATACAAAACAGACTTGACGAATAACGAAACAGATTGTATACACAATCACCGAATTGCGCACGGTTGCAATTACAAGGAAGCAAACTTTGCTTTACACAAAAAACCAAGATAAAGTTAACCATTTTGCCTATAGTCAACCCAATTTCGAAGCACCACATTGAGAAATTCGGACCAATACGTCATCCCTGTCTCCATTTAAGCGCCTGTTTGCCCCGATTGCGAATCCAAAAAAGAAAACGTCCCATTTTACGCGACGCCCGGTAATTTGCGCCACACGTTTTCCACCATCGTAAAGAAACCCATGTCAAAACAACTTTCCATACCGAAACCAGACCCGTTGATCCATATCACCACATACTTTTAAATTTAATTACCTCGTACATTTTAGCGGCGAAACAGCATGCGAACCCTTCAGTTGCAAACTTTAAACACATTTTTAACGCACCGGTTAATTAAGCATTAATTTAATTTTGTCGTTCGCTTACGTCAAACATATTTTTCACAACAATACCACTGTATTTCAAGCATACCATTCCGCCCGATTTCAACACTGAACGACACCAATACATCTTTTACATTAGACCGTAACCCCATTTTTTTGCAAACATCGCACCGTCTGAAATTAGACCATCTGCTTTTATTATCCAGCCCATGATTTCTAAACTCCGGTAATTTACATTCCACACGGAAAACTACTTTGAAATTATTCCCAGAGTTTCATTTCCATTCCGTGTTAAACTCAGTAGACATCCAAAGTACCCATTGCCGCTCTTTTTCTCATCGATTTCAAACATTTTTCACATGAAACAGACAGAATTTTTAAACCCACTGTTTGATAATTCACCTTTACACCCTAATACACTTTTGGCGCTCAACAAAGATACATCATTACCGCTTTTCGCATACTTCAATTTTTAAACATTCGAACATCCTTTTTGTTCACAGACGATTCGCAAAATTCGTTATTAAATCATTTTTCATACACCACTTATCACACTTTTTTCTGGATGAATTTCCTGAACCTTAGACCCGCATTTTCAGACACCAGAACGACAATAACCATTTGACGCAATCGGACACCACATTTTCCGCCCAATTCGCATGCAACGGCCAGGCTTACCATACCTGACGACCCTTTCGCGCCAAAGAATACCAATATCGCAGAACTCAGTTTATCGCACCGTCAATGTAAACCATTAATAAATTAACCAGTCGCTATTCTTATATTTTACGCCAAGCCATTATACTTTTCCAAACCATCCTTTCAATTTTTTCACTTATAAACGAAGTTTCCAATTACCCCCCAGTGCCGACAGTTCTCATTTCTAAGACCCTCGCAGCCACAAGCAGCTTTGCTCGACTGGAGAAAACAACATCCACCACGAACTGTTAGGACCTTTAAAGCATACTTTCGGTTCACGCAAGTTCGCCCTTTGTCTTGAAACCACGTTTTAGAAACCTTGCACAAGATTTAGACTTTCGAATCACATATTCAAAGAGCACCAGGCGCACCCCTGTATCGTCCCATCACACAATTTATTTCCAAGCCCAACAATTGCGATCGCGGCCAACTGCCTCATTAACCAGTTGTTCTTTCACCAATGCATCACGGTTCACCCCGAACAGATTCAATGCCGTTGTGCTGGCACGTCTTTGTAATTTGACGCATTTGAATCCAGGGTGTCAAGACCAGCCATTTTAAGTTTTCCACAAATCAATCCGCAGTACCAAAACAACCGTTATACATCATTGTCGACACACCAGGATTACCACGCACAGAAATTTCGTCGCAGTTTTAGAAATTCATTGAAATTTTAAAGAACCCCAATACAAGCTTACCCAACATTTCTTTACGCCCGTTCCAGCAAATTAGATTTTACTTGTTCACGAACACATATTCCTTCAAGAACCAATTGTTATTAATGCCATGCAAACCTCCATTTGCTACTCCTATTTCTTCGCAATTGCAAAAAGATCTTTGACGTACACTTCCGCCACACCTGTACTCCACAAAGACATCCCACCGTCAAATCTGGTTTTCCACTTCCCACGCCAGACACTTGATTTTACCCATCGATACGTTCCGAGCAGCCTTGCATCGCGGACCCATCGTAAGCACCACAAACTGTAACATCCTTGTGCAGACCTGAGCGTTCGCACAACATACAAACATGTTCTCACAACGACAACACCACAACCACAACGCCAGGATCCATTCCAGCAAATCTTACATCGTGCCACATACGATTCACGTTCAACAATTGCGCACCATTCAGCCTTCTTGACAATCCCCTTTAAGACAGACGGCAACACCACACATTCCTCAACCATTTCGAAGAGACACGCGGCGACATTTGTCAGAACATTAAGACTTACATTCCTTTTAACATCTTGTCAAACCATTCATTAAAGGAAAATTTTCCAGCACCGCTTGGACGCAACTATACTTTCCCTATCACCTGCACTTCCTTTTTTAACTTCTTCATTCTGTAAACAATTTTGTAAGGTTAAGCCTAAAATTGCAGCAGCACGGCCACTTTGCAACAGTTAATTTTTCTCTTTAGTCTAACATTCAAGTTGCAGAAAAGGTTTTTTAAACTTAATTTATAATCTATTACACCACCTTTTTTGTGTTTGGGTACCCTGATCGACAGTTGAAAACTTTTTATCGGATTTTATCGAAAACGAAGATTAACATTAAATATAATTTAGTACCATAATCGTTCTAAAACGTAAAATTTAACTAAGTGTTTATATATTCACCAAAAATGATACGGTAAATCATTGGTATTTTCAGAACCAATCTAAAAATTTTAAATTTTGTCACCATACAGATGTTAGGTTGTAACAACACTATTCACATTTTCAATTACGTCTTTAAATCACCTGCACAGCTTGCTTCCTTATCCAATTGTAAATACTAGATAACCATGGCTTCTCCAGGTGGAAAGTACAACTTCCGTGTGGAAACCACAAGATGGAGGATAAAATTATGGAATGTTACATTTAAAAATTCAAATCCAATCATTTACTGGACAGCTGATTGAATTTTATTGAGGAACTATCCTTATTACATCCCAATAAACATTTTTACAATTGGTCAAAATTTGACGGCATTTTACACCGCAAGATGAAAGAATTGGATTTTACCTACAAGTACTTGTAGAGCAAACAAGCTATTTGTACACCCGATGCAACTGCACGATTTGTTCCAGGCTACATTGCGTGGAGCATTTCTGTTAAACAGTCTGTTTATAAACAACTAACAAAAGATGTTTACGTGCCAGATGATAAAATTAAAGAAATTATCGGGCAGAAATGGTTTTTTTAACAAGATCTGAAGCAATTTTTTTATACAATTAATTCGGCAAAATTATAATCGTGTTCACCCTTTTACAAAGTGGTAAACTAGGAAGTGATTGTTTCCTTCTTTAAAGTGCCGCAAAGACTTTGGAACTTGCGAAATGTGAACTAATCGGAAACAAGAATATTGTTAGGACGATCACGTCTTTTGTGGATAAAGAAATTACCTTTTTTCCAAAAACCTTTTGTTGCATGGTTAATTTTTCCCTAAGGATTTTTTGTAAGAGGGCAATAAAAATTTAGCCAAAGGTTCTTAAGAGGTAGTCAATTTAAGGAACCTTTTTTACCAAAATCAAAGATTATTCTTTTTGCATATGTAACCCTTTTGCATATTTAAAAATTGGAGTAAACTTTGACGAAAGAAAAGTGTATTATTATAGTTGACAACGATAAAACTGCAGGGATTGATTGTTTAACATGGCAAAACAATGAAAATTAAATATACAACAAATTTGTGTTAGATAACAATCCTTGTTAATAAACAACTTGGCAATCATTACAGATTTTTTACGTTGTCCAGATGTACGTTTAAGGGAAACATTTGCGTTCTACTTTGGTAAAGAACATTTGGTATTACGCGATTGGAAAAGGAGTATACAACGTCAATTGAAAGCTTTTCGGAACGATGTATAAACCCTTAAAAAGACTGTTTAACTTAATTGGAAGATAGTGTTATCTTCCTAAACCCAATGTACTGTAATTTCCAAAATGGAGATTCGACACTAAAAAAGCTCTTTTATACAACTTATTGGGAATGGTAATCAAAGAAATTGGGTTGAAATTAAGTTTCCAAACCAAAGAAAGGAAAACATGATAAAGTATGTGCTTGGTTTAGTTTAACTATTTTGAAAATTATTTGGGTGTGGGAAGCAAAGATAAAATAAAAATCTTTTACACAAGTGCTACATTAAAGCAGGTTAGTACTATTTTACACAATCTGCAATATTTACAATTCCAAAAGAAATAAAGTATTTCGGAAATTTGATTGAAATTAATTTAAATCGCCCAGAGGTTTGACAACCAAATTTGTTAGTAAACTCTAATCCGTTTTACGTTAAAAAATTGCCCTTATTATGAAAGCTGTAGTAAGGAAAAGCAACGGAAAGAGGTGGATGCAAAAGGCGAAAATTGACTACATGGAAAACACTGGACAATACGCGAAAATACAAAGATGTGTTAGACAAAGAACATCTTATTAGAGAAAATGAGGAAGAATTAAAAGATTATTTTATGTGTCGATGGATGACTTAGATACATCCGGGTTTCGTTGATGCATTTGCGGTTAGTAAGAAAGACTCTTTTAGTTATGTAGACGTTCTTGCAGAAAAGGATGGTACTAAATCCGTATACTTTTTAAAAGGTTATTCTAAAACGTATTTATCAAAATGGCAGATAACAAAGACGAACTAAGGAATGGGTTTGTAATCTTTGGTACACCACACGCAAAAGGGGTTCCCAAACATTGTATATTTGCCTAGTAAAGAACCTTTCGGATCATTTAAAACCGAGGGTCTTACAACCTATAACAACCATATATTCCCAAAAGTGGTGGATATGCAACTACGCAACGGTGTGTGGGAGAAAAGGATTTCTCCAATACCGACAAGAAGAAGTCGATCAAGCTAACAAGATACGTATGCAGGATATAGGGGAAAGCTGCGATTAAAAGATTGTCACAAGCTGCAAGAATTACACGAAGGAATGGATCTGGTTGTCGGCGGAATCAAAGACTTTAAATATAGAGGCAAACTTCGGACATTTTACAATTGAAAACCTAGACGGTCTTATGTATCAAACTATTGGTTAGAAAAGGAGATAGAGGACTTGGGATCGATTTAAATTTTAAGCTGCGAATAAAATTAGATAAAATTAAACCACCCAAACAAACATAAAGAAAGGACTGTCTTCTGTGTATAACTTTGTATTAAAATTAAGTTTAAATGATCCATGCTTGGTTTAAATATTTTTAAATTTGTTATGTATAATGTCAGAATAAACATTTTATAATAGTATATAACATTGTTCTTTATTTATAAAAGGCTGTGACGTTACTGAAATAGCAGTCGCAAAGAGGGGGCGCGGGGGGGCGGGGTTGGCACGCGCATGGGCAGGGGTGCCATGGGCGGGTGTTGCTGGGCGTACACGAGGGAAGCGGATGTTAACAGTCACCAAGCATCCAATTTTTATTTGGTGGAGTACTTGTTCGTATGTATCCGAGTAAAAGAATACGATTTGAACGCAGCTTATTAATAAAATTAGTTTATCGAGGAAGATGACAAAAGGTACTCACCTAATAGTACAACAATCTACGCATGGGGGTAAAGATATAAGAATTGTTTAGATTTGTATATATTAGTTTTAAGATTCCATAATTTTTAAGTTCTTCTCCCACCTTCCAAATCCTTCCGGCTTCTATCCTGGTTGACAGAGTATACGTGTTATTCCACGTGGTATTGGGACACTGGGTTTTAGATTTCTAGGAAACGGTTGGTTAAAGCATATGTCTTGCATAAAAAAGGGTTTAAAGATGGGTTAAATAAAGATGAGCAAAAATTAGTCTTTAAAACGCATAACTTTGTATGGGTGGTCCTATTTAAAATCTGTTTACAGATTTGGGGTCCCTAGAAAATTTAATATTAAAACAAAAATATTTTCAAAGTGACTAGAAAAAAATACAATATCACTTGTAACAAAAAGTTGTAGGAAATTAAAGACGTATTTAATGGGGTCCAGTATTAGAATTTGTTGGTAGTAATGTTAAGTCCTACTGTATTGTAGGCGAGAAAGATACGATTAAAAAGATTAAAGGGTCTCACGAATTGTAGTTATAAAACCGAGGGTCTTACAACCTATAACGAGCATATACCTCCAAAAGGGGTAGGCATGCAACTCCGGCAGTGGGAGAATAAGAATTCTCCAATAAGAAATTAAAGTTTCCATGTACGTAGCACCAGTCATTGGGAATGGAAATGTAAACCTATAAAGGCGATTATTAATTGTGGTTTAGAAAATAGTAGTTTTCGTGGACTAAATAAAATAGCTTAGACTGGTTAATGTATATGGTTACATACTCGTACACATCCACAAACATCTGTTTACGTCCACAATGGCGATACCGGTAGTTTTTGTTTAACAAATAGTAGGAAAATACGTCAGGTGTTAGTGGTGGAAGCCCATAGGATCGTTGGATTAAAAAAGAACGGTTGGCGGAATGTATGGTGGTTCCGTTAGAATAATCGAAAGTGGTTAATTATCGTATTAGATGTTTAAATAAGCGAAAGTGTAAAGGCCTACATAAACAAAATTTAATTATCCGACAAAAGTGGCGATGTGCTACACTTATAAAGAAAGTATGGAATGGTGTTTTACGGCCCTAAAAAAAGGGCGACTGACTTTTCCAAGCAACTACAAGAATAGCAGTAGCGCAGAGAAGGGGTTATGTATTATACAGTTGCTGCAAAATATGTTAGTTTACGCGTAGCTCGGATGTGTAATTGATCACGACTTAAAGATCCTCGGAGGTTTAAAAATTTCAGCCCATTGTCGTTTGAAAATGTTTGAAATTATCAGAACAGGAGCGGGTCGAAGTATAATGGATGATTGACTGAGTTTTTCTACCTTTACGAGGGAATGGAAATTGACAGACATCGAGCATCTAATTTCTATTTGGAGGATATCGAGTACTTACCGGTTCTAGAAATCAAACGTGCGGCCGACCGCTATGCGAAAGTGTAAAAGCCACAGAAGCAAAATTTAATTATCAGACGAAAAGTGCGGATGTGCTATAGAAAGTATAAAAATGGTGCTTTGCATCGTCCCAACAGTAAAAAGGAGAGTGACTTTTCTAGCAATTACAAGAATAGCAGTAGCGGGCGAAGGGGTATGCATGTATTATACAGCGCATTGTTGCTATAAAATATGTTAGTTTACGAGAAGCTCGAACGTGCACAAATTAAATTTCAATCTATAATTAACCACGGTCGTAAAATGGAAATTAATGGGTAATTTAATACCGTTAAGCATATACTTTGCTTGGTGATTCATTTGGAAAATATTCACCCCATTTCCTAAAATATGACGTAGAAGTTATTTAAAATTAAATTGTTGTAAGTATCCTGTAGACAACAAGTTGGTATTTTCTTAGTAATGGTTTAAAGTGTTTTTGGTTATAGTAGCATTGCATCTTCTACAGCACGACTTGCACACAATTGTGTGCGTGTGCTACCACCCTTTGGATTTTTAATATGCACGCGATCCGTATAACATGGAAGACGTTTTCCGGTGTTTCATAACGGCATTCGCACCATCGACGAAGCGAACCAGGTGCATGCATTGGCGCTAAATGTATTGGACGAGCAGCAAGGATTATGACGTCATTTAGTTCCCGCCGAATCCTCAACTTCGTTCGGTGTCTTCGGAAACCTTCGGTTTGCATTCTATAGGGTACATAAAGCGGTCGCAAGAGTAAACCTTTAGTTATAAGTTAGTTCGCTTACAAGTCAAAGTCTTATAGTGCGGATTTTGTTTTGTACTAAATGGTATCTGCAAACGTTTTGGCAACCTTGCGGTGCTTCCTATACCTGGAAAAATGCCTCAAACGGCACCAGAACAAATGTCGTGGTGTAACATCGTCCACGGTTGCTTATACATCCGTCAGCAGCAAAGTACTTAAACTGTGGGACTTGCGGTTTCGCTTTTACGAGAATGGACAGCTTACAGCGACACAAGGAAAACAGCACGGTATGTCATTAAGCCGTAAACGTTCAGCTCGCCAGCTGTTAAAGGACCTTGTACGAAACAACCACGAATTATGTGTAAAGTATGCGATTTCGAAATGGAAAAGACTACTATGCCGCACATTTAAGGAGCAACAGACATAAAATGCATCAGTTACCGCTACTGCGAAGATGGCGTAGAAATGGTTAGACAGCGTTTAACAACCGTATGGCTAGCTATCGCATAAAGAACGCCAGTGTCGACGATGGAGTGCCGAGTTTTTGAAGCAGAAAGAGCGATTTATTCGATTAATTAATGAAAAAGAATACAACATACAGCAATAAAAGTCTACTGCGAACTCTACGGCGTTTACACCAAAATGGGGAAGAGACTACCGATGTGAAATCCTTTAACACAAAAAATGTGGTTATAACGTCTTCTAGTAATCTGGAAAATATGTACGAGGTCTTAAGCGAAACCATAAGAACAAAATCAGAGGAATTTGAAACATGTGGGTCCGGTTGGTCTTTGGAAAAGTGCTCTATTTAGAAATAAATATTAATAAGTATGAGCCGATATGAGAAGTTCTAGGTTGAAAATAAAAATTGTGAATATGTATTTAGAAATGTGGTTTACAAAATTTAAACTGTATTAGTAAAATTGTTGTAATAAAAAGTTTTAAGAATGGTTTTAGATTTTCTTTAGATATGAGCCGCAGGAAAGTTATAATTTAAGGGTGTGTTAAAATGGTAAGGGTGGTCCTGTTTTAAATCTGTTTACAGATTCGGATTCTACATAAAATTTAGACTAACAAGATGTATTGCATGTATAAAAATTTATAAGAACCTCAAAATCGCTACCAAAAAAAAAAATCTTAAAATGGGGTAGCTCTGGGGATGGGCTATTGAAAATTTAAAGAGATTTGGGTAGCTGAGAAAATTCTAATTTAATTGATACCAAACAAGGTAGGTTTATCTCGTGGTGGAAATGTGGAGAAAGATTTATCTCGCAGAGGGTATATGTTAACTTTGCAGGGCGTGGTTCGATTTCAAATCTGTTTACAGATTCGGGATGTGCGTAAAATTTTAGACTAAGAAGATGTATCGCATGACTAAAAAATTTTAAGACGATCAAATCGCAACGGTAAGAAATCTTAAAATTAGGGTAGCTCCTTGGGGATGGTGCAATCTAAAAATTCCTAGAAATTGGGTAGCTGAGAAAATTTAATATTAATTGATACCAAACAAGATAGGTTTATCTCGAAAGATGAATGGTAGACGAAAAAACTATTTGTTAGTTTTGCTTATAGAGCAAAGAGCAAAATTTAGAAGATCAGGACTTTAAAGGGTATAACTTTGCAGGGCGTGGTCCGATTTCAAATCTGTTTGCAGATTCGAATTCTGCGTAAAATTTAAGCTAACAAGATGTATCGCATGACTAAAAAATTTATGAACGTAAAATCGCTACAGGTAAGAAATCTTAAAATTGGGGTAGCTCCCTGGGGATGGCAATCTAAAAATTTTAGAGATTCGGGTAGCTGAGAAAATTCTAATATTAATTGATACCAAACAAGTAATTTATCTCGTGGGTGGAATGTGGAAAAGATTTATCTCGCGGGTGGAAAGAATGGGGTGTGACGTAAAAAAATGGTTGGGGGTGTCCGAGCAAGGCGGAGAGCAAGGCGGAGTCAGGAGGAGATTCATCTAAAATAAGACTTTATAGTGGAATTTACAAAATTTGGTCCAGATGAGTGTGGAAATGTGGATGCTGGTGGAAATGTGGTGCTATTTTTCTTGAAAATGGTCTACTAATGAATTTTAAGAATATAAAGCCGTATAACAAAAATATAAGGGGCGCAGCAAAAGAGATCATTATAAAAGATGTAGAGGAACTGAATAGCTGGCAAGGATGTATAGGGAATTTATATGTAAAACCAGAACTGGAATAACTAGAGCATGAAACATAGAAAAGGATGACTTGGGATATCCTATAATTAGAGGCAAGTTTGAACTAGCATTAAGAGTCTGAAAAATAATGAAACGTCCGGAACATAGAAAATGTATGCAGAAACTCTTAGAGCTACTGGAAATCAGCAGCAGAACGTCTCCTCCAACTTGAAAGCTATATGTATGAGACAGGCGAGTTACCCAACGATTTCATATATAATACCATAGTCACTATACCAAAAAGGAGAGTTGCGGGCAGAGGTGAACATTTTTGAACAATAAGTTTAACAGCGCACGTGTCAAAAATATTGACTAGAAATGTACAAAACGGATGAAAAAACAAGCTGAAGAAATACTAGTACAGTACCAATCTAGGTTTTGGAAGCAACACGTGAAGCTATTCTAGTTATACGAGTGATTAGGGCTAAAACAACAGAAAAGAGAGAAAGCGTGTGTATAGGGTTTGGAAATAAAGATTGGAATGAGTTTTAGGGATAGACATATGCGTTAGGCAATCTGTTTCTTGTTTCTATGCTGCTTTTTCTTGTTAAATATAGCACGGCCTTGTACACTAATTTTTATTTTATATCTTTTGCACTCTTACCATTTTGCGTTATTTGGCTTCCTAGGTAGCGGAAATCCTTAACCTCTTGTAAGTTCGTGTTACATACTTGTATTCTAGTTTTTTATTTATTTTCCCTTCTTTACATACTAGTACTTTAGTTTAATTTTTGTTAATTTTCATACCGTACCTCTCTGTTAGAACTGTTTCATTTTATAAAGAGCTGCTTTTGACTCTTCCTTGCTAAATGCTAATACCGCTATATCGTCTGCAAATCTAAGCATATCAATCTTTTGTCCCTGCATAATAATTACAAGTACCTTCCTGCATTTGACAGTATTCATTACCTCTTCGATGTACAAGTTAAAAATTAATGTGAATAGAGCGCATCCGTGTTTCTCCCTTTTCCTAATATTTACTTCTCTACGTTCCTGCTCTAATTGTATTACCGATGTTTGCTCTTTGCACAAGCTATGTACTATCTAGAAAACAATAGAAGGGGAGTCGAGCTTTATCTAGGCTGTGGGAATTTTAGGAAACTGTGTAGGCTAGCTCAAAATAGAAATAAGTGGAGGTACGCGTCCAACCAGTTTCAAGATGGAAAACCTAACGACAAAAAAAATTGCACTATTCTGATAGCAGTAGAAATAGTTAAGAGTTTCTTCGACTAACCATATGCACCTAATCCAGAAATTCCCGTGCAATCCAAGACTGTTTGAATTTCTAAAATCGGACTACACCCTACAAAGTTACACCCTGTTAAAACCCCGTACCCCAAGTTTTTGCTCATTGCATTCTTATCTAACCTAGGTAAAAGTTGTCTTAGACTAACCACTTTAACCTACTATTTAATTAAAAGAATCACATCAATATAAAAATTTATTTAAAAATTCAAAAAATATTCTTTAAAATACAAACGTTCTGCTTGGCACAGTTCAAAAAATTTTTCGAATGCAATAAACAATGGTTAGATTGACCAGCTTCTCGTAACTGCTTCAAATTTACAATACCAAACTGTTCAAGATTCACAACTTCGTTAGCTGGAAGGTAGCGGGTGATGATGTTTTCCTTTAACAACTCTTTTACATAAACGGTCCCATGTACAGGTACTATTTCTTGCAAAAATAAACTTGCGTTTTTATTTAAATAAGAATTGTTTAGTGAAGATGGTGACATTTGATGAGAATTATATGTTATTTACCAAAGGAACTTTAGAACACTTTTTACGGATATCTCAGGACGTTCTCAACTACGCTAGTTCTTTCAAAGAACTAACGGAAAACGGTGCTCCTAACATTGATCTGTTTCTGTTAGATGTAGCAGTGGAAAGGTATAATAGGAATGATGCTTAGCAGAATCTCGCACATGATATAATTAAAACAAATACAGTAGTAGTGATATCGGGATCATGTTATACAAATTTATAAGAACCTATCCAAGATTGCTTGAAAACAGTAATTATAGACAAGTCGAGTATATAGAAGAGTACAACAGATTTCCATTCCAAGCATTTACGAGCGATGCTTAAATTTTGAACTATAGATTTTAGAGAAATTTCTGTCGCTATAATACAGCATATTACAGTTTATTCTCTTATACCTTTATAAATTGTTGTACTTCAACTACAGATATTAATAGCTGTAATAGTATATTATACAACTAGGCTATAATGGCTATTATTCCAGAGGATGAAGGTTGCTACACGAGCGAGCGAAGCGAGCGAGTGTCGTAATCATCCGAAGGAATAGTACCCTTCATTATATATATATATATATATATATATATATATATATATATATATATATATATATATATATATATATACTTTATCTACAACTAAGTATCAATATAAGAGAGCATAATTTATATAACTTGACTTTCCAAATTATCGAAATTCTACAATAAATTAGCGAAAACCAATACGGCTAGTTGTTTGTGTTATTGTATTGAGACATAGTATTTGATATTTGGCATTTGACGTTTGTTTTAAATTTCAAAGGTATTGGGATTTAATAATATTATATTCAGTTGGTCTGTAAAAGGGAATAAAGAGCCATTATTCCCTCTGCTCTTCATTATTCCCTAGCGTGATTAATATATAGCATTATACCGCAAAAACCACAGGTGTAATACGTATATTATATATTAGTTGTAGATAAATAAAATTATGTTATAGTTTTAAATAAAACGATCCTGATTAGTAATTTTGTAAAACGTTTATAGCACCCTTTTACCCTTTTAATAAATACACATCTTTGTTATAATTCTTTTTATAAGAACTTAGATAACCATTTCAATTATGTAGACGTTTGAACAAATAAATAATATAAATGCATATTTTATATTTTATAACATAAACAAACTAATTTGTACAAAAATAATTTCTAAATTTATATCATTCATTTTTTATGATCGTAGTTGAAGTAATTCTGGTCGTTTTCGAAATACTGGTTTACTATAAACAGAAGTATAAAATCACAAACTTTGCGCCGTTGTCTCTGCAGTTGAACTCATTATCATAACAATAGAAGCATACATGCTGATTGTTTGCGTTTAAGAGATGTTGATACAATACCTGATACGAATAGTATTCAACGAACGGTGAACATTGGAATATGTAAAGAAAAACTAGCTTTCCATTGATTTAGCGTTCTCGTATCATAAACGAATTTCACAGACAGGTATCCATACAGCATCCATAGTATATAAATTAAATTTTTACATTAAAGCTTACAATTTAGTATATTTTCCATCTGAATATCTGCTAACAGTTTTATAAACCCCTTGTTCTCGATTATTTCCATAAAATCATCTAAATCCTCGGGCAATACTAACACAGCAATACAATGCTGCATTGCTTCCTCGTATGACTGACACATAAAACATTTTTCTCCTATCGAAAACCGTCGCCCGCATTCTACTTTTTTTTTACTCGTAGAGCATTGCGAAATCTTTGAAGAACCTCCCCAAAGTTTTTATACACATTTGTTTAATCGTCTCTTTAAACAGTATAATCGACAAATAATAACTTCTGTGCGAACAGTCCTTTTATATGAGCTACTCTTATTCGGATATGAACCGATTATACCCGATTGGTGTGCACGCACGAAACAACAGGTAGGGAATGTATCTTCTGAACTAATTTATTACATTCCTTAGGAAAATGCTAGAGAGTTTAAAAATAATTATAACTATTGTTAGACCTCTAGTGCCAGGAGAAACGCTATTATTTAAGGTTGTGTCACTCCTTTCTGGACCAATTTCCTACATACTTTTACTAAAACTACGTGTATCGGATTGGGGATTATACTTTACTGGGGATTATACTTTACCCCAAAAACCCATTTGTCTATATTTTCGTCTTGATCTCGAGTCAACACATATGCATAATAACAATGTATAGGGTCTTCCAGAATAGGTTGCTTAATCTTCTTTAAAGGCACGTTCGTGTCTTCGACTTTAACTTTTTTTACAAGCGGTATTTTTTTTTGTAATACATCTGCCCATCCGCCCGCTCGCCCGGCCGACCGTAATGTAATGATATAATTAAAACAACATAGATTGTATACTTTAGACCATTTACGTCATCTCTGATATTTACATACTCGTCGAAATTCTTCCTATATCATCCTTTATCAATATCAAAACCTTTGACAATAGTTATAAAATTATGTTTCGAGTCACCACCATTCCTACAGCTTACGCACATTTCTTTAAATTTTGGGTATGACATATTATCACCGCTTATGCTTATATGATCCAGAAAAATATGACGAAGGTTCGCATCATCCTGCTTCCATAATGCGATTACATTGGCGTTATCTCTAAGCTTATGTTTTAAGGTGCTAGCATAAGTTTGACATACATAAAAACAATCAATATTTTTATGCCTACCATACGAGAAAAACTGTATGATCTTGCTTTGCTTGTTCGCAGGATTTTGTCAAAAACCATAACTGAATCTTCTTTAGCATCCTCTGACCCAATCACATCCTCGTAATTTCCAAACTCATAGCATCCAATATCTTCATTTAAGGGTTCAAATACACTTTTAAACAGTTCATACTTTGGTTGATATAAACTTTTAGAAAACACATAGACGTTTTTGAAAACAATGTCCATTCTCGTGTAAGATTAGAGATATTAAAGCGTTTAGTTTTTTTTCCCCACAACTCAATGGCCCAGCGAATATAGCTCATATGTTGACAGGAACAAAAGTCCATGTTTACGCACAATGTTGCTTGAAGATACCAAAAATTCGTCAAAGTTCTGTATCGGTATTACACGATCTTGCTTATCAACGGCCATATCGCTTACATTCTCTTGTTTAGGAATAGTTCTGCTAATATATAATTTCTTCTTGTTCTGTAATAGTTTGACGTGATTGTATAGCGTAGTTTTAGGTATAATATATTTTTTAATAGCAGCATAGAAATTTGATGCACCATGTAAAATTTCATTTACAGTTTTTATCATAGATTCGTTAGTGTAGCGTTCCCTTGGTGCTTACATTATTAAGAATGCTGTATTTCAACATGCCCCCTTGTATATTTTACTACGTCGTACATATGTATGTAGGATGTATACTGGACATATGTCCGATATACCTCTATATGTGATTTTCCAATGCCTCACCCAAAGATACTACATTGGCCAGGAAGCGAGTTTTTTTTACTTAGAAATTTTGCCGAACCCTTGCTGTTGCAAACAAGGTAGGGATCTTTAACGTGCATGACAACACTCACACACGGGACCTCCATTTTACCTCTCATCCGAACGAGGGTGTATTTTTGTGAAAAATGCTCGCCTAACATTTTTCAAGCGGACCGTGTCGGGATTCGTACCGGGACCTTGGGCGTATTGTCGGATATACCCCAGAATTTTTTCGATTTGGATGTTAGTCGGATGTATGTCGTACGGATGCGAGAGGAAACAGAAGGACAGAATAGGGTGGAGGGAGGAGGGTTTAAGTTAGTTTACTTTGTTTGGAGTTAGGTTAGTCGGTGTTGTTTAAAGTTAGGTTAAGTTAGTTGGAGTTAGGATAGATAGCAGGAAAAATTGTTGGTTTAGGTCACCGTTATTGACCTAACCTATCGATTGTTTTCTAACTAACCTAACCTAACTTTAGACAACATCGACTAACCGAACTCCAAACAAGCAGGAAAAATTGTTCGATTTTTCCTGCTATCTAGTCCAACTACCTAATTAACTTCAGACAATCCTGGATATTAATAAATATTTATTGAGTTTTACTCTATTATTGAGTTAAATCTAAATAAAAAATGTGGATGTGTTTTGCTGATATGTTTTTGAATATTAAAACATTATGCGGGTCTTTGTTGGAGCTAATTTTAAAAGACGTTATAATTGATTTCGATTTGATAGGTTACATGATGGGTTTACCTCAAAACGCAGAGCAATAGAAATAGATTGAATATCGCATGGTTTGTAAAAGGTTGATCTGTAAATCGGTAAGGGGTAGCTCAATTTGAAAAATTTCAAAAGATTTGAGAAGCTAAGGATAACACTATAATTGATATCTTACACGACGGAGTTATATTAAAAATATCGCTAAGAGTAATTCTTATAAAAATTCTAAAAATGGTGTTGGTGGTTAAATACAAACAGGTAAAATCCACTATAAAACAATTATAAGCGTCACTTTTCCTGTCAAGACATGCATATAATACCAGTTAACATAATAAGGAACTGTGCGCGCTTGGCCGTCAGCATAAAAGACGAGAGAGCCATGTTACAGAGCAGTAGTTCTCAAATTATCGTCGAGTTGATCCAAATTACAAGTTAAAGATGGATTTTTCTAATATTGGCGTTACATGTGATGCAAGAGTGCCATTAACTTGTAGGCAAGACCACCTATGCGCTAGGTGAATTTAAATCAAATTTTCACCACCATAACGTGGAAGTTGGTTTTAATTTACACTATGATTTGCAACCAGTCTTATAAATCATTTGCAATAGTAGAATGTGCCAAATTTATGCTATAAAAATGAACTATTTTAAACTGAGAGAATTTTGCAATTTTCAATTGGAATTTAGAATCATACAGTTTGCCTAAGAAGCAGCAAACGTAAGATTCAATGGTTTTTCTGGCGGAGATGTTTTAGAATTACAATTGGATCGTGAATTCAAATTGAATCCGATTGCCGAAACATCTAATAGACGTGTATGGGTGGCGAATAAATTTCAAGAAGAAAATTTATAGAATATGAAAATTGCAAAAGACCAGAATGTTATTGTGTTACCTGAGTACGAGTGGTTCAAGCTATTAAATTTGCGAGAATTAATCTGTTATAAAATGGAAGAGTTGAAGTGTAGAAACTTTCCAGAATTTTACAAAAAATTTGTAGGAAATACGACGGACAAAGAAAGGGTTCAAATGTTATTTGAGGAGGAGAGCCGTGTGAGTATTTCTTTGTTTAATGGTTGCAGCAATTTAAATTACTTGAGAGTGTTGAAAATTATTCAATGCCACCTCATGCAGTACTTAGAAGATGCGACTGCGAGACGAACGCTTACGCAAATGTATAGAAATTTGGATATCCCAGATTTACCAGACTCTGGTTATCACAGCGGTTTATAGATGTTATCAATACATGTACATATTTTTAATATAATATAATATTTTTTGATAAAGACTTTTACTTATTTGAATCGTCAACATCGGCCAAAATTATTAATAAATGTATTAAAATATTTTGTTATCTTGTTTTTTATTCTTAGGTTCAAGGTGGTAGATAACAAGGTCTTTTAGTGATTAACATTATATGCAGAAATATTAAATTTCGCTCAGTAACAATAGAACAGTAGTAACATGCAGCGAAAGTTGAACGCCAATCAAGGTCGGTTCGCATTTTCAATTAAGCCACATTACTCCAATCATTAAAAAAAATGACCTATATAATTAAATAAAATTTGCATTCATTTCAAGTTTTGAAAACAATACATTTTAGCGATGAACAAAAATTTATTATTATTTTCAATAATTTGACACAGCAATCAGCAGAACGATTGATTAAGACAATTAAAAAACAGATTTTACAAGATTTTCCGCATGCAGATGACTGAAATTTTACCTAAAGTTGAAGAAGAATATAGCAACACTAAGCACCATGCAATTAGAATGAATACTTCCTCCGATAATTAACAGTAAAATTCATTTGCAACTAAATTGCTCTAGCACTGCATTCAATAATCAATGATTCACCGTTTAATCAAATTTTTTTAAAATAAGATGTGTTTTCTAGCATAGTTATATGAAGCATTATTTCAAAGTTTGGTCATTTATAAATCAGCTATCGAAGGGAAAACATGTATGTTTTGGATATCCAGGGCTTCCACTGCAAGTCAAGCGAATTTTTTGTGGAAGAAATAGCTGTACTGAATGTTGGCACGGATGAGTTATGGCACGAAATTCTGAATATGCTGTTAAGAAGTGAAAACTTGGACGAGGATTTCCGAGGACATAACGATTTTTGTAGAAATCACCTACATAGGTTAGACTGGGACATCCCTGCGAGCAATGGATTATCAGCGCAATGTTTAAGTTTATTTTTGGAATAAATAGTACCTGTGCATGGGATCGTTTATGTAAAAGGGTTGTTAAAGGAAAACATCATCACCCGCTACCTTCCAGCTAACGAAGTTGTGATCTTGAACAGTTTGGTGTTGCAAATTTTCTGAACTGATTCAAGCAGAACGTTTGTGTTTTAAAGAATACTATTTTTTGAATTTATATATAATTTGATTCTTTAATTAATATGGCTTTATAGTATTTTTTTAAATAAATTTTTATATTGATCTGATTCTTTTAATTAAATGGAAGGCTAAAGTGGTTAGTCTAAGAAAACTCTTACCTAGGTTAGATATGAATGCAATGTGCAAAAACTTGGGGTACGGGGTTTAACAGGGTGTAACTTTGTAAGGGGTAGTCCAATTTTAAAAATTCAAACAGATTTGAATTGCCCGCGAAATTCTAGATTAGGTGCATATGGTTAGTCTAAGAAAACTCTTAGTTAAGTTAGATATGAATGCAATGGTGAAGATCTCCATAAGGAAGATCGGCGCGTCAACCGGCCTATTTCTACTATTTTTGATGATTATTATAAACAACTACAGGTGTTGGTTTTGAAATATTTTCAACTAATATTGGTTGTGCTAAAGAATTTATTGGGAAAGTATTAATTCGGCAAAAGTTCAAGTATTGGGAAATCTTAGTAGCTGCAGGCTGCTTCACCCCCTTCACATATCACTGAATATCGGGGAAATGGGGTATATTTTTGTAAAACAATAGAAGGGCAATCGAACTGCATCTAACAAGAAAGGACAGCGTCTATGTTCCAGGACGATAAACATATAAACAAAGAGAAGATTGTTGAAAGCATATGTGTGAAGCACAGCACAGTACGTTTATGAAATAGAGACAGTAGGAAAAGCAGACAGAAAAACAGTAGAAGCCTTTTGGAATGTTGTGCTTCAGATGTATGATGATGATTGCATGAACAAAGTTAATAACAAAGAGGTTATAGAAATAGTAGGGGGATAAAAATATCTGTGGAAAACCCAAAAAAATAGGAGGAATAGAAGGGCAGGATACGTTCTAAGGCATTTTTGGGGAATAGTGCGGGTTGTATTCTAAGCAGCAATAGGAAAAAAGAGAGGTAGGGGTAGAACTAGATCAGACTATTGCACGCAGATAGTGAAAGATGCACACTTGGAAATTTAAGAGAAATGTGTAGGTTACCTCAGAATGGGAAACAATGAGGGTACGCGTATAACCACTTACAGGTCTGAAGACCTAATGATGATGATGAAGACAAATACAGAATTTACCTATTATCCATTATAAATTTTCAGTCAACAATAACTAGGTACAAGAAAAAAAATTTTCTGTCCAAACAATTTTCAACCAAAGCACGACATAACTAAAATAAATCTCACTTTTAAGTACAATTGAACTAATTACTACATTTCAGAATAGCCAACATACACTTAAAAAATTAAATGGAACTTTAATTAAAGTGAAATACTTCTATAATTATGAAACAGAATATTTCTAAAAGTCAGCTTTAAGCCTTATCTTTAAGCCTGCTTTAGTTAAAGTAGCGTTTAGTACTTTATTATGAATTTGACCGTAAATGCTGCAATTTTGTGAAGACTTCTTTGGAAAATGGTTATTTAAGATTCATCAGCGCAAAATTTCGTATATTATAAAGATCAATTATATTTTGTATATAGAACATTTGAATTGTTTGGTAGAAAGAAAAAATCTTTCATATTTATTTATTTACTAAAGAATCAAAATCAACTGCATCACGAAATTAATTAAAGCGTGAGAATGCTATATTAAAATTGTTCTTGAAACCACTGCGTTGATAACTGATCGCAAATAAAATTCCTTTAATTTATACTCCATTCTTCTCACTCAGAAACAATGCACGTACTTTGTTTGTTTACATCGGGCTTTGGCGAATACAATGGATCTGTGAACTCAATGCACTACGAGTTCTTGTTTTTATAAATTGGAATACCAAAGGTTTAGATAGTTCCATACTGGGATGTCACGCACGGTTAGCACTGTGTAAGAACGTGTGTTTTAATACGATGTCACTATTCAAACCTTCAACTCCTCTAATTTACCTTACAAATCTCATCTCTTACATCCTGGAAACAATCATGTCCCAGGTAGCTACTGCGATACACCTGCACGTAATTGCGTTGCTAATGCTGCTGGTTTTTGTTGGGTAAGTTTCGATATTAATAAGGTTAATTAATATTTAAAGATTACTTCTATAATTTTATTCAACGGTAACATACAACTACTACTACTTAAAAGTGCGTACCGTGTTTGTTAGAACCAATTGTGGGTACCTTACAAAATTTAAATTATCTTTCCTCAGGCTTTTTTGTGACAATATGCTATTGATATGCAGGACACCATATACATGCCTTGTTCTCGCGGGCACCGTATATGGAGTAACTCTGATTTATGTCCAGAGATATTGGGCAGTTGTAAACTGTCTAGATACAACGCTTAGCTTTCTATCTTATCAGTTTGTCGATTTGTGCCAGCATAACTGCAACATTCTTGACGGTGACGCACTAGAATTGAAAATGTTAACACACTTTTATACCTGATATAAACATGTATCTTATATAGATACAATGGACAAGAGACCCACTAGCATGGAGAATGTTTTTATTGAAGTATTCTTAATGTTACGCGATTTTAAACAACGTACAGAAATGAAGAGATTGTTCTTGTTAACAGCGGCAACAGGTTATTCACGCACATGACTTGAATTATTATTCTGAAGTACGAGTAATAAAGCATGCAGGTTTAGAGTTTGTGAATATAGTAAATGATTGTGTTATAACACGCCTGCATTTAGTGCAATACCTTTCTTTGTCTTTGTACTAAACAGTTTAGTTAACACAAACAAGACATCTTTGCCCTTAGAACTTGTTACGGATGTAATTTTTCAACGATACGTGTGAAACTATCTCAATTTTGACTTGCCCTGAAGGGGCGGGACACCGTCAGAATAAAAGGGGTTCATTGACTAACTGCAGTGGTCGAGAGTGGGATCCTATAGCTAAATGCGAAAAGAAAATCAAGAAACAATAAAAAGCTACAAAACTAACAATTAATAAGGTTCTCAACGACAATTCTGCATTACATTATCACTTATCCAGACAAGTCCTCTCACTGTCACTACGAGCGGGAGCACTCGGTCGTTACAAGCATAAAGATGTTCTACGTGAAAGACCTATCCCACATAAACTCTCTCGCTTTAATTATTCCTACCTTTGATCGTCACGTTCCTTAGTTTAAATAAACTACACCCTCCAGATCTGCCTAACGCTGGGGTGACTGGAAAGCCTTTACAAATTATTACCTATTTGCTAATTAAATTATATAAAAATCAATATAACTTAATATCTATTATCATAAAATGCATCATCATACATACACATATAAATATACTTTTCTAACATTAGCTTTATCTGCAATCTGGCCAGGTGGATATTAAACTAAACCCTAAAGCAAATCCGAAAAAAAACTTAGCCTAATCCAGCAATAAAGCAATGCTGCGATCCACATTTTTCTGCTTTCCTATTGAACTACACATTTATGAATCACAAATAAATGGCTATGCCGTAACTCCAATAAGAAAACCAGTCCAAACACCAAGGTTATACTGTTCCCTTGTTCTTTCCAAAAATGCATAACCCCCAACATATTTCTTACTATTTTGCAACTAATGAATTTCTCCTTAGATAAACGTCTTTGTCGAAAGAAATGTCAATACATGTGAACATTCATGTTTACGTGTAAATCATACTAAATCTTGCATGAGTCTATACTATTACTTACAACTTGTTTCTACGATCCAAGCAATGTCCTAACCACACCAAGTTTTTTCCATTCAAAAAACACTACTACAACACTACTTCAAGATTCCCAAATTAATGGTGACATAAACAAAGTCAGTTTCACTCTCTACACACGGTCATAACGAACAAATTTCTTCCCGCAAGCGTTTCGAACTATACCCCACGTAAAATCGAAAACTTTGCATGCCGCGTCTATCGTTTAGTTGTGTTATTTTAGTTTATATTTATCCAAACCTTAATACATCTTTGATCCCTTTCCCTAAGTCAATTCACTAACATTAATCCCCAATTCCCCTTGAATTAAACCTCACTGGAGGAATTAAGACCTCCTTTACTGATTTAACTACATCTTGACGTTATCAGATAGCGTGTTACTATTATTTTTAATTCCCCAATTATTTCATTTAATGTTCGAGGTTTTCACATTATTACACAACTTTGTTGTCACTATTTTTATATTCAATAACACGTGAGAAGTCCCTATTTTGCTGTAATTTACCTAGGAGTCTCTGTAATTTATTGTGATCTGAAACTCTATTGCAGTCTGAATGTATAAGAGATGACTCGTTTATGTCAGACTATATTGTGTATTCTACTTACTATTGCCTTGTTAATACTTTGTATAGGTTTCCCCTTTCAAAATAATTGGAACAACGTCTTTTAAAATGATGTCATATTGCATGGAGTTTATTGTACTACGTTCTTAAAGCTAAAATTTGAGATGCATTTTAATTAATTTTTCAATAACACTACAAAGTTTTATGAATTAAAATATAATTTGTTGATTTACATTCTTCTGGTTTTTAGAGAAATTTAGAATAACAATACGGATTTAATTACCAATCTTAATTTGTAAACACTATTTAATACGAAATAAAGTTTCTACAGGGTATTCCCATAACAAATTAGTTCGTTCAAAATTAAATATTATTTATTTCCTATCTAATTTACCTTATGTAACGCCTCGCATTACGAACTTCTTTACAGCGACATTTACTCTTTCTACTTATACCGTTTAAACCTAAGAATATTAAGTCCAACTGCAAGCTTTTTAAAAAAAAACATGGATTAAATAGCAGATAAAATACAATCACCCATTCGCTGTTAATGTTCAAAAAAATTGCAAATTGATCAGAATACTACAGTTGAATGTAAACAAGTTATCTGTACACAAAGGATAATTGATAGCCACTATGTGGCGTGACATTTTCAAATGGATTTAATTGACAGTTAACGCGAGGTTGCATTTAAAAACTCTATTAAGCTTACAATAGAAACCTTCTAGATGTTGTTTGATAACACTAGTACGTTCTTAGAATAGTCGAGAATTATTGATTATGTATATAAATTGCCGTTCACGGCAACTTGAATTCTTTGTAATTCAAGCTATGATTATAATACTAGTTTTATTCATGTCTTGACCTATTAAGTTGTAATATGAAATAAAATAGCGTTAGCATAGCGTAAAATAAATAGCACTATGCGATATAAATTATTGTAGTGATCTCTGTAAATTAACATTTAGTGCTTTGATATTTCATTATGGTGCTTCTATAGTAATTAAGAAGATATATTTGTAGCTTTACTAAATTGCTATTTGTACTGTTAGCCATTAACTGCAAATAAATTTTCGTAAGTGCTTTAGAATTTTACTGTAGCTACGAGTAGTTAAAAAGGCTTATGTAATCAGATGATAATAAGGAACTGTTGTTATTGCAAAAGAGTTTTGATAACACTTGAACTTATAATTTAATTTAACAAAATTGAATAAATTGCATTGCAAATTTATATTAAAGAATAAGAGTTTGTTTTCAACGGTCTCATAACTTGGAATATTTATTTCACCCGTAGAGTCATTGTATGTTTATAGAAGCGAGCGTGGTGGTGTAGATATGATAACGACGAAAAAATAACAATGTTGGAATGAAAAAGTTTGCTAAGTGAGATAACAAATTCTAGTCGAGATGCTGCCGAAAATACTCTACTCGAGTAATTTGAGTAATAGTTGTGAATGTAATCGATTCTGGGTTCGACGGTCCTAACATAGCAATGGTAGATGCAGGTTTTCTATTATTTCAGTTCCAAACGTACCTGTAATGCGTTTGCGTTCCATTAGATATAAACTAGGTAGAAAAGAAAACATTAAACGTTGGATGGACAAAATATGTACGGAACATATTCTGTATATTTATATTTCACGAATGGTTAAACCTCAAAAACTATAACCTTATTTCTTTTAAATACATTGTTAACGCAATAATTAAGGACGATTGCTTATTTTAAAACCGCAAAGGAAAACGGATCTAAATGTTACCAGACGCCACATATGCATTTCTCATAAAATTATTTACAATAAACAGTTGTCGTCCATCCCGACCATCAAATCATACCATACTGCAACAACAATACATATCACAAAGCAATTACGTAACTTATAAGTAACTATGGTACAATAACCTTGCTATTACATTTTGAGCACTGTTAGCATGCACTACAAGTGGGGAAAGTGTTATATGGTGACTAAGTCTGAAAAAGGAAGTGCAGTTTGTTACGTAATTCGTGGCAGTCCCTGTTCGGGCGTCAAAGTTATGCTACGTTGGCTCGTAGCCGTGCGTAACACAAAGATATCACGGAATGACCGGGCTCAATCGGAGATTAAGGGGAGTTGTAGAAAGCAGACTAACATATGGTATACGCGGCTGTAAGGAGTTAGTAACAATACCTGCAATAAAATTAGTTAAGCAAACCTGAAAAAAAAAGGATAAGCATAGCAGCAATGCAAAGCCTAAGTTATTCAGTACTTTGTAGAATGTAAATAAAACTGTTTAGATAAACTATATAATATAATCACGATAAAAGCATTACAAAAATTTTTATCACAAAGTGAGGTAATATTGGGGAGTAGCAGAAACGTTTCCTCACACACCAATTAAACATAAATCAGACAAAATGTTAACAAAAGATAAATAGATAAGACACAATTGGTATGAATAATTCAGTAGTATTGATTGTTCTTTCTTTCTTATGTTTTAAAATAGCATGCAAGTCTATTGTAAAAGGTATCAGCACGACAAAGAATATTGCAAAACAAACGGATAGATATTTAAAGTAATAACAAGTATGAAATAATTCAACTTACACAACCAGGAGCACCGGAAGAGTGTCTATAGAATTGGACTAATTCGGCTACTGATAGCCTTGCAGTTGGAGTTGGTGGAGTGTGGGGTGTCCATGGTTCCATCCCATTATCAACTTGAAACTTGACACTACTATCAACTGCAGATTGTTCTTTTACTTTCTGTAACTGATCGAAAGCCTCCTGATAGCTTGGTAAGCCGGATGCACTGGTGTAGCTTGGCAAAGATTCACAGTCAATTCGCGGGGGTGGAATTTGTGGTACAACAGACAGGAAACATGCAACACACGCAACTAAGAACAATTAAAGTTAGTATAATTCCGATCCAAACATCCGCCAAGAAGTTTTCGTATTGCGGATCTGCTTCAGCAGAAAGAACTTCGTCAACTTCTGAAGATAATTTCAGTTGGTAAAGGCATTATTTGAATACGGTGAAACATTTAAAAACACTATCACTCTCATCATTAATACGGAATGAGTTAAACACTTTTGCAATTTCATTTTGCAAATGTTTTAGGGAGTTTAAAACCTGACTAATGTGGCTCCTTTAAAAATTCTGTACAACTCTGTACTCTGTACACTCTGATAAAAAGGACCACAAAACTAGATCGCACACACAGTAATCCTAAAAGAATAGGTCAAGTTTAGCAAGCAAGTTCTACAACTTTTATTTCAAAAGAAACTCAACTAAAAACACAATTAGTAAAGCACACGCAATCACTAAGTAAGTCCGTCAATGTTCCGTAAACCACGTGCGGTCGAGTAAAACACGTTCGCCTATATCTAAAGCATCTTTCCTTCAATGGAATAAGAACTACACTTTCTACAGTTAATATACAACGTAATTAATATATCGGAACCAAGAACAAACTACCACTCCTCATCTGTTTATCTAAACTAGTTGTTACTACGAACTCTTGTCGACTATTATTTCGACTTCGTTAATAACATAAGGAACATCCAAAACGTGAATGCACCATCATATCGTCTCTTATCTAGACTGGTATATCCACATAAGCAACAAAATTTATACGAACGGTAAGACAAGAACGATGCACTCCACTCAATATAATACGACGCATTCGCCAACGGGTTAATAAATATTAAATATAGAAATAGTAATTGCAGAAAGGTATTTACTAATTGAAAAAAAGCGTAAAATGTAAAACTATTAAAAATGCCCGTTACAAGTTGAAAGTAACAGAGTTTTAGAATGTGAACATAGATTTCCCAAGGAAAACACACGTGACGCGTGACTAATTTCTTTTACTACACTTGCAAGTGTAGTGTTTTTCAATTACCTGTTCGTGGATTTAGCGTCGTAATGACCGAGGAAAGGGATCAGGAACTTGAGAGTTCCCTCCACAAATATTTTGGATTTTGCTTTGCGTTAAGGAAGCTGCTGTTAGAAGGAAAACAATGAAAAACTAGTAAAATATTAAATTTGAAATCTGCGTTATTTTTCCGTATATATGAGTAATTTTTCTATTTTTATTTCTAACTACGTGCTATCTATAACTAATTCAATAAGATTTACAGTACACGCGCATTATCTTTTCATACTAGGGCTTTTCTCCTTTTAACAATCCACCTATTTCTATCTCATAATTAACTAAACTTTCCTAACTCTATTCTAATATCATCTGCAATCTAACATTTCTATTCTATATTTCTAGTTTTTTCATATTTACACACTGCCTCGTCAGGTTTCATTTCAAACCAAATTCTCTTCACTATCATACATAACTCGTCGTATTATAGCACATTCCTCTCTAAACTATCATAATCTTGGAAAAATATGGGTTATAAAATTTTCATATTGTTGTCCCAGCAACTACTCAGCTGACTACTTAAGTCCTAAAAATTATGGTCTTGAATTTCACTATCTAGCCTACTTACGTTGCTTTCAAACCATACATCTTTCAACTACTCTTCATTAAATGCATAAACTTCAGTCTTAAATGGTTCACTATCAATAACTTCCTAACTTATTTTTACAATCATTAGTAATTCTTATCTCCCTGTTTTCCAATTCATAAGATTCCTCCTTTAAAAACGATTCTATTTCACTTATAACTTCACCTGGGCATTTAACAACAATTCTTACTTGTTTCTTACTGGTTTCTTACTGGTTTACTTTTATACTTTCAATTCTCTCGTTCTCACTCACTCCAATGATTTCTTTCTTTCTCCTACGCTTCCAATTCTTTCTTACATCCGCATATTTGAATTAATGTTTCGACAAACCAAACGCTACTCCTCCATATTTATACATACGCCATTTAAAATATCGATCTGATTCTCTAATCGCAATTATCCCAAACGAATTATTAAGTTCTACTTTCGAAATTATTACATAGTAGGGTAGCTAAGCCGGTTTGGCAACAGAGATCCACAGCAAGATATGTATACGCCGATTCGAGAACAATATGAACAGCTAAGCCGCTTTGGGAAACAAAACGTGCAGCAAGATATGTATACGCCGCTTTGAGAACAAAATTGTCTTTGTGTGTAAATTTGTTGCGTCGGGGGTCGTTAGGTCTTTGGGGTGTGCGTTCGGCGGGGTCGTTAGATTTTGTCGTGGGGTGGTGCGCGTGCGCTGGGGTGGAGATATTTTCTTAAGAAATTTTTAGCAGCGTTCCCGACGTTAAATATTAAATATTAAATTTTAAAAAAATGTTGTGTGTGTAGAAAATGGAGTTCACGTGTTGGTTCGTATTTTTCTGGGGTAGGTTAAGCTAAAAGTTAAAACGCCGCGGTGAAGATTTTTTTAATATTAGGCAAACGCGTGCATGTGGTAAAGAGTGCTTTAGCTCTCCTCATAAGCTGCGTTTTGTACGAAGTAGCAAATAAAATTAGGAAATATACAAAATGTTATATGATGGAGGTCAAATTTTAAACGTTTGCAGGTAAAATCTTGTAAAAAAGAAGTCGTTCACTTCTCGCAATTTCAATGTCACGATAAAATACTAAGAATTTGCATGCAGTCGAATATAACCTCGTGTTTTTTATTTGGTAATATATATGTAAATCACGTCGACATTCGACTTTTAATATAATGTATTTAATTAACATAAGGTGTGTTGCAAAAACATTTCAAGACAGGTATGTCGTATATTACCTTTTGGTTACATCATCCCAAAATAATTTATACAAGTACACTGAACTTGCAGTCGGATATAACATATAATCTTTTAATTATACCCGTATGAATTTAAAATATATGCAAATTATACCACCTTTCATCACGATTTATTTGACTCTCAAATTATTTGATTTGATCTTATATCAAGGCTTATGTATTAACTTTACAACTCAAGGTGTAGCATCAAGGTTTTACGTCACTCTCAAACTATAGAACTTAATAAAATAGCTTTCCTTAGCACCAATATCATTTAGAAAATATGTGTTTCATTAACATATACTTATTTGTTAAATATTTCCTACCAAAATTTATTTAAAAATTTAAAAGTTCTTTATTTTCATTTTCATATAGGTAAAATCACCACTTCGCTATGCTCTCGGCTACCTAGTTCCGGCTACTTTTCCAAGGTCGTTGTGACGTCATAGCCTTTTATAAATATAGAGCAATGTAATACTATTCTAAAATTCTAAAAAGAGTCTTTCTTACTAGCAACAAATACATACAGCTTGTAGAACGCGGATGTATCCAAGTCAGTCCATCGGCACATAAAATAATCTTTTAATCCTTTCCTCTTTCTCTAATAAGATGTTCTTTGTCTAACATATCTTTGTATTGTTCGCGTATTATCGCAGTGTCTTCCAATTAGTCCAACTTTCGCCTTTTGCATGCATTTCCTCTAATTCCAGCTGTCTTTTCTTCCACTTACAGCGTATGGCGTGCATAGAGCAATTTCCTGCAGCGTCAACGGAGAGTTTACTGCTAATATTTACGCGTTGTCGTACAACCTCTGGGCGAATGTTAGGCGTACTTATCAACCCCGATACCGAAATGATTATTTCTTTTGGAATTGTAGAATATGGTGTTACAGATTGTGTAAAATATGTTACCTGCTTTAATGTAGCACTTGTGTAAGATTTTTATTTTATCTTGGCTGTCGTCCTACTCTACTATCTCCAAATAATTTACAGGTAAATAGTTAAAACTAAAAGCTGAAAGCACATACTTTATCAATTTTTCCCTTTTCTCTGGTTTTTCTGACAACCTAATTTGCAAGCCCGTCAATTTCTTTGTATTGCCGTTCCCCCAATACATGTACTGTAGCAGGTTATTATACACTAAACAGCAGCTATTTTGAAGCTTGTCCGATAACTTACTCCACATTTTGGCGGTACCGAGTACATTGGCACCTTTAGGAAGTATAACTTACTATCTTCCAATAAGGTTAAACAGTCTTTTAAGGGATTATACACCGTTCCGCACTGACATAGCTTCCAATTGTACAGTTTTATATTGTCGCTTCCAATTGCGTAATACCGTGTTCTTTGGTCAAAGTAGACGCGAATGTTGCTCTTAAACGTGCATCTGGACAACGTAAAAAATCTAGTATATAATTTCCAAGTTGTTTATTAACACCAGGATTTGTTATCTGACACACAAATTTTTGTATATCTTAATTCTTACATTGGTTGTTAGCCATGTTAAACAATCGAATTTAAATTAAAATTAAGTTTAAATGGCTCCAGGCTTGGCATTAAATATTTTTAAATTTTGTTATGTATAATGCCAGAATAAAAATTTTAGAATAGTATTACATTGTTCTTTATTTATAAAAGGCTATGACGTCACAACGACCTTGGAAAAGTAGCCGAAACTAGGTAGCAGAGAGCATAGCGAAGTGGTGATTTTACCTATATGAAGAATTTTGTTATGTTAAGTAAAAACGTGCAAGTGGTAAAGAATTTTTTAGCTTTCCTCAAAAGCTGTATTTTGTATGAAGTAGCGAATAACATTTAGAAAATATACGAAATGTGATATAATGGATCTAATTATAAAGTCTGCATGTAAAATCTTGTAAAAACATGTTGTTCACGATTTCATTACCAAGATAAAATAACAAGAATTCGCAGTCGAATATAACCTCGTGTTTTTTATTGAAATTATAGCTCTCTGGTAATATATATGCAAATCATTCAACTTTTAATATAATGGATTTAATTAACATAAGGTGTGTTTGCAAAAACATGTTAAGACTATTTCCTTCTTGGTATGCAAATTATACCACCTTTCATAACGATTTATTTGACTCTCAAATAAAAAAATTAATTTGATCTTATATCAAGAGGTGTTCTTGCTTACATTTAGCAATTTCAATATATATTTAATATGTGTGTGTATATTTAAAAAACATGTTAAGACAGGTCACTCGTTATTTTATTCATGATTGCATCACCAAAATAATTTATACAACCACACTAAACTCGTACCCGGATCTATATAACCTTTAAAGGTATGCAAATAATGTCGTTATTTAAAACGTGGTGAAGAATTTGGATGGAGATGTACTCATTCTCAAATGCGGAATGGTACTCCACAAGGCGTTCTGAACGGAGGCTTTGCACGCATTAGGTGATTGAATACTTCGGAGATTTTAGGTTAAGCAAAACATGCACGTGTTGAAGAATCTCCGAGAATTTCAAAAATTATTTTGTATTAAATATATAATATTAAAAGAAACACACAATATTTTAATGTTTTATTTACAAAACTTACATTCTTTAATTGTCCCTATCTTTTGTAGGTGGCGGTAGCAGATTCTTATTTGAATAAAATATAGATAAGACTTCCACATTAAGAAAAATGTATCTTAGTTAAATGTACGGGATTTTATTAATTATAGTTTAGTAAAGTGCATGGTAGTTAATGACCTCGAGGTTGTGATATTTATAACAACATACCGATATATGTAAATTATATATGGAAACTGCATAACTTCAAATCATTTTAGCATAATTGCTAATTACCAAAATTCATAATTTCTACTTCCGTTAAAACACATTACGTAAGTAAGTTTATACATACCGATAATACAATGGTAAAAATTCTTCTACAACACATTAAACAGCTTATTTATATTTGCTACCTTAAACAACTATGCGGAGTGCATATAAATGTCAGAGGAAGATTTTTATCGTTCCTTCCAATCTTAAAATTTATATCGTCAATAAAATAATAAACAGATTACTAATAATAGGTCGTCAATGGAACTAAAACAACATATACAAAATGTGTACAAATGAAAAGACCACTTATTAATTAATCACGACTGTAAATTTCTTTAAAGATTTGATATTCATAGGTAGTAACAATGTTGGTGCTATATACATAAACGACTTTTTATGAGCATAGTTTAAATTAAAATAACACCGAAATTTATGTAAATTTAATAGTTCTGGTTTATAGTTGGTTGATTTTCGGAGAATAAATTTTATGAAACTTAGGTTTAAGAAATTAATCATTTTGCAGGTGGAATTAAATAAAAATGTACTACTTTGATGATAAAAACCTATGCAATGCTTTTTATGTTTACACAACTATAACATACTTTAAAATTTAATACCTTGGTAGTAGAATATAATTTTTTAATTGTATTATTGTAACATAAAGTTTGCATAAAAAATGCAAAATACATATCCGTTAAGAGGAATTTTTCAATATGATACTTACAGATTCGTTAGTAAGTTTTACAATTAAACTTATTTCAAGACATTTTTTGAAACACATTTTACTAGTCTCAAGGAATATGTATGTATGTAGGTATAAAATATACAAATAAAACACTACTTAATGTAAACATTATTCTTTATTAAAATGAATAATTGGTTATATGTACAAACCAGTTTTTGAGTACAATTACATCTGTGGTTGCGCAATTGAATGACGAATGTCGTGTGGTATGCTAGAAACACTTGTGTGAATTGGTGTAATACTTTAATTTATGTAGAGGAGTACACCCTAAGTCTTCTAGGTTAATAACATTTAGGTGTGGAAATTCATTGTAAATTGCCATCATCTCAAGATATACCGTGAAAGTTTCTGCTTAACCATACCTTTTGGTATTTGAAGCGAGCTGATAGACAGTTCCAAGAATATGATGGTTTCGGCACATATGTTATTGCAACTCCATTCGATAGGGATAGTTGTAAAACAGACATTTCTTTAAACACGAAGTTATTATGTGCAATTTTAAACCTTTGAACGTCGTCAACTAATGGACTATTAATTTTAGACTTCACTCACAACACTGGTTGCAGGATTGTAGCGGACCAAACGATCGTGTAGAATGAGGCAGTACGCTGTAGTGTGAGCTTTAAGCGCTTCTTTCATTTGAAATTCTAATCGTACGTCAACCGCTCCCACTTTCACTATTTCGTTTTGATAGGAACAATCGATGACTACAAGTGGAGCGTGCGTTTGAAATTCATTGGGTGTTAATATCGGCTCGCTGATACCCCGTAGTACGATTGTTGAAACTGTGCATACATCCCATATAGTATAGAATAGCGATTGGTATCGAAATCAATGTTAAGATTATCGTAAGGATACATAGATGAACCCAGATGTAATTTCATATTGGTCAACTTACAGTGGTCGAACTGACTGCGCCCTTTTGCGTGATGTATCGGTTTGAAAGCAGACAATAACAAAACGTGGTTTCTCCACTTGAGAAGCCGTCTTCACGGCCCAGGTATGCGTGTGTGTTGTATGTAATTCTGGATATTCGTGTAGTTCCCAACTGCGAAAGCTTATGTCCATGGTGGCATTGCGTTGAATATGTTTAAGTAGTTTTAAGCGCTCTGCATCTGCAACGGTTATATGTGGAATCCGCCATGATATATGTGTAATAGTAATTTTGATTGACTCTTTGGTATCAGAATTCGATATAGCTGCATCGTCAGCACTACTTCTAATAAGAATAAGCTCCTGTTTGATATTCAAAAGAATTTTTCGGTAGTCCTCCGCAAATCCTAAAACCATGCGCAAGGGAATGCATACGTTGAAATGACCATTAGCATCAACGAGATCAAGCTTATCGATGGGGACCAACCGGCGTTTCTAAAGCGACGACTTTCGTTATAATCGTAGGATAGGAAATTTTAATAGTCGTAGTTATACCTGGATTACGAACGCGGTCAATAGTCTTTCCACCAAGTTCATAACGAATTTCATCAAATAAAAATAAAACTCCGTTGTTGACAAAATCGGCTGTAGGCGAAACGCCACCATCTGACTTATTCATTGTACCCTCAATATAAATTACGCTGTCCCATGGTAGTGTATAAACATCTTCGTTTTCTATTGGAATCCGTATAACATCGTTCTTCTCATACGTCGTATTGGAGTACGGAGTATGCATATGTTTGTCGGCATTGACGAGGGTCGTATCAAATATAGCACGTTGCGTAACATTTAAAATATTACTATCCATTTTAACTATGTAGCACTTTGAGTCCTAATGTTTGCAGAAATTTAACGTTTTCCGGTGTTAATCGATGCACTGGCGTCATGTAACTGGTAAAGCTGCTGACAATGCGTCTATTAATAGGTTTCAGTGGTTTATGCTCGTAGCGCAGAACCATTGTTTAAAGACGCTTTAGATAAAGTCTAATCGTGATGGTTTCCCGACGAAAAGTGATGAGATTACCGTTTTGATCAACTATTTTAACAATGATGCGATCGATGATTCGTGTATTAAGTGGCATATAGGTGACGTTTACGGGTTTTCAATAATCTTGTACCCTGCAGCAACTGCAGGAAAGAATTGATGCAAAATGTGTACAGGTTTGCTTATTCCGATACGATCCGACCACAAGATTACATTCAATACATATTGAATTGATTGGAAAGACTTGTGCCGGATGATCCGAAATAGCAGTAGTGAGAGCTGGTAGTTTACGTTTCTCAAAACCCAGCAACGAAGCAAGTGAATTTGGTTGTGTAAAATCCACTATACCTGATGCTTTGATTTCTGTATGTAAACTGTTATTATTGGCTCGAATATCAATAAGATAACGTTTGGATGAAGTGCGTTCACGGGGATCGTTCAGATTACGTCGTACGAACTTATTAATATCTGCCACTTCATAAGTTCCTTCTGGTAAAGTAAGCACGATGTCATCAATGTAAAATTTATTGTTCGCTTCCGTTACATTGGGAATTGAAAATATGTATCAAAGTTTGTAAGACCAATAACGTATTCATGGTCATCATCGAGAACAATTGGTGGGTTGATGATTGCGGTGAGCGTAGATTCAGTTCCAGTTAAAGTAAATGTGTACATGTTCGGTGGTTGACGATAAACTAACAACTAGTCGTATTCGTAGTTGGGATGGGGTAATAAAAAGCAAATTCCTGAAACACTTGCAATATATGGTTTTAATTAAACACTTTTATACAAAACAGTTAAAAATACACTAAAATCAAATAATATATAACGTTGTTAGAAACTTAACGGAGGACTATTTTGCAGTAAAAATTTCAATACGAAGTGTCCACAGGTAACAGTGTTAAGCGGTTGAAATTGTTCATAATTATAATAGAGAGTGCATGGTCCTGATGAGGTTAAGTATTTGACAAGTTCCCTCGGAGGTCGTAGATTACCAATGCTATCATAAAGACTGCCCTTGAACCATCTTTTTGTACGCGGTCCAATGAGTTCCCACACCACGTGTAGAATCATGATTAAGAATACCACATTCTCGCCAACGAATTGTGTTTGGAAGTGAATTGCGCATGAATATTCCACGAAAGTGGGATATTGGTAAACGTTTTATGTATTTGTTCAAGTCAACATTGGTCAACGCTCGCATAGGTAGGTTTAACGAATGCGTTGAGTTTTTTTCGTTGTCTTTGTTTATGCAAACCTTGCCCGTGTGTAAGAAAAGGCTTTAGGTACAGTCCATGTCCACGGCGATAAGGTTTCAAATAGAGACCCTTTCCAAGTGTCACTGCCTCTTGTGCCATATTATGTCGTTTCGCTTCATCTAATTGTTGTTGTCCAAGTTTAGCATCGTTGACAGCTTTTGCAATCCCAGCTGCTCCACCCGACAACGCTCCAATTGCGGAAAGGGCTGCAAAATAGGTATCAAAGGTAGGAAACCACCAGTTTTGGGTACAGGGATTACACGTGGGATGCCACGAATTTCATCTGTTATATCTTTAATCGGTGCCACTGCAAGTTTAGCAGTTTTAATAAGGTCGGTCGGACGAACGTTTTAATGCGTTCCCAAATGGTGCGAATTAAACGCTTGAATGGTATACCACTTCCTGTACGTAGACGCTGACCACGTCGTTTTCCTTTACACCTTATCGTTTTCTTGCGACAACCCATACCAAATTTAACTTTGGCATTCATTGCAGAACCAACAGCAAACGCAGCAAGTTTTCACCTAACGAAGCGTCGGGTGCAGTACGACGTTTTGTGCTGTTTCGGCAAGACGTCGATCAGCTTGGTGTCGGGTTGTTAAGTCTGTAGAAAGATCGTAGGCGATGTCGTGTAGTTTGCAGGCTTCGTCTAAGGGATTACGACCTATATCACCACGCTCGAGGCGTTTCTGAAGCTTAGTACCCGGTCCACAGAAGCGATATCCTGGTAAATGTAATTCTACCGGTAAACGATTGATAGCACTATTGAGTAACCCGTAGCCGCGATAGGATTTCATTAATCTTGTCAGTCGAAAGGTTTAAAGGAGACTGGTCATGCGTGTAGAATTACTCGCTTAAATGCTTACCATACTGCAATTACGTTTTAGTATATGGATAGAATGCGTCTGGTAAAGCAACAATTGGCGTTGCCAATTACGGACCACAACTGCAGCAACAACACTAACGTGCAAAAGCATGGACTACTATTACCATCAACAATACGGTGTATCATTGCAGGTCCATCCAATTGTGGTAAAACTAATGTAGTCATCGGTCTCTTGAAACATCCGAATGGTGTACGCTTTGAAAACGTTTATCTCTACTCAAAATCCTTGTATCAACCAAAGTATCAGTACCTAGAGAGGTTATTACAACCAATAAAAGAAATAGGATATTTTGCGTTTAACAAATGGGATGCAATTGTTACTCCAGCGGATGCAAAACCTAATTCGATATTTATTTTCGATGACGTGTCGTGCGATAAACAAAATGTAATGCGAGAATATTTTTCTTTAGGTCGACATAAGGCCATTGATTGTTTTTACCTATGTCAGACCTATTCCAAAATACCTAAACAATTGATTAGAGACAATGCTAATGTCGTAGTGCTATTCAAACAAGACGAACTCAACTTAAAACATGTAATACGCTGACCATGTAAACACGGATATGTCGTTTAACCGGTTTAAAGAATTGTGCGGCTTATGCTGGCGAGATCGGTATGGGTTTCTGGTGATCAATAAAGATGGCGATTTGCAGAACGGTCGCTACCGAAAAGGTTTTGAAACCTATATATACTTATAAAGCACATAAATAGCATATCACTTCCTACCCGTTTCTAGACGATGGCAGACGACGTGAAAACCAAACGAGAACTCATAAAAGTACGAAAGGCAGTCAAGAGGAAATTACAAGCGCTAAAAGCAGGTGTGGTTGAAAAGGAGCTTGCATTAAGTAAAGTCTATGCACCTATTACAAAACGTTTACAAACACTTCAGACCGGTCTGCTGAAAGATATTAAACAGGAGTCCAAGATCGAAAGCCAGCACTGGTTACCACAACAACATGACGTACAATCTACTCCTAAAGACGCCCTAAATTTCTCGATCAGGTGCGCAGTTCCACACCAATCGCCGCACCACCAATAGAGGAGGCATGGGAACACAATCCTCATAGCCCAGTCCAGTCTGTGGAGTCCACTTTCGAAGAATCGGAGAGTAGCGGCAACACTCCAGAGACCCATACAGAGTACGAACGGTACCTAAACAGCGAAGAACATCAGACCTACTTACAACGATTCTTACCATCGGTAAGATATTATGTCGATAATCTGTTTTCCAACTTTACTGGTATTTATAACAATGACACGCAGCACTTGCGCAGGGATAAAGTACGTTTTAATCCGGAGACAGGAAAATTAATGATTGGTGATTCGGACATTATCTTCGGGATTGGTGAAAAGGTGTGTAGAACGATTTTGCTACAACGGTAGCAAAGGGTTGTACGAGCAACTGTTTCTTCTCAATCCTTTGGGTAAATTCTCACTTAAAGAAATTAACGATTATGCGGACATTAAAAAAAGAAGTAATGCAATGTATAGCTTACGACAGCAAACTATAAACCCGAGTGGTCGTGGTCTACTCATGGATTATAACGAGAAGCCACTAGAGTATGTATACTTTGATGATCCCAACGAACTGTGCGAACGGCTCAAGCTTCTGGTCGCCTCGCAAGATGCAGGTAACACCGGTCACACAAACGAAATTACATCGATTATGGAAGAATTACGCGAATTGCGTATAATAGCGTAGATTGTGCGACTTGTTATTCATTATCACGATGGTTATCGACAAGTTTGGGCATGCGTCTGACTGTGCTTCATATATTTCTTATGATGATTACTACGATTTTGACAACATGAGATTAGCGCGCGTCGCTACACCACAAGAAGATGATGATGCAGTCACGAAAGCGTACTTAGAATCGCGGTTAGCAACGCTACACCAGCAAGAGGGCGAACCAACGCTTGGAAGTGGTTCCACTATTCAGCAGTATATAGACACGCTTGTGAAAGAGACAACAAACAGTATGATAACACAATTCTCGAGCGAGTATGTTACAAGATCAGACTTTAACCATTTTGAAGAGATGATGCGTAACCTTGTTCCAGCCACTGTGAACGCTAATGTTGCACAAATCGTAACCAAACGGATAGATGATTCTATGAATAGCATATATAAGACATTAGACGCTGCTATTCAACAAGTGAAAGCACAATTTAGAATAGACATTGCACGAATTCAAGCAGATATTCAACAGTTGCAAGAGAAACTTAAAAACGCACGCATATAGCCGTCAACCATACACACACACACACATATTAGCAATATGTCTGTAAAGGAGCAAATCGTCCACGAGTTACATAAGCCTGCTCGCATTAACTTTCCTAGAAGACATGTAATCACAAAAGGATTAAACGAGCTGTTTCAAGCCGATTTGGTGGAAATGATCCCATATGCAAAGATGAATAAAGGATTTAGATACATTCTAGTTGTTATCGATGTATTTTCTAAATACTTATGGGCCGTACCGGTTAAGCGCAAGACGGGTAAGGCTGTTTCAAACGCTTTTCAATCAATTTTCAACAAAGAACATCGTATTCCACGGTACATTCAAACGGATTTGGGAAAAGAATTTTATAATTCAACATTTAAGGCTTTAATGGAAAATATGAGATTACACATTATAGTGTGTACAGCAATAAAAAGCTTGCGTAGTAGAACGCGTTAATCGTACCTTAAAGTCAAAAATGTGGAAACAATTTAGTTTGAATGGTTCGTATCGATGGCTGAATATACTATCCTCACTCGTGACTGCATATAACAACACCAAACATCGAACAATCGGCATGCGACCTGTAGATGTGTCAAAACGCAATGAACGCAAACTTTTCAATACAGTGTACAGTACGATCAAAACAGTTAACTTAAAGAGTAAAAATTTTCTGTTGGGGATCATGTTCGCATTAGTAAACATAGAGGTCAATTTACCAAGGGATACACACCAAATTGGTCTAACGAAATTTTACGGTGTACAAAGTGCATTTGACTAATCCTTTAACGTACCTATTGCGCGATAGTCGAGGACAACCAATATTAGGCGGCTTCTATGCAGAAGAACTTCAACGAACACACTATCCGGATGTATATTTAGTGGAAAAAGTATTGAAGAGAGTTAAAATCAAGTATATGTGAAATGGTTAAATTTAGATTCTAGCCATAATAGTTGGATATCCAAAATCATATTTTGTAGATTTGCTGTTACGTGTTTGTTTACCATCATATGTCATTCATCAATAAAAATTTTTACTGTTATATGATTTATTATAGCGACACACACACACACACACCACACAAATTACATCTATGTACTACTAATTACTACACTAGTTCTACGTCAAGAAAGTTGTTTATAATTCCTCATGCCCGAAGCGCAAAACGTTGATGTAGGTTGATTTTCGCTGTTTTGGTTGAACTTGAGTATTTCGATGTCCGTGAATATGTGTAAATAACAAGCAGGTAAAACACATTACCTTCTCAGCTAACAATTTCTGCCCGTACTTGACTAACACTTGAGGTATATATATTTATTGTAAAGGTATGCGACACGTACAATAGCATCCTCCATTATATCTAATAAGTGCTATCTATAGCGCATCAGGTAGGATTACCAAGATGGCATGATTTACATACAAAAATAGTATTAAACTAAAACAATAACTTTAATAGCATATACACTTTTTTATAATCATCTATACTATTTGATGGCCATTTTCCCGAATCCGGACCACACGTCCATCCTGGTTGCTGTTTTGAGCCCTCCATTGCCAAATTCTTGAGGAGCCAGTTATATGTTGTTCTATGAGGGCCAACTACATTAGGTTGGTACTTATAATTTACCTTATACTTTAAAATTAACTTCAATACTTTTTTTAATACCATAGGTTGTGCGAAATATACAACATCTACAATCATATCGTCAATCGCTGTGACCAGTGATTTATAGTTGCATTTTATATTTATGATAGGATATGCCTTCGTACTCAATACAGCTCGGTTGGTTAGTAATTCTTCAAGAAAATATACATCGCTCAAACTATAATTACTCTCTATTGCGTCTAGTACACCGCGCACCTGATGACATTTTAACTCTGTTTTGCCGTTGCAAGCATCAATGAAGTTTGATACAAATTGATCGCACCTACTCTGTTGATTAAACAGCATGTCCATTACATCAATGGATGTATCATTGGTCAGCGTTAGCCATTTGAAGGCTTTAAAGGAACATGAACACCTACTTTGAACAGTATACGTTTGATTTTGTCTACATCATTCAATACTATGGCATGTTTCAGATGTTGGTGTAAAATGCGTTGTTCAGTCTCGAACAAATCGTACAGTACATTGTCCATGTTAACTTGAAAACTTCGCACCACTATCGTCACTATCGTTGTTGTTCCACTCACTGCGAGATCTATCCAAGTACCTAGCTTTTATGGCACATTCATCAAAATAGGTAATGCTAAAGTGTTGTGATACTGAGCATCACCTAGTTATTCGTCTGATAAACCCCCCACTAGTTTTTGTAACAGCATTAACAAATCAACAACCTCGAGATGATCTCTGGCAAGGCGACTCTGTTGAATTTGAGCAATATATTTAAGGAAAATCCAATTAGAGGTGTGTTGGTGGTGATAGATTGTTATTCAAATTATCTATGGGAATATCCTTCACTTTTAACGAAGGATTCATGCCCGGTAAATTGCAAATTAATCAAAAGAGCATAACGTTAATCATTACTCTACATACAGCACAAAAAGCTGTCATAGCCATGCGAGAAATATGTTGCCTGATAAATACTCCCTGTATGATTGTTGTGGTTTTGACAATTTTGACAACGATCCTAGGTCATGGATCGAAACGTAAAGAAAGATGATTTTAAAAACTATGAGTGTTTTAATTCCCAACGAAGATTAAGAAAAAGGTTGCCTGATGTCGCTAAATCTATATATATATATATATATACCAATGTTTAATACCTTGAAAGTAATAGGGAAAATAAAATTTAAAGTTGTCAACCATGTTCGGGTGGTAATGTTGATTCGGTCATTGATACCTACTGCAAGTTAAAACAAGTCGTATACAATGATAAAAGTTTTTGAAACTAACTAAATGTGATCTTGAATACATGCTTTGTAAAAGCGATATAGTTCAGATTCTGCTACGATTCTTCAACAGACGGCGATAACAATAAAACTCTGTTTAAATTAATTTTAATAACGACTTAACATTGCGTAATTCTATTAAAATGATTTGAAATATAACGAGAATAACTTATTGAATTAAAGTAGGTTATTTATAAGCACTAAATTCTACAATAATTAAAACGAGTTTGAAAATAAAAATGTATTGACAATGTAGCTATACTTGTAATTTATTCTGCCAGGATCAACAAAATATAATGCAAAATAGTTGTTTTAGTTATAAACCAGAACCATATAATTTACATATGGGGATATGTTGTCATAATTATACTATAAATAGCACAATCGCCGAGGTCATTAACTACCATGCACTTTACTGAACGCGGTTGTTAAAGGGCGTTATATGAACGTTTTTGCAAAGAAATAAGTAATATTTATCTCAGTTTGCGAGATGTTGAAACGTTTAGATCCGTAAGTTATGCATATCTTTTAGAAAACATATTTGCTTTTATGAACAAATTTTTGCTTTACATTCCTTAACTTTAATAATTTCACTAATCATGTTTACAGAGTCTTTTAAATAATAATATCCTTTGAACATACTATCATCTGGAATACAAATTTTGTTATACCTATATCTAGTACTAATAATAATTAGTGTCTCTAGCACTGTAAAATTTAACTAGAATAATTAATTCACAATCTTTTATAGTGTTTAATTAAATCGGTCTTTTAACAACAAAAGAGGTATTTTGCACATTGCAAATTATTATTACCATGCTTGTAGCAATAAATATTACATAATAAATTGCTGGTTATTCACCTAACAATAAAATTTTACACTAAGAAGATATAATTGGTGTATGCTGGGTTGCCTGCCATAGATATGCATATATTTTTAGAATTCAATTAAATTTAAGTACACGTAGGTAAATGTGTGAAAGTTACTTTACATTTCAGTATTCAGCTGTATTGTCAATAGTTACTGATATTGTATTGAAAAACGACACCCAGTATTGTCAGCTGTGTAAAAATGTTTTGTTTCGGCAGTGAATCAATCAAACTGTATGAAAATATATGAACTCATTAGCATGCAATTAAAATAAGCTGGTAAGTGAAACTAATATAAATAAAACATTCAAATTTTGTGTGTTTCTTTTTAAAATTATATATTTAATACAAAAATATTTTTTTAAAAATCTCGGGGATTCTTCAGCACGTGCACGTTTTTGCTTAACCTAAAATCTCCGAAGTATTCAATCACCTAATGCGTGCAAAACCTCCGTTCAGAACGCCTTATGGAGTACCATTCCGCATTTGAGAATGAGTACATCCCCATCCAAATTCTTCACCATGTTTTAAATAACGACATTATTTGCATACATTTAAAGGTTATATAGATCCGGGTACGAGTTCAGTGTGGTTGTATAAATTATTTTGGTGGTGCAATCATGAATAAAATAACGAGTGACCTGTCTTAACATGTTTTTTTGCACACACACCAATATTTTAAATTAAAACCATTATAAAATACGAGTCGAATAATTTCTCCTATTCTTTTTGATATTTAATACAAAAATAATGGGGCAGAGCCCCGTTTAGGGCACGTTTAGAAGCTCCCTTCCCCCACCATTCATCATTTTGAAAGTGATTATGTCATCCACCACATTTCCTATTTTTGCTTAACCTAAAAATCTCTCTTTAATTAACTAAAGCAACGAGAATAAAAACAATGACGAAGCTCTAAAGATCACCGCTAAATTCTTCACTACATGCACGTTTTTGCATAACCTATAAATTTTTTATCACGTTTGTGCAATTAAACGAGTTATATATATACAATGTCTAATACGTCATCTACATACAATCACCAAACCGCTAAAAGTAAAAGAATTTTATTACCACATAAATTAAATGTATAATTACATTTAAATATTTAAATATATTCAAATTGCTAAAATGTAAGCAAGAACACCTCTTGATATAAGATCAAATTAATTTTTTATTTGAGAGTCAAATAAATCGTTATGAAAGGTGGTATAATTTGCATACCAAGAAGGAAATAGTCTTAACATGTTTTTGCAAACACACCTTATGTTAATTAAATCCATTATATTAAAAGTTGAATGATTTGCATATATATTACCAGAGAGCTATAATTTCAATAAAAAAACACGAGGTTATATTCGACTGCGAATTCTTGTTATTTTATCGTGACATTGAAATTGCGAGAAGTGAACGACTTCTTTTTTACAAGATTTTACCTGCAAACGTTTAAAAATTTGACCTCCATCATATAACATTTCGTATATTTCTTAATTTTATTTGCTACTTCCAGAAGAAGAAAATGAAGATTTACTTAGTTTACTAAACGAATTTTTGGAGCAAAATATTTAATGAATACATAAATATTAAAGAAACACATATTTTCTAAATGATATTGGTGGTAAGGAAAGCTATTATTATTACGTTCTATAGTTTGAGAGTGACGTTAAAACCTTGATGCTACACCTTGAGTTGTAAAAGTTAATCCATAAGCAAGAAATCCTTGATAAAAGCAAGTTCAGTGTACTTGTATAAATTATTTGGGATGATGTAACCAAAAGGTAATATACGACATACCTGTCTTGAAATGTTTTTGCAACACACCTTATGTTAATTAAATACATTATATTAAAAGTCGAATGTCGACGTGATTTACATATATATTACCAAATAAAAACACGAGGTTATATTCGACTGCATGCAAATTCTTAGTATTTTATCGTGACATTGAAATTGCGAGAAGTGAACGACTTCTTTTACAAGATTTTACCTGCAAACGTTTAAAATTTGACCTCCATCATATAACATTTTGTATATTTCCTAATTTTATTTGCTACTTCGTACAAAACGCAGCTTATGAGGAGAGCTAAAGCACTCTTTACCACATGCACGCGTTTGCCTAATATTAAAAAAATCTTCACCGCGGCGTTTTAATTTTTAGCTTAACCTACCCCAGAAAATACGAACCAACACGTGAACTCCATTTTCTACACACACAACATTTTTTAAAATTTAATATTTAATATTTAACGTCGGGAACGCTGCTAAAAAAATTTCTTAAGAAAATATCTCCACCCCAGCGCACGCGCACCACTCCACAACAAAAATCTAACGACCCCGCCGAACGCACACCCCAAAGACCTAACGACCCCCCGACGCAACAAATTTACACACAAAGACAATTTTGTTCTCAAAGCGGCGTATACATATCTTGCTGCACGTTTTGTTTCTCAAAGCGGCTTAGCTGTTCATATTGTTCTCGAACCGGCGTATACATATCTTGCTGTGGATCTCTGTTGCCAAACCGGCTTAGCTACCCTACTTTACATATTTTACTACCTTTATTTATTTTATTCTTAGGAGCTGCTTTCACAGAAAGATCTTTTATCTCTTCTTCAACACCTGTAATTATACTATTTTCAACAGTTTCGTCTATTATTTCCATCTCTTCAGCATTATCTTCTGCAGTTTCAAATAATTCTGAGTTTTTCTCTAAAAACGATACAACTGATTTCACCAGGACACTTAATACTTAAACTTCTATCTCCTTCACCTTCTTAAATTGATTCAAATTCATATAATCTCCTTCACCTTCCATCTCCTTCTCAAATTGACTCAAATTCATACAATCTCCTTGTACTTCTATACGGACTTCTTCATCCCATTTAACCCTCCCTGTATATTTGTTGTAGTTTGTTAACTATTCTTTTTAATCTTTCTTGGGAATAAAACCACTTATATTTGTTAAAATGATTTTTATTTACGTTTCGATCCATGATTTTCACCTAATGTATTCAAATCAAAAATTAATAAATCAAAGTCATTTTAAATTTGTGTCATAAATGTCAAACTTATAAATTTTTATTATTTTGGCAACGATTCTAGGTCATGGATCGAAACGTAAATAAAGATCATTTTAACAAATATAAGTGGTTTTATTCCTATTTAATCCTCCCATCTCCCATTATCATTACCTTATTTTCGGTATCTATTATACCTTTCATCTTACTTATAAAATCCAATCCCCGAATGGCATCTACTCTTAATCCTTGTACTATTAAAAGCTATTGCTCAACTTCCATCTTTCCTAACTTAACTTTCAGAATTTTGATACTCTTGATAACTGCAAACTTCTTATTATTCGGCGATACTAAATTATTTCTTTTATTATGGATAACTCCTCTGAATTATTTTTAATGCAACCTTCACTTACTAATGTTGCTTCAGCTCCTGTATCTACTCGTAATTTTAACACTTTTCCCTCTACTTGCAATTTTATTATAGATAGTATATCATTTTTTTCATCAACTTTTTCATCATTTTCCAACTCAAATTTTATAAATTCACGCGCATGTTCATATTTATTAATTTCTATATTTTCGTCGCTTGATTTGTCTGCTTCTAGAAATCCTGCCTACTTGACGTTCCAGGCTGATTAACTATTTATGCGTATGTCCTTCTATTTTCGTTGCTACCATTTATGTCATTTCTCTGTACATTTGCCATATTTTCCCTTCTTTGGTTACCGGTTCTATTCTCAATGATCCGAGATTCATTATTCTCCCTTCCCCCGTGTCTCCTAATAACAGTTCCTCTATTCCAATTATTTCTTTGGCTATTCCTCCTTTCAAATGGTCTGCCTTGATATCTCTCCTGCCCATTATTCCTCTGAAATCTAAATGTATTCATGGGCTGGCTCATTGGCTCTGCAAGTTCCCACAGAATTGTGAGGGGCAGGGACAACATAAATACCCCGGGAGCCCCAAGATCAGTTAGTCAGTCAAAGTATTTCAGCTTTAACATTGCAGTTTGCTTAGGCTACTCACCCTAATAATAGTTCAATTAGTAATTATTTTTCGACCTAGAATATTAAATCAGGATTGTCAAAATTCCATATTTAATATCTGTTTGAAGAATAAATAAATTGTTACGAAGTTTTTGGAAGTAGTTTTTAAAAACACCGCTCCCAAGGCCCGAAACGTAACTCGCGCACGCACACACACACACACACATATGCGCGAGCACAGAGACTTTTAGTAAAACTTCACTTCGTAATCGATTTGAGCAATTGACACATTTTTGGGAATGATTTTTCGCTAAAGACAATTTAGAAGATTAATAAACACTAATCATTTTAGCTCATTAAAATGAATGCAATACTTACTCCACAGACAAATTTAGTCACTATACTGAAAGAATTGGATTACAGTGTAGTTTTTCATGTTTATATGGTTTTTAAATATGCAGATAATAAAAATTACAAAGAAAAGTGTTAATTTCTGTATTTCTTTTTGTATAAACTTTTTTTACAATAAAGTTTTAATATATGAAAGTTCAATCGCCAGCTATTTTTAATGCCCTGTAACTTCCTAGTTGTTCACGTTAGACCCCCAAGTATGAATCTTGTTAAAATCAGTGCTTTTATTAAAATCTAAAAATCTAAAATTATAGAAGGTGAATCATTCAACGTCTAAAAGTTGATATCACGGGACCGAAAACGACGTTATCAACTTGCATGCATTGGAAATGATTTTGTAGTTTGTCTGATTTCTTATCTAGCTCCAAAATTTCAAATGATTATATTTTACCGTTTCGGAAATACAAGCTGTATAAGTCTTCGTCGACCACCTTCCGTAAATTTACTTTCAGCGAAAATCTTTTTTTTTGCAGAGAGTAAAAACCAAACTTCATTCATTAGATGATCACAATCAACAGCATCCAAAATTAATATATTGCAACAACTAAAGCTTGAGAACATTTATAAAATTTAGATTATACTCCATTCCTTTACTGACAAACGATGCACGTACTGTTTGTTTGCATCGGACCTGAGTCAAAGCAATGAATATGTAAACCCAATGCGATATGATTCTTATTTTTAGGGTTTCGTACCTTATAAGGTATAACGGAACCTTTATAAAATCACTCTCGTGTCGGTCCGTCCGTCTGTCACAGAGGTTTTTCTCGAAAACTATGTAACGTAGGAATTTGAAATTTGGCACAATGCTAGGTTTTTATTGCGTACACAGATATCGACAATTAGAAAACAGAAAAAAATATTTTTAGATTAAAATGGCGGGGGTTAATTCGATCAAAAGAAAAAAAATTTAATAAATATATCGTGTGAGGTATCATTTGAAAGAGGATTCTAAAAGGCTTCTAAACATATATTTTTTTATAATTTTTGGTTCAGTAGTCTTGATGATATAGCTCAAAATGTGCCAATAATCTGCCGTTGCCTGTAGATCGCTAGTGCCGTTATGGTAACAGGGTAAATAGATCCCGACGACCGTGGCGGTGCGGTGCTGATTCACTCCCGAAGACGTGCAATCTAAGCATCTCGACACGTACAGGTATACTACTTGTTTTGTTTTGTGTATATCCAGGGCATATTCTTTATCAGCGTTGGGTGTAGTTATGTAATAAGAAATGTGACACTGTAGGACTATTGTTTGTTGCTGCGAATCGATATTATCGCTCTACAGGTGTGATGTACCATTGTTAAAAGTGTTTGACAAAAGTTCCAACACGCTCATTCTTTTCTACTGATTAGTTTATTTTACAAACGGTGTTATGTACAATTTAAAAGAATGTTTGGCAAAAGCTCTGATTAATTTTATTTTGTGTAAAATACGAGATGCGCACTTCGTATCTAAAGTACTAAATTGTTCGTATCACTTAATCGTTTGCTTTGAAATAGTAACGCTTAATTTATTTCTTTTGCTTGTTTTGTACAGAATCTTTTATTTATTCTTATTGTAAATAGATAATCGTGGGCGACGCGCTTTTTTTTGTTTTTTTTTGTATGCAGGTGAACCCCCCCAACTCCCCGCGTCTGGTAGTTAGCCTGGTATTTGCGCTTCTTCCGGTTACGTCTAGATACGTAGCATAAAGTCTGATGCCCTGGCGTGGGACCCCAATTTTGTTTCGTGTAACTTTGGCCCCGATTTCGTTTTGTGTAACTTTGGCCCCGATTTTGTTTTAGTTAACGGATACTTCGATTTGGTTTTGATTAATTTCTGCTCCGAGTTTGTTTTAGTTAATTTTTGCTGTGATTGTTTTTGTCGCCAATAATTGTAGACCCTTTGAAAGCTCTGGCACCCTATTTCTGATTGTATTGACTTTATTCTCTTACGTTTAGTACTTTTTTTTTAATTTAATCTCTTTGTTACTTCCGTATTGAGTAAAACTGTTTTGTTGCGATTTACTTGTGATATTTTATAGTTTATTCGGTTGAGGTTGGATTTCGCATTATTCTGATATACAGTATGAATTTCTTTTGTCACAATGGTTACTTGGGGGTTGGATGTAAATAGCCTGTTAAAACCCAAACTCCAATATGAGTTATCTTCTCGAGGATTTGACTCCGACATTATAGTCGAGGGGTTGCGTAAAGCCGTCCGCAACGCGATTCAAGTGGAAATGAATAAATCTTTTACTCCTAGCCCTTATACGATTACGTTTGCAGAGGATCATGAGGCTATTAAACGCGCGCTTACTAAACTTGGATCGTCTTCTGACGACTTTGCTGGGAATGTTACTGATAATAAGTTCGCACGTTTACGCTCCTTATGGGTACACATTCAGCGACGGTGTGAATTGATATTGACTAGCTCTGACGAGGAAGCCCTTATAAAAAATAACTTATTATTCGCTTTACAGACCATTCATTCGTATGTTAAGGCGACTGTTAGAAAATTCAATCGTGTTACTTTTGCTGATTTTAATCAATAGCCTTCTTCCAGTCCTCAAACTCTTAATGTAGCTACCACCGTTACCGAAGAAGTTCCTTATCTTTTTTCTGATTCCGAGGATTAATTGGATACCTCTACTACTGTCAATACGATGGCCCCTACTAAAGGATACCCGCTCGCTAAATTGAATGTCTCTCTTTCAGGTGAAGGTTCTCTACCGGAATTCTTGTTTCGTATTAAGGAATTTAGTGTTTCCAGTAATATTTCTGCTCAGCAACTTTGTCGTTTTACTCTGGAATTACTTACAGGAAAGAATTTATTTCTCATCCGAGCGCATCAGAGTTTCCTCAAATGTTGGGACGACGTTGTTACTTTATTAAACTCAGAATTTTTACCCCTGGATTTTGCTTATAAGTCCGCTATTATTGAGGAACATAGTTGTCAAGGTTTCTCTTACGCCTACGGGTAGATCAGATACTTCCTCCGTGCTTTCTACTGTTCTTCCTTCTAGTTCGACTTCTACTCGTCAGGTCGTATGCTTTAATTGCGACAAACCTGGTCATGTTTCGACCCGTTGTACTCGTCCTAAAGTACTCCACTGTTATGGTTGTGGATATAAGAGAGTTACTCGCGACAACTGTCCACACTGTCATGCTACTCCTAATAGGTTTTCGAATAATCCTTCAAATTCTGCCGTCACCTCTAGATGCCTAATTTCTTGTGCTTCTCACTCTACGTCCTCTTCTGTATCTCATCCAGGTCTTCCTGCTACTACTATCAAAACATACCCTTCTTCGGCAAATATAGCTTCGAACAAAATTTCTTCCATCTTTAGTTCTACATCCTTTTCTACACCCACTTCTGCTCGCACTACTGCCATCACCTCGTACCCTTTTCAGCCATATGAGCCTTTGAACTACAATATTGATTTTTACAGCTATCACGCCCCTACTTACCGAAATTCTACTAACAAGAAGCAAATCTCTTCTGTCTTTCGCGAATCAAACGATGCTCAAATGGATCCGACGTTTTCACTTCCACCCCAAACTGTGCCTCTGCCACCTTTACAACCCATACTTTCGAAAATAGTGACTTGCAGCTAGCTTCTCAAGAGTTTGTTCTTGCTTTCTTAAACGATTCTACCCAAGAAATTTTTGTCGTGTCTGCAAGCACACATGTCGCTGAAGTGACGATAATTTCTAATTTAGTCAGGGAAGGTCCTGTTGAAGTTTATGAACCTGTATTGTTAATGTCTGTTGCTGTTGCTGTCATAATTTTACATGTTTCTGCTTTCTTAAATTGTTCTGCTCAAGAAATTTTTGTCGTGTCTACAACAACAGCTGTAGCTGAACTGACGATAACTCCTAATACGGACAGAGAAGGTTCTGTTAAAATTAGGGAACCCGTAGCTGTGATGCCCGTTGCTGTCATCGTCAAAGTTTTACCTGATCCTGTTTCGTTATCTGATATTGTTAAGGAATCAGTTCTTATGGTGGCTGAAGTTTTGTCTGTTCCTACTCTGTTGTCTAACAGTAATGACGTCTTACTTGATTCTATTCCTTTATCGGACGTTGATAAAACGATACCTACTCTTACTCATTTTTCTTATGCTGACAAAATGCTACTTGCTTCTGTTCTTTTAACTAAGGTTGGTGAAATCTTAACTGAGGTCCTGTTATCTAATGTTGACGAAAGTCAGCCTGATTCTGCTTCCTTATCTATCGTGGATGAAGTTCTTCCTGATACTGTTTGTTCTTGCAACGTTGATGAACTTCTACCTGATTCTGCTCCTTTATGTAATATGGTTGAAGTGTTATCGTATTCTGCTCCTTTTCCTAGAGTTGATACTCCTACAGCCAATGCTGTTTTTGCGCCCCCGATTCTTATGGCGACTTTGCTCTCCTTCGGATTTGATTTTTGGACGTTACGATTTCGTTTTACTTCCCTATTTTGTTAGGTTTTCTTTCGTTTTCTTGCTTTTTCTTAACCCGTGTGGGCCCGGGAATAAAATAGTTCCACGGTACGACCGGCCTGTCGTAAGAGGCGACTACAGCGGTCCAACACATACATACACCTACACACACACTTCATATACCCACACACAAACTCATACATTTTTTGCACGATTCTTAGTTTTTTTTTGGTTTTGTACTTGGCGCTTGGTGTTATTCTTTTTGGGTTTTTTCTTTTTTTCTCGTTCTTTTCATTCCACATTACTCTCCTTTTTCCTGTTGCTGGTCTTCTTTGCTGTCGGTCCCTAGTCCGATTGTGTTTCGTCCATCCACTCCTTTGGTAGGTGCTTTCTAGTCCGTTTTTCTTTCTTCGGAAATCACGACTTAGTCGACTTTAGGTCTAGTCAGCATTTCTTTTCTTTGGTTCTTTGGTTTTGGTTACCACAGTTATTAGTACATTGTTTCCTTTTACCAGCACTCTCCCTCTTTTCCTCTTGTTCTCCCTTGTTATTCCTTTGTTTACTTGAGGTTTGCCCTTTGGGTCCTATTTTGGTTTGCACTGTTGGTTTTCTTCTTCGTGCCTTTTCCTCTCTTGTGGTTGATAATCTTACTGTTTCTTCTGAAAAACATCCGTCCTTTGACGACTCCGCAGTGCTGAGGCTGTTCCACTTTAGTCCTCCTTGATTGCTTATTACCCGTCTTCTCTTCCTTCCTTCTTTTTCTCTCTTTTTCTTTTTCTATTATTGGTTCTTCGAGCCGGATTTTGTTTGGTGTCCATTTTGGTTTTCTTTTCTATCCGGAATCTGTTGTGGTCGGCCTTGTTGTTATTTTGTGGGTTTCTTTTTTTTCTTTTTCTGTGTTTTTGTTGTTTACGTAACGAATGTTCTTTTAGTTTAAAGCGAATTTTCTTTTTTTTTCGTTTTGTTTGGGGTTTTTTGGGGTCCTGCCCCTTCCCGGATTTTGACTTTGCTACCCCAACCTGTTAATTTTGCTGGGGGTGGGGGGTGGAGAGGATTTGTTACGTTAATTTTTCAACATAAATTAAATACTATTTTTCCTTAGGATAAGTTATTATCCGGTCGAATAAATTCCATTCCTATTCCTAAATTCTCCAACAATACCCTATATAGTGTACCTGTTTAGAATAAGCTTGGTTTAACATAATTTTAACTCAAATCAATTTTGCTTTTAAAACAAAAAATTATTTGATAAATTAAATAGTCAGTACCTTGTTTTAGGTATCCGTTAATTTGTTAAACATTCCGATAACGTATAATTGCTTTCTTTTGTGTTTCCCATCTAAGGACTTGTCAAAATAATGGATCCTACTATTAGTTGATGGCGTGTTTTCTAGTTTGCTAATCGCGCTTTGATAACGCAAGGATTGCAGTTGGAAGTCGTGTTATTTGAATCAATTTTTAGGTTGATTCTGCAGCTTGTGCGTTGAAATATTTTCTACATACTCGTCCCAGTACTTCAAGAGCAATGCACGTTTTTTATTCGACAAGTAGGAGGTATCTTGCGTGATCCTTGAGTTTTTTGCACTTACCGATTGTAGTCAGATTATCTTTTTAGCTCCTAGCTGGAGGCCAAATTGGTTCTTTCTTATGTAGGCCCAGCTGTTCTTTGCCACAGATCAACCACCGTTGCCTGTAGGTCACTAGTGCCGTTATGGTAACAGGGCAAATAGATCCCGACGACCGTGGCAATGAGGTGCTGATTCACTCCCAAGGACATGCAAGCTAAGTATCCCGACACATACAGGTGTACAATTTATTTTCTTTTGTGCATATCAAGGGCATATTCCTTATCAGCGTTGGGTGTCGTCACGTGATAAGAAACGTAACACTGTAGGACTATTGTTTGTTGCTACTAATCGATATCATCGCTCTACAGGTGTGATGTACCATTGTTAAAAAAGTTTGACAAAAGTTCCCACACGCTTATTCTTTTCTACTGATTAGTTTATTTTACAAACGGTATTATGTACAATTTAGTAGAATGTTTTACAAAAGCTCTCAAAGGTTAATTCTTTTTCACTGATTAGTTATTTTACAAAAAGTATTATGTGCAATTTTAAAAACGCTTGACAAAAGCCCTCACATGTTTATTTTCTACTGATTAATTTTATTTTGTGTAAAATACGAGATGCGCACTTCGTATATAAAGTACTAAATTGTTCGTATCACATAATTGTTTGCTTTGAAATAATAACGCTTAATTTATTTCTTTTGCTTGTTTTGTACAGAATCCTTTATTTATTTTTATTGTAAATAGATAATCGTGAGCGACGTGTTTTTTTTTTTGGTATGTAGGTGAATCCCCCAACTCTCCGCGCCTGGTAGTTAACCTGGTATTTACGTTTCTTCCGGCTACGTCTAGGTACGTAGCAAATGTAAAAGTACTCATAATTATAGTTTATATTGCTGTTGGTTTAAACATTTCAATAGACAATAACTGTATAAATATGGAGCCACATACAAAAGCTAAAAGGGGTACGAAAAAATTTCGCGAAAAAAAAAGGAACTTATAGGCGGAAAAATCAAAAAAGTGCGCTAAACTTACAAACTTTAGATAGATTATATGAACTAGTAAAATTAATATATGACACAGGTGAGGTTCCAATAGATTTCGAAAAAAATATTATTATCCCAATCCCAAAAAAGTCAGGAGCTGAAAGGTGTGAGAATTTTAGAACAGTTAGTTTAACTTCTCATGCTTCCAAAATACTAACAATAATAATTAAAAATAGAGTAGAAGCTTTGACTGAGAATTATTTAGGCGAAGACCAATATGGTTTTCGTAAAGACAGAGGGACTAGAGAACCGATACTAATGATTAGGTAATTATCGAAAAAGGTTACAAAAAATAAAAAGACTCATTTCGCGTTTGTAGATTTAGAAAAGCATTTGATAGGGTTAATTGGATTGTTATGTTCAGGGTTTTGCAAAAAATAGGAATCTCTCTTAGGGATAGAAAAATTATTTACAGTCTATATAAAAACCAAAGTGTAGTAATTAGATTTGATGAAATAGAAAGGGAAGCTAAGATTAGAAATGGTGTTAGACAGGGTTGTATACTGTGCCCCTTGATTTTTAATGTTTATATTGAGGAAGCTTTAAACTTAGCTAGAGAGAGAAAAGAGATAGGTATTAGTGTACAGGGACAGAAAGTAGACATGTTACGTTTTGCAGATGATATAGCCATTATGACAAAGTCTAGAAAAGAGTTATGAGAGTTTTTAAATATTTTAGATGAGATACTACAGAGTAACCATAGTATGAGAATTAACTCAGTAAAGACAAAGATAATGACAAGTGAGTTACTGCCTAGTTCTAAACCAAAATTAAAATTAGGTAATACCGAGTTAGAGGAGGTAGATGAATTTTGCTATTTAGGTAGTATAATTACAAAGGATGGACGTAGCAGAAGGGAAATAGTAGCTAGAATAGCTCAAGCTAGAAAAATGTTTTTAAAAAAGGAAAACTTACTAATAGCTAATAGTATTAGTTTAGATAATAGAAAAGTTTTTAAAGTCGTACGTATGGAGCGTTTTACTATACGGTAGTGAGACTTGGACAATTAAAGAAGTAGATAAGAAAAAGATAGAAGCTTTTGAAACTTGGTGTTATAGGAGAATGTTAAAGATTAGTTGGACAGATAGAGTAACAAACGAGGAAGTTTATAGAAGGATAGATGAGGAACCCTGTATGTGGAAACAATTGAAGGTCAGGAGAGATAGAATGATAGGGCACCAGTTAAGACATGAGGGACTATTTAGTAAAGTCTTAGATTATAGACTACCAAATAAAAATAGAGTAGGAAGGCCTAGACAAAGCTATATTAGTCAAATTATTAGAGATTTAGGTTGTGAAGGGTATGCAGACCTTTTTAGACTAGCTCAGAATAGACAAGAATTTAGAGCTGCGTCAAACCGACTTTAAGTAAGTTCGAAAACAAAACAAAAGAAATAAAAATCAGGTAACTAAATGTCACCATGATATAACTCACAATTAGTTAGCGGTCTGGCATGTTAGTAGTGTTTCGTTGCTTAAGCCTTACCAAAACATATAATTTAATAAACCTCACCATGACATAACTCACAATTAGGTAGCAGTCTGGCATGTTGGCAGCGATTCGTTGCTTAAGCCTTACCATAACATATAATTTAACACTTTTCCTTTTTGAAGCGGATAACCAGGTTATATTTCATTTCCTTATAAATGGTAATCATGTAAACATGTTAGAGTTCTTTAACAACCATCAGGTTGCTAATTTCTATGTAGAGCCAGGTGGATAGGAAAAAGATAGAAGGATGTAGGAAGACCTAGACCAAACTATACTAGTCAAATTATTAGAAATTTGGATTGTGAAGGTTATGTGGAGCTTTTTAGATTAGCACAGAATGGAAAAGAAGTTAGAGCTGCGTCAAACCGACCTTAAGTAAGGTCGAAAACAAAATGATGATGAAACTTACAAAGTATTTTCAACAAACGACCGAACACGAAAGCTTGGCAGAGATAAAGACGTCTACTTTCTTGCAATCATTACAACCATCGACCTCCACTTCCTTGCAACTGGCAGAAGAACCACAAACATTAGCATTAGAAGTTGAAAATACAGTAGCTATTAAACGTCCAATTTCATCAACAATAAGGGTAGCAGAAAAAGACACAAATGAGGATGAAGCAGCCACTGAATCGTCGTTAGACGTATTTGTTTTGCCTTCTATGACCGATATGTATCTAATTTTCAAATTGCATCCCAAGCAACCTTCCTCGTTCAGTAATTTATCTTTTGCCAAAAAAATATTTTTGCCGTTGTTGGCTCAGTTATAATGAATTAAATAATAAATTGTATTTCTCTGTTTGCCTAGCGTTTATCGAAGGAATGAACGATTGGAAGCATATTCATCAAAGAACTAAGGAACACAAAGGTAGTAAAATGCATAGTAATTGTACAGAAGCTTATTTTTTACACATGCACGAAAAAAATATTAACACCCTGTTGTTCTCAAGCCAAAAGTTTTATAATTGAAGGAAAACACAAACAATTTTAATATTAACTTTATTACAAGATGCTTTAGCATGAGGTGACGTACAACTTAATAATGGCGAATCTTCAAGTGCAAGTCGCATATCGCTAATTTATCATTATAAAAAAGCAAATCATTTTTAATAATTAAATCATTTTATATTTCTGAGAATGTTTTGGTTTTGGCCACCTTTCACTACAAAACTGTTTTACTTTTGTTAGAAGAACATCAGAATTTTAAACTTTGTAGGCTTTTATCGGATATTGGTAGTTCAACATCTAAAGTGTGTACTGTATACAGCATTTCAAGCTTATCTTATAATTAGTTTTAAGGAATGAGCGAGAAAGAAAATCGGCAATATACATATATTTTCCTGGTATGTATTCAATATTAAAGTTGTATTTTAACAAGTTTTAATTTTAGTTTTTGTAATGATCAGTTTTTATTAAAAATTTTTTGCCATACACCAAATTATTAAACTTATTTAAAGTGAAACAAATACTTAAAAGTTCCTTGTCAATTTGTGGATATTGTGTTTCAGTTACAATGAGACTACGAGAGCAGAAAGCCACTGGTTGACCCTCCTGTAGTAGACAGGATCCTATGCCGAATTGGCTGGCATCTGACTGTATTTCAATAGGTTTATTAGAATCAAAAATTTTAAGACTAGGTATTTTAGTAATTACAGTTTTTATATTATTAAAGGCACTCGTATGGTCAATAGTCCATGCCCAAGGCACATTATTCTTAATTAGCGCTCTGAAAGAGTTGAAATATACCTAGTTATATAATTAACCATACCTATAAATGTTAAAAGTTCCCTTTTTTATTATTAGGCTTATTTAGGGTTCTAATTGCTTCGACATAATCCGGATCAGGACTCATGCCATTAGTTGAAAATATTTGTCCTAAATATTTTACTTTATATTTGCTAAATTTTTTACTTTACTAAATATTTTTACTTTAAACTGAACTTTATTTATATTAAATTTTATATTAAACTTTTTAGACTTTTTAATAACAGCTTCAAGAATTTTATCGTGTTCTTCAACATTTTCTCCTGCTAAAATCATAAAAATAGGTTACTATTGCAATGTCACCAAACATTCTTTCATTGAACTTTTGAAATACCTCCAGACTGACGTTTAACTCAAATGGTAAACGTTTAAAACAATATTTCCCAAAAAAGGTTATAAAGCTAGTGTACTTCATTGAATCTGTGTCATGTGGTACATGATAAAACCCTTCTTTTAGGTCTAAAACTGTAAAAATCGATTTGTTTTTTAGCTTAGATGACAATTCATCTAACGTAGGAATGGGTACTGATCATCACAAATGTATTTATTCAATTGTACCGGATCGAGACAAATGCGTAATTTCGTATTAGATATTTCTATTATTACTATATTATTAAACCATTCAGTTGGTTCTTCAACTCTACATAATATGATAACTGTTTACTAAATCACTCAATGCTTCTTAAAGCTGTGGCTTTATCACATCAGGAACCCGTCTGCAGCTGCTTACATAAGGTTCTGAGTTTTGTTTTAATATTATTTTATACTGAAAGGTGCCTTTCCAGTTCCAGTAAAAATTTCTTTATTATTATTAATAAATTCATTTTTATATGAGACGACATTGAAAGAGACTCTACTTTTTCAAGCAAGTTCATTTTTGAGCAGGCATTTAGACCTAAACTTGGAGTGCTGTTAACACTCACTAGTACAAATTTGACATTGTATCTAACTCCTTTTACACAACATTTAACCATAACAGTACCATTAGTATCAATTTTATGATTACCATATTTCATGCATTGTTCTGTATGCTATTCTTATCTAAGTTTAACTTATTAAAAACATTAATAGGCATGCAATTGCAATTTGCACAAGTATCCAACTTAAAAGTGATAGCCGCATTATTAATAACAACTTTTACTGACCAAATTCTGTTACTCGCATCAGTATTAACATGATCTATTATTAACTCATCAATATATACACTTTCACTATCTGTACTGTATTCCTGATCAATTTCATTTACTTGCCTTTTATTATTAGACGTATTATTATTATCATTACTGCCTGTATTATACTGGTCTTGCTTTCCATTATTGAAACGCTTATTTTTACAGCCGATTGCAAAATTATTTGGTTTACGACACATTTTACCAAACGCTGGACAATTCATATACCCATGTTAACGTCCACACTTCAAACAATTATAGGTGGAACCAGATGTTTTGTTACCAGTTTCAGGCGATATACCTGTATTATATTTAAGCAAATCTACTTCCTTATCTTTTCGTAAGTCCTTGACTTGATATTTGCTTACGTCAGCTGCTCTACATATTGACTCTGCCCTCTTATCTGTAGGTCCACATATTGCAATAATCTTACTTGTACGCCCAAATCTAAAATTCCACTAACAATTTTATCTCTGATTAACGAATTCTGTAAATCTCCAAAATTACAATGTTCTTGTTGTGTTCTAGTAAAAAATTTATACCTGTCACAGGTTTCATTCTTCAAAGGCTTGCAATAATTTTTTAATGCTTCTACCACTTTATTGGAATCGTTTTTGTCTTCTGATGTTAAATTAAAAGTTTGAAACTTATCTTGGGCTTCTTCACCTGCATGCTTAAGCAAAATTGCTACCTTTGTTTCTTTTTCTTTACTATCCTGGCCGGTTGCTTTTAGACAAATATATAGACTTCTAAGGAAATTTCCCAAATTCTGATGGACGTTTTTATCAAATTCCAAAATTCTTGGCGGTTTGGCTTCCCACCATTTTCTTATTTTTTTATTATGTATTATGTCGCAATCCCTTGACTTCACTTTATTAAAGGCGAATTCTTCTATTACCCAGTCAAACCTGACACCATGTTATAATTGAAGGAAAACACAAACAATTTTAATATTAACTTTATTACAAGATGCTTTAGCATGAGGTGACGTACAACTTAATAATGGTGAATCTTCAAGTGCAAGTCTCATATCCCTAGATTGGTAGATTCTTACACTGCCAACTTGACCATAATCATAGAAATTAATACAATTAGAAAACACCCAGATACTATCTGTAACATAAAGACTATTGGAAAAGACCAAATGTAGAAGTAGTAAAATTTGTAGGAAAACGTGGTTTAAGATTCAGGGGCGCTAAATTTGAGGCTGCATACACACTAGATGATCCCACACTTGACCATGGTAATTTCTTAGAACTTATTTTGTTAATAAGCAAGTATGACGTTGTTTTAAAAGAACATTTAAATATTATTATTAATAAAAGCACGATTGTTAATGAACAACAGTCTGGTATAAGTAGAAAAGGACGAGAAAGTTTATGAACTTTACTATAAAAAACTACGGTAGTTGTAATAATATAGTCTATTGGGTCATTGATTAAAATAGAAATTTCCAAACAAATTCAAAACGCAGGTATGTATTCAGTACAACTTGATACAATCCAGGATGTTTCAGTAAAAGATCAATGCAGTGTTGTTATAAGATATGCTTTTAAAGGAAAAATTAATGTAAAACTAATTGCTATAATAAGCTACGAAAGTTCTACTGGTGAGAGTTTCTTATAGATTTTAAAAAATGTATTACTTGTAAATAATTTAAATATTTAGCAGTGCATAGCAAATGTTACTGATGGTGCGGCGAATAAATCGGGTCAATTTAATAGTTTTTCTGCTTGGTTAAATGGTATTTTACCTCGACAAATTCACGTATAATATTACAGCCATATTCTCAATTTAGTACTTTGTGACTCAACAAAGGATCCAATTGCAGCTGCGTCATTTTTTTCTTTATTAAATGCATTATTAAATGGTTTGATGTTGAAAAAAAGGAAAGAATTACAAACTATAAGCGAAACAAAATGGTGGGCTAAGGAAGTTGCTTTACAGAGAATATTTGGTTCATTTGGAAAATATAGTAATTCCGATTCCCTATTTGTTGATATAGTTGTTATACTGACCACCACAATTATAAATAAAAAGGAAATTAATTTTGAAGTTGGTGTAAAGCGCAAAATTTTAGAAATTCTCTTTTAGAATACGAAACAATATTGGTGGCACATATTTACTTAAGAATTTTTAGTCAAATTATTTACAAACAAACGGACTAGATCTACTTAAATGTCATCAATCGGTATCCGAAGCTTTAAAACAATTAAAGAATATACAAAGAAATGCCGACGCAATAACAACGACTTCAAAGTCCTTCATAAAGCAGATTTCTAATGAGTTGCAACAAAGAGATATACATGACATAGAAATTGAAGATGCGTTTCCAAATAAAAGAATTTGTTTTAAGAAAAGAATAGCTTCAGAGACTACAAAAGGCACCCCCATTACTAACGCAAATGAGAATTTTACAATAACTGTCTATAACGTGATTTTGGATAAAATAATTCAAAGTATGGTAACTATATATGGATTTAAGTTTTTTTTTACCTATAACTTTAAATAAATTACTGAAAATGGTAACTATATATGGATTTAAGTTTTCTTTTACCTATAACTTTAAATAAATTACTGAAAATGAAACTTTTGAAAACACGCTCAATGTTTAACCAAAATATTGATTAAGTTTGATGAGCGAGCTACTAAAAACCATTTATCTGAAGAGATTATTGAATTTGCTAGTAAATGGGACAGGTTAAAAAAATCAGTAGTTGAAGAATACTCATTACTTGAATGGTGGTACATGGACTTTGAAAAATCTGAGGAAGAAGACGGACAAAAAGAAGAAAGTAAGGATAAACTAACGTGTAATTATTGTAGAAATTGTGCTATTTGCTGCTACCAGTTACTATACAAATTTAATTTATTTAGTAAATCGTACCGTGTGTTGGCATTGCATGTAAATATTTATTGTTTTTTCAGTTACCCAAGTTTCGTGTGAAAGATCTTTCTCTAAATTAAAATTTATCAAAAATTGACTGAGAAGTACATTATCAAATGACAATGTAGAATCATTTATATTAATGGCATGTGAAAGGAACGTCTTAAATTGCATCGATTGTGGTTCTATTATTGACAAGGTGGCTGAAACAAGTAGTTTATTAAACAAGCAGCCTTTAGTTTGATTTGCTACAATTATTTACCTATGTATATTCACTTTATTTCGTGTAAGGATAATAAAACTTTAGTTTTGTTTCTACATTATCGATATTGTTTGTTTGCTTAATATACTATGTATGCTTTATTTGTAATTACGCTCTATTTAAAAACAAAAAATTGATCGGGTAGGTTGATTTATTAATTTCCCGGTAGCATAAATGCTCCCAGTCCGCCCCTGTTCACCAAGTATAATTATAAAATCTTTCTCGTCAAAAGTTAATAAATTTACATGTAAACTGTGGATAATATCATCAATTGTTGAGTTCGGTTTGCATTCTGTAAATATTTTATAATGGTCACTTTCTAAATTATTGTACAGGAATTTACAAAAGCCTCACACATGGTTATCACCATATACATGAATATTTTGTTTAATAGACTTGTTAGAAATATAAGATTGGAATAAATTGAAGCCTGGTAGATATAGAATTCGTATTAAGGCTCAGAAGGACAACAAACTATAGCCATTGCCAAATCAGAAGAAAAATTATTCATATAGCCAGATGATATGTTATTATAAGAGAGAATCTGCACTAGGTCCAGCTCCTTGCTTATTGTCAGGAGATTTCTAGAAGCTGTCAGTAGGCATTACAGCATGTATTGAAGTAGAAAAATTGTGAGAGTGGACGATACTTTAATTTTAATTCTATTGTACCTGTCCAGTATAAACGAAATGTAGTAAATAATCTAGTTGACCGAGCAATGCAATTTACACACTATAAACATAAACCAAGAAACATTAAAAATATTGAAAATATATTAAAAAATAACAACTATCCTAAAGAATTTTATAAACCCCTAATTAAAACAAAAATACATAAGTTATTTAATAATTCATAAAACAATAACAAACAAAAAATAAAAGATAATTTGGTTGGTATAGAATATATACCGGGACTATCAGAAAGAATAAAAAGAAGTTTAGAATCACACAATATACAAATAGTACACAATCCCAATAATTATTCAAAAACCTTTTTCACCAATTTAAAACCGACAATAGAACAAAAGAAAAAAACACATACCATTTATAAAATAAATTGCTTTGATTGCCCCGGTATATACATAGGTAATTCCAAACAGTACCTCCATAAGCGCATTTACGAACATAAATATTCCATAAAAACAAATAATAGAAAATGTACGGCTTTAGCAGCCCACTCAATAGATAAAATGCATCAATTTAATTTTAACGATGTGGAGATATTGGATAGGGAGATAAATGACAATAGACGAAACTATTTAGAAACCATATACATACAAAAAAAACCCTCATTCAATTAATTTAAAAACGATCAAGAAAACTTTATACAATATTACCATAATTTAATATTTTGAGTTTATATTGCACCCAAATATAGATATCCTTTGTTTATTACGTAAATATTTAAATGTAGCAGTTCATATAGTATTAGATAATAAGTTAATAAAAGATAACATAATACCTAAATTGTTCATTCATTTTAGAAAGAATAAAATAAAACGTTATTAATTAAGTACATTCGTTGGTTAATATTCAAAATTAAAGTAAGTGACTGAGATTCTTGTTTTTGTTTTTATCAAATAACGGTAAATATTTTATATTATTGACATAACCTCACTTAAAATTGTTGTTAAGTTTTACTCATGAATTTCCTGGTATGTATTTATTTATAAAATAAGTTATAAAATAGGTAATATTTTTAGAATAAGTTTGAAAATGGTTAATGAAACCGAAACGCGTAAGATGTACAGAATAAAAGTTACAAGCTTTATACTGTTTTAGTGTTTTTATTTAAAAAAGTTTTTACTGACCAAGATCCAAGAACCTATTTTAATATATATATATATATATTACTCAAATTTAGACCAGGGTAGAAAATTAATTAATTACATCAAATAATTTTAATCACCGTGTATAAGGAAGCTTTGGGAAAAGTACGCGTAATTAAAGGCCTACTGTGAAAATTTAAATCATTCAATTAGAATGTAGGGTTTGTATAGAATTTTATTAGATAATACGTTATTAAAACGTGGAGCATACAAATTTATTTGTTTCATTAAAAATAAAGGATTTAAATTATTCGCTAGACGCTTTCTATAAAAAGAAGCAGAATTAAAATGCTCAACTTGTATGTAATTTAATTATTCCAAGTAAAGAAACAAATATAAATTACGTGCAAAATTTATATTAATTAATTCAATTTTAAGTAACGAGTATTAAACAAAATGTACAAATAATAATTAATATTTAAATAGGATTCACTAAAAATTGAAGGGTAGAAGTCAATGCCATTCATTACTATTTTAATTGGAGTTAATTGAACCATTAGTAATATATAATATGCATAAAAGCTTTTAAAACCCAATAATATTCAAATCGTAGAAGTGTTATTTAAAGGATTGCGAAACAAAATGGTGGGCTAAGGAAGTTGCTTTACAGAGAATATTTGGTTCATTTGGAAAATATAGTAATTCCGATTCCCTATTTGTTGATATAGTTGTTATACTGACCACCACAATTATAAATAAAAAGGAAATTAATTTTGAAGTTGGTGTAAAGCGCAAAATTTTAGAAATTCTCTTTTAGAATACGAAACAATATTGGTGGCACATATTTACTTAAGAATTTTTAGTCAAATTATTTACAAACAAGCGGACTAGATCTACTTAAATGTCATCAATCGGTATCCGAAGCTTTAAAACAATTAAAGAATATACAAAGAAATGCCGACGCAATAACAACGACTTCAAAGTCCTTCATAAAGCAGATTTCTAATGAGTTGCAACAAAGAGATATACATGACATAGAAATTGAAGATGCGTTTCCAAATAAAAGAATTTGTTTTAAGAAAAGAATAGCTTCAGAGACTACAAAAGGCACCCCCATTACTAACGCAAATGAGAATTTTACAATAACTGTCTATAACGTGATTTTGGATAAAATAATTCAAAGTATGGTAACTATATATGGATTTAAGTTTTTTTACCTATAACTTTAAATAAATTACTGAAAATGGTAACTATATATGGATTTAAGTTTTCTTTTACCTATAACTTTAAATAAATTACTGAAAATGAAACTTTTGAAAACACGCTCAATGTTTAACCAAAATATTGATTAAGTTTGATGAGCGAGCTACTAAAAACCATTTATCTGAAGAGATTATTGAATTTGCTAGTAAATGGGACAGGTTAAAAAGTCAGTAGTTGAAGAATACTCATTACTTGAATGGTGGTACATGGACTTTGAAAAATCTGAGGAAGAAGACGGACAAAAGAAGAAAGTAAGGATAAACTAACGTGTAATTATTGTAGAAATTGTGCTATTTGCTGCTACCAGTTACTATACAAATTTAATTTATTTAGTAAATCGTACCGTGTGTTGGCATTGCATGTAAATATGTATTGTTTTTCAGTTACCCAAGTTTCGTGTGAAAGATCTTTCTCTAAATTAAAATTTATCAAAATTGACTGAGAAGTACATTATCAAATGACAATGTAGAATCATTTATATTAATGGCATGTGAAAGGAACGTCTTAAATTGCATCGATTGTGGTTCTATTATTGACAAGGTGGCTGAAACAAGTAGTTTATTAAACAAGCAGCCTTTAGTTTGATTTGCTACAATTATTTACCTATGTATATTCACTTTATTTCGTGTAAGGATAATAAAACTTTAGTTTTGTTTCTACATTATCGATATTGTTTGTTTGCTTAATATACTATGTATGCTTTATTTGTAATTACGCTCTATTTAAAAACAAAAAATTGATCGGGTAGGTTGATTTATTAATTTCCCGGTAGCATAAATGCTCCCAGTCCGCCCCTGTTCACCAAGTATAATTATAAAATCTTTCTCGTCAAAAGTTAATAAATTTACATGTAAACTGTGGATAATATCATCAATTGTTGAGTTCGGTTTGCATTCTGTAAATATTTTATAATGGTCACTTTCTAAATTATTGTACAGGAATTTACAAAGCCTCACACATGGTTATCACCATATACATGAATATTTTGTTTAATAGACTTGTTAGAAATATAAGATTGGAATAAATTGAAGCCTGGTAGATATAGAATTCGTATTAAGGCTCAGAAGGACAACAAACTATAGCCATTGCCAAATCAGAAGAAAAATTATTCATATAGCCAGATGATATGTTATTATAAGAGAGAATCTGCACTAGGTCCAGCTCCTTGCTTATTGTCAGGAGATTTCTAGAAGCTGTCAGTAGGCATTACAGCATGTATTGAAGTAGAAAAATTGTGAGAGTGGACGATACTTTAATTTTAATTCTATTGTACCTGTCCAGTATAAACGAAATGTAGTAAATAATCTAGTTGACCGAGCAATGCAATTTACACACTATAAACATAAACCAAGAAACATTAAAAATATTGCAAATATATTAAAAAATAACAACTAACCTAAAGAATTTTATAAACCCCTAATTAAAACAAAAATACATAAGTTATTTAATAATTCATAAAACAATAACAAACAAAAAATAAAAGATAATTTGGTTGGTATAGAATATATACCGGGACTATCAGAAAGAATAAAAAGAAGTTTAGAATCACACAATATACAAATAGTACACAAACCCAATAATTATTCAAAAACCTTTTTCACCAATTTAAAACCGACAATAGAACAAAAGAAAAAAACACATACCATTTATAAAATAAATTGCTTTGATTGCCCCGGTATATACATAGGTAATTCCAAACAGTACCTCCATAAGCGCATTTACGAACATAAATATTCCATAAAAACAAATAATAGAAAATGTACGGCTTTAGCAGCCCACTCAATAGATAAAATGCATCAATTTGATTTTAACGATGTGGAGATATTGGATAGGGAGATAAATGACAATAGACGAAACTATTTAGAAACCATATACATACAAAAAAAACCCTCATTCAATTAATTTAAAAAACGATCAAGAAAACTTTATACAATATTACCATAATTTAATATTTTGAGTTTATATTGCACCCAAATATAGATATCCTTTTGTTTATTACGTAAATATTTAAATGTAGCAGTTCATATAGTATTAGATAATAAGTTAATAAAAGATAACATAATACCTAAATTGTTCATTCATTTTAGAAAGAATAAAATAAAACGTTATTAATTAAGTACATTCGTTGGTTAATATTCAAAATTAAAGTAAGTGACTGAGATTCTTGTTTTTGTTTTTATCAAATAACGGTAAATATTTTATATTATTGACATAACCTCACTTAAAATTGTTGTTAAGTTTTACTCATGAATTTCCTGGTATGTATTTATTTATAAAATAAGTTATAAAATAGGTAATATTTTTAGAATAAGTTTGAAAATGGTTAATGAAACCGAAACGCGTAAGATGTACAGAATAAAAGTTACAAGCTTTATACTGTTTTAGTGTTTTTATTTAAAAAAGTTTTTACTGACCAAGATCCAAGAACCTATTTTAATATATATATATATATATTACTCAAATTTAGACCAGGGTAGAAAATTAATTAATTACATCAAATAATTTTAATCACCGTGTATAAGGAAGCTTTGGGAAAAGTACGCGTAATTAAAGGCCTACTGTGAAAATTTAAATCATTCAATTAGAATGTAGGGTTTGTATAGAATTTTATTAGATAATACGCGTTATTAAAACGTGGAGCATACAAATTTATTTGTTTCATTAAAAATAAGGGATTTAAATTATTCGCTAGACGCTTTCTATAAAAAGAAGCAGAATTAAAATGCTCAACTTGTATGTAATTTAATTATTCCAAGTAAAGAAACAAATATAAATTACGTGCAAAATTTATATTAATTAATTCAATTTTTAAGTAACGAGTATTAAACAAAATGTACAAATAATAATTAATATTTAAATAGGATTCACTAAAAATTGAAGGGTAGAAGTCAATGCCATTCATTACTATTTTAATTGGAGTTAATTGAACCATTAGTAATATATAATATGCATAAAAGCTTTTAAAAACCCAATAATATTCAAATCGTAGAAGTGTTATTTAAAGGATTACGATTGAACACCTGCGTATTTTTAAATGTCAAATTCTAATAAATTCGAGCTGATAAACATGCAGATTCTACGTATATTGCAAACGGTCGGATAAACCGTAGCTTATATTAACGGGAAGGTTAGTTGAGCGGTTATTTAACTCAAATAAGAATACACGTGGATTGAAATAACCGATAGTAAAGAATATCGATTTGTACCACTCAGACCAGGGTAGAAAGAGACGGATGAAATGCGCAAGGCAGAGGCACGGATAATAAAAGGCGTGATTTGAGCAACGTAACGGGGAAACGATTGGTTAAAATAAGTTGCAGATATGAGAGGTGAAAACACAACAATTTCTATACAAAATTAATTAGTTGTTCTCGAACGTGTTTGCGAGCCGTGTGAAAATTTCTTAGATTTAACTGGTACGAGTGCAAAAATTTAGTAGAATCGCTGTGCCGGACTGTCGAGAAGGGAACAGAAAATGCGAAATTCTGAAATTTGTCCGTTGAGGGACAAATCCGACGTGAAAGCAAGGCTGTGATATAAACCCGGACTTTAAACAGTTTCGCTCTCTTAGATTTTCGATTTTGATTCAATACTTTAAACAGTTTGCTCGTATATTTTTTGATTATTGAATACTTTAAAACAGTTTGCTCTTTAAGTGCTACGATACAAGTTATTATGCATTAGTGCACTTAGAAAAGATAGATAAGTAGCGATAAATAAATATATTTAAGTATGCAGTTTTGTATAGCGTGAACGAATTATGAATTGCTTTGCTAATTTTCGGGGCTATACATAGATGAGTTCCTGAGAAGTCCTGAACCAATTTAGACGAATGGTGGTGTACAAAAATTTTAAAAGCGTTCAGAATCTGAAGCCGTAAACAAAAACCAGCTGGAATGGTGGAATTAGCAAGTCCGATGTGCATTGAAGCCACGAGTGCAGTAACCTTCAGGTAAATTATACTATTTTGTTCGAACTTTGATGTTTTGGTGTGTGTTGAATATCTTTATAATTTGTTTAAAAAAAAAAGGACAGTAGTGAATTTCTATAAACAACAAATTTTTAATTTTAAGGTGAAATTTTCTTGCCCCAAAGGCAATTCAAATAAAGAAAGACAAGTTATTTGCAGTCCGCAATAAGAAAATTGTATATAAAGTAAGATGCCTCTGACAAATCATACAAATCGGGCTAGCCTCGATTTGTATTTGTCAATGGCTCGTATTATTTTCATAAGAGTTTGTTTACAGAGACATCTTACTTTATATACAATTTTCTTATTGCGGACTGCAAATAACTTGTCTTTGTTTATTTGAAGTACCTTTGGGGCATGAACCCGGGTGTCGCCACGAGAAGGTTTGTTACGTTAGCAAATAAATTTTGCTGTAACATTCCGCAAATCTCAAAGGCCAAACGTACTTTTATAGTCATTTATAAAATTTATTATGTAGTTTCGGTTCAATTCTGTACTTCCACACTTTAGTAGTGTTGGTGTTTTATCACCTGATGGCGGTTTTATTTACTTTTGCCATAGTACAGAGATTGTTTCAAAATTATATCATTATAATAGCTTCGATTACTTCATAGGGTTCTTGGGAACTATTCCACTCTGATGAGGCTAACAAGCCGAAACCATTGGTCAGTGGATGTTTACCCATGAAGTAATAAAGCTAATGTTTTGTTAATGGCTATATAACTACCAGCCCGATTTGTATTTGTCAATGGCTCTTATTATTTTCATAAGAGTTTGTTTACAGAGACATCTTAATATTATATATATATATATATATATATATACATATAATAATATATATAATTCTTTATACTTTAATGACCTTTATATTTATTATTTAGAAAGATGTTATAAGTTTCTTGGGATGATTTTGGTCAAAATAAATAGTAATGTAAAATATTTTGTTCTATTACTTAACGTTTCGGCAACACATTTTTGCCATAATCATAAGTCTATAAAATAAAAGATGTAGTCAATCAATTACAAACATGATAACTTACATTAACTGTTGTTCATAAATATATAATTATTTAGTTAATGACAGTGACACTACTTAATTTAATTGAAAGTAGTATACACAATAAACTGATATATAACTGCTAGATCTCGATTAATAAATTGGTATAATCAGTGACACATGACTAACATAGTATGTTTTAAGATAAAAGTAATAAGTTCAGCAATATATTGATTGTAAAACGAGAATATACGATGCTTAAATTTTCCATATCTTGTTTGTTATTCATAGAGCTGGTGTCTTTGATTATGTGGAAGGATTCTAAGAACAAGCGCTTTTATAATTTTCTTCAGTTTCCATGATTTTAATATGGTTATAGTCCGGATTGTGTTTGGTGGCATACACTGTCTAAGGCTAAGGCAATTGTTTTACCAAGTTTTGCGTCACTGCGATGTTGTGTCATTCTATTGCTAACCACTGATTAGTTTGTCCCACATAACTGAGCAAGCAACTGCATTTGATCTTATATACTACATTGTTACATAGTGGTACCTCAGTCTTATCTTTTAATTTTGTAAACAGGCTTTTAGTGATTTGACATAATCATTTGTAATTATAACATTAGGTTGTTTTAGTATTTTAGTAAGCAAAGGAGTAAGTTTTTCTATAAAAGGTATTTTTTTATAAATCAATTGTGTATTTATAATTCTAGGTGTTTTTAATGTGTTAGAAAAAAGAAGTTTTTTTAACAAGTAATTTGGATAACCATTATTTAACAAGGTAAGTTCTAATTCTTTAAGATTCTTAGTGTAAAAAGAGGGATCAGAAATTCTTTCAATTCGAGTTTTTAGATTCAAAACAGTATTAATTTTATGATGCATTGAATGGTTCGAATTAAAATTGATGTATCTGCCGGAGTTTGTTGGTTTATTGTAGCAATCAAACATCAAAGTATTAGAATCTGATCTGATAACTAATGTGTCTAAAAATGGAATCTTTCCTTGTATTTCATTTTCAATGGTAAACTGTAATTTTGGATGGAAAGTGTTAAAAAAGTTAAGAGTAACTTGAACCATGTCAGAAGGAACTGAGCACACAATGTCGTCTACATATTTAACCAAAAAGACCATCTGAAACGGTAAAGTAGGTATTATTGTATCAAGTAGTAAATCCATGACCATTTGGGCTATTATAGGTGATAGGGTGAACCCATCGGTGTACCAAATAATTGAAGATAGTAAGTGTTCTTAAAGGAAAAATAAGTATTATTAAAAATCAGATTAATAGTTGCTAAAACATGGTTTTGGTTAAGGTGCAATTACGTTTAATGATTTCCCATTTTTCTGAAATGATATTAATTACTAACACATTAAAAACACCTAGAATTATAAATACACAATTGATTTATAAAAAAATACCTTTTATAGAAAAACTTACTCCTTTGCTTACTAAAATACTAAAACTACCTAATGTTATAATTACAAATGATTATGTCAAATCACTAAAAAGCCTGTTTACAAAATTAAAAGATAAGACTGAGGTACCACTATGTAACAATGTAGTATATAAGATCAAATGCAGTTGCTTGCTCAGTTATGTGGGACAAACTAATCAGTGGTTACGCAATAGAATGACACAACATCGCAGTGACGCAAAACTTGGTAAAACAATTGCGCCTTAGCTAGACATGTGTATGCCACCAAACACAATCCGGACTATAACCATATTAAAATCATGGAAACTGAAGAAAATTATAAAAAGCGCTTGTTCTTAGAATCCTTCCACATAATCAAAGACACCAGCTCTATGAATAACAAACAAGATATGGAAAATTTAAGCATCGTATATTCTCGTTTTTACAATCAATAATATTGCTGAACTTTTATTTTATCTTAAAACATCTATGTTAGTCATGTGTCACTGATTATACCAATTTATTAATCGAGATCTAGCAGTTATATATCAGTTTATTGTGTATACTACTTTCAATTAAATGAAGTAGTGTCACTGTCATTAACTAAATAATTATATATTTATGAACAACAGTTAATGTAAGTTATCATGTTTGTAATTGATTGACTACATCTTTTTTATTTTATAGACTTATGATTATGGCAAAAATGTGTTGCCGAAACGTTAAGTAATAGAACAAAATATTTTACATTACTATTTATTTTGACCAAAATCATCCCAAGAAACTTATAACATCTTATCTAAATTATATATATATATATATATATATATATATATATATATATATATATTACGGTAAATGTACACTCTTGGGAAATGTACACTTTTACCGTAAAATGTGTACATTTCCCAAAAAGTTAGGTATATGTGAACTGAATATAATGTATATGTACATTTCCCGGCAAATGTGTACTCTTGCCTTCACATTTTGGTAAATGTATACTTTTACCTTCATGTTTTAAGAAAAGTTGAAATACAAATAAATTAAAAATATTGTTGCAGTAAAAAGTATTTATTTAAATAAACCTAATACAAATGGCTTAAATAACGAATGACAGACAAAACATACTTTTTTTCGCATATTATATAATATGTCGTAGGTTATGATCCCAATATTCATAAATACAATTTTCGTCCTAGTTTTTCAGGACCAATATGATGGGAATCAAACAAATAATAATAATAACATACTTTTCTTTATTATAACAGTTAAATTTTATAAAACTATAGAAGAACATATAGTAATTTCATAATGAAAAGAGTTTTATTTATTTGAGCAAGTATTGCTATTGTGGCACTTGGAATTACATAATATTCCAGCATTTTTACAACTGCATTTTTTGAGGAACATGTTCCTTTACAGATGCATCTTTTAAAACCTTGTCCACCAGTAAGGGTCTGCATTCCTATAATTTTTCTTACCGATTTCTCAACATCTTGAGGAACATTTTCGTATGATATAAACTTTTGTTCGCAAATGACGAATTCATGCCTAGAATAAGATTGTTTTAAAACTCCCTGTTTAGTTCCTAATTTATATAAATTTTTATCGTCATCTCTAGATAAAACAACGCAAATAAAATTTTTTGGATCCGTTTTACCACGATCAACGTCTGGAATGAAAACTCTAACATTGTCACCAATCACAGCAGCAGGAAATTTTTCTTTCGAAAGATTACACATTTTGATAGCTTGATTTTCTAAATTTTCCCTTGCTTTCTTTCGAGCATTATCAATTAAAATTTAACTCGAAACTTCTATCTTTATCTTCTATTCGGTTGCATAATAAACCATCATCCAAAATTATGTCTAACGTTTCAATGAAAAATTCATCGTTTTCTGCGACTTTGCTATGTGGTGAATTGGCTGTGTGTACTCCTTCTAGTAATTGCTCTAACTCTTCTTCTGTTTCCAGCTGTTCAACAGATTCCATAGGTAAATTTGATGTTTTCAAACCCAATTTCATTCTTGTTCCGAATAAAGCTTCATAGGGAATTTGCTTTATATCCTCGCATGAAACGCTCTATTTTTCATCAGTTGAACATATTTTAAACCTTTTGACCACTTGGTTGTTTGGTTAGTGATAAGCCAGGTTGTAAGCATATTTTGAACATCTCGATTCGCTCGATCTATCGAGCCCTGGCTTTGAGAATGGCGAGGCTTCCCGTGTATTATTTTCACACCATCCCACATATTTGCTAATTCTTGGATAATTTTATTTGCAAACTTCTTATCATTATCACATTGGAGAATGGATGGGACTCCCAAAAGAGTGAAAATGTCCATAAGTTGTTTTGCTACTTCTGACGCAGTTTTTGTTTTTAGTAGGCGCAGTACAACAAATTTGGTTAAATGATCTTGATAATTTAAAATAAATTTAAATTCATTATCTGGTTGTATCTGTAAATCTATAAGATCCACTTGACACCTAGAATTCATTTCACTCGTCAAAATTGGTTTTATCACAATTCCTTTTTTCTTGCCCTTTGCCTTTTTTTGACATGCTTCACATAAAGATAAATACAACATAACTGCTTCAGTAGTAATGTTGTTGTATTTCTTATGAATTTCTTTCACTAATCTGTTTCAGCCATCATGGCCAGTTGCCAAATGAGCATCGTATATAATTCCATAAGTTTCTTCAATTGTTGCAAAATATTTTATGATATCCCCTTCTTTTAATGGACTTATTAATTTTTCTTCCTTTCCTACCACTATTATATCGTATCTTTTCAGCCGGCGGTAACCTACATCACTTTCATTCTTTTCTTTTAATTTTGTTGCTTTTACTTCCGATAATATTTTTTCATACTGATGTTGGTTTAAATAAATATTATTTTTGTTTTTTTTTGTGATACAATCTGTTCTAGTTGGTTTTTAAGTTTTTCTTTTTGTTCCATTGCTTTTCAAAAATTCTAACTTAAAAAATTTTTTTTTTGTTGAAAAATTAAAATTTGAAATCTATAATTATGATAATTTTAACTTACCTGAGTCTTGTTTCTCTAAATATCTTAAATTATATCCAGAAATCCTCAGTACTATGGCATTAATTTGTAATGTAGTTATTGTAGGGTACATAAACATAATAACATTAACATTATAGATAGAGCACTTGCACGAAATATGTAACGCCTACTGAACTAGCCGAAACGGTAGTTCGCGTACCACTACAATTGCGCATGCGCACCACATTACTAACACTTGCGATTTCGTATTTTGTATGCTCACATTTACCAAAACGACATGGTTATTGTGAATTCAATGTACATTTCTCTTATCTGAAATTGTAAATGTTAGTTGAATGCACATTACCCAAACGAGGAGGCAAATGTGCACATTTACCGGAAAATGTGTACATTTGCCGCAATATCTACTTTACCGTAACATATATATATATATATATATATATATATATATATATATATATATATATATATATATATATATATATATTTAAATTTTAACCTCATTAATTTTTTAGAAAGGTAAATAATTATAAAAGTAACAGTGACTATGTGTGACTATGTGTAACTTAAGAAACTTGAGCTTTGTGTTTAGAAGCAAAAAAGTAGATATAAGGAAGTATGTGTTGTTTTAGAGGCGTATTACAGCACATTGCTCTATTTATTTGAATTTGAAATCGTTTTGCTGATTTATGTACTGCTAATGTTTGTATTATTTTGAATTTTCAAATTACCTAAAAAGTTATTCAAAACCTTTGATGCCAATAAACTCCCCTGACTCTAACACTGTAATGTCAAACACGGTCGACACTGTGAAAGAATGTGTATTTAATACGATGTCACAATTCAGACCTCCAACTCCCCCATTTACCTAATAAAAATCTACTCTCTTTCAACTTGAAAATCAATCATATCCGAGTTAACTACTGCAATAAACATAAATTTAATTACGTTGCTAAGTGCTGCTGGTTTTTGCTAGGTAGGTTTCAGCATTTATGAAGTTAATTAATATTTAAAAGTTACTTCTGTAATTTCAATCAACGGTAATATATAACTACTATTTAAAACTGCGCTTCATGTTTGTTAGATCCACTCAGGCGTAACTTACTAAATTAAAATTGCCCCTCTTTAAGCTTTTTATGTGGCACTGTGCTATTGATATGCAGGGCGCTATATACATGCCTTGTTCTCGCAAGTTCCGTATATGAAGTAACTCTGATTTACGCCCAGAGATCTTGGGCAGTTGTATACTGTCTAGATACATCTCTTAGCTGTTTATCTTATCAATATGTCGTCTTGTGCCAGCATAACTGCAACACTGAAGTCGTTAACACACTTTTATACCTGATATAAAAATGTATCTTATATAGATACAATGGACAAGAGACTCACGAGCAAGGAAGACGCTTTTATTAAAGTATTCGTAATGTTACGCGATTTCAAGCAACGTATAGAAATGAAGAGATGTTTTTTGTTAACAGCGGCAACAGGTTATTCACGCACATGAAGTGAATTGTTATGTTCCAATCATGAGTAATAGAAACTACTTATTTTAACAAAAACTCTATTTGCAATAACAGCAGCTCTTTATTTTCAAACTCGTTATACAAGCCTTTTCAACAACTTGTTACTATAATAAAATACTAAAGCTATCACAATTATTTACTCTCAGCTATTCGTTAACAGTACATACTACGACGCTAGTTACATTATTCCCAAATTAGGATATATATGTAAACACATTGAATTATTAAAACTTAAGTTAAATGTTACATTATATTAATTGAAGGACATAATAAAAAGGTTAATGAAAGTTCAACAAGCCAGATAGTGAGAACGGAAAAACATTGTATTCCAGACGTAACGTGATATTGCAGGTGCAGGTCACAGTAGGTTATAAGACAGCAATTACTAGAACTAAGATTGTTACTTTGTATTATATAAATGAATAGAGAAATAAGCAGACATGAGCTCTACAGTTCCCACAAGCAATGTGAGGGGCAGGTATAGCATAAATACCCTCAAGAGCACAAGATGGCCAGTCAGTCTAAAGTTTTTCAACTTTAACATTGCTGTTAGTTCAGCTACTCACCGTAATTTTAGTTAATTTAATCAAAGTGAATTTCAACTTAGAAGTATTTCGATCTCTACTTGTAAAATTAATTGTAATTTCAATATAAAATAAATTGATAGAGGAGTTTTTTTGGAAAAACCTTTTATAAAAAACCGCTCCAAGAGGCCCAAAACCTATCTGGCGCAGTCAGTAAGATACCAGAAGGGCATTAGCAGAATCCAAAATCGAGAATGCTGGTGGTCGTGAACTTCTATTCTTAATCTGGGACAAAGAACCGACTGGGCAAAGTACAAGAATAGACGAAGTCCAGAAGCAAGAGAAAAGAAATAATGGAACTGGCAAACAAACTCTTGTAAGTACCAAAGTTTATTTTCCTAAACCATTATCAACTGAATATTGATACTAACTAGTAAGGAACAATTTGTTATGTACAATTTTTATTATCGCAATTTTATGATTATCATTTCTGAAAAGAATTTACTCAGGAAACTTATTTTTAATAATGAAATTATAAAGATGCATTTATGTGCACAATTTAACACATTTACTGCGATAAAATGAAACGATTTATTAAGCTTTAATATATTAATAGAACGCAATTATCTTTACCATTTTATTACAGCAATTATTACTGAAACGAGTCGATTCTCAACACATTTTTCTATAATTAAACACTTTCAAGGCGATAAGCTAACGGAAGGGTATAATTATAAAAGAGCATTTATGTAATTTATAATTGCAACACTTAAATCTGAACGAAATCGTATAATTATAACGCAGTTATTGCAAGAAACTATTCAGAAAACAGAAACTCAATTGCAACAATTGTAATATCTGCAAAGTATAAATACATACTACAACGCGACAGTAATTGACGAAACAATTACCAAGCAGAATTCCTCAATATAATTATAGCATTTTATAATTATATATAAAATATACGTAAAGCGTTTTTTAAATAACTATATTCAAACTAAACTGAAAAGTATCAATACACACTGAAAAGTAACTCCCAGTTTATACAAAAACTATACAAACTGAACTGAAAGCCACTATCAATTATTACTAACAACTACGAATTCCGATATGAAACTTTATCTTGAGAGCATTTCCGAATATGACGGAAATCAAGCATTATTAAGTATCTTCATCACCGCATGCGTGATATTTTTAAAATCCTTTTACAAACCAGGAGAGATCAAACGCAACGTTTTACTCTTACGCCTGATAATCAGTAAACTGACCAAAAGAGCATTAACATTGATTGCCAGTCGAGCCGACTTGATTGCGTTTTAAACACATAACTAGTTCTTCCCAGGTAGAAATCTGGTTTCGTGTATTTCTATACCAAATCAAAGCAGAACCGGAAAATAATTCGCCCGCTGAGACAAATAAATCTTCGTCTGTACAGTTACGAGAAAATTTAAAATCATTTACTCCATCCAGGAATGACATTAACTAAATTTTGGAAACGAAGCCCTAGAAAGTTATACCCCACTTGTATACTGGTATCGATTTCGCAGACGATAGAGAAGGTTGAGAAATTGTTAAATTGGAAAAAACGGTAGCTAAATTTGCATATAAATCTAAGTTAAGCTTTTCGAAGACGATTCCTTCAAGTAAGAGAACGTTAGATAAGAAAGTTTGCTTGGCTTTGTTAGCTTGTTTATCTTTAAGTAACGCTAATAAATCTATACGCTGTTTTAAGTGCGTTATACGTGATGTAATACGTTTAAGCTCAATCTCTGTGGGTCCGGGATCAGTTTTATGAAGTATATTGTTAATATCGTCTAAAGATTGTTTAATTTCAAAGGAATTTTGTGATATATCAAATACTATTATACGAGGAATTTGTTGAGCTAATATGGCTTTTAACTGCAATCGCTTATCATTTTGATTTGTTGCCGGTTGAATATTGTGTTTTAGAAAGTAGGTATACCAAGATAAATTTTCAGGAAATTTACGATAGTTGTGTTTAAGGACATAATTTTCCCTAAGAAAGAATCTGTAACCTATAGTTAATTATATAGATTATAAGAAAACTGTTTAAATCATGGCAACCAAAGATAATATAGGAGTTATCTAAAACAAGCTTTTAATAAACTAAACAAAATTCGTTGAAACAGGTATATACTCAACTTAATATGATATCAAAAAATTTTCATAAGGGATAGCAATAAACAATTAAGGTAACTATGTATAGAGGTACTTACACAATGAATTATTTAAATAAAAAAACAAACATTTTTATTCACTCATAAGTGAGGTTAAGATAGTTATTAAACACATCAAAGGTATATATATATAATATATATATATATATATACATATATTGCTGTGTTTCCCTGTATCAGATTCGAGCCTCACGAATTGGGCGTCAAATTTGCTGTGATACCACCAAAATCCGGGTACTCCGCTTTTCGAATCGAGCCCCTACGAATTGGATGTCCAGAATGCTGTGAATCCTACGAAAAGCTATTCATTACTTTAACTGTGTTGGTCCATTGACTTTCTTCTGTTAATCGCCTCGGCTGCTCCCCTAGATAACTTTCATCCTCATTCATAAAAAAAAACAAACACATTCCTACCACAAACACGAACGTTAACTCTATTTACATCAATATTCGCAATACATTAAAATTTCAAAATTAAATTTTGGCATAAATTTCAGTATCAGAAATTTTCAAGATTACATTTATTATCATTTAAATGTGCATCCTGCATTAAAGTCCTTGTTGGATGCCTACTAATTAATATAACAATATATGCAGACCGGAGTCTGAGTACAAAGGGAGCATCTACCACCCCTTTACGTTAATTAACCAGGTTCGTCTAATTGAGCTCAAAGACATACCCAAATTTTCATCATAATCCAGAACATCAATACTAAACACCCCTTTCTACTTAAACAAGCAAATTTCACCTTAGCATTAAAATTTTATGGTTAGTACAATTTCACTAATGTCCATTTAAAGTAAATCAATTATAAAGTAATTCAACACACACAAAAATATCAAAGTTCAAACAAAATAGTATAAATTACCTGAAGGTTACTGCACTCGTAGCTTCAATGTACATCGTCCCTTTTGTTAATCACACCATTCCAACTGGGTTATATTTACAGCTTCTGATTCTCAACGCTTTTCAAATTTTCTCCATCACCATTTATTTAAAGTTGTTTCTGGGCTTTTCCAGAACTCATCTGTGTATATCTGACCCTTGTTTTGTGGATCCAGACACATTTATGAACCATTTAATCATTAACACCCCCGAAAAATAGCAAAGAAATTCATACTTCTTTCACCAATATACGCCAAAACTGCCTACTAATGGTGTATTCATTTGTCGTTGTAAATTTTACTAATTGGTACAGTGATACTAAATTTTATTACCTTGTATCTAAGTGCACTCAAGTACATTCATGTTAGCACGTAAATAACAAACTGTTTTAAATCACCAAAATATACCAGCAAACTTTAAATTATTCTATCAAACTAAAATGCACTGTTTAACGTATTGAATCAAGTCGCGGATGTAAGAGAGCTTGTTTATATTCACCTCAGTATATATAGCGGTTAGCCTGCCTGTCGGTCTGTTCCCCAAAACGGACAATTCTAAAGAATTTCGCCTGCTAGGTTCTCAGTCCGCAGCTCGGCATGCAATTTTTACAAATTTTGCACTCGTCCCAGTTAAATCTCAGAAATTCTCACACGGCACGCAAACATGTCCGAGAATAACTAATTAAATTTTATACCGAAATTGTTGTTTCTACCTCTCATATGTGCATCTTATTTTCAACCAATCGTGACCCTCGTGACGTTGCTCATATCACGCCTTTAATTATTAGTGTCTTTGTTTTACGCACATTATCTTTCCTTCTCTAACCTGTTCTTAGTGGTGCAAATTGATATTCCTTACTATCGATTATTTCAGTCCATGTGGACTATCTGGGTTAAATAACCCCGTATCGCGCCTTCCCGTGAATATTAAGCCCCGGTTTCTCCAAGATTCTTTGTAACCATTAATTATCTGCAAAATTTACGCAGAATGAGCTTTTTAAAAATACGCAGGTGTTCAAACATAATATTAATTCTCAGAGCTTTATTTTATTGGGTTTTTACAAGTTTTTATAGATATTATATGTTACTAACGGTTCAATTAACTTCAATTAAAATTAATACCCTTTAAATTTTAGTGAATCCTAACTAAATATTAATTATTATCTGTACGTTTTGTTTAATACCGGTTACTTAAAATAGGGTTAATTAATATAAATTTTGCACATAATTTCTCTTTGTTTCTTTACTAGGAATAATTAAATTACATGTAGAGCTTTTTAATACTGCTTCCTTGTTTATATAAAGCGTCTTGTACATAATTTAAATCTCTTATTTTTAATGAAACGAATGAATTTTTATTCTCCACGGTTTTTTTTTTAATAAAGCGTATTATCTAATAAAATTCCCTATACACGGTGATTAAAATTATTTGCTATAATTAATTAATTTTCTACCCTGGTCTAAAAATGAGTAATATATTAGTTTAACCCCAAATTACGTTAGGTAATTATTCAACAGAAATGCCAATGCCAATTAGCTAAGTTCAAAAGAATATACATAAAAAGTAAACAAACACTAACAAAAATGGCAGTCTTGATCATTTAGTTTAACATTCCAAGCTCCATCAAATGTCACCACGACATAAGATAAAAAGTTACTAGATTCGGTGTTGCCAAGTTGTATTTTTTCTACCCAACAGCCACTAAATATTTTAAAAAATTATTTTTTATTTTTATTACTAGAGTGAAAAACCTTTTCCTAGAAAACGATTTTTCAAAGCTATTTGTTAAAAGTTAAATTAGAGGTTAAGACGAATTTAATTTTCAATACACGTGTACTAGGGCCCTATTGTTACGGTTTCCTGCGTTTTATTTTATTGCGCAATCGTTAATATAACGTACAATTACGCGCCTTTGGTATCAAATACCAAACACGTTTAAAAGTGATACAATGATCAAATTTACATTGACAATATAAATAAAAGCAATGTACTCGCTTAAGTCGCATCTCACCGCCAAATCCTGGGCCATCTCGTTGTGGGTCACATCACGCCATTGTTGAGTCCAAATTCTATCCGTCCATCCTCTATACTTGTTCGTAGGTGGGACGACAAGGATAACCAGGTAGAAAGAACGATAGGAGGTAGAAATAAGGAACCTACACCTGAAAAGAGAAAAGACAGACACGCAACACCGGTAGATGGTATTGGCTTCAGGTCTCGTAGTTTAATGGCGTCCTTTTACACACTCCGCACCTGCGCATTCTTTTGCGCAAACGCAACTGTCCGGAATGACGGAAATTGACAAGTTCATTTAAAAATATTTGCGGGAACTACCTTATAATTTATACTTAATCTAAATGTGATACATAGCCGATTTTTGGCATGTAATAAGCTGCTACCTCCATATTTAGATTTTTGCCCAAAGTTTTTGTTAGCGATACTTTTAATATAAATCTGTCGTGTAAGGTGTCAACTTATATTGTTTTTCTCAGCTACTCGAATCTATTAGAATTTTTCAAATTGACCTACTCCTTACCGATATAGAAATCAACCCTTTACGAACCATACCGTGTTTGTCTATAAGCAATTTTAAACAGTATTGCTTTGTATATTAAGATAAACCCATCGTGTAACTTATTAAATTAGTGTAGAATTTCTTGAGGAATCACAATCGTAAAAAATTTTTATTGTAGTAATTCTCTAGCTGCTACTCCTTTTTAGATTTTTGCCATAGATAAATCCATTGTTTAACCTATTAAATTACATCGAAATTTACAAAAGAATTATGACGATCAAAATAAAACATCTACACCCTTCCCATTTCCTATGTGATAAACATATTGTGTTTCAAATTAATTCTAACAAATTTCTAAGATTTTTTAATTATCCCGTCTTTTAAAGTTATCAGCAGCACAGACCCACATATTGTTTAATATCCAAAATGTAACAGGAAAGCACCTCTGTATTTTTTAGTTAGATTTAACTCAATAAAATTGACAATAGAAGTCGCCTCTCAACGCCTCCCGATGTCTCTCCTAGCGTAAGTTAAGCAATCCGCAATACTAAACTAACCTAACTCCGAAAATTAGTATTAGAAGAAAAGTAACCTGGAAAACAATCTTTACAATTGATCCTTAACCTCCGTCATTAAGTGAATATTTATTAAAACTATACAGCGATTATAATTTTTAATTTCTTTTACCTTCTTTGAGAATTAAACTATTCATAGTTGTTAAAATCGTCTTTATTTACGTTTCATTCCATGACCTAGGATTGTTATCATGAATTGAAACGTAAAGACGATTTTAACAACTATGAGTGATTAATCGAAAGAAGATAAAAATACAAAACAAATCACAACAAACATACAGAGAGTATTTATAATTTTTAAATTGTAAAAGTACAATTACAAGCAAACTGTATTGTTTGTAAAGGCTTGATCTCTAAATCAGTAAGAGGTGGTTCGATTTGAAAAATTTCAAGAGATTTGAGTAGCTTGAAAACAACAAAATGCATTGGCACCTTACATGAGGAATTTTTAATAAAAATACGGCTATGAATGAGTTGACGCGAAAAATCTAATATAGGGGTATCAGTTAGAGGGTTACTAGGATTTAAAAAATTCGAAAAGATTCGAGGAGCTAAGGAAATTCTAGACTAATTTGATTTATTACACCACTGGAACGTCATGATACTCTTAATTAAATCAATGGTTAGGAAGGGGAAGGGGATAACTAAAGAAAGTTAAACCTCGATTTGCTGAGGCTCTAAGTGTTTGTCGACCGATGCAGACGTCTATGATGTGACTTAGTGGTTCTCTTTAATAAAAAATATACAAAGTAATTTTATATAAAATTTGGGATTAAGTGCTCTTAAAAAAATAATTGCACTTAAATCGGATGATCATTATAAACAACTACAGGTCTTGGCTTTGAAATATTTTCAACTAATGTTGATTGTGCAAAAGGATATATTGGAAAACTATTTATTCGGCAAATATTTAAGTGTTGGGAGATCTTGGTAGCCGCAGGTTGCTTAACCCCCTTCGAATACTACTGAATATCGGGGCAATAGGGTATATATTTATAAACAATAGAAAAGGGAACTGAACTGCATTTAACAAGAAAAAGCAGCGGCTATGTTCGAAGTCAACAAACAGAAACAAAAAGAAAATTGTTGACAGCATATGTGTGGAGCACAGCACGGTATGTCTATGAAATGGGGCAGTAGAACGAGCAAACAGAAAAACGATAGAAGCCTTTTGGAATGTTGTGCTTCAGATGTATGAGGATGATAGCATGGGCAAGCAAAGTTAATAACAAACAGGTTATAGAAAGTAGGGGAATAAAGATATATGTGAAGAAATAGAAGGGCAGGATACGTTCTAGGGCATTTTTGGGGAATAGTGTAAAATATATTACAAGCAGGTACAGGAAAACGGAGGTGGCGGTAGACTTCGATCAGATTATTACACACTGGTAGTAAAAGATGCAAACGGTGCATATTTCAGGGAAAACTGTAGGTTAGTTCAGAATAGGAAACAATGATGGTACGCGTCTGACTAGTTCCAGGACTGAAGACCTAATCATGAAAAAGTGCTCTTAAATTAATCACTAAAACTGGAAGCTGTAAGCCGCTTCTTAATCATTCTAAAATTTTTTACATTTAAATGTACTCTCAAGTTTTTCTCTAAGTTAAAATGGAATCTATGCATTAAACAATAATACGAAATGGAGTAATGATTTCGATCGACTCGACAGCGTAGTGGTTAAGTTGTTTGCTTTGAATGCAAGCAACACGGGTTTGAATCCCTTTGAGTCGATCTTTTTCTCTAAGAACTTGCGGTTAAACGTATATACAGGATGCGGCAAAAGTGGGTATATGCAGAGTAAGTCAAAAATCGCGACGTATGAAAAAATAGCGAATTGACGTAAGAAGATTGGTGATGACATTCCCATTAAAAAACTATTAAGGTTAAGGAGTTTTCCCATTAACAAGCGATTAGTGGTAATGAGTTTTCCCATTAAAAAGCGATTAGTGGAGGTGAAAAGCGGTTTCTCGCATCTCAACTGCTGTTCTGTGTCTACTGTGTTGTGTTTCGGTGTTTTAATTTACTATGAATTGAGTATTCCATCCGTGCAACGATAAAGGTGTGAAAACAGTTTCCCCAAATTAAAAGGAATAAATGAAATTATAAAATATAGTGTAATACGCCAGAATTGTGTATAAAGAAGTCTAAAGACGTTGTTTTAGAAGTGCATGTAATGTGTCGCAAAACGTGCACTCGAAATCTCCAATGTGCCATTGCCTCAACCAACACTTCGTTTTCTGTTCTAGTTTCAAGCATGTTACTTGTTATGTGGTCGTTTGTGCAAAGATGCATCAAAATGCAGAAATCGTGTTCAAGAAGAACAGAGTTGGGTTGAAACGTTGGTTATGATTGACAGTTTTCGTAAGAAAAAGTGGCGGTGCTTGAGGACTGAAAGTACTTCTAATGCTGAGTGATGTAATTGATCTTATGGCAGATGCAGGGAGATACCACAAATATTATTTTTCGAGGTTCAACAATCCAGAATCGGCCAAATCTGGCAAAGCGCAAAAAAGAGGCGGTTCAAAGGTGTATAAGGAACGGTTTGGTGTATTTGAAAACCCATACCAATTTCTGGATCAAAATAAAGAGTGTCGAATTTCAATGAAAGAATTGTGCAAATCGTGCAGCAAATTGAATTATGAAATTAAACCATATAGTACAAAACATCAAAATGGAAAACTAAGAAGTTTATCGCAGCATTATACATGGAACAGAATTTCCTGGGAAAACTAGCGTAATCTGCTTCACATGCATATCAAACGAGGTTCTATTAGAAAACTGATACCGAAAGCGGAAATTAATAATGCCAAGGAAGAAGTGCGAGTAACACAAACTGCAGCCGAAATTATACATAGAGATATCAAAAAAACCCTACGACATTTATCACTTTCTCTAGATTTTATATAAAGACGTCTTCTTCTGCGCTTTTTATATTTTTGGCACATGGATTTATCTCTATAATTCATGTCAATTGGTTCGCATGCTTCGTCTATCTTTCCAATTTCTTACGTAGTTTGTACTTTTTTACATTTTTCTCGATCCATTGTTAACTAGCTTTCCTGATTTGCTAAAAATTTCCCATTTTATTGCTGTGTATCTTGTTTCGCTGCTCCGTCTGGTCTGCTTTTGTATTTTCGCCATTCTTCTGTTGAATTCAGAACATTCTTTGTCACTCATGGTTTCTTATTTCCATTTTATTTATAACCTAGAGTATCTCTGGCCGCAATGTATAAGCTGAATTTAATATTTTTCCAATCTGCTTTTCCTTTTCTAGTATCAGAAATTTTCCCAGTGTCTTTCAGCAATTTGTTTGACTTTTTTTAGATCTTTTGTGGGTTTCTTTATCTGTTAGTTTCTTAAGGTTAACGTGCCTTTTTTTCAAATTTTTTAATTTAAGCGTGACTTTCGTAACTACTATGTTATGGTCAGTGTCTATATTTGCTTTCAGTAACTTCTACAACCTTTACTTGATTTCTATATGGTTTTCTGACGAGAATTTAATCTATTTAATATCTTCCTATATCTCCTAGCATCTTCCATGTATATCGTTTTTTAGTAATAAGTTGAAATAATGTATTTATGCCGGTTAAATTGCTTTTATCACAAAATTCTACCAACCTACTTCCCGTGTCATTTCTGGTTCCTAAACCAAATAAACCTACTTCTTTTCTACCTTCATCTACCTATGCACTAAAATCTCCTGTAATTATTAAATTTTCATGTCCTTTTGCGAATTTTAGTATGTCATCGATATCCTTGTAGATGGCTTCTACCCATTTCTCACTGTAGCTAGAGGTGCACATGTAGAACTGTATTACTACCGTATTTATCGGTTTCAATATTAATATAACCACGATCACTCTTGTGTTTTTTTGTACATCCACATTTCATTTCTCCGATCCTGTATGAATTACTTTAATGTCTTCGCTCCAAAAATCCGCCGCCACTGGTAACCGAACTGCGCCAATTCTTATGTCTAATGCTAACGTATCCATTTCAGTTCTCTGGTATACCTACTTGCTTCAAGCTTCAAACATTTCACGCTCTGTTACTATAGAGATAAACCAGATGGTAAAGGTAAAAAATTAATCTTAAACGGGCAACATAAATTCAGTGTATTCCGTGTATTATTGTTTTCAGAAATTAATTAGGCATGACAATTAAATTTTTGTTTAGTTTTAAAAAAAGAATTTAAATAATCAACTTAAACGACGAAACGGAAAGTAATTTTTTTACAATACACAGTTCAACATAACTCAGGTCAATAACTTATTTCAAAGTTGCAAAATGAAAACCGATTTATATGTTGCGTGTTACGATTCCAAATACAAAATGCAAATATGGGTATTTACAGTAGTTAGTTTGTGATAAACAGACCAATTGCCACAGTAAATTTTTATAACGTAATTAAGTTATTTTAAAAAGCTGTTAGCCTGGTGAATGATTAACCAACAGTGGGATTATCAATATTCATATTTTATACTATAATTACCTTACACATTTGGAAGTCTTTTTTTACACCGTTAGTAAAAGTGAGTGAAATTAAACTTACAGGGGAGCAAATGTAATTACAGTACGTACTAATCCCAGATAATATAAAAGTAATATTATTACAATGTAGTTTAATCACCTACACACAGCCCATGACCTAGTGTGGTTCACAGATATCGGGCTACAAATGATCTTACCTGACAATAATAAAATAAAATTAATAGCTAAGAGTTTATAATGTAACACTTCGCAGAATGCTAACTTAAGGAACATGTATCAAACCACAGAAGATCATGCAATTTTCACGTGATCCAATGTAAGCTAAATATGAAGACCGTAATGCAATTAGATAGCCCTTAAAGGCATAAAAAGTAGAGAACAGGATGACGAAAACTATACAATGGACAAAACAATTCATTAAATACTCGCAATCCGGTAACGAGAACTCACAACCCACAACCCTCAAGTCTACTTCTAAAAGCAAGAATAAAAGATAGTTTTCCTAAAGCAATTTCATCAGAAGCTCGGAAAACAAAAGTAGATACAAAGGAACAAGGAGTAAAAAAGCAAACAAAAAGAAAACGGAAAACAAACGAACTCAGATTGAGAATTTGGAGAAAGGAATGCTACTAAAAAGATAAATTTGTCAAAGATACTGAAATTGCCAACGAGAATGAAACTATTAGCAATGTAAATTTACAGTGTTTGATTTGTGACGTTGAAGATGAGAATGAGCAGAGTAAGCTGCGATCATTGTCCTAGGTGGTTTCATATGAGATGCGCCGAATTTCTTAAAATGTCTTATGATGTATCTGCTAGTAAAAACATATTCTTTCATAATTTTTAATTACAGATTACCTATTAACATTATTTTTCATTTTAGTTGAGTTATTTTATATTCTCTTAGTATTTTGTTGTTTTGTATTTCATGATTAAATAATTCATATTAAGTATTTGTTTTAAGTTTTCTTAGTCGTTTCTATAATTATATTTTGCGCTATTTGGTTACTGTTTGTACTCATGTGTGTAATTTTTGGTTTTATTTTAGACTTTAATAAACTTATACCTATTTATTACTTTCAATTTTGTTATTTAATCACAAAAGTATTTTCACTAAATATTTCTCTATTGTTAATATATCTGTATTTGCCGGTAATTTTACTTAAGATGTTTTCTTGTATATGATCGAAATAGAGGTCCAACAACCAATATTCTAGAACGCAGGTTGACAACTAGTATTTCAAGGTCAATTTTAGTCTCACTGGTCGAAAATGGGCACATTAGTGGTCGACAATATGTGCCTGTGGTGTAGAAATAGCAACTGGCAAATTTTTAATTCGCAATTTATATCATTTTCTCCTAGAAGCATTAATAGCAAGCTTTTAATTTCGACAGATTTTCCATACTTTGACAAATAGAAACTAATAATTAAAATATATGAAGGATTTTTACATTTTTTTGCAAATGAGTGATTTCTAGATTTTCTCCACTGATCAAAAATGGCACATTCACCCTAATAGTTAAAAGGTTAAGAAGAGACATGGAAATCGTGTTGTCAAATACTGATTAGTTTTCATATAGACATTATTGTGGGTTGTGAAATTGGCGATTTTCTACATATTGTACCTTCGTAATTATTAACTTTATACTCCCAAGTGTTATAATTTGTTGAGATCGGTCCTTCTAATGCAATAGAAGGCAAGGTATCCATTTTAATATATATATATATATATATATATATATATTGTCGTGGAAATTATAGGTTAAGAAGGATAGATAGGTCTAGATAATAAATTCTTAACGACTGGGAATATAGGAAATAGGAATAATTTATTTACGCGCCAAATTAATTAGTTGTGACATTGAAAACGGACGGATAATAACATATTTTTGTATTTCTAAATTGGAATGTTAAATTTGCATAACGTTTAAAAGCTTTGAAGTACGTGAAAACTCAAGGACACGCATAATTAGTATTAATATTTTAAATCAAGCTCATCGGATAATAAACAGAGCTTTTGGGTATATAAATCAATAAGGTAAACGAATATTTTTAATTTAACTAAACTAAATGTTCGTTAATATACAAATCCTAAGAAATGCTAAAACTTGGAAATATAAATTCAAAAGCACGGTTGCTTCATAGAATAACCTGACAGTTGAAAATAACAAGTTCAAGGAAACTTAAATGAACGTTGGAACAGAATTTTGTGGAAGTGTATTTAACGGTCGATACAAAAGCTACTAAAGCAACAAATGGTTTGAAGGCAAAGTGAAATAGAATATCCGTAGTGTAAATTAGACAGAGAACATGTATAATAAAAGTTGGTTAAAATACTCGTTTAAAGTACGCGGTAGGTTTGGAGGTAAACCACAATATCAATTTTCTGTTGCTTAAATGGGATTAAAAGAGACAGCAAATATGGGTTAAACAAGGAAGATAGCTAGAGGCTGGACGTAGAAATTGGGGATAGGCATCTGATTGGTTGAAAACTAGAAATTTTCAAGAAGCTCGCGACGGTTATATGTTGTTGAACAGATTTCAGGCGAAAAGCACGGCGGAAAGAGAATTTTCGGTTGTACTAGTCGGTTACGCGTAAATTTTTAGAATCAATTAAGATAAAATAAGCTTTTCGACTGAAATAGGGTCCGAGAGAAGGAATGAGAGAATATAAATACACTAGGATATGTAGTAAAATTCTCTCTTACTCTTGCTTATTGTCGCACGTCGCTTATCCGTTTGACTTTGCTTTGCTAAAGCAACATCCTAATTTAAAAGTATAAAGCGGTGATAGGACAGTACGTCGATAGTTTTCTTTAAACATGTGTATTGCACAAGTGAGTGCTAGTTAATTGACGGTGCTGTTACTACACTCAACAAGCAAATGGAAGGATGGTACTAGGGTAAGCGAGTTGAGAAGTGTTTGAAACAAGAATGCGTGAGGTTTAGTAATTACGGAAGGTGATTAGCTTCGTCTAGTCAAGTATCGGGGTAGAAACACGGAAGGCGGCTGCAGAGATTTGGATAGCGAGTGAAAATGGATTGGATCTATGTATAACGACGAAGTGTTTGGACAACATCTTCAGAGGCGATAATGAAAAAAAGCTTACTCCAGGTAACGAAATTAATTTCTCTTGCTTTTTCTTAAACATTTGTGCTGTTATTTTGTGCTTGAGTTTTTTGACACATTGGGAGGTGTATTTTATTACCATTAAAAGTCACTTAAAGGGGTATAAGTAAAGGACAATTGATTTTTATCATTTATAAGTGTTAAATGACACAAAATTTTTGATGTAAGGAGTAAACGGGTATTTAAATTTGTTTTAAACAAAGATGCGATGTTAATAAGCAGTTAGAATAACTGGGTTTATACTGAGCTCACCATAGACCAGAATAAAAGTCAATTTAGGGTTTCACAACGGGCTCCTCTACTCGTATAAAATAAAACTGTTGAAATAAATACAAATCATGAAATTTCAAAAATTAAGGAATGAGATTGTAACAATTTATGGAACTATATAAAAATGTGTAAATATTTTCTTGATAATGGAAACTCTTGAATATGTATAAATAAAAAGGTTATATGTCTTGTTGCATTATTTGAGTGGTAATTTTATTTGACTGTATATGTGAGAAAGAGTGAACTTAGAATGGTAAATATCCAGGAAGAAGCAGATTTTAGAGCTAGCCGGAGCATGCAGAAATAAGCAGGCGTTACAGATGTATTGAAAGATTTTTTTTATTTTATTTTAATGTTGTGAAAATTTTATGACGGCCCAATAACGCTGGGACTCGAAGGTGATCCCGATTTTTTTAGGTAAATCCACAACAATTTTATGCAGCCCAACGTTAGGGCTCGATGTTCTAGAAAACCACAACAAATTTTATGTTGGCCCAAGCGTGGGGCTCGATTGTTTACTGACATTCACAGCAATCTATATATATTGCTGTGATATACTCCTGTGAATGCGGGAACTGGATCCTTTCAACAAAAAAATTCTAGTCCCACCTATTGATGCATCATAAACTGCTGTGATCCTGTTTTCGCCTCGGCTGCTCACCTAATTTTATAAACCTCCTCATTCATAAAATTAAACAACACATTCCTACCACAAACATCAACGTTAACTCTATTTACATCAATATTCAGAATACATTAAATTTTCAAATTAAATTTCAGCATAAAATTCAGTTTTAAAAGAATTTCAAGATTAATTTTATTATCACTTTAACGTGCATCCAGAATTAAAGTCCTTGTTGGATGCCCACTAATTAATATAACAATATATGCAGAGTAAAAGGAGCATCTACCACCCTTTACGTTAATTAACCAGGTTCGTCTAATTGAGCTCAAAGACATACCTAAAATTTCATCATAATCCAGAACATCAATACTAAATACCCTTTCTACTTAAACAAGCAAATTTCATCTTAACATTAAAATTTTATGGTTAGTACAATTTCACTAATGTCCATTTAAAGTAAATCAATTATAAAGTTATTCAACACACACAAAATGTCAAACAAAATAGTATAATTTACCTGAAGGTTACTGTCCTCGTAGCTTCAACGTACATCGTCCCTTTAGTTAATCACACCATTCCAACAGGATTATATTTACGGCTTCTAATTCTCAATGCTTTTAAAATTTTCTCCATCACCATTTATTTAAAGTTGTTTCTGGGCTTTTCCGGAACTCATCTGTGTATATCTGACCCTTGTTTCGTGGATCCAGACACGTATTTGAACCATTTAATTATTAACACCCCGAAAAATAGCAAAGAAATTCATGCGTCTTTCACCAATATACGCCAAAACTGCCTACTTTGGTGTATACATTTGTCGTTGTAAATTTTGCTAATTGGTACAGTGATACTAAATTTTATTACCTTGTATCTAAGTGCACTGAAGTACATTCATGTTAGCACGTAAATAACAAACTATTTTGAATCACTAAAATACGAGCAAACTTTAACTTATTTTATCAAACTAAAATGCACTGTTTAACATCTTCAATCAAGTCGCGGATGTAAGAGCTTTTAACGCATCGAATAGTCAAAAGTCTAAGAGGCCGAAATTCATATTACCACCGGTATATATAGCAAAAAGCCTGTCTGTCGGTCTGTTCCCCAAAACAGACAATTCTTAAGAATTTCTCATTCTATGTTCCCAGTCCGTCGCTCGCGCATCGGTTTTTACGAATTTTCACTCGCCCCATTTAAATCTCAGAAATTCTCACACGGCACGCAAACATGTCCGAGAAAAACTAATTAATTTTGTACAGAAATTGTTGTTTCTACCTCTGATATTTGCATCCTATTTTCAACCAATTGTGACCCTCGTGACGTTGCTTAAATCACGCCTTTTACTATATGTGTCTTTGCTTGACGCATTTTCTCTTTCCTTTTCTAACCTGTTCGTATTGGTGCAAATTGATATTCTTTATTATCGATTATATTTTAGTCCATGTGGACTATTTGGGTTAAATAACCCCGTATCGCACATTCTCGTGAATATTAAGCCCCGGTTTCTCCAAGATTCTTTGAAACCATTTGTTATTTACACAATTTTCGCCGTACGTGATATTTAAACTACGCAGGTGTTCAAAATAATATTAATTCTCAGAGCTTTATTTTCAGGTATTATAATCTTGGATTTTCACAGACTTTTATGCTTATTATTAATAATGGTTTAAATTAAAATTGACTTCTATCCTTTCATTTTAGTGAATCCTAACTAAATATTAATTATGATCTGTACGCTTTGTCTACTACTTGTTACTTAAAATAGGGTTAATTAATATAAATTTTGCACGTAATTTCCATTTGTTTCTTTATTAGGAATAATTAAATTACACGCAGAGCTTTTTAATACTGTTTCTTTTGATATAATGCGTCTTGTACATAATTTAAATTTCTTATTTTTACTGAAACGACCGCATTTATTTATGCTTTAAGGTTTTAATAAAGCGTATTATTTAATAAAATTCCTTATACACGGTGATTAAAATTATTTGATGTGATTATTTAATTTTCTACCCTGGTCTAAATATGAGTAATATATATATATATATATATATATATATATATATATATATTATGCTGTGATAAGGGGTTGTTTAAGGGTGTACTTTATAGTAAAAGTCGTTTAGAAATGAGAAATTACCATAAGCAGCAGAAAACTGCATTTATTTATTTATCTTTCCTTCTCTAACCTGTTCTTAGTGGTGCAAATTGATATTCCTTACTATCGATTATTTCAGTCCATGTGGACTATCTGGGTTAAATAACCCCGTATCGCGCCTTCCCGTGAATATTAAGCCCCGGTTTCTCCAAGATTCTTTGTAACCATTAATTATCTGCAAAATTTACGCAGAATGAGCTTTTTAAAAATACGCAGGTGTTCAAACATAATATTAATTCTCAGAGCTTTATTTTATTGGGTTTTTACAAGTTTTTATAGATATTATATGTTACTAACGGTTCAATTAACTTCAATTAAAATTAATACCCTTTAAATTTTAGTGAATCCTAACTAAATATTAATTATTATCTGTACGTTTTGTTTAATACCGGTTACTTAAAATAGGGTTAATTAATATAAATTTTGCACGTAATTTCTCTTTGTTTCTTTACTAGGAATAATTAAATTACATGTAGAGCTTTTTAATACTGCTTCCTTGTTTATATAAAGCGTCTTGTAGATAATTTAAATCTCTTATTTTTAATGAAACGAATGAATTTTTATTCTCCACGGTTTTTTTTTTAATAAAGCGTATTATCTAATAAAATTCCCTATACACGGTGATTAAAATTATTTGCTATAATTAATTAATTTTCTACCCTGGTCTAAATATGAGTAATATATTAGTTTAACCCCAAATTATGTTAGGTAATTATTCAACAGAAATGCCAATGCCAATTAGCTAAGTTCAAAATAATATACATAAAAAGTAAACAAACACTATCAAAAATGGCAGTCTTGATCATTTAGTTTAACATTCCAAGCTCCATCAAATGTCACCACGACATAAGATAAAAAGTTACTAGATTCGGTGTTGCCAAGTTGTATTTTTTCTACCCAACAGCCACTAAATATTTTAAAAAATTATTTTTTATTTTTATTACTAGAGTGAAAAACCTTTTCCTAGAAAACGATTTTTCAAAGCTATTTGTTAAAAGTTAAATTAGAGGTTAAGACGAATTTAATTTTCAATACACGTGTACTAGGGCCCTATTGTTACGGTTTCCTGCGTTTTATTTTATTGCGCAATCGTTAATATAACGTACAATTACGCGCCTTTTGTATCAAATACCAAACACGTTTAAAAGTGATACAATGATCAAATTTACATTGACAATATAAATAAAAGCAATGTACTCGCTTAAGTCGCATCTCACCGCCAAATCCCTGGGCCATCTCGTTGTGGGTCACATCACGCCATTGTTGAGTCCAAATTCTATCCGTCCATCCTCTATACTTGTTCGTAGGTGGGACGACAAGGATAACCAGGTAGAAAGAACGATAGGAGGTAGAAATAAGGAACCTACCACCTGAAAAGAGAAAAGACAGACACGCAACACCGGTAGATGGTATTGGCTTCAGGTCTCGTAGTTTAATGGCGTCCTTTTACACACTCCGCACCTGCGCATTCTTTTGCGCAAACGCAACTGTCCGGAATGACGGAAATTGACAAGTTCATTTAAAAATATTTGCGGGAACTACCTTATAATTTATACTTAATCTAAATGTGATACATAGCCGATTTTTGGCATGTAATAAGCTGCTACCTCCATATTTAGATTTTTGCCCAAAGTTTTTGTTAGCGATACTTTTAATATAAATCTGTCGTGTAAGGTGTCAACTTATATTGTTTTTTCTCAGCTACTCGAATCTATTAGAATTTTTCAAATTGACCTACTCCTTACCGATATAGAAATCAACCCTTTACGAACCATACCGTGTTTGTCTATAAGCAATTTTAAACAGTATTGCTTTGTATATTAAGATAAACCCATCGTGTAACTTATTAAATTAGTGTAGAATTTCTTGAGGAATCACAATCGTAAAAATTTTTATTGTAGTAATTCTCTAGCTGCTACTCCTTTTTAGATTTTTGCCATAGATAAATCCATTGTTTAACCTATTAAATTACATCGAAATTTACAAAAGAATTATGACGATCAAAATAAAAACATCTACACCCTTCCCATTTCCCTATGTGATAAACATATTGTGTTTCAAATTAATTCTAACAAATTTCTAAGATTTTTTAATTATCCGTCTTTTAAAGTTATCAGCAGCACAGACCCACATATTGTTTAATATCCAAAATGTAACAGGAAAGCACCTCTGTATTTTTAGTTAGATTTAACTCAATAAAATTGACAATAAAAGTCGCCTCTCAACGCCTCCCGATGTCTCTCCTAGCGTAAGTTAAGCAATCCGCAATACTAAACTAACCTAACTCCGAAAATTAGTATTAGAAGAAAAGTAACCTGGAAAACAATCTTTACAATTGATCCTTAACCTCCGTCATTAAGTGAATATTTATTAAAACTATACAGCGATTATAATTTTTAATTTCTTTTACCTTCTTTGAGAATTAAACTATTCATAGTTGTTAAAATCGTCTTTATTTACGTTTCATTCCATGACCTAGGATTGTTATCATGAATTGAAACGTAAAGACGATTTTAACAACTATGAGTGATTGAAATCCGAAAGAAGATAAAAAATACAAAACAAATCACAACAAACATACAGAGAGTATTTATAATTTTTAAATTGTAAAAAGTACAATTACAAGCAAACTGTATTGTTTGTAAAGGCTTGATCTCTAAATCAGTAAGAGGTGGTTCGATTTGAAAAATTTCAAGAGATTTGAGTAGCTTGAAAAACAACAAAATGCATTGGCACCTTACATGAGGAATTTTTAATAAAAATACGGCTATGAATGAGTTGACGCGAAAAATCTAATATAGGGGTATCAGTTAGAGGGTTACTAGGATTTAAAAAATTCGAAAAGATTCGAGGAGCTAAGGAAATTCTAGACTAATTTGATTTATTACACCACTGGAACGTCATGATACTCTTAATTAAATCAATGGTTAGGAAGGGGGAAGGGGGATAACTAAAAGAAAGTTAAACCTCGATTTGCTGAGGCTCTAAGTGTTTGTCGACCGATGCAGACGTCTATGATGTGACTTAGTGGTTCTCTTTAATAAAAAAATATACAAAGTAATTTTATATAAAATTTGGGATTAAGTGCTCTTAAAAAAATAATTGCACTTAAATCGGATGATCATTATAAACAACTACAGGTCTTGGCTTTGAAATATTTTCAACTAATGTTGATTGTGCAAAAGGATATATTGGAAAACTATTTATTCGGCAAATATTTAAGTGTTGGGAGATCTTGGTAGCCGCAGGTTGCTTAACCCCCTTCGAATACTACTGAATATCGGGGCAATAGGGTATATATTTATAAACAATAGAAAAGGGAACTGAACTGCATTTAACAAGAAAAAGCAGCGCTATGTTCGAAGTCAACAAACAGAAACAAAAAGAAAATTGTTGACAGCATATGTGGGAGCACAGCACGGTATGTCTATGAAATGGGGCAGTAGAACGAGCAAACAGAAAAACGATAGAAGCCTTTTGGAATGTTGTGCTTCAGATGTATGAGGATGATAGCATGGGCAAGCAAAGTTAATAACAAACAGGTTATAGAAAGTAGGGGAATAAAGATATATGTGGAGAAATAGAAGGGCAGGATACGTTCTAGGGCATTTTTGGGGAATAGTGTAAAATATATTACAAGCAGGTACAGGAAAACGGAGGTGGCGGTAGACTTCGATCAGATTATTACACACTGGTAGTAAAAGATGCAAACGGTGCATATTTCAGGGAAAACTGTAGGTTAGTTCAGAATAGGAAACATTGATGGTACGCGTCTGACTAGTTCCAGGACTGAAGACCTAATCATGAAAAAGTGCTCTTAAATTAATCACTAAAACTGGAAGCTGTAAGCCGCTTCTTAATCATTCTAAAATTTTTACATTTAAATGTACTCTCAAGTTTTCTCTAAGTTAAAATGGAATCTATGCATTAAACAATAATACGAAATGGAGTAATGATTTCGATCGACTCGACAGCGTAGTGGTTAAGTTGTTTGCTTTGAATGCAAGCAACACGGGTTTGAATCCTTTGAGTCGATCTTTTCTCTAAGAACTTGCGGTTAAACGTATATACAGGATGCGGCAAAAGTGGGTATATGCAGAGTAAGTCAAAATCGCGACGTATGAAAAAATAGCGAATTGACGTAAGAAGATTGGTGATGACATTCCCATTAAAAACTATTAAGGTTAAGGAGTTTTCCCATTAACAAGCGATTAGTGGTAATGAGTTTTCCCATTAAAAGCGATTAGTGGAGGTGAAAAGCGGTTTCTCGCATCTCAACTGCTGTTCTGTGTCTACTGTGTTGTGTTTCGGTGTTTTAATTTACTATGAATTGAGTATTCCATCCGTGCAACGATAAAGGTGTGAAAACAGTTTCCCCAAATTAAAAGGGAATAAATGAAATTATAAAATATAGTGTAATACGCCAGAATTGTGTATAAAAGAAGTCTAAAAGACGTTGTTTTAGAAGTGCATGTAATGTGTCGCAAAACGTGCACTCGAAATCTCCAATGTGCCATTGCCTCAACCAACACTTCGTTTTCTGTTCTAGTTTCAAGCATGTTACTTGTTATGTGGTCGTTTGTGCAAAGATGCATCAAAATGCAGAAATCGTGTTCAAGAAGAACAGAGTTGGGTTGAAACGTTGGTTATGATTGACAGTTTTCGTAAGAAAAGTGGCGGTGCTTGAGGACTGAAAGTACTTCTAATGCTGAGTGATGTAATTGATCTTATGGCAGATGCAGGAGATACCACAAATATTATTTTTCGAGGTTCAACAATCCAGAATCGGCCAAATCTGGCAAAGCGCAAAAAGAGGCGGTTCAAAGGTGTATAAGGAACGGTTTGGTGTATTTGAAAACCCATACCAATTTCTGGATCAAAATAAAGAGTGTCGAATTTCAATGAAAGAATTGTGCAAATCGTGCAGCAAATTGAATTATGAAATTAAACCATATAGTACAAAACATCAAAATGGAAAACTAAGAAGTTTATCGCAGCATTATACATGGAACAGAATTTCCTGGGAAAACTAGCGTAATCTGCTTCACATGCATATCAAACGAGGTTCTATTAGAAAACTGATACCGAAAGCGGAAATTAATAATGCCAAGGAAGAAGTGCGAGTAACACAAACTGCAGCCGAAATTATACATAGAGATATCAAAAAAACCCTACGACATTTATCACTTTCTCTAGATTTTATATAAAGACGTCTTCCTCTGCGCTTTTTATATTTTTGGCACATGGATTTATCTCTATAATTCATGTCAATTGGTTCGCATGCTTCGTCTATCTTTCCAATTTCTTACTTAGTTTGTACTTTTTTACATTTTTCTCGATCCATTGTTAACTAGCTTTCCTGATTTGCTAAAAATTTCCCATTTTATTGCTGTGTATCTTGTTTCGCTGCTCCGTCTGGTCTGCTTTTGTATTTTCGCCATTCTTCTGTTGAATTCAGAACATTCTTTGTCACTCATGGTTTCTTATTTCCATTTTATTTATAACCTAGAGTATCTCTGGCCGCAATGTATAAGCTGAATTTAATATTTTTCCAATCTGCTTTTCCTTTTCTAGTATCAGAAATTTTCCCAGTGTCTTTCAGCAATTTGTTTGACTTTTTTTAGATCTTTTGTGGGTTTCTTTATCTGTTAGTTTCTTAAGGTTAACGTGCCTTTTTTTCAAATTTTTTAATTTAAGCGTGACTTTCGTAACTACTATGTTATGGTCAGTGTCTATATTTGCTTTCGAGTAACTTCTACAACCTTTTACTTGATTTCTATATGGTTTTCTGACGAGAATTTAATCTATTTAATATCTTCCTATATCTCCTAGCATCTTCCATGTATATCGTTTTTTAGTAATAAGTTGAAATAATGTATTTATGCCGGTTAAATTGCTTTTATCACAAAATTCTACCAACCTACTTCCCGTGTCATTTCTGGTTCCTAAACCAAATAAACCTACTTCTTTTCTACCTTCATCTACCTATGCACTAAAATTTCCTGTAATTATTAAATTTTCATGTCCTTTTGCGAATTTTAGTATGTCATCGATATCCTTGTAGATGGCTTCTACCCATTTCTCACTGTAGCTAGAGGTGCACATGTAGAACTGTATTACTACCGTATTTATCGGTTTCAATATTAATATAACCACGATCACTCTTGTGTTTTCTGTACATCCACATTTCATTTCTCCGATCCTGTATGAATTACTTTAATGTCTTCGCTCCAAAATCCGCCGCCACTGGTAACCGAATTGCGCCAATTCTTATGTCTAATGCTAACGTATCCATTTCAGTTCTCTGGTATACCTACTTGCTTCAAGCTTCAAACATTTCACGCTCTGTTACTATAGAGATAAACCAGATGGTAAAGGTAAAAAATTAATCTTAAACGGGCAACATAAATTCAGTGTATTCCGTGTATTATTGTTTTCAGAAATTAATTAGGCATGACAATTAAATTTTTGTTTAGTTCTAAAAAAAGAATTTAAATAATCAACTTAAACGACGAAACGGAAAGTAATTTTTTTACAATACACAGTTCAACATAACTCAGGTCAATAACTTATTTCAAAGTTGCAAAATGAAAACCGATTTATATGTTGCGTGTTACGATTCCAAATACAAAATGCAAATATGGGTATTTACAGTAGTTAGTTTGTGATAAACAGACCAATTGCCACAGTAAATTTTTATAACGTAATTAAGTTATTTTAAAAAGCTGTTAGCCTGGTGAATGATTAACCAACAGTGGGATTATCAATATTCATATTTTATACTATAATTACCTCACACATTGGGAAGTCTTTTTTTACACCGTTAGTAAAAGTAAGTGAAATTAAACTTACAGGGGAGCAAATGTAATTACAGTACGTACTAATCCCAGATAATATAAAAGTAATATTATTACAATGTAGTTTAATCACCTACACACAGCCCATGACCTAGTGTGGTTCACAGATATCGGGCTACAAATGATCTTACCAGACAATAATAAAATAAAATTAATAGCTAAGAGTTTATAATGTAACACTTCGCAGAATGCTAACTTAAGAAACATGTATCAAACCACAGAAGATCATGCAATTTTCACGTGATCCAATGTAAGCTAAATATGAAGACCGTAATGCAATTAGATAGCCCTTAAAGGCATAAAAAGTAGAGAACAGGATGACGAAAACTATACAATGGACAAAAACAATTCATTAAATACTCGCAATCCGGTAACGAGAACTCACAACCCACAACCCCTCAAGTCTACTTCTAAAAGCAAGAATAAAAGATAGTTTTCCTAAAGCAATTTCATCAGAAGCTCGGAAAACAAAAGTAGATACAAAGGAACAAGGAGTAAAAAAAAGCAAACAAAAAGAAAACGGAAAACAAACGAACTCAGATTGAGAATTTGGAGAAAGGGAATGCTACTAAAAAAAGATAAATTTGTCAAAGATACTGAAATTGCCAACGAGAATGAAACTATTAGCAATGTAAATTTACAGTGTTTGATTTGTGACGTTGAAGATGAGAATGAGCAGAGTAAGCTGCGATCATTGTCCTAGGTGGTTTCATATGAGATGCGCCGAATTTCTTAAAATGTCTTATGATGTATCTGCTAGTAAAAAACATATTCTTTCATAATTTTTTAATTACAGATTACCTATTAACATTATTTTTCATTTTAGTTGAGTTATTTTTATATTCTCTTAATATTTTGTTGTTTTGTATTTCATGATTAAATAATTCATATTAAGTATTTGTTTTAAGTTTTCTTAGTCGTTTCTATAATTATATTTTGCGCTATTTGGTTACTGTTTGTACTCATGTGTGTAATTTTTGTTTTTATTTTAGACTTTAATAAACTTATACCTATTTATTACTTTCAATTTTGTTATTTAATCACAAAAAGTATTTTCACTAAATATTTCTCTATTGTTAATATATCTGTATTTGCCGGTAATTTTTACTTAAGATGTTTTCTTGTATATGATCGAAATAGAGGTCCAACAACCAATATTCTCGAACGCAGGTTGACAACTAGTATTTCAAGGTCGAATTTTAGGCTCACTGGTCGAAAATGGGCACATTAGTGGTCGACAATATGTGCCTGTGGTGTAGAAATAGCAACTGGCAAATTTTTTAATTCGCAATTTATATCATTTTCTCCTAGAAGCATTAATAGCAAGCTTTTAATTTCGACAGATTTTCCATACTTTGACAAATAGAAACTAATAATTAAAATATATGAAGGATTTTTTACATTTTTTTTGCAAATGAGTGATTTCTAGATTTTTCTCCACTGATCAAAAATGGCACATTCACCCTAATAGTTAAAAGGTTAAGAAGAGACATGGAAATCGTGTTGTCAAATACTGATTAGTTTTCATATAGACATTATTGTGGGTTGTGAAATTGGCGATTTTCTACATATTGTACCTTCGTAATTATTAACTTTATACTCCCAAGTGTTATAATTTGTTGAGATCGGTCCTTCTAATGCAATAGAAGGCAAGGTATCCCATTTTAATATATATATATATATATATATATATATATATTGTCGTGGAAATTATAGGTTAAGAAGGATAGATAGGTCTAGATAATAAATTCTTAACGACTGGGAATATAGGAAATAGGAATAATTTATTTACGCGCCAAATTAATTAGTTGTGACATTGAAAACGGACGGATAATAACATATTTTTGTATTTCTAAATTGGAATGTTAAATTTGCATAACGTTTAAAAGCTTTGAAGTACGTGAAAACTCAAGGACACGCATAATTAGTATTAATATTTTAAATCAAGCTCATCGGATAATAAACAGAGCTTTTGGGTATATAAATCAATAAGGTAAACGAATATTTTAATTTAACTAAACTAAATGTTCGTTAATATACAAATCCTAAGAAATGCTAAAACTTGAAATATAAATTCAAAAGCACGGTTGCTTCATAGAATAACCTGACAGTTGAAAATAACAAGTTCAAGGAAACTTAAATGAACGTTGGAACAGAATTTTGTGGAAGTGTATTTAACGGTCGATACAAAAGCTACTAAAGCAACAAATGGTTTGAAGGCAAAGTGAAATAGAATATCCGTAGTGTAAATTAGACAGAGAACATGTATAATAAAAGTTGGTTAAAATACTCGTTTAAAGTACGCGGTAGGTTTGGAGGTAAACCACAATATCAATTTTCTGTTGCTTAAATGGGATTAAAAGAGACAGCAAATATGGGTTAAACAAGGGAAGATAGCTAGAGGCTGGACGTAGAAATTGGGGATAGGCATCTGATTGGTTGAAAACTAGAAATTTTCAAGAAGCTCGCGACGGTTATATGTTGTTGAACAGATTTCAGGCGAAAAGCACGGCGGAAAGAGAATTTTCGGTTGTACTAGTCGGTTACGCGTAAATTTTTTAGAATCAATTAAGATAAAATAAGCTTTTCGACTGAAATAGGGTCCGAGAGAAGGGAATGAGAGAATATAAATACACTAGGATATGTAGTAAAATTCTCTCTTACTCTTGCTTATTGTCGCACGTCGCTTATCCGTTTGACTTTGCTTTGCTAAAGCAACATCCTAATTTAAAAGTATAAAGCGGTGATAGGACAGTACGTCGATAGTTTTCTTTAAACATGTGTATTGCACAAGTGAGTGCTAGTTAATTGACGGTGCTGTTACTACACTCAACAAGCAAATGGAAGGATGGTACTAGGGTAAGCGAGTTGAGAAGTGTTTGAAACAAGAATGCGTGAGGTTTAGTAATTACGGAAGGTGATTAGCTTCGTCTAGTCAAGTATCGGGGTAGAAACACGGAAGGCGGCTGCAGAGATTTGGATAGCGAGTGAAAATGGATTGGATCTATGTATAACGACGAAGTGTTTGGACAACATCTTCAGAGGCGATAATGAAAAAAAGCTTACTCCAGGTAACGAAATTAATTTCTCTTGCTTTTTCTTAAACATTTGTGCTGTTATTTTGTGCTTGAGTTTTTTGACACATTGGGAGGTGTATTTTATTACCATTAAAACTCACTTAAAGGGGTATAAGTAAAGGACAATTGATTTTTATCATTTATAAGTGTTAAATGACACAAAATTTTTATGTAAGGAGTAAACGGGTATTTAAATTTGTTTCAAACAAAGATGCGATGTTAATAAGCAGTTAGAATAACTGGGTTTATACTGAGCTCACCATAGACCAGAATAAAAGTCAATTTAGGGTTTCACAACGGGCTCCTCTACTCGTATAAAATAAAACTGTTGAAATAAATACAAATCATGAAATTTCAAAAATTAAGGAATGAGATTGTAACAATTTATGGAACTATATAAAAATGTGTAAATATTTTCTTGATAATGGAAACTTTTGAATATGTATAAATAAAAAGGTTATATGTCTTGTTGCATTATTTGAGTGGTAATTTTATTTGACTGTATATGTGAGAAAGAGTGAACTTAGAATGGTAAATATCCAGGAAGAAGCAGATTTTAGAGCTAGCCGGAGCATGCAGAAATAAGCAGGCGTTACAGATGTATTGAAATATTTTTTTTATTTTATTTTAATGTTGTGAAAATTTTATGACGGCCCAATAACGCTGGGACTCGAAGGTGATCCGATTTTTTTAGGTAAATCCACAACAATTTTATGCAGCCCAACGTTAGGGCTCGATGTTCTAGAAAACCACAACAAATTTTATGTTGGCCCAAGCGTGGGGCTCGATTGTTTACTGACATTCACAGCAATCTATATATATTGCTGTGATATACTCCTGTGAATGCGGGAACTGGATCCTTTCAACAAAAAAATTCTAGTCCCACCTATTGATGCATCATAAACTGCTGTGATCCTGTTTTCGCCTCGGCTGCTCACCTAATTTTATAAACCTCCTCATTCATAAAATTAAACAACACATTCCTACCACAAACATCAACGTTAACTCTATTTACATCAATATTCAGAATACATTAAATTTTCAAATTAAATTTCAGCATAAAATTCAGTTTTAAAAAGAATTTCAAGATTAATTTTATTATCACTTTAACGTGCATCCAGAATTAAAGTCCTTGTTGGATGCCCACTAATTAATATAACAATATATGCAGAGTAAAAGGAGCATCTACCACCCTTTACGTTAATTAACCAGGTTCGTCTAATTGAGCTCAAAGACATACCTAAAATTTCATCATAATCCAGAACATCAATACTAAATACTCCTTTCTACTTAAACAAGCAAATTTCATCTTAACATTAAAATTTTATTGTTAGTACAATTTCACTAATGTCCATTTAAAGTAAATCAATTATAAAGTTATTCAACACACACAAAATGTCAAACAAAATAGTATAATTTACCTGAAGGTTACTGTCCTCGTAGCTTCAACGTACATCGTCCCTTTAGTTAATCACACCATTCCAACAGGATTATATTTACGGCTTCTAATTCTCAACGCTTTTAAAATTTTCTCCATCACCATTTATTTAAAGTTGTTTCTGGGCTTTTCCGGAACTCATCTGTGTATATCTGACCCTTGTTTCGTGGATCCAGACACGTATTTGAACCATTTAATTATTAACACCCCCGAAAAATAGCAAAGAAATTCATGCGTCTTTCACCAATATACGCCAAAACTGCCTACTTTGGTGTATACATTTGTCGTTGTAAATTTTGCTAATTGGTACAGTGATACTAAATTTTATTACCTTGTATCTAAGTGCACTGAAGTACATTCATGTTAGCACGTAAATAACAAACTATTTTGAATCACTAAAATATACGAGCAAACTTTAACTTATTTTATCAAACTAAAATGCACTGTTTAACATCTTCAATCAAGTCGCGGATGTAAGAGCTTTTAACGCATCGAATAGTCAAAAGTCTAAGAGGCCGAAATTCATGTTACCACCGGTATATATAGCAAAAAGCCTGTCTGCCGGTCTGTTCCCCAAAACAGACAATTCTTAAGAATTTCTCATTCTATGTTCCCAGTCCGTCGCTCGCGCGTCGGTTTTTACGAATTTTTCACTCGCCCCATTTAAATCTCAGAAATTCTCACACGGCACGCAAACATGTCCGAGAAAAACTAATTAATTTTGTACAGAAATTGTTGTTTCTACCTCTGATATTTGCATCCTATTTTCAACCAATTGTGACCCTCGTGACGTTGCTTAAATCACGCCTTTTACTATATGTGTCTTTGCTGGACGCATTTTCTCTTTCCTTTTTTAACCTGTTCGTATTGGTGCAAATTGATATTCTTTATTATCGATTATATTTTAGTCCATGTGGACTATTTGGGTTAAATAACCCCGTATCGCACATTCTCGTGAATATTAAGCTCCGGTTTCTCCAAGATTCTTTGAAACCATTTGTTATCTACACAATTTTCGCCGTACGTGATATTTAAACTACGCAGGTGTTCAAAATAATATTAATTCTCAGAGCTTTATTTTCTGGTATTATAATCTTGGATTTTCACAGACTTTTATGCTTATTATTAATAATGGTTTAAATTAAAATTGACTTCTATCCTTTCATTTTAGTGAATCCTAACTAAATATTAATTATTATCTGTACGCTTTGTCTACTACTTGTTACTTAAAATAGGGTTAATTAATATAAATTTTGCATGTAATTTCCATTTGTTTCTTTATTAGGAATAATTAAATTACACGCAGAGCTTTTTAATACTGTTTCTTTTGATATAATGCGTCTTGTACATAATTTAAATTTCTTATTTTTACTGAAACGACCGCATTTATTTATGCTTCAAGGTTTTAATAAAGCGTATTATTTAATAAAATTCCTTATACACGGTGATTAAAATTATTTGATGTGATTATTTAATTTTCTACCCTGGTCTAAATATGAGTAATATATATATATATATATATATATATTATGCTGTGATAAGGGGTTGTTTAAGGGTGTACTTTATAGTAAAAGTCGTTTAGAAATGAGAAATTACCATAAGCAGCAGAAAACTGCATTTATTTATTTATCTTTCCTTCTCTAACCTGTTCTTAGTGGTGCAAATTGATATTCCTTACTATCGATTATTTCAGTCCATGTGGACTATCTGGGTTAAATAACCCCGTATCGCGCCTTCCGTGAATATTAAGCCCCGGTTTCTCCAAGATTCTTTGTAACCATTAATTATCTGCAAAATTTACGCAGAATGAGCTTTTTAAAAATACGCAGGTGTTCAAACATAATATTAATTCTCAGAGCTTTATTTTATTGGGTTTTACAAGTTTTATAGATATTATATGTTACTAACGGTTCAATTAACTTCAATTAAAATTAATACCCTTTAAATTTTAGTGAATCCTAACTAAATATTAATTATTATCTGTACGTTTTGTTTAATACCGGTTACTTAAAATAGGGTTAATTAATATAAATTTTGCACGTAATTTCTCTTTGTTTCTTTACTAGGAATAATTAAATTACATGTAGAGCTTTTTAATACTGCTTCCTTGTTTATATAAAGCGTCTTGTACATAATTTAAATCTCTTATTTTTAATGAAATGAATGAATTTTTATTCTCCACGGTTTTTTTTTTAATAAAGCGTATTATCTAATAAAATTCCCTATACACGGTGATTAAAATTATTTGCTATAATTAATTAATTTTCTACCCTGGTCTAAATATGAGTAATATATTAGTTTAACCCCAAATTACGTTAGGTAACTATTCAACAGAAATGCCAATGCCAATTAGCTAAGTTCAAAATAATATACATAAAAAGTAAACAAACACTATCAAAAATGGCAGTCTTGATCATTTAGTTTAACATTCCAAGCTCCATCAAATGTCACCACGACATAAGATAAAAAGTTACTAGATTCGGTGTTGCCAAGTTGTATTTTTTCTACCCAACAGCCACTAAATATTTTAAAAAATTATTTTTTATTTTTATTACTAGAGTGAAAAACCTTTTCCTAGAAAACGATTTTTCAAAGCTATTTGTTAAAAGTTAAATTAGAGGTTAAGACGAATTTAATTTTCAATACACGTGTACTAGGGCCCTATTGTTACGGTTTCCTGCGTTTTATTTTATTGCGCAATCGTTAATATAACGTACAATTACGCGCCTTTTGTATCAAATACCAAACACGTTTAAAAGTGATACAATGATCAAATTTACATTGACAATATAAATAAAAGCAATGTACTCGCTTAAGTCGCATCTCACCGCCAAATCCTGGGCCATCTCGTTGTGGGTCACATCACGCCATTGTTGAGTCCAAATTCTATCCGTCCATCCTCTATACTTGTTCGTAGGTGGGACGACAAGGATAACCAGGTAGAAAGAACGATAGGAGGTAGAAATAAGGAACCTACCACCTGAAAAGAGAAAAGACAGACACGCAACACCGGTAGATGGTATTGGCTTCAGGTCTCGTAGTTTAATGGCGTCCTTTTACACACTCCGCACCTGCGCATTCTTTTGCGCAAACGCAACTGTCCGGAATGACGGAAATTGACAAGTTCATTTAAAAATATTTGCGGGAACTACCTTATAATTTATACTTAATCTAAATGTGATACATAGCCGATTTTTGGCATGTAATAAGCTGCTACCTCCATATTTAGATTTTTGCCCAAAGTTTTTGTTAGCGATACTTTTAATATAAATCTGTCGTGTAAGGTGTCAACTTATATTGTTTTTTCTCAGCTACTCGAATCTATTAGAATTTTTCAAATTGACCTACTCCTTACCGATATAGAAATCAACCCTTTACGAACCATACCGTGTTTGTCTATAAGCAATTTTTAAACAGTATTGCTTTGTATATTAAGATAAACCCATCGTGTAACTTATTAAATTAGTGTAGAATTTCTTGAGGAATCACAATCGTAAAAAAATTTTTTATTGTAGTAATTCTCTAGCTGCTACTCCTTTTTTAGATTTTTGCCATAGATAAATCCATTGTTTAACCTATTAAATTACATCGAAATTTACAAAAGAATTATGACGATCAAAATAAAAACATCTACACCCTTCCCATTTCCCTATGTGATAAACATATTGTGTTTCAAATTAATTCTAACAAATTTCTAAGATTTTTTAATTATCCCGTCTTTTAAAGTTATCAGCAGCACAGACCCACATATTGTTTAATATCCAAAATGTAACAGGAAAGCACCTCTGTATTTTTTAGTTAGATTTAACTCAATAAAATTGACAATAGAAGTCGCCTCTCAACGCCTCCCGATGTCTCTCCTAGCGTAAGTTAAGCAATCCGCAATACTAAACTAACCTAACTCCGGAAATTAGTATTAGAAGAAAAGTAACCTGGAAAACAATCTTTACAACTGATCCTTAACCTCCGTCATTAAGTCAATATTTATTAAAACTATACAGAGATTATAATTTTTAATTTCTTTTACCTTCTTTGAGAATTAAACTATTCATAGTTGTTAAAATCGTCTTTATTTACGTTTCATTCCATGACCTAGGATTGTTATCATGGATTGAAACGTAAAGACGATTGTAACAACTATGAGTGATTGAATTCCGAAAGAAGATAAAAAATACAAAACAAATCACAACAAACATACAGGGAGTATTTATAATTTTTAAATTGTAAAAAGTACAATTACAAGCAAACTGTATTGTTTGTAAAGGCTTGATCTCTAAATCAGTAAGAGGTGGTTCGATTTGAAAAATTTTAAGAGATTTGAGTAGCTTGAAAAACAACAAAATGCATTGGCATCTTACATGAGGAATTTTTAATAAAAATACCGCTATGAATGAGTTGACGCGAAAAATCTAATATAGGGGTATCAGTTAGAGGGTTACTCTGATTTAAAATTCAAAAAGATTTGAGGAGCTAAGGACATTCTAGACTAATTTGATAAATTACACCACTGGAACGTCATGATACTCTTAATTAAATCAATGGGAGGAAGGGGGGGGGTAATTAAAAGAAAGTTAAACCTCAATTTGCTGAGGCTCTAAGTGTTTGTCGACCGATGCAGACTGACGTCTATGATGTGACTTAGTGGTTCTTTTTAATAAAAAAATATACAAAGTAATTTTATATAAAATTTGGGATTAAGTGCTCTTAAAAAAATAATTGCACTTAAATCGGATGATCATTATAAACAACTAATGTTGATTGTGCAAAAGGATATATTGGAAAACTATTTATTCGGCAAATATTCAAATGTTGGGTGATCTTGGTAGCCGCAGGTTGCTTAACCCCTATCGCATACTACTGAATATCGTGGCAATAGGGTATATATTTATAAACAATAGAAAAGGAAACTGAACTGCATTTAACAAGAAAAAGCAGCGGCTATGTTCGAAGTCAACAAACATAGAAACAAAAAGAAAATTGTTGACAGCGTATGTGTGGAGCACCGCACAGTATGTCTATGAAATGGGGCAGTAGAACGAACAGACAAAAAAACTATAGAAGCCTTTTGGAATGTTGTGCTTAAGATGTATGAGGATGATAGCATGGGCAAGCAAAGTTAATAACAAACAGGTTATAGAAATAGTAGGGGAATAAAGATATATGTGGAAAAAAATAGGAGAAATAGAAGGGCAGGATATGTTCTAGGGCATTTTTGGGGAATAGTGTAAGATATATTACAAGCAGATACAGGAAAACGGAGGTGGCGGTAGACTTCGATCAGATTATTACACACAGATAGTAAAAGATGCAGACTGGAAATTTCAAAGAAATGTGTAGGTTAGCACATAATAGGAAACAATGAGGGCACGCGTCTAACCAGTTCCAGGACTGAAAACCTAATCATGAAGAAGTGCTCTTAAATTAATCACTAAAACTGGAATCTGTAAACGGCTTGTTAATCATTCTAAAATTTTTTACATTTAAATGTACTCTCAAATTTTTCTCTAAGTTAAAATGGAATCTATGCATTAAACAATAATGCGAGATGAAATAATGATTTCGATCGACTCGACAGCGTAGTGGTTAAGTTGTTTGCTTTGAATGCAGGCAGCACGAGTTTGAATCCCGCTTGAACCGATCTTTTTCTCTAAGAACTTGCAGTAAAACGTATATACAGGATGTGACAAAAGTGGATATATACAAAGTAAGTCAAAAATCGTGACATGAAAAAATAGCGAATTGACGTAAGAAGAATGGTGATGACATTCTCATTAAAAAAACTATTAAGGTTAAGGAGTTTTCCCATTAACAAGCGTTAGTGGTAATGAGTTTTCCCATTAAAAAGCGATTAGTGGAGGTGAAAAGCGGTTTCTCGTATCTCAACTGCTGTTCTGTGTCTACTGTGTTGTGTTTCGGTGTTTTAATTTACTATGAATTGTGTATTCCATCCGTGCAACGATAAAGGTGTGAAAACAGTTTCCCCAAATTAAAAGGGAATAAATAGAATTATAAAATATAGTGTAATACGCCAGAATTGTGTAAAAAAGAAGTCTAAAAAACGTTGTTTTAGAAGTGCATGTAATGTGTCGCAAAACGTGCACTCGAAATCTCCAATGTGCCACTGCCTCAACCAACACTTCGTTTTCCGTTCTAGTTTCAAACATGTTACTTGTTATGTGGTCGTTTGTGTAAAGATGCATCAAAATGCAGAAATCGTGTTCAAGAAGAACGGAGTTGGGTTGAAACGTTGGTTATGATTGACAGTTTTCGTAAGAAAAAGTGGCGGTGTTTGAGGACTGGAAGTACTTCTAATGCTGAGTGGTGTAATTGATCTTATGGCAGATGCAGGGAGATACCACAAATATTATTTTTCGAGGTTCAACAATCCAGAATCGGCCAAATTTTGCGAAGCGCAAAAAAGAGGCGGTTCAAAGGAGTATAAGGAACGGTTTGGTGCATTTGAAAACCCATACCAATTTCTGGATCAAAATAAAGAGTGTCGAATTTCAATGAAAGAATTGTGCAAATCATGCAGCAAATTGAATTATGAAGTTAAACCATATAGTGCAAAACATCTAAATGGAAAACTAAGAGGTTTATCGCAGCATTATACATGGAACAGAATTTCCTGGAAAAACTAGCGTAATCTGCTTCACATGCACATCAAACGAGGTTCTATTAGAAAACTGATACCGAAAGCGCAAATTGATAATGCCAAGGAAGAAGTGCGAGTAACACAAACTGCAGTCGAAATTATACATAGAGATATCAAAACAACCCTACGACATTTATTACTTTCTCTAGATTTTATATAAAGATGTCTTCTTCTGCGCTTTTTATACTTTTGGCACATGGATTTATATCTCTATAATTCATGTCAATTGGTTTGTATTTTTCGTCTATCTTTCCAATTTCCTACTTAGTTTGTACTTTTTACACTTTTCTCAATCCATTATTAACTAGCTTTCCTGATTTGCCAAAAATTTCCCATTCCCCCGTTGAATTCAGAACATTCTTTGTCACTCATGGTTTCTAATTTCCATTTTATTTATAATCTAGAGTATCTCTGGCCGCAATGTATAAGCTGAATTTAATATTTTTCCAATCTGCCTTTCCTTTTCTAGTATCAGAAATTTTCCCAGTGTCTTTCAGCAATTTGTTTGACTTTTTTTTAGATCTTTTGTGGGTTTCTGTATCTGTTAGTTTCTTAAAGTTAACGTGCCTTTTTTTCAAATTTTTAAATTTAAGCGTGACTTTCGTAACTACTATGTTGTGGTCAGTGTCTATATTTGCTTTCGAGTAGCTTCTACAACCTTTTACTTGATTTCTATACGGTTTTCTGACGAAAATTTAATCTATTTAATATCTTCCCATATCTCCTGGCATCTTCCATGTATATCGTTTTCTAGTAATAAGTTGAAATAATGTATTTATGACGGTTAAATTGCTTTTATCACAAAATTCTACCAACCTACTTCCCGTGTCACTTGTGGTTCCTAAACCAAATAAACCTACTTCTTTTCTACCTTCATCTACTTATGCACTAAAATCTCCTGTAATTATTAAATTTTCATGTCCTTTTGCGAATTTCAGTATGTCATCGATATCCTTGTAGATGGCTTCTACCCCTTTCTCACTGTAGCTAGAGGTGCAGATGTAGAACTGTATTACTACCGTATTTATCGGTTTCAATATTAATCTAATCACGATCACTCTTGTGTTTTTTTGCACATCCACATTTCATTTCTCCGATCTTGTATGAATTACTTTAATGTTTTCGCTCCAAAAATCCGCCGCCACTGGTAACCGAATTGCGCCAATTCTTATGTCTAATGCTAACGTATCCATTTCAGTTCTCTGGTATACCTACTTGCTTCAAGCTTCAAACATTTCACGCTCTGATTTGCAAAATGTTTCCGGTTTTTCTTTGAAACTTGTCGATCACTGCTTTCAACGAAATTCCTTCCCGGAGATCTCAATGGGAAACCATTTTAACTCCGGAATCTTTTACTCCAGAGGATGCCATCATATTAGATAACAATTTTAGTATGTTGTGTACTTGGGAGGTAATGTGGTGGTTTCCAGTTGCCTTTCACGTCGCAGTAGTGTGTACCGACCCCTATGGTCTTTGTGACTCACCGAAAGAGTAACTGCCCTTTTTTGGGGACCCATGTTAGTCAAATTCCTCAATTAGCATGACTCAGTATCATTTCTGCAAAATCTGTAATTGTTTTAGTTAGCAATAAAAATGTAATACAACACCTTAACCTACATATTTAATATTCTTCTTAATCTTCTTTGGGTATTAAACCACTCATAGTTTTTAAAATTATCTTTATTAACGTTTCGATCCATAACCTAGGATCGTTTTCAAAATAATAAAAACTTCAAGTTTGACATTTATGACACAAATTGACGGTGACTTTGATTTATTGATGTTTGAAATATTTGGTTTGAGTACACTAAGCAAAATTTTTAAAGTTTAAATGAATAATTGCCTTCAATTTGTGTTACGGCCTGGGACCGACTTTTTTAGATAGCCAATACGCTTAACGTGAAATCAGCTGATTAATTTTTATTGTAAAAATTCAATAACTTGGGAATTGGAAAACATTTTTTAACATGTCTCTATTTATACAATTTAGAGGATGGTTATTAAAGAAGTGTGCAATTGCATTATTAAAAGGCTTAAGTAGTGGTTTTTTTATATTTATTTTGAAGGGGAAATCATTATGATTTAGGCTACCTCTTTGGTAGATTTTAACATTGTTCTGAGGTAACCTTATGGTGGGTTTACACTTGTCAGATACCAATGTTGTTCTATGAAGGTTGTATATGGATCTGAGGCGACCCTATGGCGGGTTTACACTTGTCAGATACCAATACTGTTTAACGGAGATTGTATATGGTTGTAAGGTAACCTTATTGCGGGTTTACACTTGTCAGATACTAATGCTGTTTTACAGGGGTTGTTAATATGCTTCATCATCATCTTCATTGGATCTTCATCTCAAAACTGGTTGGACATGTACCTGCACTTATTTATATTCTGAGCTAGCTTCCCTTCTATTGTTTTCTAATTATATGTTTTATTTCACTTCATAAATGTCAAACTTGAAGTTTTTATTATTTTGAAAACGATCCTAGGTTATGGATCGAAACGTTAATAAAGATAATTTTAAAAACTATGAGTGGTTTAATACCCAAAGAAGGTTAAGAAGAATACTAAACAAACCACAACAAACATACAGGGAGTATCTACATATTTAAGTATTAGTCAACAATAACCAAATACCGATCAAGGAAGATACTCTAAACTTGGACTAGTTTTAGACAACTCATTTAGATTAAATACGCACATGTCTAACAATATAACTCATGCATAGGTTAATTTGAAACTGATATTCCTTCTGTAATACGTTTGTGTTACTATAGAGATAAACCAGATGGTAAAGGTAAAAAATTAATCTTAAACGGGCAACATAAATTCAGATGCACTCCGTGTATTATTGTTTTCAGAAATTAATTAGGCATGACAATTAAATTTTTGTTTAGTTCTAAAAAAAAGAATTTAAATTAAATAATCAACTTAAACGACGAAACGGAAAGTTATTTTTTTACAATACACAGTTCAACATAACTCAGGTCAATAACTTATTTCAAAGTTGCAAAATGAAAACCGATTTATATGTTGCGTGCTACGATTCCAAATACAAAATGCAAATATGGGTATTTACAGTAGTTAGTTTGGGATAAACAGACCAATTGCCACAGTAAATTTTTATAACGTAATTAAGTTATTTTAAAAAAGCCGTTAGCCTGGTGAATGATTAACCAACAGTGGGATTATCAATATTCATATTTTATACTATGATTACCTCACACATGGGGAAGTCTTTTTTTACACCGTTAGTAGAAGTGAGTGGAATTAAACTTACAGGGGAACAAATGTAATTACAGTACGTACTAATCCCAGATAATATAAAAGTAATATTATTACAATGTAGTTTAATCACTTACACACAGCCCATGATCTAGTGTAGTTCACAGATATCGGGCTACAAATCATCTTACTAGACAATGATAAAATTAAATTAATGGCTAATAGTTTATAATGTAGCACTTCACAGAATGCTAACTTAAGAAACACGTATCAAACCACAGATGATCATGCAATTTTCACGTGATCCAACGTAAGCTAAATATAAAGACCGTAATGCAATTAGATAGCCCTTGAAGGCATAAAAAGTAGAGAACAGAATGACAAAAACTATACAATGGACAAAAACAATTCATTAAATACTCGCAATCCGGTAACGAGAACTCACAACCCACAACCCCTCAAGTGTACTTCTAAAAGCAAGAATAAAAGATAGTTTTCCTAAAGCAATTCCATTTGTTTTCATGACCAAATAATTTACAGTGAGTAGGTTTCCATAATTATATTTTGTTACTGTTTGAACTTAAATGTGTCATTTTTGTTTTTTTTAGACTTTGATAAACATATACCTATTTATCACTGTCCGATTTTGTTATTTAATCACAAAAAGTATTTTCAATAAATATTTCTCTATTGTTAATGTGTCTGTATTCGCTGATAATTTTTAGTTAAGAGGAAGTTTTCTTGTATGTGATCGAAACAGAGATCCAACAACCAATATTCTCGAACGCAGGTTGACAACTAGTATTTCAGAGTCGAATTTTAGACTCACTGGTCGAAAATGGGCACATTAGTGGTCGACAATATGTACCTGTGGGCTATAAATAGCAACTGACAAGCTTTTTTAATTCGCAATTTATATCATTTTTTCCTAGAAGCATTAACAGAAAACTTTTAATTTCAACAGATTTTCCATACTTTGACAAATAGAAACTAATAATTAAAATATATGAAAGATTTTTCATATTTTTTTGTAAATGTGCGATTTCTAAATTTTTCTCAAGTGATCTAAAAACGGCACATTTACCCTAGTAGTTAAAAGTTAAGAAAGAGACATCGAAATTGTGTTGTCAAATACTGATTATTTTTGATATAGACATTATTTTGGTTTGTAAATCTGACGATTTTCTACATATTGTACCTCCGTAATTATTAACTTTATACTCACAAGTGTTATAGTTTGTTGAGATCGGTCCTTCAAGGAGAATGATATAATGCAATAGAAGACATGGTGCCACATTTTAAAAAAATATATACCTAGCTTTAATGCCAACATTCTGTAGTTTTCAAAATATTTTCGAACTCTGCTAAAGCATGGTGTACCTTTTTCCAAATTGCTATAAGTTCAAAAAATTAGGGATGCATTCGAGTATTCAGGTCGTCTGTTTAAGTTAAACCGCGTTTGAGTTCGAATACAAGCTCACACCTTAAGAAACTTATGTATGTCACTAAAACCATACGAAATTTGCATTCTCTGTAGGAAAATGGAAATATTTGCTCCCCAGCGATTCCTGCGAAAATAATCTATTTTTCTTTTAATGTAACGCAGCATATAGTTTCCCTTGAATTTTAATTAGAGGTAAACAAGTTTGACATACAAACACGAGAGAACAGAACAATGTTTACCTGTTCTTTGTGAAAATTTGAAGGACGACGTTGATTGTGGTTATAACAGACAATTTGACAGCTATTGTCATATAATAGAAAAGATTAACAACCAAAATTTTAGCCTCTTAGAAAATCTATTACTACGCTCATCAAAATGGACGTTGTTATTGTTAACGAACAAAAACATATATAATCGAAATTTAATATACATAAAAATGTTATTTTCTAAAGCTAGTCTCATTTTAAGAAACCATAGAACACGACTAAATGCCAAATTAGTGTAAATACATCGTTAAAAAATATGAAACAAAAAGAATACAAGAGTAAGTTCTCGCAGTAAATTATTCAGATTTTTTTAAATCGTTTTAACATATTCTTCTTGAAAAAGTTGGGGCATTGGCTTAAACTCAAAATGGAAAATATAGTTTGTAAATTTAAAAATCATATACAAGAAAGTAAAACTTTTAGTCAGCTCGAACGCGAATGCATTCTTACAAACAAATGTTACACCTTGTACTTAAAATTTAAAACAAAATTAAACAAGAAAATCTAAAGAAACAATCATTCTATAAAATTACTTACTTTTCTTTACACGCTTCCACAGTAAGTGCTATTTCGTACCTCATTTAACTTTACCATTCTTTGAATGAAGTAGTGTTTTCTATCCTTGTGTAATCGTATTATCAACTTTGTTTAATCTACAGAAAAATAAATTTTAAAACTATTTTAAAATGTTTTTTCAACAGCCTTAAAATAGACAAGCAGACAGAATCCGAAAAGGAAGTTTCTGTAGAAGATCTACATATACCCAAGCCTCTTCCACAAGACTTACATATATCATAGAACCACATGAGTATAATAACTTTTTTGGAATTTATCAGAAACATCCAGAAAAATACAAAATGTTATCAAGTCATAGCACTATATAGACAAGAATTGCAAATTCGCTAAAAGAAAATGCTACAAAAGGAAGATTGCGAGGTTTATCTGGATATAAAGAAGATTTTAGTTAAAACATAATACACACAGCGAAACTGTTTAAAAAAAGTAGTTGATAATCACAATTCGAGTAGCATTAGATTAACTTATGAGGCTTTAGAACCTCATGAAAAAAACTGATCCCGGAAGAAGGATTCTATAAAATAAATTAAAGTAACCGTTGAACATCTTTGATATATTTTACTACTTGGCTAGGGCTTTTGACACTCAACAGGAAATCATTTAAATATTTCACTTCAGAACATTTTATTGGAATCTTCATAAGATGGACAGAGCTATCAATCTGACAAACTAGAACACGTACTAACTAAAAAATCATAGACCACTGCACGTTTTCATCATCATTAGGACTTGAATATAGTAGTTTCTTTTTCGTGTGAAATGCAACGCAGCTTCAGTCCTGGAACTGGTTAGAGGCGTACCCTCATTGTTTACTATTCTGTGCTAACCTACACATTTCTTTGAAATTTCCAGTCTGCATCTTTCACTATCTGTGTGCAATAATCTGATATAGGTCTATCTCTACTTCCTTTTTTTTACCTCTGCTTGTAATATATCCTACACTATTCTCCAAAAATTCCCTAGAGTGTTGACTGCCCTTCTATTTCTCCCATTTTTCTTTCCAGAGATATCTTTATTCCCCTACTATTTCTATAATCTCTTTGTTATTAACTTTGTCTGTTCGCGCTATCATCCTCATACAGCTGAAGTACAACATTCCCAAAGGTTTCTATCGTTTCTCTGTTTGCTTCTCCCACTGCCCCTATTTCATAGATATACTGTCCTATGCTCCACACATAAGCTTTCGAAAATTTCCTCCTTCTTTCTATGTTTGTTGTCTTCCAACATAGCCGCTGCTGTTTCTTGTTAAATGCAGTTCAGTTTCCCATTCTATTGTTTATAAATATATACCTAATTTTCCTGGTATTCAGTAGTATGCGAAAGAGGTTAAGCAGCCTGCGGCTACCAAGATCCCCCAACACTTGAATATTTGCCGAATTAATAGTTTTCTAATATATCCTTTGGCACAATCAACATTAGTTGAAAATATTTCAAACCCAACAATAGTTGTTTATAATAACCATAAGATTTAAGCGCAATTATTTTTTCGTCCTGAAACTGGTTGAACGTGTACCTTCACTTATTTCTATTCTGAACTAGCCTACACCGTTCCCCGAAAGTCCCACAGTCTAGATACAACTCGGTTCCCCTTCTGTTGTTTCCTAATTATGTGCCCTATTTCACTAAGATTCAATTGTATGTGAAGGAGGTTAAGCAGCCAAGATTTCCCCAACACTTAAACATTTGCTGAATTAATAGTTTTCCAGTAAATCCTGTCGCACAATTAACATTAGTTGAGAGTATTGCGAAACCAATACCTGTAGTTGCTTATAATAATCATCAGGTTTAAGTACAGCTATTTTTCTAGTCATTAGGTTTTCCATCTTTGAATTGGTTGGACACGTACCTACATTGATTCCTATTCTGAGTTAGCCTACACATTTCCCTAAAGTTTGCACATCCTGCGTCTTTCACTATCTGTGTGCAATAGTCTAACCTAGGTCGACCTCTACCTCTCTTTTTTCCTATCTCTGCTTCTAATATATTCCGCACTATTCCCTTATGTCTTAGTATTTGGCCTATCATCCTATCTCTCCCATTTTTTACTATTTTCCACATACATCTTTCTTTTCCCACAATGTCTAGTACCTCTTTGTTCTTAACTTTGTCTGTGCATGATATCTTCATCATACGTCTGTAGCACCATACTTCAAAAATTTCTATCTTTTTCCAGTCCACTTCTCCTACTGTCCGGGTTTTACAGCCGTACAGTGATGTGCTCCACGCATATGTTTTAAGCAATCCTTTCCTTGTTTATATGTTTTTTGTTTTTGAACACAGTAATTGCTTTCTCTTGTTAGATGGTGCACGACTTTGTGCTAATCTTTGTTTTATACCTTTTGCGTTTTACCCATCTTGTGTTATTTTGCCTCCTAGGTAGCAGAAATTCTTAACCTCTTGTAAGTACTCGTTACCTATTTGAATTCTAGTTTTTGATTTATTTTCCCTCTTTGCATAAAAGTACTTTAGTTCTATTTTTGTTAATTTTTATACCGTATTTCTCTGTCTATATCTGCTTCTGGGTAGCTTCTACAGTCTTTTACTTGATTCCTAAGCCGTTATCTAACAAGAATTAAATCTGTTTGATATCCTCCTATAACTCCTAGCATCTTCCACATGTATCGTCTTCTAGCATGATATTGAAATAATGGGTTTGTGATGGTTAATTTATTCTTGTCGCAAAATTGTACCAGCCTATTTCCCCTGTCATTTCTCGTGCCTAATTTAAATAGACCTACTACCGCTCCTTCCTTACCCTCACCTACCACTGCGTTAAAATCCTCCGTAATTATTAAATTTTCATGTCCTATTACGTATCTTAATATGTCTTTGATTTGTTTGTAGATTGCTTCTACCTCTTCCTCACTATAGCTAGAGATGGGAATGTATACTTGTATTAGTACTGTATTTAGCGGTTTAGATTCTAATCTAACCACGAGCACTCTTTCGTTCTTGTGTAAGTAATTTCCTACACGTTGCCCTATCTTTTTTTCGCATAACTATCCCCACGCCCGAATTTCATTCCTCTGATCCTGTATGAATTATGCTAAGGTCTCCGCTCAAAAAATCCCCCGCCTCTGGCCATCGAACTTCGCTGATCCCTACTATGTCTATTGCTAACCTGTCCATTTCATTTTTCAAGTTCTCTAGCTTTTCTACTTGCTTTATACTTCTGACATTTTATGCTCCGACTCTCAGAATGTTTACGACTCGTTTTTTTATACTTTCCGATCGCAACCCCCGAAGTAAGTAGTCCCCTCCTGGAGATCTGAATGAAGGACTATTTTAACTCCGGAATTTTTTACCCCAGAGCATGCCATCATCTTTAATAACAAATTAAGTACGCTGTGTACTTGGGAAGTAATATGATAGTTTCCCATTGTCTTCCACATCGCAGTAGTGTGTCTTAGAATGTCATACCGACCCCTATGGTTTCTGCCACTCTAAGTACCGATAAAGCTGCTGCTCTCTTTCGGGGACCGGTTTTAGTCTGGTTCTTCACTAAAAACCCTACTACTTTAGTTGGACCTGTGGTTTGGCTCTTTAAATCACTGGAACGCGCGAGCCATTCATTCCACCGTTTTAGTGATCTAGAACTTATTCAAGAAGCAGATTCATTCGGAATGAAAATTTTGATTAAGTTAAATTTATGTGTAAAGTTATATTTACAAAATAGGAAAGTATACAGATATTCTTTTATCTAATTTGTACAAAAGATAAAAAAAATTTTTTTTGGCCATATTGTTTATATAAAAGTATTTAGAGTACATTTTCCTTAAGTGTTTTAAATTTTATTGTACTTTAAACTCGCATTTTAATTCTCTCTTTTAATCCGCGCTACTTCATTGTAACCAAATTTTCTGTCAAATTGAATACTGCGTTATCGTTGACAATCTTCAACATTATACGTCATCATTTTTCAAAATTACAGAGCTTTCTCTTTTGTTTTTGTAATGTGATGGCATTTCTGAGCTTTTACGTAAAATCTCCCGGAGATCCGAATGGGGGACTACTGTAAAGCCCGAATCTTTACCCCAGAGGATGCCATCATGTTAATACAATTTAAGTACCCTGTGTTTTTGGGAGGTAATGTGGTGGTTTCCCGTTGCCTTCCACATCGCAGTAGTGTGTCTTAGAATTCCATACCGACCCTTATGGTTTCTGTCACTCTAAGTACCGAATTAACCGCTGCCCTTTTTCGGGAACCTGTCTTAGTCTGGGTCCTCACTAAAGACCCCACCAATTTGGTAAAGCGTTTGGTTCGGCTCTATAGCTCATTGGAACACTCAAGCCGTTCCACCCGTTCTAGTAATCTAGAATTTGTACAAGGTGCAGGTCCATTCGGAACGGTCAATCATACTTGTACAACAAAATTACTAACTTACAACTTTATATTCCTAAAAAAGGCTAGAGATTTCCAGTTGCTATTAAGTTTGGTTTTCTCTACAATTGAAGGTGTTTGATTTCCGCTTTAATATATAAAAGTTAAATTGTCTTGGTAGTAGATTTGACGATTGTATTTTGTAGTTCAAGGCACTTCAGTACCAGGTGTTGAAAGATGTTTTGCATATTAGGTGTCAACTTGTAAGTTATGACCTTCACCTCCCAGGTATGTAGATTTATTTTTATTATTTTGCACATGCCACAATGCAGTTTAAATTTATAAAATTATATTAATTATACTTTGTACCTATTTCATTCTAGTAATAAAAGAAAATTAAAGTATCTACAATGGTATATATCTTTTAAGGCATTTACATATTGTTTGGTTATAATATAAATGTGTTTTTGGTATTATAAGGCTCTAGTTTCGATGGAATTTGCTTCTACTGACTGTCATATAACGGTTACACATTCTACCAAAACATATGCTGCTGCTTTGTCTATTTTTAAATATTTAAATATTCACAATTACCTAAAAATTTGTAGTTGAGGTTGTAGAGGATAGTTTGTCTAAAAATGTTCATACTAAAATTACCTAACTATAAGATTACTTTACAAGCATGATATTGTAAAGAATTATAAATTATTTGTACTATTTCTGATATCTTGAACAAAAATATTTATTGTACTAATGTTGAATATTCCTCAAACAAAAGAATTTCAATGTGAGAGTTTTATTTTGACTTTGTATACCATATATGAATTTTAAGCTGTATTGTTTATAGGTACTGGTACTTTAGTCTTCACAGTTTATTATCTTTTTTATTACCCCTGATGATCCAAGGTTCATGTTAGTTGCGCAACCCCCAACGACTGAAGAAACTTGACCAAAGGTGTCTCCTACACTTTGTGTTTGTAGTGCGCCTATCCCTTTTATCACACCTGGAAAAAAGCAAGGTGCAAATGTATACAAACTTTTCCAAGTTATCAAAATATTTGCTTACTATTATACACTATACTTATGTTCAGAGAACCTTCGCCAAGGAGGTAAATCTCTAGAAAAATAGAAACCATACTAATATAAAAGCAATTACCGGAAGACTTCCATCATGTAATACATACATTCTTCTGACATTCCGTTTGATATACCTGGACAACAAATATAAACAGAACTATGACCATTCTATCTTTATTATATTTAGCAACCTGTAAATTAGTGTAATCACTCAAAGTAGACATTTGAAGAGCAAAACATTAATTTTGGCACTATGCACAGCATTATGCACCAAAAAATGCATTATAGATGATAATAATACACTTGGGTAATTTGCACAAAACGCTTAAATAAACATCTAAAGGTACAACTAGTTAATCTATTTAAGTTGGCGCATTCACGATACCTTTATATTTGGCAACGTGTAGATAGTTAAAAGTTAGGAATAGATTTTCCCAAGCCAATTATAAACTTTATTGTACAATTTTGAAGTGGAATGTAAGTTTCTAATAAAAGCACTACAAGATAACGAAAACAGCCCGAGCATTCAGATTATAATCTTAATTACACAATAACATCACCTATTTTTATATTTAGACTCTGTGTAGTATAAAGTTTTCAAACTGTACATGGTGGTATATTGTCAATTAATTATTTCTTTTTCTATTGATTATCTTTTGGGCAAGGCCGTAGCTAGGAAAAATTTTGGGAGGGGGTCTGACTAAAAAGCTTTTTGTCCATTTTATTAACGAAAATGGGAAATTATAGTAATAAGTTTAATCTCCTCTTTTCTAGCAAATCGAGCCATCACTTCGTCATTGTTAGTATCAATTCCTCGGTAAACTGAAAGTAAAGCCAGTCCATTTAAATATTGTTTCCCAGATGAATTTCTTAAACAGTTTTTCAATCTCTTCAATGTGGAAAATGATCTCTCTGCAGAACAAGTAGTAACTGGAAGCCTTGAAAGAATTTTTAATAAGCAATGTATATTCGGAAACAAACTTTCGTTGCATTCACTAAGCGCTTCTATAGCACAACTTGGTTTACTCTCTATATTTGCCAATTTTTTTGTCCAAAGACCTAGTTCTGCGTCAAATGTATCACCGCTTAAAAATTTTTTACAGTTCAAAATTGTTTGCATTCAAATTAAATCCTTTTTCACTTAATGAAGATATAAGATAATTTAAATTTTTTTAAATTAGTGTGATGTTCTTTAAATCCGCTTTCTAGTTGGTTTATAAAATTGTCAAAAACTGAAACAGCGATTACAGTTCTAAAATATATTTTGAGGTTATCTGTCTGAACATTAGGTCTATTTTTCTGCTTAGTAGCTAAACGTGGTATTTTTATATATTCATTAATGGATCCCATTAAATTTTTGGGCCGATTGAAACATTTTGCTAAATGTTATATTAATGTTTTGTCTCATTTCCTTAAGAGTTCCTATAAGCAGATCTAAATGGTCTAACGCAGATGGTAAATCACATAAACGAGATTGCAAAATTTTACATAGTGGTAGTTTATAAGAGAACAACAGTGATGTGTAGCATAAACTGAGTTTAAATTCACTTAATGTTACAGAATGTAGAAGGGACTTTGCTCTGCTTGATGAACCTGAATCTTTTTCATTTGAGAATTCCTCCAGTGATGCTACTATTGCAGTGTAAATTTCTTTAAATCTAAGTAATCCGTCATGGTTCTCGACCCATCTAGTCTCAAATATACTAGTCAGATTGTGCCATTTATTTTCAGGAAAAATGTGTTTAATATTTTCTTTCTAACGTCGATTTCTTCTGGCTGAATATTTGAAGAAATTTTTTACAGCTTTTATAACCCCAATAGCGTTTCTAATATGCTGGACTTCACATGAATGTCCTAGAGCAAGATTTAAAGAGTGTGAGCTGCAATGGACGTAAGCGGCTTGAGGGTAAGATTCTCGTATAATTGCTTGCACTCCTTTAAAATAACCTTTCATGGCAGCTTCAACATCATACCGCTGTCCCACTAGACAGTCGCAGTTTAATCCTAAAGAATTTAGTTGCAGTAAAATAACTTTAGCCAAGTTAAATTCATCGAGAGAAACAAATGTTAAAAAATCTTCTCGAACAATAAAAATGTTATTTGGTTTGACGTGTCTGATACAAATTGACATTTGCTCGGTTCTATTAATGTCTATCGTTTTGTCAGCAATAACAGAAAAAAATTTAGCACTATTTATTTTGGCTACTAGTTTTTCTTGAATAATTCGGCACAAATAGCTATCATTCATTTTGAATCTGAGGGTTAAAATACGTGGCATTCAAAAGTGCGGTTTTAGAATGGAGTTTTAAATTTTTGTCCCCGCACTTCATACATATTCTAATTATTGCTCTAAAATTTCCATCATTAATATCTGGCTCAGGATCGTTTATTTTGATCCGCCCAGAATCAGACGTACCTTTCAAGGCAATCTCTTGACGGCCACACATTTAGGTAACATTAACAATTGAAGATATTCTTTTACGATTTTCGTTAATTTGCTGTACACGAGCAGAGTTTAGCTGGCTTGCTACATCAAGCCTTTCCTTATTAAAGACTTTTAAAAAATTATCTGCTAGTAGTGTGCACGTTTTGTGATACTGTGTTTTATCGTGGTGTTTAAACATTTTTATGGAATCCTTCCATTTACTTAACGGCTCGGTTACTAATGACTTTATTTTCTGATGAGAACCTTTTCCAGCACAGTCTTTAGAAAAAACAACGCGGTACTTACATAAAGCTCTATTGTATTTACCACTGTACATTAACCACTAAAATCGATCAAATCATTGCCTTTGAAACTTTCAATTACGTGGCTCGGTCATTGGAAAAGCAAATAAAATATCAGAACGCTAAGGGGTTCCAAAAGGAAGCAACACCTAAACATACATCACTAGACAAAAATATTTAAACAGTTTTAAAGATAGACAAAAATTATTTAACTGATTATAATCTTTGCTTGAAACTATATAGAGTGCAAGCGAGTGAATTATTTACGACACAAATTTAAATATTCTACTATTACACTTGGTTTTGATAATAGTGTTTAAAGAAATACACGAATATTCGTACTAAAATAATCATTTACTACATTGTACGTTACTTTATCCAAACGAACTATAATAATTATGTTCTCTAGTCTAGACAAAACAATACAAGTTTATACAACGCTAGCTTATTACTGATGCGACATCCTAGCTTAGCCTCTGGAAGGCGCAAAAGATTAACCGAGAGTAGAAAGGGTTATTGCGTGACCACAGGATTTTGTTATTTGAGTGAGCTTGTTCCCATCTCGCCCCGGTATTCCGTTATGTACACAAATCCAATATTCAGGAGATATGATGGGGATAGCTGAATAGTAAGTAATGTTACTCTGGGTTGTGATTCCTCGCTCAACGGTGCCGACCACTATCGGTTGTGTATAACAGCTTAAAATTAATATCTGGCGGTTGGGTAGATTGATAATTGTTTAGTAAATTCACCCGAGCTGGTGTATCAGTGATTAAAATTTAAGGGTTTTCATCTACTTTTGTAAGTCCACGTTAGTTAAATAGTTAACTGTTTCAGGGTTTTAGATCGCGTGAAAGGCGACAATCTTATATTTTATGTCTGGCTTCACTTAATTTTGGAGGGGGTTCTAACCCCAACACCCCTCCCCTGCGGCTACGGCCTTGCTTTTGGGGCGAGATTCTTCTAAACCTCTTTCAGTCACTATTTTAATTTCAGTTTAGTAAGGAGGGTTGCGAAATACTTTCTACCAACTGATTCTTGTATGATGCTTAACATCTTGTTTAGTTCTTATGGGTTTCTCAACAGAGGATCCCTCTCTAGAACCAGGTGTTCATTGGTCTGAGAATACGAAGGGACATTGGAGAAATTTGTGAATGGGGATAAAAATACAGCACCTTTAGATTCCAAAACACGACGAGGTATAAACAAATGAAGAAACTAACAAATTAACAAATAAAACAAATAATATATTTTTTCTACTGGTTTTGTGTTAATAAAATGTTTTTTTAGTATAATTTTGTTTTCTTTCTTTTCGTATTGTAATCTTGAATGTGACCTACCGGTGGGTCACGTACGTCGCTTAGTAATAATTTTGTTTTAGGGACGTTGTGACCCACCGGTGGGCCACGTATAGAAAGGTTGCGCTTTAATTTCAAAATTTACATTTCAATTTTTGTTTGTTTCGGGTGGATAAGAAGCTGAAATAGTTCCAGGCCCCGCAGAATATTAGTATTAGGTGAAAATTAAGTGCGGGACTTAGTTCAAACAACTGTTTCATCGTCCGAAACTCCGACATCAATATCACCTGTACAGATATCGCAATCAAACCATTCGCAACAGCTGCGCCAAGCACCTCCGCCCAGCCTATCCACTATAGAACATAAATCGCCATCACCACAACCATAGACATCGAAACCCCCACAGTCCAATTTTCCTCATCAACAGAACGTTAGTTATTTTTCATCTTCAGAATCGGTACCATATCAAAATTCAGGAATCCTATAGTTCATTCGAGTACGAAAGTGAAAGTGATTTGCTTGCCAAAGAATCCTCAGATGAGGGGAATATCGATTCTTTAGATTCTTCCTCCGAAAATGCAATCTTAGTTAATACAGCATGTTTGGATAAATTTGGACCTTGCCAAACTTGTTTGTACATAAATTTCAGTTCACTGGATTAGAGAGACTAAAGGTACATTATTTGGACCTATCTCAACCTTTTGATATTTATGAGCATTTTGTAAACGATAAAATCTTGGATATCATAGTAATATAAACAAACAGGTATGCAACACAGCAGTAGTGCATAATTGGTTGTTTTGGCCCCTCATTTCCTCCAGAATCCCTCATTTCCTCACACATCTGTACCAAATTTACAAGTAAATTCCCATAAGGAGGAAATGAGGGAGATGAATCTCCTCCTGCCCTCTCCTTGTGGACCACCTTGTGGGATTGTTTAACCCAACCATCCCTGCCCTAAAAAATCGGTAACCTAACCCATAAACTTTTCGAGATACTTCTCGGTGTCTATTGGCACCGCACCCACGAGATAAATCTTTCTCCGTTTCCACCCACGAGATAAACCTATCTTGTTTGGTATCAATTAATATTAGATTTTTCTCAGCTACCTGAATTTTTAGGAATTGTTTAGATTGCATCATCCACCCAGGGAGCTACCCCCATTTTAAGATTTTTTTAACCGCCAACATTCTGAACCAAATAGTTTTCTTCCATTAGCCATTGCATCTTTCGAAATACACCTATGTTGTTTGGTATCAATTAATATTAGAACTTTCTCAGCTACCTAAATTTCTAGATTTTTTAGATTGCACATTCCCCCAGGCCCTCATTTTAAAATTTTTTGCTGGCAGTGATCTTCTGACCATCCTTATAAATTTTTAGCCACGCGATACATCAAATTAGTCTAGAATTTTAACCAGAATTCGAATCTCTAAATAGATTTAAAATCGGACGCCCCCTTACCATTTTACACACCCTCTAAATTATAACTTTCCTGCAGCTCATACCTAAAAGAAAATCTAAAAACCATTCTTAAAACTGTTTATTACAGACAATTTTTACTAATACAGTTTAAATTTTGTAAAACACATTTCTAAATACATATTCCAAATTTTTATTCTTAACCTAGAACTCCTCACATCGGCTTATACTTATTAATATTTATTTCTAAATAAAGCACCTTTTTCGAAGACCAAGGCCGTAGAGTTCGCAATAGACTTTTATCGCTGTATGTTGTTTTCTTTTTTCATTAAGTAATCGAATAAACCGCTCTTTCTGCTTTCCGCTCTTTTTGTGATAAAAGAAACTCGGACACTCCATCGTCGACACTGGCGTTCTTTATGCGATAGCTAGCTATACGGTTGTTAAACGCTGTGCTAACCATTTCTACGCCATCGTCGCTAGTAGCGGTAACTGATGCATTTTTATGTCTGTTGCTCCTCAAGTGTGCGACATACGTAGTCTTTTCCATTTTGAAATCGCATACTTTACACATAATTCGTGGTTGTTTCGCACAGGTCTCTTTAATTGCTGACGGAGCTGAAACTTTACCATGCTGTTTTTCTTTGTGTCGCTGTAAGTTGTCCATTCTCGTAAAAGCGATACCGCAAGACATACAGTTTAAGTACTTTGCTGCCGACGGATGTATAAGCTTAACCTGGACGATGTTACACCACGACATTTGTTCTGGTGCCGTTTGAGAGCATCCCTCCTGGTAAAGTAGACGTGGCAGGGCTCGCATTTAAAAACGTTTGCAGGTACCATTTTAGTACAAAACAAAATCCGCACTATAGGACTTTGGTGAAACTTGTAAGCGAACTAACTTATAACTAAAGAGTTTACTCTTACGTACCTGCTTTATGTACCCTATAGAATGCAAACCGAAGGTTTCCGAAGACGGCCGAACGATGTTGAAGATTCAGCGGGGAACTAAATGACGTCATCTTTTGCCAATCCTTGCTGCTCGTCCAGTACATTTAGCGCCAATGCATGCACCCGGTTTGCTTCGTCCATGCTGCGAATGCAGTTAGTAGAAACATCGAAAACATCTTCCATTTTATCGCATGGCGTGCATATTGAACATCCAAAAGGGTGGTAGCACACCCACACAAATTGGCTGCAAGTCGTGCGGTAGAAGATGCAGTGCTACTATAAACAAAATTTTAATAAAACACTTTAAACCTTTACTAAGAGAATACCAAACTTGTTGTCTACAGAATACTTACTAATAAAACAATTTAATTTTAAATAACTTCTACGTCAGATTTTAGGAAATGGGAGGCTTGAATATTTTCTTTGGAAACAATCGAAGATTGCCGAAGACACTCGAAGAGTGCACAAGCGCGGTCACTAAACCAATCAGCATTAATACCGAGTATTCTATGCTTTCGTAGGTTTCTCATTTCCTAGAACCAAATCTTCCGCATAGCGGTTGATAGCACGTAATGATTTCTAGAACCGGCAAGTACTCGATACCGCCCAAATACAGAATTAGATGCTCGATGTCCGTCAACCCCCGAATCCCTCGTAAAAGGTAGAAAAAACTCGGTCATTCATCCATCTAACTTAAACTTCGGCCCGCTACCGTTTTGATAATTTTCAAACATTTTTCAAAGGACAATGGGCTTCCACACTAACACCTAACGTATTTTTCCTACTATTTGTTAAACAAAAACTACCGGCATCGCCATGTCCGTATGTGGACGTAAGCAGATGTTTGTGGATGTGTACGAAAATATGTAACCATATACATTAATCAGTCTAAGCTATTTTATTTAGTCCAAGAAAACTAATATTTTTATAGGTTTAACATGTCTACCATTTCCCAATGACTGGTGCTACGTACATAAAAACTTTAATTTCTTATTGGAGAGAATCCTTATTCTCCCACGCACTGTGGCGTAGTTGCATGCCCACCCCTTTTAGGAATACATGCTCGTTATAGGTTGTAGGACCTTCGGTTTTACTTAACTACACTTCGTGAGACCCCTTTAATCTTTTTAATCGTGTCTTTCTCCCTTACAATACAGTAGGACTTAGCCCTACTACCAAAAATTATAATACTAGATCCCCATTAAATTCGTCTTTGAATTTCCCTACAACTTTTTTGTTGACAGGTGGTATATTGTATTTATTATCTGCGGAGTAGTTACTCTTTTAATAATCTATAGGAACACTGTGGCACGATTTAAATAAAATTAAATAAAAACCCTTAACCACAAAAATATTTAAATTACTAAATACGTATTTCGACCACTATGTGGCCATCATCAGTAGAAAACCTGTAATTAAAAAAAAAAAGAAAAAAAGCTGTTGTTCTGGAACACTTCAGAGGATATTCTCCTCACCACTTAGGCTGAAGTAAACCTATAATTTACTATATTGTTGCTTTAAACACTATCGAGAATATTCTCCTCACCCGCAGGCTAGTGTTCTCAATAACAAACAAGTGAATTGTGACATTATAACTTAAATCTACTTAATTTATACTAATTCTAAACCTACTGAAGCGGAACCAGTTTAATCTTGCTTTCTCATTGGTTGTTGACCAATAGGGAAAGCAAAGCAGATGACTCTATTGGCCCTTTATCGGTGTTTAAGAGGGGTCCTTTATGTTTAACAATTTTAATTGTTTCATAGGCATTTAAGGAGGAAAACGTTGGTACCGCTTTTAACAATTTAACATTTTCTAGTTTAACGGGGTGACTGGTTTCAAATATATGTTTGGCGACCTGAGACCTTTCCTATTTACCATATTTGAAGTGAGCAATGTGTTCTTTAAATCTTGTTGTTATATTCCTCTTGGTCTGACCAATATATTTTTGAAAACACCCTGGCCCTGCACAACTAATTTCATAAATCCCCGACTTTTGCAATTTTTCCCCTTTGTCTTTTGGATTATCTAGCAAATCTTTAATTTTATTAGTATTAGTGAAAGCAATTTTGAAATTACACTGTTTGAATATTTTATCAAGACCCTTTGTGGTTTTGTGAAACAAAAGTTTAACATATTTAACATTATCGTTAGAGGTGGTTGATTGCAAAGTCGTTGATTTACGGATGTTGATCCTACTTTTACACTTTCTAAAAATATTATCTATAATATCAGAAGAGAAACCATTGTAATTCGCTATTTGTTTAATAAGAGCAAATTCTTTATTAAATCTGTTTTTATTTAAAGGAAATTCAATAATCTATTAATTAAAAGTTAAATGAAGCCAACTTATGTTGTATGCTATGATTAGAGGAAGACAAAATAAAGCGATTTACATTGGTTTCTTTTCTATAAATGTCAAATTCTAATTTATTACCATTTCTAATTACTAATGTATCTAAAAGGGTAATTGTCCATTATTCTCTAGTTCATACGTAAATTTTATGCTTTGAAATTTTGAATTCATTTCTTTAAGAAAATCATCAACATTTGATTTAGAAGTGTCAAAACTGCAAAATATCATCCACGTACCTTAACCATATTCTTGGGAAGTATTTGAGTTTTCTTTTAACTCGGTTTCAAAACGAGACATAAATAAATTTGCTATGAAGGTGATAAGCTATTTCCCATTGCTGTGCCTTCATGTTGTTCGTACAACTTGTTGTTGAATTGAAAACAGTTCTGGGACATGCAATGCGAAACAAGCTTGATATAGTCCTCAACTTTATCATCATCAATATCACTATCTATAAGAACATCCTTTAAATATGTTAAAGTACGTGGTATTGGAACACTAGGGAATAATGAACTGACATCAAATGAAATTAAGATTTCGTTCTCTTCTAATGTGATATTTTTAATTTTATTAATGAACTCTAAAGAGTTTTGTACAGACAAACTATTAAACTTTAAATTCTTAAATTCATTTGACAGCCATCGTGATAAATAGTAAGTCGGTGAGTTGATACCTGAAACTATTGGTCTCATCGATTTATTATTTTTGTGAATTTTTGGTAAACAGTAAAGTTTTGGCATTTCAGGATTTGAAATTGTTAATTTTAATTTTAGTGTGGGCGAAATTAGGTTTGGACATTCTTTCAAAACAGACTGTGTTGATTTAATCATTTTATTTAAAGGAACTTCATTTTTACGTTTTTTTACTATTGGTCTGTAAGGACCCTCAGACAGCAAAGTCTCTACTCTATCAACATAGTCTTGTTTATCCAGAATAACCAACTTATTCCCCTTATCAGCCTTTAAATAATAACAATTCTTTTGTCGTAAATCTTTAATAATCAGATGATCTTTCCTTGTTTGTTCTGAGACATTCCTTGTGCAAGTGCGTAAGTTGTTCGAAAGTTGAATTTTGCACGCGTTTCTAATAAAGTTTTTTGAATTGTCATCTAATTTTGAAATGGATTTTTCAATGCCAGCAATAATGTCTTCCAAAGGAGTTTTCAAATGATCTACTCCAAATTTTAGGCATCGATCAAGGAAAGTCAACTCTTCATTATTAAAGATTTTAAGATAAATATATTTTGTTTGGTGTCAACTAATATTAGATTTCTCTAGGGAACCCAAATCTTCAAATGGATTTTAAATAGAACCACCCCTTACAAAGTCACGCCTTTTAAAGACCCAAATCTCTAATTTTTACCCATCTTTATTTAATTTCATCTTTAAAACTCTTTTTTCGCTACCCAAGACATATGCTTTAACCAACCATTTCCCTAGAAATCTAAAACCGCATTGCATGTCCCAGAACTGTTTTCAATTCAACAACAAGTTGTACGAACAACATGAAGGCACAGCAATGGGAAATAGCTTATCACCTTTCATAGCAAATTTATTTATGTCTCGTTTTGAAACCGAGTTAAAAGAAAACTCCAAATACTTCCCAAGAATATGGTTAAGGTACGTGGATGATATTTTTGCAGTTTTTGACACTTCTAAATCAAATGTTGATGATTTTCTTAAAGAAATGAATTCAAAATTTCAAAGCATAAAATTTACGTATGAACTAGAGAATAATGGACAATTACCCTTTTAGATACATTAGTAATTAGAAATGGTAATAAATTAGAATTTGACATTTATAGAAAAGAAACCAATGTAAATCGCTTTATTTTGTCTTCCTCTAATCATAGCATACAACATAAGTTGGCTTCATTTAACTTTTAATTAATAGATTATTGAATTTCCTTTAAATAAAACAGATTTAATAAAGAATTTGCTCTTATTAAACAAATAGCGAATTACAATGGTTTCTCTTCTGATATTATAAATAATATTTTTAGAAAGTGTAAAAATAGGGTCAACATCCGTAAATCAACGACTTTGCAATCAACCACCTCTAACGATAATGTTAAATATGTTAAACTTCCGTTTCACAAAACCACAAAGGGTCTTGATAAAATATTCAAACAGTGTAATTTCGAAATTGCTTTCACTAATACTAATAAAATTAAAGATTTGCTAGGTAATCCAAAAGACAAAGGGGAAAAATTGCAAAAGTCGGGGATTTATGAAATTAGTTGTGCAGGGCCAGGGTGTTTTCAAAAATATATTGGTCAGACCAAGAGGAATATAACAACAAGATTTAAAGAACACATTGCTCACTTCAAATATGGTAAATAAGAAAGGTCTCAGGTCGCCAAACATATATTTGAAACCAGCCACCCCGTTAAACTAGAAAATGTTAAATTGTTAAAAGCGGTACCAACGTTTTCCTCCTTAAATGCCTATGAATCAATTAAAATTGTTAAACATAAAGGACCCCTCTTAAACACCGATAAAGGGCCAATAGAGTCATCTGCTTTGCTTATTGGTCAACAACCAATGAGAAAGCAAGATTAAACTGGTTCCGCTTCAGTAGGTTTAGAATTAGTATAAATTAAGTAGATTTAAGTTATAATGTCACATTCACTTGTTTGTTGTTGAGAACACTAGCCTGCGGGTGAGGGAATATCCTCGATAGTGTTTAAAGCAACAATATAGTAAATTATAGGTTGGGAAGGTTCACTTCAGCCTAAGTGGTGAGGAGAATATCCTCTGAAGTGTTCCAGAACAACAGCTTTTTTTTTTTTTTTAATTACAGGTTTTCTACTGATGATGGCCACATAGTGGTCGAAATACGTATTTAGTAATTTAAATATTTTTGTGGTTAAGGGTTTTTATTTAATTTTATTTAAATCGTGCCACAGTGTTCCTTTAGATTATTAAAAGAGTAACTACTCCGCAGATAATAAATACAATATACCACCTGTCAACAAAAAAGTTGTAGGGAAATTCAAAGACGAATTTAATGGGGATCTAGTATTATAATTTTTGGTAGTAGGGCTAAGTCCTACTGTATTGTAAGGGAGAAAGACACGATTAAAAAGATTAAAGGGGTCTCACGAAGTGTAGTTAAGTAAAACCGAAGGTCCTACAACCTATAACGAGCATGTATTCCTAAAAGGGGTGGGCATGCAACTACGCCACAGTGCGTGGGAGAATAAGGATTCTTTCCAATAAGAAATTAAAGTTTCTATGTACGTAGCACCAGTCATTGGGAAATGGTAGACATGTTAAACCTATAAAAGCGATTATTAATTGTGGTTTATAAAAATATTAGTTTTCTTGGACTAAATAAAATAGCTTAGACTGATTAATGTATATGGTTACATATTTTCGTACACATCCACAAACATCTGCTTACGTCCACATACGGACATGGCGATGCCGGTAGTTTTTGTTTAACAAATAGTAGGAAAAATACGTTAGGTGTTAGTGTGGAAGCCCATTGTCCTTTGAAAAATGTTTGGAAATTATCAAAACGGTAGCGGGCCGAAGTTTAAGTTAGATGGATGATTGACCGAGTTTTTTCAACCTTTTACGAGGGATTCGGGGGTTGACGGACATCGAGCATCTAATTCTGTATTTGGGCGGTATCGAGTACTTGCCGGTTCTAGAAATCATTACGTGCTATCAACCGCTATGCGGAAGATTTGGTTCTAGGAAATGAGAAACCTACGAAAGCATAGAATACTCGGTATTAATGCTGATTGGTTTAGTGACCGCGTTTGTGCACTCTTCGATTGTCTTCGGCAATTTTCGATTGTTTCCAAAGAAAATATCCAAACTTACCATTTTCTAAAATATTACGTAGAAGTTATTTAAAAAAAGCCCATCGGATCGTTGGATTCAAAAAGAACGATGCGGCGGAGTGTATGGTGGCCCCCATTAGAATAATCGAAAGTGCTTAATCGATTGTATTAGATGTTTAAATACGCGAAAATGTAAAAACCTACATGAGCAAAATTTAATTAGCAGACAAAAAAGTGCGCGATGTGCTATACTTTTAAAGAAAGTATAGAATGGTGCTTTGCAGTGGCTCTAGCAATAAAAAAGGCGACTGACTTTTTCAACCAACTACAAGAATAGCAGTAACGCAGAGAAGGGGTATGTATGTATTATACAGCGCACTGTTAGTTTACGGATAGCACGGATGTGTAATTGATCACGACTTATAGATCCCTCGAAGCTTTAAAGATTCTGAGACCATTGTCGTTTGAAAAATATTTGGAAATTATCAGAACGGGGGCGGGTCGAAGTATAAGTCAGATGGATGATTGCCCGAGTTTTTTCTACCTTTTACGAGGGACTCGGAAGTTGACAGACATCGAGCATCTAATTCTCTATTTGGGCGATATCGAGTACTTACCGGTTCTAGAAATAATTACGTGCTACCGACCGCTATGCGGAAGATTTGGTTCTAGGAAATGAGCACTCTACGAAAGCACAGAATACTCGGTATTAATGCTAATTGGTTTAGTGACCGCGCTTGTGCACTCTTCGAGTGTCTTCGGCAATCTTCGATTGTTTCCAAGGAAAATATTCAAGCCTCCCATTTCCTAAAATCTGACGTAGAAGTTATTTAAAATTAAATTGTTTTATTAGTAAGTATTCTGTAGACAACAAGTTTGGTATTCTCTTAGTAAAGGTTTAAAGTGTTTTATTAAATTTTTGTTTATAGTAGCACTGCATCTTCTACCGCACGACTTGCAGCCAATTTGTGTGGGTGTGCTACCACCCTTTTGGATGTTTAATATGCACGCCATGCGATAAAATGGAAGATGTTTTCGATGTTTCTACTAACTGCATTCGCAGCATGGACGAAGCAAACCGGGTGCATGCATTGGCGCTAAATGTACTGGACGAGCAGCAAGGATTGGCAAAAGATGACGTCATTTAGTTCCCCGCTGAATCTTCAACATCGTTCGGCCGTCTTCGGAAACCTTCGGTTTGCATTCTATAGGGTACATAAAGCAGGTACGTAAGAGTAAACTCTTTAGTTATAAGTTAGTTCGCTTACAGGTTTCACCAAAGTCCTATAGTGCGGATTTTGTTTTGTTTTGTTTTATACAATAAAAAGTACACAATTCCTTCATTATGCAAAAAGCAAATACCAGAGACCCTGTATAAAATCAACAACTAACTACAGTCAATGAAAGGAAGGTCATTCTTTAATAATTTAATCACATTTAGTAAAATAGATAACTCTGGGCGCAATCCAATTCATTTTAGAAACATTAATACATTCGTAAACTTTAAACAAATGCAAATTAGGCGTATCCAAAGTAAAACAAATGCGAAATAAATTTCTTTCAAACTCGACGCTTTATCGCAAGAAAATAATCAATGCATGCTTATACTGAAAAGGTCTTTCAAAATAAGCATATTTTATAACGCAAGAAGTCAATAAACGCATCTAATTTACGTCATCTGTTAAAGAATCCCATCATAAAATTACAATTACGTGATGTTAAAAGGTACAAAGCACCATTTGCGAACGAAATCCATAATATAAAGCTTTTGTCTACGTGATTATTGAAGCGTCTGAAGAACACATATAGTAAGTAACTTCAAGTAAAGCTCAACCGGCTGCATGATAGCGCAGGACAACGCCTCAAACATAGTCAAAGTATAAGACAGCAAGCGGTCAACCAATGACAGCACGTGGAAGGGCTAGTCTATATATAATTTTTCTAAATTGATAACATTCATTGATTCCTTAACCGAAGCACGAACAGTGCTAATCGAAATGAAATTATTACGCAAAGTTCAATTGTGGAGTTAAACGTCATCATCATCATCATCATTTTGTTTTCGACCTTACTTAAGGTCGGTTTGACGCAGCTCTAACTTCCTTTCTATTCTAAAAAGTTCTACATACCCTTCACAACCTAAATTTCTAATAATTTGACTAGTATAGCTTGGTCTAGGTTTTCCTATACTTTTCTATATTTTTCTTACCTACCTGGTTCTACACAGATATTAGCAACCTGATGATTGTTTAAGACCTCTAACATGTTTACATGATTACCATTTATAAGGAAATGAAATATTCCTTGGTTATCTCTTCGAAAGAAGGAATAGTGTTAAATTATATGTTATGATAAGGATAAGCAACGAATCGCTGCCAACATGCCAGACCGCTAACTAATTGTGAGTTGTCATGGTGACGTTTATTAAATTATGTAATGGTAAGGCTTAAGCAACGAATCGCTACCAACATGTCAGACCGCTGACTAACTGTGAGTTATGTCATGGAGATGTTCGCTTAAGCAGCGGATCGCTGCCAACATGCCAGACTGCTAACTAATTGTGAGTTATGTCATGGTGACATTTAGTTAACTGTTTTTTATTTGACTAATACAGCTTTGTCTAAATCATCCTACTCTATTTTTATTTGGTAGTCTATAATCTAAGACCTTACTAAATAGTCCCTCGTGTCTTAACTGGTGCCCTATCAATCTATCTCTCCTGACCTTTAATTGTTTCCACATACAGGGTTTCTCGCCCATTCTTCTATAAACTTCCTCATTTGTTACTCTATCTGTCCAACTAATCTTGAACATTCTCCTATAACACCAAGTTTCAAAAGCTTCTACCTTTTTCTTATCTGCCTCTTTAATTGTCCAAGTCTAACTCCCGTATAATACAACACTCCATGCGTACGACTTTAAGAAACTATTTCTGTTATCTAAACTAATACTATTAGATATTAGTAAGTCTTTCTTCTTTAAAAACATTTTTCTACCTTGAGCTATTCCAACTACTATATCCCTTCTGCTGCGTCCGTCCTTTGTAATTATACTACCTAAATAGCAAAATTCATCTACCTCCTCTAACTCAATATTACCTATTTTTAATTTTGCTTTAGAATTAGGCTGTAACTCACTTGTCATTATCTTTGTCTTTCCTGAGTTAATTCTCATACTATAGTTACTTTGTGGTATCTCATCTAAAAATTTTAAAAACGTTCCTAACTCTTTTTTAGTCTCTGTTATATTGGCTATATCATCTGCAAAATGTAACATGTCTATTTTCTGTCCCTGTACACTAATACCTATCTCTTTTCTATCTCTAGCTAAGTTTAAAGATTCCTCAATATAAACATTAAAAACCAAGGGAGATAGTATACAGCCCTGTTTAACACCATTTCTAATCTTAGCTTCCTTAAACAAAAATTTATATTTTTGAATATTTGAAACTTACATGTACTTAAATATTTTGTGTAAAGGGTCATCAAAAAGATTTTTTACACGTAGAAAATACGGTAAAAGGGAAAAATTCATTGCATGTTTAACGATGCATTCGATATAAAACATAATTATTTTTGTTGGCTTTAATTGATTAAAAAGGGGTTATAATTTTGTAAAGGGCAAATTGAATATTTATTTTTACTTTGATTCAAAGGTTTTTAATAGTAAATGACATTACGAAGTTTGCAGAGGTGTAAATTGTACATATTTCTTAGTTTGTTATACAAATTTCGGTGAATTTCGTTTATTTATTCAGGTATGAAGCTCGAAGAGGGAAGGGTGTAAACATTCTTTGTTATCATATCGTCGTTAACTCTGTGCAGGCTATAACTGAGCTAGTCGAGGCATAAATTTAATTGTGTGAATTTTAAAATTATTCTAGATTATTTAGAGACACCGAGAGGTGGCGGTCAGCAAGACAACTGAACGTTACATACACCAAGCGAGCGGCGATATCGTAGCATATATATATATATATATATATATATATATATTCTACTGACTCACCCCCCCTTTTTATATATATTACTTTTATTATTTATTTAAATATAAATTATTTATACACTACTTTTGTCGTCGCCCCTATTTTTTAATATTCAATGAATGACTTCTTTATGATGTGCTTTAGTAAAGTTTGGTTGGTTATCTATTTAAACTGTTTACTATTATTATGCCTCGACTATATGAACTCTTTATCTCAGGGTGTTCACCTACTCACCGTGGGTTCAATCGTGAGTAGATGTGCACTGCCCAACCAAACTGCACACTCTTTTGTTTCACTACTTTTATATGAAATTTTTACTGTATATGCCAAATTTTACTGATCAACTTAGCTTGGTGCCAAATTTATTAATGTATACAATTTCTGACTTTTGTGTGACGTTTTATGATATTGCACGGTACTCACCTGAATTATACTTTGCTGACGCCTTTTTTTAAATGCTGCTGGCTCACGATCTTAGTCGCCGTATGCGCCTTTACAAGGACTCACAATCACTGTTGAACTTGCGTATCGCCTCCAGGTGTTTTAATACAATTTTGATGGCCCAAATCTGAAATGAATAACCCGAATTTTAGAATTTTGACAAACCGTTGTATTTACTTCCCCTGCGTTAATCCTTCCGTGTTCCCTTTGTTTCTGCGTTGAATCTTCCCCTGTAATTGCTGCTCTCCTATTTTCTCTCTTCGTGCTCCAATTAATCCTTCCGCCTTTTCGTAATCAATCACAAATCTATCCTGCCGTCTTGTTCCAAATCAATCAATACCCTGCTGTAACTTCGATGTCCACTCTATGTCCTACTGCCTTTTATCTATATCCAAATCACTCCCAAAATTATTTATATCGTCGTTGCTTCGCCGTCGCTTGTATAACCACTCGAATATCCTACTGCCTTTTATCGTCGCTATTATACCACCGATGCTTCTTGTACCTCCACTTTAATAAATCAGACTATTTTAAATTCAAACACATTTATTTTATCAAATATATCACAACTATAACGCAGGTTTGTAAAAACACGTCTTTATACAAATTTTAATCAGAAAAGAATTTCCTTGTTTACTTCCCTAGGCAATAAGCACAACAAAACTAGCTTACTTGATTACATTTTAAAAACATAAAAATATCCAATAACAATTTGTCCTTTCTTTTGTGTCACAAATACCTTCACTTTTGTCTTTATATACATTGCTAAATTCTACCATTGGTCCTAACCACTTCACAATTCTCCAATTATATTTGATATTGCTATTCACTTATAATTTTGAATTTACAATTCGTCCAAAAGTTGATTCTACTTAAATGAAAAGCCAAAATAATTCACACAAGACCTGGATGCTTGGTTGATTGTAGACATCCGTAGACGCATCCGGTTTTCAGACGGCAAATGTACTTTCAATGGCTTGTTAAATTTCAACTTAGTATAAAACCTTGAGCACCGTGCATTTTATCAACGTCATCAAGTCATTTGGTTTACCTTTTGGCACATACGTTTCAAACTAAAATGGTAAATACTTTAGCATATGTAAAGTACGGCAAAATATAGTTTTTGAATTTATGGATCTGATATATGAATCATGTTGTTTGGCATACACCCCTTTTAACACAAATCTACCCTTAGAAGCCTTGTACCCCCCCCTTTACATTACATTGGCCCCCACTGATTTTGAATGAAATTGGAAATTTCGTATGTTTTTACTCTTCTCTTAGTGTGCATAAATTTTTAATTTTTATTTAAAATCACCCCCCCCCGCATTTTTACATATTAATTAGTCAACCCCTATTCGCCTTTCTCTCACGTCTATCTAACTACGCTATATACTAACCTATACTATAAACAAAATAAAACTAAACTTTCCGTTGCATGAATTACATAATAAACTATCCTACTAAACCCTCTTCGACTGAGCTATCCGGGCTCACATATGGAGTTTTCGCTGGTTCGATAATACCTTCTTTTAACATTTTGGTTATCTCGGCTTTAACCCTATTTCTTATGGCAAACGGAATTGGATACACCCTTGTATTAAACCCGTTGTCTTCCGTGACCTCCAACTTATGCATATACCGCCTCGCAAATCTTGGCTCTTCATTAAACAACCCTATATATTTATTAAACAATTCCCCTAGCTTCGCCTTAATCTCAATACTCACTTTCCCTATCTGTTCATCCTTAATTAATCTCGCAAACATATTACATAATCTCACTTCAATCCGTTCATCATTATTCTCTTTAATCATTCCTAATCCTGTACTATCTGTATCATTTCCATTCCTATATTCCGAACTAACCGTAGGCACCACCCATAACCTATCTTTATTAAATATCCTAATTGACCTATCCTTTCCATCTATATTCAACCCAAAATCCTCTATAAAATCCATTCCTAATATGAAATCTAGCTGCAACCCCCTTGTAATTAAAAACTCTGCATCTCCTGCTTCTTTATTCCCTATATATATCGGTACACGGATAATCCTATAAATCGTCGTTAGCTTTTTGTTCATCGCCGACCATAAATTCACCCCATCAATTATTCCTATTCGTCCCTTTAAAAATTCTTCATGTTTTATTACCACTTTCTCGTCTACCAGCGACAACTGTGAACCACTATCAACTAAAGCAACATATAAACAATCCCTTAAACTAATATTTATAAACAACAAGTTCTTTTTATTAAAGATATAACTATTTAACAATAAATCCCTTATACTATAACACACGTCGATATTCATTCCTACGCAGTCGGTCGTCCAAAAATTTGCGTTTTTTTTTGTCCCTGTGGCGCCTCGTGAATCTGCACCACCTCAATCCTATCTGGGTCCGTTGTCATCGTGCTTGTCGTCATGTGTTGGACGTTTACGTCCCTGTCCGTCCGGCTGTTTCCATTGTGCGTTCCGCCTCCCGTCGTACGGCCGTCATCCTCGTCGTTGCCGTGCTGGTACCTGTTTTGTCCATGGTATTCGTTCGCCCGGTGTTCCCTATTGTAATAAGGTCGTCTGTTTCCGTCGTGTCCCCAATGATTCCGATGTCCGTGGTTGAAGTTGTCCTGTCTGTAATTAGGTCGGTGTTCGTGGTACGGTTGTCGTCGGTTGTCTTCCCTATAACCCCTGTTTTGCTCCCAATAGTTTGTCCGTGTTTTTGCTTCCAATGCTGTCGCTAAATCAAAGTTCCTCATCACCCCTAAAAATTCCCTCAATGTCTTGACGTTCTGTACCACTACCACCTTTGTAACTTCGTGTTCCATATGTCCTGCGAGTAGTAGCACTATGTCGTCCTCGCCCAATTTTGGTGTCAAGTGTTGTGCCTGATTAAACTTGTCAATCGCGTATTCTTCGCGTGTGCCGTGTGTCCTGCTGTAATGTCCGGTGATTAAATTTGTCCGTATGTCGGTCTGGTGTGTATTGCTCCAAAATTGCTCTATAAAAAGTCGTCTAAATTCATCGTACGTGTCGTATTGTCTGCGGATGATATTATGCCATTTTTCGGCGTTGCCCGTCAAAGTCGCCCCCACGATCTGTAATTTTGTTCTCTCATTTTCAGTCCCTACGATTTCGTCTAGTCGGTCTAAAAATCCCATGGGTTGTTCTGTCCTTCGTCCCTCAAACTTTGGTAATGCGTCCCGGTTTAATCTAACGTGCTGTCCGTAGTCCAGTCCAACGCGCCTCCTTTCTAGTTCGTCCAACTTGTCCTGTATCTGTCTTACTTCCTGTCCGACCCTATTTTCCAATACTGTAACTTTGTCATCGAGTTTTTCGTCCAGTTGCGTCCTAACGTTTACATTTTCATTTTGTAGGATCTCTAACGTCTGTCCTATATTTCGGTAGTGTGTCGTATGTCTTTTTTCACATGTCTGTATTTCCGTATTTAGTGTTGAAAACCCGCTAATCATCGTCTCTTCTACTGTATCCACGCGTGTCTTAAATTCCGATCTTAGGTCCGTCCTTGTCGCGTTCAAGTCTCCCTGAAATTGCACCCGTGTGTTTTCCAGCTTGTCGTCAACCCTGTCTACCTCTTGTTGTACCTCTGTCCGCATGTCGTCTTTTACAACTTGCATTTGTGTTAGTAGATAGTCCTGCGTGTAGTTCATTTTTGCCGTCAGTTCCGCGTGCGCCGTCCTAAACTCGTTCCTCAATTCGTCATGTGATTCTGTAATTTTATCCGTCAGTTCCGTATGTGATTCTGTAATTTTATCCGTCAGTTCCGTATGTGATTCCGTAATTTTGTTTGTCAACTCTGTTTTAACGGTTTTTAGTTCCGTATGTGTCTCTGAAATTTTGTTTGTCAAATTCGTATGTGATTCTTTTTGTTCTGTCCGTGATGTCTTAAACTCTGTTTTTAACTCTGCCAGTGTCTTCAAATCGTCTTTTATACTCATTAGGAATCGCATTATGTCCTGGGTTCCGGCGGCTTCTGCTACCCTACCCTCCGGTACCGTCGCCTGGTCCGTGTCCATGCCTATCACCTCCGGATCTGTCTGCCTCACGTCCGTCTCCTGTATGTCTCCCCCTGCGTCTAGCTCCATGTCATGTGTCCCTAATTCCATTTCAACTCCGTATATTCGTCCCGATCTCGTAATCCTTTTCGTGTCCGCGTCCGTCATCTCTGCTGCCTAGTGTTGAACTCCTTTTTCTGCAAAATTTAAAAAAAACTACGGGCCCCACCTAATCTCGGGATCCCGTATCCTTCTACTACTCTTATCTAGTTCTTTTCTAGCCTTTTTTTCTAGCCTCACGTTGGGTTTGCCACCTTCTACTGACTCACCCCCCCTTTTTAAATATATTACTTTTATTATTTATTTAAATATAAATTATTTATACACTACTTTTGTCGTCGCCCCTATTTTTTAATATTCAATGAATGACTTCTTTATGATGTGCTTTAGTAAAGTTTGGTTGGTTATCTATTTAAACTGTTTACTATTATTATGCCTCGACTATATGAACTCTTTATCTCAGGGTGTTCACCTATTCACCGTGGGTTCAATCGTGAGTAGATGTGCACTGCCCACTCTTTTGTTTCACTACTTTTATATGAAATTTTTACTGTATATGCCAAATTTTACTGATCAACGTAGCTTGGTGCCAAATTTATTAATGTATACAATTTCTGACTTTTGTGTGACGTTTTATGATATTGCACAGTACTCACCTGAATTATACTTTGCTGACGCCTTTTTTTAAATGCTGCTGGCTCACGATCTTAGTCGCCGTATGCGCCTTTACTAGGACTCACAATCACTGTTGAACTTGCGTATCGCCTCCAGGTGTTTTAATACAATTTTGATGACCCAAATCTGAAATGAATAACCCGAATTTTAGAATTTTGACAAACCGTTGTATTTACTTCCCCTGCGTTAATCCTTCCGTGCTTCCTTTGTTTCTGCGTTGAATCTTCCCCTGTAATTGCTGCTCTCCTATTTTCTCTCTTCGTGCTCCAATTAATCCTTCCGCCTTTTCGTAATCAATCCCAAATCTATCCTGCCGTCCTGTTCCAAATCAATCAATGCCCTGCTATAACTTCGATGTCCACTCTATGTCCTACTGCCTTTTATCTATATCCAAATCACTCCCAAAATTAATTATATCGTCGTTGCTTCGCCGTCGCTTGTATAACCACTCGAATATCCTACTGCCTTTTATCGTCGCTATTATACCACCGATGCTTCTTGTACCTCCACTTTAATAAATCAGACTATTTTAAATTCAAACACATTTATTTTATCAAATATATCACAACTATAACGCAGGTTTGTAAAAACACGTCTTTATACAAATTTTAATCAGAAAAGAATTTCCTTGTTTACTTCACTAGGCAATAAGCACAACAAAACTAGCTTACTTAATTACATTTTAAAAACATAAAAATATCCAATAACAATTTGTCCTTTCTTTTGTGTCACAAATACCTTCACTATTGTCTTTATATACATTCCTAAATTCTACCATTGGTCCTAACCACTTCACAATTCTCCAATTATATTTGATATTGCTATTCACTTATAATTTTGAATTTACAATTCGTCCAAAAGTTGATTCTACTTAAACGAAAAGCCAAAATAATTCACACAAGACCTGGATGCTTGGTTGATTGTAGACATCCGTAGACGCATCCGGTTTTCAGACGGCAAATGTACTTTCAATGGCTTGTTATATTTCAACTTAGTATAAAACCTTGAGCACCGTGCATTTTATCAACGTCATCAAGTCATTTGGTTTACCTTTTGGCACATACGTTTCAAACTAAAATGGTAAATACTTTAGCATATGTAAAGTACGGCAAAATATAGTTTTTGAATTTATGGATCTGATATATGAATCATGTTGTTTGGCATACACCCCTTTTAACACAAATCTACCCTTAGAAGCCTTGTACCCCCCTTTACATTACAATAAAATACTCATATTTAGACCAGGGTAGAAAATTAAATAATCAAATCAAATAATTTTAATTACCGTGTATAAGGAATTTCATTAAATAATACGCTTTATTAAAACCTTGAAGCATAAATAAACTCGGTCGTTTCAGTAAAAATAAGAAATTTAAATTATCTATAAGACGCTTTACATCAAAAGAAGCAGTATTGAAAAGCGCAGTGGATAATTTAATTATTCCTAAACAAATGGAAATTACGTGCAAAATTTATATTAATGAACTCTATTTTAAATAACTGGTATTAAACAAAACGTACGGATAATAATTTGTATTCGCTAAAAATGAAAGGATGGAAATCAATTTTAATTGGAGTTAATTGAACCATTATTAATAATAAGCATAAAACTTGTAAAACCCAATAATAGTCAAATCGTAGGAAGGTTATTTAAAATGTTACGTTTGAACACCCCTGCGTGTTTTTAAAAGGCAATTTCAAGTTAATTTGTTTGGATAAACATGTTGATTCTAAGGATATTGGAAACGATCAGATGCTTTAGCAGGAAATACAGAACACCTGCGTATTTTTAAAAAGCTCATTCTGCGTAAATTTGGCAAATAATTAATGTTTCAAAGAATCTTGGAGAAACCGGGGCTTAATATTCACGAGAATGTGCGATACGGGGTTATTAAACCAAGATAACAGTCCGCGTGGACTAAAATATAATCGATAATGAAGAGTGTCAAGTTGCACCAATACGAACAGGTTAGAGAAGGAAAGAGAAAATGCGTCAAGCAAAGACACATATTGTAAAGGGCGGGATTTAAGCAACGTCAAGGGGTTGCGATTGGTTAAAATAGGATGCATATATCAGAGGTAGAACAACAATTTCTGTATAAAAGTAATTAGTTTTTCTCGGACAACTTTGCGGGCCGTGTTGAAATTTTCTGAGATCTCAATGGGGTGAGGACTAAATTCATAAAAATCGACGTGCAGGCTACAGACTGGGAACGTAGAATGGGAATTCGTTGGAATTACCCGTTTTAGGGAACAAAGCGACGTGTCGGCTATTCGCTATATATACAGGCGGGAAGATGTGTTTCGCTCTCTTAGACTCTTAGACTTTCGACGATTCGATGCGTTAAAAGCTCGTGCATCCGCGACTTGATATTAAACAGTGCATTTTAGTTTGATTAAATAATTTAAAGTGTGCTAGTATATTTTAGTGACTCAAAATAGTTGGTTATTTTACGTGCTAACATGAATGTACTTCAGTGCACTTAGATACAAGGTAATAAAAGTTTATTATCACGGTACCAATTAGTAAAATTTACAACGACAAATGTATACCCAAAAGTAGGCAGTTTTGGCGTATATTGGTAATATTGGTAAAAGGAAGTATGAATTTCTTTGCTATTTTGCGGGGTGTTAATGACTAAATGGTTCGTAAATGTGTCTGCATCCACTGAACCAGAGGCAGATATACACAGATGAGTTCCGGAAAAGCCTAGAAACAACTTTAAATTAATGGTGATGGAGAACATTTTAAAGCGTTGACAACTTGAAGCTGTAAATAGAATCCGGTTGGAATGGTGTGATTTACAAAAGGGACGATTACACTAAAGCTACGAGGACAATAACCTTCAGGTAAATTGTACTATTTTGTTTGACATTTTTGTGTGTATTGAATGACTTTATAATTGATTTACTTTAAATGGACATTAGTGGAATTTTTCTAACCATAAAAATTTAATTTTAAGATGAAACTTGCTTGTTTAAGTAAAAGGGTATTTTGTTTTGATGTTCGGGAATAGGATGAAACTTTGGGTAGGTCTTTGAGCTCAATTAGACAAACCTGGTTAATTAACGTAAAGGGTGGTAGATGCTCCTTTATACTCAGACTCCGGTCTGCTTATCTTGTTATATTAATTAGTAGGCATCCAACAAGGACTTTAATTTTGGATGCACAGTAAAATGATAATAAAATTAATCCGGAAATTCTGTTTAAAACTGAATTTTATGTTCAAATTTAATTTGAAAATTTAATGTATTCTGAATATTGATGTAAATAGAGTTAACGTTGATGTTTGTGGTAGGAATGTGTTGTTTAATTTTTATGATTGAGAATGGAAGTTATCTAGAAGAGCAGCCGAGGCGATTAACAGAAGGAATCAACGGACCAGGTGATTTAAAAGGTTTCACAGCATTCTTGACGCCCAAACTGTGGGGCTCGAATGTTTTTTTTTTAAAGGGCCAGTACCTAGAGATATGAGAAGATTCACAGCATTCTTGGCGACCACAACGTGAGGGCTCGAGTTCCAAATAAAATTTTTTGTTATTTTATTCCAGGAAACTGGCGATCTGAGAGAGAGAGTTTCTGGTTGTGTATAAATTTAAGAGTATTTTTAGAGTGTGTGTGAGTGATTTGAACGTATGCAGAGAAAGGAGTGGTTAAGGAGTCAAGGAGTGGAAATTGGAAGTGACGATAGTGCATTGTGTGAGAAAATTTCGAAAATGGAAGAAGCTGGAGGCAGTAGAGATCAGTCGAGGACGGAATCAGGGGATCAAGGAAACGAGATGATAATGAGAATGCTAGAGAGGATGAATGAAGAATCGAATAGAGCGAGGAGGAGTCTAACAGAAAATTAGAACTGCTAAGCGATGAATCTAATAGAGCTAGGGAGGAGTCCAACCAAAATTAGAGCAGATAAGCGGGAAAATTGAGCAGTCGACTAAAGAATTTACAGAGTTTAAAATAGTCTTACCATAAAAATGGGGAGGTTGAAAATAGGGTTGAAAAAATGAGCGTGATATTACAGGTCTTCGACAGGAAATGGGACATTTAAGGTCCGAAGTACGCATTTTTGTGAAGAAGAGATTAATATAAAATGACTGAAGTAACGGACTCATGTAGGGATCAGTTAGGCAGGGTAGAACGCGAAGTTAGTAGTATTAAATACAACATATCAAATTTAACGGGGGAAGGTCCCAGATTTTATACAGGTGGAGTATCATTGGACCAACACATGAAGTTTTATGGTGATAACAGGGTAAATCCACAAATTTTTATTAATAGTGTAAGAAATCTAGTGGGAAATTTATTTGACGAACAGACTAAACTGAATACGATAAAGGCTTTATTAAAGGACAACGCGGAAGCATGGTACAATTTAGTAGGACAGGACATAGACACGTATCAGGACTTTGAAAACAAATTTTTAAAACACTACTGGAGTGACCACAGACAAGACCAGGTACGAGACGACTTAATTACAGGAAAATTTAAGGGAGAGTTTGCAGGATCTAGGAGCAATATGCCATCCGCAAGTACAGTGTGGCCAAACAACTGAATCCACCATTGACGGACAGACAGATTATCAAGTACCTATCACGACATTTTGAACTGGAAATTAGACAACACGTGGCCTTACAAAACATCACAGAACGGGAGACATTTTTAGAGTATTTACAGAGATATGACGATGTATGTGTTGGACGGACAAGAGAGATACGAGAACGAAACGTTAACACAGTTAGGTTTGACAACAGGACACCGAATTATCCGAGACGGCCTGACTACAACAGAAATTTTCGACCGAATTGGGAACGACGAGGACAGGAATACAGGAGCAATAGTGCGACTAGGGGACCGACGCCAAGACCTAGTTACACGAGACAGAACAGTTTACCGGAAGTAAACAGGACTGTGACCAGCACGCCGAATAGAGATAGGGACACGGATATTAACACGAGGAGGACGTACGCACAGGTTGTAGAAGTACAACCAGGACCAAGCACGGAAAACAGGATGAGACAGGATTTTTAGAACGCGACAGACCACTAGATTTCTGTGTAAATGTATACGAACATCCACGTGAATTTTTCAAAATTGAGGAGGAAGTAGAGCCAGAAACTGAGGAAAATTATGTTTGCCAATTATTAATTTAGAAATTTTTGAGAATAATGTAGAAGTATTACTTGATACAGGGGCAGAGGCGAGTTTAATATCGGAGGAATTCGTCAGCAAAATTAGGGATAAGGTTTGTGATAGAATTATGCCTATAAAGCGTAGCCATTTGGTAGCTCCAAATAAAAAGAAGTTTGCTGTAGTAAATAGTGTTGTGGTGCTTAGGATAGATATAGGAGGTTTAAGCTGTGAACAGGAGTTTGTAATTGTACCTGGACTGAAATTTCAGAGCATTTTAGGTGTTGACTGTATGATGAAGTTAGGGGTTTTGATAGATATGGAAAGGAAGGTAATAAGGATTAAGGATAGGGTAGTGCCATGGAAAGGCAGTTATGAAGTCACAGAGGATGACACTGGGTTTAGTATTAATGTAGTAGAGGTAGAAGATGATGAAGGTAAACAGATCAACACGATAAGATGTCCAGAGGAAAGGAAAGTAGAGGTTCAAGCTTTAATACAAAAACACGCAGAAGTAGTGGGGGTAGAAGCAGCATATCAGGAGCAGGTGAAGGCGAAATTAAGTAAAGATGGCAAGTTTGTTTTTAATCAAGTAGATTTAAGGGATTCATTCTGGCGGATTCCATTACACAAGCATTCTAGCAGGTACAGAGGATTTTCCGTAGAGGGAAAATTTGATAATTTTAAAGTAGTATCGTTTGGTTTGTCGGCAGAAAGGGAAACAATAATAAATGAGAAACAGACAAGTGTAGGGCATGAAGAAGAAGTAATATTTAAGAGTAAGGATAATAGGGATGATAAGTTTATTGTATGTGAGATAATAGGGATGATAAGTATAGATATAGAAGGGGGAGAAATAGGGATGAAAAGTATTAGGATGGTGAGAAGAAAGACTTGGAGGGTCAAGAAGAGAGTTAGATTTAAATAGAATAGGGATAGAATAGGTGTATATAGAAAAGTAGAAGTAAGTGGTTATAGAAAATAAAGCTAGATATAGGATACATATGGGAGATAATTAGGAATAGGTTTAGGATGAGGATAAAGAGTAAATGTAGGAAGAAAATAAGATAGGTTAAGTATAGATATTTCATATAAGATTAGTGGAGAGTTAGGAATAGAGTAAAAGTAGGATAGGCATATAGGATTAGGTAGGGGGAAGTAAAGTATAGTGAAGATTAGTTAAAAGTTAGGAATAGGATAGGTATATAGGATGTATATAGGATTAGATGGATAAGTAGGATGAAGTTAGGGATAAGTTCAGTTTATAGAATTAGGTGAGAGTTAGGAATAGGATAGGGATATAGGTAGGTGTAAATAATTTTTTTTCGATTGGAGACAAAGTAGGTAAGTTAGATAGATAAGGGTAGAGAGAGATAGGCAGTTTTTGTAATTTTTTGTCTAAATGTTTTATATTTGAATTCAAATAAGTGGGATTATTTGTATTCAAATAGGGGGAAAATACTCATATTTAGACCAGGGTAGAAAATTAAATAATCAAATCAAATAATTTTAATTACCGTGTATAAGGAATTTCATTAAATAATACGCTTTATTAAAACCTTGAAGCATAAATAAACTCGGTCGTTTCAGTAAAAATAAGAAATTTAAAGTATCTATAAGACGCTTTACATCAAAAGAAGCAGTATTGAAAAGCGCAGTGGATAATTTAATTATTCCTAAACAAATGGAAATTACGTGCAAAATTTATATTAATGAACTCTATTTTAAATAACTGGTATTAAACAAAACGTACGGATAATAATTTGTATTTGCTAAAAATGAAAGGATGGAAATCAATTTTAATTGGAGTTAATTGAACCATTATTAATAATAAGCATAAAACTTGTAAAACCCAATAATAGTCAAATCGTAGGAAGGTTATTTAAAATGTTACGTTTGAACACCCCTGCGTGTTTTAAAAGGCAATTTCAAGTTAATTTGTTTGGATAAACATGTTGATTCTAAGGATATTGGAAACGATCAGATGCTTTAGCAGGAAATACAGAACACCTGCGTATTTTTAAAAAGCTCATTCTGCGTAAATTTGGCAAATAATTAATGTTTCAAAGAATCTTGGAGAAACCGGGGCTTAATATTCACGAGAATGTGCGATACGGGGTTATTAAACCAAGATAACAGTCCGCGTGGACTAAAATATAATCGATAATGAAGAGTGTCAAGTTGCACCAATACGAACAGGTTAGAGAAGGAAAGAGAAAATGCGTCAAGCAAAGACACATATTGTAAAAGGGCGGGATTTAAGCAACGTCAAGGGGTTGCGATTGGTTAAAATAGGATGCATATATCAGAGGTAGAACAACAATTTCTGTATAAAAGTAATTAGTTTTTCTCGGACAACTTTGCGGGCCGTGTTGAAATTTTCTGAGATCTCAATGGGTGAGGACTAAATTCATAAAAATCGACGTGCAGGCTACAGACTGGGAACGTAGAATGAGGAATTCGTTGGAATTACCCGTTTTAGGGAACAAAGCGACGTGTCGGCTATTCGCTATATATACAGGCGGGAAGATGTGTTTCGCTCTCTTAGACTCTTAGACTTTCGACGATTCGATGCGTTAAAAGCTCGTGCATCCGCGACTTGATATTAAACAGTGCATTTTAGTTTGATTAAATAATTTAAAGTGTGCTAGTATATTTTAGTGACTCAAAATAGTTGGTTATTTTACGTGCTAACATGAATGTACTTCAGTGCACTTAGATACAAGGTAATAAAAGTTTATTATCACGGTACCAATTAGTAAAATTTACAACGACAAATGTATACCCAAAAGTAGGCAGTTTTGGCGTATATTGGTAATATTGGTAAAAGGAAGTATGAATTTCTTTGCTATTTTGCGGGGTGTTAATGACTAAATGGTTCGTAAATGTGTCTGCATCCACTGAACCAGAGGCAGATATACACAGATGAGTTCCGGAAAAGCCTAGAAACAACTTTAAATTAATGGTGATGGAGAACATTTTAAAGCGTTGACAACTTGAAGCTGTAAATAGAATCCGGTTGGAATGGTGTGATTTACAAAGGGACGATTACACTAAAGCTACGAGGACAATAACCTTCAGGTAAATTGTACTATTTTGTTTGACATTTTTGTGTGTATTGAATGACTTTATAATTGATTTACTTTAAATGGACATTAGTGGAATTTTTCTAACCATAAAAATTTAATTTTAAGATGAAACTTGCTTGTTTAAGTAAAAGGGGTATTTTGTTTTGATGTTCGGGAATAGGATGAAACTTTGGGTAGGTCTTTGAGCTCAATTAGACAAACCTGGTTAATTAACGTAAAGGGTGGTAGATGCTCCTTTATACTCAGACTCCGGTCTGCTTATCTTGTTATATTAATTAGTAGGCATCCAACAAGGACTTTAATTTTGGATGCACAGTAAAATGATAATAAAATTAATCCGGAAATTCTGTTTAAAACTGAATTTTATGTTCAAATTTAATTTGAAAATTTAATGTATTCTGAATATTGATGTAAATAGAGTTAACGTTGATGTTTGTGGTAGGAATGTGTTGTTTAATTTTTATGATTGAGAATGGAAGTTATCTAGAAGAGCAGCCGAGGCGATTAACAGAAGGAATCAACGGACCAGGTGATTTAAAAGGTTTCACAGCATTCTTGACGCCCAAACTGTGGGGCTCGAATGTTTTTTTTTAAAGGGCCAGTACCTAGAGATATGAGAAGATTCACAGCATTCTATATATATATATATATATATATATATATATATATATATATATATAAATATATATAACTCATATTTAGACCAGGGTAGAAAATTAATTAAGTGCATCAAATAATTTTAATCACCGTGTATAAGGAAGCTTTGGGAAAAAGTACGCATTATTAAAAAAACCGTGGAGCATAAAAATTTATTCGTTTTATTAAAAATAAGGGATTTAAATTATTCACAAGACGCTTTTTATAAAGAAGCAGAATTAAAATGCTCAGTTTTCAAGTAATGGGTATTAAACAAAATGTACAAATAATAATTTAATATTTAATTAGGATTCACTAAAAATTAAAGGGTAGAAGTCAACGCCATTCATTATTATTTTAATTGGAGTTAATTGAACCATTAGTAACATATAATATGTATAAAAGCTTGTAAAAACCCAATAATATTCAAATCGTAGAAGTGTTATTTAAAATGTTACGATTGAACACATTTTTAAAAGTCAATTTCAGTTTAATTTGTTTAGATAAACATGTAGATTCTACGGATATTGAAAACGGTCGGATGCTTTAGCACGAAATACAAAACAGCGTTTATTTAAAAGTCACGTTCTGCTTAAATTTTGCAGATAACAGATGGTTACAGAGAATGTTGGAGAAACCGTCGCTTAATATTCACGGGAAATGCTAATAAAGTGGGTTATTTAACAGTCCACGTGGATTGTACACAGCCGATAGTAAAGAGTATCGATTTGCACCACTAAGGCCAAGTTAGAAAAAGACAGATAAAATGCGCAAGGCACAGACACATATAGTAAAAGGCGTGATTTGAGCAACGTCACTGGGTTGCGATTGGTTGAAAATCAGATGCAGATATGAGAGGTGTAAATGTAACGATTTCGATACAAAATTAATTAGTTATTCTCGGACGTGGTTGCGTGCCGTGTGGATAATTTCTGAGATTTAACTGGCGCGAGTGCAAATTTAATAAGAATCGCTGTGCCCGACTGTCGAAAGAGAACATAGTATGCGAAATTCTGGAAATTGTCCGTTTGCGGGACAAAAGCGACGAACAGGCTAGCCATTATATAAACCCGGACTTTAAACAGTTTAGCTCTCTTAGATTTTCGATTTTGATTCAATACTTTAAACAGTTTGCTCGTATATTTTGGTGATTATTGAATACTTTAAAACAGTTTGCTCTTTACGTGCTACGATGAAAGTTATTTAGTGCATTTAGAAAAGAAGATACCAGGTAATAAAGTCTAGTTATATTTACGAGTATTACTGTACCAACTATCGAAATTGTAACAATAAATGAATAAACAAAAGTATGCAGTTTTGGGTATAGCGTGAAAGAAGTATGAATTTCTTTGCTATTTTTCCGGGGTGTTAATAATCAAATGTTATTCGTAATCGTGAGTGGATCCACAAAACAAGTTCAGATATACATAAATAAGTTCCTGAAAAGGCCTGAAACAATTTTAGATGAATGGTGGTGTAGAGAAAATTTTTAAAAGCGACCAGTAATCCGAGGACTTAAACATACCCAGTTGGAATGGTGTGATTAACAAAGGACGATGTACATTGGAGCCACGAGTGCATTAACCTTCAGGTAACTTATGCTTTGTTGTTCGATTTTTGATGTTTTGGTGTGTGTTGAATAACTTTATAATTTGTTTACTTAAAATGGACAGTAGTGAATTTGTACAAACAACAAAATTTTAATGTTAAGGTGAAATTTTCTTGTTTAAGTAAAAAGGAGTATTTAGTATTTATGTTCTTGATTATGATGAAAATTTGGGTCTGTCTTTGAGCTCAATTAGACGAACCTGTTTAATTAACGTAAAGGGTGGAAGATGCTCCCTTTATTCAGACTCAGGTCTGCAAATATTGTTAAATTAATTAGTAGGCATCCTACAAGGACTTTAATTCTGGATGCAAATTAAAAGGATGACAAATTTGATCTTGAAATTTTATGATACTGAAATTTATGCTACAATTTAATTTTGAAAATTTAATGTATTATAAATATTGATGTAAATAGAGTTAACGTTGATGTTTGTGGTAGGAATGTGTCTGTTTTTTTTTATGAATGAGGATGAGAGTTTTAACTAGGTAAGCAGCCTAGGCGGAAAGAGTAAAGAGGCGATTATCAGAAGAGGATCACAGCAAATCGTAGCGCCCAAAAGTGAGGCTCGATTCCAAAACCTTAGTTCCCGAAGAATGGTGAGGAACACAGCAATATATATATATATATATATATATATATATATATATATATATAACTCAATTTTGTGAAGCGATTTGGAAATTGTATAGCTCGCTTTTCAATACAACAAACGCAGAATCTCAAACCTAAATTTAAGATTCCACTTCCTCGACTATCTTAGTTAGTAGAACATTAAAAAGACTCTCTAGCTCTTACACCCAAAAATCTTATGTTCTACTTTCAACATCAGAGTATACTATCATAACCGTTCATACTCTTTCAAGAATATACCTTTTTCTAAAAACGCGTGTAAATTGTCCTTTGTGATACAAATAATGAATTTCTTAAATGTAATCTTGCGATCTTAAATTAATTAAAACTAAAAACTACTATTTTACACAATAAAAATAATAAATACTAATTGCAGGTTTAAATATCTTCATAAAGTACCTTATACAAAAAATCACAAACCTTAACAGCTTCTATAACTTTTGATCTCAGGTGCCTTGAAGTAGCTCCAGTTTCACCAACTCTCAATACTTCAAACTTCAATAACAAATGTCCTTTGCAACGTGTTTAAGTTGAATTAAGTTACACGAACTGAATTGCATAGAATTAAATTGCATTTAAGTTAATCAAACTGAAATTGAACTTTAATAGAATTTGAATAAAAGACCTAAAATAATTCCCCATTGCTTACACTAGTTCAAAAACACAGGTCTGTTTACAATTTTTCTTAAAATTGTCAAAAATCAATTAACTGCAGACACTTTGTATTAATTACAAATACTTTTTTATAAACTATTTTTAACGAAAGACTGCATTGAAAACTACAACCGCTAAATACTATAAATAAAAAGATTGAATATTAAGATAAATATTGGGAGATGGAAAATATGACAAACTTCAACCTGAACTACTGTGTAAACCCTCCGAGGTGAATCGGTATTGAGGTTTTTCTCTTTTTTTCTACACCCCTTCTTCATTCTTTCGGTATCTTTTTTATTGGAGTAATCATTGCGGACTATATATATTTGTGTTTTTTGGAACGAGGCAATTCAAAACCGTAGTGCCCCTGACGTGACAAGTACGTACTATAATAATATCAGAAATGCACTCCACATGTCATAGACTTCAAATTCTAGGCCGATAATTGTTCAACATAGAACAAGAATTGTGTATTACTTTCAGCTATGACTTGTATAGTGAACTGTATTTGGAATCCGTTCAGTATCACTTTTAAACATTTTGAATCGGGCCATTCATTCATGAAAGATTATTCCGTCCATGGACAAATAGGTTCAGAATGGAAAAAAAAGGAAGTGTTTGATATGAATGACACGGTTGATCTAATATAAAAATAATCGAAAAGCAATGTTCCTGTTTCATTGCAACATCAATTTTCATTGTTTTTTAAGGAATGGTAGTAAACAATGTCAAAAAATAGGCAAAGAGGGAGAAAGCAATATTCCATTGTTAGGAACATTTGAATTGTAGAATTCAGAAAAGGGAGCAGACATCTATTCTACAAGAAGTCCATAATCAAGAAGATTTTATCGAATACTGCCTTAAAAATAAGTTGAGTTGGGAAATTCCTAAAAAGTTGACATATGACAGGGGAATAAATACAAAAAAAAAACAAAAAATTGTCGAATAGCTCTGCCAACATATGCCACGAAGCAAAACATTGTTTTGGTTGTAATTACCAATGAATGAAAGTGTTCAAGACCTCTGCTTTACATCTGCTTGCTAATTTTGTTGCCTACTATAATATAGTTTAGCTACATTTCCACTAACTGTTTTGAGTTAATACTGTATTTTAGTAAACAACCACTTCAAAAGCATTGTTTTACTTTACTAAAACCTAACAATCGAATAGACTGTGTTTTTTCAATATCTTTTTAAAATTTCAACTGCAATATAGATCGCTTCCAAAACCTAGTAACTCGGTTTACTTAAAAACCTGAAAGTCAATGTTGTAAATAGATGAAAAATTAAAAAATGTATACTATTTTGCCCCTAATAGGTATTTTACGAAGACTATTCTATGTTTAGTTTATTAAGGTAAAAGTGTTATCGTATAATCCTTAATTCTCATGAACGCTTGTGGAGTTGCTAGAGTTTGCCATTGCACGACAGCCATGCTCGCATTTCGTGGTAATGGATGCAAGAAACAGAATTTCATAGAATATGGCAGTGCATAATTTGTATGTGCAATAAATGTTTAACTAACTGCAAATTAACTTCCATTGTGTTGTAGGCATATTTTAAACATGCAGACTTTTCTCAACGGGCCATATAAAAATTTCGAACTAAACATTTTTCCAATTAATATTTCATATATGTAATAATAAGCCCAGAAAGATTTTATGGCAGATGCCTATTATAATTTTAAAATTAGGTGTTGAATGGTTAAACAATACAAACGATTTGTAAGAAAAAGGGTACTAAACGTATTTAAATTGTTATTTTGACTGACATATATAATGAAGCGTACTATATATAGCTATTCACATTTTAATTCGAAGGCACGGCGCCTCTAACTGAATGAAAGGGATCACAATTAAAATTTAAGAGTAATCGTTGAGAGAAAAGTTGTATAATTAAGTCACGCAAGAGTTTAAATGGATGACTGACTATGCATGAAGTCCTACCGTGTCTAGTTGTCTCCAATTTTAATTTCCTGTTTAGTGAACTTATCTTTATAGGCTAAGTAGCTTACAAGCTGGATTTATCATTAATTTTTATTAGGTCTAAATGTTAGTGAATGTGTAAAGATTTCAGATATATCTGCATCGACAATTAACGTTTTCCAAATTTTTGTTTTATGTCGCGGACGTCAACAATGTGTTTGTGGTATGAAAAAGATATTGGATGCTAGTCTAAAGAATTCTAACACATGCAATATTAATTTGTGACAACAGCAATGAAATAATACGCGTCTGTTTTTTGAGATCAAACTATTTGCAATTTATATGTTGGCAGATAAATTATTTTATGACCATTTTCCCAAAGTGTGCGCCACACAACGTGAAATAACTACATGAAAAGTAATAATCCAGGTAATATTTATAGAGATCACGACGAAAAGATAAAAAAGTTTTAATCAATCCCATGCTAGACCACATTTATATATTTGTATTATAAATACTAACAATTTGGAACAAAGTTCCATTCTGAACGGACCTACACCCTTTGTATATAGTTACCTATATGTGTCGAACACATTCAACTACTGTTACTATACTCGTACAAAAGTAGTTGGCAGTGACAAATTCTTTCTCTGTCAGTGTGCTAGGTTTATCATACACAATCGCTACCTGGTACCTCATTTATTTATTTTCACAAGTAAGTGCTGTACAAACTTCTAGAATTTTTAACCACAATGATAACGTTCTTCTTACATTGTGAAAAGTTTCCCATTCCAATATTTTTCAATAGCGAATTAAAGTTCTCAAAAGATTAAACAAGAACGTGTTTGTTATTAATAGTCGAAGATGAATTAAGTCTCATCTGTTTATCTGTGGAATTTAAAAATAAGCCACTACACGAGTTCGTTGATTTTGCAAAACTTATTATGGAATTTAAAAAGCTTATCAATTAGCAACCATGGCATCCGCAGAAGGATTGCTTTTGCCTGAAACGAATAAAACTCATTCAACCCTTCAACACCTAAAGAGTCTATTTTCTGTAGACGCATTATTAGACGAGGGATTTAAAGTGAGGTTTATGGTTAAGCCCAGTTACTTTCAATAGTTATTGATGAAAATAGGTGAATCTCGAAATATGTGTTTTAAAATGAATTATTTTAAAATGAGGATGGCTGTTATGTAATCTATGGGTGTGTTCAGGAACTGCTTCCCACTGCGCGAGGATCCTTACTAGGTGCAGGATATCATCGCTTGATTGGTGTATAGTTTAATATTAATTCTTCTAATTTTATTAAGGTTCTTATTTATTTTTGACATAACTGACATTACATTGTTTTTAAAAATACAACGGTTGCTAGAAAGCTAAGTAAGTTACAATGATTTAAGTGGACTGTAATTAAGTAGGCCGGAATGCACCTCAATACATACAGGCAACTAAACATGCACTGATGTGTACAATAGGTAGGTGATAGTTAGTACTGAACATGCCGGCGGCCTTGAAAGTAACCAGTTTCAACAAATTAACAATGTAAATTAAATAATATAAAAAGTGTAAATATAGTGTTTAAGACAACAATATAACTGGTGTATACATAATCGTAACACAACATTAGGGAAATTGGAATACTTAATGTAACATGAACAATAATATGCAATTGTTTAAATTATTGTTAACAAACATTAATATTAATCGACAGGTAGAACACTCAACTTAGTTATTGCGCGTTTCACAGTGCCACCTTTCGTCCAAACGTTCACCACTCTCACTACACCGTCTGCACCTGGATGGACTTGTGTAATTCTGCCTAGTGCCCACTGCTGAGGCAGGCTGTTATTATCTCGAAGTATTACTAGACTACCAATAAGGTTACTAGTCTCTTTCTTAAACTTCCATTTCGTTCGCTGATGAAGGTTGTGTAAATAATCCTTTTTCCAGCGAGCCCATATATCTTGAGTCAGTTTTTGTAATTGTTGAAATTTTGATAGCCTATTGACTGATATATCAAGCACGTCACCTTAAGGTGCTGCATTCAGAGGTCGACCAATTATGAAATGACCGGGTGTCAAGGCCTCAAGATCATTTGGATCAGCGGACAGAGGTATGGTAGGTCGCGAATTTAATATCGCTTCCACTTGTGTTAATATAGTTAGAAATTCTTCATATGTATAAGACTTATTTAACAGTACACGCTTGAGATGGTACTTTAATGATTTTACTGACGCCTCCCACAATCCACCAAAATGTGGCGATCGGGCAGGTATGAAATGCCATTGCAATTGGCTAGTGTCAAAGTAATTTTGAACAGGTTGACCGCTGATAATTTTGTAAATATCTTTGAATGTATTGTTTGCGCCGATGAAGTTAGATCCGTTGTCGGAATACAAATTGTTGCACATGCCTCGTCTTGATACAAAACGCTTAAATGCTGCGATGAAACATTCAGATGTGAGTTCGGTTACTAGTTCAATATGAACTGCCTTTGTGGCAAAGCAAATAAAAATACAGACATAGCATTTTAAGATTTTTTTATTTCTATACTTCCCGTCTTTCAGAAAAAAGGGCCCGGCATAGTCAAGACCGCAATTAGAAAATACATGAGAGGGATTAATTCGAGTCGCGAGTAAGTTTCCCATTTGATCATGATTAACCGATGGATTAGCCTTAAAACAAATTATACAAGTTCGAATAACATTTCGTACAGCATTGCTACCATCTAGGGGCCAAAACCTTTGTCGGATAAAGGATAAGGTAGCTTGACAGCCAGAGTGAAAATTACGCTCATGCTTGTAACGAATTAGCAATATTGTAAATGGGTGGTTTTTGGGAATTAATACAGGATGTTTAAAATTAAAGGATATGTCAGCGTGTGCTAATCTGCCGCCTACTCGAAGTATCCCATTGTCATCAAGAAATGGATTTAATGAGTTTAGGTTGCTATTTGGTTTTACTGACCCAGCTAGTTTCAAGCTCCGTAAATCGTCAGCAAAGCACTAAAGCTGTATTGCCTTGATTAGAATCAACTCGGTGTTTTGCCTTTCACGACAAGTAATATGTAAGGAATCAAGCTTAAATTTTACTTTCAATTTTTTCCGTTTAGTAAAACGCAAACAGTATGATAATACTTGTATTAATTTTATGTAACTCGAAAACCTCTTAAATATATCGTCACAAGATGAAATAGGTAAGGATATAGTTTGTTACGTTGACTCGTAGCCGTGCGTAACACAAAGAAAACCCAAGGAATGACCGGGCTCAATCGGAGATTAGGGGGGGTTGTAGAAAGCAGACTAACATATAATGTACGCGGCTGTAAGGACAATACCTGCAATAAAAATAGTCAAGCAAACCTGAAATAAAAGCATAAGCATAGCATGCTGATCAAGCATAAATTATTCCGTACTCTGTAAAATGTAAAAAAAACTGTTTGGATAATCTATATAATGTAATAACGATAAAGGCATTACACAACTTTTATTACAAAGTAAGGTAATATTGGGGAGTAGCAGAAACGTTTCCTCACACACCAATTAACCATAAATCAAACAAACTTATAACAAAAGATAAATAGGTAAGCACAATTGATATGAGTCATCCAGTATTGTTGATTTTTCTCTTTTTTTTGTTTTTTTTTTTTTAAATAGCATGCACTTCTATTGTAAAAGGTATCAAAACGACAAAGGATATTGCAAAACAACGGATAGATATTTAAAGTAATAACAAGTATGAAATAGTTCAACTTACAAAACCAGGAGCACCGGAAGAGTTTCTATAGAATTGGAATAATTCGGCTACTGATAGCCTTGCAGTTGGAGTTGGTGGAGTGTGGGGTGCCCATGGTTCCATCCCATTATCAACTTGAAACTTGACACTACTATTAACTGCAGATTGTTCTTTTTACTTTCTGTAACTGATCTAAAGCCTCCTGATAGCTTGGTAAACCGGATGCAATGGTGTAGCTTGGCAAAGATTCACAGTCGCCGGGTCCAACTTCACCTCCATTTGCATTTCTTGTTGCTAATATCCTTCTTTTCCATTGTTGGAATTTGTGGTACAACAGACAGGAACACATGCAACAAACGCAACTAAGAACAATTAAAGTTAGTATAATTCCGATCCAAACATCCGCCAAGAATTTTCGTATTGCGGATCTGCTTCAGCAGAAAGAACTTCGTCAACTTCTGAAGCTGATTTCAGTTGGTAAAGGCATTGTTTGAATACGGGAAACATTTAAAACACGATCACTCTCACAATCTCGTCTTTAAAATGTACGTTCATATTTTATTTACTTATTATTAAATGCAAGGTAAATTTAACATATCATTAATACGGAATGAGTTAAACACTTTTGCAATTTCATTTTGCAAATGTTTTAGGGAGTTTAAAACCTGACTAAAGTGGCTCCTTTAAAAATTCTGTACAAGTTTATTGCACTTACTCTGATAAAAAAAGGGAGCCCTACACTAGATCGCACACACATTAATCCTAAGAAGAATCGGTCAAGTTTAGCAAGCAAGTTCTACAACTTTTATTTCAAAAGAAACTCAACTAAAAACACAATTAGTAAAGCAGGCGTAATCACTAAGTCCGTCCGTCGATGTTCCGTAAACCACACGTGCGGTTGATCAAACACGTTCGCCTATAAAGCATCTTTCCTTCAAAGGAATAAGAACTACACTGCCAATCTGTTTATATAAAACAGTTGTTACCCATAACATCTGATCGTCTATTATCTCGACTTCGATAATAACATAAGGAACAAAATTTATAGGACGAATAATCCAATTTAAAATTCATTCCTTGCAAATTATTTATTAATGAAATTCAATCTGCAATTAATCTATCTTTAAAGTAAATACACACGAGTCAAATTGCATACAAATCTGAAACTATTCTGAAGTATTCAATTTATACAAACAATTTAAGTACGCTGACAGGAAGGGAGCGTAACAAGTTTTAAGATTGAGTTCAGGATGGTTTGAAGAAATTCGTGAGAATTTTGTGATGTGACAATCTTGCGGCCAACAATCTTGATGCTTTGATAAGAACGTTGGACCGTGCCACCATATTGAGGACGTTTCTAATTCAGTGGGACTAATTCCCCTAAAAATTATGTCAGCCGGGTTATAAGTAGTTGAGATATAATTCCAATCATTTATATTAGAGATATTTTGAATCTCCGCAATCCGGTTGCACACAAAAACCTTCCACGAGCGAGGTTCCGCACTTAGCCATGAAAGGACTATAGTGGAATCTGTCCAATAGTATGTTGAGGAAATATTTAACTGCAGCGATGAGGTTACCCTTTTAACTAATTTTGATAAAAGAAGAGCTCCGGCTAGTTCTAGCCTGGGCAGGGTGAGCGACTTGAGGGGAGCCACTCGCGATTTAGCGCACAATAAGGTGACTTGTAAATTTCCGATGCAATCTTCTGATCTTATGTAGACACATGCACCATAAGCTTGCATAGACGCATCACAGAAACCATGCAGCTGGTTATTAACGGGATCTTTTAACAGGGCATGTCTGGAGATTTTTAGCACATTGGCATTTGGCATTAGATTATAGAAGTTAATTTAGTATTTATAAAGATTGGTTGGTATGGGATCGTCCCAGTTAAGTTTGGCTAACCAAAGCTGTTGCAATATAATGTTTGCCTGAACAATGATTGGACCAAGGAGACCAAGAGGGTCGAATATTTGAGATATTGTTGAAAGAATACTTCGTTTAGTAATGAAATTGGACAAGTTTGAAGGTATTTGGGAGTTATAAACAAAGCAATCTGTAGCCGATTCATACGATATTCCAAGAGTTTTGCTATTGGGAGCACTCTGAATGAAGTGCTTGACAGGCGGATCACTGTTAGAGTCAATATTTTCTAACAGAGATTGATCATTTGCGGTAAATTTCCGTAGATCAAATCCATAATCTCGAAAAATGTTTACTAGGTTTTGTTTTATCTGACGCAGCTCGGTCAAGGAGCAATTACTGGTAACCAAGTCATCAACGTAGAAGTCATTGAGTATTACGTCGGATTCAATGGGAAAGTCAGCTTGACATTCCACCGCAATTTGCTTTAAGCAGCGCGTTGCTAGAAATGTGGCCGATGCCGTACCATATGTAACTGTATTAAGCTCAAAATGTGACAAGCGTTCATTAAGATTATTTCGCCAAACAATTCGTTGTAGACTCCGCTCTTCGGGTTTGATATTAATTTGCCGATACATTTTGGCAAGATCGGCAGTCAACACGAATTCATGACGTCTAAATCGAAGAATTATAGAAAACAGATCACTTTGAATAGTAGGTCCGACTTTTAGTACATCATTTAAAGAATAGCCTGAAGCGGTTTTTGCAGAAGCATCGAAAACCACTCTCAGCTTTGTGGTCGTGCTGTCCTTCTTTTCTTTCTTCGTCGGGAAGCTGCAGAGGCGCAAGGAACAGGCGCCGATAAGGCAATCCTAGTTCACGAGGTTGGCAGGGCTCTTAGGAGGATGAACCCTAAGAAGGCGCCGGGGCATGACGGAATCGCCTCAGACGCAGCTCTGGAGGCGTGCCTGTTAGCTCCGTGTGTCTTTGCCGGGTTGTTTAATCTTTGTTTAGAGAGGGGCGTATTTCCGCGTTGCTGGAAAATCCAAAACGTAAAATTTATCCCGAAACCCAAAAAGGCGGATGCGTCAGACCCGGGCAGCTATCGTCCAATTAGCTTGCTACCGGTGCTGGGGAAAGCTTTAGATCGCGTTATGACTACGCGAGTTGAGCACTTAGTGCGAGACAGCGGCGGTTTTAACAAACGACAGTTCGGTTTTATGGAGGGAAAGTCGACTATCGACGCATTAGAGTTCGTTGTCGGGGAAATTAAGCAGGCGAGAGATGCTAAAGAGTACTGTGTTGTTGTTGCTTTGGACATTTCAGGAGCATTTGATGCTGCCTGGTGGCCATTGATTGTTTGCGAGTTGGAAAATAGGGGTTGTCCGCGAAACTTGATGTCTTTGGCCAAGAGTTATTTCTCGGGGCGATTGGCACAGGTTGAAATTCCGGGTGAAGTTTTGTCGCACGAGATGGAAAGGGGATGTCCGCAGGGGTCATGCTCTGGTCCCACATTTTGGAAGTTGTTATATGAGAGCATCTTTAGGGTCAAGTTGCCCACAGGATGCTCAATCTTTGGGTTTGCGGATGATACGCTTTTATTTGTCAGATCCCGATTGTTAATGGATATGCGTACAAAACCGAACGAGGCGCTTAATAAACTACACGAATGGTCGCAGGAAGTAAAATTAAGATTTAACACGGCGAAGTCAGAGGCGCTTTATTTCGGAAAGAAACCGGGACAGCGACCTCCTAGGCTAGAGCTAGGAGGACAGAAAATACCGTTCAAGGAAGCTATTACATACCTCGGGGTAAAAATTGACAATAAGTTAAATTGGAAAGCTCACGTGCAGTACGTCAAAAGCAAACAAAGCGAAATATCAAATAAAATGATGGCGGCGGCAAAAATAAACTGGGGTTTCAGGGGCGAATCGCTGAGGACGGTCTATGCCGGAGCAATTGAACCGGCAATGCTGTACGCAGCATCCGTATGGGCGGAAGGTTGTAAAGTCCGGGAGATGCGTCAATTAACGAGCGTGCAACGTATAACCGCGGTAAAAGCAGCGAGGGCATACAGGACCACCTCCACGGATGCGGTCCTGGTGATCAGTAGGACTTTACCTATCGAATATGTCGTTAGGGAGATTAGAGATAGGGGACTTAAAGATATAGGGAAAGGGCGTTAAATTATCGAAGATATTAATCTTGGTAATAGGGACGTTGCAAGCAAGATCGTGGTATCAGAGTTGGGGCACCCGATATTAGAGGAATCGAGTTTGTCGAAGGTGATCCCCCGATATCACCCGATATTAGAGGAATCGAGTTTGTCGAAGGTGATCGGGACGCGACGGGTATCAGAATTTACACGGACGGTTCACGTATGGTTGACGGGCAAGCAGGCGCGGCGTTTGTCGTGTTTAAGCAGGAAAGGGAGGTGTTTCGGTTTCAAACCAAACTCGCGAACTGGAGCTCTATCTTCTAGTGTGAATTGGTAGCCATACGAGAGGCTATCGATTACGTAATAAATCACACAGGCAGAGACGATTATTATATAATCAGCGACAGTAAATCAGCGCTGACGGCATTAACTAACATGAACACCTCAACAGACCTCCAGGCGGACGTCTGGAAAATAGCGCATACAGCGCTCGAGTTTCGACGATTAAAGTTCTGTTGGGTTAGGTCGCACGATGGTAACGTAAGCAATGATAGGGCTGACGAATTAGCTATAGAGGCTGCGACGGGCGACTTTCGGATATCACATTCGGCGATACCGAGGTCTTTAATTAAAAGAAAGCTGCGCGAAAAATCAATTCGACAATGGGAAGAGAGGTGGAACAACGCTGCCACGAGTAGGTTGACCCACAAATTCATACCGAGCATAGAAGCCAGAGGTAAGATCGAGGTTAAGCTCGATCACAAAATGGTGCAGTTGATAACAGGGCACGGCGCCCTGAAGGCGTATTTACAAAGTTTCGGTTTAACCAACAGCGACCGCTGCGAATGCAGCGAGGGAGCGGAGAGCGCAGAGCACGTGCTCTTCGACTGCCCGCTTGAGGCGGGAAATCGAGAGTTGGCTGATAGCAAATTAGCTATCCTAGGTCTGGCATGGCCAAAGAGCCTAGAGGAAGTCGGGGAAGTGGTTAACCAGAAGGCGTTCTGGACAGCCTTAAAAGAATTTGCGGGAAGGGTCGCGAGATTAGACAATGACAACCGCGTGTAGAATTCGGTGGGGTTGGTGGGAGGATTGGAAAATTTTAGATTGACATGGCGTGATTAAGGATACGAGCATAGATATAACCAAAACCTGATATTAAAGAAAAAAACGATAATTATACCCAAATGTCCAATATGCACGAGAAACCTCCACACCATTAATACAATCACTGCCTATCTTCATAATTATGTGCGGAAAATCGGGAAATCGGGAACAAATAATAACAAATAAACAATAACAAATAAATCAGAAACCCTCATTAAATTAAATCAATAAAATAAACAAAGATAATAAAATAGAATGAAACCGCGCATCCCTCCAGGACTTGAAAATGAAGTGATAGTGATAGTGATTGTGATACCCCCGGAACATTTAGTGCATACCCACCAGGACTTTAGCAGTGCACCCCATCTTCCCCTTAGAAGTAAGTTACAGTTAGATGTAGACAGACGACCAGATCTTCGGATGCTGGAGAATTTTATTATCGAGGTAAGACTTAAATTGTGGCGGCTGTATTCGCACAAGCATTGATTTCAATTAATTAGTAGTTTTCGAAATAATTTAACAATTTAACAATTTAACGTTTTGTGCGTAATGGCGCTAGCCGACATTATACTTGTGCGAGTGCACCTGATAAATAGGGTGATGCTTTTGCTATTTTGTGCACTGCTATATGCTTAGCGCTTATTAGACATTTATTTATATATTTATATAATTATATTTATTTATATTTTATATTTACACTTTATATTTATTAGCATGTATTGTAATATTTTGTGGCATATTTGTTTTGTTTGACGTTCTGTCGCCATTTTGGTTGCAGTATATATTTGGGAAGAAAGAGTAGATTTGTGAAGATTGTAATCATAATATAAATCAGTTAGGAAATGATAGGGATAGCTAGGGATGGATTTAAATTAGTTAGCTAGATTTGGATAGTTTTAAGACGACCCTTCAGGTCGTACTGGTAAGCAGAGCCGGCGTCTGCTATCCGATATTACGGATCCTCCCCCCTCTCATTTTTTGTGTCTTGTTGATCGGGCACACTTCAAAGTCAGCGCTAGGGATACCATTATTTAAACCCTGTTTTTAGTTTTTGTTTCAGTTTGTCAGATTTTTAGCGTTAGAGTTTGTTAGGTTTGTTAGATTTATAGGTTTGTTAGATTTTTATTTAGTTTTTTGTTTAGGGTGGATTAACTATGAAGTTAGAATGAATTAGAAGCACGATTATTTTCGCGTTTAAACCCAATGTAGTACCTTCGGGTGGAGCATTGGGGACCTGGCCGCAAGTATAGCGGTCCTTATTCAAATTATAATGTCCCTCTTTTCTACAGAATGGTGCGGTACATAATAAATTGGAAAAGGGCCGTTTACCTTAGGATTTATTTCGATCATATGACCTAAGCTTAGATATTCGTTCATAAAATCGGAGTATTGCTTCTTGAGTTCAAGATTTTGTTTAACTTCCTTTCTATAGAAAATATCGGTGGTGCGGTTTCTTCAGAATCGGCGAGTTTAGTATAATTATCTTTTAGCGGTAAGCTTACCACGAACCTACCTGAGGGGTCGCGAGTAAAGGTTTTAAGGAAATGTGTTTCGCATTGGACTTCTTCGTTAGTCATAGGTTTTTCGGACGCATAGTTTTCTTCAACTTGCCAAAACTGCTGCAATTTAGTTTGGATAGGATCGGTTACTGCTAAGAAATTATGTAAAACAGAAATGCTATTATAGGGTAGTTGTCCCGATAGAATCCATCCTAGTTTCGTTTTGTTTAATATAGGCAAATTTTTACCTAGTTTAATTTGACCAAAACTTAGAAGTTCATAAAATATGCTTGCTCCGAGAAGCATTTCAATTTCAGAAGGAGTATTAAAGGCTTCATCGGCCAGCTGAATACTATTTGGAATTTTTAAATTGATTAAGTTAACCCTTTGTTGTGGTATTATGCCGGTAATTGAGTCGATTATTAGAAACGGTAACTGGAAGGTATAATTATTGTGTAGCGATTACGCTTTAATGACAGCATGTTTGGATATATTTGTACAACCTTGGCCTATCCCGGAAACCGGAATGTTGACGTGATTGTAGGTTAAGTTTAGCTTGTCAAAGACTTGCTTTGTAATGAAATTAGAATGCAAGCCGCTATCTAACAGGGCTCTGCATTGAAATGATTTTCCGTGGTTATCAAAAATTTTGATTACGGCTGTATATAGTAATACTGATAAACGTGTGCTTATTTTTGAAGTTGCAGCATGAGTGCATATACTGTCTTGGTTAGTATTATTATTTTCAATATGCCCTTTGTCAAGTTCATCATTATGCCCTTTTGTCTCAGAGCCATTCTGATCAGGACAGTTAACATTTTGGGTTGTTCGGGCTTGGCTATAGTGTTGTTTTTTATTTATATGGTCATTATTGGATATATTTGATCGATTTGAGGACAAATGTAAAAGTGAATGATGCCTTCTTTGACAATAACGGCATGTGTGCTGCGATTTGCAATTAGTATTTGAATGTCCTGGTCTCAGGCAATTCGAGCATAGATTAAATCGTTTGCTTTCCAATAACCTTTTGTTTATATGTGACTCGGAAAATAACTTACAGGCGTAAATGAAGTGCGGTTCATTGCATAACGGGCAATGAGGACTCGTGAATAAAAGTGAGTAACTGCGACCGTCAGAAGGTCGTTTAGGCTGAGCATTTTGATTGGCGTTGCCAATCTTAGTATCCAACGACTCCGGTAATTGGCAGCGTTGAGTTAAAAATTTCAAGTAGTCCTCAATTGTTGGTGAAGTATTGGATTTTGGTACTACTTCCCATTCCCTACGGGTTGATGAATCAAGTTTACAATTAAGCAAAAATATCAAAATACTATTCCATTCATAAAAGTTTTCTCCTAGATTTCTTAAAGATCTAAAGTGCGTTTGAAATTCATCTAACATTTTACGCAGTAATGTATGGGATTCCTTGAAAATATTAGGTAACTCAAAAATAGCTTTCATATGAGCGTTTATGATGGATTTTTTATTTTGATAACGCTGAGTTAACAGGTCCCGTGCAATTTTATAGTTGCTCTCGCTTGCACTTAATGACGATATTATTTTTCCCGCTTCTCCCTTGAGCACACCGCGCAAATAGAAGAATCGCTGAACATTTGTGGGTAGAGGATTTTGGTTAATTAATGAATCAAAGGCCTCCTTAAAGGAAATAAATTGATCGTAGCTGCCCGTAAACTCTGGAAGCTTAACGTTTAGGGTTTGATTACTTGGTAAGTCACCGGAAGCAGACTCGGGGGCAATTTTAGTTTCAGACCGTGAAGGAATATTTTGTGTTGTCGGCGACACTAGTTTCATTTTTGCAAATGTGACAATGGAAAAATACCTATTTTCATATTCGTTACGCTCTTGTTCGTTTTTTAGATTATATCAGGTTCAAGCTCTTCAATTTCATTTTGGATTAAATCAAACTTAGAATAAAGAGGCGCTATCATATCAAGACGTGCATTTACTTCAGTTCTAATTTTATCGGTTATATCAGACAAAGATATCCATTTTAAGAAACTATCAAATCTTGTAAGAGAGGCTTTAACATTAGCTCTGCGAGCCACAAGTATTTGGAGTTCAAGTTTATGATCATTTTCCATCTTGTTTGATGAAGAATGACCAATATTAAGTTAAATGACACCTAAGAGCAAGAGGTGGCTATAGTATCAAGTAAATATGGTGTAATTTCTCAATGTAATAAATTCAATATTTGAAAATGCATTAAACTTACCATCCACAGCAGTGTATAAGATTCACCTAGAATTGATAGTTATAATACCTACTAACTAGATCTAGAAGGTTGGAATGAATAAATTGTATAGTATGACAATAAACACAAGTTTAACGATATTAAACAGGGCGTTAAAATAAGTTAAACTGGATATGCAACTACTAGGTTAGGTTTAGGGTAATAAATAAGAACGGGCTGACCTGTATATCCGCTTGATTGTGCTGGTTTACGTATACCGTGCTGGTATTAGGGTTAGCAAGCTGCAGGTTACAGACGTGGTTGAATTATCTTGGCTCGAGGATCATGTTCAGGGACTGCTTCCCACTGCGCGAGGGTCCTTACTAGGTGCAGGATATCATCGCTTGATTGGTGTATAATTTAATATTAATTCTTCTAATTTTATGAAGGTTCTTATTTATTTTTGACATAATTGAGTCTACATTGGTTTTAAAAATACAACGGTTGCTAGAAAGCTAAGTAAGTTACAATGATTTAAGCGGACTGTAATTAAGTAGGCCGGAATGCACCTCAATACATACAGGCAACTAAACATGCACTAATGTGTACAATAGGTAGGTGATAGTTAGTACTGAACAGGGTGAATCAATAATAATAAGAAGAACTTTTTTTTTCGGTATTAAATTTTCTGTTAGAATAAATCGTGATAACATTTTAAGGTCGAGTTTTCTTTCATCCAATAGCAGGATAATGTTTTTAGCTATGAGTAGCAGAGCAGCCGTGGCAAACTTCACCGAAGAAGATAGATTTTGGCGACCAGGATGGTAGGTCATCTTCAGCCCAAGTTTAGGGGCTTTTTTCAGGTAGACTTCAGAATATAATGACGACCAACGGTAGTGCTCGAGTTAACACACCAGTAAATCTCAGAATATAATGTGGAGCCAACTGTGGGGCTCGAATTAGCGATTCGACTTATTTCATATTATTTCAACAGACCAGTAAACTTCAGAGTAAAATGAGGTCCAAAGTACGTGGTACGAATTTACCAACTTGTTTTCAAAAGAACCTGAGAGTAAGCGGTCACGGGTGTTTTAGAGCATATCTTTTTAGATTTAAGCTAGATATAAGTCCTAGTTGCCCAGTTTGCCAAAGCACATTAGAAGATGCAGAACATGTGTTTTTTATTTGTCCAAGATTTCGAAAACTATGGAAGGAAATGATTACTTATATAAAAAGTAATATAAGTCCAGAAACACTAGTTGGAAAAATGCTAGAATCACAGGAGGTATGTTCAGCAGTTGCACTATTTGCATCACTAGTATTAAAAGAACTAAGACGATGTGATAGTGAACGAAGGCAAGCAACAAATAATTAAACAAATGTAGGATTGGGTTATGGAGACACTATTTGTGTAATGGAAGTATATACGATTTAAAAGTTTCAAACAAAGTTAAATTTGTTTGGTACTACAGACCGCAACTCAAATGGTACAAGTCAAGGTGTCCAAAAGGCTATTTATGACGTTTATCACATTAATTGGGTATCAAGACACATTTGAAGTACTAAATATAAACTACATTTTATGGTATTTGTCGAAAATAAGAAAGATTCAGTGTGTATTCTGTTTTACAACTGAGAAATTAAAAAAAAACAAAACTGAAATAGCTACAAGGATACTTATTGAGATATTGATGAATGATTTATTCGATACTCGACAAAATTTTAATTCTTAGACAAGAATTGAACTAATTAAAGGTGACATGGCTACTCCTAATTCACAATTATACATGAATACCTAGACGTGAAAAATGATTTAGTTAAAACGCCATCGAAAAAATATTGTTAAGAAATAACATTCAGAGATGAAAATACAACAAAAATTCATCCCAGAAGATTAAATAGTTCACCGAAAAATAAAAATTTAATATACCAAGAAAGATTAAAATTTAAATCGAAGCCGAATATAGTTTTACTAAACCTACAAGAATTAAAATACGTATTCGCTAGGCAGTTCATTCGTTACAGCAAATAATTAAAATACAAAGAGATTATTACAATACATAAATAATGGAAGAAAATTGTAAAAAACAAAAAAAAATAATACAATCCCCGAATGAAGAGCTTTATAGCCACAACTACTTCTCGCGAAGTAATGCTGCACGGTGGTTCCGTAAGAAGATTAATTGGTGATGTGTTGCAGTGCAGATATTTATTTAATCATATATATATATATATATATATATATATATATATATATATATTGCTGTGAAACCTTTGCTGACAACTTTGGTCACGGGAACTGGCCCTTTCAAAAAAAAACATTAGAGCCCCACAGATTGGGCGTCATGTATGCTGTGATTCTCTTCGGATACTCGCCTTTTTACTCTTTCCGCCTCGGCTGCTCACCTAGTTAAAACTTTCATCCTCATTCATAAAAAAAAAACAAATACATTCCTACCACAAACATCAACGTTAACTCTATTTACATCAATATTTATAATACATTAAATTTTCCAAAATTAAATTTCAGCATAAATTTCAGTATCATAAAATTTCAAAATCAAATTTGTCATCATTTTAAATTTGCATCCAGAATTAAAGTCCTTGTAGGATGCCTACTAATTAATTTAACAATATTAGCAGACCTGAGTCTGAATAAAAGGGAGCATCTTCCACCTCTTTACTTTAATTAAACAGGTTCGTCTAATTGAGCTCAAAGACAAACCCAAAGTTTCATCATAATCAAGAACATAAATACTAAATTCTCCTTTCTACCTAAACAAGAAAATTTCACCTTAAAATTAAAATTTTGTTGTTTGTACTAATTCACTATTGTCCATTTTAAGTAAACCAATTATAAAGTTATTCAACACACACCAAAACATCAAAAATCGAACAACAAAGCATAAGTTATCTGAAGGTTACTGCACTAGTGGCTTCAATGTACATCGTCCTTGCTAATTTCACCATTCCAACTGGGTTATGTTTACGTCCTCGGATTACTGGTCGCTTTTAAACATTTTCTCTACACCACCATTCATCTAAACTTGATTATTAACACCCCGGAAAAATAGCAAAGAAATTTATACTTCTTTCACGCTATACGCCAAAACTGCCTACTTTTGTTTATTCTTTTATCGTTACAATTTTGATAGTTGGTACAGTAATACTCGCACATATAACAAAATTTTATTACCTTGTATCGTAGCACGTAAAGAGCAAACTGTTTTAAAGTATTTAATAATCACCAAAATATACGAGCAAACTGTTTATATCAAAGTCGAAAATCTAAGAGCACTTTTTAAAGCATCGAATAGTCAAAATCTAAGAGAGCGAAACTCATATTAACACTGGTATATATAATAGCTCGCCCGTGCGCCGCTTTTGTCCCCAAAACGGACAATTCTTAGAATTTCGCATTCTATATTCCCATCTCGACCGCCCGTGCGTCGGTTCACAAAATTTGCACACGCGCCAGTTGAAAATCTCAGAAATTTTCACACGGCACGCAACGTCTGAGAATACCTAATTAAATTTTATACAGAAATCGTTGTTTCTACCTCTGATATTTGCATCTTATTTTCAACCAATCGTGACCCTCGTGACGTTGCTCAAATCCCGCCTTTAATTATTAGTGTCTTTGCTTGACGCATTTCTCTTTCCTTTTCTAACCTGTTCTTATTGGTGCAAATTGATATTCTTTATTGTCGATTATTTCAGTCCACGTGTATTCTTATCTGGGTTAAATAACCCCGTATCTAGCCTTCCCGTGAATATTAAGCGACGGTTTCTCCAAGATTCTCTGTAACCATTTGTTATCTGCAGAATTTACGCAGAACGTGACTTTTAAATATACGCAGGTGTTCAATCATACTACTTCTAACTAACACTTCTACAATTTGAATACTATTGGGTTTTTACAAGCTTTTATACATATTATATGTTCCTAACGGTTCAATTAACTCCAATTAAAATAATACCCTTTAATTTTTAGTGAATCCTAATTAAATATTCAATTATTATCTGTACATTTTGTTTAATACTTGTTACCCAAACTTGAATCAATTAATATAAATTTTGCACGTAATTTCCATTTGTTTCTTTACTCAGAATAATTAAATTACACGTTGAGCATTTTAATACTGCTTCTTTTTATATAAAGCGTCTTGTAAATAATTTAAATCTCTTATTTTTAATGACACGAATGAATTTTTATTCTCCACGGTTTTTTTAATAAAGCGTATTATCTATTAAAATTCCTTATACACGGAGATTAAAATTATTTGATGTAATTCATTAATTTTCTACCCTGGTCTAAATATGAGTATTTTCCCCCTATTTGAATACAAATAATCCCACTTATTTGAATGCAAATATATAGCATTTAGACTGCCAAAAAAAATTTACAAAAAAAATTGTCTATCTCTCTCTACCCTTATCTATCTAACTTACCTAACTTATATCCAATCCAAAAAAAATATTTACACCTATCCTATATCCCTATCCTATTTCTAACTCTTACCTAATTTTATAAACTGAAATTATCCCTAACTTCATCCTACTTATCCATCTAATCCTATATACATCCTATATACCTATCCTATTCCTAACTTTTAACTAATCTCCACTATACTTTAGTTCCCCCTACTTAATCCTATATACCTATCCTATTCTTATTCTATTCCTAACTCTCCACTAATCTTATAAGAAATATCTACACTTAACCTATCTTATTTTCTTCTTATATTTAATTTTCCTTCTCATCCTATATACCTATATCTAACTATCTCCCATATTTATCCTATACCTAGCTTTATTTTCTATAAACACCTACTTCTACTCTTCTATATACGCCTATTCTATCCCTATATTTTTAAATTTTACTCTATTATACCCTTATCTACCCTCTATTCTATATCTTTACTAAAATTCACCTATCTCTATCCTTTGTTCATCAAGTTTATTTAAATCTAACTCTCTTCTTGACCCTCCACGTCTTTCTTCTCACCATCCTAATACTCTTGATCCCTATTTCTCCTCCTTTTATATCTATACTTATCATCCTTATTATCTCACATACAATAAACTCATCCCTATTATCCTTACTCTTAAATATTACTTCTTCTTCAGTCCCTACACTTGTCCGTTTCTTATTTATTCTTATTTTTTTTTCTGCCGACAAACCAAACGATACTACCTTAAAATTCTCGATTTTTCTCTCTACGGAAAATCCTATGCACCTTCTAGAATTCTTGTGTAATGGAATCAGCCAGAATGAATTCCTTAAATCTACTTTATTAAAAACAAACTTGCCATTTAACCTCGTCAAAAGTGTGTCCATGGATGTTGGACAATGGAATTGCGGTTTGGTCCGTTGATTAATTTTCCGTGCATCTTTAATTAATTTTGCCTTCACCTGCTCCCGATATGCTGCTGTTGCTTCTACCCCCACTATTTCTGCATGTTTTGTACTAAAGCTTGAACCTCTACTATCCTATCCTCTGGACATCTTATTGTGTTGATCTGTTTACCTCCATCATCCTCTACTTCTACTACATTAATACTCAACCCCGTGTCATCCTCTGTGACTTCATAACTGCCCTTCCATGGCACTACCCTATCCTTAATCCTTACTACCTTCCTTTCCATATCTATCAAAACCCCTAACTGCATCATACAATCAACACCTAAAATGCTCTGAAACTTCAGTCCAGGTACAATTACAAACTCTTGTTCACAGCTTAAACCTCCTATATTTATCCTAAGCACCACAACACTATTCACTACAGCAAACTTCTTTTTATTTGGAGCTACTAAATGGCTACGCTTTATAGGCATAATTCTATCACAAACCTTATCCCTAATTTTGCTGACGAATTCCTCCGATATTAAACTTGCCTCTGCCCCTGTATCAAGTAATACTTCTACATTATTCTCAAAAATTCCTATATTAATAATTGGCAAACATAATTTTTCTACAGTTTCTGGCTCTACTTCCTACTCAATTTTGAAAAATTCACGTGGATGTTCATATACATTTACACTGAAATCTAGTGGTCTGTCGCGTTCTAAAAATCCTGTCCAGGTCTGTTTTCCCTACTCGGTCCTGGTCTAGCCGTCACCTCAGCGTATGTCCTAGGCGTTTCCACTCGTTCCGTGTCTGTATTAGCTGTCCCCCTCATGTCCGGTGAACTATTCCTTCTGGTAGGTCCCGGTCTCGGTGCAGGTCCCCTTCCTAAAATACTACTTCTAAAGTATGGTCGTCGCTGTTCCCAATTCTGTCGCTGGTATCCGTAACTATTCCCCCGTCTAGCGTAGTTGTCCCGTCTATTGTCAAACCTAACTGTGTTGATCTGTCTTTCCCTATTATCCCGAGGTCGTCCACTACTTACGTCGTCGTACCTCTGCAAGTATTCTAGAAACATTTCTCTGTCCACTATGTTCTGTAGTGCTACGTGTTGTCTTATGTCTACCTCGAAGTGTCGTGATAAATACTTAATAATTTGTCGGTCCGTCAGTGGTGGGTTCAGTTGCTTTGCTATGCTATACTTGCGTATAGCATATTGCTCCCTACTTCCTGAAAATTCTCCCTTAAATTTCCCTGTGATTAAGTCGTCTCGTACCTGGTCTTGTCTGTGGTCACTCCAGTAGTGCTTTAAAAATCTGTCCTCAAAGTCCATGTAGGTGTCTATGTCCTGTCCTACTAAATTGTACCACGCTTCCGCATTGTCCTTTAATAAAGCCTTTATCGTATTCAGTTTAGTCTGTTCGTCCAATAAATTTCCCACTAGATTTCTTACACTATTAATAAAAATTTGTGGATTTACCCTGTTATCGCCATAAAACTTCATGTGTTGGTCCAATGATACGCCACCTGTATAAAATCTGGGACCATCCCCCGTTAAACTTGACCTGTTGTATTTGATACTACTAACTTCGCGTTCTACCCTGCCTAACTGATCCCTACATGAGTCCGTTACTTCAGTCATTTTTACGTTTATTTCTTCTTCACAAAAAATGCGTACTTCGGACCTTAAATGTCCCATTTCCTGTCGAAGACCTGTAATGTTTTTCTCATTTCTATCAACCCTACTTTCTACTTCCCCCATTTTCACGGTAAGACTATTTTTAAATTCTGTAAATTCTTTAGTCGATTGCTCAATTTTCCCGCTTATCTGCTCTAATTTTCGGTTGGACCCTTCCCTATCTCTATTAGATTCATCGCTTAGCTGTTCTAATTTTCTATTGGATTCCTCCCTAGCTAATCGCATTTCCTCTAACATTCTCATCATTAACTCATTTCCTTGATCCCCTGATTCCGTCCTCGACTGATCTCTACTGCCTCCAGCTTCTTCCATTTTCGAATTTTTTTCACACAATGCACTATCGTCACTTCCAATTTCCACTCCTTGACTCCTTAACCACTCCTTTCTCTGCATACGTTCTAATCACTCACACACACTCTAAAATACTCTTAAATTTATCCACAAACAGAAACTCTTTCTCTCAGATCGCCAGTTTCCTGGAATAAAATTACAAAAATTTTATTTGGAACTCGAGCCTCACTTTTGGGTCGCCATGTATGCTGTGAAACCTTTGCTGACACCTTTGGTCACGGGAACTGGCCCTTTCAAAAAAAAACATTAGAGCCCCACAGATTGGGCGTCATGTATGCTGTGATTCTCTTCGGATACTCGCCTCTTTACTCTTTCCGCCTCGGCTGCTCACCTAGTTAAAACTTTCATCCTCATTCATAAAAAAAAACAAATACATTCCTACCACAAACATCAACGTTAACTCTATTTACATCAATATTTATAATACATTAAATTTTCCAAAATTAAATTTCAGCATAAATTTCAGTATCATACAATTTTAAAATCAAATTTGTCATCATTTTAAATTTGCATCCAGAATTAAAGTCCTTGTAGGATGCCTACTAATTAATTTAACAATATTAGCAGACCTGAGTCTGAATAAAAGGAGCATCTTCCACCTCTTTACTTTAATTAAACAGGTTCGTCTAATTGAGCTCAAAGACAAACCCAAAGTTTCATCATAATCAAGAACATAAATACTAAATTCTCCTTTCTACCTAAACAAGAAAATTTCACCTTAAAATTAAAATTTTGTTGTTTGTACTAATTCACTATTGTCCATTTAAGTAAACCAATTATAAAGTTATTCAACACACACCAAAACATCAAAATCGAACAACAAAGCATAAGTTATCCTGAAGGTTACTGCACTAGTGGCTTCAATGTACATCGTCCTTGCTAATTTCACCATTCCAACTGGGTTATGTTTACGTCCTCGGATTACTGGTCGCTTTTAAACATTTCTCTACACCACCATTCATCTAAACTTGATTATTAACACCCCGGAAAAATAGCAAAGAAATTTATACTTCTTTCACGCTATACGCCAAAACTGCCTACTTTTGTTTATTCTTTTATCGTTACAATTTTGATAGTTGGTACAGTAATACTCGCACATATAACAAAATTTTATTACCTTGTATCGTAGCACGTAAAGAGCAAACTGTTTTAAAGTATTTAATAATCACCAAAATATACGAGCAAACTGTTTATATCAAAGTCGAAAATCTAAGAGCACTTTTTAAAGCATCGAATAGTCAAAATCTAAGAGAGCGAAACTCATATTAACACTGGTATATATAATAGCTCGCCCGTGCGCCGCTTTTGTCCCCAAAACGGACAATTCTTAGAATTTCGCATTCTATATTCCCATCTCGACCGCCCGTGCGTCGGTTCTACAAAATTTGCACACGCGCCAGTTGAAAATCTCAGAAATTTTCCACACGGCACGCAACGTCTGAGAATACCTAATTAAATTTTATACAGAAATCGTTGTTTCTACCTCTGATATTTGCATCTTATTTTCAACCAATCGTGACCCTCGTGACGTTGCTCAAATCCCGCCTTTAATTATTAGTGTCTTTGCTTGACGCATTTTCTTTCCTTTTCTAACCTGTTCTTATTGGTGCAAATTGATATTCTTTATTGTCGATTATTTCAGTCCACGTGTATTCTTATCTGGGTTAAATAACCCCGTATCTAGCCTTCCCGTGAATATTAAGCGACGGTTTCTCCAAGATTCTCTGTAACCATTTGTTATCTGCAGAATTTACGCAGAACGTGACTTTTAAATATACGCAGGTGTTCAATCATACTACTTCTAACTAACACTTCTACAATTTGAATACTATTGGGTTTTTACAAGCTTTTATACATATTATATGTTCCTAACGGTTCAATTAACTCCAATTAAAATAATACCCTTTAATTTTTAGTGAATCCTAATTAAATATTCAATTATTATCTGTACATTTTGTTTAATACTTGTTACCCAAACTTGAATCAATTAATATAAATTTTGCACGTAATTTCCATTTGTTTCTTTACTCAGAATAATTAAATTACACGTTGAGCATTTAATACTGCTTCTTTTTATATAAAGCGTCTTGTAAATAATTTAAATCTCTTATTTTAATGAACGAATGAATTTTTATTCTCCACGGTTTTTTTAATAAAGCGTATTATCTATTAAAATTCCTTATACACGGAGATTAAAATTATTTGATGTAATTCATTAATTTTCTACCCTGGTCTAAATATGAGTATTTTCCCCCTATTTGAATACAAATAATCCCACTTATTTGAATGCAAATATATAGCATTTAGACTGCCAAAAAAAATTTACAAAAAAAATTGTCTATCTCTCTCTACCCTTATCTATCTAACTTACCTAACTTATATCCAATCCAAAAAAAATATTTACACCTATCCTATATCCCTATCCTATTTCTAACTCTTACCTAATTTTATAAACTGAAATTATCCCTAACTTCATCCTACTTATCCATCTAATCCTATATACATCCTATATACCTATCCTATTCCTAACTTTTAACTAATCTCCACTATACTTTAGTTCCCCCTACTTAATCCTATATACCTATCCTATTCTTATTCTATTCCTAACTCTCCACTAATCTTATAAGAAATATCTACACTTAACCTATCTTATTTTCTTCTTATATTTAATTTTTTCTCATCCTATATACCTATATCTAACTATCTCCCATATTTATCCTATACCTAGCTTTATTTTCTATAAACACCTACTTCTACTCTTCTATATACCCTATTCTATCCCTATATTTTAAATTTTACTCTATTATACCCTTATCTACCTCTATTCTATATCTTTACTAAAATTCACCTATCTCTATCCTTTGTTCATCAAGTTTATTTAAATCTAACTCTTTCTTGACCCTCCACGTCTTTCTTCTCACCATCCTAATACTCTTGATCCCTATTTCTCCTCCTTTTATATCTATACTTATCATCCTTATTATCTCACATACAATAAACTCATCCCTATTATCCTTACTCTTAAATATTACTTCTTCCAGTCCCTACACTTGTCCGTTTCTTATTTATTTTTTTTTTTCTGCCGACAAACCAAACGATACTACCTTAAAATTCTCGATTTTTCTCTACGGAAAATCCTATGCACCTTCTAGAATTCTTGTGTAATGGAATCAGCCAGAATGAATTCCTTAAATCTACTTTATTAAAACAAACTTGCCATTTAACCTCGTCAAAAGTGTGTCCATGGATGTTGGACAATGGAATTGCGGTTTGGTCCGTTGATTAATTTTCCGTGCATCTTTAATTAATTTTGCCTTCACCTGCTCCCGATATGCTGCTGTTGCTTCTACCCCACTATTTCTGCATGTTTTGTACTAAAGCTTGAACCTCTACTATCCTATCCTCTGGACATCTTATTGTGTTGATCTGTTTACCTCCATCATCCTCTACTTCTACTACATTAATACTCAACCCCGTGTCATCCTCTTGGACTTCATAACTGCCCTTCCATGGCACTACCCTATCCTTAATCCTTACCCTTCCTTTCCATATCTATCAAAACCCCTAACTGCATCATACAATCAACACCTAAAATGCTCTGAAACTTCAGTCCAGGTACAATTACAAACTCTGTTCACAGCTTAAACCTCCTATATTTATCCTAAGCACCACAACACTATTCACTACAGCAAACTTCTTTTTTTGGAGCTACTAAATGGCTACGCTTTATAGGCATAATTCTATCACAAACCTTATCCCTAATTTTGCTGACGAATTCCTCCGATATTAAACTTTCTGCCCTGTATCAAGTAATACTTCTACATTATTCTCAAAATTCTATATTAATAATTGGCAAACATAATTTTCTACAGTTTCTGGCTCTACTTCCTCTCAATTTTGAAAAATTCACGTGGATGTTCATATACATTTACACTGAAATCTAGTGGTCTGTCGCGTTCTAAAAATCCTGTCCAGGTCTGTTTTCCTACCTCCTGGTCTAGCCGTCACCTCAGCGTATGTCCTAGGCGTTTCCACTCGTTCCGTGTCTGTATTAGCTGTCCCCTCATGTCCGGTGAACTATTCCTTCTGGTAGGTCCCGGTCTCGGTGCAGGTCCCCTTCCTAAATATACTTCTAAAGTATGGTCGTCGCTGTTCCCAATTCTGTCGCTGGTATCCGTAACTATTCCCCGTCTAGCGTAGTTGTCCCGTCTATTGTCAAACCTAACTGTGTTGATCTGTCTTTCCCTATTATCCCGAGGTCGTCCACTACTTACGTCGTCGTACCTCTGCAAGTATTCTAGAAACATTTCTCTGTCCACTATGTTCTGTAGTGCTACGTGTTGTCTTATGTCTACCTCGAAGTGTCGTGATAAATACTTAATAATTTGTCGGTCCGTCAGTGGTGGGTTCAGTTGCTTTGCTATGCTATACTTGCGTATAGCATATTGCTACTTCCTGAAAATTCTCCCTTAAATTTCCTGTGATTAAGTCGTCTCGTACCTGGTCTTGTCTGTGGTTCCAGTAGTGCTTTAAAATTGTTCAAAGTCCATGTAGGTGTCTATGTCCTGTCCTACTAAATTGTACCACGCTTCCGCATTGTCCTTTAATAAAGCCTTTATCGTATTCAGTTTAGTCTGTTCGTCCAATAAATTTCCCACTAGATTTCTTACACTATTAATAAAAATTTGTGGATTTACCCTGTTATCGCCATAAAACTTCATGTGTTGGTCCAATGATACGCCACCTGTATAAAATCTGGGACCATCCCCCGTTAAACTTGACCTGTTGTATTTGATACTACTAACTTCGCGTTCTACCCTGCCTAACTGATCCCTACATGAGTCCGTTACTTCAGTCATTTTTACGTTTATTTCTTCTTCACAAAAAATGCGTACTTCGGACCTTAAATGTCCCATTTCCTGTCGAAGACCTGTAATGTTTTTCTCATTTTATCAACCCTATTTCTACTTCCCCATTTTCACGGTAAGACTATTTTTAAATTCTGTAAATTCTTTAGTCGATTGCTCAATTTTCCCGCTTATCTGCTCTAATTTTCGGTTGGACCCTTCCCTATCTCTATTAGATTCATCGCTTAGCTGTTCTAATTTTCTATTGGATTCCTCCTAGCTAATCGCATTTCCTCTAACATTCTCATCATTAACTCATTTCCTTGATCCCCTGATTCCGTCCTCGACTGATCTCTACTGCCTCCAGCTTCTTCCATTTTCGAATTTTTTCACACAATGCACTATCGTCACTTCCAATTTCCCTCCTTGACTCCTTAACCACCCTTTCTCTGCATACGTTCTAATCACTCACACACACTCTAAAATACTCTTAAATTTATCCACAAACAGAAACTCTTTCTCTCAGATCGCCAGTTTCCTGGAATAAAATTACAAAATTTTATTTGGAACTCGAGCCTCACTTTGGGTCGCCATGTATGCTGTGAAATCTTTGCTGACACCTTTGGTCACGAGAACTGGCCCTTTAAAAAAAAACCCATTAGAGCCCCACAGATTGGGCGTCATGTATGCTGTGATTCTCTTCGGATACTCGCCTCTTTACTCTTTCCGCCTCGGCTGCTCACCTAGTTAAAACTTTCATCCTTATTCATAAAAAAAACAAATACATTCCTACCACAAACATCAACGTTAACTCTATTTACATCAATATTTATAATACATTAAATTTTCCAAAATTAAATTTCAGCATAAATTTCAGTATCATAAAATTTCAAAATCAAATTTGTCATCATTTTAAATTTGCATCCAGAATTAAAGTCCTTGTAGGATGCCTACTAATTAATTTAACAATATTAGCAGACCTGAGTCTGAATAAAGGGAGCATCTTCCACCCTTTACTTTAATTAAACAGGTTCGTCTAATTGAGCTCAAAGACAAACCGTAAGTTTCATCGTAATCAAGAACATAAATACTAAATACTCCTTTCTACCTAAACAAGAAAATTTCACCTTAAAATTAAAATTTTGTTGTTTGTACAAATTCACTATTGTCCATTTTAAGTAAACCAATTATAAAGTTATTCAACACACACCAAAACATCAAAAATCGAACAACAAAGCATTAGTTACCTGAAGGTTACTGCACTAGTGGCTTCAATGTACATCGTCCTTGCTAATTTCACCATTCCAACTGGGTTATGTTTACGTCCTCGGATTACTGGTCGCTTTTAAACATTTTCTCTACACCACAATATACGAGCAAACTGTTTAAATCAAAGTCGAAAATCTAAGAGCACTTTTTAAAGCATCGAATAGTCAAAATCTAAGAGAGCGAAACTCATATTAACACTGGTATACATAATAGCTCGCCCGTGCGCCGCTCTTGTCCCCAAAACGGACAATTCTTAGAATTTCGCATTCTATATTCCCATCTCGACCGCCCGTGCGTCGGTTCTACAAAATTTGCACACGCGCCAGTTGAAAATCTCAGAAAATTTCCACACGGCACGCAACGTCTGAGAATACCTAATTAAATTTTATACAGAAATCGTTGTTTCTACCTCTGATATTTGCATCTTATTTTCAACCAATCGTGACCCTCGTGACGTTGCTCAAATCCCGCCTTTAATTATTAGTGTCTTTGCTTGACGCATTTTCTCTTTCCTTTTCTAACCTGTTCTTATTGGTGCAAATTGATATTCTTTATTGTCGATTATTTCAGTCCACGTGTATTCTTATCTGGGTTAAATAACCCCGTATCTAGCCTTCCCGTGAATATTAAGCGACGGTTTCTCCAAGATTCTCTGTAACCATTCGTTATCTGCAGAATTTACGCAGAACGTGACTTTTAAATATACGCAGGTGTTCAATCATACTACTTCTAACTAACACTTCTACAATTTGAATACTATTGAGTTTTTACAAGCTTTTATACATATTATATGTTCCTAACGGTTCAATTAACTCCAATTAAAATAATACCCTTTAATTTTTAGTGAATCCTAATTAAATATTCAATTATTATCTGTACATTTTGTTTAATACTTGTTACCCAAACTTGAATCAATTAATATAAATTTTGCACGTAATTTCCATTTGTTTCTTTACTCAGAATAATTAAATTACACGTTGAGCATTTTAATACTGCTTCTTTTTATATAAAGCGTCTTGTAAATAATTTAAATCTCTTATTTTTAATGACACGAATGAATTTTTATTCTCCACGGTTTTTTTAATAAAGCGTATTATCTAATAAAATTCCTTATACACAGAGATTAAAATTATTTGATGTAATTCATTAATTTTCTACCCTGGTCTAAATAGGAGTATTATATATATTTGAAAATAAATATTTTGCTTCTCAAAAAAAACGTACATACATAAATACATACATACATACATACATACTCTCAAAACCGCCATTGTTAAGCATCCTGATATGTTTGTAGACCTGTACAGTTCTTGCTTAAATGAAGGCGTGTTTCCTGAACCATGGAAAAAGCAATTTCTGGTATTAATACCAAAAGAAAGTAAGTCGCCAGACAAACCATCATCATACCCTCCTATATGCATGCTTGACACAGCAGGAAAATTTTTAGAAGAGATTATTAAAAACAGACTAGAGATGGTTATAGAAGAAACAGCCATACTTTCAAATAATCAATACGGCTTCAGAAATCACGGTCAACTGTAGATGCAATTAGCTGTGTCACTAATATTATCCGCAATAACACTATTGGAAAACGCTGGAAAAAAAGGATCAAAAAGATATTGTGCAGTTGTAACACTGGATGTAAAGAATGCTTACAATTCCGTGAAATGGAGTTGCATAGAAAAAGCTATTCATAAAACTGCGATTCCAGCATATCTAAGAAAAATAATTAGAGACTATTTTAAAAATAGAATTCTTAAGTTGTTACGTGCAATTTACACTTAAACATTGTTTTAGGTTAAGTTTTGATGTACGGAAGTTTCGCGCCATAATTTCAAATACGCGGTGCGCGGGAATTTTAAATAGACTAGGCGGTACTTCCGTACGTCATAGTAGTGAGTTTGTGCAGATTGCACAACACTAGAGGGGTAGATGAATAACTTCGTGCGGATGGGAAAAAGACAAAGAGTGGGGACAAAGTGGTGAGAGGTTTTTTGGTCACGCTCTGAAGCGTGGCCTTTTGCCTTGGTTCGTCGAGTGCAGTGGTCGTTTCGTGGTAACGTATCGCTAGCTTTACCTATGTAGATTTCCTTTGTTGATTATCTTTTGTTTGTCTACCCTAATACCTTATTTTCCTAATCCGATCCCTGCATAGGTAGGTAATCAGCAATCTTCGGCAACTGGACTCCACGACCCTGATGACCATGCCCCGCTAGCAGCTCCGGAGGAATCACCACCTTTAATCCCTCCGGGATGTAGCCGGATGGACTCCAATTGAGGCCTACCCTAGCGCAACTTTGTGCGGATGCCGGATTCTTTAGGTAAGTAGATTATTAGCTAAATTGTTTGCTTTTATCGTGTTTAATTGTGTAAATTTTGCGAAGTATTGCGCAATATACCCTTTGTATCGGTGACGTCATGGTAGTTGGCCACGCGGAACCTGTCATAAGGTTCGCGCTTCCGGCCGCCAGGGCGTTGCATTGCTTTTTATCCATCGTGCTTGCGCGATGTATCTTATGAACTTTGGTAACTGTATTACCGACTTTTAGGAACTATCACCATATAAATGTATCACCATCTAAAGTGCAATACTTTGTAAACTGTTTTATCGACCATATAAAATGTTTCACCATAGAAGTGTAATAAAGTACGATTCATCTGAGGGCTCCAAAGAATATGTAATTACGGGCGGAGTCCCGCAGGGTTCCGTTCTAGGTCCAATTCTTTGGAATTTAACCTTTGATTCAGTTTTACGACTACAAATGCCGAAAGAAGTTACGGTTATAGCATTTGCGGACGATTTGGTATTCGTAGTTACAGCTAAATTAAAAAAAGAAGTAGCACAAATTTGCAACGAATCTGTGGAATTGATAAGACAACATTTAAAAGAACTAAATCTTGAATTAGCTGCCGAAAAAATCGAAGTTGTGTCCAGCAGAAAAGTTAGAGAAAAGATAAGTATATACGTAGACAAACATGAAGTTATATCTCGTCAAAGCGTGCGTTACCTAGGCGTAGTAATCGATGAAAAAATAACCTTTAAAGAACACTTATCAATTATGAGTACGAAAGGAGCAAACAGCAAATCTAATTTCAAGACTAATGCCAAACGTTGGCGGACCAAAAAGCAGTAAGAGGTTACTTTAGGCATCAGTCGTCACTTCGATAATTTTATATTCAGCTCCAATCTGGGCCGATGCTATTAAAATTCAAGCTAACTGTCGCAGGATCTCTTCTGTATACAGATTGTGCGCTCTACGAATGATATGCGCTTACCTTACAATTTCATACGACGCTGCATGCATTATCGCAGGTATGCCTCCGATTGAACTGTTAGTGCACTATCGTCGGGAGTGGTATCACAGAACGAAAACTACGAACAAGCTAAATACAGAAAAAAAACTAAACTGATGACAGAATGGCAACGGAATTGGAACACATCGGAAAAAGGTCGATGGACGTCTCGTATGATACCTTGGTTAGAACCGTGACTCGATAGATGCCATAGAGAGTTCGGCTTTTACTTGACGCAATTGCTGAGCGGTCACGGGTGTTTTAGAGCACATCTTTTTAGAATTATTCTAGATATAAGTCCTAGTTGCCCAGTTTGCCCAGTTTGCCCAAACACTTTAGAAAATGCAGAACATGTGTTTTTTATTTGACCAAGATTTCGAAAACTAAGGGAGGAAATGATTAACTTTAAACAAATTAATATAAGTCCAGGAACACTAGTTGAAAAAATACTAGAATCACAGGAGATATGGTCAGCAGTGGCACTATTTGCATCACTAGTACTAAAATAACTCAGACGATGTGATAATGAACGAAGGCAGGCAACAAATAATTAAACAAATATAGGATCCAATTATGATGACACTATTTGTGTAATGGAAGTATATACTATATACGATTTAGAAGTTTCAAGCAAAGTTAAATTTGTTTTATACTACAGACCGTAACTCAAGTGGAACAAGTCAAGGTATCCAAAAGGCTATTTATAATAATACATGGAATATCAAGCTGTGAAGGATGATTTGGATATAAAAGCATTATTGAACGATATATTGTTGAGAAACAACATTCAGAGATGAAGATATAACTACACTTCGTCCCAGAAGATTAAATATCTCATATAAAAAAAGAAGATATAAAAGAAAAGATTAAAATTTAAATCGAACACGAATATTGTTTTACTAAACGAATAAGAATAATAACACGTATTAACTAGGCAGTAAATTCGTTACAGCAACCAATTAAATTCAAAGCGATTATTGAAATACATATTTAAATGGAAGAGAATCGTAAAAAATTAATACGATCCCCGAATGAAGAGCTTAATAGCCACAATCACTTCTCGCGAAGTAATGCTGCACGGCGGTTCCGTGAGAAGACTAATTGGTGATGTGTTGCAGTGCATATATTTATTTATTCGTGTATATATTAATTTGAAAATAAATATTTTGCCTCTTAAAAAAACATAAATACATACAACATACATATATACATATAAATTTCGGTATTCTCGTATTTTATTATACGAAATCAACTTTTTTTAACAAAACTAATTTAATTGACATTTACTTGTCGCTCAAAACAACTCTAATTTTTATGTATTTTGTATACCCGGCAATTACTGATTGCGCAGACCTGGAAATGAAAGATATCACCGAAGATACCACGCATTCAACATTAAATATATATTAACCTTATTTTTACTTCAAAAATTTTCTGTGATAGCTTCTTGATTTTTAAAAGTATATCAATACATTTGCTTTTTACTATTACAATACCTTTTAAATTTCACCCAATTTATTAATATATTTTTTAAATGGTAAAAATTATATATTTGTTGGCTAGATTGATTGAGCGGTGTTTCTCTATTGCTGGTATCTTCAACCTGTACGTTTCTGTTATGAAGAAATAAACTAGTTCCAGTATTACATAAAGATCCGTTAGACTTAACCTTTGTCTCAAATTGTTGCTATTCTTCAAACGTCAAAATTTACCACATTGATGATTGAACAGCGTGTTCTGTTCTAACATTTATAAATTTAGCTGTTAGATTTATGTATCTGATTTAATTGGAATTTAAAACAGATAGGATTAAAACAAGATTTATGTTTCTACGTCTCGATCGAGATAAATTATTAATGACAATCCTCCATGAATTACCACAGTCTATGGCAGCTTGTAATTAACATCATTTCTTTTCATTGTGCACTTGTATGTCGTAATGATTCATATTATGTTGATGTTTTTTATGAACGAGGATTGTCAGAATGTCTAGCGAGCTTAATGTTAAAATTGTGCTTGTTTAGACAAATGGATGGCACGCGTTAATAATGAATGTGCTATTAAATTCTAGCAGTAAGATAAGTATATAGTTGCTCGTGTCCGGGATGTTAAGAATAATATTAAATAAAATTCGCATTAGTTATTGTCTTTCTTGATGGACATATGCTCTACGTTTTGATTTTTAAACAGTTCCCGTCTAGCTTATATCACAACTTTAATATGAACATGCAATTAGGAGATATTATTTCTAAAGAAATTTTCCTATTATTACTTAATTGCTTGTCATGTTTGCCCTATAATTATATCCTCTCCTGTAATTGATTCATATACCATTTAGGCAACACAATCGATACATAAGTTACACCTACCTATACAGAACTGTAAGAAAACGAAATTAACTTCCGAAAAGAATAATAAAGATCAAATTTGTAAGTCAAATTACATTTCGTAGCAGCTGTCTGACAAATTTTGTATGGGAGAATATAAAAATAGGATAGAAAAACGGCGAAAGTTGGCTAAAGCAGAATAAGACAGAAAGGTCTTTAGAAAAGTCGTATCAGAAGAAGCATAAGAACTAAATGGTACGTAGCTAGAAAAGAATGGATAACGCAGGAAGTTTTATTTTGAATAGAAAAAAGAAAGAAATATAGCCGTGATGCTATGGAGAAAAGTAGGCAAATTATATGGAACTTAACGAATAAAATAAGAAGACTTCGTGGTGAAATGAAATCAGTATTAAACAGACTGGACATATTTCGTCAAAAATTATGAACTTATAAGAGAGCAAGTAATTAAAAAAAGGCAATAAAAGATGAAGCAGCCATAACTGTAGTAGAAGCAAAAGTAATAGTAGGTAGATGAAAGTGATATAAAGAACCCCTTTCTCTTTATTAGCTAATATCGAGGACCTGGGTGAGGTAGGAGACTATGAAGTACTAAAGCAACTAAAGTATAAAAAGAATTGGAACTGATATATCGAAGACACTTCAAAACACATTACATACGTTAATAAATAATACTTATGGTGGAAAACTATCCATACACTTTGCAAAAAGTAAATTAGTTAATGTTTCCAACGAAATCTCGATCAAAGGATTGCAAACATTTTAAGATCGTTAGCGTGTTAAACCAATTTTTTAAAATATTAACTAATTAATGCATGGCAGGATGCGGACAACATAGAGGAGAGATTAGTGGAAAATTAGTTTTGTTTTAGCCATGAGAGAAGTAATCTTAACACTAAAATTAGTATTAAAGCAATGCCAATAGTAGGAAAACCACAGTAGTAGATTTTATGAACGTAGTCCAGATTTTTGCCTATGCAGATTGGAATATACTGTATAGAATTTTAAAGCTAATTACAATAAATTGCCAAAACACAAAAATTTATATAGAGTACAAGTGGTTGAGTAGAAATAGATAACATATAAGCAGATGTATTTAACAGGTACTGGCGCCTCATTTTCTCCAGAATCCCTCATTTCCTCACTTATTTACATGTAAATTCCCATAAGGAGGATTTGAGGAGGAAAGACTTGTTTGGTATCAATTAATATTAGAATTTTCTCAGCTACGCGAATCTCTAGGAATTTTTTAGATTTCATCACCCCCAAGGAGCTACCCTCATTTTAAGATTTTTTGCTGGTAGCGATTTCAGACCGTCTTTATAAATTTTTTTAGACATGCGACACATCAAATTAGTCTAGAATTTTACGCAGAATCCGAATCTGTAAACAGATTTAAAATAGGACCACCCCTTATTGTTTTACACATATGCCCTCTGCGAGATAAATCTTTCTCCTCATTTCCACCCACGAGATAAATGGACCTTGTGTGGTATCAATTAATACTAGAATTTTCTCAGCTATCCGAATCTTTATGAATTTTTAGATTGCATCATCCCCCAGGGAGCTATCCTCATTTTAACATTTTTTTACCGCTAACATTCTGAACCAAATAGTTTTCTTCGACTAACCATTGCCACCCACGAGATAAATGTACATTGTTTGGTATCAATTAATATTAGAATTTTCTCAGCTATCCGAATCTCTAGGAATTGTTTAGATTGCATCACTCCCCGGAGGGCTACTCTCATTTTAAGATTTTTTGCTGGTAGTGACTTTTTGACCGTCCGCATAAATTTTTTAACCATGCGAGATATCAAATTAGTCTAGAATTTTACGCAGAATCTGAATCTGTAAATAGATTTAAAATAGGACCACCCCTTACAAAGTTACACTTTTAAGCTCCCAAACCTCTAATTTTTTTGCTCATCTATGACATATGCTTTAACCAATCATCTCCGAAAATATAAAGCCGCGGGAGTTTTAGAAATACTATGACTTTTAAAATTTTAAGCAGTTATCAATTTTCTGGTTTAATATTTTTAATTACTAAGCACGTAATAACATAATTATATACTCAATGCTAAATATATACTTGGAAAATACAATTCGTTTCCAAACTAATTTCTTGTCGATTATGGATTACCTAAATTACACGTGCGAGCGCTGTATAATTTATTTTTAAAAGTGTATATCTTCTCTAAACAAATGCGTTAATTACAGAAGGAAAGTACGCTGAATGCAAGCCAATTAATAGCAATTTAATACGGCTTACCGACCAACCTTAATTGTTTGTACAAGGAAACACAATAAAATATATACAAATATAGCAACTAACTTATATATTTATGGCCCCCATGCGTAGGTTGATGTACTATTAGGAATGATGTACCTTTTGTCGTCCTCGCCCGACAAACTAATTTTATTAATTAATTGGGTATAAAGTTGGTGTTTACATGGTTTCGTTTAAGACCTTATGCTTATTTTTCAGAGTACTAGAAGATGTTATAACCATATTTTTTGTGATAAAAGAAACTCGGACACTCCATCGTCGACACTGGCGTTCTTTATGCGATAGCTAGCCATGCGGTTGTTAAACGCTGTGCTAACCATTTCTACGCCATCTTCGCCAGTAACGGTAACTGTTGCATTTTTATATCTGTTGCTTCTCAAGTGTGCGGCATAGGTAGTCTTTTCCATTTCGAAATCGCTTACTTTACACATAGTTCGTCGTTGTTTTGTTCAAGACCCTTTAACAGCTGTTGGAGCTGAACGTTTACGGCTTAATGACATACCGTCCTGTTTTTCCTTGTGTCGCTGTAAGTTGTCCATTCTCGTAAAAGCGATACCGCAAAACACACAGTTTAAGTACTTTGCTGCTGACGGATGTATAAGCTTAACCGTGGACGATGTTACACCACAACATTTGTTCTGGTGCCGTTTGAGAGCATTTTTTCAGGTATAGGAAGCACCGCAAGGGTTGCATTTAAAACGTTTACAGCTACCATTTTAGTGCAAAACAAAATCCGCATTATAGGACTTTGGTTAAACTTGTAAGCGAACTAACTTATAACTAAAAGTTTATTCTTGCGTACCTGCTTTATGTTCCCTATAGAATGCAAACCGAAGGTTTCCGAAGACAACCAAACGAAATTAAGGATTCAGCGGGGAACTAAATGACGTCATCTTTTGCCAATCCTTGCTACTCGCCAGTACATTTAGCACCAATGCATGCGCCCGGTTCGCATCGTCCATGCTGCGAATGCAGTTAGTAGAAACACCGGAAACGTCTTCAATGTTATACGGATCAACAATCGCATCGCGTGCATATTAAAAATTCAAAAGAGTGGTAGCTCACGCACACAAATTGGCTGCAAGTCGTGCGGTGGAAGATGCAGTGCTACTATAAACAAAAACTTAATAAAACACTTTAAACCTTTACTAAGGGAATACCAAACTTGTTGTCTACAGGATACTTACTAATAAAGCAATTTAATTTTAAATAACTTCTACGTCATATTTTCGGAAATGGCAGGCTTGAATATTTTTTGGAAACAATCAAAGATTCTCGAAGACACTCGAAGAGTGCACAAACACGGTCACTAAACCAATTAGCATTAATACCGAGTATTCCGTACTTTCGTAGGTTGTTCATTTCCTACAACCAAATCTTCCGCATAGCGATCCGTAGCACGTAATTATTTCTAGAACCGGTAAGTACTCGATATCGCCCAAATAGAGAATTAAATGCTCGATTTCTGTCAACTTCCGATTTCCTCGCAAAAGGAAGAAAAACTCGGTCAATCGTCCATCTAACTTATACTTCGACCCGCTCCCGTTCTGATAATTTCCAAACAGTTTTCAAACGACAATGGTCTCAGAATTTTTAAACTTTCGAGGGATCTATAAGTCGTGATCAATTACACGTTCGAGCTACCGGTAAAGTAACATATTTTATAGTAACAGTGCGCTGTATAATACATGCTTCCCTGTGCTACTTCTATTTTTGTAGTTGGTTGAAAAAGTCAGTCGCCTTTTTTTACTGCTAAGTACCGCTGCAAAGCACCATTTTATACTTTCTTTAAAAGTATAACACATCGCGCACTTTTTGTCTGATAATTAAATTTTGCTCATGTAGGCTTTTGCACTTTCCCATATTTAAACATCTAATACGATCGATTAACCACTTTTGATTATTCTGACGGGAAGCACCATACATTCCGCCGCACCGTTTTTTTTTAATCCATCGATCCGATGGGATTCTACACACTAACACCTAACGTATCTTTTCTACTATTTGTTATACAAAAACAACCGGCATCGCCATGTCCGTATGTGGACGTAAGCAGATGTTTGTGGATGTGTACGAGAATATGTAACCATATACATTAATCAGTCTAAGCTATTTTATTTAGTCCAAGGAAACTACTATTTTTCTAAACCACAATTACTAATCACCTCTATAGGTTTAACATTTCTACCATTTTCCAATGACTGGTGCTACGTACATAGAAACTTTAATTTCTTATTGGAGAGAATCCTTATTCTCCCACTCGCTGTTGCGTAGTTGCATCCCCTTTTGGGAATATATGCTCGTTATAGGTTGTAGCACCCGCGGTTTTACTTAACTACACTTCGTGAGACCCCTTTAATCTTTTTAATCGTGTTTTACTCGCTTACAATACAGTAGGACTTAGCCCTACTACCAACAAATTATAATACTAGACTCTATCTCCTTTTCTAACTAATAGTTTGATACATAGAGACCGTCTAGGTTTTCGAATTGCAAAATGTACCGAAGTTTGCCTCTATATATAAAGTCTTTGATTTCACCGACAACCAAATCCATTCCTTCGTGTAATTCTTGCAGCTTATGACAATCTTTTAATCGCGGCTCTCCCACTATATCCTGCATACGTATCTTGTTAGTTTGATCGACTTCTTCTTGTCGTTATTGGAGGAGTCCTTGTTTTCCCACTCACTATTACGTAGTTGCATGTCCACCACTTTTGAGAATATACGGTCGTTATAGCTTGTAGGGCCCTCGGTTTTAAATTATCCGAAAGGTTCTTTACTAGACAAATATACAATGTTCATCGGAACCCCTTTGCGTGTCGTGTACGCCAAGGTTACGAAACCCGCATTCCTTAGTTCGTCTTTGTTATCTACCATTTTGATAAATACGTTTTTAGAATAACCTTTTAAAAGTATACGGATTTAGTACCATTTTTTTCCACAAGAACGCCTACATAACTAAAAGGGTATTTCTTACTAACCGCAAATGCATATAGCTTGTTTACAAAGAAAATATTCAAGCCTGCCATTTCCGAAAATATGACGTAGAAGTTATTTAAAATTAAATTGCTTTATTAGTAAGTATCCTGTAGACAACAAGTTCGGTATTCCCTTAGTAAAGGTTTAAAGTGTTTTATTAAGTTTTTGTTTATAGTAGCACTGCATCTTCCACCACACGACTTGCAACCAATTTGTGTGCGTGTGCTACCACCCTTTGGGATTTTTAATATGCACGCGATGCGATTGTTGATCCGTATAACATGGAAGACGTTTCCGGTGTTTCTACTAACTGCATTCGCAGCATGGACGATGAGAACCGGGTGCATGCATTGGTGCTAAATGTACTGGACTAGTAGCAAGGATTGGCAAAAGATGACGTCATTTAGTTTCCCGCTGAATCCTTTATTTCGTTCGGCTGTCTTCGAAAATCTTCGGTTTGCATTCTATAGGGAACATAAAGCAGGTACGCAAGAGTAAACTTTTAGTTATAAGTTAGTTCGCTTACAAGTTTAACCAAAGTCCTATAGTGCGATTTTGTTTTGTACTAAAATGGTACCTGCAAACGTTTTAAATGCAACTCTTGCGGTGCTTCCTATACCTGGAAAAATGCTCTCAAACGGCACCAGAACAAATGAGGTGGTGTAACATCGTCCACAGTTTAGCTTATACATCCGTCAGCAGTAAAGTACTTAAACTGTGTGTCTTGCGGTATCGTTTTTACGAGAATGGACAACTTACTTAGACACAAGGAAAAACAGCACGGTATGTCATTAAGCCGTAAACGTTCAGCTCCGACAGCTGTTAAAGGGTCTTGTACGAAACAACCACGAATTATGTGTAAAGTACGCGATTTCTAAATGGAAAAGACTACCTATGCCGCACACTTGAGAAGCAACGGACATAAAAATGCAACAGTTACAGCTCTGGTGAAGATGGCGTAGAAATGGTTAGCACAGCGTTACCAACCGTATGGCTAGCTATCGCATAAAGAACGCCAGTGTCGACGATGGAGTGTCCGAGTTTCTTTTATCACAAAAAATATGGTTATAACATCTTCTAGTAATCTGGAAAATATGTATGAGGTCTTAAACGAAACCATGTAAACACCAATTTTATACCCAATTAATTAATAAAATGGGATTGACGGGCGAGGACGACAAAAGGTACATCATTCCTAATAGTACAGCAACCTACGCATGGGGAGGGGGCATAAATATTGTTGCTATATTGGTATATATTTTATTGTGTTTCCTTGTACAAACAATTGAGGTAGGTCAGTAAGCCGTATTAAATTGCTATTAATTGGCTTGCATTCAGCGTACTTTCCTTCTGTAATTAACGCATTTGTTTGGAGAAGATATACACTTTTAAAAAAAAATTGTACAGCGCTCTCCCGTGTAATTTGGGTAATCCATAATCGAGAAGAAATTAGTTTGGAAACGAATTGTATTTTCCAAGTATATATTTAGCATTGAGTATATAATTATGTTATGACGTACTTAGTAATTAAAAACGTTAAACCTAAAAATTGATCACTGTGTAAAATTTTAAAAGTCATGGTTTTAAATATTCTCAAAAACAGTACATTACCGTTTGAAAATGGTTTTAAATATTTAACACTTATGGCCTATAAAGGACTCATTTCTAAAACTCCCGCGGTTTTAGATTTTCAAAGATGGTTGGTTAAAGCATATGTCATAGATGAGCAAAAAAATTAGAGGTTTGGGAGCTTAAAAGTGTAATTTTGTAAGAAGTGGTCCTATTTTAAATCTATTTACAGATTCGGATTTTGCGTAAAATTTTAGACTAATTTGATGTCTCGCATGGTTAGAAAATTTATGCGAACGGTCAAAAAATCACTACCAGCAAAAAATCTTAAAATGAGAGTAGCCCCCTGGGGGGTAATGCAATCTAAAAAATTACTAGAGATTCGGGTAGCTGAGAAAATTCTAATATTAGTTGATACCAAACAAGGTATATTTATCTCGTGGGTGAAAATGTGGAGAAAGATTTATCTCCCAGAGGGCATATGTGTAAAACGGTAAGGGGTGATCTTATTTCAAATCTATTTACAGATTTATAAGGACGGTCAGAAATCGCTACCAGCAAAAAATCTTAAAATGAGGGTAGCTCCCTGGGGGTTGATGCAATCTAAAAAATTCCTAGAGATTCGGGTAGCTGAGAAAATTCTAATATTAATTGATATCAAACAAGTCCCTCCTCCTCAAATCCTCCTTATGGGACATTACATGTAAATGAGTGAGAAAATAAGGGATTCTGGAGGAAATGAGGCGCCAGAACCTGTAAAAAGCATTGTGGTGCATTGTGTTGCAAATGTAACGTGCATAACGATCTTTTAGTGTAAGTGGGTTTAATCGCATTTTTTACGCTACACATTCTTTCTGAGCGGTGAAAACTTCCTACAGAATGATTTTGCCCTGTAATACAAGTCTTGAACAATAAATTAGAATGGTTAAATTGCTTATAAATAAATGTCTGTACAATTTTATGTGTAATTATAACTTAGTTGCGTACTCATTATTAAACTAGATGTTCAACCGTCTCGTTAGTGAATGCTTCACTATAACTATATTGAATTTTATTCACTACTAACTTAGTTAAAATGTTAATGCACTTTTACTAAAACTAGACACTTGGTAATGCTTATTGCAACATTTATGTTTTTGACTAAAACTTAAAACTTCTGTTCATATGCACTGTTTTAGCTTTACCTATATTGTCTTTCATTGTACAGTTAGGTTTGATGCACGAGATAACAGTGTATAGCCCCTTAAAGTAAATGTCAAGTTTTGAGCGATTTTATCTTGCTAACAGGACTAAATCTCCAACCCTTATTACGTCAATGGTTTTATTTCTATTGATTTGACATTCCTGATATTCAGCTGTGTACTGTGCCACACCTCGTAATATTCCTTTCCAATTGTAGTGGGATTTTAATTTTCTTTAATAATCTTTTGTTACCACAATATCCTCCGAAAATTGGGTTTTGTAAAAAAGATTTAATAATCGCTCTCCTTGCTTCTTATTTTCTACAATCATTGGTTTTGGATAAGGTATTACGCATACTTAATTCAATATTGACGACGCTGGCATTTTGACTGCCCGATGTGTGTAATTTAATATTTTGACTTCCTAATTCACCAGCTATCTCTTGCAACTTAATGAAATGGATTATCTCATCTACTTGATATGTTCCATTTGGATACTTATATACTTTGGTGCTACCTTTAAAACTTGCCCACAGTAGGTTGATTAACGCTGTGTCAGTTTATTCTAATTCAAAAATTTTAACTTTATCCAAAATTACTTCTCTAACTTTCTCCTAATGGTCTCTTCTTTTATTTACATTATTTGGATGGTCTTGAATGCTTACTGTTATGAAATTAGCCACTTGTAAATTAAATATGCATATTTTAATAGTTGGCTTTCCTCGTCCAGTTCTGGATGCTGGCGGGCTTGCTCGTTTCCCTGGTTCTAACTTCAGTAATTTTTCGATCTATCTTTGACTTTAAAATTCTTACGTACCACGATTTGCTAAAAACATAACATATATTTTGCAGGTTACCCATATAATCCGCCTTCAATAATTCATAAAGTTCTTCTAGTTCTGTCAACAATTTCTGAAATTTTGCCCTTGTTAGAGATATATCATTCTCATTATTTAAATATGTGTCAGGCAAAGAACCATGTAAGCGTTACGCGAAAATTTCGTTTCAATTTATATAGATAAACTGTTTACTCGTCTTTTTAAACCCTAATCTAAACCCTAATTATTTAAATTTGACCTCAATAGATTATTAAACGTTTCTAAAGTTGTAAAAAAATTTTTTTATTAAAAATAAAAAATGAAGAAATTCGCTAAAATTACTTATTTGCGATCCTAAATAAGTATTCATATCCATCTTAAAATTTTAGTTCCAGATGGAAAACAAGAAACAATCCGCTGTGTTTTATTAATTCTATTGCAAGACTAAATTCCATACTTCTTTGCTATAACAAATTATATACTTTGAAAACTTGTTGTAAAGTCATTAAAACTTGAAGGTATTCGTTTAAAATAGCACTTTATCATTAGGAATTGTAAGTAAATGCGTTATTCTCAAATATATTAAGGTTGTTCAAGTAGTTTTATAAATATAGCACCTGCCGCATCCTAGTTTTGTTAACCTCCTCTTTATTAGCATAAAGTCCATATACATAGGGTTTTCCAGGACAAATCGGTTTTATGAACAGCTGAGGTATTATTATCGTTTCCAATCCATCCCCCAAGAAGTTCGTAATGGGGTGGTTGACGATAAACTTAATTTAAAAAAAGACATTGTTTTAATCTGTGTTTTTAAAGCAAACTTTAAGGGTTGTAATTCCGCTTTTCTCTTCAGAGATGTTGGTCGGAGGTGGTTGGTTCTGTTACATAAAAATTGACTACCGATATCAATAAACTTTTTTTAGTTTTGCCTAGTTAAATCCTGCACCAGAGCAGATTAGTTCCATCGGGGTGATTATCCAAGGTTTGCCATTAAGGGTGAGTGTTGTAGTCTGTTGTCGAATACATCAGTGAATTTATGAAAAACCAGTTGTATTAAACAACCTCCCTTAAAGCTTGAGACGATAATACCCTCACTATCCCAACTAGAAATAAAACTTTCATTATTTCAGTTCATAGAATGGTTTTCGCCAAACAAAGATTACATTTAAAGTTTCAATTCCTTTGGTTCAGCTATTTTATTAAAAGAAAACGACTTAAGTAAAATTCCTATTTAAAATTTTACACAATTAGAGCTTCATTCTGTTTGTCCTTCTTATTTGCGAGAGGTCGTACTAAAGAAATTATGCTAAAAGATTTCTTTGTGCAATAATTGGCAACAATTTTATCTTGTATAAAAGTAGATAAACCATTTAGTACCTCTTTTATAAATTTAAATTTAGTTAATCTATTTTATGGAAAAACCTGAACACGTAAATCATATGCCAGATTTGAAAAATCATGGTTAAACGAATTTGTAAATGCATAAACTATTTTAGCCTTTCCATCTTCTACGTATAAAACTTTAATTCTTTGAAAGTGTAAAACCATATACCAAGTGTAAAAATAGAACTGTAGCAAAGTCTCATTCTACTTACTCCACATTGCTTAATACAACTAACCTATTGCAATTATATAATTATAAAAGGTTTGTGTACTTTACGATGAAGATTGCGTAGCTATTTCATGTGCTTTTTCGCCAATACGACACTTTGTTTAGCTTCACCTATTCCCATATACAGCATTTCAATCTGTTGCTGCAGAATTTGCATTTCTGTAGAACTATTTTTATGAGATATTTTTCTGTATTAATTCACTAAAATGTATATGAAACGTATCATAACAAAAACCATTACTATATTTAATAAGTATTGCGATAATTTTAGACAGTTACTCGAATCTTGTGTAGCATTATTAGTACATACAGTCGTGGCTTGAACAATAATCACCTTTTGTTGGGACTGCTAGGTGCACATAGGAATAATAAAATAAAATTCTAAACAAATATTTTTTAATTGTATGCTGTTTACTGGGAATTATAGATATTCCGCTCAAACTATATTTTTCTTACTAATCCAGTTAACTACTTCCAATTTGATCATGACATACTAAGGCGAATTTTTCTCCATACTTATTTTTTTAATTCCAATTCCTAAGCGGCCAGTTTTCAGGCAAATGTATTGTAGAAAAAAATGTATAGAGCCCATCCTGGAATCTTTTGGTCCCCTACATTTGACTTTCCAATGCTCCACCCGATGTTACTACATTGGCCAGGAAAAGAATTTGTTTAAACTTGGAAGTTCTAAATTTTGCTGAACCCTTGCTATTCCAAACAAGGTTGAGGGCGTTTTTTTGTGAAAAATATCGCCTAACAGTTTTCGTGATCGCTTACTAATACTTGGGTATCCACATAACAATATAATGCTTACACATGCGCTATTAGTTTGTAACAATTTTATTTTCGCATTAAAAATCTCTTCATTTAAAGGTACAACGAATGTTAAAACACCTTTATTAACTAAAGTAATAATACGTGTAACAATCAAATTTTGCATTGATACAGTATCTAGAGTCGTTAGTCTATTTGTTTCGGAGGTCGGTGTATTCCACAGCCACAGGCACGCGCGTGAGAGGATTGACAACCCCCCTCGGGACCCTCCCACCATGCAAGAACGCGGCAGAGGCACTCGTCGATAGGTAAAAGCAGCGACAGCATGCATTCGAAGATAATGGCGAGTGACCTCCGGGTCGCATTAATTGTGTGACACACTTCCTGAGTAACGGTTGGTATTGTATATTCGTTATCATAGTATCTAATTTAAAAATTTGTTTAGCGCAAACTACGACTTGCAAACTTACGACTTACAAACTACGCAACGAAAATTATATTTATAACTAAGATTAGACCATGGAAGATTACGCTACAAAATTTATGCAACTTTGAATCAATGTAAGAAACCCACTTCGCTTCAACACCTGTATTTAAAGCATGGAAAGCAGGAATAATTAGCTGCAGACTCCGCACGGCGATGCAGTTCCCAATCTAGCCAAGGACAGCAGCCCGGGGTTTGGTTCGTAATAGCTTTAAGATTTCCTCAGTGCTTCCTTCTAAAAGCACGTTATTTCGTTTTGTTTTATAGAAGCACAAATTTGTTATTCAGTTTATCTGTAGCTAAGCTGGTTTTCTCCAGTATCAAATTTAAATTTCACTTAGTGTCGTAGATATGTGACTACACGTGGCTTCAGCGTAAATTAACAGCTGCGGCTACGTCACTTGTTTGTTTAAAATATGCCGTCAACAATTGCACAATTGCAAGCAGATGTTTAGTATTACATTACTACCACCTTTGATAAAATTAGAGAATATCTTTGTGAATATTTTGACTTCAAATCGATTTTAATACTGTTAACTTAAAAAGAAAGTTTTGTATATTAATTTGTAAATAACCTACACAGATCTGATTGGGTTAGAAAACCTTAGTATAACCAGTCACACTGGGTTGTAATATATTTGAGTAAGAATCAAGTTGATAAACTTTACATTAATTTTTCAAGTAATTCAAGCATTCATTTTATTTTATTGCATTAAATTTTATTTACAGAAACAGAAAAAATTCTTTCTAGTAAATTTATAATCCACGCTTAAAGTCTTTTATTCTGATCTAGTTTGATCAGACCTGATAAACAAAAAACAATAAGAGTTAAATTTTTATGATACCCTTATGTAGGAAACATTCTTTTGCATTTTAGATATATTTGAGGGACACAAATAGTGTTCCCATTTTTATGTGACTTAATTATTATTTTTCCTTACAGGAACAGCGTCTTATTTTGTTAAGACAGGTTTTTGTCAGCGAAGGCGATCTTTTTTTCTTTGGGTCTCCACGTCCGCCCTTAGAAATTAGCCATGCCATTTACATGAATCAATCTGGACTTGGTGGCGCTTGTTTGTTTTAGTTTGAGTGTGACCCCCACAGATTTCGACTTACCCCCATTGCTCATAGCTCTACCCAAGGAATAGACCCCTAGCTACGTCGGAAGACTTTGTTTTGCAGACACCTAACTTGGAGCATGGTGATTATAAAGTAGTGTCGGCCAGAAGTTTAGAAAAGCGTTTCACTAGCGTGGCAATGTGAGGCACTTGAGGATACGTTTCACTGACACCCAATGTGGGGCTGGTGTTTTAGTAAGCCAAGGAAAAACGTTTCACTGGCGCCGGCAACGTTTGGGGCCTCGAAATTTGTTTGTTCATAATTTGATTTACCTCGAAATTTGTTATTCAAAATTTAATTTGCTTCGAAATTTGTTAGCTCAAAATTTATTTTGCTTTGAAATCTATTTGTCCAAAAATTATTTTGCGTCGAAATTTGTTTGCTTAAAGTCGATTTGACATTTAGATTTGTTTGTTTGCTTTTGATAAAAGATTGGTTGTAACATTAACCCTCATACAGTCAATTGATTAACTTGGTCAAATTTATTTTTGACGTTCGTTCTATTTTGACCCCATATAATTTTTTTGATATTGTTTTGGCAAAAATTATTTTACCAAAAACACCTCTTGATTTTTACCTTTAGTAGTACGAATTTGTTTTGATCATTTTTGTAAGGTTCAAATCATTTAGATCTTTCAGTTTGATTCCATTAGGCTTTTGTAATCGTGTCGGATATTCCGAATTGTTTGTCTACTTAAAGAGGAACGGGAGTAGTGAGTGAGAAACCAGTTTTGGAGAGAAGAAAATTTTTGGAAGACTGTTAGCTGAAGAAGCTGATAAGCCTGTAGTTTGATTTGCTTGAGTCAATAAAGAACATTTTTGTCCAAATTTGATGATAAGGCTAGAGATCCTATTTTGAAGGTACATTGGAGTGAGCTGTCGTCGTGTCATTTGAGAGTTGCTCTTGTGCAGAAGCACGTTTTTGATTTTGTTAGCAGATTTTTGTTTAGATCGGCATTGCAACGCAATTTAGTCTAGGCGGAACTTGTCGTCGTGGTTGGTCGCTCAGCAGTACGTTAGTCCAGACGAGACTCAGGAAGAGTTGGTCGCTCGGCATTACATAAGTCTAGACGAGACTCGAGGTGAGTTAGGCGCTCTAGAATTTTTTTTGCATCATTTTTTTTGATTTGATGTAAATTTTGGTATTGTTAGTCTAGGTGAGACTCGTAGAGGGTTTGTCACTCTAGCATATTTTGGCGTTGTGAAGCATTGTATTTGTTTCGACAGTTCGATTGGTAGTAGGATGAGAGTGTACCTGAACACTGATTTTTTTTGTTAGCTATCGTCGTGATTAGTTTTTTTATTGATGATTCAGAAGCAGGAAAATCGCTTTTAGTTGTTGGTGATTGGTTTTCGAAATATTCGATTTTGCAACCTTTGCGAAGTGCCACGGCACATTTGATTGAGAAGTTTTTGAAGGAAAAAGTATTTCTTGTCTACGGAGTACCACAGTTTGTTATTTGTGATAATGGTCCACAATTAATTGGACGTATTTTTAAAGCTTTGTGTGCAAGGTACGAAATTCAAAAGATTTGGTATAATGCTGTTTATGCTCCCCAATGCAATTTTGTGGAAAGAATCAATAAGACAGTTGGTACAGCAATCCGTTCATACGTAGAAGGACATGATACGTGGGATAATGAGATATCAAAGATCCAGTACGCAATCAACTCAGCAAAACATGAGTCCACCAACTATTCTCCAAATTTTTTAGTCTTTGGTCGTCAGGTACCCTTAAGTGGAAAAGCTTATAAGGATAATTTTAAACCTGGTGAGGATGTTGATGTCGTCTCCAGTAGTAGACCTTCTTATGTTTTGGATCGTCAACTTTTGTTTGATATTTTTGGAAATGTCCGTGAAAATTTGCATGTAGCTTATCAACGTTCGAGTAAACGCTACAATCTTAGGAGAAGAGACATTTCATTCCAAGTCGGAGAAAGTGTTTGGAGAGCTAATAAGGTCCTCTCGAGTGCTAGTGATAAGTTTTCCGCTAAGTTAGCTCCAAAGTTCATTATGAGTAAAGTTCGAAAAAAACATTCCAATTTAGTGTATGAGTTAGAGAACGAAGATGGAACAAGAGCAGGGAAATGGCACGTAAAGGACTTGAAACCAGTTGAAGCGTCGTATCCAAATGAAAATGATGATCCTGACGATTAGTTCCGGTCCGGTCATCTCTTTGATGTTAAGTAATGCAGTAGTGGTTTGCTTTGTTTTGTTCCGATTTTTGATTTAGTGTCGGTTCATTAATTTTGAGTATTTTGTTTGAGAAGTGAAATAAGTGGTTAGAGATTTTGTAGATTTTGTAGATTTTGTAAGTTTGAGGTGTGCCTTGGTTTGCACGCTGGTCGTTTTGCTCGCGCGTTATTCAGAGATGTGTTTAGAAGATGTCTTTAACAGATATCTTTACAATGTAGAAGTAAGTGGGCTATTTAACTGTTAGTCCTGATTTCTACATATCGAGGTAGAGAGAATATTAGATTATTCTTTCCCTTGTTTCTTTTGACCGTTCGAAAATCTTTGGTTTGATAAGGTCAAGGTTGGCTTGGTGAGTCTCACCATTTGGTCCATCACTAATGAGATCTGTTGTTTGTTGGAACTTAGTGATAGGATAATCAGTAGGGTGTAGGATATTACAGCCCTAACTGGTTCGATTTTGTATTTGAATTTGTTAAGTAACCTTATGGTTAGGTTACCTTTGTTTTGATTATCTCTTTGTAATAAAGTGATAATATTTTGTATTTGGATTTGTTAAGTAACCTTATGGTTAGGTTACCTTTGTTTTGATTATCTCTTTGCAATAAAGTGATAATATTTTGTATTTGGATTTGATAAGTAACCTTTTGGTTAGGTCACTTTTGTTTTGATTATCACTTTGTGATAATAGTGTTTTGAATTTAGACCTATTAGTAGGGTCTGCCTTTTGATTTTCACCTTATAGTGATAATATTTTGAAGAGTTATGCTGTTTTGATGAGGAAGCATTCCTTTTTTTGTAGAGAGAGCTAATTGAGCTCCAGGAAGTGAAGTTTTTTTGTGGAATTTGAAATAAATTGTAAAACGTTTGGTTACAGGTAGTAAATATTAGCCTTGTTAGAAGTAAGAACCTCAAGTTAGAGAATTATCGTGAATTTGAATTTTTTTTGTCCCGTGGAGTGTTTGACTTTCTAATTTGACCCCCTCCCAATTTTGATTAATACCGATTGTGACTCCCCGATTTTGTCTCCCGATGGACGTCAGGTACACGTAGTTACCAACACACTCGAATTGTAAATATTTGTCTCCCTCGTTTGAATAAATTCGTAAAAATTGTTTTGATAATTAGGAACGTAGAAAAGGCTAGTATTATTATAATAAAAAAATTTTTTTTTGTATTTGTTATATTTGAAGTTGTTCCTTAAAAAAAAAAAAAACTTTTTTTTTCTTTTAGGAAAGGGGTAGTGTAACAATTTTATTTTCGCATTAAAAATCTCTTCATTTAAAGGTACAACGAATGTTAAAACACCTTTATTAACTAAAGTAATAATACGTGTAACAATCAAATTTTTGCATTGATACAGTATCTAGAGTCGTTAGTCTATTTGTTTCGGAGGTCGCTGTATTCCACAGCCACAGGCACGCGCGTGAGAGGATTGACAACCCCCCTCGGGACCCTCCCACCATGCAAGAACGCGGCAGAGGCACTCGTCGATAGGTAAAAGCAGCGACAGCATGCATTCGAAGATAATGGCGAGTGACCTCCGGGTCGCATTAATTGTGTGACACACTTCCTGAGTAACGGTTGGTATTGTATATTCGTTATCATAGTATCTAATTTAAAAATTTGTTTAGCGCAAACTACGACTTGCAAACTTACGACTTACAAACTACGCAACGAAAATTATATTTATAACTAAGATTAGACCATGGAAGATTACGCTACAAAATTTATGCAACTTTGAATCAATGTAAGAAACCCACTTCGCTTCAACACCTGTATTTAAAGCATAGAAAGCAGGAATAATTAGCTGCAGACTCCGCACGGCGATGCAGTTCCCAATCTAGCCAAGGACAGCAGCCCGAGGTTTGGTTCGTAATAGCTTTAAGATTTCCTCAGTGCTTCCTTCTAAAAGCACGTTATTTCGTTTTGTTTTATAGAAGCACAAATTTGTTATTCAGTTTATCTGTAGCTAAGCTGGTTTTCTCCAGTATCAAATTTAAATTTCACTTAGTTTCGTAGATATGTGACTACACGTGGCTTCAGCGTAAATTAACAGCTGCGGCTACGTCGCTTGTTTGTTTAAAATATGCCGTCAACAATTGCACAATTGCAAGCAGATGTTTAGTATTACATTACTACCACCTTTGATAAAATTAGAGAATATCTTTGTGAATATTTTGACTTCAAATCGATTTTAATACTGTTAACTTAAAAGAAAGTTTTGTATATTAATTTGTAAATAACCTACACAGATCTGATTGGGTTAGAAAACCTTAGTATAACCAGTCACACTGGGTTGTAATATATTTGAGTAAGAATCAAGTTGATAAACTTTACATTAATTTTTCAAGTAATTCAAGCATTCATTTTATTTTATTGCATTAAATTTTATTTACAGAAACAGAAAAATTCTTTCTAGTAAATTTATAATCCACGCTTAAAGTCTTTTATTCTGATCTAGTTTGATCAGACCTGATAAACAAAAACAATAAGAGTTAAATTTTATGGTACCCTTATGTAGGAAACATTCTTTTGCATTTTAGATATATTTGAGGGACACAAATAGTGTTCCCATTTTTATGTGACTTAATTATTATTTTTCCTTACAGGAACAGCGTCTTATTTTGTTAAGACAGGTTTTTGTCAGCGAAGGCGATCTTTTTTCTTTGGGTCTCCACGTCCGCCCTTAGAAATTAGCCATGCCATTTACATGAATCAATCTGGACTTGGTGGCGCCTGTTTGTTTTAGTTTGAGTGTGACCCCCACAGATTTCGACTTACCCCCATTGCTCATAGCTCTACCCAAGGAATAGACCCTAGCTACGTCGGAAGACTTTGTTTTGCAGACACCTAACTTGGAGCATGGTGATTATAAAGTAGTGTCGGCCAGAAGTTTAGAAAAGCGTTTCACTAGCGTGGCAATGTGAGGCACTTGAGGATACGTTTTACTGACACCCAATGTGGGGCTGGTGTTTTAGTAAGCCAAGGAAAAACGTTTCAAGTTTCGTCGGCAAATATTTACCATAACACACACCACACTCACGCATGCACACGCGCACGCACACATAAACGCGCGCGCGCACACACACACACACGCACACACACACACACACACACACACACACACACGATAACGTGGTCTTCTTACGACAGGCGACTCCGTGGCGTAGTTGGTATGCGTGTAACTACTACGCCCAAAGTCCCGGGTTCGAATCCCGACACGATCCGCTTCAAAAATGTTAGACGAGCATTTTTCACAAAAATACGCCCTCGTTCGGATGAGAAGAAACTGGAAATACTGTGTGTGAGTGTTGTCACGCACGTTAAAAATCCCTACCTTCCTTGGAACAGCAAGGGTTCGGCAAAATTCCAAATTTCCAGGTAAAAAAACTCGCTTCCTGAATAATGTAGTACCTTTGGATGGAGCATTAAAAAATCACATGTAAGGTCTACTTACGGCCCTGCACACAAAGCAAAACTAGGAAGACAGCAAAGCTTCACCAAATTATTAACGTCTGGAAATGTCTGTGATCAGATACTTATAAAATAATTCACGGAATTTAGTTTTGGATGGGCTTTTCTAATGTTTTTTGGAATAGTGTTCTAAAGAAGCAAACCCATGACAAGAATAAAGAGTGCTACATTTGGGAATGGGGGATCAAAATGGCTAATACATCAATAGGTCCTTCTTGAAAGCAGAGAAAACTGCGATAATAAATATGTCGGTGACTGTTTTATCACCAGTTTATTAATAAAAATAGCTAACTAAAAGTGGCGTCTTTGATCAAGCTTAAGCCAATTTATTTGGCAATAAAAAATGCTATCCCTAGCGTAATATTGTAATCAGAAATATAGCGAATACATGTATTCTGTACGCGCTATAATGGCATACGAAAGTCTGAACATAAACTTGTATAGATTAAGTCACAATAGTCAATATGGGGTAATATAAATGCTTGAACTAAAGTCTGTTTCAGCTTGTGTGGTAAAAAAACGCGTGCAGAGTAAAAAAAACTTTTTTGTAGACGTCCGATATTTGAGTGCACCAGGTTAGATTCGAATTTAAAAGTATTCCAAGATTTTTTACAGTAGAAGAAATGGAGATCATTGATTTGTCTTGCAGTTAGAGGAGGGACAGCATCGAGAAAAAGTTTATTTAACATTTTTTTCGTTCCCAAAAGGATTGTTTGGTTCTTTCATACATGCACCCCACACAATAATTCTAGCTAGATCGTTCTTAAACTCAATAATTGGTTGAATGGCATCCGTTGATTTATAGTTATAATAATATAATTGAACATCATCATCGTATCAGTGGTAGCGGCTGTTCCATAGTGTCTTCAATTCTTCTTGTTAAAGCTTGGGGCTAACCGTGTACGCTGTTGTTACGTTGGATATCAGGGGACAGATTGAAGTTGTCCAGTAGTCTTTGCTCCTTGGCATTTTGTATGTCGTATTTTAGTCTTTTATTGCATGTTTCCGCATGTAATAGTATTTTACCCCTGTTTATGCCAATAGATATGGGGTTGTAATCGCTTTTGTTAAGTTATCATGTATCTTCCAGTTTTTTACGTGGGGGTGCGCTAATTCGTTTGCTATTGCGACGTCAATGTTACTCTGTGCTCCTGCCCGATGGTTTCCGTGGGTGGGTGGATTGAAGGAACAGTTCATCACTTCAAGCAGTAGCTCATTGATCAGGTCCTTTACCCTTTCCCCCCGCGCGCCAGTGTTGTTACAGTGCCACATTGAAAATGTTCCATTTACATCTGCATTAAAAAGGGCGGGTTGGTTTGTGTATGTACGTGCAAAGTTTTTAATGTTAGTGATGTATGGATCGGGGTCCAACCGAAATTAGAAGTATCTGTTGATCAGTATCCAGTTGTGCATGTTTTGTCCGGATATTTCTTGGCAGACGTTGTGTTTGTTCGTGTATCTTTGTATGTTGAATATTATCGTGGCTGTCATTGATCTATCTCTCTTACATATCTGTCTGGCTGTCGTTGGCATTTCCGGTAATTATCCGTTTTTTCAGTATTGTTCTATGTATGCAGAGTATATCTAGTCGTTGTGTTTCGCCCAGTTATCGGATTTCTTGCGCTACGGTGGCGCTACGCATGGTGTTTAGCTGTTCAATTTTGATTGTGGTTTCAACCATTGTGGTGGTACGTGTGTATTATGCAGTCTGACCACCTTTGTGTGTGGTTTGTCGTAATTTGGCCGTATGTTATGACGTGTTGTTTGTAGAGTTCACCTAGGTTCAGGTCTTCTTGCCTTCGTGTAAAAACTGTTTTAGTTAGTTGTATCAGTTCCGCCGTATTCATGTGTAATCCGTGACATTTCATGGAGATTCTGTCTACTACTTTTGGTGTGTTAAAGGGTATCTGCTGTCCTTGTGCATGTCCGGTTCTGGTAATGTGCCTGAGTACCGCTCTGTAGACGTGCACGTCCTCTAGGTGGTACAGTCTTATATCTATCTCTATTTTGTTGGACATGTCGGCAAAGGTCATGGTTTTTTTTTTGTTTTTGTGTGGTTTTGGTCGAGCATTCTCACAGAGATTGTTGTGCGTGTGAATGTGGGAGGGGTGCACAAAAATAAATAACGCTGTACGCGTTATTTATTTTGTGCTTGTGTGTGTGTGTATTTGCTGTGTATGTACTTGCTATGTTGCCCTGGGTTGTATCTGTGGCAGTGGTTTTGTTTTTTCGAGCGGTTATACGTGTTATGATAGTATGCGTGCTGTCATTGCATTCTTGTTACCTTTTCAATTGTGTGTTTGTTGTGTGCGATTGTGCATTTTCTGTTAATGATTGTGTTGAGTTTTCGGCGTGTGTTCGTGCCATGTTCACTGTGATTGTTTGTATGATTTTGTTGTCTGTGTATGGCGTGTAAATGTTGGTTTGTGTATCATTACTGCGCGACGTGTATGTGTTCTGTTTTGGTAGTTCTGTGCGCGTATTCTATCCCACGTGGGTTGCGAGGGAGGTTTTTGTTTTTTGTACTTCTTGTAGCTTCCGTTATTCCCATCGCCATGAGTCTCGGTCTCAGTCCGTACTGTTGTTTGGGATTGAGCGTCGATCCCAACTGTCCGTGTTTCCAGTAGGCGTGTCTTAGTTTGGATTCCCCCGATAACTGTTGGTTGTAGGTTTGTTATTGTCCATATTCGGTTTTATGTGTATAACTGTCTATACTTCATTCCAGTTAAGAAGGTAGTAGATGGCGCTTGTGCTTGAGTCAGATTTACACAGATCAAAAATTTATTAGTTGCTGTATTTGAAAAGTTGCCGGCGTCGGTTGTATATTTACTATTTTGTGACGATAGTTTTTCAAAAATAACAATGCAAATGGCTGACTTTATTAGTTAATTTTTAAGTATTATTGCATTCAGTAATTGCAATTTGGTGTTCTTCTTAAGGAATAAGACCACATTGCTTTTTGAAAATGATTTTATTGACGTTTCGATCCTTCTCCTAGGATAGTTGTCTAAATAATAACAAGGAGTATTTGTAATTTGGTATTAAATTTCAGAAGATAAAATTGGACTTGGAACTACATCAAGTTTAAGACGGACGAAACTTAGGGGCAAATTCATAAAGCACATAGCTACACTCATACTTAATCAATGTTCCATCTCAACTTTTAGTATTTTTCCGAATACCAAAAATTGAGATAGAGCATTACTTAAGTATGAGTGTGGCTTAATGTGCTTATGAATTTGCTCTAAGTCTTTACTTAACAATTATGGTAGAAACAAACATTCACCTGGAGTTATAGAATGCTTTAATAAAATTCTGTCAGTTTCATTTTTTCGAAAGGTTGTAAGTTTGTTAACAATGATTGAAATTGTTACAGGCGGAAAAGCTACTAAGTGTATCTTTTCCAGTCAAATTATAAAATGGGGGCGGCCTGTAAAACAAAAATTAAAGGGGGGGTCACCGGCACTAGCTAGCGGGAGGTCGTGGATCATATAGAGGGTTAAAATTTTGAAAAAAAGGGTTAAATTAATTTATAATATACTACAAAAATGTGGCACTTACCTATCATAAAATATTGTGGCTTAATGACAATTGCCAAGGGCGCCAGACAAGTCGAGAATGTCCAAATGTTCGTACAAAACCTTGAGAGACTTGTCATCCCAAGGAGGACAATGGTTTCTTTTAATCAATTCATCACTTTTTTACTACTTATATAAAAAATAAGAAAACTATTGACTTAATCAACGGCAAACAAAACTATTTAATTCACAGAGCAATAAACGTGAACCTCTTACATGCATTGATTTTAGTTTATAAATTTAAGTGAATAGGTGACTATGGAAGTTATGAAAATTTTGAGTACATAAGTAGTTATCAAACACTTGTATATGAAAGAAACTTATATTATAAATCGTACACTAAATTAATCCTACGGTTTATGGCCAAAACGTCCTAACAAATAAACTAACTAAAAATTGGTCATGCTACTTAACTATAAAGACTTACTTACTAATAATTGTCCGTTGTTTGAGGGTTTGTTTTCCAACGTAGAGCAGTTATTAAATTTGGAAAGAGAATCTCGCTTGTTGCTTCTGTTTGTAATGTTTACGAAAATGACTGGCACACGAACTCGGCAGAATTTTGACAATATAACTTACTTGTGCGTCACACGCCTACAAGTTTTTAAATATTTATCTTGTATCACTTTAAATCCGCGAACTATGGGCATAACCCTCGCGAAACTGGAAGAGTAACCTTCTTTCCAATTTTTTTCTAACGTGATACAAAGTTTAATTTCTATGTCATGCCAGAGAAACGCCACCCGCAAAACTACGTTTCTCTCTACTTCTTAAACCACGGTCGGCCCCATTGGAAAAACTCCCTGTCTTTTGGCTAAGCCCTCAAATATATAGACTATTCCCATCCTAATAATTATGCGCGGCATTTTCTGTTATCCAATGACTGAACAGAACCTCCTACAAAACAAGATTTCAGAAGCCAAATCCAACCCCTTTTTAGATGATGGTCACGGATGCAATCACTTTCCGACGAATTTAAATAGTTTGTATCTTCTCGGAATTTCTTAAATATGGCAATGTGGAATCTACCTATGGCGACAGTGTCTGCCATTAACAAAGACCGGCTAACCTACTTGAGCCGAAATGGATTTTTAATACAATGAATGTCTCCAGACTACTTAAAATTACTTGTAATATTTGAACAATCAATTGGAAATAGTTTCCGCTATTATAATATTTTGTTTTGTCTAACCCGCCTGTCAATCAACGAAAGGTTAAGCTTTTCAAACTGAAATTGGTTTCCTTTTATTTACGCTAAAAGGGTACTAAGCTTTTAAGAAGTTTATTGTACTTGGTTTATTAGGGTAGAACATTAGATTATTATGACCTGCCGCTGGAATTTTAGTAGCCTGAAGCAATTGGTAAATGTGGTCTTTTTATTATAAAGGATCCTAAATAAAATGAGGTAAATTATTGTGGGAATTTTTTGTCTATACTTTATGGCAGTTACTGAATTTCTAATTAATTGATGTGTTTAATTGTTAACATTACAAAATAATGTTACAAAATTAAAGCAATGCATCGATGTTTATACAGATTTTTATTTATATTTTTTGCAAGATTGAGGTTTTTGAATAAATACATCCAAGAAACACGGTTTTAAAACATATCAAGCATTATTGAACTTTATTTTCTACCTGTTTGGTTAAAGTTTAAATAAAATATTAATATAGAACAATATATAAGCTATTTTTAATTAAACACATCACAAAATATCAAAACAATGATATCACAAATTTATATTTAATCTACGTCCATATCATCCCCAGAGGTATCTTCGTCGTCTGTTGTACTTTCATATCCAACATTTATTACAATTTGTTCGACAAGTTCTTCGACAATGCCATCCAATTTCCACATTCTTTCTTCTTCTTTAATTGTATGGCTAATACAATTAACCCAATGTCCTTTATCTATGGCTGCAATTCCTTCATCCAGAAGCACCTTCACGTCGTTAATTTTAAAAGTAGAATTGTTGGTAGCTACATGCTGCTTTACTCGAGCCCAAATCAGCTCAATTGGATTTAGATTGCAGTGGTATGGGGGTAACTTTAATACAGTTCTGCCAGAGCGTTTTACAATTTCGTCAACAACATAAGGTGCCGGGTGAGCTAGAGAGTGCTGCTTTACTAAGGCTAATAATTCAACTTTTAATAGCTCTTTGGTAACTTCAATGTGTTTTGCGTTTAACCAATTATAAATTTGTTCTTTCCGCCAACTTTGATTTGGAACCTTATTGGCTTTGAAGCTGTGATAAGGAGCATTATCAAGCACGATTACATTATCATTATCAAGAAGAGGTAATACACCTTTCAACCAAGTTGTAAACGCTTTACCGTTCATGTCTTCGTGATAATCTCCTAAAACGATAATTATGAACTCAGGGTCCTAAGTTGTTTATAGTGTTAATACGCTACCTGTCTTTTAGATTGAAAGTTTAAATATGCACCATTGACAAATCCCATATCACTACCCATGTGCGCAACAATTAATCTCTTGCCCTTGCCAGAGGGATCTCGTATACCAGTCGATAAACCTTCGATTAATGCCTGCCTTGCTGTTTTTACAGTGGTGTCTTGCCATACCTTGCTCTTTACATGTCCGGCATTCACCCACGTTTCATCAGTATAATAAATTCTTTTGCCTTCAGCTTTATACTTTTTAATTGCAGTTAAATATTTTCTTCGCCACAACACAATTTCAGGTTTTTCAATTAAAATTGTTTTTCGGCTACGCTTTCCATATTTAAAACCCAATTTCATCATTACCCGATAAAGTGATGTGCGACTGAAGTTTGGTAAAGAGTCATCATTGTTTATTGCATGTAATACTTTCTCTAAATTTGGTAATTCATTTCTAAAGTAAAATGCATGAACATGCCGTCGAATCGCACATCTTTCAAATTCTTCAAGTTTGTCGTTGATTGTTGTACGCACTCTTGTAGTCTTTGGCGAGGAAGCAATACCAGTAGTTTCCATTTCTTTTACAATATTCCACATTGATCGAACACCTAAACCCACTTCTAACGCAGTTTGCTTCACAGATTGCGTTTTGGATGCATTTGTGGAATTTTTCAAATATATATTATAGGCAATAAGCTTTTGCTCGCTCATAACATGTTTGCCCTTCGGATTTTTAATAGGTTGGTGATCCATAATTAAATAAAAGTCTGAAAAGAATTAATTATTAGTATTATATGCGTATCTTTAATGAGACATGCTTACCTTATTATGAAGACACTAGTGTTTTATAGCTCTGACAAGAACTGTTTTGATACTAAATATAAAATTAACACAAATTAATAAGGCCGAGCAAAATTTCAAAGGCAAACTAATAACAAAATACAATAAATAACAAAAACGAAAATATGAAAGGGCAATAGCAAATGTCAAAATGCCAATTGACAATCTGTCTTATAATAAAAATGTTCAAACAACGAACACAAACATACGGGATATTTATACTTGTGTACACTTGGCTCATCCATCCACCAATGAGAATCGCTAAAATTCAGTCCTATCTTTTTCTTCAGTACCTTTGTAACTGGAATGGAGTATAGTAGCATTTTTTACTTCGGATACTCCTTTGAATTATCTATACATTTTCAGTGTTTTTTTGGCTTGAAATGCAAGCTGGTTTTATTTCTTTTTTTGACAGTCTAGCTTTTTGTGTTTGGTATCTTGTTCCCCACAGTGGCTACACTGTGTTCTATTCCTCATAGAAAATACTATATGAGTATCATTGAACAAATTCATTAAAACTTCTTAACTTTAATTTTGTTAAGTAGTCTAGTGTGGTGATTCCGTAACTCGCGTTACCTAAGAAAGTATTAAATGGCAGAGAAACAAATTTATTAATTTGAGTTAGTACAATGAGCTTCTAGTAACGAAAACAACTGGAAAAATTTATGAAAGCCTGCGTGCTTTACAATTAATAACATAGCTATTTCAATATGATATTAAACTAGGACAACTGAATAAACCGAAAAGCAGCTACTACTACTTTTATACAAACAGAAATAACGACCAACACTTTACACAATTTGTAGTAAATTAGAAAAATTAACGATAAAATCCGGTGACATTACCGTTCACAGTGCTATTTGTATGAATTTACATGGAGTTCAAAATACCACAGAATCATAATACGTCATAAAATTTAATGCGTTACGAACAACAAATGACCTTTGTTCGGTAATACCTGTAAAGCGTAGAGACAAGGTTACTTCACACAGCTAGATGAACATTTAACTCTACTATAAGACAGCAGTAGATGGAAAAAATGCGAATCGGATTTTTTAAAAGACAAAAATAAATTGGCTATAACGATTAAATTCGAAATTAGTAAGGGAAGAACGAATTCTCGATACGTGGTAAATAACCAATTGCTATGAACTTTGCTGAATGAACGGATTGAAAAGCTTAAGCACGTGGCCTAAGTGTGAAATTTAAATCGCGTCGGTGGTGCATCAAATAAAGAAATTATGAATGAAAGGGCGATAAGTGAGTTTCCACTCTGAAACTAAGTGTTGGATGTTAAACAGCTAGAATTGAAAACCTTGAAATAAGCAAGTGAATCAGTGAAGTTACCTGGGGATCCTTAGAGTTTTAAACTGTAAGTGCTGTCTGAGCCTTTTTGTTCTTGTTTTGCTTACGCCTGATAAATATGTACATGCGAACTTGTAAATATATATATATATATATATATATATATATATATATTATAATTGATTCGTAGACCGATGGTATTCATTTGTTTGCAACTTAACATAATATTATTGGAAAGGAAGTTTTAAACTTTGGAAACTTTAAGAAAGATGTACATATTAATTTAAACGCAAGCTTTATTTATGGAAGGTATTTGCTAACAAACTTTTTTGTGAAATTTTAGTTTTTTTAATGGGGATTGGAATAGAGAAAGTAAAAGTTGGTATTGCGCTGTCTTTCTATGTATTGTTGTTAAGGGCATTTCCAAATAAATGGAATTTAAAATGTATAAATCAATCTAAGAAACTAGAATAATGGAGTGGTAGTATTTTTTATAGATAATTTTTTTAATAGTATTAACGCTCGGTTAAGACACAGTGGACTGTATTTTTTAAACATGAACAAACAAAAGTAAAACAATGAACTTACCCAAGATCTGCAGCTCACTTTAAATAGGTGTTTAAAGGGTGAGATTTAGGATGGTCATTGAAGGAAGGCAAGGATCACCAATTTAGAAATTTCACCGTTTTCGAACCCACTCTCTAAGACGGGGTTATTTTGACGTACACACCGTAATGCCACAATTTACTAGAGAACCGAATCACACCGATGTTAGTTACTATCTGTCTTAATTTTGTTATTGTCGGAATTGGCATATGTTTCAATTTATCTATAAATTAAAAATAACTTGAATTGAATGCTATTCTGGCAATAATTTATCGGATTAATAAACTGTAATTTAAAAATAAAAGGAATTTGTTGCCGGCGTTAGCATATCCTCCGGCCTTCAAATAAGATTTTAACAAAATGAAAAATTCATATAAACAGCGCATGTAAAAAAAATGTTTACTGCATGGGGAGTGAACACAGCTTTGCTACTGGACGGGTATAAACCCCATCTTTTGTACGTACTGTGACAACCCTAATAATGCCGTCTTTTCCTGGGTGAGTTTGTTCAATTACCCCTGTTGGCCACTGCAAAGGCGGGCAGTTATCGCGCATCACTATCACGACTAGACCTGGCTTAACAGGACAGGAAGGTGTATTCCACTTCTGTCGGGATTGTAATTCACACAAGTATTCCCTAGACCATCGCTTCCAATAGGATTGAACAATTTGATCTAAAAGGTGCTTGGGATTTACAAGCGTAAGCGCTTTTCCGGTTTCATTGGCAGCTGGCAAGAACTGCAACGGGGTGAGAGTTTAAAAATGAGCAGGCGATAAGGCGAGAGGTTCCGAAGGGTCTGAACTAAGCCAGCATAACGGACGTGAATTTAACAACGCTTCGATTTGTGTTAAAACCGTTGAAAATTCTTCATAAGAAAGTAAATACTTTCTCTCACAACTTTCATTAAATGACCTTTCACGCTTTTGATATTCGCCTCCCATATTCCTCCAAAATGAGGAGCCGAAGGCGGATTGAATTTCCAAGCAATGCGCCTTTGACTAAGTTCATGGCCAATGGCATTTAGGCAATTTGAATTTCGGAAAAATTCTTGAAAGGAATCTAAATAATTTTTAACGCCCACGAAATTGGTCCCGCGGTCGGAATACATAACCGCACATGGTCCCCTTCTAGCAAGGAAACGCTTAAATGCGGCAAGGAATATGTCGGTTGACAAACTTGACGCTAATTCTAGATGCGCGGCACGAGTTGTTAAACAAACAAATATGCATATATAGACCTTTTGAGATTTAACCCCCCGGTGTCTACTAAGAGTTATATTAAAAGGTCCGGCAAAATCAGTGCCAGTATGCATAAATGCTTTGGCCTGATTAACCCTAGGAGACTGTAAGTCAGCCATAAGAGGAAAAGAAGGTCGAGGTTTTCTTCTGAAACAATGATTACAATTTTGAACACGAGTCCGAACCAAATTTCTAGCCGCTATACTGCAAAAATGCTGACGTAATAGAGAAAGCAGAAGATGTGGCCCTGTGTGTAAATTTTTTACATGAGAATGATCAATTAATAAATCGGTAAAACAATATTTCTTAGGTAAAAGAACTGGATGCTGCTGATCATATGAAATATTTGCATTTGACAAACGGCCTCCAACTCTAATTAAGTTATTTGAAAGAAAAGGATTCAAATGTCGAAAGGGTTTCGAACAAAGTTGTTCCTTTTCCAGAAAAGTCTTTTCGGAGAAAAAATGTTTATCTTGTACTGCTAAAATTAGAATATTTTCCGCCGCAACAAGATCTTCCGCAGGAATGCGGTTGCTTTTAGGCAAACGTTTAACAAATGTCAAAACATAAACAGTTATGCTTAACAATTTAGAGTAAGAACTGCATCTATCAATCAGGGCGTATAAGGGATGAACTTCTGATTGTGTCACGGGAAGTGAAACCAATTTCTGTTCAAGTTTATTGTCAGCCAAAACAATTTCTTCCGTGTCAATGATTTTAATAGGCCAATCGCTTTCTTGAGAAAGAAGCCACGATGGCCCCTGCAACCACAACTCGGCGATAAGAAATTGATTTGGAGATATACCGCGAGACGCACAATCGGCAGGATTTGAAATACCATCAACATGAAACCAGCGAGGTTACTGGTAATAAATTTTGAATTTTTGCCACTCGATTGACTACAAAAGTTTTCCAACAATGGGGCGATTTATAAATCCAGTTAAGAACCACCATGGAATCAGAAAACGCAAATACTTGTTTTATAGTGCATCGTGAGGAATATGTGCGAATGATGCAATTCTCCAAACGAGGAATAGTGACAGTTTTTATTGGAGCCAATTTAGTTTTACCGCATAGTAAAATAATTTTTACTTCGCCATCCAGAGACGCTGTTCGGGCGTATACGACGGCACTGTATGCCTTTTCAGAAGCATCGCAAAATCCCACAAGTAGTAATGACGTTACTGATAAATATCCGATGTGTCGGGATATTTTAAAGTCGGAAAGTTGAAGTATTTCTTGCTGAAAGGCATTCC